>OY284478.1:15955980-18372451 GCA_958336345.1 Dorcus parallelipipedus
GTTCTCAATTGACTGCCCTAGAGCACTCTCAGAGTATCTCCATCCCTGATTATTACATGAAGTTAAAATAAGATGAGAATTCTGTGAAAGTGCTCTAGAGCAGTCAATCGAAAACGCTACATTTTTTAGACTACTTACCTACTTTCATGTGAAGTTTAATCTATGTTTTGCGACTTCTTTCTCAGAATGACCATGTCCTTATAAAGTTAACTTTTCTGCAGTACTACGCTTTTAACAGGGTGATAGGGAATCAACCTTTGGGATGGTTGATAGTAGTAGGGATAGGCCGATTCTGGAACCTCCTCCGACCTTGACGGAAAAATTCAAGGTCAAGGTCGGAGGAGGTTCCAGAATCGGCCTATCCCTGACGTGACCTTCGCCATAACCTTGACATGGAGGAGGTTCTACTTTCAAGGTCAAGGTCGGAGGAGGTTCCAGAATCGACCTACCTCTGACCTTCACCATAACCTTGACGTGGAGGAGGTTCTAGGTTCAAGGTTAAAGTCGGAGGAGGTTCCAGAATCGTTCTTGAGGTGACCTTGAAATGACCTTGAAATGTCCTTGAAATGTCCTTGAAATGACCTCGAGGTAACCTTGAAATGACCTCGAGGTAACCTTGAAATGACCTTGAAACGACATTGAGGTGACCTCTGAACGACCTTGAGGTGACCTTGATGTGACCTCGAAATAACCTTCAGGTAACCTTGATATGACTTTGAATGTAACCTCTTGAGGTAACCTTGAAATGACCTCGATGTGACCTTGAAATGACTTTCTGGTAACCTTGAAATGACCTCGAGGTAACCTTGAAATGACCTTGAGGTGACCTTGATGTGACCTCGAAATAACCTTGAGGTAACCTTGATATGACTTTGAATGTAACCTCTTGAGGTAACCTTGAAATGACCTTAATGTGACCTTGAAATGACCTTGATGTGACCTTGAAACGACCTTGAGGTGACCTCGGAATGACCTTGAGGTGACCTCGAAACAACCTTGATCTAACCTCGAAGTAACCTTAACATGATCTTCAAACCACTTTAACCTTAAAGTATGTAGCATACATAAGGAGGTGTATAATTTCGTACCTACAGATGAAGCGTGACACTCACGTTGAGTTAACCTATTGTATTGAACGTGATCGAAGTAACAGTTCTAAAAACATGTTTGAGTGTAATCAGTGCGGAAAAGAATTTACGAGAATTGATAATAAGAATCGACACATGCGTACAGCATGTCACGGTAAACGTTTGAAATTAAATGAAGCCGGTCCATCCAAAGTTCTTGACCCCGTGAACGTTGTGAAATGTGATGTGTGCGAAATATACGTTAACAGAAAGTGTTTGTCGGCACACCTACGCAGTAATTCACATAAAAGCAATGCTTTTGTAATTGTTGATAATGGTGTAGAAAAGATAGCGGGTGCATTCGGTGATAAAATTGTTTCGTATCGTATCACGGAACCCTACAACTATGTGGACGTTGACGACTTTACGTATAATATTCAAGAAAAAGTATTAACTTTGGTTCATAGTATATTGGATATACATAAAGCGTTAAAATGGAATGTGGAAATTTTCGGAGTGTATTTCTTGGATTCTAAACAAAGTACCGAGATAAAATCTTTCAATACCAAAAATAAAATAACTTGTTTTGGAACGGATATATATAATATATATCGGGACTTCGTGAATGAAATTCATGCTAAAATGTCAGAATTTCAGGAGCGAGATTCAGGTAAAGAAAGTAATTAATATATTCTTTTGGAATAATGTATAATGTTGTAAATATTGTTGTAGGGTGGACTTTGTGCAGAATTTTGTATATGGAAGTCAACATTAATAAATATAATCCGTTGAAAGCATCCAGCTTCATGTCATTACCGGCTTCAATAAGTGCGAAAAAAGCAGTGATAAACGTTAGAAATAATGACAACGCTTGTTTTGCCTGGGCGATAACATCAGCGATGTGTCAACCGACAGGTCTTCCTCAAAGGATATCTTCGTATCCCCATTATGACACGGTAGCAGATTTCACAGATTTAGAATTTCCACTGAAAGTTTGTGATGTAAAAAAATTTGAAAGTCAGAACAATATTTCTATAAATGTTTATGGACTTGCTTCCCATTATAACGGTAACGTTATAGTCTATGAAGTTGTAGGACCGTTACATTTTACTAAAAATCGAAAAGATATTCATATAAATTTGTTATTGGTTGATGACGGTAACGAAAATACTCACTATTGTTGGATTAAAAATTTATCGCGTTTAGTGTCAAAACAGACGTCACACCACGGTCACGAGAAATATATTTGTGAAGGATGTTTAATATACTTTCCATGTGTAGAAAAATTGCAACGACACGAAAGAGAAGATTGTAAAATTATCAAAACAATTTTACCATCAGCAGAGTTAAAAATAAATAAATATGGTGAATCTATCCCAGAAAATATATTACAATTTGAAAATTTTGAGAAGCAATTGAAACTGCCCTTTGTTGTGTACGCTGATTTCGAGGCTTTACTAAAACCATTAGATAGAGTTGAACCAACTCCAGATAAGTCTTTCACAGTTAAATGTTATGAACACGAACCTCATTCTTTTGCGTATTATATTAAGTGTAGCTTTAATAACAATTTGTCAACATTAAAGTTATATCGCGGACAAAATGCTGCTACTGAGTTTATAAAATCGTTAGAAAAACATATTAAAGAGATTTATGATAAATATTTAAGTAAAATTAAACCAATGCTTGATTTAACACGAGAAGAAAAAGAGGCCTACGACAGCGCAACGATGTGTCATATTTGTGAAAGACCAATATTGGATGTTAAGGAAAAAGTCCGTGACCATGAACATTTAACTGGAGCGTTTAGAGGAGCTGCTCATTCGGTGTGTAATGTTAATTTTAAAATACCAAAATTCATTCCAGTTTTCTTTCATAATCTTTCTAATTATGATAGTCATTTATTTGTGAAGACGATGGCATTAGAAGGAGAGGACGTTGATGTGATCGCGCAAAATAAAGAAAAATATATATCTTTTTCGAAAATAATACACGTAGGGGATAAGATAGATTGTAAAGGAAAAAAGCGCAAAGTTTATTTCAAAATAAGATTTGTAGATTCTTTTCGTTTCATGCAATCGTCTTTGGAAAAATTAGGCTCATACTTGGAAGATTGGCAATGTAGGGAAATTAGGAAATATTTCAATGATGATGAAATGTTTAAATTAGTACGCCAAAAAGGGGTTTTCCCATATTGTTTTATTAACTCATTCGAGAAATTAGATTATCCCACCTTACCTTCCAGAGAAGAATTTTATGACGTGCTTTATGATGAACACATTAGTGATGAAGATTATGAAAGAGCACAGCGCGTTTGGAATTTATTTAATTGTAAAAGTATGGGTGATTACAGCGATATATATGTAACATCAGATATTTTATTATTAGCAGACGTATTTGAAAATTTCAGAGATCTTTGTATTGATAATTATAAACTTGATCCTTGCCATTTTTTCACAGCTCCGGGATTAAGTTGGGAAGCAATGTTACGAATGACGAAAATTAAGTTAGAATTATTGCAGGATGTTGATATGTTACACTTTTTCAGAATGGGTATTCGTGGTGGAGTGAGCATGTGCACTAAAAGAATTGAAAACGCTAATAATAAATTTTTACAGAGCTTTGATTCAAGCAAGGCAACTAATTATTTACTTTATCTTGATGCTACAAATCTCTATGGGCATGCGATGTGTTCGAGATTTCCATGGGGAGAATTTACTTGGTTAAGCAGAGAAGAAATTAACAATCTTAACATTTCAGAATTAGAAGAAAATTCAGATGTTGGATACGTATTCGAAGTAGATTTGGAATATCCGACTTATTTACATGAAAATCACAACGATTTACCGTTTTGTCCGGAAAACATAATTCCACCAAAATCAAAATATAGTAAACTTATTCCAAATCTCTGTAACAAAACCAAATACATAATTCACTATTTAAATCTAAAGCAATGTTTGGAACATGGTTTAACATTAATTCAAATCCACAGGGCAATTAAATTTAAACAGTCTCGTTGGTTAAAAATATATATAGACTTTAATTCACAGAAACGAGCTGTAGCGAAAAACGAATTTGAAAAAAATTTTTACAAGTTAAATAATAATAGTGTCTTCGGTAAAACCATGGAAAATGTTGAGAATCGCGTCGACATTAAATTAGCTACCAAGTGGGAAAGTCATAATCGGAGACCGGGAGCTGAATCATTGATTGCTAAACCGAACTACAAATCGAGTAAAATTTTTAGTGATCACCTGACCGCAATAGAATTAACCAAAGTACAAGTAAATTATAACAAACCTTTATACGTAGGATTTTGTGTTTTGGAAATATCGAAAACAGTAATGTACGAGTTTTATTATAATTTCATAAAACGAAAATATAACAATCATGCAGCTCTATTATATACCGATACGGACAGTTTAATATTATCCGTTAATACTGGTAATGTGTACGAAGACATAAAGCAAAATTTAGATAAATTTGATACTTCAAATTACCCAACAAATAACATTCATGAAATGCCTCAAACTGAATCAATTATTGGAAGATTCAAAGATGAATACGCCGGACAAGTAATAGAATCGTTCGTTGGTACAGGTGCGAAAGCCTATTGTGTAAAGCTTACTTCAAAATGTACTAAGAAAGCGAAAGGTGTTAAAAAATATGTTATAGATAAATATTTAACTGTGGATGACTACAAAGAAATTATTGAACGAGATGGTTTCATTTTCAAAAAAATGTACGTGTTTCATTCAGATTTTCATACGGTGTACACAGAGTTGAAAAATAAAGTTGCATTATCATCGAAAGATGATAAACGTTATATTTTGGATGACAAGATTCATACTCTCGCATGGGGTCATTATAAAATTGCTGATATAGAAAGAGATAGAAAACTGAAAGAATTAATTGAAGAATTAGAAAAGGAATTAGAAAAAAGTAATACAAATAGTAAATAGATTAAATATGTTTCATTTATAATAATATACTACAAAGTAAATATGTTATTTCGTAAAATATATTTATTGTAAATAATGTATGTTTCTAATTATAGTTAATAAAAAGTTATTATAAAACATTGCGTTTTGGTATCCAAGCATTATGTTTAGAACTTAATCCTAAATAACTAACTAGTGCTTTATTACCTTTTTTTCTCAACACATTAATTAAATATACATCAGGATGTTTCACTTTTTGTAATTCGTACTCATAAAACCCACCAAGTATAGCTTCACCGTCAGCGTCTTTAATTAGGTATGTTCGGGGATTAGTATTCTGCACTGATGAAATTGTAAATATTTCGTTAGACCAATTTGGAGTGTACATTTTCGCAAATGCTTGTCGATATTTGCTGATGCGCACATGATCTCCAACTTTAAATTTTGCACTTCTTGGATCCACAATTTTAATATTGCTGTAGACGGACTGTAAAATAGTTTTCGCATTTCTTTGATTTATCTTACTAGGTTTGTAACCCGTCGTACTGTGAACTGTGTTGTTGTATTCTTCGATTAGTTGTGGTAATAACTTGAACCAGCTGAAATTTCCTTGCATGCTAAATTCTTTCCACATTTTGTGTTTTAATGTTCTATTAAAGCGTTCAACTATCGAACTTTTTAAATTAGAATATGTGCTGTAGTGATTAATTTTATACTTCTTCATTAAATCTTGAAAGTCTGCATTGTAAAATTCCTTTCCGTTATCTGTTTGCAGATTTCTCGGTATAGAATTTCTACCTTCAGATAAGATTGTTTGAAAAGCTTTGGTTACTTCTTTACCTGTCTTGTTTTTTAATGCTATTCCCCAAGCAAATTTAGAAAATGTGTTGATCACAGCCAGAATGTACTTGTATCCTTTGTTTATCTTTGAATAAGGAAGCATTTCAATTAAATCTGCTTGGAAGAGATCTCTGAGACCTTTTATTATAACTCGACGACGGCGAAAGTTTTTCCTTGCTGGTTTGTGCAGTTCATCGACAACATCATGTTTTACAGTCGATGATAGATTAGACATTTTCAGTTAGAACTCGTTTCCTTATAATGAATTCAACAAATAATGCAGCTCCACAAACTATAGCTGTGCAAGAAAACGAGATTTTATCTCCCACATTCAACGTTCTTCCAATTAAAGTATCAGTGCAATTTATACCGTTGATATATACTTCCCTGTTCCAAGGTTTATGAAAAATTGCTTTTTTAACCACGCAAGTTTCTTGAATCGTATACGTCGTTTGATTACCTCTATTTGAAAGAATAAATTCGCCTTGGTCATTTATCTGATCACTTTGAAAATCTAATAATGTTTCGTAAAATAATTGTCTAGAAATAATATGTTTGAGAACTGTATGTTTAGTAATGTGCCTTCCAAACTTATCAATGGTCATTGTGAACTGACCAACAAAGATGTGAAACTGAAGAATGACCTCGATATCATCCAGCTAAATACTTAAAATTTACGAAATAATTTTGGCTTCTTTCAATTCTTCGATAATAGCTATAATCTCATTGGTATGTCCTGTATGACCTGCAGATTCTGATGCTTTCAATAAACGTAATCGTTCTACTAATTCATTAGCATTATCCCAGTATTGATACTGTGTACAACTGTTAGGTATAAGTTCTTTTTCTAAAGCTCCACCTGTTTTCCAGCTTCGAGCCCACCAAACGTTTGGTGGTTTTCCCTGCATTATTGGTTTTATAATATGTGTATACTTATATCCTTTACTTGCAGATATTCGGCCAGAAGGATTATAATTTACTTTAAATGCATGAGTTCTTCTCAATATATCTCTATAGTCACGTACATCGTGAAATGTAAATTTCTCAGGAGCTTTCTTAAAAATCAGTTCATATAAACCTTTTGTACCTTTATATGTTAAGTCTCCTATTACAAGATCACGACCATCAAACGCAACTTCCGCGGCACCAATAAACAATTTCTCATCATGTTTTCTTACACCGTATTTGGTGTCAAATTCATTTTCCACATCAACATTAAATCGTGTAATATAATCACGTGGTAACGGATCAATTTGTTGTAAAGCAGCCTGTACCTCTGGTGATTGTAATTTAGATTGTAGTATTGATTTCCGTTCTTGTAAAAGAGTACGAGCATGAGCTTCGGATTCGTCTAAAGGGACACTACTGCTATCTGTATGAAACTCTTCAGCTTCTTCATAAGCAGATTTTGATGGTGGAGATTCAGGTTCTCCATGAGAGATGTCGTGAATTTCTTCTTCTTCTAAGATGGAAGGTTGTTTCTTTCCAATTTCACGACCAACTGGTGTTGAAGTACTCACATCATGCTTTTCTGACCATGTAATTTGTGATGAAGGATCAGATTTTAATTTAAAAAGAGGTCTTTTTCGTATGAAAGAACTTTTCGGGTCGCCTTTAAAGCCTTTTTCACTGGCTTCGTACGATTGTTGCTCTTCTTTTGTAGGTAAAATACTGCGAACAACATCTAGCTTATTGACAATATCTCTTAGTGGTTCCACAATAGGTGAATAAGTCGCCTGAAGGTATTTTTTTGATTGCTCAATATGATGTTTTGATCGTTCGATATCGGACTTAAGTGTTTTTAATTTAGTACGCAAACTTTCACGTGCAGTAGCTAATTCAGCTTTAAGTTTATTACTCATAGCGCATCCGTTTCCTTTAACGCCTTTTACAACACTGAAGAACAATGTTAAAATGTAGTGGTTTTAAAGGTTTATATAATTGTCGAATCCTTTACGATATCTACCTCCTTTGATAGTACAGTCAGTATCAATAACTAAAAAACCAAACGGTTCCTTCCAACAAGCGTAGCATATATCACGAAACTGGTCAAAGGTCATGTCTCCATACACATGATCATCAAAAATATGTTTTAGATTTGTAGAATCTTGCCGAAATAACACTAAGAAATTACAATTATCACGAATCATTTGTTTTGGAATTGCACTATAAGTTTGACTTAAATAAAAACAATCGACATTTTTATGGCGTCCAAAAGAGAAGTATTCTTTAATTACATTTTGTGTAGTACATTGAACGTCATCAAAAACAACAACTGAATATTCTTTTACATTTGCAGGGGATACCATCTTATCAGTATCAGAAATTTCAAAGTAACCTATCTCCGGCACTGTAGGCAGCAAATGTCTAAGAAAGTTATACTTTTCTTGAGATAAGGTCTTACAACAAATGTATAAATTTTTGAAACGCAACCCATTAGCGTTTACCAACAAAGACACTATCAAATTACTTTTACCACTTCCACTTTTACCACTGATTATGGCACGTTTAGTTGATCCTCCGAAAAGAGCGCTGTGACGTTTAAAGGTTTCGTTTATGATTGCATCATCAAAATTTTGTATAGGTAACTTTAGAGACTGTTGTTTAAACTTCATATTTCTAAAACAGTACTTTTTTGAAACGGTACTTTCACTCTTTACCAATTGCGACACTCTATTATTATGTTGTAGTTATTAATATCATCTGCTATTTATAGTAAAAATGCGTGTTGTAAATATTTTTAATATTATATTTTTAATTTATAAATAAGTAAAACTAAACAACTAAAAACTAACAAAAACTAATATTTTTAATATTATATTTTTAATTTATAAATAATTTATAAATAAGTAAAACTAAACAACTAAAAACTAACAAAAACTAAAAACTAATCTTCTTCACCTCACCGCGAATGGTGTAGGCAAAACCAGAATAAACAATTTTGTTTCTCGTGCATATTCTAATTGATGGAAACTAATCTTACACCTCACCTGTTCACTGTAAAAGTAATGTTACAAATTTGAATGTAATAATAAAAAAATTAATGTAATAATAAAAAAAATTTGAATGTAATAATAAAAAAACAAACCCATGACTCATCCATCTCGGTGGATGATTGTGCAGGTGCAGCCTCCACTTCCACCTGCACCTGCACAGTCTTACTGCACGCTGGTGCAGGGAAGAGTGCACCCCCCAACACAGGCGGTGGAAAAACACCACGTTTCACTCGCCTCAACCTAATACGTTGAGGCGCCGCCGCCACTTGATGTTCCGGCGATCGCCGACGTTGAGGCGCCGCCACTTGCTGCTCTGGCGGTCGCCGTTCCGGCGTCGCCGTCAGCGTTGGTGTTGGGGTGTATGTTGGTGATGGTGGTGATGGTGAGCTGCTAGGTGCGGAAACTTGCGGAAACCCATTCGACCAATAATTAATGGTCGCGGTTTCCGCATTTAAAAGAGTTCCATCTGTTAACTGGATGAGTACAAAAATAATATACCTGTAAACTGTAAAACTAAAAATAATTGACTCACTTTCAATTCCACCTGCTCTAACACGATGGATTTTATTCCACCTAGATTTCCATTTGAAGACATCTGTAAATTGAATAACTTTAATAATACAGATGTCTCATTAGGTATACTTTATACCTAATCTCTTGGGAACAACTTCATTTGAAGAACAAACCATTGAACAACAATAACACAGACATATCTACCTTAAGAATTCTATCATAAAGTAGATATGTCTGCGGCAAGATTATGAAATAAATCTTGGATTTGCCTCAGACGGTCCTGTACAAGCGAAATCTTATCGTATTGTTCGCTCAAAGCCCGGTCAGTCGGAGACCTTAGGCGAACTATACGCATGATTTCGCCACATGTTTCTAACTCGTCCGTGACTTTTCTAAGATTTCTCTCACCCTGTAAACAATAATTCCTAACTTCAGGCATTATTCCATCATAATAATTTTGGACAGCTGTTGAGATAACTCTAGATAAATTGGAAAAGGGTTCTTGTAAAGGAATAAAGGGTAAGGGTTCTTGTAAAGGAATAGAGGGTAAGGGTTCTTGTAAAGGAATAGAGGGTGCTAAGGGTTCATGTGAAGGAATAGAGGGTGTCGGTGCTTGTGAAGGAACTGGTTGTGAAGAAACGAGTGGTTCTGAAGAAACGATAGGTGTCGACATTCGGGGCTGCAGTGGTTGGGAAGAAACGACCTGAGGTGCTGGAATTTGAGGTTCTGGGGATGGTTGAATCTGAATATTGGAAATAATGTTAACTCTGTTAACATTATCCCCAATAGGTGATTGAGCTGGTGATAATTGAGATATCTCCATTGATCGGTCTGATATATTAATTATCTCAGAATCACCAGATTCATTAGGATTTAGCGGGATATTATCTGCAACAACTCGAAGTTGGGACTGACCTAACAACTCCGCACTAGACTTTTGCTTAGACAAAAACATTGAGTCTGAGTCATTTTGCGGCGAACGTAAAGATGAAAGGAGAGCTGCTCTTCTATTAACAATCCTATTCATCCTTTGTTGACGCCTAAATAACGCATACTCACGTTTAGGCAACCACAAACTTTCAGCGGTCCTTAGATGAGAAGATTGACTACCTCGCCGCGTACATCTACCCCGCGTACATCTGGATTCACGAGAAAGAACGTCATAAAGTTCAGAAATAGAAGGAGGTGCAAGTGTAGAAATAGGAACAGATTTAGCAGCAGCATGTTTAGAACCGATAGATTTTGCGGTGGAAACGGTTGCGGTGGAAACGGTGGAAGTAACGATAGGAGTAACTATTGATTGTTGGGAAACTAGTGAAAGGGATTGAGTGGGCTTAAGAACGGATTGGAGTGGCTTTGAAGGAATAATGGCTATAAATTGAGGAATTTGAGTTTGAAGCGGAATTTGAGTTTGAAGGGGGGGTTGTGTTTGAAGCAGGGGTTGTGTTTGCGGCAGGGGTTGAATTTGAAAAGAAGTAGACGGGGTTAATAAATTTTGTTGAACCGGTTGAATTTGAAAAGAAATATTCGGCGTTAGTAAATTATTTTGATTTAAATTCGAAGAATGCAACGTGTCTAGGACACACGTAGTTATTATAACCTGATTTGTCTCGACTGTAAATTATGTTGAATTACCGCGTAGTAGAATGCATAATGTAGACTTCAAGTATAAAAAAATATCACGTTATTTCCTTTTAAAACTGTCTGACATAAGTTTATTTTTATTCTATAAAAAACTAAACACGAACGAAAGTGTGTTTTGTTTTTACGATTCGTTTCTATACAGGGTATTTCAAAATCTTAACGCTTCAGTAATTATTATTATAATTATTATAAATGTGTTTTGTTTTTACGATTCCTTTCTATACAGGGTATTTCAAAATCTTAGCGCTTCAGTAATTATTATTATTATTATTATAAATAACGAATAAAGCAAGGTGTTCTTTTTGATTTCTTTATTATAATAATTAAGCATAATTACATAAATTACAATTCATCTTACGAGGCGCTGGACCGTCTATTGCGTCGCTGAAATCCAATTGGAAACAATGATGATGTTCACAGATTCTGAACATTTGTAGCTCAGCTTTCAAACGATCAGGAAGCTTATTGTAGACAAATTCTAGATCAGTAGATGTGACCTTGTGAGCTAAATACCATTTGGGGAAGTAAATTAAGTCCTTGTCAGGTATATCACTGAAGGAATGGTCGGTTTCATACATCTTCATAACATGACCAACCTTTTCTACTGTGTGTTTTATAATTTGCTTGCAAAAAAGACGTCTCAGCGAATCCATCGCGAAGCTGAACTTTTCTTTCAATAACTAAGAACCAAAGTTCCCTCACAATATATCACAAATGCTTCTTGAAAAATTACGTTTTTGTAACTGGTTCATTATAAAATAATATAGATCATACACGTTGGTTAATGCGCACATACAAGTTCTTCTTAAATGAAACGGACACTTGGCTTCGGACTGTTGTAATTTTTGCACATTTCCGTAAATTTCACTCAAATCCATTACAGGTATTACACATGTACTTCCTGTAAGAATTCCACGTAGAAACCGAGTCTTCTCCGTTCCTTTAACGTATACAACTTTGGCTGTACAACACAAAGAATTGATAATTGCATCAAAATCCGATAACGGAACGAATCCAGTATTCCAGTGAATGCAATGGTGGTTAGTCATTAACCAGTTTGCAACATTCCGATATTTTGTGGATACTAATGACAAACTGGTGTGAGGTTGAAACATAAAATGACTTACTTTATTTTCACTATCGTAAGAAGCCAACTCTTTCGGTATAAATTTATTATCTTCCACTTTAAATCCTTGGATATCAATGATAATAAACTCTTTCATGGTTCCGTTGATGTTGCTTCTTACAAAATCAAATTACATTTAGCTCATACCCTCACTTTTAATAATGTTATTACCCTTCAACGTTTACATCAACTGACGTACGATTTTTGTGAGAGGTAAATAAGAGAATGCTTTGTCGTGTAGAATTAAACAGTATGCGATAGTATCTGCTTTGATATTTTCTTTAGTTGTAAACTCAATTCTGATTTCTACTGCACTTTTATGCATCGTATCTTTTTGAAACGTGCAGTCAATTCCTATTAAAGGACATCGAGCTAATTCTTTTGGATTAAACCAAGGTTGGCTACTTTCACGATGGTAATATTTTTCTTGGAATCTAGAATACATATCGTATAGGATGGCGTATTTATTATTCTCAATGTCGATGTCTAAATTATCATATGGATATCGTTCACCATTTAGAAATACTGTTAAAGATTTTAACTTAACATCATCAAACAGACTCATGTTAGCATCGACAACACCCTTCCTCTTAGTCTGAAAAGCAATAATTATATATCTTGGCGTTTCTAACTGTGGAGCAGTTTTTACTGTCCATGAATGATTTGTAGTAGTTGGAAGGGAAGGGTACTCGTGTAATTCCCAGCTCCTAAAAGGGACCTGTATTTCAACATCTCTATCTGTTATCCTCGTTAAAACCAATTGCTCTCGCAATCCTACTGATACATGCGGCATCCTCCATACAATTTTATCAATTGTTAATTTGATTTTTTCAGCCGTATTACTTTCAAAAATTGCATCACCGTCATCATTCGTTCTAATCAACACCAGTTCCTGCCTCATATTCAAGATTATCTTTCTATAATCTTCCCCAAAACCTAACAATGTCTTTAAAGGTACGCTTGCTGCGAAATTTCCCTTAACGTCGAGTACATTGCTTATTCTTGCTTTCTCCTGAAGCCATCCTGCATTTTCCAATTTTATTGTTTCGTTGGGAGTAAAAGAAAAGTAACCTTTCATCGTGGACGTTACCCCAACATTTCTTACCGAATCCACCTGTACTCCATTCAGAAGATATCTAATCTCGCTAAACATATAAGCCACTGGATTATTTATCAACTGTGCTGTAGGACTATGCTTGGTATTATCGCTAGCCAAACGAAGTCTTCCCTCTACATACAAATAACTTTCACATGGTAAAGTGTAATTGTCAATTTCCGGAACTGTTATTCGAACTTCATCGTTATTACCAAATGATGAACCGAATGGTAAGTGTGAATGATACTCAACGTTAGTTATTGAAGTATCCATTTTAATTTTATCAGTCACTCCCAAAATATCCATTTTGTTTAGGTAATAATTGATTTACGTACAATGTTGGTGCTCACCCTTTGACGGTTATGTCACTTCTACAGAATAATTCTCTTTAAGAGTTTTTAAATGGTACTGTTCTCTTTCTCTAAATTAACACATTATAACCTAAACTCTTTAAATACTTTTTATTTTCTCGTGTCAATTTCAATTTTTTTTGTCGACAACAATTCAGTATATATTTTCGTGGCTTAAATAATATATTACGTCTTATTCTATCCCACTTCTTTTGTTTCGGATAACCACTGTCGTAGATAATCATTGTGTAAACCTCTTCAAATGAAGTCTTATAGTAACTACTTCGTTTCTAAAGTTAACCAAACGATTCTCTTGATCTAAGAGTCGAACGACTAATCTCGTAATTACCTTCACGGTCACTGGTAGATAAATAGCTTGAAGAGGGGATTCTATTATTTTAAATCCCGGTGGTACGTTTGGAAAGAAATGATACAACACATGACCAGGTTCTCCGTTATTATAAGACCCACCGGTCAAATTACACTCTATTCTTATAGCATTGACTTTGTTTATATCGACTGGAAAATCACCGATGTTGTTGTCGTTTTCCTTCAATATTCTCGGTTCAAATCCCAACAATCTTCCCAATGAATTTGGTTGACTAAAATCGAGCTTAACCGAACTGTTTATGGTTGCCTTTAAAGTATTATTATTTCCATGAATGTTTATATAATCAAGAATATTGTTATTTTGAAAATAATCTTTCAGAAATTTATTAATATCATCGAGTTCATATGTGCCTGTAGGTATATCGATAGTTTTCCAAGCAGACTTTTTTCCTCTTTCTTCATAATGTATTAAATTATTACTTTCATCTATGTTAGGTATTGCGTTAAACGTCTCAAAATTTAACATACACATTTCATAGGTTGCGTCTTCGCTCAGATATATTGGTGGATTAAACTCACAAACTAAAACCGATTCATTTCCCGTTAGAGTAAATGTACACGAAATCGGTGAAGATTCCATGTTGACCATCTTTCAAGAACTAAATCCTTACTTAACTTGTAAGGCTATTAAAAACTGTAGACATAATTGTCCACAATTTTGTGAATTCGATTTTTGATATCTTTCATAATTATAATTAATAACGTCTACTCCGTTTGACAAAAGATATTTTTCCACTTCCGATGGAGGTCGTAGATCTCCATAACTATCAAAATACTTTACAGTTCTACCTCTTTTGTAATATGCTACCCAATGCGTTCCTTCACCAGAATTGTCATCTAAATTTATAATTCCACTTTCATGTTCCCATATTTTTTTAGGTAATGTATCTCTCATAAACACTCCTCGAAAAAATGGTAATTTTAATATTTTAGCATATTTTAGTATGTCAATGTTACTCAATGGTCGCCGAGGCAAATATTTCAGTTTTTTGAATTAGATGGTAAATATAATCCACATCCTGTTTTGTAAGGTTTAATGTAGAATCCACTTCCCACTGCTTTAGTTTCCATAGCCCTATTATGTCGTTCTGCCTCTTTCAATTGTTCTTTCGCAGCCTTTGCATCGTTTACCGCCTTAGCAATTGCAGCTGCACCGCCGCCGAGTGATCCTATTGCTCCCAAAGCTGCAAATAATGGAATTAAAGGTAAAAATCCTCCTCTCTTGGGAATTGGAATCACTCTTTGACGTGGAGGTCTTATTTTTTTGTGGTTTTTCTTTAAAACTGACTGTGCCAATTTAACATTTTCTAAGAGGCTCTTGTTACCACTGCGCGAAATGGCATGTCGAGCTTTCTTGACAGCTTCCCGAAATGATAATTCACCACCCCGCTTCCTCCGCTTAATCGCACGCTTTTTCTTCCCACTGTTCCCCATTCCGAACTTAGTCTTAGCTCGCATTATGGCGGCTACAGATAATGCTGATGCCCTCTCTCCAAGTCCCGCTTCTGAACTTTTAACTCTTTGTACTGCCGCTTGATACAATTTTCTATCTGCTTCGTGACGCTTATCTAAATCGTCACTTAACGAATATGCAATGTCGTGTTGTTTACACGCTTCATCCAATACATTAACACCTCTATCTCCTCTTTTAAGTCGAGTATCTAATTTTGTACCTGGACCGCAGTAGTTGTAACCTGGTATATGTAACTCTATTGGCAGTTTATTAATTAACGTATTAAGTAAACCACGACCTTTTCGTTTTACACTACTTCTCAAAATGTGGTCTCTCTTGACGCGACGCCGCATTTATGGCTTTTGTTTCTAACAGTTGACGATGATAATGTGTACTACTCTGATACTCTTGTCGCTAAACATTATATATCAAAAGTTATTAGGTGAGTAAATGATAAAACTATTGTCAGATAATTTTATTTTATTTTACAGTAATATGTACATAATGAATCAAAACATTTACATAGTAACGGCTTTATGCATACTTATGTCACACATTAATTTATTAATTCCGAACATTATTAATTCATTTGTAATCGCCCCTTTCTCAGATATTTCATTATTGAGAAATGCTTTGACAGTTAGCTTCACGTCACCATCCATAACACTCACGCATGGAATCATGTTGGAGTAGAATGTTTTATAATTCAGTTGCTTCAAAACCTCCAAACGATATGATATAATATCACACAATTTCCATAATTCCAATAAACCCTTATAAGATATATACAGTGTCTCGTCACCTCTTTCTAATTTCAATATTTTTGTTCCTTCGATACGTTCGAAAGATGCCTTTACCGAAGCAATTTTCATTACCGGATAAACAGTTTTTTTCTCAGTAAAATATGATTTTAATGTGTAGTTATAAGAACAGAATTGTTTCCATTCCTCTTCTAAAAATGATATGCTCTGCCTTTTAGTACCCATAATGCGTATTACAGGATCAAAAAATGTTTCGGCACACAGTCCCACACAAACCCACTTCGTGCGGCTCTTATTTAAAAAATATACACTTTGAGCTAACAATGGTAATTGGTCCACATCAGCCACTTCCCTTACTTCTGATATCTCTGAAGGTGCTTTCTCGCTAACATCATACTGACGAAAATCTTCATCCGTGAAAAAAGGTTGAGACAATACTTCAAATTGAAACTCGTTTCGAACTGAGGACATATTCAAATCTTGCTCATCCTGTTCTTTTGGTTTATCAACGTTTTGAGTGAGAAATCTTTTCTTCTGTACATCATCACCTTGATCATCCACGTGTCTTTTCTTCTGCTTCAGGAAATATTCCACTTGTTTAGACGTCACTATTAAATACATAAAAAATATAAGAATTATATATGATTAGAAAAATATAATAAACTTACTTTTATATAGATCGATGATACACTATTAACTTTATATAACACGACTCACAGTTCTGCAACAACTGAATCAATTCACAAATTAACGGCCTTATATAACAAGATTTTAGGTGGGGGTAATACTAATTTAAATCCTCACCTCCTCCAACCACAAGGTCACTAAGCAGAAATCAACACTAGAACCTCCTCTGACCTCAACACCATTTTAAGGTTATCTGACTCTGGAACCTCCTCCACGTCAAGGTTATGGTGAAGGTCAGGGGTAGGTCGATTCTGAAACCTCTTCCGACCTTGACCTTGAAAGTAGAACCTCCTCCATGTCAAGGTTATGGTGAAGGTCACGTCAGGGATAGGCCGATTCTGGAACCTCCTCCGACCTTGACCTTGAATTTTTCCGTCAAGGTCGGAGGAGGTTCCAGAATCGGCCTATCCCTACTACTGTCAGCCTACATGGATTACATTCGTTCAATAATTTGTGTCTATTTTCTTCAAGTTTTCACAGTAAAATAAAATTAAGGAAAACGTGTTAGGATATTCTAGCAAAGTTCATCTTGTAGTAAATCGTTTAATTTACGACTGATACAAAAATTTACTTAAAATTTGTCCCATAACATACATTAACATGAGGTCAAATTTTTAGCATGTAAATTCCTATGGCCACACTTAAAAAAAATCACAGTATAAAATTACAGTGGGAAGAGATCATTTTTTCATTATTGGATTGGGTTTCTGTTCAGTAAAGATTTCTTGTTAGCATTTTATCAGATGAGTATTCTATATGAAATTTTAAAAGATATTTAGTGTCTATGATAATAAAAAAATGCTATATTAACCTGCCTACCATAAACAAATTCATTGATGTGCAAATGAGCAATTAATATTTGACTTTCATCGGCATATGTAACCATAGAAGGCGTTTGATAACTGCCATCCTCATTGTCGATAAGCTTTAGTTGTCCATCCTTAATGTAACCAAAGCAAGTATTGGACGTACCTAAATCGATTCCTATTATTACCACTGAAATAAAAATGTTAGTTATCACACGTTTAAAGAAAATTCTTCAAAACATAAACTTAAAAGTTTTAATTTCGAAAAATTATTTATACAGTTGGGTGAATGAATTTGAAATGGCAGTTTTACTTGTAAAATCAATAAGATAAGAAAATTATCTTTCGTTGATTATTTTTTTAATAACTTTAGCTTTTGTTATCAGATATAAAATTAAGCAATTTTGGTAGACATTAAATTCTGAGAATTGTCTTTGTAGAAAGAAAATTATTTGATTTTTAAATAATATACCTACTTATTTCTCGTGGATTTTAAGAAATTTAATATCAAAAAGATTTCAGAATGTCGTGTTTTGAAATTTTAAATAAAACAATGCAATAAAAAGTCAATCTCTCTTGTACCACGTGATTTTTAAAATTTTAGATAAAGGGAGACCATGAAAAGTAAAATGCAAGTCTTAGCTTTATTCAGCTGTATTCTCATAAGTTGCCAGTTGCCACATTAATTATAAATTTACCAAGGAAATACAGTACAACCTCTCTTAGGCCGTGACCAGCAAACTGTCCGCCTATTAGAGGTGTGAAGGTGACCGTCTAATAGAGGTAAAAATGAGGAACGACAGGTATAAAAATTAAATACAATATCCTCAGAAAAATATCAATGTCCACTATCTTCTTATTTCGACACACTGTAGTCACGGCGTTTATAAAATATTCTGAAAATATTGGGTATTCTTAGCAGATTATCTTTTAAAAATACTACTACAGTCTACCCGCCGACAATAATCCTGCAGATTAAGGATGTCATTGGTATGGATTGTAGTCGATCAACTAAATATACAATATGTCCCAGATAACTTTTCCAGCATTGGGATCTTGCTTATTACTCTTGCTTAGATACGAATTCTATTGGGGTAGTTATAAAGTATTTTGAAATTAAAAAAATCCATATGGCTGAGAAGTTATATAAAAAAAACAAAATTTCGTTTTTTTTGTAATATCTTTTTTATTGTAATCGATACGTTTCTGTTATTTGTATTTTCTTACGGCACTTTTTATGCAGAATTTAAATGTGCTTTTAGATTTTTGATTTTACTTTCGGTTTTCGAGTTTTCACCCCCAACTGCAGTTTTTCTTATGAACCGTCGAGTAGGTTTTGAAATGCGCTCTTTTTTGCTCTTCGATGTTTCGCTGTAATATTTTTTAAATCTATTCCTTAACTTTTTTTTTATCTTTCATATTTTAATCTCTAAAGGCTTAAACTCTAACAAATTCAGTAAATCGGGTTGCCACAAAAATTTTTAAAACTTTCAAATATGTTTTGATAACAAGAGTGGCCGCCTTGTGTGGGATGACTTATTAAGCTGCAATTTGTCAAATCTCACACAATATTACCTAAACTATTCTTAAACTCTATGATAATTCTGTCTCATGCTTTGCTTTCTTAATTTATAATATTTTGTTTGTTTCCTATTTTTTTAAATTTTGTTTCCTGTTTTTTTCTGTGTTTTTCATGTAAGGCTGTCATTTATGGGTTAAATAAATAAACCATATTTTGTAAAAGCGATAACAATTAAATTTTTTAACTGATTTTATAAATTTTTGCAATGAAACATTTATTAATTATATATATTTAAATTATAATCAAATCTGTAATAAATGGGGCCAATTAATATTGTGAAATATAAAATAATTTAACATTTGATAGTCAAATTAATGTTCGCGAGTAGAATTAAATGACTTCTTTACACAAATAATATAATTTTGATGTTAAAATGTTGTAGTCATTGACATAAGCCTTATCGCTTTTGATTTTGAGTGGATTTAAAATGTCCTGTTCGATTCCTCCGACGTCGTTGATTTTTTAGGTCAATATTTAAAGTTTTCTCATTATCTGTATGCAATTCTTTCGCAGTAACAGAAAGTATGCCTTCCGCATCCACGGAGAGCTTAATTTCAACAAAGATCCTTCCTTTGGGTGCCGGTGTTAAATTTGTAATCATAAAGTTTCCTAGTAATGTATTCTCGCTGACATATAATTTTTCACCTTGATAAATTCTGATATTCATATCAGTCTGGTTATCGTATGCGGTAACGTATTTTTTAGAACTTTCGCACGGTACCTGAGTGTTTCTTTTAATGATTATGCTCATTATCGTACCATTTTCATTATCAATAACATCTGTTCCTAGGGACAGAGATAAGACGTCTTGAATCTTGAACGTTTCCATTTCAATACCGCACAAATTTTCCGCGTAAACTGCCGCCCCGTAAGCTTCATCAAAGTACTGTTTCATCATGTCCCGTATTTTAGGAATGCGAGTAGTTCCTCCCACCAAGATGACTTCATCAATTTGATCCTTATTCAAACCAGACATTTCTACACACCTTCCGACGATTTGTAATGTCTTCTCAAAAATCTCTCGATTGATTTTTTCAAAATTCAAGCGTTTCATCTTCAATTCGTAATGCACATTTTCAACAATTGACTGAATTTCCACTGAAAATGTATATACTTCAGAGAGAGCTATTTTTGTTTCTTCGGCTATTTTCTTTAAACGGCGCATACACTTTTTGTCGCTTTTTAATTTTTTTTCGCCGTGTTTCTCAAGTATATCGATCAACATGAAGTCAACCAAATTCATATCGATATCGGTTCCTCCAAGGTGGCAATCTCCATCGATTGCCAGAACCTTGCAATGGTAACCTTGCGTTTGAACAATGGACACGTCGAATGTACCTCCTCCAAAATCGTAAACTAATATATTCCTTTCAGTATCCATTTTCTTGGAGTGTTGGAAAGCCAAAGCTGCAGCCGTCGGTTCGTTTAATATATGAATTTTTTGTAATCCTGCTATCTCAGCGGCGTACTTGGTGGCTGTTCTTTGATCATCTCCAAAATAAGCAGGAACCGTAATGACTGCCTCTGTAATCGGTTCTTTTAGACGAATCTCTGCTAGTTGCAATACTTTCTTTATGATAAATCCACTGATTTCTTCGGGATACAAAGATAAGTTCCAAGTAGCATTTTTTATTATAATTTTTGGTGATCCAAATTCATCTTCAACTTTATATGTAACTCGTTTTATGTCTTCCTGTACTTTTGGGTTGTTCATGGATTGTCCCATTAATCGTTTTATTTCTGAAAAATATAATGTTCGAATTTATTATTTGTTTTAACCCCTTCATGCCTGGTACCTAGGTATAGTCCCGCGCACCTAAAATGCATTTCCTGCATGCAAACCTCACCCTTAAAACCTTGTGATACAAGGCTCACAGAACTGTCAAATTGTAGCACTTAAGCTGCGCGCGACTTAATATAATATGGTAATATATATTAGGTAGGTAATTACATCGACATTAGATTATTTTTATTGAAACTTATTATGAAAAATTTCAATTGATACTATTTGTATACATACAATGGACATATTTTATATGAAATAATGCAAAGCCAGTAGATTGATAAATAACGACAAGAATGACGTCACAACGCGTAGGGCTCACTGAGGGCACTACAACGGTCAAAACACTTGCAAGAGACGCTGCCGGCGTTGGATTAATTACGCGTTATTTTCATAGAAAAATATCATTATTTTGGTTTGGGAGAATGCGATTGGGATTATTGGGAAGGACAGGAGAAAGTGTTGCCGCCCTGGTGCTACGTGAACTCTCGTATGTGGAATAGAAAACATTATAGGGGCATTCAATAAACAAATTGATTGATTACAATAAGATTGAATCGATTTAAATCGATTCATGAAAACACTGAACGGTGGCGTGACCAGTACAACCCTATTTTCTATATTTCGTATTTAACTTTTCAACAATAGCAATATCTCAATATATTAGCAGTGCGGTGAAGTTATTTCTCAAATAAATTCCTGAAATAAACAAAACACTATTATAAACAACTCGCACACATGACACAAACAGCAACGCCATATTTAATCGCAGTTAAATCATACAATTTTTACGATGGACAATTTTACAATCGATATTGAATCGATTCAGATGCGTTGAACGCTAAACCGTATGCAATCATAAATCGATTGTGATTCGATTGCATCCGTTGAATGTCCCTTACGTAACAGTAAATTTATTGGACCTTTTTGAACAAAACAATAAAATTAGACTTCCTGAAATGAAACGTAGAAGGCGGTTTTTATTGTTCTAATGTCGGTACGTTTACAGATACTGCCCTTTATCTGTTTTATGTAAAATTACGTGTTAATTTTATTCAAAAATGCCTTGCAGCTGTCTCCTGATCTTTTTTGTTATATTTGCGTATATTAACTGAACAAAACATAAAATTGTATGGGAACCAAATTTTTGGATGCTAATTTTGGATTTCCGATGGGCAACCAAGACACCTCGGGCCCCTCACGTAAGTTGCGGTAGTTGTCGCTCAACTCTAGAAGGGTGTGACTGAAAGGTAATACCGTTTGTAATTCTTAGAATTTGTTCTATTGACAATTCACACTTTAAAAAACGAAAAGATGCTGACCTTGGATGCAAGATGCTAATCAAGCTTCAATTTCTGCATTCCCATTTGGAATTTTTAGACCAAATTCGGGATTAGTTACTAAAGTACATCATGAACGTTCCCATCAAGATATTGTAACGAAATCGTAAGACCGGCGAAACGGAGTAACGTCATCGACTCGACGGAGCCGCCCGGGCCACGATACGGACACCTTCGAAGAAATTCCGCTGCGTATGAACTTAGTCCAGAGGATTCCAGAAAGTCTACGGAGAGATATAAAGCTCGCCCCGTCGAACGGTGGAGTCAGTCACAATTTTCCGCGAACAAGTCTAACGCCGCGCCGCGCCGTATAAATAAATAAATATTGTGCGACATAAATTATTTAATTTTGGGTTTAATTTACATTCACAACAGTTCGTTCCACAAGCGCAGGAAACGATCCAAAATTAGTTTCGAAGTTACTGTTAATTTAAATTTACTCTTATAACCTTTGAATTAATTACTTGTTAATAGAATTTTGCTTCTCTTTTGTTTATAGTTAAATTAAATCCTTCGAACTTCATAAAATTTTGAAAAAAGACATTTCTTTTCTCTGCTTTTGCGGGCCCTATCGACACAATGAGGAAATTTCTTGCATACGTAGTATTACTTAACGAAACTTAAACTTCTAATAAACACCAATAAACTGAAATATATAAATACGAACTTGAAGACATTTTGTTACGTAGCGTAATGAATAAAATAATAGATCAAATAAATCAAATATTTACTAAATTAAAGCAGGTTCTTGTCCGATGAAAATTGTATCACAAATTCTTTGAAATGGACACTGACACTTAACGTTTCGCCGTCGTTCGACGAAGCTGTCGAACGACGACGCAAATGAAGTTGATTCACAAACCACTGATGTCTCTGGTAGCACAAAAGAAGGAGAAGAAACGCAATGGAAAGTGAATGAGAACGTCATCAGTCTGTTGATACGGAATGAGAGGCAGATATAAGTGCTAGTATCAAAGAACTTCTACTTCCCATTGATTGTTAGGTTTAATATGCCTAAGGAAGGAAAAATTGTTGTTTTTATTTTTATTTGAGGTTCGGACTGCTTCTCTTTGCGGATTTAGAAAAAAATGCTCTTACTATTGCTTTTTAAAAATTACACAGGCATGCTACTTACAAATTAGATTTATTGCATTCGGTTTCTGTTTAGTAAAGATTTCTTTTTGTTAGCATCAGACGAGTACTCGATATGAAATGTTAAAAGATGTTTATCTAGTGTACTGAATAACTACTGAATTATCTTGCTTACCATAAACAAAGGTGTTGATGTACATATGAGCAACCTTAAGTGCAGGATTTCCAATTAAAATTTGACTTTCATCGGCATATGTAATCATAGAAGGCATTTGTAAGTTGCCACCCTCATCGTCGATAAGCTTGAACCGTCCCTGCTTAATGTAACCGAAGCAAGTATTGCTCGTACCTAAATCGATTCCTATTATTACCACTGAAATAATTAAAAAAATTGTTAGCGCACGTTTAAAGATTCTTTAAATAAAAGTTAAAAGTTTTAATTTCAAATATCCTACCTTTATAAAAATATTTTTTACTTACTTATTTATAATACGTCTATACATATACCTATACAGTTAGGTGAATGAATTTCTAATGACAGTTTTACTTACAAAATCAATAAGTTATATATCTTTATCGTTTCTCGGAAAATTATCTATCGTTGATTATTTCTTTAATAACTTCATCAACTGTTATCTGCTATAAAATTAAGTACCTAATTTTTGTAAATATTACTGTTTTTTGTGGAAAGAAAATAATTTGATTATTCGATTTTTAAATAATGTAGTCATTTCTGTACCTACACATTGGTGGATTTTGAAAAATTTAATTCTCAAAAAGATTTCAGCACGTCCGCTTTTCCCCATTATTTTCTGCTTCTTTTTTGTAACTTAACTGTCTTTGTATCTCCTATAATTTACGAGATCCCAATAGTGAGCCTTTAATTAGGTGTAACCCTATATACCACGTGTCCATCGAGTGTGGTTTTCTTTTCTGGTGTCTAAACTATTTAATATAGAAAAGAATCTTCAAAGCTCTCATAAGCGGAGACCGACCGTTCCAACTCCTTTGTCCGCTTATGGGAGCTGTCCGCTTAGAAGAGAGCTTTAAGCGAGATAAATTTAATTTTCCAGAAAAATTGATTGTCCGGTCAAGAGAGATTTCCGCTTATGAGAGCTGTCCGTAAGGAGAGAATAGGTTTTAAGTATTTTAAAACATTTTATAATACCATGAAAAATAAAAATCAAATCAAATGGCAACAATATATGTCATAGTTTATTTATTTTTATTTAAATTTAGTCAGTAAAAAGCGCAGCCTGGCATGTTTTTGAATTATTTGCACTAAACCCAATGCGTTGTAAACATACATATACACACACCACTTTCTCTGTAATCCATTTGATAGTGACTACATCGTAATTACATGAACAGAGCTGGCGGCTGCAAATACGAGAGTGTCATACATCAATTCGTAATCTGCTTGTAGATTTTGCTTCGAATGCAACCTTTGATGCATCGGAAAATATTATGGGATTTTTTGGCGTAATCTGAAATGATGTGATGTGCTTTTGAGGAAAAAAGTTCTGTTAGTATTCGTGTGTTGTATTACTTTACAGATTATTTAAACTATAAAAATCAAAATTTCATCAAATTTGCGAGTTGCTCATTGTGTTCTAGTTTTATGAAGTATAAGGTCTGTTTGTTATCCTGAACTTGTGTACACCAATGCATATTTTTTCACAAAATACGCTTTAATGGAACCTGAAATGTTTGTGTGGTATGTCAGTATGGATGTGTATGATTTGTATTGAAAGAATTTAGGCTTCATTAAAACATATTTCATAAAACAAGTGTACACTAATGTACACCAGTACAGGATAACAAACAGACATAATGTAATACCGTAAGAAGTACACAATGCACAGAAACGACGAATTCAGTTTCAAAATTATGGGGGAGGTTGGAGTACAGTGGCCCAGCAGCTATGCAAAGTTCACCGAACAACTTTATCGGTGAACTCACCACTCCTTACTGGGGCTTATTTATTATCTATCTGCCCCTACACCATTGATCATCAGATGTTCGCAGTCCGGCGGTCAATTATGTACTTCTTAAAGTGAACGGTGTCTAATTATAACATAAATTCGGCAGAACGTCGCCAGCGTGCGAAAATAACTACATGTGCACATCCCATTCGAACTTGTCCGAATTGGAATATTTGTCGATTTTATTAAATTTGTAAGACATTCAAGTGTTTCTTGTGCCAGAGGGAAGTTCCCTTCTTTTGTAGCCTAGTATAGTGTGAATCATGTACGTCTTTTACTTACTACGTCTCTTATTCAAAAATTAGCGTAACTGGAGTTCCTTTTTTTACTACATGCCGATCGTATAAATCTGAGTTAAGAAAATATACGACGAAATGACGTGACATGACAAAAGCCGCAAGGCTGTTTCACGAAAGTTAGGAGAATAAAAAAATTAACTGTACATATATACATTTACTATTTTTATTTATGATTAAGTATGTAGTTATATTGTGAAATTTTTTAATTAAATTTGGGTAATCTAGGGCAGGGATAGATCTAAGAAACTTTAAGAAATTACAAACACATGTGAATTTTCTCTTAATTGAAAAACTTAAGTCTCTTTTGGCCTATGCGAAAACTTTAAGATACTTAATTACTTTTCAGAAATATTACACCATCTGTATGCGACACGTAAACACACACAAACACAACCTGATGAAATTCAACCATTTAAGTTTCGCAATTTGGTTAATTTATTCCCATTTCGGGTGTATTTAGAGATGCGGTCTAAACAGTGCCTTTTAGCAAAATTAGTTTTGTGCGTTAATCACTTCAAAGCACTCTTCATTGCGCGTACTTACCAAGTTGCTTTCTGATTCTGCAAGTTTCTTTTGAAATTAATTTATCCGCTTCGATCTTAAAGCCTTCAAAATATCTACATAACTTGTTATATTAATAACAGGACTCGCTGAAATTATCGAAGCAATCACAATATTAATCTGGATTATATAAGTTTTTGGGGCCTTGCGGGTAGATTACACTTGCTTGTGGCGGTTCATTTGCGCGAGGCGTTACTTCCTGAAATACATTCACTAAACCAAGAAAATATTTCGGTTAAACGCAAATGCAAATGCAACCCTGGCATAAAATGCTCGAGACCTTAATTAACCTAAGCTGGACTAAATTAAATAGTGATGGTTTCAAGTGAATTTATCACACGAGGTCTTACGAAAATTATGTTTGAAATTGGGATAAATTCGAGTCCCTGGTCTCTGGCCACATGACATTTCGTTTCGTAACTTCACCTGTTCCGTGAACTTAATGGGAAAGGGAATAATGTATGGTAATTTATGGCTTTTAAATATTATTAGTTACGTGCGTTACATGTATGTACGTGCGTACATACGTGCGCACGAATTTGTTTAAGCCGTTCCCTTGGGACGAACAATTTTATTCTTGGATGTTATAAAATTGTCGGGTTTCAATTTTCATTTATCTTCAACGTACAAGGCATCTGTCAACTTTACTTATTAAGTACTTCCTTTTTCTTAAATGTCGTTTATCTTATCCTAATGCAATTAGAAAATATTTCTGTACAGAATGATATTATATTTCATTACGCTGAAGTCTGACGTAGGGTATTATTCTTAATACAGGGTGATTGCAAATGAAACCACGATAAGAAGCAATGTCCGAGAGTATGGGAAAATGTTAAAAAATTCTTTCTGCTTTAGTTTTCGAGAAATTCCGTGCGATAACGAGACGAACATTTTACTATTAGTTGCCTGTCGGGCCATGCATTTGATCCTTGCGATCACCAGATTTAAATCCTTGCGATTTTTTTTGTGGCTGTAAATAATCCGCACGAATTAACGAACAATTATTTACACAATTTTTTGCGAATTTATTATTCGTATCTCCTACAATTATTTCAGAAATTACTAATAATTACGTCGCATAAAAGAAACTTGCCTTCCCCAGCTGTTAAACGTGTAGGGGAGACTGGGGTGACTGTGCGCACTTTTGCTTCACACCTCCAGAATATAAAATATAATAAAGATAATGCCACCATTTTTATTTACACAATGCTCCAGGTATTTGCGGAACAAATTTCAAAGCGTAGACATCTTAAAGGGAAAAATACGGACAATAAAAAATAAAATTCATGACAGTGCTCCTGCGCACAGATACCCCATATATACGGGGTAATTGTACGCGGTAGAATATTTTTCTTTTTAGGTATTAATATTGAAAATATGTTGAAATAAAATATTTCTAGAGCATACTATATGCATATAAAATAAATAGAAATAATAAAAAAATAAACAAAAATAAAATTCTTTGAAAATACGATATTTCAATTTCGGATATCGATATTAACGATAGAGCGATAATAACGGTGTATCAATAAATATCGATATTTTTATGTTATCGATAACCGGTATTGAAAATATGATATCGCGCACCCCTAGTTCCAACCGTTGCATGTATGCAACCATCTAGAGCAGAGAATACACCTAACCCATTGTTCAGTTTTAAGTAGCAACTCCTCACATCTGTGGAGGTATGTGTCTTCTTCTGGATTTCAGTTACTTTTGCATAAATATAAATTTTTCGCGCGCACACTTACCCCTTTACAATGCGCACAGTTCCCCCGTACCTAAATTATTTTACTGTTATTATCACAAAATTGTAAAAAGGATTTTTCAATAAATATCAAATGCGCAATGCATTCTTTAAATGTTGCTGAATATTGTAACACAAAACTGAAATTAAAATATTTATAATTAATTTATTTACAGCTTAAGTTTTCGGAATCCAAACATACATTGAAAACTCATTGCTACTATGACGTCATATCGAACTTGATTGCTAAAGCAGATACTATTAGGACTTTCAAAAATTAGAGTTGTGGGTGGATAACAAAGATTTCATGAGCAGTAATTTCTTGTAAGTCTATTACTTTTTGAGACGAATGGTTGCGTACATATACCCCGTGCGCACACTTACCCCATTTTCCCCTAATAAAACCAATTGAGATATGTATCAAAGTGCAAGCAAGAGTCAGTAAAAAACTTCATAGTCCTATTATACTACCGCATTTATAGAATGTAGCCGCCGTATTTCGTACGCAGTGCCGGAGCTTGATTTTTGTAATTAATTATAAACTATTCACAAGAACTTTTTAACATTTTTCCTGTAATTTGTGACATCGATTCTCTTCTGCGTTTTTCTTTGTCGGTATAATTGTCATTCATCCTGTATGTAATGATTGACAATCCTAAAAGTCACAAAATTTACAAAAAAGGAAAATATTTAGTCAGGAAATTTAGTTGCTCTTAAAAATAAATTTACCAAAAAGAAAATTATGGGAATTTGTGAATTAAACAAATAATACAATGTCGGAAAATGCGTACGTTTTCAATGAAGGTTTTTAGTGAATCGCCCTGTATATATTTATTTCGAAAATTAAATTCTCACGCTCTCTGTGAGTGTGTGTATGGATTATACGTGGGATGTGATGATGAAGTGAACATTTTGAATAGAACGTTTGCATATTTTGTCGTAAATACATATTACACATCCACACAAAAGCTGGAAATTATCCTCGCTCGTTGAAAATAAGTCCTGCCGCTTTGTTTTCTACGGTATACATTTAAATTAATTTTCTTTGTTCGTCGTACCTTGCCGCTTTTCAGCGGAACGCAACCTGTCTGCACAATCTGATCCTGCAGTTTAGGTTTCACCAAATTGAAGCGTTTTATTAAAATTTTTATCGCCGTAACTTTGGCCGATGAAGTCTTGCGATTACGTGTAATTGTCTGTAACAAGATAACTTTCCATTATTGTCGGGGAATTTGATATTAAGTGCCGGGGAATATTAGGTGATACGTTTTTACTGGCGGAGAGATAAAGCTCATACGTGTTTGTAATGTTAAGCAGGACGCCCAGATTTTCGAAATGTTTTCTATTAGAACCAATATTTTCCTACTTTTTATTGGTACAATACTTAAGGTTTTGTCCCTTGTTGCCCTTCTCGTGTTAAACAAATATAAAAGTTGTCGTTACTACAGAATGATTTTAAATAAAGTTTATTTAAATTTTGTCCAGCTCTTTCTAGTTCGTAATTATTAAAGCACTGATTTAGGTGCATTTTAAAAATCTCTGCTTTAGTAATCATTTAAAAACGATGATTTTTTTGTGTAGTATTTTACGATTTATATGAAAGGGTAAAAAATTTCATTTATAAATGAGCTACATTATTTTTGTCTGTTGTATTTCCCGATCATTGAAAGAAAATTTTCCAAGGCATTAGTTTATTGGTTTGAAAAAACGCCGTCAAGAAAGCCCCGTCCAAACGAAAAGAAAGCTTTTCGAAACTAGAACAAAAGTGTTGCTTCAAGGAGCGTCGTCAGTAATCGACAATACTGGCGGTGCTTATTAAAAGCTCTCCCGGCGAAATAAAAATTCGAACAAATAAATTAATACACAGAAGTGGCGCGATTGTTTCCAGTGACGAATTAATTTCCGCAACTGAAAGCTTCGCATCGATAAATTCCAGTTTCGAACGCGAAACGCTTCAGACAATTTACGTTGGTAAATTAAGACACAATTGAAAACGTGACGTTTTCGGCTCGATTTACGAACACGCACGTCCTATTTGCCAGTTATTGAAATTGCTTTTAAATTCCGCTTTTACGAATAAAAATTACATCTCTATGTAATTATATAAAATCGGAATTTTCATTTTACAAAAAAAAAGATCTGCGTTCATAAATTATATCCATACTATTTATTACTGTTTTTACAATACTATTTTTCAATAACGATACATAGAGTGCTCGCGAAATAATTGCTTATTTTTGTATTTTAGTTTTCTAAAAATAATTAATGAAATATTGTACCCCAAACGACGATACTTTCATGGTGAACAAATAGTAGGTGATGAGCGAAATAAATACAGTCATAAAAGTTTTATCGTTTAATCGTCCTTGTCGAGGCTTATATGACGTAAGGCGTTTACAAATTTTATGATATACCGGGCAAAATCTCCATACTTTAGTAGGGATTCTACTAAATACTCATACGTTAAAGAAGAATCATATGTGCCACCACATGTCATCCGTGTATCGCAGAATACGATTATTTTAATCTTTCACGATAATTTTTTCATGTATATAATTCGATAAAAATCATGATCCTCTCGTTTTTAGAATTAATTATTTGCAACAGCGAACTGTTCACAGTTCAATTCTATTCGAAATAATTTGTCACCTCGAAAATGCTAATGTCAATAATTGAACATATAATACGTATTAATAACTAATTTGAGAGAGTTAATGACAAAGTAAACAGGACAATATGGCCCGTCGATTTAGATAAAACTCGCCAGTGTATCAAATACTCGTAGATAGTCGGCAATCTGGGGTTTTCGACATCTTTATCGTATTTGCGAGTCAAATCAGCGCGCATGCAAATCGTTGCGTTGTGTATGTATTAATTAAGGCGCGTGTCTACGCCCACTACGACGCTAAAATAAATAATTAGTCGCGAGGTCAGAACTTGCTCGTTGTTAAACGAGGAACGCACCCATAATCAAATGTTGATCAATTCGCCACCAAATGTAATTAATCCTTAAAAAAAAAAACGACAAATTGGAACTTGTTCTGTTCTGTCCTCGATATTCACAATACATAATTGCAAACTTGGGTTGTACATCTAATGAAATATTGTCCTCGATATAATGAATTTGTTGGAAACGAATATCAAATTAAAAAAAAAATAATAATAATTGAGTTTACGACAGTTGGTTATGTTATGAATTTCACGAAAAACATTACAATTTTTAAGAAACATTTTATTACATATATTGCTAAGGAAAGTAGTTATTTTTTTATATGCATGGTGCTTCGTACCTAATTTCTGTTCTGTCTCCCAGAGACTTCTTCCATTTGTCCTTCTTCATTTTTATTGTTTGTTTTATATCTTGACTCCACCAAGCCGTTTGTTTCTTCTTATTATATATATTGTATCGCATGTTTGCTTGCAGATTCTAAAACTATAGTTCGTAGTTATACCTTCTACTTCTATTCTGTTTTCTTTTCAACTATGTCTTTACACTTGCTGTCTATTTCTTTTTTCCTTAACCTATAAGCTTTTATGGTTTCATAACCTGTCCTTTTTGCTTACTTCATTGTTACTGTCCATGTCTTACTCCTTTTTTATATTTGCCACTACGATCTAGTCCTTGTAGATGTCAAGTCCACACATCACTCTTGCATCTTTTATATCCCTCTTTTATCCCTTTTTATCAGTAGGTATATAGCCTATTATAGATTTGTTTAATCCACGCCTATTTTGCTATAAATTCTCAGTACAAGGGTCGTAGATTTCAGACAAGTGCTCGAAATAATTGCTGCGTGTACGTTTTCAACTAAAAACGAAACATACTCTATGTATGGCGAGCTTCGTATAATTATATTTGAATAGCAATTAAAGAATCTAGAAGCAGAACAAATAAAATAGAAATTGAAATGGTGTGACATGCAGAATCCGAAAAATCAACTGAAATTTAAATAATTTGTGTCACGTGGTGAATTTTTTAAAACAATATCTTCATTGGTCAAATGAAGGTCAATAAATCATTGAACAAAAGATGGATATTGTTTAGTTTAGTTTATTACTTATTGTAATACATAATATTGGAAAATATTGACACTAACTATTCAAGAGAGACAGTATTGTAACGTTTTTAATAAAAGTATAAATTAAAAATAGTCTGCTTTAAATAAAAGAATATTTAATAACTGAAGAAATGAAATGAAAAAGCTAAGTCGGATTACAAAAAAAAAATGTAGTCCAACTTAGTTTTTTCATTTCTTCATTCATTACGACTACAAACAACAATGGGGTCTCTTCATACATTTAATAACTATTAAATCAACACTTATCTACTAACACTTACGGTGGGTTTCACAAACGTTACTTAAATTTAATCATCCATTAAGAGTAAACGTTGCCATGGTTACATGTGTTGAAGGTATAGGAATGATTATTCTTAACTGATGATTAAATTTAAGTGACGTTTGTGAAATCCAGCACTAATATTGTACATGTAACTAATTTATATTCGTAAATAATTTTCAAGTTTTTAAAGATATCCATGACCGCTTAGATGTACTAGGCGTCTATGCGGTGACGTCACTGTGTAGAATGCGTTCATCAGTTTTTTTTGCAGCCTTTTGAACTGGTTCCGATCCCGAAACATTTGAAGATCTGAGGAGAGTTTATTGAAGAATTTTTAACCAGAATGGACCGGTGATTTTTCAAATAACGCACTACTACAGGGTCGCACAATAAAAACAGGTCGGCATACTTGACATCACGTCAGCTTGTTGTCAGCGATATATGTATGTACTGGGTTTTCATGATTGGTTTACGTCATTCCACGTGATCAAGTTTTGTCTGACAGTTAGGCAACAAGTAATCCACTTGATTGCAGTAAATGTGTTTTCTACCACCTACCTGAAGGCCAGCAAATTGTGCGAGTGACTGACGTTTCTCCAGCACCGCTCGGCTAAGCTCTTGGAGAAGGAAGGGTTCGATGAAACCCCAAAGTGAATAAAATAAAAATCACCAGCTGAGTACACTTGTTTTTATTTAAAATGCTCAAAAATAAATAACGAATAGAAAAATAATTTACAAGTGTCAAGTGCGACCCAGAAGGGGTCCCAATGAAAATAACACGAAATGTAATTAAGCAAACTAGCAAGTTAGATTTTATCCGATCAACAGATTTGTTCTTCGTTTACAATTCACGCTTAAGGTGATTAAAGAAATTAACTTGATTAACAAATAAAAGAAAAATCAAAATAACATCGCCGCGGTAAGGTCAGTCAACACAAATAAGTCAATAAAAATAATTAAAATATTTCCGACCTGGTATCCAAAATCCAGTCTAATGACAGATAGATGTCAGTAGTGAGAGAGCGCTCTCCAACGGAGGTAAATTCAGTCAATGACGTACGTCGACGCAGGTGTTACGTCACCAAGTGACGTCGCGTTCGCAGGTCGGTCGGGTTCACGGACGAAGGGTGGGCCGGGATGCCGGGGGTTTTACACGTTTCAAACTCCGATTCCGGCCGTTTCTTCCACCCAAGGGATCACGATATTCTCAACCAAGGTTAAACTGCCACTAAAAGCCTAATGGAAGAAAGACACGGGTTATGAAATAGCTCGAACACTCAAAATGGCCAACAAGACACACCTGTTCCTTATTTCAAAGACAGGCTTTCGAAAAGCTGTTTAACGAGCTTGACATTCTCTCAACGTACGTTTGCACAAATCTCGGAGTAATTCCGGTTCCGTCTTCCTTCAATTGAATGCGAGCGAACAGTGTTGTTAACTTTCTAAATGTGAATATCTGTAGCTGTGTAACTCTAAATCTGTAGAAATCCGTAGCTTAATGAAAGCAGAAATTTGCAAAAATAGTGATTTACTACAAGATTTGCCATAAATTTAATAACTAAGTTGCATTTTTTGACTTTTGAAAACATTCACTATTTACTATATGTATAGGAACCATCCTTCTTCATAGCAATGGGATTTCGCACATCCATGTCTTCATCAGCACAACAATCTTAATACAGATTAGCAACATTAGCATTTGTCTTGTTGGCGTTGGCAATGGTACTAAGTTGTACAATAGCGGACAATAAAATCCGGGCACATCATTTGTACACTCACTTTATTATTTTTGACATTTAATACATACTTATGTCACTAGTAATTCTGACGTTTAATACAAATTTTGACAGAAATATAACCTCAATAAAAGCCTGATTTACCAAATTTGTCGAAATACAAATGACATGTCATCCTTGCCCGGATTTTATTATCCACTACTATACCCTGATGATCAGGGGACTGGTGATTTGGTTAATTGATTGGCGGAATTTGAAAATAATTATAAATAAACAATGATTATGTAATGCTGTAATTGTACAGATTTTCATTTTTTCGTAAAATCCGTAGATTTAGAGGCTGAATCCGAAAATCCGAGTGGACCATGAAAATCGGTAGATCTACGGATAGATACGTAGGGTTAGCAACACTGCGAGCGAACGCCACGTTCTCCCCTACCATAAGTTCAGACAGGGGTGGTTACGAATGTAATCAGTTTTTAGCCGGGCGACGGAGTGAAATGGAGATATACTGTAGGACTAAATCACAGCATATGGTCTGGTGGTGAAACATTGAGAAATGTGATGACCAGCACGTAGGCACCCTGAGCTCTTACTTCACGCTTAAATACAGGGCGATTGCCAAATATTATTATAAATAACGTAAAAGAATTTTTCAACCGTAACAACTGTAGTTACTAATGTTTCGATCGAGTTGTATTTTGCATATTGCACCTACTTGCGCTTGCCACTATTTCGATGTTTAATATTCCTACAAACATTTTATGCAATTAAATCTTTAAATATATACAATAACAAAGTTTATTCACATCTAAAATAATGTAAGACTTTGGAAAATATATTATACTACCAAAGCGAAAATGTAACTGCGTCTTGTATAATTTTAGCTAACTGTTATGTAATTGCAATAATAATAATAATTTATTTATGAATACACTTTCACATGTATCATGACGTTTTATATTAAAAATCAATCTTAAATCTACAAACACTCTTCTTGCAATTGCAACAATTCACAGCAGTAAGTCAGCATCGAGTAAACCAGCCCCTAAATAGCAAGCGGGTGCTCTTCGACAAAGCTATATTCTCATTTAGCAACGAGTCCGAAACAATTTTCCTCTTGTAAAAACAGTTTTATTACAGTTAAGTATTAAATTATTTTTGTCACACGAGACCACTGGATTGTGAAACTTTGTCATTGAATTCAGATCCCGATTCTATGAAACTATCACAGGCAAGCACAAAATCGTCTCATCAGTGAAAGTCATAAATATTCCGATCGTTTGGAGATTGTCGTTCATCTCATTGATAGAACTAAAAAAAGCAAAGGCCCTAATGCTGACCCTTATGGTACGCTTGTTTCAGTTGAAAACTGCCCACGTATGTTTATTGCAAATCTTCTGTTTTTGAGATACGATGACAGTTAATCATTGTAGATGCTCAATGCATATAATTTTTGAATTAAAAAGTCGAACTGTATAAGAGCTAAGGTCTGAAGTATGCGGCAGCTAAGTACCTGTTTTGGTCCAAAGCCTTATAGACCTAGGTACTCGATAATAATTCTTCCGAATACGTGCTGGGTATCAGAAAAAAATTTAGTAGCGTGAAAATTGATTGAAAATTCATTGATGATTTTGACTGGTCGATAGTTTGCCAAATCTAAATGATTGCCTTTTTGGAAGATCGGGAGCACAGTTGAAACCCCAGGAAAGATTCCTTGGTTCTGTGAGAAATTGTAGAGGTGAGTTTTTAAAGGGTTTTAATAGGAAATGCATGGTGTGTTTCAATCGATAAAATCCAAGAAATGCCAATGTATTGCGATTTTTCAAATTTTCCAGGAATTTCTAGAAAGAAGATTGTTGAACACGCAAGAGGTTCATGAGGTCTGACGAGCTGTGAACGGAGCTAGTCTTTGGTGATGTAGAAGTTACTTCAACGCGAGCTAAGACTCTATTTAGAATCTATTGTGAGCAGGTTTTTTTTAATCTCAACTATAAGAATAATTTGACTGAACCAGTTCGATGGGAACTATCCATCACAAACAGAAGGAAACATCGTTTGGTTCTTTAACAGCCCTCGTCTCATCTAGACATTTTCTGTTTCTTCCTATAGGTGTATGTGAAGAACAAAGTCTAAATTGAAGAAACGTCGATCTAGATGAGGTCTTTGGCAATTAATAGCAAGCGAAAGAAAACTATTTGAGAATCTAACGCATTAGATTCTGTAATTTCCCAAACAAAATGCATATTTCTTGATAATTTGCATCGAAATTTTCTTGACGTAATCTCAACAGTTAAGAACCACGAGTAGAAAACGAGCCAGTTTAGTAAACAAACAAATGCAAATTGCTGTCAGTTTTCCAAACGAACGCAATTCGTAAACAAAATTAACCCTTAAGTTGGCGCATCGAGTAAGTAAACTTCCACCAAGAAGAACTGAGCGAGTGCATAATTTCATTTCCGTCGAAGAAGTTCCGTGCCAAGTTTTCATTTAATTTACGACCACGTCGTTGCGTTTACGTATTCATATTCGGGAGTTTCATTTTTCGAGGACTTCCCGAGCCGCCGTCTGCATATGCACAACGCCTTCGTGTCTGCGGCGTAATGGACCTGAGCTTTTAATGCGAAGGTAATGTCATTACGGCGACTTTATTGATATAATCGGTCGTAAAATGGGGGCGACTCCGGGACAAACAATAATAATTTGTTTGCGCTCGGAAAGAAAATGGACTGTGTGTAATTTACTGAGGTCGCTCGCGGTGTTACAGGATTTTTAGTTCTGGGCTTTTTAAAATAGGATTTGCGATTTTTAATCAGCGATTGTGGGTGTAACGCGAATCATAAATCACCTGCTCGTGATGATGTAAACATTTCATTTAAACTTGGTTTACATTTTCAGTAAAGTTTTCATTCTATGAAGATGAATAAAGGAAGGTGTTATGAAAACGAATCACTTTATTTGGTTACAATGAGAAAATATATCAAAGTAAATAAATACAAAGTAACCACGAAAAATGAGAAAAAGCAAAAAAAGTTTTTACAAAATAAATTTGATTTTCGTTTTATTTTATCACAAAATCTTTTAATCGGACACTAAATAGCGCACAAAAAAAAACAGGAGTTGAATTTCTTATAGAAAATTCTTTGGAATAAAATATTAAGTATCACAGGAGTCTTGAAGAAAAAATTTCTGAAAAAATTAACGACTAAGAAACGACTTGTGGATTGGTATCTTAAAAAGATAAAGAAATCGTTAAAAAAATCTAAAAAATATCAGGGAAATGTACCACATGGGATTTTCTATAATACAAAGAAAAATTGACATGACAATAATAAAAATACACGTCTCGTAATTAACTTTACTGGTAGGAAATTGTTTTCTTCTTTTGTATTGACCATCATGCAAACGGCTACGTTACATAGATCTGTTTACACATGGCATGTAAGAAACCGGAATTATTTACAGAAAATTTTCAAATTAGAAATTTCTGACGCAAAGAATTAAAACGTAGCTTTAAACAAAGGAGTCTGTATCTTAGCGTTAACAATAGGACTAATTTTGGTAAGTTGCTCCATGATTGATATTAGTATCCAAAAATTTTAATAAAGAAACTTTAGGATTTGTCTTAGGGTTACTAAGAAAACGAAGCGCGGAAGGCTAGATGTTTAATGCCGACATGTTTCGACCTCAGAAAAGGCCATCTTCGGGGCGGCTAGTCTAAGTTTGATAAGTTGTGTCACATAGTTTCACAATAAACAAATTATTGTCCGTCAATAACAAACATATTAAAAAGGTTAAAAATAATGTAAAGTTGGACAATGCTACACGTTATAATTACAAATGTAATTAGGAGCTAGTCGAAAGCTATGATGGTTTTGAAAATTATGAATAAAAGATGAAGCGCATGTGAATGCATTCACTAGGACTAATATTAAATTATTTAGATAAATTCGAACCGTGACTTAAGACAGCATGGGAGTTTGGAAAATTTTAACTTTTATCGCGGTTGATAACATTCTGAATAGCCTTAAATCGGCAAGTTAACAAAATGCTGCTTCTTCAGCAAGTGGAGGCGAGTTATGATCAATGAAAGGACAGACGGAGATTTTACGGTTTACTGATGCGACGAAGCGGGAAGATGTTATAAATAGAATGTTTTTCGACTCGACGTATTTGCCGCCACTACGTAACTTGCAATAGCGAACGATCGGCGAGCCAAAGAAATAGTGCACTCATCAAAGCGACCTGGTTCGCAGTATTGTAGTGGTTAACTGGATGCTCGAAGCAAAGCGCTGTGACAAACACGTGGGTCCAGCAGCGCTATGTGATTCTAAATACCGAGTGTCCCGGGAGGACAGGTCAATACTTTGTGGAAGTTTACAATGGGTCAGAAAGTCAAAAAGTCAAAAGGTAGTCTTTTATTAATGGCTTTTGAGGTAGAGCTATTTGAAATTAAAAATATAAAGTACTGCCATCACAAAGTCCGTAAACATAAATCATAAGTGATGTTAAGCGGTGATAAATCTAATTGTCGAAGTGAGTAATGACCACCACGAGAGGCGATTCGTACCCACGACCTTGCGATTACAAGGTCTTCTTATCAATAGGCCGTCCCGGAATAATTTAAATTTGGCGCTTCATGTTGATTTTATTCTTCACCGTAATGTAGCGCTCTTTTTGACAAATTTCAAAAATGTCGTACGTTTTCTCTAAATTAGAGTATTCAGATATGATTTATGTTTATGGATACTGTCGTGGCAATACTTCATATTTTTAATTTCAAATAGCTCTATCTAAGAAACCATTAATAAAAGGCTACCTGTGTATACCGGGTGGAAAGTTTCAAACCCGAACATAGGAAACTTGCATTGTTTATGGAGATTTCTGTTCGTCGTTTAAACATACAAAAATGGTAATGGTCTTAAAAGAGAGAAAATTATGACCAATATTACCTTGCCAAAATTATTGCTAATTGATGTTAATAATTTCGTGAAAATAAAATTTTCAAATTTCATCTGAAAAATTTAGTTTCCTTAGTATGTCAGATTTGAAACCTTCAATTATTTTTTACTCAAAATGTATGATGAATAATTTACACATTGAAACTTTATTAAACGTTCTTAATACAGTACATTTTACAGCAGGTATTCAAATAAGCCACCATTTTTGCAATAAACAATATTCTAACTGATAGAGAAAGCTTTTCATGTCTTGAATTTCACGGAAAATAAATTTCTCTATCCGAACCCCAACACCACTGTAAAAGATTTCTAAAATAAAAGTCCTCTTCCTTCTGTGTAATTATTTATGATAGATTTTGACTGACGGAGAAATTATTTTCAATCAATAGAAACTAACTGAATCTTTCAAACATGACATACTGGAAACTAGATTTTCAGAAGAAATTTAAAAATTTTATTTTCAGGAAATTATTAACATTTCGCAATAATCTGAGCACAGTAATTAATATTGGTCATAATTTTCTCTTTCCTTTAAGACCATTACCATTTTTGTATCTTTAAATGGCGAGCAGCAATCTCTATAAACGTACTTTTCAATGCAAGTTTCCTATGTCCGGGTTTGAAACTTTCCACCCGGTATAAACTTTTTGATTTATAATAACCCATCCTAGACCACCACGAAGTATTGACCTTTCCTCCCGGGACACCCGGTATACAGGTTGTTAGAAAAAATGTATCACAAACTTTGAGAGGGGCAATGTGGTCCAGAATAAGCAGAAGAGCCTTAATGGGTCCGCAAATGGACGGTTAGATTAGGTTAGGTACCCCTCTTCAAAGTTTGTGATACTTTTTTTTAACAGCCTGTATATCGAAAAGATTATTTAATTCAAATAGTAAATTATTATTCCGAAATTGAAGAAAGAGCAATTATTATTTTCTGGAATTACATCTGAATTTGTACCCTGACAATATTAGACTGATTGATAAACATTTACAACAACGCAACGGGCAACATCTAGGATTCTCGCTGGGACCGTCGCTGACTCAAACTGGATGATACCGGAAAAACCTCACAGATCTTCCCACTGGTTATGATTCCACTGCGTGGGCCAAGGCTATTTCTTACTTAGAAGCTTCGGGCGGGACAGGAATATTTAAATTTGATTGGTTCATTATGATGTTAGCAACCCACTTACAAGACCCGACAACAGTGTTTTAAATATTGCAGTTCGGGGAGAAAAAGCAGTTTCAGAAATTAACAAGAGCTTTAAATGGTGTACAAAATACTGTCTGTATTTTTATTATTGAATTTTGTATTATTTTCTATTTTCTCTTTTTGAATATTTGGATTTTCTTTTTGACATTATTTTACTTTTATAAATTTATTTATTTTATGTTAATTTAACTGGATATATACTTTTTAAAAAGTTCAGAGTTTTACTGAATACAAAAATTCGTAAGACATAAAAAAATAAGAGAGAGGATTTTGCCAATCCCATAAACCATACCTTAGACTGCACTTTGGCTATGTAATCGCAACTTTCTCAGTCACGATTTCTAATTTATTTTTCATCTCGCTCATCTGTTTGAAAAAGTCTTGTATTTAAGTTTGTTCCATGGCAACGAACAAACTTTTTACTTCCCAAACTGTTAAGTAGAGTGTAGAAAATGTGTTTATTGCTATAGAAACCATGCCTGATAAAGTTTTTTTTATGATTCTCAGATGAGAAACAGAATATATCAGCGAGAGAGACCGTAAGACAAGCCGAGATTGACTCTAGACTGCAATTTATGAACATAACCTAGCGGTACGGTAAGTTCCAAATGTCATTTCACGTGAAAAGGGGTTGAGAGCAATTCCTGGTAACTTAAAACATAATCCAGAAACGTACAAACAAAAGAATTGCGACTTGGGTCTTTTATGTTTTGACAAAAATTTGGTAAAAAGAGTAAAAAAGGAAAGGAAATTGTAGTTACTTGTTGTATAAAGTCTTTGTACGAAGTCTCTTTCTCATCCACGGCGTGGTATCTACTAGTAAAAGAAAGGTATCAATTTTGAGAGTATAGGTTTTTTAAATCTACTTTCTTTAATCATTTCTTTGCTTTTCGGTTGTTACAGGTACGAGTATATGAAGCCTTGACAGCCCAATAACTTTTAACTATAACTTCCTCCATATGTCTCTCTTCCTTACAGTCTTTCAGCTTTTGATTCCCTTACTTCTAAATCCTCGATTACGATCTCGATTTCCGCTCTTTCTTGATTTTCGTCCTTTTTTTCTTTCCATTTGGTTGCTTCCATGCTTAATTATTCATTCTTTCCAGGTGATCGAGTTTCTGCAACCTATTCGCTTTAATAACCTTGCTGATAACTCATTCCTTATACATACATATAATGCGTAAATTACTAAATTATCAGTATTTTTCTTTCCCGAGATTATAATTTTAGCTGGTCCTTCTTGATTGTAACACATATTTCACAGCCGCGTGTGCCTTGCCTTTAAAATTAATAAAGTAGAATAGGAATTGCTAATAGTCAGTTTTAGGCCATGTAAATCAACCCAAAACATAGTAATTATTTGAGTGAGATCAAACTTTCATGTTCGCATCCATCTCGTTTAATTCTAAGCGTTGCGTTACAGTTGTTGTTTACATAACCGTCCCATTTAATTCTGCTGTTGATTACCATATCATTTTATCAGTCTCAAATATATTAGCATATTAAATATACTCCAAGTGTGCTAATATCGATCATGCCCCAAGAGCTTTCGCAGTTTTTCAGCGAATGGAATTTTTTCGCAAGCTCCGAACAGTGAACAAATGCATAATTGTGCCATTTGGCCTATGATTATGGTGTGGAATGACAAAGCGTAATTAATAGACGTAGGTTGCGGTTCGTATTCATTGATAAATTCGTAAGAGCCACGACGCGTGGGGAAAAGGTGCGCGGCGTCACTGATAAGGCTTCGTCCTTCTGATTGGACGAGCTTTTGCTTCTTTGCATTTGCCGACTTGCCATTGGTTAGCAGAAACTGTATTAAGCTGTGAGCTTTTGGCGCGCTTTAGTTCGCACGTCACCTGTGTTGGCGCGCCAAGTTACGCTCTTCCATCTGCGAGTGTCCTGCGTGTGCTCGACGAGGTCCTGCTCAAATTCACGGACGCACGACCAGAAAGTTCTTCGAAAGTAGTAAGTCTTTTTTCCGCTTTCTGGTTTTCCGCTTTTAGCAAACTTTCTTTTGAAAAGTTTTCCACAACTTTCGAAAACTTTCAACTATCAGGATTAAAAATGTTTTGCGTTTCAAAATTTTGTGACCCAAAGTTTTTACAAAACTTTTAATTGTGTGTTTTTTTTGTGAATCACTTCGCCGTTTCCGTTATTTTTCTGATATACGCTTGCAAATATTTTACAAATATTTTCTCGTAATGAATTACATCGTGAAAATTTAAGCGAAAAATTCGCTGAACGAATGCAAAATATTTTCAGTTCGGCATTCGTTGCATACTTTGAACGCCGATCGAGTTTTTAAATAGGCCGAATCGGAGTTGTATTCCCACGCCCGAATAACTGAAAAAAAAAACTTCTTTTTCGTATTGTATTCAAATTATGTATTTTGCTTGCGATTATTTTTCCAGGCGTAGAAAGTTTTTGGATACATTAATTTTGGTTCAAGGAATATGTGACCGGGAATTAGCAATTTGAAAAATTCCATTTCTTATTTGATTGCGGAAATGAGATGAAAGAATTGTTTAACATCCAAGAAAGCTTCCGAAACTTTTTGTTCAACTTCCTATAGTATCTATCCCCAAGTTATGAATGTTTTAATTTATTATTAATGTTTTAACTTATGTTTATTTTGTGCTGTTCAAATTTGTTAATTTTAATAATTATAAATGCCCTTCTTTTACTTGGCGAGGTACACTTATGCTGTTGTCCAAAATAAGGAGAAAGAAAGTCCTTATCAAAAGAATTCTTCTATATTCAAAAGCACGTATAGGAAGCTACGACCACTGATGGCAGGGCTCTAAAAAAATGTAACACTGTACTGAAAAAGGTGCGATTCAAATTTATTTTTTCCGTATACATCGAATTTTAATTTGAACTAAAAACCTTAAGAAATTGTCGCAAAATTAGAAAATCCTTTTAAATATGTACTAGCAATGTATAAGACTTTCCGTTAGAAATAAAAATGTTGTATTCTGTACTCAAGAAATTGAGTACTTTGTAGAATAGAAAAGAATTTATCTTATAGAGCTTTTAGATTAAATAAAAACAGCGTTTGAATTTTTTGCCCACGTTGAGTATTTTATATTTGGAGGACACGTGATATACAAACAATAAAATTAAAAAAAAAAACATATTAAAATCTATAATTATGAAAAAATGAATCTGTTTGATAAGTATGACTTTCGTAATCCATAAAAACTCAAATTTTTTTTAGTGGTAGTATAGTATTTAGACTTTCATAAAGAAAATTATATAAATAATTTGTATTCTATACTTATAATTATGGTTATAAAGGTATAGGTTTTTTCTATCAAAGTTTTAACCATTCTGTATAAACTGTTGATGATGAACTCAAAAGCTCGTGATTACATTTATCACAAGCAAATACTTAGCATTTTATGTTTGGTTGATATCTATTTTTGGTACAGAATCGATTATTTTATGACATATGCATGTATTTGTTAATGTTTGCAGCAGTTCAGTTTTGCTTTCAGAGAGTGACAAAATTCAAAACGCTGACAAAAATAATGTTTGCAACTGCTGCTCTTAATTTAATTAAATGTTTCTAAACATTTTAAAAATGTTGTTGTTGCAAGTCGGTTTTGACTGTAATGGATTCCTCGAACATTCTCTGTTTCGGCCCTTTTTGGGGCCAATTCAGCAGAAGAGTAGCTGGAGAACTCCACTGCAATTAAATCTATCGAACTGTCACACTTTGGATTACGTAAGAGGAAGTTAAAATCGGAGATTTATATTGACATTACTGAATTCTCTATAAAATTGCCTTTTCAATATTGTGCCGCTCAATGTACATTCCCTACTTAAATTCTATTGGTTAGAGAAATTGAAGGGGGGGGAGGATGATGTACGACAGTTGAGTAAAGGATAGAAAGAAAACGGTTCCTCTTGACTATAAGTCGACATGTTTTAGCGTTTTCTCAAATGAACATTTTTTTGGAAGATATTAAGTCTGTTTAGTTTTCCTTGGCCCACCCTGTATTTAAATTGCGTTTTATTATTTTCGCATTTGACCCACAGGAAGAATTATAGAATAAAAGTCAGCTTATCAAAAAGGTAAAGGCTTAAATTTTATGGAATTGAATTAAAATATAATTGCGCAGAAATTAAATTCTAGAATTAATTAACATTATTATATAAACAAAATTTTAATTGAAGTTGAAAAGTTTTCGAGGTAATTAATTTGAGTTAATTGTGCTTCTCGTTAGCCATAATTTAGGCGTTGCAATTACCCCTCAAATCGATACATTATTTTTTCCAACTTCGGATTACACAAAAGTTGTCGACTTAAAATTGTTAGCCTCAGCGGGCACGCGAAGCTCAATAAATAATTCAGCGGCTTCGTCAAGCATACAAAGAAACTTTGATTCGGACGGCTAATACAAAAACTTAATAATAATAATAATAAAATTTACCACGCACTTTGCGAGTAGCCGCCGCAATTATGTATATTTTCACAGCGTGTCGTTGAAAAGCTCGCGTCCGCGATGACAAAAGTGAACTTTCTGTATCTGGAAAACGGCGCGTCAAGTGAAACGGAAAAGGAAATGGAGATACTGAAGGGAAACTCGCCGACATTGGACGTCTGTATTGTCCGGCATAAATACACGTTTAAACTTGATTTGCAAAAGTGCTTTCACGGTAATAAAATTGAACCGCTCCTGTCTAGTTGGTAAGTGATAAATGGGGTTTCAAGTTTGTAAGTGAATAAATTTGCGCATATCGTTTACTGACGACGCGAGACAATTCTCTCGGATGGCATATAAAAGTTTATACTTCTTTTAATTCCTCTTGAGATGCAATAACTTCGTTTTAATGTCTCGATAAAAAGTCAGTCGTAATTACAAAGAGTTTTGCAAATTTCCGGATTTAAGGTTTTGATTTTATTGCACTTGCAAAATATTCTAGTAATTTTATTTGTAGATTTTAAATACGGTATTTTTAATAAATTATTCGAATAATGCAATTTGTTAAGGTCGTTTTACAATACCCTATTTCTTGTACAAGATTTGGTTGAGTATCTTGAATATCAAAATTTACATTGAATTAAAAACGATTTGAAAAAATAGAACATGTTCTATCTCCAAACCGTAACAGTAGTCCACAAATTTCTTGTTCTAAACTTTTATTGGAAAAATTGAACCAAAACATGTACAAAATAATAGGGTAGACTAAAACAGTAAATGATAAACATGAAAGGGAACAAAAAGATTTAAAATGTTGATCTACAAGAATATAGAGTATGTTACTGAATGACTTGGCCAAACTTTAATGACGTATTCTACTCTTCAAATTAATGATAAAAATTAACTTTTTAAAGAATCATTTCCGGACAATGTTTATAAGAATTTTTATCATTGATTTGAAGAGTAGAATACGTCATTAAAGTTTGGCCAAGTCATTCATGTGTCAAATCATTCAATCAACCAATCTTTCAGTGACACCCTGTACATGAAGTCCTTAAAACTAATTTTATCAGTGGTAATCAACATGGATTCATGTGTGGGGGAACTGCAGCTACTAATTTATGTAATTTTGTGCAGTTTGTATCAAATATGTTAAATAAATCGGGGCAGGTTGATGTGATTTTTTACACTAATTTTGAGAAAGCTTTAAGTATCATTCAGAATTGAATTAGTGTAGAAAATTAGTGCAAATAGGTACTGCAGATTGGCCGCGCAAATGTTTGACAAATGTATTTTGATGTCTCTATTCACAATCAACTTAGTGCAAAACGTCTGTTGATTGTGAATAGACACATCAAAATACATCTGTCAAACATTTGCACTGCCAATCTGCAGTACCGATTTGCACTAATATTTTGCACTAATTCAATTTTGACTGAGCCTTTAATGTGGATAGAGTGAATCATAATCTATTACTTTAGAAACTGTCAGTAATTTGTTTCTGCCCGAGTCTAGTTGAATTTTCTTGAATATAAGAAAATCCGTGTAGTCTAATTTCCGATGTCGCTCGGGCGTGCCTCAAGGGTCTAATTTGGGTCCTCTATTATTTTCCATTTTTATTAATGACTTGGCGGGAGTTATTAAATCTAAAAAAATTAACATTTATTTGCGGATGACTTTAAAACTTTTTATGCAGTCAATGTACTCAGTGATTGTCAATTTTTACATCAGGTAGGTCATCTAAGTAGGTGCACGAGAATGAAGCTGAATTAAATGTAAGGTGGTTACATACTCTAGAAAGAGGAACGTGGTTGCCTATGAATTGGATCTGATGTAGTCGAGAGAAATGAAAAAGTTAAAGATTTAGGAGTAACTTTTGATTCCCATTTTACTTTTGAAGCACATCTGAGAGAAATTACCAACAAAAGTTTACGAATGTTAGGATTTGGTATACGCAATAGCCGCGAGTTTACAAATTTGAAAGCAGTAGAAATCTTGTATTCTGCCTTAGTAAGGTTAGTATTGGAATATTATTCGATGGTATGGTTTCCATTTTGTATGTGTCAAAAAGACATGCTTGAATATATTCAAAATTCTTTATTTAAACACCGATGCGTCTCCCGTTGGGGGTGAGATCTTGATGTCTACTCTATTGAATATGTTTGACTACAACAGTCTGGAAACACGCAGAATTGTTGATGCCGTTGTCTATCTTTTTAAATTAGTTAATGAGAAGATGACATTTCTTTACTGTCGCAAATAAAATTCAAGAGTACCCTCGAATACCAGATGTAAGGCTACGTTTATGTGTCAGAATGCTCACTCGAATTTTGTAAAAGGATCGATCACCTTTATTATGTAATATTTATTTTCCACGACTATTTAATAATATTGTCATTACTCAACACTTTTTAATTGAGTAATGATGTTCATTACCCAATGGCCCGTTGAGTAACAATAGCAACTACCAATGAAAACAATCAAATAGGTTCCCTTCTACTGCACTGTCTATGTCTATAAACGTCAGATTTGTTTTCGACCGCGTGCCCTCAAAAAATATTTAAGCAAAAAATATACCTTAGAGTTTGTCGGTCGAATTCGTATACACCCTGTATATTTCAAACAAAACGTTTTTTTGCCCTGCCGTACAAGTGTCAAAAATAGACATGACTGGTTATTGCATTGGACCCCCCCAATTGTGATGCGTGTATAATAAGTTGCTTGTCGCTAAAAACTTTGATTTGAATTGGTTCATCCAAGGTTCTTTTATAATCGCTTGCTTATTATTTTTAAATGGCCAGACAAAACCCCAACCCTCGGCCAGGTAACACACATTTCTTCGATTTTAATTTCTTGGAAATTATTTCTAGTGTTTCAAATTATATAATTTTTATTTTAAAAATATTCTACATCGTGAGTCTAATTTCAAAAGTCAAAATTGTGTCGAACGAACTGTGTCATTCTGAATGATATTTTGTAGTTTTTAGATAAAATATAAATCTCTAATACCAGGTTGCACCAACTTTTTAAACAGAGCTTAAATTTAAGTAGTGTTTAGACTATGATATTATTTATAGATTTAACAAAATGTTAGTCACATTCTAATTGATACTTAAGTTGAAGTTTAAATGTCAATCAGAATGTATTTGACATTATACTGACCATACCTAAATGTCACATTCTAAACATAACTTAAATTTAAGCTCTGCTTAAAAAGTTGCTGCAACCGGGCATTAGCATTTTATTCGAAAAAAATATTAATAACTAAAAAATAAAATTATCTTTTCCCTTTCTGGTTTTGATTTTCCTTGATTTATTATCCATCCTGAAGAAGTGTCGATGTACAGTGAAATATCAGCACGTAAAAAAGGAAAAGTTCTTCGACGAATAATATCATTACAAATTGATAAATTTCAACGAACAAGAAGTTACTTGAATTATAAAGTCATAAATACGGAGACTTGAATAAATTGTTGCTAGAATGGAATTTCCAAAATATGTTTCATTTGGCATACCTCTGAGACTTAAGAGATTGACATGCATTCTGTGCCGTCTTTATTTACTTATCGAACCCTCTTTAACTTGCAGTGTCGAGGGGGTGAGTTGAGCCTGGGCTTACTTTGATGAAGCCTTTCCACTTACTCCTATATTCAGTTACCTTAACTGCATTTTTCCACTAACAATTTATATTTAATAACGTCCTTGTCACTTGATCGTCCTATGCCTTTTTTTGGTCGCCTTCTTTCTTTTTCTTTATGATCGCTTCATATCTCTTTGGTCATCTTTTTTTCTGGCATCCTCACCATCCTAACTGCCTTTTTTGAATTATTTTTTCTGAATCCAGTCTATATTCCTTTTTTCCATCGTTGTAATTCCTAAAATTTTTCAAAGGAATTTCATTTTACAAGCCCTTCCTGTACTTTTGTGGCAGAATCGCCTTGTATTAGAGTCGGTACAAAATCGACTTGGATATATTAACTTTAAAATTAATAGTTTAGGTCGCGACGTCCTGCCGATTTTTGAGCTAACGCATAACGTTTTGATTGCAGTGGAGTTCTCGAGCTACTCCTCTGGTGAAGAGGCTCCAAATAGCTGTCCAGAGGGTGCTCAAGGAATTCCTTGCAATCAAAACCGACTTGCAACAAATTATTAATTTTAGACTTCCCATTAACCTTTCTTTTGTTAATAAATGAGTTCAAAGGTGTACCTATAACACATCTTGTTTTCCGTTGAAATTCCTTTGTTAACGTCTGCAACTCCTTCTCCTTGTCTTTCGATTTTTAAATCCAGGTATTTTATCCGATCTACTTGCTGCACCCTGGAACCAACCATACTTATAATACCATGGGCGTAGCCAGACTTTTTTCTAAACCCGGGCATATTAAAAATAATATGTACCTATACATATAATTATTAATACTATTAATAATAATTAATTAACAGATGGTTAGCAGTAGGTATAGATATATTGGTTTTAAAAAAGCGTAACATTTTTTAAGTATTTGAAAACAAAAATTGCAGTCTCCTAATCTGTTGATGTCCAAAACTTTCAATCACTTCTTTTATAATCGATTGCTCATTATTCTGTAAAAGCTTTCGATGAATACTCATCAGACATAATCCTGATAATCGATGGTTGACCATAGTAGATCGCAACCAAGTTTTTACTCTTCTTAGGCCTGGTTTATCAAACACAAGTTAACTTTAAGTTAAAGTTGACCTTCAGTTAATTACCATAACAACAATTGTCTATTGTTTCTATTGTAAAATTTCTAATAACTGTTAATTATTTTTTTCGCTCCGAATATTAACCCCGGGCAAATGCCCGGCCTTGCCCATAGCTGGTTACGCCCATGTATAATACGTACCTATCGCTCCCGCGTAGTCTCAGAGTCTTTCACCATAATTTCTGTTTTCTTCGAATTTATTTCCATGTTGTAAATCAACAAATCCTCTCTCCATATCATTATTTTTTTTAAGGTAGACCTGGTTGATGCACAGAGAATCAGCTCATCAGCAGATACTAGTACTTTGACTATCACAGGTCTGAGTTTTCTATAACTTACAGTTATTCGTTTTGTTCTTGTTTCCACCGTTTTGGTTATTACAAGGTTGAGTCCAAAGTCGCCACTTTCGATAGAAATTTATTTTTTAAAGTTTATCACTGTTGCCTTTGAAATTATTTATGCTATATGTTATTTTAAAACAAATTCAATATAGTCTATAATCGCCTCAAGTTGTAAACGGTTTTTGAAAAGACTGGGGCAAAAATGTCAACTGAAAAGGTATTCATTTGGGCGGGGGGGGGGGGGGGTTATGCACTACTGGAAAAAGGGCTTGAAAGCGACGGCCTCCGGCGAATGTAATTTGTGAAGTCGAAGGAGAGAAGATAGTCAACAGTCGACGAACAGCGTTAGATTGGTTCCGACGAAGTTGGAAGGAGTGGAAAGGAGTGGAAGACCATTTGTTGTCGATCTTCAAGAACTGCGTGCCATGCCACGTTGGCGGAGTAGACCCATTAGAGAGAAACTCAATGGGTTCCTAAAGACAGAAAACTAGAATTCATCAAGATCGTTTTGGAAAGAAAGCAATGTTGAGTGCCTGGTGGAATTTTCAATTTGAATTTTCCAGATGGTTCCAGAAGGTCGTGCTGTATATGCTGATCTTCTTTACTGTCAATACCTGGATCTGGTATATGCTGCAATATCGGAAAAATATCCAGCAATGATCAATTGGAAGCTATTTCTCCAGGAAGAAAACGCGTGCTGTCCAGACACAACTCAAACTGCAGAAAATGGATGTAGTTGAAATTTTACCACATCATGCTTATAGTATCGACGTTGTTACTTCGGACTAAGGGTTGTTCTGAGTGATGCAGCATTTTCATCGAGGGAAAAAGTTTGAAAATGTAGAGGAAGTCGAAACCGCATGCCGCAACTTCTTTGTATTCAAGGACAAAGATTGGCACCGTCGCGGATCGGTGAAGAAAAGTCATTGAATCTGATGGCTTATATTTTGGAAAATAATTTTGCGTTCATTATATTTTGATTTTCATTTCATAAAATTGACTCAATCTAGCTATAAACATTTTTACTAAGCTTTTGTCCATGCTTCTTTCATATTGCTTATTCTGCAGTACAAACTCTTTATTGCTTTTCCCCAATGTTTTCCAAATTTCATCCCCATTCACAGAATTAAATGCCTTTTGAATACCTATGGTGCATGCGTAAATTGTCTTTAGTTTTCTTAAAGTATTTTCGCCAATTTGTCTTAATAAAAACACCCCTTCCAGCATTTTCCCCTTCTAAATCCCACTTAAAAATCTTCAAGTGTTCGTTCTATTAATTTTATTTTCAAAATTCTTTCCGTCTTCAAAGAACACCTGATCAGTGCCTCTTTTTTAATAATAATTTATTGGTCGTGGCGTCATAGGCTTCTAAAAGTCCTGTTATCCAGAAATGAAACAAGGCATCTTTGGTGCCCTTTAAGCTGCAGCGTCTTGATGCAATTGCACCCTTTACTTCCACTGTCGCTATGCCATTGTCTGTTTTATTCGAAAGGGAATAGAGTGACAGTATTTATGATCACAATATCCGTCAGTTCTTAGTCAAATAGTTCAAGGAACGACGAGGACACAATACTGAGAATTCCTGAGAAGATTAATATCAAGTTGTTTGCTATGAACTGATAAGTTTGTTAGGGTGTAAGATGTTGTGTGTTACAGATTCTTTTGAATGTAGTTCAAAATTAATTATAATTAATTGAAACTAAATACATAAAAGCACCATATTCTATCATTATTATTAACAAGCTTTTGCAGTTTATCTGACTCAGGAAAATTTTGCAAGAAATGCCTTTCGTTGACGCCAAATTTCAATAATATTCTAAGCATGATTTAAAACCTCCCAACAAATAAATTTATATGGTATGAACCCTAAAGTTTTTTTTTGCCCGGGGATGAAACACTTTACATTCGAGCTGCTTTTATTTGGCATAGAACAAACATTTTCCCGGGCAGATTTCTGGTATTTACTTTGCCCCCCAAAATATGAGAAGAAAATCAACGCGACGCGCCCCTTAAAATTGGTTTAAATGGATATCGTTCCTGGCGAGGTCGAGTGTACACTGGTAATGAAGAAGCGTTTGGAAACCGAAGTTTGTTTTAGAATATGACAAATATTTGTCGGAGAACGCCGCCGACCAAATAAATCGATTGCACGTGAGATGATGATAGTTTCTGAATATATAGGGTAATACTTAGTTTGCGTGATAAGGGAGTTGTATTCATCCTTTTATATTTTGGTAATCAATTATTACCTATTTGAACATCCCCTACTATTTACAAACCCCAAAATATTCCAAGAGTAGCGCTGATATTTTAATAGTAAAATATTAAAAAAATATTTTACTATTGCTTTTTAAAATATTTACTCTGAAAATAATCTAATTTATTGAATGATGGAAATAAGATTTATAATTTTTTTTTACATCCGTAATCTGAAATTGTACCCTGCGCGCCTTATTTTGTTTTAATTGTGAAAATAGAAAGAAGCTTTAAGGTAGAATTGTAGTTGTTCTTCATTCTAGTTCTACGTTCTGTTTTCGTCTACCTTTCACTTCCATGTTGTTTTATCTACCTTTCCATTTTTGCTTTCTAACAGAAAATATAGAAATTTATAAATTTAAAATCTGCTGTGACCATTTCAATTCAGAATTTGAAAAAATGTGCTTTCCAGTTCGTTAACAAGAATAGGTTTTATTATCTTTAACTATGAAATATCAGCCGAGCTTTCAGAAATTTTTAATTAGAAAAAGCCTTCCCGAAAAGGTCAGAAAACCCATACATCTGCCACCTATAATCCCCGTCGAAAATAATAATGTAATTAGCGTGATGTGCTAAGACACCGATGTCAGGGGAGACACTGATTCGATTATGCCAGAGCTTTCGTGCTCAAGTTTTTCAGCGAATTAAGTTTTTCACGTCTCGATATTAAGCTCGTAAATTTCACCTGTGACGGTGGCGAGTAAGTTTAATGAATATTCGTAAATATTTTAATACTATCGAGGATGGGGCTCACTTTTGCGATGCATTTTAAGTTTACGAGGACGTGATTTATAGCTAGCTCTTGGGGAATTAAGAACTCAAGTTTACGAGTGAAATTTTGCACTCGTTTTGTCCTTTGTAATTGCAATATTAATAATAAATACCTGAGGAAATTTTACATACATTTTCAAAAGCTCTAAGTAATAAATCTTAATGGAAACTCAACATAACTGATGTATTTATTAACTTATTTATAAATCGTGGATCAATGGCTTTTTAGTTGACGGTAATACGTTTGGGTTTAAACATGGAATTTACTTTTAAGAAAATGGAGAACCATTTCGCACTTTTTAAGTCCATCATATCGGATTATTCGACGAAACTTTTAGTTTCAGATGCCGTTAAAAGTTGTACGGCGGTGGAATCTACTTTGTAGAAGTTGGCTTCTATTAAATGTTGTGATTTTTATACTACTTATAAGCTAAAATTTTTAGCATTTGGGTATCTTATTATTATTTTTTGCATAATTTTTTCAACTATACTTAGAAAAGGGTGAAAAAAAAAGAGAAAATGTTTGAATTAAAAACTATTGTTCTAGAAAAAAAAGTATCAACCTCAAAATTTAAACAAACAAAAAAAAAAGAAACTAGTTCAGTTTTAAATTGCAAACATTGAAGCGTCAAATCACTAATTGCTGTTAATTCTGTCCCAATATTCATCAGAAATAATTACAGGAAAGAGCTTTTTTCAATAATAACTAAACAGTATTCACGTCCGACTAACTCCGACAAAAATTCCCTCGCAATTAATATCAGTTACATTAATTGGGTACTTTCAAAACCGATCGGCAGAGGAAATTACTGCATTTTCCGATTTCCATCGCTGCCGCATTCACATTTAGATAAAAAAGGGGACACGCCCTTTGTGAAATAGTTATATTTGACATATTTAATTGAAATGTTTTGATCCGTAATTATCCAAATTGCACGCGCGACTGTAAATTAGCGGCCTTTTTTTGTGCGCGGGGTTCCCCGACGTTTTACGAGTGCAGCAAGGACGTATGAATAATATATTTTATCGCGGCATCTAGCGTTAAATTTATGATGATAGTTTGCAGGGTTCGTTTCGATATTATGACGATAAACCTTCAAGTTAATTCACGCAAAATATAAACGAGTTGTGGTTGTGGAACGAAAATTATTTATAATAATAATAAACAGTTTTATTCTTGCACTCGTCTCGTCTTTCTAATTTTGATGTTCAGTAAATCGTGTAACTTGATTTAAATAATCGGGCTACTTTATGGATGGTATAAATTATTTCATTCGTCTAAGTCTAAAATATTGCATTGAATTGCAGCTTTCTTTTTAATTTAGATTTACATAAAAAAATTTACTTTTAAAAGTTTACTAATTAATTAATAAATTATTTCTTTTATCTACAAGGATGTGTTCGATCAAATTTTTTTGTCATAAAATTGTCCATAAAATTTCAAATTTTTTTCCATCTGATTTCAAAATATTAAGGTGGCAACCCACTATCAGATCGTGAGGGTGAATCAATTGAGGTGCGTTCAATTAATCATGGCCAACTTCAAATATATTTGTTTTTAATAATAATATTTCTTATCGTTCAAACTTCTTTAAGCCCGATTCTCTTAGCGGGGGCTAAGTGAGTAAGTCTTTTGGTGTATAGGTGGCACTGCGGTACCTGAAGTTCGGGAGTTCTACATGCAAGGGTTCGAGTCTAAGCTTAACTATCCACTTATTATTTTCTCATTACTTAATAACTAAGAACTATTTATTCAAATTTTCAAAATTAATACACAGTGAAAGATGGCAGCTGCTAAAACACTGTGTTCATGAAGCAATTGACCTTATATAATGCTTTAAACGAATATACTGAGCTCGATTTCAGTTTGTTGTAGACATTAACTATTGTAACACGTGATCAATATCTTTTCTAATCAAGTGACCTATGGAAAAAAATTATATCTTTGTTTGGTTCATTATTTCAAATGCCATTTGAATTATTTTTATTGCATTCCTATCGTTTTGTATAGGAATGCAATATAAATATGTAATGCAAGTGGCATTTGAAATAATAAACTAATTAAAGACACATGATTTTATTTCCATAGGTCACTTGATTAGAAAAGATATTGATCACCTGTTATATGAAAAGGATCGTTCAAGAAACGTTGTTTTATGAATTTATTATGAAAGTTATAAACATTCGTTCTGTAAGTTATTCTATCATAAAAGTAGCGTGGCTTTGTGAGGGACGGGTGGTTAAAAATGATAAAAGAAAGGGGATGAATTATACTTTACTTTCAAATTTATCAATTTTACAAGGCCTCGTCGAGACACTGTACTCCTCTAGATGTCGCGACAAGAGTGAAAGAGAAGTCCTATTATTACGCTCAACTCTATGTCTTTATTCACTTGACTAGGTCTTCATTCGCTTTACTATGTCTATTCACTTTACGAAAATAATTACACAAAAATCAACAATTTCCATTTCTTTTCCTCGCTCTTTTACCAAATTTTTAATCAAACCATAAGGGTATCAAGTAGCAATTTTTTTGTTTGTGCGCGTCTTGTCTGAGCTTTATTTAACCAGAGATTGCTGTCAATGTCCCCTTTATATGGAATGAGATTTTAGCCCTTGCCCAGACAATTTTAAGAAAGAAACGAAAATGATTACATATAATAATTCAGTTAAGTTATTATTAAATTAGACAAATGAAAAATTTACTTGTAATTGAAGATTACTACAGAAAGATTTCGTACGACACAATGTAAAACAAATTCAAAATAACCTTATAGCGAGAAGAAACAGCATTTTGTTAAACATTAATAATATAGCTAAATTAATGCTTTCTCACCCAAACCATGGTATTGGATACAGGAAGACGGACGGATTTTTCGGAGTATGATCACATACTAGGACATTCTTTGGACTTTGTGTAATGTACACGACCATACGACTACTAGCTGTATGATTGCGGAAAACTTTGCATGTGGGCCACTTGTCCTATGAATCATCGTGCTTTTCCTAGACCATCCGCTCATAATGAAGGCTTTCTTGAGGAGTCACCTGGGACACTGTTTGGTGTTGCAATATGCAGCTGACATTTTCCGAATGCAGTTTCATTGCAAAGGTCACTCGCAACTCATGACGGCAAATCCCTTGAAAAAGCAAATAATTTGTTTACATATGTATAGGCATATTTTCCGCGGTCGCGTAGACGACGTTGTATCGAATTTAACTTGCGTAATAAGCTTAATGATTTACAGCAGTTTTCGCCGGTGACTCATATTTAATCAACTAACTTCTGACAACGTCCACAAGAAATGAGTTGATTTCTTTTGATACCAAATAATGTTAGTCTTAAACATGCATTTTAAACTTTTTGAATTCTATATACATCGGACGAATCATTACATGTAACTGAATTGAGATAGCACTAAAGCTTCATATAAACATATTTTCATTATTATTAATGAATATCGATTGTTAAAAATAACTTTTAAATTACAGAAAGCTCGTCGAAATATAAGTTTTGAAACGCAATTTATGATACTTTACAGCACCAAGATTTTTCGCTTTAGAAGAGACAATCAACATTGTCAATAGTTACTACTTTGATGGTGTATAATACACATGCACTCATTTTTTTTGGCCTAAATAATAATACTGAGGCTTTATCTTTGTTTACACTTAAAAATGCATAGTTGCCTAAATTGTAAAGGTCTTGCATAAGCTTCAATAACAGGATCTGGTGTGTTGTTGTCAGTGTAGAAGTGAATTCTAGTTGCTCTGTAAAATTACCTGTATGTATGTATTGTTTACATTTTCAAAACCTGAAGCCCCACCCTTTTAGGTCTTTGGAGTGACTTAAGTTGCATACTCCCAAAGGATTACCAGGTATTTTTGGATCGGTTATGCTACTTTGCATGGGCGAGGTTCTCATGCGCTCAGGGTCCTTATCGCGTGGCTTATTTATTTTAGCGTATTTATTAAATGGCCGTTATCTTAAAGAAAGTCAGTGTTTTTGCTAGGTTTGTTCTTCGGACCTGAGAATTGTTTATGTTAACGACTAAAGCGTGAAATACTTTGTTACGTTTGAAATTCCGTTACGAAAACGTGGAAACAAAGCATCGTCTACCGCGTTTCGAGTTAGCTTGGCAACCCTGCGATTTTCTTAATCCCCTCGATTCTCATTGGTTGAAAGCACCGCGTGATCATAGCCTTGGAAGTCATCGGATATTGCTTATGGCGTACGTGCATCTTCGGCATCCCTTCCGCCTCATTTTCGCGCCCTCGATTAATTATTTCTCGTCGGGACTTGGTGCGGTGCTGATGTGTTTTACCGCTTAGAAACTATCGAAGCCCTTGCTTAAAAGATTAAGAAGTGCTTATCTACGGCTTCGCCGGAATTTCCCTAGTGCACCACCGATCAAATGTTTTGGGGTATTTTAGCCCCATACCAAGCTTGAAAAATACAAATCTCAGGTAAAAAATTGTGCGAATTGTCTGACGCCATTTTGGATGCTAACGACCTTTTCTTTCTTTTATAATCAGGTTTCTAGTACCAGCTTTAGTTTTATTTCTAATGTTACGCTGAACGGGAGCTTTAGTTTCATCGTGCTGTTTTGGGTTTGAATCAAGCCGAGTCGACTCCACCTTCGCTCCCGAACGCATTTTCTCTACGCCTATTCCAAGTCTACGGGAAACGTGGTCACGCCATTTTTGCGGCCTCTGTCCACCGGTTCATGGCCAGCTACATTAACATTCACTGACGTGTATGTATGGCCGTTTCAATTCGACTTTTAAAAATTTTGACGGTACTCCACTTAGCGCCTCTTGTGAGTTTTTAAGTAATTGCGTTTGTCATTACGTTACTATGAGTAGTTATGTAGTATCTTTAATAGGGAGCGCTGAGGGGAGTACTCCATGGCATGCTTTCTCGGAACTGAATTTTAAGCGAATTGAAACGGCCATACATACACGTGTATGTATGGCCGTTTCAATTCGACTTTTAAAAATTTTGACGGTACTCCACTTAGCGCCTCTTGTGAGTTTTTAAGTAATTGCAGTTGTCATTACGTTACTATGAGTAGTTATGTAGTATCTTTAATAGGGAGCGCTGAGGGGAGTACTCCATGGCATGCTTTCTCGGAACTGAATTTTAAGCGAATTGAAACGGCCATACATACACGTCAGTGAATGTTAATGGAGCTGGCCATGACCGGTTCAATCCAGTTCACCGGCGTTGGATGCAATCAGCAGGTGGCGTTGCGATCGTCAACTTCACGTCGTAGACCAGTAAACTGACGTTACCGACTGTGCTTTGACAGTAAAGTCGTGAGTTTATTTATTTCATTTATTTTCATTTCGTATCGTTGAACATATTTTGGATGCCTTTTTGGAGAGCGAATTTCGGCTGAATGCAGAGATTACATATGTGGATTTATTTCTTAGAATAAGTAAGCTGATAACGTTAGACTTTTCGTAATTTATTTTTGTTTACATTTACATACGTGCTTACCCCTGTGTAACTTGTATCCTGCATTTATTCGAAAGTTTGTCAATAAATAAAGCTTAAGTTTGTTAATTTTAAATGCGTGTTTACGTTACCCTTCCTTCACGTACCAGTGAGTCGAGTGTAGCCTAATTTTGGCCTTCTGCACGACCAAATCGGTACGGGGACACCGATGAGGTCTTGGCCTATCAGCTGGGTACTGTCCGTCCTGGCGCCTTTAATAACAAGTGTCTAAATAAAAACCTGGTCAAGTGGGTTGTGATCGAGAATTTATCCATTGCATTTACATAGCAGATTTAATAAATGTAGCCTACTTGACCAGGTTTTTATTTAGATACGAGTTAGTTTAATATCGTATTAGACCCACCCCTATCTCACTGTTGCTAGCCGAGGGGAAAAGCTGGTGAAACATACAGCGTAGATTTGTCACCTAGTCAAGATAAGGTTGAGGCTGTCAAGTTTAAAGTAAATTCGGTGACAATTTTCGTGAATAACCCTGAAGTAATTTAGATTTAAAAATTTTGAATTTAAATTTTTCGGCAGTTTACAGATTTATGAACGATTTTTTCTCACGCCTTACAGAAACCATAACAAAGTTTCTAAGCCGCTTATAATATATCCAATCGTTTTCAGTTTTAGTTGTTTTATATTTCTTTAGTGCGTTATCTGGCAGTAACATCAAATACTTTAAGTTTTCAGTTAACCACTTCTTAATATTTGTGTAAATAGAATTATAATTTTGATGAATTTTTCCTTCCAATGAAAATAAAAATGATATTCTGCAATTTATTTCGCAATTTAAGGTGGGTTAAATAATCTTCAGCTTCAGAAGTTCAGGAAATGCACTCGCACCGACTAAGCCGAAAAGCAGCGGTGTACGATGACCGGTTTTATAGATTCGAAGTTTCCCTGAGCAGGGCCGATATGAAGTTCAAGATTACCCGAGAGAAATTGAATTCAATGAAAAACATGAATTACATCTACGAAAGTATAAAAATATCAAAGGACTTCCTCAAAATAAACATGGCGCTTTATACGAAACTGCTTGGCTCAGCACTGCAATAAAGAACTTTAATATTAATGGGCTCGGATGGAGAGGCGTGCCTGCAACTTTCTTGGAGTCCTATGTAAAAACAAATTATCGCCTGAAAGCTGATTCCTTGCTGACAATGTAGGTGCGTTGCTAGATTGAAGCAGTTATTAGCGATGTGTTGCAGGGGCAGAAGATATGAAAAAGAAATTCCCTGCCGTTGTCGTCGTCGCGCACACAATAATGTTGCCTCCGGCCAACTTTTTCATTTTAGACCGTGTGTTTGTGCAACAAATGTTAAATTAAGGAAGCTTCTGCCTTCAGATTCTGTATTATATTTTTTCTGCTTATTTTAATAAAACGTATGGTAAATCATTTCAAATTCTACTAGAATACTGCTGGAATATGGAAAGAGCACATTTCTTAACACATACTCACATACACACACATCTAAACTAAAACTAAATGCATTTCATATTCCAACTTTTTGTAAGCAGCTAATAATTCTTCCCCGCTTTTCTAAATAGAACTTAATGCTTTTTTTAATGCGAGCTTTACTGATTAAATTCTTACAAATTCGTTTCGATACTTCACATAAAAATTCCTTTGGTAAACAGCAGGGGCGAAGCTTTTTATTTCATTTTACAGAGCGTTTCTCGACGGGTTAACTAATGGTTTTTCTAAATTTATGTGGCGAAATTTGCATCAAATGAACGGAGCGCCAATTATGCCCTCTTTTATTTGCGTAGATATACAAGAGCTACGAGCAAATCGTTTTTGGGCGCGATTAAAATTTTGGTTCATCACTTTGTTTCTAACAGCTTTTCAAATGCCTCATTTCTATTTGTAAAGGAACGCAAATAAAAAAATAACGATAGTATTTGGCAAATCAGTTTGAAGCTTCCTGGCTATTGATCATAAAACGTCTTAACACGATTTACACTCGTTCACAAATTGCATTTGAACGGGGGTGATAATGTAGCCTCAGTATCCTGTAAACTCCTTATGGCGTGCTGTTAAACGAGGCGCGTTATTGTTGCGTTTACGACAGCAAAGTGAACGAAACTAACGTCCGAAAGAACGGATAGAGCTACAAGTTGAAATCGATCCCCGGACTGCCAATGTAACCTACTTTTGCATTATTCACGTGGAAGCAACAGGAACGAACTTACTTTTACTTCGCGATTAAATCTCAACGGAGGCGGTCGATTTTGTTTTCAGTTTTCTTGTTTTACACGCAGTTCGCATGCCTTCGCGTGAAAAGAAAACGTGCTTAAGGACGACGTGAAATACGTTATGTAAACACACACGTATCGGGATATTAGCAATGGTAAAGAACTAAACTGCATAGCGAAATGTAAATAAGGACGACACCTGCTCCTTCTGGATCCGAAAGGAACAAGTGTGCGGAACGACGAATTGATTTGTCAACAGATAAAATCTGCGTTGTATGTTTAGCATATAGGTACACGAAAATGTTTTATCGGGATACGTAAATAAATTCAAATTTTACTCTGTCCTTCACATGTAAACGACATATTATGTAAAGAACGTGTCAGCTGTTGCATGTACATATCTCAAAACAAAAAAAATAGTTTAGTTTGGGAACTTTTTGATTTTCTTTTTAAATGTAAAATGTTCTAACATTAAAAAAGAACACAAAAAATTCCTATTAAAGAAAAACTTATTACAGCGCGAAAGACTTTTTAAGTAGGTAACAACTTGTAACATGTAATGTTGAATACTATACTGCTATACTTTTTTATTGTGTAGTATTATGTGATAAGTGTTATATATTACAATTTTAACGTACCATATACTATACAGGTGCTCCCGATATAACGTGCCAAACTTAAACTGGTAACTCAGCTTGCATAAAGGAATGAAAAAGTCTAGCAGTACTTTTGACTTACACTTTTAGTTTTAAGAAAAACTTAATTGAAAATATTAATTATTTAATATTAAGAACGAATATTGTTGTATCAAATTTGAAAGATACTTTTTGCAGCAGCAATAACGAAAAGCAACGAAAATTTATTGCAAGTCGGTTTTGATTGCAATGGATTCCTCGAGCATCCTCTGTACAATTGTTTCGGCCCTATTTGGAACTTCTTTAGCAGAAGAGTAGCATGGGAACTCCAGTGTCCTAGTTATCTGAACGCATTAGTAACCAATAGGATGTCGCGGCCTAAACTATTGATACATGTAACGTTTACGACACTTGCTAAAGTTTATTCAAAATTTATGAAGTCTTGTATGGAAAGCTTTCAGTTGCCTCAAAGAATGAATGGAGGAGATTACCTTAGTTTTCTATCCAATGATCTTACCAACTTGTTACCAGACGTTGTGGAGAACATGATACCAGAAAGACGCGCTCAAGCTTGATTTCAAGATGCCGAGGCACCTCTTCATTTCAGTCGAAATCTACGCGACTATTTAAATCGCATTTATCCAAATAGCTGGATTTGTCTTAATGGTCCAGTGCGATGGCCTCCCCGATCCCCTGACTTCCTTTTGGATTTTTATTTTTGAAGCTACATGAAAGAAGTTTAAATAAATGCAGAACACCAACTAACTCCAGAAAAATGCATAGCAGATGCTCCCAGCCGCATTCGCAATAACTCAGTGATGCTGTGTAAGAAGCGGGAATTCTGTACAAAAATTTATTATTTCAAAACTAGAAAATTAATTGCAAAATGTTGCAGGTCATAAAAATTCAAACGAATGCATCTGAATCAGCGTAAAACATAGGGGCCGATTTATTATTCAAGCTAAAACATAACCTGTCGCAATGACTTGCGTTTAACTCAACAAGTAAGAATTGTATGCCACTCTTGTGGTATTTTTCCTAGAATTGCGGCTGCAAAACTTTGTGGAAAATGCTGACATTGCGAATGGACGCCTGCAACACTGTGTAGGTGGCTGAAGAAAAACAAACATTATGAACACGCTATTACGCTGATGTCAAGTCAATATTGTGTATTACTATTATCGCTACATCATTCGTAGAATTGCAGCTGCAAAACCTTGAGATAGTTTGCTGAGACTGCAATTGGACACAAGTGCGGTAAACACTAATTGTGCCGCTGCGTAGGACGCCTTGCGCAGGATAAAAATGTTTTGAATTTGAATGTTACAGTGTTGTCACTTTATCCTTCTTGAGACGGCAGACTGATTACTTAAATACCCTGTATGCAGAAAGGAAGGCAGTTCCTAGAGTCGCCGGGTAGTTTTTAAAGTAATTTCCATTTTTCTCCCTGCGTGTTTGTTTCTCGTCGCGAATCCTTCCACAAGTTCGGTGTCCTGCAAAATGAATTAGTTTTATTTTATTTTAATTCGGTAGAAAAGAAACATTTCTTTCCGTGAGTGTTTTTATTTTTGTTTTAACTAGTTTAAGTAAATCGTAAGCGTAGTCGCTATCAAATCTAAAAAATAAAGTGTCTAAAAGTTTGGATTGCAATAAGATAATCAAACTCAACGTTAAAATCAGCTAAAATCAATTTTTCTGCTTAGAATTCAGATATTAACAAAAGCTTAAATATTGTATGGAATTCCATTTCTTCTCTCTTCGAATTGAATTTTTTATTGTATTAATTGATTATGTTTTTATTTAGAATTATTTACTACATTCACTTTATGAATTTTTTACTTCTTAATATTATAAATTTTTCGTATTCTTCTTTATGTTATTTCATTTCTAAAATGTGTTACTTTATTGAATAAAAAAATAAATAGGCAAAAGAGAAGATTAGTTGGAAATGTCGTCGATGCCAAAATTATTTATACAATAACGGTACGGTAAAAAAGGGCGTTGAGGGTAATTCCTGACTATCAAAAAACTAATTCCAGAAACGCTAAAACACAGGAATTGTGATTTGAGTTCTTTATGGTTTTGGCAAAATTTTGGTAAAAAGAAGGAGAGAAGGTGAAAGGAAATTAATAACGCGTTATCCATGATATTTGCGACTAATAAATAAAATAATTTGGAATCAAGACGCCAGAAGGTCACAAAAAAAGTCAAAGTTTTTGGACTTCTGTCTATTGGACCCTTTTGATCATTTCTTTGCAACTCTACATCTTCTGGTGAAAAATAAATTGAATTGAGCTTATGGAAAGCTGTAGAACGAAGACAAAATATTGGTGAGGGATTAGAAATGGGAATGGAGAAGACTTACTTGTGATGAAACTGAAACTTTAACACTTTTAGGCTTTGTACACGGCGGGCGCTCATTAAATAGCATTGCCTTAAAATAAAAAAAAAAAAATAGGCAGTCCATTCTACTTCTGAAATGTTGCAATGATAAAAACAGTAAGTTGTTTCTGATTTGATTGATGGGTTGTCTGTATAAGGTATGAGTATAAGGATTAAAACCACTTTGCAATATTTTTGTTGTTGTTGGAATTTCAGGTGTTAAATGAGAATATGTTACCGTTTTCATGTCTTCTGCGGTGTTTGGTGTCCATAGAAAATGTCGGTTACGTCTTGCTGAAATATATCCTTAGGCTGTGAAGTTAATCAATTCTGATTTGTTTCTCCTCTATTTCTATTCTGCTGTGATATTTCACTCAGACGTCGATGAATAAAACATTTGAAATTATTGAAATCCCTCTCTTATTGACAGCAAATTGCAGACTAGAGTTTCAAGCAAATCGTCTTGTTCTTTACAAATTTAAACAACTCTTTTAGGAGTTCATTTTTCTTTTATTTCAAATGTATTTAAAAAGAGCTTCATTACTGGAATTGATAAATAGCTTTACCTATCAATTTGTCTTGTTTAAGAAAGCTTAAGTATTTGAATAAGGATAGTTTTAAAACTGGCATTACATTAAACGCTAGATAAATTACGTATTATTTTGTATTTTATTTTTAAGGCAGAAAAATAAGAAGACATGTGCTATCTGCACCAAAAATTAAAGTTTACAATAAATGCAAGAATTGTCGCCAGTCACCAGTTGAGACAGTCAAATCGCCATTTTGAAGGCATCGACTGCTTCTTCCGGCGATTAGAACCATTGTCCACGCAGTCCATTCTTGATCCTTGAGAAGATGCTCTAATAATTGGATGTTTTCTTTAATTGTCTTTCGAGCTATGTATGTGAGAACTCACACTGTCTTGATGGAGGATTATTCGTCGTCTTGGGTTGGTTTCTCGGAGCACAGCTATTACTTTTGGCAACCAAACTGGAACTGAATTGTAGCTACTTGACCTGAGTTTCTGACAAACGTTGCGACCATCCTCTTCAACTTACTTCGAAAACGGATACCTTTGGTTGGATTCTCCTCGTCTTGGAACACCCAAACAGCGGGTTGACGCTTATTTTCGGGTTCATAGGAATAAATCCATGATTCATCACCACTCACGATAGTGTAAACCTTTTTTGAGCTTCCTTTGCCGAATTTACTTAAAGCTTTTCGGTACCAATTGACGTGAACTGGCTTTTGTTCTTCAGTTAAAAGAAGCGGAATCCACATGGGAAACTAACATTCTCACATCCAATTAATCAAGCAGGATTTTTTGGATTGAGATCTTTGAAATGCCTAGTGATGTAGCTATATGTCACATGTCGATTTTTCTTGATCAGTTGGCACACAGCATCGATGTCCTTGGATCGTCGTTGAGACTGGTACGTCCACGTTGGAATTCGCAGTATCATCAGGAAATTGTCGATTGATGTGGTGCTTCATCACTAACTCGGCGAGACATTGTCGTTGAGATAATCTTCTCCTAAAGTTGTAAAAAATTTCTCGGCTCAATCTCATTTTTGCGGATGATTTGTCAACTTTAAAGGTTCACTGTGGCTAAATCGCTAGCCATATCTTGATGCAGCTTTAGATTTGGGTCAACTGAACATTGAGGTTATCTTTTATTGTTGACGTTTTCTTGGTGGCGCCCTTTATGCGGGTATATGCAATGCTTAAAAGAGAGACCTCGTATACTATTGTTAATGAGTCTAGTCGCCTCTCAAAGAATGCTGTACGTGGAAGAAATTCCTCACGTCAAACGAAGTCCATGGTTTAAACACGAAAACTTTCTCCTCTTTCCAGAATTGATTCCTTTCCCTCTTCGTCTCCCTTATCTTCTTCATCAATTTTTTCTTCGCATTGGCGACAAATCTCTTCGTCTTGGAAGGAGTTAGGAAACTTCCTCTTCCTTCTATAATTGATTCCTTTCCTTCTTCCTCTCCCTTATCTTCTTTATCAACTTTTTCTTCGCATTGGCGACAAATCTCTTCGTCTTCATCGGAAGGAGTTAGGAAACTTCCTCTTCCTTCCAGAATTGATTCCTTTCCTTCTTCCTCTCCCTTATCTTCTTTATTAACTTTTTCTTCGCATGGGCAACAAATCTCTTCGTCTTCGAAGGAGTTAGGAACACCAGTTTGACAAATCGTAACTTATTATTCTTCCTTTTCTTCTAGACAGTTTCAATTCGCTGTATACTCGGCTATATCAAAAACTAAACCTCCCAGAAAAAACTAAATCTCCCAGAGGAAAATGCTACAGGATTTTTTTACTGTACACTCACTGCGACAAGTTTTCTGAATTACCCTCTATATTAATTAAGTGTTCTTTTCATATATCGATCAGTTGCAAAGTAATTGCAGTGGAATATGCTTATTTTGTTTATGTAATGTATATTAAAAATCGATTTTAATTTATTTAATGAGTAAACCGTTGGTAACCAGAACGAATTTCCATGTACTACGCAGATACCTGAAACAAAGACAACATGAAGTTGTTTCCATTTAAATGTGAACGCACATTGCAAATAATAACTTAAATGGACTTAACGTAGCGTAGATTCGAGCTCATTTCGTGTTTACAAAGGGAAACCGAAATCCTAATTGCGGATACCGACGAGCAGCAATTTGAACAACTCGAACTAAGCGCCGGCGGATTTATGGAACTATAAATCTGTATTGGACCGCGAAAGGAAATTAAACAAAAAACATTAAAGTACACATACATACATCCTCTGTACACTTCATGAATGCACCAGATGAATTTATGAAATGTGTTTTGTTATGATTAATTGTTTGGATTAAGTCATTTGTCTCCGTCAAGGGATTTCGTAACTTTTTAAGGCATTAATTTATTTGAAAAAGTTGACTAACATACTAATTTCTATTACATTCATGCTGAAGATGATTATAAATAGGAAAAACATGTATAAATAATAATTCGCCATCGTAATTTTATTTAGTTTTAAATAGTCCTGTGTCCGGGAATGTTTCAGTGATCCAAACTATTTCATACTTGAATGTAGGCATTACATAATATATTACTCATTCATCGAACAGCGATGTGCAAGTGGGTTTGTTTATTACATGTAAAATAATTATATACGTATAGAATCGCGGTTCATTCTGTAAATGCAAATATTTACGAGTGTCATTTCAACAGTTTGGTGTACTTAGTGTATTGTAAGAGTCGTAAAATTCTTATCATAATATCCTTTCCTGTCCGTCATTAAGTAACATTGATTTTCAAGTAATTTTTAGCTTCCTTGTGGTTATCTTTGGAATGATTTCAATCTCATCATAAAATTTAAATTTCACATAAACAGGCAAGTATACATAAATTGCATCCCAGATGGCTTTGAATAATTCAACCACCCCACATTGAATCCGATAATCTCCGCAACGATAACCACCACGAATGGAAGTTGCTGAACGCTGTTTATATTCCGACGTGTCTCAGATTCCCGGATTACAAAATTTACATAAAACATTACAAATATTTTAATATTTCCGGCGGACCGCATTCGTCCCGCCCTCCAAAACTGACATCTGTTCGGCGATTAATTTTGCATTCGAATTTATGTTTTAATATAACGTAGATACGAATAATATAAATAACAAAAATAACGACAAAAATTACCGGCGCGGAAGTTGCTTAATTAATGGATCTGATTGATTGATGGTTAACATGGAATTGCACTGATTGTGTGTATTTCGGGGGGGTTTTGCTTTTATGCTTGCCCCTGCGGTTTATTTCATAGGTAATGCAACCTTTGATTAAAATTTACTGATGTATCATTTCCAATGCAAATTGTAATAAAACTAGAATTAATTTGCATTGTATTTTAAATTGTGTTCTAATTTATCGAACGAACAGATTAAATTCAAGCGAATGTATTAAAAATAATCGCAAAAATAATTTATTGAAGTCACCTAAACCGATAAATAAATGAACAAGGGCGAAGAAGATAACAGGTGACAGGGAAAATAGAAAAAAAATGAAAGACATAAATAAACATTAAATATTCGTAGCAATTATGTATTTACGTATAAGAAGAATGCAGAATGGTGACTTCAAAAGTCATGGCCACAAAATAAAAAATGTTTTCAGACGCTCTAGATGTTTTGGGCCGAATTTTCTTAAGCTTCTTTTTCGAAACCTGCAGCTTTGGGTGATGGATTTGAAACAAATAAAGATGATAATAAATAATGTTTGGATGCCACGTAATTGAAAAAATATGGCTTGTCAGAAAATAAACCTAGGACACTCAGTGAAAACTAATTTTCCCATGTGTATTTCAATGGTACCAACAAAGATATTTCTCTAACGTCTACCATTTTAAGAAGGAAACGCCGTAAATGATGTACGTGTGTAAAAACAATGTATCAAAAAAAGACCATTAAGATTAAGAGAATAAGAAGCCAACTTAATAAATCCAATACATTGAGAAAAAAGAAGAAAAAAAATACTCCTAGCACAGAAATTTTAGCGAAGTTCTGATGAAATTCCCTAGGAGGTTCAATAAATCTGTCAAACGCTTTATAAACAAATTATAAAATGCCGAACATTTATATTAGCGCAAGAAAAAATTATTGAAGTCCTTGAGGAAAACTTACTTATTTAATCCTACGTTTTCTGCTGTTAAGTCCATGACTGGTAAGTTGAGTTTACTATTTCTTTTCACCTCTTCCTATTTTGGGCAAAATATTCCACCACTTTCCCCTTTGTGTTTGTTTCTTCACTTCTTCTTCCTTCTTCTCCTCCTTTTTCTGGCAAGATATTCCACGCCTTTCCATTTTAAGTTTTTTTTTGTTGCTTGCTTCCTTCTTCTTCCCAAGTTTTTCTTGGTCTGCCTCTTCTATTTATTCCTTGAGTTTTGGTTTCGCACACTCTTCTGGTAAGTTTGTCTTGTGCCATTCTGTTCGCGCCTGCCCGGGACACTCTGCCTGATTACTGAATTATTTTTGCCAATTCACAGATTTCCTTTCTAGATCTGGTGACTTTCAGTTGAAATTCCAAGGTTTGTTCCATTAGGAGGTTCTGATTAGTTCGGAACCGTCAAAATCGCTTTTTAATTTCTTCATTTCACAATAACTAATTTATGGCGCAAAATCTGATATTGGGAATTTCGGGACAATCCCGCATCCCGTGTGGCATATTTTCTCGGTTGGACAGGTTATCACATTCCGGAATAATCCCGGTGAATCCGGGACGGGTGGCTACCCTAATCCTAGTTGTCTTTCCTAAATTTATCTTATCACTTAGGACCTTATTTCTGATCCGTTCGTATTTGTTTTCCATTGCATCTTTCATAACAGTTTCGTCTGAGAGGCGCTTATTCGAGTTTCATTTATCTTTGTAAGTGCACTTTCACTTCCACTACTAGTGGTGGCGTCACTTGGGCATTAACTTAAAAAAAAATCGAGAATGAAGAAATTTGGGAGAACCAACATTTTGAGAAACGAAAGATAAAGGAGAAATATAATGATAAAACTGAAGATTTATAGAGAAGAGTTGAAGGAGAAATAGTTATCGGAAGGAAGAAAATATTGCAACCTAAAAAAGTATAGCGACAAATTTTACTTCCTTTCACAAAGCCACAAAGACGAATGAAATTCCCAAGATGGTCGCGAGAGGCTCTCAGGAGAAGGACGAATAAAATTATGTCAAGAAGGAAACGGAGAAAGTTATAAATTCTAAATTAAAAAGTACCATGTACGGCGAAAGGGTCGTGGTGCTTCGTAGGGATGGTAAATCCAGAGATACTTGAGTTATTAATTATTTATTTATAATTTACAATAAAAAAATTGACAAAGGACACTTCCTTCGTGGAAACTATACACAAAAACGTCACAAATGCTTTTACTTCTTTTATATCTAATTCTGCACCATGAGACGCAGTTTGCAGAGATCTACAGGGTGCTGAAAAATACTCTACAAATGGCATGTTGTAGACAATTAAACTTAGTATGATAGATAAATTAAAAACTATTTTTTTCCTTCATTTTTCTTGGTCTCAAAGTTGTTATTTTGCACTTTTTATAACTTAGAAAACTATTTGTTTAATATTGCCATCGTGTTATCGACGTATAGCTTAAAGGTATGTCAATTAATTTTTCAGCGTCCTGTATATTAAATAAGAAAGGATAATGTTACTGAGTTTACAATATTTCGAATAGAAAGAAGGAATGGACAAACCAATGAAATGTATTATTATTATTAACGTTAAATATGTAGACTCAAGCGAGAAAATTTAAAATTATTTCTTTGATAGGCAGGACGAGCACATTTTTCTTAAAAATATTTCATCGAAATAGAAATTGGTTTTACGGCACACTTAATTAAAGACGTTGAAATAAAATACTGAATTTTTTACTAATAAAAAGTTCTTGCCGTGAATTCATTTCCGGAGCGAAAGTTATACATCAGTGGGTCTGATAAATCGATTCAGTTATTTTAAGATTTGGAAACTTGAAATTAAAAATTCATAGTTTTTCTTCATATAAAAAAAGACATTTCTTTTATTAATTCTTTTCAAAATTGTCTTATGCGAGTAAAAGTACTTGGCCGTTAGATTTGTTCAATTTATTCCCTTAATATTTAGTGACTGAAACCAGAAACACTTAGCGATTCTTAAAAGGAAATAAGGACGACCCATATACTACTTACCAAAAATCCTTTTTTCGGCTACTTCATTACGTGCTTCCCTGAAAACCGAAAGAAAAAGCGCAAACGTGCGATGGGTAATTAACCTTTTGTGGAAACTCCGGTAAACATGTTTTCAGCGATCGGGATCGGAAAGGGCATCAGGAGTAGGACGAATCGTGATAGACAGTTGAGTTTGAGTGTTACGTTTAAGTTTTCTCATGAAAAATGAGTCTACAGATTGTCACACGCTAGATGGAGTACGTTTTGCAGAAATATTACGTCAGAGGTTCTACAAAAAGCGACTTGCATGTCCGAGGGAAATAAAAGTTGATTTTGTAATGGACTCGTTTTAAAAGAAGTAGGTAAGGGACGAGCGATTGCATGATACTGAAACTGATGCTTGGATGTTTGAAAAGAATTTTTTGTAAATAAATTATCACAGGCTACAAAGGATTTGTGGGTAAAGCGACAGACAGTAGACATGCAACGTGACCACTAACAGCACTTACGTAATAAAAACATTAATTTAATCGAAATGTTGTAATAAGTTGAAAATCAATAAGTAATCATTTAATTACATTTTCGTGACGTTGTATGTATAGTTTGAATTCAATATAATAATAACCATAATAAAAATGAAACTGAGCAAAAAAATTATGTATGCAGATATGCCAAAGCCAATACATGTAATGAGTTCCATAAAACCATAAATGCGGCAGATATATCGAGACCATTGTAGTTATTACAAACAGCGAGCAAATAAATTACATTCATGAGAAGCTTAATATACATGTAAATTGGAACAAATAGACAATGTTAATGTAGCCACTGCATTCAAGAAGGAATGGCATTTAATAACTAGTTACGAGCTTTCCGATTCAACATATTGTCGGAAACCTAATAACGTGCCTAAATTCCCTGAGTACATTGATGTAACTGCGCCCGAATGATCCCGTATCTATACCGGAAAGGCCCTTATTTAGTTTGTTAGGGGGTAACTTTCAAGTATTTGCTTCTAAGGAACAATTAACGGTTTGCTGGTCTCTAGGGACATATACCGCTATTCTAAAGTTTAACACCATCGCAATACACCTAAAAAATATTTATCACGAAGTAAGGAAAGAGATTCATGTGTACTGGAAAACATAGATGGGGTAAGTCGACAAGATTTTATGCAAGAGATGTAAACAGCATAAATGTCAACTGACGTCAACTTTTTCTTCTTTCTTCGGGTTCTTAAAACATACGTATAATGGTATCAAAATTTAGAAAAGAGTTTTGATAACATTATTTTAGGTTCAGTTTTACTTTAGATACCGGTTGACTTTTGTAAATAACATCACCACGTGCACAATCTATTTCCATAACAACGGATACGTACATAAATACGATCGCTGACGTAGTGCAAGGTCATTGAATTCAACTGAACTCCCTTAATTTATTCTTCACCCTGTGATGTATACATTGTGTATGTTTAATTTTTTAAATTTGTTTCAGCTTTTCATTTTCGATGATTTTCTACGAGTATTTAATTCACCTTTCTTTTGTCATTGTGCGTTCTTTCATTTTTCGATTAATTTTCCAAAATACCGTAATGATACAGAACATGTTCAATGAATTATATCTCTCCTAGTTATAACTTACACCATAAACTTCTTTTCGCGCATTTCTCTGAGAATCTCGCGCTCATTTTTGTCAGTCCGTTATATACTCAGTACTCTTCCTTTTCTAGAACTACTGATTTTTATCATTCACTGAATCCAATGGTTCAAAATTCGTACTATAAGCGACGGGGGGTTAAAAGATAAAAGAATGGGGCTGAACTATCCAACGCTTTCGAGTTTATCAATTTACAAAGCCTCGTTGAGGCACTGTTTCCAAAGAGCAGGTAAGTCAGTCAAGAGAAGACACTCCATGTCGGCACGTTTGATCTTTGCCGAGTAGTTTCAATGACCTCGAACTAGTTGTCACTTTAAATTGGCGTAGGCGAAATACGGAGGGAAACGAACAACAAATGGCGTTGGCATGATACAAGGTGTCCATCAATCAGATTATTACAGACACAATTTTTGTCCCGAAACACTCGATAGCATACGAAAGGACATTTTTTGCACTTCCTTGTTCAAGTGTCCCCTCTTGTACAAGTTATCTACTCTTTGTTGCTTCTCTATAGAAACCAAGACGAGAGTGAGAGAGAGATTCGGTTTTTACACCCAGAATCTATGGCTTTAATTCAAATTTTATAAAAATTATACACACAAATAAACAAACTATTTCCGCCTCTTCTTTTCACCCTTTTTACTAAAATTTTAGTGAAACCATAAGAAAATCCAAATCTTAATTCCTTTTTTGTACGTTTCTGGTTTGAGTAGTCAGGAGTTGCTCTTAGTGTCCTTTTTATATGCGAGGAAATTTTAGCCTTTGCCCGCTACTTCAATATTTTTCAGGACTGTCGAAACTGCGTCTCTTTTCTTTTTGTATTTTCTTTCTTTTTACGAAAGTTTTAGTTTGGAATTAAAAGGAAATAGAAATGCGCTTCCAAGAAAAATGTATATTCAGAATAGAAAATAACAATTACAAATTGAGAAAGAAATTTAGCATAAGGTAATACTTATAAAAATGTTAAAAAATAAGTTAAAATTATGCCGTTTAAATAACAATAAAGAAACATTTAAGAAAAGGAAAAAAAAATTAGACAAATGTAAAATTCAAACGCAAGAAAAAAGAAAAATAAATCTAAAATCTTTTTTTAAGAGAAGAAACGGCATTCAGTACATCAATTAAAGCTGTTGTTAGTTACTAATGTAATAAATAATTGGCATTTAAATTGGCCTTTGCTCACCGAATGTTGATTTTTGATACAGAAAAAGAAACGGAACTTAAACTTGATCACAATTATACATTTTTTCGAACGTCAGTCCTGCCGATGAGTTCACAGTAGCACTTGTCTTGACTGTGTGTTCCCATTTTTTTTTTACAACAACCGTCTTGTATTTAGTTCATGATTTTTATATAAAAATCAAAAAATCGGATTTTTATGATATATATCATGATATATATCAAAATATAAATCAATAATTCGATTTTCCAATTTGTAATTGTTTACAAATAAAGTTTTCGTATTATTACATATTTTTATCATGATAAAACAGTATCAGGCTTAAACAAAATTAATAAACAAGCTAAACTCAACTTAAATTTAGAATAATTGTTTCGGTCGTCGCCAAAATGTTTGCCATTTCTGATATATATATATATATATATATATCATATATCATATATATATATATATATATAATGATATATATTAATGATATATATCAATGATTTATATCATTGATATATATCTTCAAACCCTGATTTAGTTATTAGACCAATCAAACTTTGCAAGTTGAATCAAGTAGTTTACCCATCACACACGTTCCAAAAGCGTTTTGCGATCATTACAAAGTCGAGCAAATTAGCTCGCTTGCAACATGTTTTGTTTATAATTTCATTTCATTTAAAATAAACAAATCTCTGAATGAAACATCGGTTTCTTAGAATACTTATAAAGATCCGTATGCAAAGTTTCTCGACCATTTATTTTGGCAACACATCTACAAAGCTGTCAACAAATCTATCTTCAATAGTAAAGCTTCTGCATGATTTTGCTTCAACTTTTTTAAAAATATTAGAATCCTTGGGGGTTAAACTATATTTTATTTGGCTTTGCAGACCATCGAATGGTGTCTAGCTCACAATCAGTTGTCCTTCTTAAAAATAAACAGGGTGAGTTTTTTCGATGTTTAGCATTGGGATGTCGGAAACTAGCAGAGCTAGAGAGACGGTTAAATAGGGAAAGATTTGTAGTTTTAGGAGCCCAGTTTAATGCAGCTTTTGTTTTTTTCTTAAAGTTCATGGCTGGCTAGATATTTTGAAAAAACTGATTTTTTATAAATTCATTAAATGCATATAGCTCGGTTATTCTCGATTTTAGAGAAAAGTTGTAAGACAAAAGTTGTACAGAATTATGTTCTTAATTAAACAGTCGAACTAAATTTTCCATATAAGCTCTTATTTTTCAGTTATGACATAAACATCAGTTTTTTTAAATGGCAACCATAGTAGGCCATGAATGAAAAAGAAAGGACTTTTTTTTACCTTTTCAACGATGTAACATTCGATATGGTTATTTAAAAAAACGACGGAGATACGGCAGTTTTTCTCTTTCAAAATTGTTAATATGGTTGGCCATGGAAACAAAAGTTTATTGACAAATGCAAATTATAAACGATGAGCAAATAAGAATCAGATTAGAGTAGGCGGTGCAAAGAAAATGTATATCTGTAATTAAATAAAAAGTACAGTTATCGTAGTAACAGCGAATCACAAGACTCTATTTTGAATTTTAACGTACCCTTAAATTTTAACAGCCTGTTAATAAGTTAAAGAATAGCCCCTGATGACGGACGTTCTACTACGAAAGCAGTAAATTCGATTTTAAAGAGGTGTAATTTATGTATTGCAAATAATGGTGGTCTTTTCGAACATCTTTACAAATACTTTTAGTTTATTTTTGTTCTCGATAGTTTAGATTTGTTAAAAAGGCTTCGGATTGGCAATATGAAGGTCAAATCCTACTCTCCGACCCTGGTATACTTGCAGTTGTTCATCCGGTGAATTTTGAAAGGTTCTTTTCAGAACCACAAGAATGATCTTCCAAGGTTTCGCTGCTTCGTGTTTGTAAACTATAAAATAATTTATACGTACGAATTATTGGTTTTGTATTCAATGTTTCACATAGCTGTTTGATATTTAACAGTATTTTGAGTTGGTGATAAAAATGAACCCTATTTCAACAAAAAGCGGTCATAAAGTGAGTGTTTACAAAAAAGAGTTCACATTAAATAAATGTTAAAAATTTCCAAAATTGAAGAAAACATGAAATTATAGTGATACTGATGTTTTGAGGTTGAAGGTTCTCCTAGGAGGCTATTGAAATATTGAACCATTGTTGGTATTAGAGTTTTGATTCTGAAACGTATGTAAAAAAGAAACGGCGAACAAAACGTCAAAGTAATATAAGTGAGCAAGTAAAAATCAGATTAGAGTGGGCTGTGCAATATTTTTGATTAACTGAATTAATTAATGTTATATATTCTGATTCTTATTTGCTCATCGTTTATAATTTGCATTTGTCAATAAACTTTTGTTTCCATGGCCAACCATATTAACAATTTTGAAAGAGAAAAACTGCCGTATCTCCGTCGTTTTTTTAAATAACCATATCGAATGTTACATCGTTGAAAAGGTAAAAAAAAGACCTTTCGTTTTCATTCATGGCCTACTATAGTTTCCATTTGAAAAAACTGATGTTTATGTCACAACTGAAAAATAAGAGCTTATATGGAAAATTTAGTTCGACTGTTTAATTAAGAACATAATTTTGTACAACTTTTGTCTTGCAACTTTTCTCTAAAATCAAGAATAACCGAGCTATATGCATTTAACGAATTTATAAAAAATCAGTTTTTTCAAAATATCTAGCCAGCCATGAACTTTAAGAAAAAAACAAAAGCTGCATTAAACTGGGCTCCTAAAACTACAAATCTTTCCACATTTAACCGTCTCTCTAGCTCTGCTAGTTTCCGAGATCCCAATGCTAAACATCGAAAAAAACTCACCCTGCATTTTTTCTCAATTTTCCATAAATTAATTTCATGGACGTGATGGTGGCCTTAGACTTTTGAGCGGTAGTGTATGCTCTCATTAGTTTTCTGGAAAATGAACATAAATAAAATAATGAGCAGTTTCTCAACTATGAAAAGGTTTTTTTTAATACAAACAGACATATTAATTTGGGCATGTGAGACACGAAAAGAACGCGAGAGGAATTAAAAAATTTGAATACTGTCTTCGTCCATGAAAAAGAATGAAATTTGAATTTTAAATCTGTGCCAAGTTCGAACAGGATGTGTATAAATGAATAAATGTAAAACTGCGGATTTAAGGATGTAGCGGTGGGTTTCACGTGTGACAGAAAAAAAAGGGACGCCTTTGTTCGGATATTAAAATGCCGCCCACTCTAGTGAATGAAAGTTTAGTTCGTAGTTACCGTTTGATTACGCTTTCGTTGATGCGGATTTACTCCACCTAGGAGCATGCAATTGTATACAATACAAAAGAATACAAGACTATGTATCAAGTGAATTTTTATATTAAAACTGTGTACAGTGAATTTAATAAGTTCAAGTAGTATTACAGTTATTTATTTAATTTACATTAATCATTACGTAGGTCAGTTTTTTTCAAAAACAATTTGGGATTCCTTGGTCGCCAAAATAATTTAAATTATCAGTTGAAAATTTTCACTTCCTCTTGCAATTTTTATAAGTGACTTGTAGGGCCAAATTCAAACTGAGGAGCAGGCTCACGAGCAACTCAGTCGTTTACCTTTTTGGGGTGAAAAACTAATAATAAATGCAGCAGTAATCCCAAATGTTTTTATTTTAGTTTATTGCTTTTTAAAATTCTAACTTCCGTTCCATTAAGTATAATAAAATACAATTATTTTTTAAGAAAAAAAAAACTAATTTTGGTGATCTTATAACTTCCTAGTAGGAAACATTGCAAGTAGAACCTCTACGATTGTTTAATCTGCACTTAGCAAGAGTCGACGCATTAAAACGCTTTATGCAAATGACATGAAGTGAATCACTCTTGCTATAGGTCAGCAATGTCCTGCACTCCCAGAAAGCTGACGCTGAAGCGAATTTTCCACTTAAAACCCCGAAAGCAATTTTCTCCTGCGCGACATGCAGCCTTTTTTTGGAGAAATTCAATTTTTCTTCCACTAATACGAAACTGTGTACGCCATGTATCAATGCTAGGTGAGCTATTGATAGACAACACGGGCAAGCCTTACAATGAAAAATTCATTTCTGGTTAAATCCGAGTGATTTCCCTGAGGAGCAGAAGACAATTCAAAACGAGACGAAAAAACGAATCCTTTAATATTTCTACATTCGTTCCTTATTAATTGATGGACACTAACTAACATTGTTAAGAAATTAGTGATCAATAACGCCGACGTACAAATTAATTTTCCTGCAATTACATACACGTACAATTCCGATGATTGCCATTGAATTCGGCGTAACAAGGTATTGTGGACGTGGAAGTTGGCGTAATTACGCGATCGTAACCTACAATTTTCATTTAGGCAATCGCACGTTTTCGCGATATGATGACTGAAAATGAGGAAACAATGAATTTTAGCTTTAATTTCTGAGCTTTCTGCTTTTTCTAAGCACTAAATAATCCGTATCAAATGGCGTGATACGTGTCATTTTAAAGCACGTCGTAATTGTTATTTATTGCCTACTAAAGTGGGATAACAATGCGTATCGCAGACCACTTACAGCACCCTTAAAAGAGGACATAAACATATGATTAATGTGGTACTGATATAGTCTCTAATATTAATGAGCTTTTAAAAATATATGTATGTTGGGTTGGCCCCAAATAACACATACATAATAATAATTTACTAATATTGGTTTGATGCATCATTTTAACGAAATCAATTGTTTTTTAATTGTAATTATAATTTACTTTAACACTGTCAATATGTGAAGTACAATTGAAAGCTATTAAGAAGACATTACAATGACATCAGAATCTGCTGCAAACAAAATATCATAGTAGAATGAAACTCGAATGACAAATAGGATTTGAAAAATTTTATTTCAAAATTGTAAAGTAAAATTTTCTTCCAAGTATTATTTCGTGATAACTCCATCAATTTTAAATTTTACTTGAAGCAGTATTCAACGTTCTTAAAGATGACGCAGGAGCTTTCCAGTTTTATTTCTTTCCCTACTAAAGATTGGATTCAAGAGTAATATCATTAATTTGTAAATTGTGTGAATCCGATAATACTAATGAGAAGTTGTCAGCAAAGACCCCCATCCTCTTGGCCACTTTAAGTGATTGGAGGGGTGCTGGAGGAAATGCCTGCCAAGCCAATTAATAATTTTTAACCGTCTTCAGTTTGTTTTAAACCGATTCATTCATTTTTTTTTATAATGGTAATTTTTATATTGGTCATTAAATATAACTTGAAAGATATAAAAGGTAAGGATGGCAACATAATCACGGATGAGGATAAGGTAACAGAAAGATGTTGACAATATTTCATTTCATTTCATTTCAATATCCGAAACGAATGAAGTTTATGAAACAACAGAAGAGGAAGTCTTAACAACAGAAGAAATAGATTCAGCAATGGTAAGGATAAAGCAAGCAAAACTTCAGGAGTCGACGATATTAAGCTAGAAATGATATAGATGAAACAGGGAAGGGGGCATTAAGAAGTGTACTGAGTGAGAATAGTAAGGAGAGGAAAATACCGAAGCAATAGAATACATGGGTATCATATTACCTGCCAGAGTACTGGAAGGAATAATAAAAGAGAGACGAGAAAATTCATTTTAAGAAACATATAACAGTCTTAGAAAAGGAAGAAACATCCATATTGAGACAAGTCACAGGAAAAGCCAGAAGCAAATACAAATAAATAACTTTAATTCATATTTCTTGCGTTGGCAAGACGTTCGAGTATAATATTTATGCTGCTTTTACTTGTCAATAAATGCAATGATTTAAAAAAAATACCTATTGGATCTGTATTTCTAATTTCTAATATAAAAAAAGAGAAAATCACCAGACTATTTATAAGAATGAAAAAGTAGTCATCATTACACTTCTTATAAAAAGAAAATTGTAAATAGTTTCCCGTCTAGTGAAGTATAATTTATGACTTTGAGAGACAATTCTTGACAGAATAGATTGAATCTTCCATCAGGTCGTTTCTTATTATTTAATGCCTATACAATCCTGCAATAAATCTAGTTCGTCTTTCGAGCGTATGTGCAACGTCGTGATGTATGGCTAAGATATTTTTCTTAAATCTTCGCGGCCTACCTCCGACGCTGATAAAACGAGGGCGCGTGCTCGTCGCTATCGCGGTGGCAAATTCCGTTTATTTAAGGGCGGAAAGTTTTAGCTGGCTCATAAATAAGACCGGAATCGATAGTTAACAACCTGCGAGATACACGGCGTACGCTTTGTTTAATCGTGAAGGGGGAACGAAACTAGAAACGAAATTCTTACTAAATGAAAAAAAAAAAAATTCTGATACTCACAATCAGTGGATGTCCCTGATGCCTCAATGTTAATTTCATATTAAACTTAATTTAAATGTTGGTTGCTTTTGACAGTCTCCGAACGATTCTATGTGTGCTTTCACCAATATTTTTTCCTTGTTGATTTTTTGCATTTCCTCTTAATTCACGTTTACTTCAAGTTTATAATTGTAGAAGGCCAACGAATTAAAGTTTTTACTCACAGCTTAAGTTATTCATTGCCTTGTGTTTAAATCCGACAACTTCAAACGATTGAAAATGCATTTTAGCTTCAAGGCTGAAACTATGTTCGGCATTTATGAGAAACTCCCGTGCAAGTTAGTTCTAACTTTGTTGATTGGTTTACGTATGCAGGGAGAAAACTATTTTTCAAATTGCCTTAAAACTTTTGCTAAAAAGAAAGAAAGGTCTCACGCAAGTTGTCCAACGATTCCCACCTAAACATTAATTTTAGTAATTTTTATGGAAAACTCTAACACGTGATCAATATCTTCTCTAATCAAGTGTCCTGTGGAAATAAAATCATGTGTCTTTAATTAGTTTATTATTTCAAATGCCACTTGTATTATATATTTATATTGCATTCCTATACAAGACGATAGGGATGCAATAAAAATAATTCAAATGGCATTTGAAATAGTGAACCAAACAAAGATATAATTTTTTTCCATAGGTCACTTGATTAGAAAAGATATTGATCACGTGTTATAAAATGACAAGTTCTTTTCTACAAAATAATTCCCCTCTCTATTTCTGCAGCGTTCACTGCGAAATTTTCACAAATGAAAGCAAAGTTGTTAGCAGACCACTCATGAGTAAAGCCCGGATTTTTAGGCGCTTAAAAAGAATTAAGGAGGTTTTATAATAAAAAGAATATTAATACTTATTTCAGTTACTTGGTAATTTATTAACAAATCGGAGGGAGCTTATTCCGGGCTTATGGAATTGTACGTAATAATAATACGACACATAATTTGTTGTAAGGAATGTATTGTAACAACACTCTTTAGAAATCCAAACAGAAATCCAGACAGTACATGATTAAGATGGTTTCCTACCTAATAAAGCAGTCCGAGGGCTCAGTAGCAGAGGATCTCTTTATAGTTTTCCCTTTCAGGGCTTTTCTAGCCCATTTTGTAATTTGCGACTGTGAGGTGTCGGCATCTGTGCGCGTTCCCCTTTTGGTCCCGCTCATTTAGGTCACTGGAGTGACTTAAGTTGCCTACCCTCAACGGATTGCAAGGTGTTTTTGGGCCGGTTCCGCTACTGGATGTCTCGGGGTCTTTATCACGTAGCTTATTTACTTTAATGTATCTTAGTGGCCACTTATCGTATGTTTTGGCTACAGTTTGTCATTTGGCCTTATCACCTGAGATTGTTTATATTGGTATACAAGTAGAAGTTTCTATCTGACGCTTGGTTTCTGCATCATTGGAAAGTTCATGTTTCGTTAAAAGTTTTTCAAGAAGTCAAGCTGACTCTCAATGTTTCAACGCTATTACTTTTATTGTGTTGTGTTTATTTAATGAGACTCTTAAAATCTTGAAAAATCATGAACTTACTTTCTTTTTTCTTTTTTGAAAAAGAAACCTAGGTTTATGAACTCGTATAATGGCCGTAAAACGCTGCGTAAAACGACAATAAAGGTAGAACGTGCTTATAATTTTTATCCAATCTAAGATCACATTATCGTTACCCGAAAGTACAAAGCGTCTTTACGCTTTGTGAGCATTGGTGCGGTTATGTCATGTTTATCGACGGTTAGCAGACGCTACTTGCGGGGCCGTCACCTGTCCGTGACGTTGCCCGAAGGAAGGAGGCATAGTCAGCGGAAATCCTTTCTGTAAGCTGTTTACGCGGTGTAATGGCCCTAATTGTTTCTGCTATTATATTTTAAATTTGTCTGACACAATTTTTTTCGGTTCGCAAACATGTCTACGCCGCGCCGCGGCGCTCATAGTATCGGAAAGTTCGTTAACTTCTCTGAAGTTACGACCTAGAATTCCTAGAACTAAAGTTAATAAGTAATTGAATTAATAGTTTAGGGTACTGAATATAATTTTCATGAGTTTCGGAAACTTCATTGTCCAATGTTAACCTTTAATTGTATCTAATTGTAAGTTTTTCTTAATTCAGCATAGTTTTGTTAATACCAGTACAACCTAAACTTTGTCAACTTTTCTGGGAGCGACTGCGACTGTCTTATAGGACAAATGACGCTAGATGACAATTCCGTTTGCAGCAAGCTTAAGCTAGGACATGCCTTTACAAAAAAAATGCTACCAGAATACTAAATCACACATGATACTTGTCTTTCGTTCATCATTAAAAAAAAAAAATCTTCAGGGATGCTGCTCTTCTTGCTGTTGTTGCTGTTGTCTTTGGAAAACTGAATGCGTTCTCTAACCAGGGTTAAAGTCACACTCACTCACTCGGTAGCAATTTTTATTGTTAGTCTGCAAAAAATACATTTATAGTAAATATTTAAAGAGAAGTACAAAAATAAAATAAAATGAAAATACCTTAATACTTAAAGGTAAAAAGTGAGCAAATAAAAATCAGATTAGGGTAGGCGGTGCAAAGAAAATGTATGTCTGTGATTAACTGAATTAAGTAATGTAATACATTCATGGGCTGTCAAATTTATTGACGTTTTATTTAAGCACAGACATACATTTTCTTTGCACCGCCTACCCTAATCTGATTTTTATTTGCTCACAGGTTATAAGGTATAAGGGAAGTATGATACACTCAGTAGGAGACATTAAGACGTATAATGTCAAATTAAGTTTTGTCAAAAAACTAATTTGGAGAGGATTGTTCCACCGGAATCGAATTCGATTGAAAATAATTAACAAAAAATATGTAGGTGTATCGATACAGACTCATTACAAGCTCATAAATTATTGGCCAGCCCTCACAAAAATTTATTGCATTTTCGTTAGTCATCAATCACAGTTATTAGTTCCAATTTCAGTCACTTGATTACATTTATTTATTTATTTTATATTTATTTGGTAAATGATTAACATTTTATACTCATCGTGTAAAAAATAAAAAAAAGAACATAATGCAATAAAAACAAATAGTAATAGAAACGTTAAACCAGTTCAGAGCAGTTACAGAAACAACTATTATATTTATATTTACAAGTTTAAAAAATGACTTTTTCGTTAGAAATGTCCTTATCCTTGGCAAATACTATTGGTAACTTTTAGAAGTGGATGCGCCAATAATAACAAGTTCCAATTTCAGTCACTTGATTACATTTATTTATTTATTTTATATTTATTTGGTAAATGATTAACATTTTATACTCATCGTGTAAAAAATAAAAAAAAGAACATAATGCAATAAAAACAAATAGTAATAGAAACGTTAAACCAGTTCAGAGCAGTTACAGAAACAACTATTATATTTATATTTACAAGTTTAAAAAATGACTTTTTCGTTAGAAATGTCCTTATCCTTGGCAAATACTATTGGTAACTTTTAGAAGTGGATGCGCCAATAATAACAAGTTCCAATTTCAGTCACTTGATTACATTTATTTATTTATTTTATATTTATTTGGTAAATGATTAACATTTTATACTCATCGTGTAAAAAATAAAAAAAAGAACATAATGCAATAAAAACAAATAGTAATAGAAACGTTAAACCAGTTCAGAGCAGTTACAGAAACAACTATTATATTTATATTTACAAGTTTAAAAAATGACTTTTTCGTTAGAAATGTCCTTATCCTTGGCAAATACTATTGGTAACTTTTAGAAGTGGATGCGCCAATAATAACAAGTTCCAATTTCAGTCACTTGATTACATTTATTTATTTATTTTATATTTATTTGGTAAATGATTAACATTTTATACTCATCGTGTAAAAGATAAAAAAAAAGAACATAATGCAATAAAAACAAATAGTAATAGAAACGTTAAACCAGTTCAGAGCAGTTACAGAAACAACTATTATATTTATATTTACAAGCCTAAAAAATGACTTTTCGTTAGAAATGTCCTTATCCTTGGCAAATACTATTGGTAACTTTTAGAAGTGGATGCGCAAATAATAATAATTATTGGATACCTTCTGGCTTTAAAAATTCTATTATCATTAGTCCACCGTTTCGGGTATTGCCATTTAATTAATATTAGGTTAAGTTGTTTAAAAAAATAACTCTCAAAACTTTTACAATTTTACTCCAATTTTACAAAGTGTAATTGATAACGAAATAAAAATGGTAAAATACACAGACGTTCACTGCCAAGAATTCTATTGAAAACTTGTTGGTTAATCCATTTCTCCATCTAGGGCCACTTTTACCACTTACGGTTATTTTGCCGGTTACGTGTAACCACCGGTTTGTTCTAAAATTCGCTTTTACCATCTCTGGTTACACCGAGTCTTGACAAACCGCCGATAATTTCTCATGTTAACCGACACCGCTGGATGGAAATCCAGTTAAATGCTAAACCGAAGGTTAACATATATATTCGAATGCTTTCATTGGCTTGTAAAATCACGTAGTCCAAAGTGCTTTAACTGCAGGTTAAGGCCTAACCGTTGGTTGCCAAACGGGGACTGTTAACCGTAGGTGGTAAAAGTGGCCCTAAGTGTGATATAATTTGTTAGAATAATAATTTCTCTCGAAGAAGCTGTTAATCGAATCTGAATCGTTAAGAAAGAGTGCAATTTTTAAGCTGTGTCTGAAAAGTTATTCCGGTATAGGCAGCTATATAAATTTTCATCAGACTAGAGTAAATATCATTCCATTTGTTCTTACTTCATTTAAATTTAGAGATTTGAACACACACCGATTTTAAAATCTTCGATTTCACTTCATTCATATCCCGTTTTAAAGAGATAATGTCTGTGTGTCAATTAAAAACTAATATATCATCAGCAGACAACAGGAGACTGGCACTACCCTTCCAATATCGTTGATGCACTTATCGTTGATATCAAGAAAGCGTAGGACCTGGTATATAGCTATGTGGAACTCCATTTATTTGCCGATTCAATCATGTCATATCACATATCTAGTGGCTTTTACTTGAGTTAATTGATTTCTGTGTATTTTCTAAATACGGTTTGATTAACTGAAGATTGCATCTGAAATTTATAGAATTTTACTTTTTCGAACAACACATTATGAGGCACACAGTCGAAAACATGTTGGGTTGCCTCATTACTATGTTTTTTTTTTCTTTTTCAAAAGCCAAACTGATGTACTTTGCACGCCAAAAAATCTGGAACAACTCTATATATGCATTTTTGAGTTATTTTATTAGTGCAGCTTTAAACAATTCATTTCGCTTGTTCTATGGTAACGTAAAGAAAACACAGAAATAAACAAACGGACAAATTCCTTAATATCCTTAATGTCCAGAATCATATGCCTCATATAAAATTACTATAAATAAAAATAACTTAGAAAAAGTTATGAATAAAGATCAGTGGCCTCAGGGTGTACTGATTACCCAGTTTTTTCGGAAGCGACCAGTTGCTCCGCATACGAAGTAGCAAACGTACTACATATCAACATTCAGTCAATAAAATCGAAGATTAATGACCTTGAATCTTTTATTTTGGCATCAAATTTAAGTATCGATCTGCTATGTATTAACGAACACTGGTTAAATGAAGAGGAGATTCAATTTTTAACAATCAATAATCTGTATGTAGCTGCAGCATCCTGCAGAAAAGAATCTAGGCATGGAGGTGTTTCAATTCTAATTAATAAAAACTTAGAGTATAACGTTCTTAATAATGTTAGTAGTTTATCAAGTGAATTTCACTGCGAAGTGTGCTCCATTGAAATCCCACATCTGGATTTAGTTGTGGTATCAGTGTATAGGTTTCCTACAAATGGGAACTTTGACACCTTCGGTAATGTAATTGACTCTGTATTGATAAGTATACGCCGTTATAGTAATATCCTAGTGTGCGGTGACTTCAATGTACAATTTAACACTCTCACCAACAGACATTTGTATTGTTAGACCTGTTCAGGGGTTATGGTTAAAACCAATGTTTAGTGCTGCAACTCGGGCCAACAATTGTATTGATAATATTTTTACTAATAACACTAATTTAATTAGAAATACGACTGTAGTTGATACTTGTATTTCGGACCATTATGGTCTGTATGTTGAGTGCAAACAAACAAAATGTCAAACTAATTCGCCCCTTTACTTCAGAGGGCAAATTGAGATTTTTCAACTATTCCAATGAGGATAATTGTAATTCATTAGTGATCCAACTTTGAATATTGAAGATAAATTTAAAATAACTATTGACATTTTTCAACAGGCTGTAGTAAATTGTTTTCCTGAACGTTTTGCAAAAATTAGAAATACTAAACACGATGTCAAGATAAATTGGTTTGATGATGAGGTTCGTAATATGCGCGAAACTCTTTGTTTCATAAAAAGTGCCTACTATCAAAATCCTTCAAATGGAAACTTGAATCTGAAGTTTTTACCAACAAATATAAAACTCTACTTCAAACAAAAAAGGTAACGGCCTATGATAAGTTCATCCTAAACAATAGCATGAAATCTACTTGGCAAATTGTTAATGCTAAAAGAAACAATACTGCACCCAACAATGTACCAAACGATTCAATATTTGCTGAACATTTTAACAACTTTTTTATTACTAATGTAGATAACATATTAGACAGTTTAAAAAATAACCCTAGTAGCGACGGAATCTCTACTGTACTCCCAAATACTATTGTATTTAATGAAAATGATATCTTTCAATTTAAAGAAATCTCTATTGCCCAAATGAGGGATGTAAAGGACTCAAGAACAGGAATTGTAAGGTAATGGTCTCAACGTCGTTTTACTTAAATGTATCATTAATTTAATCGTGGCACCTCTTACTAAATTAATGAATGAGTGCATAAAAAGGTCTTTCCCGATTCTTTAAAACTCGCAAAGGTCATCCCCATTTATAAAAAAGGTTCGCTGTTAGAGAATTATAGACCCATATCAATATTACCAATTTTTTCCAAAATCTTGGAATCTATTATGAAATTTCAATTTTCCGAATTCATCGAAACTCATAATTTGTTCAATAAACAACAGTATGGCTTTCGAGAGAATCTTTCGACTAAAAGTGCCGTTTGCGATTTAGTATTCTCAATTTCTGATGCTTTCGAAGATAAGGAATCTCTGTTAGCTATTTTTTGCGATCTGCGAAAAGCATTCGATTGTGTTGAACATAATCTTTTACTTAAAAAACTCGAATTTTTTCGGGTCGGTAGTGGTTGCGTTGATATGGTCAGACCATATTTAAACAACAGATTCCAGTTTGTATCTTTTAACGATGAGGTTTCTAGGAACCGGCTAGTTACTCATGGGGCACCCCAGGGGTCCATTTTGGACCCTTTACTGTTTTTGATCTATATTAATGATTTGCCCTCTGTTGTCAAGGGCGCTGAGCTGATCCAATACGCGGACGATACTATAGTCTCACATAGAAACGAAACCATGGCAACGTTTACTTTTAACGGATGATTAAATCTAAGTAACGTTTGTGAAATCCACTATGCATGTATCAGTTTTTTTTGTCGGGCATAGTACAGCCGCGAGCATGAAATATGGGCCATGTCTTGAAGCTAAAATGTTCAAAATGTAGCCGTGTCATCGGACTTCGATTTCAGAAAAATATAATCATCCTTGAAATGTCATTATTATTATTGTTATCGGGACATTATAATGTAAGCTAAGTAACGCATGTTCAATATCTTTTCTAATCGAGTGACCTATAGAAAGAAAATCGTATTATGTACAACGTTCAGAACTGTCTTTAAATTTTAAAAAATGTTATTTATATTATTTATTTGATTATTTGCTATTTGTTTGTTACGTTTATCTAGTTGCCATATAAATAAACAGTTTTATTATTTTTCAATAATAAATATAGGAAGATTACCTTTTCTAATTCTGACTGATCAACATTTATGCCAGACTCAATTTCTGTAATTACCGCCATCGAATTGTTAGTTCCGCACAACTAATCACGACATAATGAGTAAACGATTAAGAACTTAATTTCCCGACGGCTAATTAAATAGCTGCGGCAAAAACGCTGCACGGTAAAAACGATGCGTTAGTGATGATTCGAAAACCATTCGTTTTAATTGAAATACCGCCCGGAAACAAATTTTGCGTCAATTTAAATTAATTTTTGTCGGGGAATTTAAATGATATCGCAAGTTAATTGGGCAAGTTTGAAGCGAGTTTGTTCCATCGTAGGGCCTCAATATTTGTTCTGAATTCGGTCTACTACTGTTTGCACAGGTTATTGAATGCGGTCCTTAGTAATAACGACGTCCTTTGTCGAGCTTTGGCATTGAAATTTGTCGCTTGTACAATTTTTTTTCTATATGTTCTAGGGTAATTTGATTGGAGCGAACGGGTCCGTATTTATCTCACGGTAACTTCTGGCATATCATTAGGTATTCATTTGCGATTTCAGTTCGGCCAAGTTATTCTATTGAATCTCGTCGAATTGATGCGTGATTTGCATGCCACGGTCGCTGTAAAGTTTCTGATTTTCCCACAGATTTCATTTCATAATTTTTAATATTCTTTATGAATTTTAATAGTTATTTTAAGTTTCAATTTTAGTACAATTTTACAAGACATTAAGAAAACAGAAGTAAATAAACAGCAGCAGTAAAAGCAAACGCGTGAATTTATCAAAGTACGTGTGTAAGGGCGAAATGAATTTTCCTAGCAAATGATTTTTGAATCTCCTCATCTGTAGAATTGACATTTTCTCAATTTTCTCCAGCAATCACTAACCCTTTCTCGTTCCGATCCATTAGAATCATCTTGTTTTCGACTGTCCTTGCTTTCCAGTAGTAACTAATATCTCTGTAATTAACATTTGTTTAGAAGATACGACGATCTTCTTTTCTTTGGATGAGATTCACCATCTTATCTTTTGGGTTCTTACGAAGTGTATGGTCGTGGCTACTTTGCACAGCTTCTTAACTTCACTATTTGATCTACGTCTTCATATTGCCACTTCACTTCTTTAACTAAAGGGGGTTGAAGGGTTCTTCTCTCTCAAATATGTATATAGTTTTTCTTCTTTTCTATTTATAATCCAGGTGTATGTCATCAGCTTCATAACTGGTTTTTTTCACAAAAAATTACTTCAAGCTGGTTTAGGCTTTTAGTTGAATAGTTCTTTTTCACTCTGTTCAATGTTTTGTTCTTTTTTCTGACTTAATTGTTTCCTTGTTTCCTTGTTCTTGGCTGTCCTTGTCTTCTAGTAGCATCTACCTGTGCGATCAATATTTTTTTTTAGTAATACTACCATTCTACCTCCTTTGGACGAGAGTTATCTTATCCTTTGGGTACTTATGATATGCATGAATGTTAGTTTTTTCGATAGCTTATCTCCTTTAATAAAAAAAAATTCTTCTCTTCTTTTCCAATTGTACCAAAAAGACCAAAAAGAAATGGAACCAAAAATTTGGTTACGTATTTGTGTTTATAAGGCCCAGCTGTAAAATTCCAGCTTAACAACAACTGTTAAAATAACTTATTATGTAGAAACCTGGCTTCAACTTGTTAATCCTAATGCAATGTCAGGTCAAAAAGCGATCGAAGGATGTCGCTACTTAAACTTGTCGTTAAAATAATCATTATGCATTTAAGCTTCAATTTAAATTTAAACTGGAATTGTACAACTGGGTCTTAGACCGATAAAATTGATTAATTTTACAAATAATATGATTGATGAAAGAATGACACGAAATAGATTGATGTAATTTTTATTAGATTGATGATAATTTTTATTTTTTGATTTTGTCCATATTTTGCAATGCGTCCACTAATTTTTTGTATGTAATTTTCAGTTTTGCTTTGTTTCCAAAACAAGTTCCAGTCATTTTTAATTCGGAAACTGCTTTCCCTTCTCCTGTGGCAAGAGTTTTATAATTCTATTTTGTTCCTCGATCTTTTCTGGAGTATTATTGGTTTCTTCTTTCCTGGCTTTCATTTTCAATGAATCATTTTCTTCTTTTGGGAATTTATCTCTTTGTTGCTGCTCGTATTCTTCAGATAATTCATTGAGCTTTTCCGCGACAAGCAAGCCGAATTCTTTGAAAGCCTCTACCATGTTTGTAAGTGTACTGTTTAGAGCGAATAATTTCTTTGGATTTTTGCCTCAAGCCTTACAGGATCAGCTCCCTGCACCGCATCAACTTTCATGGCGTTGCGATAAAATATAAAAGTGGGCATGGCGGTTATACCTTGCGACATTGCTGTGTCTTGTAGGTCATCCACGTTCACTTTCATGAACGCAGCGTTAGTGTATTTGGCGGCCAATTTCGAAAAAACCGGGGCCATTTGCTGACAGGCAGTACACCAGGTCGCTGTGAAATCGACGATGATTAATTTGTTGGTGCTTGAGGACAGGGCTGATCGAAACTGTTCTTCGTTCTCAATGTTGTAGACAGTTCCCATTTCTTTATTGGACGATTACAAGTATGGCTGAGAGGAAGTTACGGAAAACAGAAATTTTGACATCGTATTTAAACGTTTCTAAAATTTAATGAGCGTTGCTTTGGAGATAAAAAAATATTTTCCAACCGACGACATTTTGCGAATTTTTTAATAGAATTCAAAAAGTATTCGCCATTTATTATCACAATGTTTGTTTGGCTTACATCAATCAAAACATACGTTTTAAATTAATTCAAGCGCTCATATCGTCAACTTTAATTTCTCTTAAGATTTTTGCCGGAGAGGAAACATGTTCTTATCTGCCGACGAAAACATTCAACAGGCACAAATCGTTGTTCCCTGAATTTGGAAATGCTCTAGTCTGTCTAGTCTTGTAATTGTCAAAGTTATCTGCTAACACAATGCGGAGTGATAAACGAGCGAAGTTTCACCGCGATGTCATCGCAACAGGAAAGGTTGGCGGCTGCGAAAGATAACTCGGAAAGTAGTCCGGAGGCAGTTCCACATCCTACTTATAAGCACCAATTTATATGTTGCTCGAGCTCCTTTGAAGTCCGGCCTGCATGAATAACATCAGCACCGAAATAATTATATGTTGTGCGGCGGTTAAGCTTGACCGGTTCGAACTTGCGACGTCGTCGGCGGCGGTGGCGGTAAAAAGGGATGCCGAAGGAAATAAGATTAAATGCCGACGTTATATTTTTGTTGCGCCCCATCCTCGACGCGACGTGGCAAAGTGGTTGCTCTTTTCTGATTTAATTAGGAAACAAATTATGCCTTACTATCGATTAAACTCAAATGGATTTTATTTCGTTCTAACGCAATCTTTCACTTGAATATGAAATATATAAAAGATAGGCAAAGTAACTCTATATAACATACAAATGTGCAATGTGTAAATTTGATCTGATTCGATCACGTAGGCTTTCGTTTCGTATGTAATACAAGAAGACAAAAATAACTATTATAAGTTCGTATAAAGAAGTCGAAAGTAAATTAAGATAACACAAGAAAGTTTTGTCATCAAGTCAGGAAACAAGTTGATGAGAATCGCAATCGAGATTAAGTTAAGAGACTGAAGAGAGAGCCCATGTGAGATGGTTTCCATTAAAAGATGCAGAAACATTTCTATTTAGAATTTTATATGTGGTATTTAATAGAATCCTTCTATAGTTTTCGCATTGTGTTAGATTTCCTTTTGGGACTATTATTTCGCGTCTCCATTCTTCCAGCATTTTTTCTTCTCTTCATATTTGTCTCATTAGTTGATGCAGCTTTCTCCTGTTTTAGATTTCTCTTTATTTCGTAGTATTCTTCCTTCATTGGTTCGTCCAGATCTATTTCTGTTTCGTCTTCACTTGTCCGTGTCGTGTTCCATTCCTGCCTCTGTTGTTTTCTGCAAGTACTCTTCCCATTCTTTCTTGTCTGGACGTATAATTGCTTTCCTTCTTCTCGTCTGCCGTGCCATCCTAAGCATTCGTACAATTTCTTATTATTTTTATTGTCCTTTTCCATCTCATCCATCTTTTCCTCTAGCCATTTCATTTTCTTATGCTTCATTGTTTTTGTTCTTTTTTTCTTATTTGTTTATAGTTTTCATAATCGCTTTCATTATGAGTTCGCAACTATCTTAATCTCGCTTTTTTTGCTCTCTTTCGGACTCACTGTCGAGCCATTCGTTTCTCGTCTTTGGTTTTTCTTATTATATTTTCTGTTGTATCAATTAAGAGATTCTTTATGATATTCCACTCCTCTTTAATATTCGGATTTTTCTTCATTTTTTCTAGTTGTGTCTTGACTTCTCCTTCGTACATTCTTTTCTTTTCCTTTTTTTTTAATTCGTTCATATTCCATTTCCTTCGCATTCTTTGCTTCCTTATTTCTTGGGTTACTCTTAAATTTATCTTTGCTATTACCAATACCGCACGTCTTGTATTAATTTCTTTCTTCTCTTCTTAACTAATATGTGATTGCTTTCCTAGTTACTTCATGTAATGTCTCTTTTCTTGCTATATTTTTTTGATATTCTTCTTTACCTATTTTTGCGTTAAAATCGCCTACTATCATCATTGTGTCATTTTTAAACTGCGATTATCAATTTTATTTTAATTAAAAGATACGATGTTTTAATCAAAATTTATTATTAAGTAGTGAATCTTTCACAAAATAATTTAAAAAAAAAATCACACCTACAATTTAATATATTTAAAAAGCAAACATAAATCTTTTCCACCATGATGGAACCTGATGAATTTAAATGAAGTCATCCTCGTAATTAATCCTGTAAGGAGGTAATTAAGACGAAAGTGTAACAAAGAACTAAGTAGCTCCTAACGAAATTAGTGGAAATTATCTCAGCTTTACGTAGGCAGAGGAGTTACTAGCATAAAATTAAAATTCAGGTCGGAGTTGGTTCACAACTGCACGAGAAAAAAATATGGATCCTTGCTTCAACTGAACTTGAAAATAATTGTGAAGACTCCGAGATAATTGATTTCAGGAGAGCGCTAATTCCTGCGATTAAAATTCGACTAATAACGATTATTAGTTCCAATTCGTTTTTTTGGGCGGGTTTATAAGTCATCGAATTAATTAGAGTTCAAATCAAGGATCTTGCTGTAATTAATTATTTTACTGGAATTATTCTCTTATAAAATATTATTACAAAATTACCAATTAGGACTAATTAAGGCGCAACAAAAAAGCAAATGGTACGAATTTTGATTGTGTGTATAGATAAAAAAGTTTGGGCGGGGGGAGGGGGATTAAAGTTTACACTTACTGAATACATTCGTGTGGGACGAAACGTGCGAAGGGTTAATTAAAAATTTATAAAGGACTACGTATTCCAGTGCAACCGGAAATTATCATTAGGCATTCTGTTTCTGTGGGGTGTAATTGAAGCTAATGACGTTACGCCCATCGCATCGCCCTGCAAACACATTTGCACATTTGTTGTTCCAGCATAGACTTTTAGTTTTTATTTCAGAGCAAGGGTTAAGTTAGATCATGAGAATTGTCGAACGAAAGGAAATTACCGCTCTGCCTTGAAATTTATATAATTGTTCTCGACAACAAAGGCTTTGCTCAAATACTAAAAATACTAAAAATAAAACGGGAAAATTGCAAGTATTCCTAAGAAAAACTGCCAAATTATTCGTCTGGTAAATAAATCAAAATTTCTCGTTTTATTAAATGTCAAAAGTTCTGGCTTACTCAAACAACGAAGAGATGATGTTGATTGGTTTCAGAATTAGCAAGGGCACTTGTATCAGAAATTAGTATAGTTAATTGGAGGGTAACAACTAACATTATGATGTCTTTTAAATCTTTTTTTTCTGTGATAAGACAATTCTTTGGACTATAAATAGTTGGAGATGTCTTCGAAATAAAATAAACCCGGAACGTAAGTATTCGACACCGGGGATTTCTCTTATTTAGATTCCTCCTCTCCTATGTAAAACGGTTGCTATCTTTACGTTCCCCTTTTCTATGTCTTCTACTGTATACACGGATGACAGAATGCGTTAGGTAATACGAGATACGAGCGACGGCAGTTTTACGCTTTATGTATGCAGACATTTCTTTTGAAATGTCGACACCTCACGTGAAAATAGTGTAGGTGCGTGTATATGTCGCGTAACGGGATCGCTTTATTCTGCGGAAGAGCGTGGGCGCTTCAGACGACAACAATCATTTATTAAGTGTCACGTGTTCGCAGTTTTATTAAACATTTTTTTTCTGGAGGGTTTGATTTGTATAGGGGGATCGATTAAATTACGCAATTACTCATGAAAGGGGAGTATACAGCGCTTTGGAGACCATTCGTGTTTCTATCTAATTTCATTTCAAACATCATTTGATGTGAAGAGGGAACATGAAGTTTAGAAGGAATAAAAACTGAGGCAACAGTCATTTATGATGCAACCATTGAGATATGATTCTAGGGAGACGCTATCACGTGATCAAAAGCGACTTCAGGTGCGCCACATTGATGCTACACTTCTGTCAAATCGACGTGGCTTTTTCAATTCAATTAATAACTATTTTACAGTCTTTTTCTTTTGCTTTTCCCCTTTTCTTAATTATGTTTCCGAATAGGTCAAATGACTTTCCAATCTGTAGACCTACTATATTTTGAACGGACTGGAAAGTAATTTGATAAATTAGGAAACACATTTGACAAAAGAGGAAAAGCAATAGAAAAAGACTGTATATATTTAGTTTTATTAGGTTTTAAAAAGAAGATTTGGTGTCTTGTGTTTTATGTGCTAGCAGAAATAATGTAGATAACAAGAAATTGTCGGGAACAACTTTCTCATAAGTGAATGTCCAATCAGGCAAAATTATTTATAAAACCTGTGGGCTTAAATTTTTGAATACCATCCTGTCAAAAGCGCCATATTGGTACATTGATACCATTTTCCGTAAAAGGAATTAGCCATTGTGTTGTCTCCTGTCTAATTATCCCTGCTTAATGAGACAGTTAGATTCGCTGATAAAAAAAAAATAAAATCGGTTAAAATGAATTGATGAAATGACATTTCAACGGTGACCATAGTTTTCTAAAATCGAAAAAGTCCAACTAGAAAACAGGATTTTGGACATTTTAACTTCAAGATATGATCCGCTTTCCATACTCGTCACTGTACATATTACTTGACATTAATAAATTTTTGACGTAATAATGTAATGACATTTTTACGAAAGAAACAGCCTTAACCAAGTACTAAGAAAACGATTAGGAGCTAACCCGATGAATCAGAAGGCAATCTTATCATTCTCCCAGTGATCAGTTCCATTGATCTTCAGTTTTGCAGGAAAAGGGGGGAATGAGAAAAAGTCTACTCAGTGATTGGTATACCTGGAGGGCAAGAAAGATACAGGTAAAGTAGATCTCGGTTTACTAAGAATCAATGATTTTATTTTAATACAGTTCCCTTTTGAAGTGTAGAAGAAAAATATGGTTTTCTAAAAAATATTTCCATAGATTACTTTGAAGGCCTTTTTTCTATGGCTTTCGATAGAATCGCGAAGTCTTTTTTTTTGGGCGTTTCGTCGTTCTTCGTCATAGAAAAGGTTCTCTAGGCCTGTTCTGCTGTTGCTGTTATTTTTTCCATTAGTGCTACTTTGTAAAGGCTATCTGTATAAAAAAATGTAGTTTAGGTCGTGACATACTGCGACCGATTTTTGACCTAACGTTGTGTAAGAATTGATAAATAGCAACCAGTTTGCTGCCTAATAAGTCATTCCACACAAGGAATTTTTGTTAAACCATTTTTGAAAGTTTATAAAATTTGGTGCAAGTCGGTTTTGATTGCAATGAATTCCTCGAGCATCCTCTGGTCCAAGTCGTAATTCCTTTGTATACATATATGTTTCTGGTTTGAGTTTTAAGTAGCTTGATATTACTTTCAATGCCCATTTTATATGGAATGAAATTTTAGCCCGCCACTGCATAATATTTTTTGGGATTGTCGAAAGTAATCGCCTCAACTTCTCTTTTAGTACTTTCGTTCTTTTATAAAAATTTCAGTTGAAACTGAAAAATATGTAAATAAATGTACGTATTCAAAATAAATGAAAGCAATTATTACAAATTAAGATAAGAAATTTGCCATAAAGCACAATAATCAAAACAGCTTTACAGAATTCCTATACCTTTAAATAATATTTTATGAATTAAGGAAAGTTTTTTTTTTAAATTCAAAAATTATAATAATAAAACTGGAGAACAAATATTTTGTTGCATTTATTACAGTCCTTATTCTTACCTAATTTTAAGGCGCTCAGTTCAAATCTGTAGGTAGTTTTGCTCTGTAAGCTCTGGATTTTTTGCAATTCGTTATTTTCGTTTTCGCGAAATTTGACGCTTCGTATAATGACATGATGGCAAAAAATTAGCTGCGCAAAAGAAAATACACTTTCATAAATATGTACAAACTACTTGCCTACAAACAAGCAGAGACCTGCTTAAAGGCGGACCACCCTCAGATGCCCGTGTGAAGTAAAAGTGGGGTACCGAGAGAATTTTTTTTTAAATGAAACTATTTCACATTTAAGGCTGTATTAACTTAATATGATACGCCCTATATTCAATATCAATTGCATGGAAACCAGAGCATGTAGCGAAAAACCAATTTCAGTTTTGAAATCGGCGATGAAAATATAAAATATTACTAAAATCAGTTAAAAAATCTCTTGCGACAGCGAATGACAAAAAAAATTGTTCCCCTGTGTAATTTAGACAAATTATTAAAAACGAAAATAATTTAGACAAATGTAAAATTTAATGTACGTGAAGATTAATTGAAACATAACAGTACAAAACAAATTCTGCTGATGAGGCCCCAATTAAGGACGAAATAGCTCGGGGGCCCCATTGCAATCCAACCGATTTGCAGCCAAAATATCGCAAGTTTGCAATCAATGATACGCAATAGCATCGGCCAACTGGTGCTTGATAGGTTATGAGGCGGTTTTGCTATTCTTTGCATAGTTATAGGTCAACACCCACTTGTGCTATGTCACGACTATGTGGTAAATTCAAAATAACTTTATAAAGAGAAGAAACGGTATTCTGTACATCAATTAAAGCAATTGTTAGTTACTAATACCTAATTGGCAATTAAATTAACTTTTGCTCACACAGAGAGAAACGGAAGTCGGAACATGTCACGATCACACAAAGACTTTTTTTAAAGTCAATTTTGCCGATGTATTTACGGCATGCGTCTTCTGATTGTGTGATGACTTTTCATGACAACAACCTGAAAAACTCCAATTAGTTACGATCAAAACCTGCAGGTTGACTCATAGTGTAACTCAGTGTATACGTGTCCCAAAACGAATGCAGTTGTTTCTACATCATCTCGGCGTGCTTCAGTTTCGAGCGTGTTTCGTCATGTTTTTTTATAATTGCATTCTATTTAAAATAAACAAATCTCTGCACAGAATCCCCATTCACGTTGAACTCTTGATTACATTTTATTAATTTTTTTAAAAAGCTTCCGATTATTTTTCTATTTTCAATTGAATTTTATTAAATAATAGCAGTTATATATCCCTACCTCCGCCTGGGGCATATGAATGGATTGAGTAACTCGCAAGAGATCTTCCAAGCTCGGATAAGCTAGGAGGGTGGAACTGACAAGGTTAACAATCTTTCAGTGGAATTTATAATTGTTAAGAGTATGAGAAATATGGAAAGTCGGACGGATCAAACGAGAACGAATCAGGTGACGAAATGGAAAAAGGTTATATTACGAATTGGTATCTGGAATAGTCGATCGTGGAAAAGACCAAGAAATTGACTGAACTAAAGAACGGTAGAATAGAAGTATGTGCTCTTTTGGAGATAAAAAAAAGGAAAGGGACTATGACTTATGATCATTACACATTGATATATGTATAACAGAAGCAGGCGGACTACTTCATAACAAGTTTGTTAATAATGTAACCGGATCAAATAAATTCATTTCTGAAATGATAGGTATTTTTAGTAAAATTGAAAATGGCAGACCAATGGGAACAAGGTACTCATCGAAGCTATACAGATAAATAAGGGAATTAGTCAAGGCAACTCGCTAAGTCCTATCTTATTTATTTATCTTATTTAATATAGTCATGCTATAGTCAGGCTATAGTATGGGACATCATCAACTTAAAGTTATATGTTATGCGAACGATGCTTTGTTAGTAGCAGAAAATGAGGGTAACCTGCAAACAATAAAAATACGTGTAAGGGCTATCGCAGGAGGATAGCATAGCTCCTTGAAAAACAAAAACAATGATGATTTCCAAGTATCCTATAAGGTGAAGGTAGATAACATGACAATCGAACAGGTTATGAAATTAAAATACTTATTATAAGCTGTGGAGGATCTAAATAGTGAGACTAGTAGACAAGACACAGCTAAGAGTAGACAGAGAGTAGAAGTAACTGAAACGAAAGTACTGAGAAAAATAGCAAGAAAGACCAGAAGGGACAGATACTAAATAATCAAATAAGAGGCAGATGTAAAATAAACAGAATAAACGAATGGACGGAGAGAAGGGATCTACCATATAGATAGAATGGACGTCGCGGTGACGATAGAGTAGTGATGAAAGCAAGGGATAATAGATCAACGGGAAGCACAGGAGTAGGACACCCTAGAAAGAGAGAAACGAATGTTTATGAAAGATTTTCTGACAAGGAAAAACAGGCTGTTAGCCTATATAAAAAGGAAGAAGAAGATATTTCTACCTTTTACCTATACTATAATATTTTTTATAATATACTTTATAATATTTACCAATATTTTTTAACTTCACAAGACTCGACATTTAAATCTCTGTGAACATTCTAAGTCAATCTGCTACGAAATTATAGGTTTACAATAACAAAAACTGTTACAATGACAAAAACTACCTCAAGTCTCTCTTTATAACGGTATTCATTGTTATGATTAAAGTCAACTTTAAATAAATCACTTCCTTTACTTGTAAATCTAGAGTAGCCGACGTAAATGAGCAGTTTCATGTAAATGAAATGAAAAAATATTACTAGTTACTCCGTAACATTAATGTCCCAAGTAACGTGCATAATTTTTCATAATTTATTTCGGCCTTGAATAAGTTTTTCGCTTAAAATATATAGATTATGATAAATTTTATTTCATATTGTTTCTGAAAAAAAAAAAAAAACACAACTTAGGACTTAGGGCTGCCTAAGTCACGAACTATTTTAAAATAGAAAGTTCTACATTTGTAGATATCAATTTGTAGACAATAAATAATTTTATTTTGAAATATCTTCTTTCTTATTTTGAAACATCTTCTACATTTGGCGTCGAGGCGATGATCCTTCCCCATCGTTTTCTATCTGTTGTTTCTTTCTTTGCTTGTTTCTAGTCAAGTCCTTTTTCTTTTAATGTGTTGGCAGTTTTGTAATTCCATGTGCTTTTTGTTGCGTCACGTTTTCTTTTTGAAACCGTTACGATATCCCATATTATTTTGATTGTTTTACTTTCGTCCATCCTCACCAGGTGTTCGAAGCATCTTATTTGTTGTGCTTTTATTTTTTCTAATACACTTTTCACTTTTAGTCTTTTAATCTTAATTTGTCCTTCATTTTTCTTAGAATCCTCATTCCGCAAGCTTCGTATTACCTGTCAAAGTTCCGATTCGCAGACGTACCCTACGTATTTGGAAACTAAAAAATTAATCATAGGCCGTTGAAATTCACTCGGATTCCTTTTGAATAAACGATTAAGAAATTACAGCAGTCATTCATCTCGGATTTATTTATTTCAATTAAAACTTACTCCGAAAGAACCTGCCCCGGCATTAAATATTTATACTCGCACGCAAGTTCTAGCAAACTTTAGCCCGATTATAAATTTTTTATTATTTAATTGTTTTATGCTTGCACGTTTTGTAAATGATAAAAAAATCCTTATTTTTTCTCGTCGCTCCCGCAATTCAAACTCATTAAAACTAAATAAGCAGTCTGGGGTTGCATTTTTTCTTCTGCGGGGATAATTTGCTCGGTTACTTTCGCGTGTTCCTCTACATTAAACTAATTGTTGTCGCTGTGTTAACCGCCACTTAATGGAGAAACGAAACTCCGCCGCCTCTGTTTGCGAACGACGCCGACGACGTCGGCGTAACATTAATGTTGCACGGGTTTTAGCCGGTGCGGCGCAAATGTCGCTTGCATATTATTATTAATCCCGCCCTGTAATTAACATGGAAGTTGATGTGGAGACCGAAAGTTGGTACTCGAGAGATTAAATTTTGGTGGCCAACGTCGTATTTCATCCATAATAATGTTGTTTATAAACAATTGGTTCTCCATGAATGGAATTCTTTAAAAATTATAAATAAATTACTGAACAAAAGAGATAAGGTTGTATGAAGAATATTTCTAATTGAAAACTTACCTGTTGCTTCTTCTTCAATCAGAGATTAGCTTCTTGAGTTACATGTTAGGTTTATTCCATTAGGAGGTTCTGAGTAGTTCGGAACCGTCAAAATCAGTTGCCCACCAAAGTACTGACCGGTTTCAACAGCGCCTTTAAGTGCACAACTTTGATGAATGCATACTTTTGGCGATTCTTACTAGTTCGGAATCGTCAAAATCAGTTGCCCATCAAAGCAATGACCGGTTTCAACAGCGCCATCAAGTGTACAACTTTGATGAATGCATGCTTTTGATAATTCCGAACTATTCAGAACCTAGAATAAACCTTTTATGTACTCCTCGTATAATGTAGTACAGTGTGTCTGTAAATGTCTGTACGCGAATTATGTTGGCACTATTTAATTTATTTTTCTACAGTTGGTGGGATCCAGTGGCGTGGTATAAACACAGGTACAAATTCTTGGCTCCACGAAGGTGTTTTCGGAAACTGATCTCATTAGTGAATTTAGTGATCTTAACATTTGAAATTCTACTCACTTATTTGCATTAATCGTGAGTGATCTAGGGATAATCTGATTGATCAAATTGAATCCGAGGTCACAGTTTTCGAAAACATGTAATGAGTGATGACAAGGTTATGTTTATGCAGCCTTGCTAAATGGGCATGTAATAAATGCTTTATTAAATGAATAGCAAATAAATGAAAGCACGATGAATAGGGTATAACTTTATTTTTATAATAATTGTTGAAAATGCTCTCCATTATTTTGTAAACACACGTAAACTCGTCGTTTCATATTTTCAAAAACACGGAAAAGTTCTTCCTGCGTTATGTTTTCAATTTCATTCCTAATTGCTTCTTGAAGTTCAACCAAATTGTGTAAGCGGTTTTTGTAAACATTATTCTTCACATGTCCGAAGAGGTAATAATCTGGTGGTGTCAAATCTGGACTTCTCGGTGGCCATAAACGTTCACTTATAATGCGATTTCCACAAAACTCTTGCAAATAATTTATGCTGGCACGTGCAGTATGAGCAGTGGCTCTGTCCTGTTGGAAATAACCTCTTGTTATTTCGTCGTCATGCAGTTGATTATGTTAATGATAGTTTGGTATCTCTCTGCATTAATTGTTTCATAAAAGAATATTGGCCCTATTATTCTCCGTCTTGAGATTGCAACCCAAATTCCAACTTTTATTGGATGTAGGTCTGTTTCGACAAAAGTATGAGGGTTCTCCGTAGCCCACGTTCGGTAATTCTGGCTGTTTACATAACCAGATAAATGGAACCATGCTTCATCAGTGAAGAAAGTTAAATCAAGTAAATCATCATTATTTAATTGCTCGTTAAACCACTGACAGTACTCTACTCGTTGTTGATAATCATGAGGGTACCACTGCTGAACAACAGAAACTCGGTAGGGATGCACATTCAGATTTTTATGTAGAGCTTTTGCGCAACTAGCCCTACTAATGCCTGCAAAAAGCAAATAATTAAGTACTTACATTTCTTTCATTATTGAGGCTCGAATACCTGACTGTGCTGATAACTTTCGTAATGATTTGTTCGGACTTTGGTCCATTCGTTCTTGAAGATCGTTGACAATAGATTCGGTTAATATTGTAGGACGCCCAGTTGATTTACCTTTGCAAATACAATTTTTTCTCTCAAATCGCTTTATAATCTCACGTTTGTGATGACCAAAAACTTGATAATTTACATTTTCGTCAGCGAATGCTTCCACAAACTGCTCAAAGCAAGACTGTAAATTATATGACCATGTTCCATCGAGGTTTCGAGTTGCACTCCGAAAGTGTGCCATGCATTTTGTCCAGCCGTAAACATTTTGGATCAAGACTGTGAATACTGGAGAAAATTGTCTAAAATAAAAAGTATTTATTGAAATGTAATATGCAATTCATATTAAATTATTACTTACAAGCTTCTCGCAAACGTTTAATTAACGAGCTCTGAAAAGAACTGAATTATTAGAATTAAAGAAATAAATATCAAGAAATAACGCAAAAATAACCTGTACAAAACCAACGAAACGATACAGTTAACGATACGCCAATGTGCTCTGTCAGAATTGACGTAAACGGCATGGTCACCACTACAAGTTCATAAAACTGCAGGCATCCCAACATAATTTGTGTATGGCCATTTACAGACACACTGTATAATTAAATAAAAAATTTTAAATATTTAAACTAACAATATAGTTTTTAACGTAAATATAAGTTGTCATCCCCAGGACATAAATATTTTGGATGGTGGAACCGAGATAACACCATTTCGTTTGAGTTTTAAATTAAAAATAAGGGTTGCGTTGAACCGTCAGTCCTGAAGGAAATTTCAATTTTTAATGTAAAGCGTCTTTCAATAGGGGTGATAGATTTTTCAATAGAAATCACTCGGTTCCCTGATATACAGGGATATTCACATAAACCGTTCGTTAAAAGTTTTCAAGGTTGCACTTCATATAGATATTTGAAATTTAAGAAGCAAGGGTTTTCCGTAGAGATCTCTTTAAATAAAATAAAATTGTCTTTGCATCACTTCCGGTTGTACCGGAAGTCGCTATCAACTCGCTTATTTTAAATGGAATGCTATATTTTTCATCACGTTTTTGAATTCTACATGTAAAAATATGTTAAGTTGCAATACATTTCCCTATCTCTAAAATGCATCATTTTTGAGATACTTTGAATTTTCTTAGAAATTTGGATTCTGCAATCTAATTTTCAAAAAATTATAACACAGCTGTTATTGAAGTAATTTTATTTGTAATAGCTAATATTGTAGTTGAAGCTTTAAGGTTCTTAAAAATTCCATCAGCATAATCTATTAAGCTACAGGGTGTCTAAAAGGCACCGCTCCACTCGAAGATATTCAAACACACAAAAATACTTTTTTTCAAATAGAATGACCGATATTTTAATGCACCATTGTATGTGGAATGAAATGCTGCGTCGAACTGTACTAGCATTCCCTATACCTAACTTTAAGAGTTTTTGATTTATGAAACATTTTCGATTTAATTCATAGAAAATTACAATTTTAATAGGTCAAATATTTTTAATTTTATTAAGATAGCATGGAAATTATAACAATGATTACTGTTACTACAAATTTTGTAGTCAACCAAAGAAAATAGAATTTCGCAAGTGGAAATTCACAAATTTTAATAGTTCTTTAATCATCCTTCTCTTAGGATGCTTGTGATCTTATAAAACGAAAAAGCATGAATTTCATTACTTTAAAGTGAAGAATAAAATAGCTGCTAGTTTGCAATTCTCTGGATTAGCGTGAAAGTATTTTAAAACCATTGTCTAATTATGTTCGTTATATGTTACTGATCTTCGTACATTTTATTTTTCCAAATTGTATAAAGTTAGGTTCAAACTTTCCAAACTGTGTTTTATTCATAGGAGACAAGAGGGGTACATTTGATTGAACACACATTCTCTGCTCTGAACAATTTTAGATCATTCTTCGTGAATTTAAAAAATAGATTTAAAATATCAGCGTTTGAATAATTTTGATTTTGATTTTCAACTTCTTTTTGCTTTTGCTTAAAATTTGTAGTAACAGGAAACGTTAAATGCAACTGTTTGTTGTTTTCATAACTATATCAACAAAATTAGAAACATTTAACCTAATAAATGTAAATTTTTATGTATTAAACCAAAAATATCTTATAACTGAAAAACTGTTAAAGTTAGGTATAGGGAATGCTAGTATAGTTCGACACAGCATTTAATTCCACATACGATGGTGTATTAAAATATTGGTCGTTCCATTTGAAAAAAAGTATTTTTCTGTGTTTGAATATCTTCGAGGGGAGCGGTGCGTTTTAGACACCCTGTAGCTTAATAGATTATGCCTATGGAATTTCTAAGAACCTTAAAGCTTCAACTACAATATCAGTTATTACAAATAAAATTGCTTCAATCATAGCTGTGTTATAATTTTTTGAAAATCAGATTGCAGAATCCAAATTTTTAAGAAATTTCAAAATATCTCAAAAATGATGCATTTTAGAGATAGGGAAATGTATTGCAACTTAACATATTTTTACATGTAGAATTCAAAAACGTGATAAAAAATATAGCATTCCATTTAAAATAAGCGAGTTGATAGCGACTTCCGGTACAACCAGAAGTGGTACAAAGACAATTTTATTTTATTTAAAGAGATCTCTACGGAAAACCCTTGCTCCTTAAATTTCAAATATCTACGTGAACTGCAACCTTGAAAACTTTTAACGAACGGTTTATGTGAATATCCCTGTATTTTGTTTTACTTCCGAGTGTCAAAATATTCAGTATAGTTTGCAATTTCATCATGCAGCGTTTGACGCTTCCCGACCGTTTAGAAATTATTAAAAAATATTACCAAAGTTCGAGGTTAATTGTGGGAAGAACTGTAACCGTCAATGGCGACCGCTATAGAGCCATGTTACTCGAATTTCTGTGGCCAGAACTTGAGAATGTCGATATTGAAGAGATGTGGTTCCAACAAGACGGCGATACGTGCCATACAGCTAATGCTACGCCCGATTTGCTGAAGGATAAGTTTGGTGATTGGATCATTTCACGACGAGGTTTTGTGAATTGGCCGCCGCGGTCATGTGATTTGATACCACTAGATTATTTTCTTTGGGGCTACGTTAAAGCACAAGTCTATGCCGACAATCCACAGACTTTGGATCATTTGGAAGCCAACATTCGTCAAGGTATCGCCGACATACAGCCGCAAATGTCGGACAAAGTGATCAAAAATTGGAGCGATCGGGTGCGTCCGTGTAAACAAAGCCGTGGTGGACATTTGAATGATATCTTGTTTCGAACATAACTGCACTGTTCAAGCTTCAAAATAAAGCTAAAACTAAATTGATATGTCAAACCGTTGTTGTTTTATTTAAAATTAAAATCCTATCGCTCTTAATGAAAGACCCGTTATGTGTCAAGAAAAAAATTGTGTCACATAAATAAGTCATGAAACTAGGAGAAATTGCGGTAATTAGTTTTTATCAGCGACATGTATGTAGGTACATTTTTCAATTCCATTGTAAATATCTTCTTTGTTATCATTATTAATAAAATTAATGGAAAGTATTACTTTAGTGTTAATTACTTAGTATGATTAATACATTTGTATATTTACAGATAGATAATATAACATTGATATTAAGTGAATTGATATTTTAATAGTAATTAAATATTACCATAATTCTATTATTATATTTCAACTTATGCTTCAATATCATAAAAGTAAACTGAACGAGGGCAATTATGATGCGATTAGCTCTAGATCAAGAGGAAAAAGAGCTTTAGCACTTTAGAGAAAGAGAAGCAGACTGAGAAAAATGTTGAAAGAAAGAGCTACTTAGGTAATATAGTAAACAGAGAATTAATTTATTTAACCATTCTAAATTTATCATTTTCACGTGAAAAATAACTTATATTAGGGCATTAAAAAAGACAATAAATATCACTACGCCGCGCCACTCTTTCTTTGACGTACCAAACTGGCAAATATAGTTGCCAACTGTCACTTAGTGGCAATAGCAGTTTTCAAATAACAGATTGCAGTTATTTAGTCTTCTCCTACGAAACGCCCAGCAAAAGTGACGCTAGGCAACCATACATGCGAATTTGGTACGTTAATGGAAATTCTTCAAAAGAAAGTGGCGCTGAACCCCCATAGTGTATCTACTCTAATTTCTTTAAAACAGATTTAGGGTTTGGAGTTTTCAGAATGGTAAATTCAATCCAATCAATGAAGTAATACTATTTACCATAATATAAAGTTGTCATAAAATCAAAACACTCAGCAGGAGATCAATTCTCATTCTTCCGTTTCGAAGGAAGTCAAGCCGTTTCTGAGATATATCACAGAAGCGAAACAACCGCTTAGGAAGACATACGTCGTCGGAAACAAGAAAATGCGCTTTAACCTCATTACAGCCCGGCAATTGCATACATTCGATTTCGGATATCGAGTCGCATTCGAAATCTTCAAGGTAAACGAAACTTGAAATTGGAATCGCGTTCCCATAAATTGGTGCGGCGGCGGAACGGAGCTATAAATATTCAGAAGTTAATGAGTCGAAATTGAGGTTTTCTGGAGGTAATAAATGAAGACTTTCCTAACCACTACGAACGCAAGCGGGAATGTTTCGAGGAAGCCACGCGGAAAATTTTAAGGGTCTAACGCGATCGGCGATACATCTTTCGGCTCCAGCACTACTTGGTGGATGCTGAACTTTAACATTAAATAAAAACTGATTAATCTTGAATGTTGACACCAAAGTAATCATAACGATTTTCAAATTCCTTTTGTAAAATTAATTAAACAATAAATAAAAGAAATGTCTTATCCCTTATACGAATATATGGGGCGAGTCATGGGAAAAGATAGTATGGGCTCTAAAAAGTTATTTTTCTTTATATTTCAGAATAAATTGAAATTTTGAAGGTCATTCCCTTGATGAAATGGTAGAAAATATGCTATCACTAGGATGGAATTCTATATAGTACTCGTGAAGCGTTTCATTATCTCAAAGCGTTTTCAATTCACTGTTCTAGAGCTCTGTCAAAGTATTATTATCTTGTTTTAAACTCATGAAATAATAGGAGATGGAGATACTTTGAAAGTGCTCTGGCTCAAAATGCTGTATTCAAACTTTCGTAAGGACGAAATTTAGCTATACTCGTAACCAAATTGCATTCTTCCTCTTGTTAACCTTTAAACTCGGTTTACTTCATAGAAGTGAGAGCATGTCCATACCGGTTCGAAATCACTTTCTTATGGAGAATGAACATTATGTACTAAATGTATATTTAAGAGTGCGGTAAGCGAAGGAGTCGATGGCGTGGGCGGCTGATTTCTAAAAATTGTTAGCTGTTTCCAAAAACTTCTACCTGTTTTGCTACCTACCTGAAGGACAGCAAATTGTGCGAGTGACTTTGACGTTTCTCCAGCGCCGCCGGCAAAGCTCTTGGAGAAGGGTGGGTTTAACGAAACCCCAAAAGTAAAGCGTGGACAAGTTGAATAAAATAAGTCACCAGTTGAGCACACTTGTTTTTATTTAAAGCGCTCAAAATTCGGTCAAGACAAGCAAAAAGGTTAACTTACAAAAGTTTAGAACGACCCAGACGGGGTCCAATGAATCGAACACGAAAAGTAATTAAATAAAATTTGCTATCAGGCGAACAATCAAATTAGAATTTTACCGATAAGCAGATCTGCTCCTCGTTCACACTACGCCTTAAAGTAAATCACGAAAAACACTTAGATATCAAAGAAATAAAATAAATAACAACGCCGCTTTAAAATGAAACAATGAAAATTAAAATATCTCCGACCTCTCACGGGGGTAAGCGCCGTCAATGCTGTAATTCGGCGAAGCGGTTACGTCACTAAGTAGCGTCACGTCCACGGGTCGAGTCTACTTTCACAGGCGGAGGGTGGGCCGTGTTGCTGGGGCTTAAATGGTTTCAAAAAGCCGATTTCCAGACTTGTCTTTCACCCACAAGGGTTGTTAAGGTTTTGTCAGTTGGGTAGAACTACCACTAGAAGCCCAATAGAAGAAAGATACGCGTTACGAAACAGCACGTACACGCAAAATGTGTTCCAAAGACAGGCTTTCGAAAAGCTGTTTAAAAGCTTGAAGTTTACTCAGCGTACGCTTGAACAAATCTCGGGAGTAAATTCCATTTCCGACTTCCTTCACAGATTCACGTGAAAGGAAGCACAGGGATCGTAGTCACAAATAAACAAAAGAAACGTACGCTAAGAAATCTAGCGGCTAACTGAATGCGACGGGCAAAGCTGCGCTCTTCCAACTATACGCTGAGACGGTGTCGTTACGGGATGAAATCATTTTTAGCCGGGCGACAGAGTGAAGTGGCGTGAAATACTGTAGGACTAAATGACAGCATAGGGTTTAGTGGGTTTATTGAGAAATATGGAAAAAGTCACGTAGGCCAAGCCTGGCCGTTGATTCCCACACAAATACAGGGCGATCGGTAAATATTATGAATAACTTAAATGAATTTTTCAACCGTAACAGTTTCCCAGAAACTACTAGCAGTCCCTGGAAAACAGCGCACCCCTGCGGCCGCCCTCGCCTCCCGCATTTGCTTACGTCAGTGCGGCTCTCGCCACGACGATATTCAACCATACATACACATTTCATACAAAATGTTATTTCTCGATAAGGTGGATTAGAAGTGGCTTAGCTATTCTACTAATGAAAAATTTAAGAAACTTAACATCGAACAAATGTTGATAACATTAGAAAATTTTAATAAAACGAAATGAATTAATGATAGGTATTACATTAAAATTAATAGTAAATTATATTAAAAGGACCTTTCAAAAAGAATAATTTTGTGTAGACATGGAGTCAATAAGGTTTTTGTGATGAATTTCGATATTGTACACATTAGTTCTAAAATGTATCATGTTATAGAAGTAAGATGGTGTTTTCTCATGAAAAGTTTTACATAGAAACGTCTGCTTGCCATATTTAACCAATGCAGATCTTTTCATTTATGTGAAACTCGTCCTTTACATTTTAAACTGTATACAAATAAAACATACGATCTTATAAACTTTTTGGTTTTTCTTTCTCTATTAATAAAAATAAGATGGATATCTTTCTTCCTTTTTTTTTTCTTTATTATAGAAATTGCACGACCGGTTTCGTCTTACACAGACATTCTCCACTGTTCAAGTGTAATCTAAGAAGAAAAAGAAAAAAAAAAAATTAAAATAGATATAACAACTAAGAATTAAAATAACTTACAATAAAAAAAAAATGTGTAAGGCATGTATATTTATATAGGAGTAATTTTTTTAATTGTCATACAGTAAATAAATAAACAGTTATATTGATTATGAAAATAAATAAATAAAAACTGAGGACCGTCTGGTAGTGAGCGATTAGAGAAGTAATTTAAGTTGTAAGCAAGAATGATACAATATGTAGCGCCCCCTATCTGTCATATCAAAATTAAGATCATATTCTTATATCTCATACTAAGAAAATCCCATTTGTCAATTTTTAAGGCCAAAAACGTTAAGAATTCATTGAAGAAAATTTCTCATTACTTTAATACAAATCCCATCAGTCAGTAATTTAAGTTGTAAGCAAGAGTGTTACCGTACGTGGCGCCCTCTATCTGCCATATCAAAATTAAGACCATATTATTATTTCTCGTACCAATAAACTCCAATATGTCAATATTTTAGGCCTAAAACGTTAAGGATTATTGAGGAAAATTGAAATTAAAATGAGTGAAAGTGAGTTTGTTCTGTGCCCCATTACTTTTAGACCACTTGTATATTTATGTTGCATAAGGATAATGTTATTATCTTCATTGGCCTTTTAAAAGTTAAATTTATTTCATTATATTTTTGATTGATAATGACCAGAGGGTACTTTCTTATCAGATGGGAGTGAACTAATTATATTGCACCAAATAATCTTATCCATATTTCAGCAGGACTGTGCCGGAGTAGATATTTCAAAAAGATGTTGCGACCTGCTTAGATTTAATATAAACAAATGTCTTAAAGCGGCACACCTTCAAAGGCATCACCATCATGATGCTGAGTCACCAAAAAGAACATCTTCACGTTGCATATCTGCAGATTACATCAGCCATCCTGTTCGGACTGGTCTGCACTCAAACCTATAAATACTTGTTAATTTCATTTGTAACTTGTAAGACATTCAAGTGTTCTTCTTGCCAGAAGAAAGTCCTCGCCTTTTGTAACCTACTGTAATGTGAATCAAATAAGTCCTTTAATTTTAATTTAATAAATATATTATTTAATCTGGCTACTTACCGTAACATTTTTGGTGGAGGCGCCGGGCATTGCCGATTCGACATTTACGTATTTCTGGAATTCTGTAAATTATATTGGATTCATTATGTCATTTTTACTAGCATTTTATGTTATTTTTAATACTAATTTTAACACTATACTGAGTGATCTACGACGTCGGGGAAAAACTTCACCGGTTGATTCATGTGAGTAATTCAAACAAAAAACTTCTAATAAACATGTGTCCGATAATGCTTTTTAACGGATGTGTAACCCTTCAAAGTTTATTACATGTTGAATCTTTATAACTTCAAGGCGATATTAAGATACTAATTTTTATTTTCATAGGTAACAAATTAAATACGAAATAAGCCTACTGTTATTGCTTTGATTGATTGACGTTATATGTTATAAACTTTGAAGGGTTACACTTCCGTTAAAAAGCATTATCGGACACATGTTCATTAGAAGTTTTTTGTTTGAATTACTCATAGGAATCAACCGTTGAAGTTTTTCCCCGACGTCATAGATCACCCTGTGTTAATAAACATCTTCAGGCTTTATCCACGCAGGCAAAAATTAATTTTTTTATCACGAGTACTTCAATTCCCATATTTTAACTAGCCCTTCATATAGTAGACCATGTATTTGCTGTAAACTTACTTATTTATCATTTAAGTTTGGGGTTTATTATTTCCCGTTAATTAGACAAGAGGCTGAAATACTAATTAAGTCATTATTACACCAGAACATTTAAACATAAAATTTCTGCGCTCGTTTCAAGACGCGATGCGGCCTACCTTGTATCCTGCGAGTTTACTGTGGTCTCCAGTATATTAATCCTGCTTGTCCCTTAAGGATTCTAACGGGTACACACTTAAGTACACAGAACTACCGTCTCGCTTTACGTGCGACCGTTTCGCTTTATTATGCCTTTGTCGCGCGAGAAATTCTGCAAAATGGAACTTTCGCTATTGTCTGGGAAGACCTTGGGCGATTTTGTTGAGACATATTGAAAAATGGTGCACTAAGTTTTAATTGAATGAATCGGACAATTACTTTTCCCACTTCATTTTTTCTTATAAAGACATTCTACAAATTATGAGTTACCGCTGTCTTGTATAAATCATACAGACATTTCTAGTGAGTTAGTGCGTTGCAAATTTGAATTTACTGATAACGGCGTGAGTAAATTACAGAGAGATAAGTGTTACCTCAGGTAGACAGTGATAAATATAGATGAGGGCGATATTAAATACTTTTTAAGTGAAACAAAAAAGTAATATTGGTCCTGTAAGAAATTATCATTATAAAAGAAGATGTATACCAAGATGTGGATTCTTTCAATATTTTAAGTAACGCATTAAGTGAAATAAAATTCGGGACACGTGAATATCATTAGTAATATCAGTATCATCAACTAATCTGTCCGTCTATCGAGCGCATTTCTCCGAAATACATAGATGTTTAATTTGGATTTACGTACCTCAGTGAATCTGCAAATATCAACATCAAAATAGCAGCTTGCACCGAATTAATCTCGATAATCCTGCAGCATATCCATTTGCTTCCGAATAACTCACTCGCCGGAATTTGCGAACGTTAATTAATTAATTAATGTACGTCGATGTTGTCATATAATCTGGAGTTAAAAAAAAATGGCGGCGTGGGATAGCCACCGCTTTTTTTCTATGACAAAGTTTTTTATCATATTCAACGACGTCGGTAGGAAGTTGTAAGAAATATAATTGGAAATTCAATGCCTCCTTTGAAGTCGCGCAAGAAATTTCTCGGGCACATTAACAAATCGATCGCACTGATAAATAGAGTCGTTCTTATTTGATACAACCTATTAAAGCTTCACTCGCGAAGCCCCCGTCTTTGTAGGAAACCATTACGATGTTAAACGCCGTCGTAAATCTCGATGAATTCAAGACAGATTCACGATTTCATCTGATCTAAGATGGGCTCAGACTATAGACAGAATTTTTACAGTGTTCAGGATATGTTGCATTTGTTAAAACTTTTACAATTAAAATTTGTCAGTTAGATCGATTAATGGTCACAGACAAAACTGACATACAATAGTAATAGAATCATCAAATACAATGGAATGTAGTAAACAATAAATTGGGACGAAAAGCTGACAAAAAAAGAGAAAATTATATTATGTGAAGAAGGAATCGAGATCAATCATTCTATTGTTACTAAATGTACCTGCGACGACACATTTATACATCGCTTTGTTCATCACTGTACTCATGTGTTAACATTTTTGACAAGCTTCCAATTATTAGAAACCAAGTGTGCCCAAATGTAAACAAATTCAACAAATATTTTGAATATAACTGTGTCTTAGAGATTCTCTTCTCTTGAGATTAAGAAACCACTTCTATGAATGGAAACAAAATAGAACCGGAGAAGTGCTTCAAAAAACATACTCTGCTTTAAATGACGTTCAAAGAAAGTATGAATTGTTTGATATCAGCGTATTCAGCAAAAATTCTTTTTTCAATGACCAGAAGTTACATTTACACAAGCATTATAGTAACTTACGATTAATAAATGGATGTAATAGCCGTTAAAAATTTGTTGCCGAATCAATTTTTATGAAGGGTGATTCAGGATTTAATCTTGATAACTTCAAACTTTGGAATTGCATTTAATGAAGTTTTTAAGCGTTTTTTAAGAACTACAAGAATTACAATTATAACAATCCTTATACCGAGTATTACTTTTGGGGGGCTTTTTACTTACTTACTTTTATGTTACGCTTCTGGTTCCATGTGACCTTAAAAATTAAATATCCATCTTTTTACGACGGTTTTGATTTATCTTTTCAGGTTCTTTATTGCATACACTTTAACATTCCTTTCTAAATATTTTTTTCGAGTAACTATAAATTTTTCTACTTATAAGCACAATTTATATATGATTTTTTCTGAGGCTGTTTTCTTGATTTTTCTGAGAAAAATCTTTGGGATTTTACGTAACTATGTATGTAATAAGCTTTTCAACTGCTTTCGTCCGCAATTATTTTTTAATTGAATTGAGATCGTAATTAAGATACGGCATCGCAAAAATAACTTCCAGCTGCGGCGTGCCTGAGCGTCAGCCCTACGTTAAGGTGACAAGAAAATTGTTTGCGAATTGGATTAAAAGTTGAAAGGCGGCTGTCTTGATTCGTTCCCCGGTTTACGTAATTATGATTCATTTCGCAGTTAGTTAAAAATCTAAAGTAATTGCCCTCGTCAAAACAGCTCGTAAACGCAATTTGATTTTGTCTTCATGCGAACGATCCGCGCTGAAACGCCCTGAAGTGGTGAAACAAATAAATCGCGATAAATATTGCACATTTCCCAGAAGACGTTGTTTATATACTTTTTAAATTGCTTCCGCGGTAAATCCATTATTTTTGGTTGGCAGTTCGGTCTTATTTTTCAAAAATGGAAAAGAATTTCCTTTCCGGCTACTCACGTTCACCTAGTACGCAACGTAATGGAAATATCAAAGGCTTGGGAATATTGCAACACTTTCGAGGAAACAATAAATATGTATGAAACATGAAAACAGTTTGCGTGTGGTTTTTTGTAAAATATAACTATCCCATATAATTTATTTTATTACATGACGATCTATATCACGACTGCTCCTTAAGCTAAAAAATACGAAATGATTTCATTTTAAAATTAATTTTAGTTATGGTATTGTTACATCCTGATGGATAGGCTACCAACAAAACAGAATGACCTCGTGGTTTCACGGAAATTCTCGAAGATTTCAGAGTCCCACGTGATCACCTGAATTAAGCAACCAAACTCACACTTATGTAATACTTAAAACACCCCAATTGCTATAATGGGATAATCAATGGCGTTAACAGAATTAATTTTGTCAGAAAATGTAAATAAATCTGCACAAAATATTTGGTCATGGCGGACTCGGAAATTGTTAAAAGCACGGTACAAGGACGTGAGCGCCAAAATTAAACAGACAAAAATTAATTTCTTATTTATTGTAAGTGACTATTAGTTTCCAATAATAGTGCACTTTATTATTTCGTCTGTTACAGAATAAAAAATGGCGGTCCTAATATGCTACCTCGTCGAACCCCTTTTTATATTGCAGATTTGTCTGTAATGTTGCTACGGTCTCGAGTCACATTATTATTTTTATATTAGAGATTTTTAATTGTCTAACATTTTCGTCAATTCTTTTTAGGAATTAGAACTCCCCATATTTCTGATTCCGGAACGTTTTCTCTAGGCTTTGTCTCCCACACACATGTTTTTTATTTGTCAACAATCTCTCCCACACACATGTTTTTTATTTGTCAACAATCAATACAACTTTATCTGTTACCTACCTCTTTCTCGATGCTACAAATTTACACCATATAAAATAATAAAAATTTAGGAATTTATTTAAATCTTTGCTATAAATTGTATCTTTATTATTTGACATTATTTGGAACGACGTTTCTCTAGTTTACTGTCTGTTTTGCATTAGCAAGTTTTCTTTTGATTTTTATAGCGCTTTGTATAGCTACAGCGACCCGTAACAAAGCGATTACTTGGAACAAAGAGATTATTTTTATTTTCGTGTTTGACTTGAGATCTGCATTCACGGTTTGTCGAGCTTTAAAGTGCGGATCGATTCTATATGTCGAATTACGGCGCCTTTGAATGTAATAAAGCGCTGACTATCTTCAAGAGCTTTTTTACGATATTTGTTACGCTGTTGCCTTATTAAATTATGATTTGCTTAGAAACACGCGATTTAACGTTTATGGTTTGAGTTTGCTTACCTACTTAAATGCGCTCGTTGTTAAAGATTAGGAATTTTAAAGAAATCCGTTTTTTTTTGATTCTTTAAAATGCAGAGTATGTTTTAAATCCGGTAAATGTAGGAGTATCATTAATTGCACAGTAACTTTGTTCATATTAGAAAAAACGTTTAAATTTGCTGTCTCTGCTCCCTGTATAATCTTTGTCATCACAAAGATTATCATAATATGATACTTACATGTCAGAAACAGCCACGAAGTAAAAAACTACTTTTATGAACGAAAACGTTGCTTCATATTCATATTCCTTGATGTCTTTATATTTATAAACCGCAAAAATTTAAGCTAACAGCGGAAAAATATCCGACATTTCAGTTCATGTTTCATATTTCGTATGAATTTTAACGTGGCGTGTTTGCTCTGAAAACAAGGCGATGACGTGCATCTGACATAAAATGCAATGAACATTGCACTCAAATTAACTGCCGTCCTCGTAAATAGACGCAGTAACATGGTGACGGGGTGTTTTTGGGGAAAAATTGGCGAAATTTGAATAATTGCCGGTGAGTCGAGGCGTTTCATTTTTACCTTTGATTAAATGGTGCGACCCTTTGCTTTTAATTTCAAATTAAAATGTAATTTTCTGTCGGCAGTTTTATGTGTGTACATTAAATGGAAATTACATCAATTTGAAGTTTGTTCACCGAAGGATAGAGCATTTTGCATAGGATTGTTTACTTAAGTAAATTATAAATGGAACCGTAAAAAAATATTTTTTCAATATTTCTATTTAGACCACCCTATTTCTTGTACAACAAGATTTTGTTCAATTTCTACGATAGTATTTGGAATAAGAATTATTTGGACTGGAGATACGGTTTAGAGATAGAACACGTTCTATTTTTAGATAAAGTTTAGAGTTTCTGATCAATACAATTTTTGATATACTTTACTGCACAATTTAAATTGTTATTAAAATTGTAGAATGAATCAACAGTATATATGGAAAAAACGTATTGTAGATGGAGAATTGCCATTAAAATTTAAAGGGGTTAGTTCATCACACAAGTCAAACATTCGTACTTCATCGGTCGTGATTAGTCATTCATATATTTAATTAGGGAACTGATTTGCTATGCATTGCTTCCGACAGGTGATTTCCTATTCACCGCGGAGCGCGACTTTTTCGATAAAACAATCGAAATTAACCTTTCTACGCTCGCTCTCCCATTCGCAGTCGACAACGAGCGCCCCGGGACACTTTTCGTGTTTTGGTTGAATTTAAATATTAAACGTATTTGTTTTGTGCAACGAGTTCCAATATGTACCGTCGTCAATTTTAAGTATTTTCGCTTGCAAAACCGGACCTTCATGAATTATGTTCGTGCCATTCACACATCAATTTCAGTAACACTCTTAGTACATTTACATGTCATCCGTGAATGGTCTAAACTCCAAATCCAAACCTTCACCAGCTTTCAATTTTTATAGTCAAAAGGTAGTCCTAATTTTTGGACTATTCTCCACCAAAGACATCGAAAGTTTGATTTCGATCTCATTGTAGGACATTTGAGTCCTGATCCTATTACTCTCTACCAGCTTGATATCAATATGTATGTATATTCATTCACCAGATGAAGGTTAGAACGAAAACAGTGGCGTGAAAATAACATTCAATATCAACATTCACCGGTTCATTTTGCTAATTAATGTTTGTAATTCGCAATGGCGTACCCGATTTAGTGCCAAATGACTTTATCATTACTATCACAGTAATGAGTTTATAAAAAATCAATCTTTTATATACTCAATACTCTAATAAACATATTGTTACGGTATAAGTAAGGGATGTAGCCAGATTAAATAATACATTTATTAAAAGTAAAAGACTAGAACTTACGTGGTTTACACTACACTAAGTTACAAGAGGAGGAAACTTTCCTCTGTTAAGAAGAACATTTCAGTGTCTTGTGTCAAATGAATCTACGAAGCATTTATAGGGTTGACTTTAGAAAGCTCGAACAGGAGAGCTTATGCAATCTGTGGATGATTCATCGTGTAGCTGGAATTTTCGGTGACTCAGCATCATGAGGCGATTCTGCCTTATATTGTTTCTTTATATATTAACTTTATTTTTCTTGGGATTTGCCAAGCCTAGACGGACTGTTTGATAGCAGATGTGGTACCCGAGGTCGTTCGTTGGTGGCGTTATAATTTGCCCCATCTGGGAATATTTAGCGATGTAGCGCACGCGTAGGACAAGTTGTGAAACGGTATTGCCAATCTGGCCATTTTTCAGTAAAAGCGAAATTAAAGGATTTAAAAATAATATGAAATGTCGGAAGCATATATTGCCATACTTAGCATATATATCATAAATTTGTTAAATCATTTTTGATGATTCTAAAGCAATAAATTTGACCGAACCAAATGTGTCATGAATTTGTACAGTTTTGATGGGTTGATATCAGACATAAGCAAAGTACGACTAGGCATGAACTTGAATTTTTTTTTACAGGGAAGTTTTACTATCAACCTCCGTCAGTTAATTTGTTCATATTCTGTTTCGGCGAATTCAATTACTTTACTCAATATTATTTATTGTTGGCCTATTTTTATTTCCTTACTTGGGACTATGACTCATACATTTCTTTTTTCTTTTCTCGATATCTCATGTTGATAAGTTTGAGATTTAATAAAAAAAACTATGAAACGTGTGATAATTATGAAAATCTGATGTTGCTCATCTCCAGATTAGAAAAAAAAACTCTTTAGTTATACAAGATGCTTCAGACAATTAATTGCTTTTAATTGACATTTAACTAACCTCTAAATTAAAACAAGGAAAAAATTAAACTATAGTCCGATTACTTGACATCCGCATTGTCAGTGTCAAAATTTGGAAAAAATATCATGGTTTCGAGAGTACTTGTACAGAAGCGGACAATAAAATCCGAGCAAGAATTTGACATGTCATGCATATATCGACAGATTTGGTAAATCAGGCTTTTACTGAGGTTATATTTCTGTCAAAATAATAAATAAAATTTGAATTAAACGTCAGAATTACTAGTGACATGCATTAAACGTCAAAAATATTAAAGTGAGGTTTACATTATGCAAATGGCTTGCCCGGATTTTATTGTCCGCTACTGTACATTCAGTTACTAACATGTTAGTGGATAAAAGCCAGATTATATATGGTATGGTGTATAGTTAACGTTAGAAACTATTTGTTCTGTCAAAATTAACAGCATCTTCTAAGATGTATTAATTATTATGAATAAATTTAAAAATGCTGATGAATATATCAGGAATTGTCACAAGTATGCAGTGTTGCCAACATACTGTCAGTTTGACGGATGTCAGAGCGGATGTCAAGTAAACAGACAATATAGGCTTTTTAGAAATTTGATTGTTCTTTTGTCGACATTTTACGTTGACGCAAATTTAACAGATAATGAAAAAAAAAATGAAAAGTGTAAGGATTACGAAACAATTGATGTTTGTGCTCATCTCCATATTATAAATTAAAAATATAAGCTCTTTATTTACACAGGAGATCTTTAATCGACATTTCTCTTTAGCAAGTTTGACAGATATTTAAAAATATGTATATGAAAAGTATGACAACTAAGAAAACAACTGATGTTTGTGCTTATCTCCAAATTAAAACTAGAAAAAAAATTATATCTATAAGGTTGCTTTTCACACACTTGATTGCTCTTTTATTGACATTTTACGTTGACAAGTTTGACAGTTAATAAAGAATTATGAAAACTGTAAGGATCAGAAAATAAAACTTTTCATTTATGTAGGAGCTCTTTACTCAACATTTCACTTTAACAAGTTTGACAGAATGTACATAAGAGTACTTTACTAGGCTTAGAATATTGGATACATTCACACGTTCCGTCCGCATCTTCAAAATCGAATAGAATCGATTTAGAATCGAATTTTAATTGTTAACTGCTTTTATTTCTTTAATTGTGTAGGTACTTGATGAGTTCTCATTTTGTTAAATTTTCAGATACTGATTCATCCCTATCGACAACAGATTACGAACTAGCTAATTTTAGTTGGTAAGTTACTTTTATTTATTTACGAATTTAAAACGTTTAATCGGACGACAGGTGTTACATCTTCATTGCACGTCGCTGTTATTTTGAATTAAATAATTTCTTGAGGTTCTCAAATTCAATTTTCTTTACTTACTCCATTATCTAGTGCAATTATATTATCAAATCATTTTACAATGAGTTATTGCGTATAACTCGCCACAAATGCTGATAAGATTACATTTTGCTTTCAAATAATACCAGATGGAGTTCTATTAGAAATTATGTTTGCTCAAACTGTTTGGTCAATTCATATTCCATGCATACGATATCGAATTTCCTAACTGCATCCGCAGTAAATTTGTTCAGATGGATTTACCGGACCGAGCTTCCAATCACGCGTTACTCCTCCCCATCAGTATGCATCTGCTTGTTTTTGTAGATGTTGCATTTTTGAAAAATGCAAATTCTAAAACATCATTTTAATTCCATCGAACCGCCTCCTTCCTTTGCCCAAAACGAAATTGAAAGTGAGTTTATCGGATGCGAGGGTTTTTACGGTGCTTTAAAGCATCATTTGACCGAGGTAACAAGGACCGCCGGGCCTCCTTATGCGAATCATAAAGAAGGGCCGAGCTTTAACTAAAGCAAGGTCCTCGACGTTATGCTCATCATCAAAAGTTTGTTTTTATTACGCGAAAGAGAAACCTTTGAATGCGAGATTGCACTCGGCAGGATCGTTTAAAGTTTTTTTTTTTTTTTGGGAGGGAGGAGATTTGTTAAAAGTTGCAGAAAATTGCTGGCGTGGCGGATTGGTCCAAAACTGTGTAATTAAGTTTCCCGGACTATTTCGGACGGACAATTCAGCGGGAACGTTTTAATTAGCTTTGTTTTCTTGTCACAGACTTGGAAGTTAATTAGGGTGGTGAAATAAAAAAAAAACGTTACGTTACTAAAATTAAGCTGGGAATATGTGTTACAATTATTCATAAATATTAAAAGCACGATGAACAAAAATGTGTCGTTTGGGTGTCCATTTAAATATGCAAGAATTTGTAGGTTGCGAAAAGCAAATTAGATAAATCCTGGGAAATATGGGATTGTCGGTTTCAATCATTTTTTTATTCTCAAATATAATACCATAAGAATACTTAACATACCTTTTTTTTAGAAAACATTTAAGTAATTCTAGACTTTCCTTTTTTACGTTCGAAGTTTTTCTGGGTGTTGTACTAATTTACATATAACAGGTCTATACGTAGTACTGCATTTAAATTATCTTAAATAAGTCAGTCTGCATAACAGCCAAGCAGCAAAAGTTTCTTGTCCTGTCCTCTTTTTTATGATGTTTGCCTATACCTGGCGGTAATAAATTACACGACAAAAAAACTTTACGAAGAATTAAATAATTACATATATCGAAGTGAAAATGTAAATGAGGCGATTAATGTAACAAAAGGAGCAATTTCCCCTCCTCGTCCTGCGATCCTCGCAATGTTTGTCACGAAACGACGCGACGTTTCTTAGTCACGCTCGGAGGTACTATGTTTGCCCGTGAAAGAATCAGGGTCAGGAGTTCGTAACTTAAAAGCACTGAGAGTATTTATTTCGTTGGGCCACAAAAAATTATTTGTTTCCTTATTAACTTGTACTTGTTCGATTATTTTTCTGTTTTGCAAACAAATAGTGAACAATTTCACACTTATTGATTTATTTGGTACATCATTTATGTGAGACTTTCTTAAAGTGCGCAGATTTAGTAACAAATTTCACTTATATTAAAAATAGTAAAGTTAACACTTTAGACTTTAGAAGCCTACTTATCCCTAGCCTTTGGGCCTGGGGGTCTATGTAATTGATCTAGATTGAGTGGCTAGTTTGACGCTAGATGACCATAGGAAAACTCAGCCTCCTCAATTCATTAAAATGTACGTTTTGTATAAGTATAAGAGGGCTGCAGTATCAGAAGTTTGACCATCATTACTACAGAATCAGAAATGAAGTTACATTTGATAGTATCATTGTATTTAACGGACTGGAAGTTGCTGAATAAGTAATGCGTCAGTGAATTAATTTTTTGTTACCGAAGTTATTAATTCGTGATTCCAACACCCACACGTAGCAAACTCAACACGTCGTTTTACCTAATTGATTTCTATCTAGCACGACTTGCGATAGTAAATATTGACATAGAAATGACAACAGAGTTCTTCCTTAGTTACAGAATCAATACTACTTTCGGTTGTAGTAGAAACAACGCATACGAAACGAACTCATTTGTGACTAATTTATCAAAATTAATGAGTATATGATCAAGATCTTGATAGAACTGAATTGATTCGAAACACTACATAAAGTTTGACTACGTATATAACATTTGATACCGGTATAAATTCTAACCGGTGCGGTATGGTGATAAAATTTCGAGCTCAATGAAATTTATTCCAGTTATTATTATATTATATTTTTATTAGTAACGTGCGTGTAAATTACGATAATTAATGACCGGAATGCACGTCACACAGCAGAAAATTTTAATTTAATTTTATGCTTTATAAGTATAAAACGCGATCGAAACGTTCATAAAACTATAATAAAGTTAGTTTTTTATTGTTGCAGTGGCGGGGCAAACGAGTGCAAATTTAATAAAAATATTCGAGGCACAATACAGTTTGTCAGGTAGCATCCTTGACGTTTGGGATCTCCTCTGTTAGTATAATGTTATGAGAAATATCGATTTTATGTCACAGATTAAATATTCATTTGCATGCCGCATTTTTCCAATGGTGTAGGTAGGCATTCGAGTTTTGCAACAAGAAGAAAGTGAACAATTTTTTATTACTTTCGTTTGAGACGGCCCCTAGAATCTAATAAATTTCTTAAGAGATTTAAGCACCTAAGAAACTTGAGTGGACAGTCGTAATCAGTCATGCAAAAAGAACATTAGACGTGATTGATGGCCTAACATGCAGCCCAAAAGATAATTTTGTTTCACTTCTCATACATCTTTCGAGATTAGCGACAAACATGTAATGAAAGTTTGTTTGTTCGAGTACGGGAACTCGAAAGCTATAAATCAAGAAAAGCGTTCTTTTATTTTGGCCAAAACGGTTTAGGACACATCGCAAAATTCGGTTGAAAAGTTCTTTTGTTTTCTGGTTTTATTGCGGGTTATCGTGAAGCGTGTTATTTAATGATCGCCTAAAATGATTAATGCGGAATAACTTGAGGCATGGGGATATGATAATGCCTAACAAAAAAAAAGTTAGTTCTGTTTCATTGCTTATACTTTCAATATTTTATGCTTTCGTGCATCAAATCAAGGACTTTTTGGTGATTTGATAAACCGATCTCATCGATCTGCGATCAAAAGAAACGTATGCTGCATTACAATAAACAATTTCAGATTTATAAACTGCAAGGTCTAAACAATTTTATTCTTTAATGATTTATAAGGAATTCTAAATGAATTCTTTTGCTTCTTAAGTCGATAGATACTTATCCTACTGGCATTGGTTTGTAATGCGCCCACTAATTACTTGGTTATTAATTAATTCTGACAAGTAAACAGACAATAAATTTGAATAAGCAAATAATAAATATGTGTCAACAGAAACCCCAATTAAGATTTATTGCTAAGGAATACCTGACTAGACGTTACCTGCTTACGGCTTGTCGGACCCTAACGGTCAACCCTCCAGCTGTGACGAGGGGCGAATGACTTTTATGTAACTTGTTCCGTACTGAGATTAATTTTAAGATTAACTAATTATGACCTAATCGTCGGATGTAATCCGCCGTTACGTTGTGATACCCATGTTCTTTGTTTAGTGGGCAGTATAATAATTTCTTTACAACAAGGAAATTGGCAAGTTAATAATGAAACACAACAATTAAATTAAGTAATTGTTTATTGAAAAAAAAAAGAAAAAAAAATAAGGCAAAGTCCTCGTCCCCTCGTGCTTTTGAGAGCGGTGCTTTACCCAATGCCTGGCCTTTCAGGACTCTCTGTATATCGCTCTTCCGCCGGCTAACCTAACTAACTAAGTTTTTATTAGCGCAAGGAATTGGTTGACTATTTTCGCTCTCCACTATGGGTGGTTATGGCGTTAACAGTCTCTAGGCAATCGCTTCTAATTAACCGACAAATCTCTCGGCCAAGACCACAGTTTGACCCTCCCACATATATAGGGTGTGAAAACCTTTGTCAAGAAAATGGCCAGGAATGTATTTCAAATTGCTTGGTTTCCAATTTGTCCGAGAGAATTCCCCTAGGGTAGAATGATTTCTAAAGTACACTGTATTGAAAACCCAGGTAGATGTAGGAAATAGCAAATTGCCGTTGATTGATTAAATTATGGAACTCGGCAACTAATTTCGAACGCTGACCAATCACATTTTAAAATAGGAAAGTCACTAATGCGTTTTAATACTCGCTGTAAAGTAACTCAAAATAGTTGACAGTGTAATGTTACTATGAAACGTACTGACTCTTAGCCGGATTAAGAACAAACAAAATATCTCTGTGCAATTCTTTTACCACCAAAGGTGAAACAAGTGAAGGAAACAATTAATTACCACTAGCGTATAATCCTTTCACTCGCACTGCACTGAATTTTAAAAACACTTCGCGTCGCGTCGCGTCGCCCACGCGTATGGTTTTAATTGGCCTTCTTATCACTAAATTTACCCGGGCCGGAATAAACGATTTAACAATAACAAATACATGTATATATAAAATACAAATTGAAATAAGGATTGCAAGTGCCTGAACAGAATCAAGACAACTTGGAATTCAATTCGACCGAGCTCGCTAGCGATTCAAGCTTCTCTGCCGTTCTTTTTTCTTTACCACGAAAACAATTAAACCCACCCTCTCGTAATTGCAACCAGATTCTGGCATCCTTTCGACCAATGGCAACCCTAGCCTTAAGTTCACACGCCCGCCCCTCACAGATGCCAAAATGTATCAAGAGATATTCTATTAACTCATCGGAATGTCTGCCGTTCGTATGTCTTAAATGAAAGCCCTATAAATTACTTTTCAAGTGTGGAAGTTCACATTTTCAAAGTATACGTTATCTGCCTGAAACGAGACAGATTCCAACTCACAGTGCAACTCGATATCTTCGACCACTTGGCCCGCTCGTCTGCAATTTTGACAAAGTAATGCATGTGAAAATTTTGAAAACCAATTTAAAACGTCAAATGGATTTGTTTATGATGTCTGCGTGTCACCATTGCTTCGAGTATCGCAGGTTCCGAGACTGCATCGATAAGTAACACTTCAAATGACGCGTATGGTTTTTCCGTTAGCATTTAAGCATCTGTGATTTCTGTGTGTCCAGATTCATACGCTTCGGACAGATTTACGGCTTTGTGTGTGGTCTACGATTAATCGAAGGAATGCACGTCACTTGTCGCTTATCGCTTGAAAGAAAATTTACACAGGATACGGACCGGTATTTGTTATTGAAATAACAAATGCAACAAATTTGCTTTTTATTTGAAAACAATTCTGGCGATCGCTTCAGGTTTAATAACCCTGCCTGTTGTAGAAGTTTAATTCTTAAGTACAGCAATAAGATTTTGCCTTTTTTTTTTCACAGGGCTTTTTAAATAGTTGTTCTACTACTACCTACGTAGTGCTCTATATTTGTTCATCGGCATCGTTTAAGCCAGCTTTTGGAAGACACTAGTTTTCATTGACTTTCCAACTTCTATTCGTAATTGATATTACCCATTTAGGCTCATATCACTGTTCCTTTCTCTTACTGTTTATTTTCACTGTAGATCTATGTTGTAATTGATGTGAAAAATCAGCTGTTAGTAAAATAGTTTAAGTTTTATATGTGTAGATACACGAAGCATTTAAAAAATTTAAAATACGAGGATAATGACTTTTACGTTTTGAGAATGAATGATTTGCACTGTAACTTCATGAATCTAGCTACGTCACTGAAATTACTCTCAAGTTTTAATTTTTGGTATACAATAAATTTAGTAGGTGTAGAAAATACAAGCTAACATGATCGTTTTTAAAGTACAGAATTATTCAAAGTCGTAATCCGCTGGACCTGCAAAACAATATCGAAACGGAGCCCAGGGTAGTGGTCCTTAAGCTTCAGAATTAACGTAGAATGTGATATTACCATAAATTCTTAGCCTTGCATCGTGATGTAATTTATGTATTCATTACGTAGTAGCTTAATCCTGACGAAAAGGATATTGAAACAAAATAAACTGTGTTTTTGTTTTCACGCGTGTACAGTGATAGACAAAAGCAATGAGACACAAAAACCTTTTGAAGTTACTCGTGTACAAGTTTATGGTGAAAATAATACATATAGAGCATAAATAAGCTATCTAGACTTATATCAGCAAAATTGCATGTCACGAAACCGTTTTTTAGTAGGTGGGATCGATAATAATTACACGCACCTTCCGTGCCGTCTAACAGCTGACAAGATAAATGCCACTCTGCGTGAAATAATAACGACAATTAAGACCGTGACATCGAATAGAGCCTTCGTCGTCTGCTTATTCAGACTTGAGAGACAATCACGCCGCGTCATCGCGACGAACACGTAACGCAGAATAATAGATGATAACGTTTCAGCACACGTTTGATTTGTTTCTGTCTTGAGATACTGGAATATTCATTCACTGTATATCGTATGTGATGCTGATGGGTTGAAGTGTGTTGTTTGTAAACAGCTGACTAATATTAACTAAATTTACACCGGTGCGGTGTCCATGGAGGGTGCATTAGTGAAAAAATTAAATCATTTAATGAAGTTCATACGAACTGTGACTTTTAAATACATTGAAATCCACGTATTATTGAAAATAAAAAAGACAAGATGCTTTTCTCGAATAAATATTACTGCATCTCCAATAACTTCTCTATAGTTATAGTTATGACAGTACCTTTCATTTGTTTCTTTTGAAAGGAATCCATATATCATAGGTTGCGATGAGATTGTGGTTTTGGTGATGATTTCCGCAATAGTGCAAGAAATATTTAATCAAAATGGAAGCTAAACATCAGTTGACACACGTAGGTAATGGAAGAAGACATGTAGAACTGACATCTCGAGATAGACAACGAAGAGCTAAATCAAGTTAAATACGTAGAGGTAACAGTAGAAAGAGCCAGAAGCAAATAAAAGAGTTGATGACTTCCTATTGTGCAAGGTTAGACATCAACGTTTTAAGTAGACTCAAAGAAGTGTATGAACTTAGCAATTCCGAACACTCGAACTCGGGGCGAATTACATACACAAAAAGGAACAAGAACTTGAGTTACAGGATGAAGTTCAAACATAAAATGTTAATAAACGGTATATCATACGAAAGAAGATGAAAAATATATGAGACGAAACGACAGGAAAAAATGAGAAATATTTTAAGACTAGTCAAAATAGCTTGAATGAGTTTCGATGAAAAATAAACCAGTGACAGTGAAAGAAACAGGAGGAGAGGATGTAATCAAGATATTTCGAAGAATAGAATGATTGGGACATATAATAGAAACAAATTGGAAACCAACGAGGAAAAGCCGAGATGGTTGGATGAGGTATTAAAAGTTCTGAGAGTGATAGGGTGCTAGGAGTAAAGAATTGGATGCAAGAAGCAAATAAAAAATTAGAAAAGTAGAAGAACGAAGGTTAAAACAAGCAAGTGATTTAGATAAAGAGAATGATCCTCCTGTAAAAGTAGAACAATACGCTCTTAGAACCAGCTAGGTCCCTTCAGGGATGCATGCCTATTACCTAGTTTGGTTTCGGCAATGACTTCCTTTTAGGCAAGAAAAACGTCCATCAAAATCAGTTGAAAGAGATAATAGAAGAAGACTTAAATATCTTGGAATGCTTATTAGGAAAGAGTTGTATATGAAACGTATCCCATAAATACATAAAAGATGATAAATGTTACTTTAAATAAGATAGTGTTATCAAATACAGAGTGTTTTCATTTCAATGCGAAGCAAAATTTTATTAGTTATCAGTTATTATAGAAGATGTTACGTGCAACAGATATTAATAGTGCACGTGTGCCGGTGAGTGCATCTGCTTAGGCAAACATGCATTCATATATCAATGTCGCATTCCCATTAACGCTCCTTAATCCTGAGCCGACAGATTGGCAAACAATGCAACCAATTTGTTGTTTATTCAGGTATCAATTCTCAGCAACATCGGAATTCGGATTAAATCTTATCGCTTGATTGGTCTTGGTAATGCTGATTATCAAATGTTATCTATATATGTATAGGCGATTTGAATAATGTTAATTTATAACAATTGTTATTAAAAATCTACTGCTAATCGAAATAGTATCTATAAGCTGTATATTTTGTTGTTAAATTAACTACTGTTTATTTAAATTGTTCACGTGATGTACAATTAATTATGAAGACCCTGTATACCAAAATGTAGACAAATTGAATATAATCTGGCTCGTTTAGTGGCGACCACTTTTCCTGAAAATACATTTCAAACGTTCCAGAATTAATAACCTAAGAGTTTCCGTGTAAAATCCTTAAAACGGCAACTATCATAAAAGTCAAATCTTAGGAGAAAACTGAAAATCCTGTCGCGGCTAGACGACTAATTACGAGATTCAATTACTAGCGTGGTTCCGCAATTTATTCGCTTACCTCGTCATCCTTAACCGTTCGCTATTTGCTACCTCGTTACTTAGTTAAGGCAATTGGTTTCTTTTTTACATCGCACCGAAAACGATTCATGCATTTTTAAATCCGGGAAAAGCAACGTTTTCCTAGTTGTTTATTTGATTTTACGTCAGCTTTAAACAACGTAAATGAACAGTTCGCTAATTTGTTTATGTTTTGGTTTCGTTCGTTTACCAGAGTTCCGATTTATGCAAGCGTTATAAAAAGTTACTTTGCATAATTAATCCCGATTGTGTGTTGCTACAATTGCACTAATCCGTCTTTTTGCTTCTGCTTTGTATTGATTTTACAGTTAAAAACTAGTATTGGAAATTACGGAAAGTATTTGTCTTTACGTTCGTTTTGTGTGCTTTCAAAAAAAGCTCTTCAAAATAACATGTCACTATCATTGAAATTTGTTTCTGCAAATCAATGAATGGCAACTATCAAAAACAAACAGGACGTCCTCATTTCAAACAAATCTAATTTTAATCTCCTAATAAAATTCTAAAATAGGTCATCAGAATAAATTTGAATCCAATGAACAGTACAAGGAAATAATATGCAATTAAAAGTCAATTAAATTAGTTGCGTCGGTAATCGGCCTGGCCGCTTTATTTAAATATTCAAACGCTTTCCATATAATCAACTCAATTTATTTATGAGGCAATGACATTTGTTAATTAAAATTTAACGGGATGCGTTGAATTAGAGATAAAGTTATCGCAATGATAAAGCTTATTAATGTGATCGCTGGTCAGTTGTGTTGTATTAAGCAATTTATTGTGAATTTAAAGCAGGACACAAACTGTGTTGCAAATTACACTATCTTAGGTAATTTGTATATGTGTAATTCCATTGCCGTTTAAAACTATCTCCGTATCAATACTTTACATAATTTTTGCAAGCACGATTCAGTATCAACTCCGTAAACTAAAGGAAAAAAATTATGATTATACTTTAGAGCTAAAAATTTTAGTTTTTTGAAAAACTAGTAGTTAGAAAGTAGTTCTTTTTTCAAATTCTAGAACGATTTTAGGAGTTATGAACAGTGAATGATTAGATTCGAATAAAAAAAACTGTGTTCCTCTAGTTTGTAGACTTGCAGACTGCTTTTGGCAGAAACCAATTAAAGGCATTGTGAAAATATGCCACAGGAGAAGGGTTTCTAGTGGCATCATCAGATTCATAAAAGACGTTTATACGGAGACAGCAAAATCAAAATTAGAAGTAATGAGGGTCTCCTGGAACCAGTAGCTTTGAGAAACGGGACGAGGCAGCGAAATTCGCACAATTTGAAGTTATTTGGGAAATATAGCTCTTAAGATGGATCTAGTTAGATTGGGTGGCGATAAAGTTATCTTACGTTGGCACAGACGATCTTTTTTATAAATCAAATTTATAGCGAACTATAACCACATATACCTAATATTAAAATATTCTTAGTATTACTGAAATGTATATACTTAAATTTTTGAATATTTATCAAATGTCTAACTAATGTTTGTTTTGAATTTCTGAGGTTTCTATTTTTAAATTTTGTGGTCTCTACGAAACACCAACGATAAAATCAACGTTCTACGGGAGTTCCAAGTATCTTAATTAATTTATGTTTGAATATGTTGTGGTCTTCGATTACTAATTGCGTAACACGATGGCAAACACACACAGACCCTGCCTCCTTTTTTTCTTTCAGAGGTCGATATTCTCGCGAATAAACAAACATTGTGTGGCTATTAAAATCGCAATCGTATTTACAGCGATTCTGAGAAGGTTACACCATATGAAAAACCTTGCCTAGATTATCAATTCTCGAAATGTAGTTCTTAGACGCTTGTTGGTTTTTACGTATGGGGGGACAAGGACAATGTTTATTATTGTGCTTGCAATTTTATTATCTCGGAATCTGCATACGCATAATTAAAAAAAAACTTTATTATTCATATACCGCATGTCCCAGAAATGCATATAAAGCTTCACGTAAACCTATTGTTCAATATTTCCTCATTCTAAAACCGCAAAAACGGTTCCCATGGTAGTCAGTAAAGAAGTCTTTATCATTAATATTCGAAAACGATTACATTTAGGATACGTAATTATATAATAATTTTTGATCATCTTGATCCTAGCTATCACCCTGTGAAATTATTCGACTCAATTCGAAAACACTCTGTATATAAAAATCAACAAAAATAGATAGATCGAAGCATTTTTTTTACATTCTCGTTTAAAAATGCGAATTGCAAGTGCTAGGCTAGTTAAATGTAACGCTCTTTGTAGATACCATTCGTTTTACAGAGACTTCGTCGACGTTTTATAAATTCTCTCACGAGAGTAAATCGAGCGCAGCTCGTGTGGCAGATCTTATAATTACGGAGGACGTTAACAAGATTGTCCGCAATTTGTTTCTTTTTCGAACCGATTTTCTCTCCCCTGCTGTTCGTAAAACTTGCAGCGTACTGTACACTGTTTTTTTTACTTTTTACGTTTTCTAACGATTTCGATAGGGAGGAACAAGAAACGAAACACTATTGTATTTAGAAACACTCGATTGAATAAATATTAAAGAAAATGAGAAGGGTCATTCAGAAAATACATATTTTTTTCTTGTTGCTCACATGTTATATGTAGCCACGACTTGTGGCTACATATTATACGAGTATAATAAAAAATTTAAGGAAAGATCAAAGTGAACGAAATTGAAAGGAAATTGTTTTTATAATATAAGTGAAAAGATTACCCCCGTTAGTTTTTAGATACTTTTCATTTCGTTTAAACAAATAAAAACTTATTGTATTCGAAACCGTTAGAGAGAAGAAAACAAGAAATTTGTAATTAAATAGAAAAAAATGATTAGGAAAGGGATTTATTCAAAAAAAGGAAGTTTTGATCTTATGATTTATTTAGCCCCGTTTGGTCCGCAGCAAAAACCGAAAATGCAGTGCACCGCAAAGCAATTTAATTTCAACAATGATACATCGGTGGCGCTCCTCCTACGGCCAACTTTTTGCAATTCTAAATAGAGACGCCGAAATCCAACTCGGAAGGACATAGCACACCCACCTCACAGGGGCGATTAAACCGGGGTAAGCCAACGAGGGGCGAGTTGTTCGTCCATTGTGTAAAAATTAAACTTTTTTTCGACCACACTGGACACTCACGAAACTTGTTTGGAAAGTAACAAGTTAAGTCACATTGGAAATTTTTTTCATGATTTATAATTCCTTCAAATACGAAAGTTTTCTTCTCTGTATAGGTATGATTTTGTAGTCGTCATTTATTTCATTATTGTATTTTCAACTGATGCAAGAGCATGACGAAACGTTTATTTCGACCTTAAAGTAAAAAAAAATAATAAAATATATCTAAATGCAATGGCAAAAACGTGATAGCAATAAAAAAAGCACCGATTTATGTTTGTGTTTTATAAAATTGCTTATATTTCAGGGAATATTAAAATACGAATTGAATTTATGAACTCTCACGTCAGCATTATATAATTTAAAAATTTCACGCAGCGTTTTAAAAGCCACGGTATTCCTGGTGGTGCGTGCAGTCCGTTTTAACTATCGATTTTTGATATAAACCGATAAAACGAACCAAAAGGAAAACAATAAAATATTCATAGTAATTTTGAAGCAGTTTCAGGCGAATTTTAACGATTTGCAAATGACTAAGCACATTTGATCACCCTCCGAATGTGAAACGCCTGATGGTCACCATTAGAAACGTCGTAAAACGTTACCTCCTCAACTCTTACTCTCGCCTTAACGTCACACTGTAGATATTTCAGCCGGAAGCGCATCTATTCAATATTTCAGGAGAAAGCTAGGTTCTGTTGCTTCCCTTGTAATTCTAGAGAGTGTTCAGGCGGTGACACACGTCGTATTTTTGAATATTTTTATTATTTTAATATTAAATAATTTAAACATTTTAAAAATGTATAACGCTTTCATCATTGGAATTATTTTTTAACCCATTTATTTATTCTGTAGTAAAGACCTACGACATTCAGTTACTTCTTCTGAAATGCATAATTCTAAATACATAATTGGAGCTTTCAAAGTTAGAATTAATTCAATTAACATTTAGAATTGAATTAGACCATTTAAGCATTAAGCATTTCTATTTCCAAATATTACTTTACCCCTTCGTAAATGGTTGGTTTAAACTGTACAGGTTATTTCGATTGACAAACCGATCTGATCGCAGGGTATAATTTTTTTAATGTTTTTCATTGACGACGTGCGACGTGCCCATTTGAATCGAACATATTGTTACATTTTCCTTTGTCATTTAAATTCTCGTTCGATTGCTTTTAACGAGTTTTCGAGGTCAATTCTGTTTTGGCGATTTATTTCCCCACCGGCGTTGCCACCGTAACAAAGTTATATTAATCACCGGTTACACATACTCATACTCGTACTAAAATTATACAAATCAACTTTACCTAATTTTTTTTTAGATATTTTTAGTTTTAAAATCAAGAATGAAAGCAGATTTTAGAGTAGATATAAAAATCATAAAAATATAACATATTTTTTACAATAATAATGAACTTCGGATCTTGTATCTTTGGGGGATTTAGTTACTTTGCGAAGTTTAACGCAACAAATCATTTTCTTGCAAATACTTCTCCACTTCTGTGGATCCGAGAATTTCAAAGATTCTACTTATTCAGGAGATTTTTCAATAAGGAATTTTCAGAAAGGAATAGTTCTGCTGCTTTGTTCCTCTTGTAAAACTTGGTGTGAATATTCAAATAATGTTCGAAGAATTATCTCGTGAAGCACGTTTAAGAGCGCGAAAGATTAACACAGTTACGTCATTTATGTTCTGTTCTATTTCTGAACTACTTAATAAATGTTGGAGTTAAAAATTACTATTATTTTTTTAATGTAGTCCGAATTAATTTTTTGTTTTTATGCACTTTCAAATAGTGATACTACTTATACAAATATATTACAAGGCCCGAAAAAGAAAAACAAATTACTCAAACCAAACAAAAATTTAAAATGTCTAACTTAGGTGATGAGAAAACACAGAAAGAAGTTAGGTTCTGCCAGAGAAATATATTATACATTAATGTTTATTTAAATTGCAATTCATCGCTCTTCTTGTATACGTATGTATGTATGTATACGTGCACGATCACTCAGTGTTTATATTTGCAGACTTCGCAATGTCTTTCGCTGCAATTTCGTATTTACACGCAGATCTCCCCAGAGGTGAACAAAACAAATGACTTGCTTGTCTCGTGAAGCTTCTGATACGACGTTGTTAGATTTCCGCAAATTCGTTCGCTTACGCGAAAAAGACTCCCAGCTTCACCGTAAGCTTCATACAAAACACTTTGAAATGCAGTAAAAAGTCGCCGTTCGGAAACGAAAGTTTTTAACTTTCCGTTTGCGCAATCTGGTCAAATCCCTTTTGAAGGTTCACTTTAGAACTTCGGTTTAACAACATGGCAGGCACATTTTAATACTTAAATTGCATGATATTTAGGTTTTCCATTTAATAGTTATAATTCTTAAAAAATATTTATATCTTCCAAACTTTACTTCATTTTACATTTTTTGTCCTACATTATGATCAAAGTTTACAAAATTCAACCAATCACAAGAACAATTTTTTTATACAGAATGCACCTTGTTTTATAAAAACAATTTTAGTCACTGTGAACCTATAACGTATTTATGAAGTTGGGAAATGTGTATTCAAGAATAGTTGTAGTACTTAAAGCTCTATTTATTCATTTTTTTAATGTTTAATGAAAACAAAGTGTCAACAAAATTTAACGGCAATATCCCGCAACCCAGTTAGATTCCTTGTGGCAGTATCCAGAGCAGCAGTTTCCTTGACGTCCATCAGGTTGGCAACCATTTCCATTTGCAATGCATTGGGCCACGACTGTCTCTTGGAGGACAAGGGCGGCGAAGATAACCAGGAATAAGATGATGAATTTCATGGTTATTGTTGACGAGAATTATCTGAAATTCGTATATAGAACACTTTCTTTATATTATAATTAGTTAAACTCCGTTTAAAAGAGTTTGTGATACAATTTTCATCGGACAAGAATCAGCTTTAATTATAATTAGTTACGTTAAAATACCCAAAAAAACTCAAAAACATACCTAACAATATTATAGTTGTAATTGCAGTTACGATTTATAAATATGAATGAAATTTATTTTACTTATAGCGAAATGAATTATTGTTTTATGATATTAATGTAATTTAAGAATGTGCTTACCACTTGGTGTAATCTTGTTCGGTTCGCCTGCAAACAGTGTCTATGAACTGGCTTCAATTATTTGGGTTTATATACATACAAACTCGTCCAGACCCAAACAATATCAACCGCGTAAGTGTTCGCAGAATTCTTGGTATGAATTATGAAATAATGGGCTTGTTAATCATTTAAAAATTATTTGGCTTACGCAAAGGATTTTCCATTAAGCCAGTCGGTAAACACGGTCAACTTTCACAAAAATTAGCCGTTTCGTCTGAACAGATTAAGGAAAATTGCACTTCTCTTTAATTATAGTGTGTAACTACTTCTCGTTAAACAGGTTTTGTTTATTAACATTTGGGCTGGTTTTAATTGTTTTTCTTTATATGGATTTTTAACAGTGAAAGCTTTCATTATCAGATTACAAGTGCTACGTTAATTGTATGGGAAATTTCTTAGTGTTTGCAATATGTATATTTTTAAAGCAACACCAATTTATTTACTAAAACTTCTAAACATGTTATTTATTTATGTTTAAAGTTAGAGCAATTAATATTGTTACCTTTGGGCTGGACGATTGTTATTTCCTATTTCTGTTTATTAATTAATGTTAATTTCAAATGCTTAAGTTAGTCACTTAACCGAAAACGCTATCAGATAACTTTGAAACAAAGATTTATTAAATTATTTTAAATTTAAAGGTTTAAAGATTCAGTACGTGAGGTTTTAGCTTTTCTTTCACCTGCTATTGAATTACTCTTTATAAAAATGCGAACATAATATTTTTCAATTTTTCGAATGTTCGTCATGTATCGAATTTAAAGTTTTATGTTTTTTTTCTTTAGATAATGGAATTTAAAATATAAAGTACAATTTACTTCTTTATTATTTTCATATATTTATTCAGAAGTATGCATTTGCGCTCTCGATTTAATTAATTTAAAAATATTTAAGTTCAAGAGGTTAAGTTTCACATTGTTGTTGACTAAATTATTATTTTAATAGAAATACTTCTGATGTTGGCTTTCAACGAACGATAAGTTAAGGTTTGTTTTTATAATTGTTTTCGCATTGCCCAAATTAAAATGAGTTTTGTCTATTATTATGGGCTTGCGTGTAAGAGCAATTATTGTACATATTCTGAACTTCGCCCCTAGATTTCTCCCTTGGACTCTAATATTCATACTTTTTATTTTATTGTTATTTTGTTTATTATAGAATATTGTATGTACAGTAAGCCTAGAGGGGAATAAAGTCATTTTACTATTATTATTGAAAGATTTCCTGTAGAGTTTGCCCAATACTTCAAGTACGCATTTCTTGAGCACTTCAAATTTATATCTGTTTATGTGAAATGAATGAATAAGATGTGTCTGCAAATTAGTCAGATCAATCCATCGGTTGGAAACGACAACAAGCAAACGTCATGGTGTCTGGTTAATTTTCTTTTGTATTTGTTTTTTCATTAAATTGTTCAGATTGATGTTTATTTATGCATTATCCAAATATATTAATTTATTTATAAATGATTTTCAACTAATAATAATTAATATTTTTTGTAATATTTAACAGTATTCATAGAAAAAGTATTTCATATCCATACCGATTATTTATAAATATATTTATTTTTAGATTACGTTACTGATGCTAACAATCTTTTAGCAGAAGTCGTTCGAAGATACTTTCTTTAAGGTAAACCTTCCAGTTGAATAATAATTTCAAATCAGTTTATCTTCATGAAAAACTCAGTGGAACAATGTTTTTTTTTTTTTTAAATTTTTTGAAGTATTATATTGTATTTATTTTCTTATTAATTATATATTAATAATTATAGAAAATATCAACGTAAAGCTTCAATTCATTTATTATTGTTTTCGTGACATTATTCACTAAAACGAAAACTACATTTCCATATGTTAAAATTCTTAACGGCAATATCCGGCAACCCAGCCAGGTTCCTTGTGGCAATAACCAGAGCAGCAGTTTCCTTGACGCCCATCAGGTTGACAACCATTTCCGTTAGCAACGCATTGTGCGATAACCGTCTCTTGAAGAACAAGAGCGGCAAAGAAAACCAAGAACAAGATGATCAACTTCATAATGGCGGTTAGGCAAGAATAATCTGAAAATAAATTTATAAAATGGAACTGATTATTATATTACAATTCAGTCGATAAGTAAAGCACTGAAAAACAATTTGTTTGAAACAGAACTAAATTAACTAATTATTAATTAAAATTAACTAATTAATTAATTAAAAACTATTTAGAATGGAATTTTTGACTCACCTTATTATTAGAGTTGCTTCATTTGTATTAAATACTTGTGATGTTTTACACGCGATTTTCGGTCTTTATACCACGTGTCCACCGAGTATGGTTTTCTTTTGTGGCGTTTAAACCATTTAATATAGAAAAAAATTTCAAGCGCTATCATCCTCTAATAAATTCAAATTCAAATAGTAATTACGTCATACAAAAGAAAACAGAAAGAAAAGATTCAACTAAATATTATCATTCAAAAATTCCTCTATATTATAATAAACATTTTGTAGGAGACGTAATTTGAGTTTCCTCTCCAACGCAGCAGTAGACATGTTTTTCCAATCCTTTGGGATCTTATTGTAGAGGATTAACCCGATTGACAATGGATCACAAGTACTAAGCCTATGGAAAGGAACAGATAAATTTGCTCCTGATCTAACGAAATAATTATGAGCTTCAGTTCGAGTACAGTATTTGAATTTATGTTTATTCACATATAAGATCTGTTGTGGTATATACATTGACGCTAGGGTTAAAATATTAAATTTCCCAAATAAAGCTCTGCTGCTTTCACAATCCGGCACACCTTCAATAGCTCTCACGGCTCTTTTTTGGAGCTTAAATATTTTTTTTCATGTTAGGAGCGTGTCCCCATAACAAAATACCGTACGTTATTCTAGAGTGGAAAAGTGCAAAGTACACATTCCGTGCAACATCTTTACCGATAATTTGTTTAATACGCCTAATTGCTTTAGGGAGATCATTCAATAAGGTAGAGAAATGATTGTTCCAGGTAAGTTTGGAATCAAGATGTAAACCCAAGAACTTGGCATTATCTTTAAAATTCTTCCTTCTATTGGTTGAAAAATGCATCACCGAGGTCTTCATTTTATTTAGACATAATTTGTTTGCGGCGAACCACACTGTAGCATCATTCTGCATTTACTGAAAAGATTCTCAAGAAGGTCTTCATTATTATGCGATGTTAATATCGTTGTGTCGTCAGCGTAGAGCACTGACTTACAGTCCAAATTCCAAGGTAGATCATTAATAAAAAGTATAAAAAACAATGGTCCTAAAAGGGAACCTTGAGCAATTCCGCAATTTACGTCCATTGGTTTGCTGTGATTGCCGCCGTGAAATATAACTTGTTTCCTGTTGGAAAGGTAGGATTCTAATAGTAGTAATGGTACACCTCTGAAACCATAATATTCCATTTTCTGCAAAAATAATTCGTGATTCATTACATCGAAAGCTTTAGTAAGATCACAAAATTGAACTTTGAATTCCTTATAATCCTCAAAGCTTTCATGAACGTATGCAAGTAATGACAAAGCAGCATCGATTGTATTTCTACCTTTACGAAAGCCATATTGATGTTCGTTCAAGTAATTGTGTTTTTCCAGAAAGACAGAAATCGGTTTCAGGATTACAGCTTCAAATATCTTTGAGAAGATTGGCAATATAGAAATAGGTCTGAAATTATTTGAGTCACATTCATCACCTTTTTTGTGTAATAAAACCACTTTCGCAATTTTCATTTTGTTTGGAAATATTCCGTGTTGTAGGCAGGTGTTTATAATATGTGTGAATGGATCGCTTATTGCCTCCGCTACAAATTGTATAATTTTTGTGTCTAGGCCGAAGAAATCAGTACTGTCTTTCGGTTTTAGTGATCTAATATGTTCAATTATATCTGTGTTGGATACAGGCGAGAAGAAAAAGGAGTTGCCGTTTACAGGAATATTTTTTAAGAAGTCTGTTGGGTCGATTGGCGTACTTGGTAAGTTTTCTTGTATCTACCACTTCGCTCAGGAATTCTTTGAACTGACTAGCTGTTGGTGTGTTCTTGTCGTCATATTTCTTTTTCCTACCAGTTTCTTGATTGATTATTTGCCATATCGTCTTATTTCTATTGCCGGAATTATTAATTCGATTGATGTTTAATTTAAGTTTTTCTTGATGCACATAATTTAGATAAAATTGTTTGTCAGATAAATATTCTTGTCTCCAGTTTTCTTAAACGTCTCGTAAATGAGTCCTAACGTTTCCTTAATTTGTGTGGTTTCAAATGACTTACGTTTGTGTTTGACTGGCTTGGTAAATTCAATAGGTATGCTTTCATCGAAAATTCTCAAAAATGTTTGAAGGAAGATGTCGTACTTGTACTCCGGGTCAGATGCCATGTACAATTCACTCCAGTCCTCACCATGAAGTTTTGAAAGCAGTAAGTTTTTTGTTTTTTGAGTAAATTTCCTTTTGTAGATTTTGTCTTCCCGTTCCTCCTTTACAACAGGTATTTCCAATATTTGAGAGTCGTGGTCAGAGAGACATGAATTAAATGAGTAGGCCTGATAAGTACCTCGTATATCTATAAAGAAAACTCTATATGTTAAATTTATTTGCAATTACACAGTGTCAGCAAGTATCTTTAATATTTCAAATGGGATGCCCTATATATTATTACGTCTTTTGATAGATCTATCAATTTGGAAAATATTTTATTAACATATTTCTATACCTAAACCTAGTATTTACCGAGATAAATGCCATCAACGAAGAAACATCTTAAATGCAGGCCCTTATTAAATTGCTCCTAACTTGCTTAATTGAAGAGTCTTCATTGTCAGTTATTAACGTGTAATTAGACATGCCTTAAGCTAAGTAACACTATATTAAACAAACCTTGTTGGTGGCTAGCAGTTCTTTGTGCTGAATTTAGAAGTGAAATATTTCAAGTTTTTCTTATGGAAGACCCCATAAGTAATATCATTAACCGATGTAGAATTAAATTTGCTAAGTCTTTGCTAAATCTTTTTCCTAAACAAAGTCCTATACCTAAAATCTACGGTTTGTGAGATAATTCTGGTTTTCTTTTTGCTTCATGATTTATGCTATTTTTAGGGTGCTATGAATGCCAACAAAATTGCCTTTTAGCTTTTAAAATTTATATTCAACGGTTTCCTGATAGAAAACAGCCAAATGCAAAGACTTTTCGTAAATTAAAGGAAAGATTTGAAAGAACAGACAGTGTTGCAAATGTTATTTCTAATAATATTAACTTACATGGCACCCTAAAAATGACAAAATCATGAAGCAAAACGAAAACCAGAATTATCGTGATTTGTGCCTGCGTAGTATATCATATCATATTTCTCTGTTTAATTTTTTTTTTGTTTTACATTGTACAAATACATATTATTATTATTATATACATTTAGTTATTAGCGAACTTAAAATTTTGTTCTGCTCATGTCTATGCTGATGATACTCCACACACAGAAAACGTTTTGTTTGAATATAGTCAATACGCCTATTCTGTTTACACAAAGAAAAGAAAAATGTTGAAAAACCTAAATTTTCGTTGGATAACATTCACTGTATTTTTTCCTATTCAATTTAAGTAGAAAATGTTTGAATCAAGAAAAAATACTTGAATCAATGTGAAATAAGCTTTCGTTCAAAAAAAATAAACGCATTGACTGTATTCAAACAAAACATTTGCTGCAGTGCAGTACCTATATTATTCATTTCAACAATCTGATTGGCATGACTTCAAAAATGAATAAAGATATTGAATCTCTACATTTAATTTCTTCTGACCATTCATTAAATCTTATTCCACAGAAATCACAGAGTAAAATAACTATTCCAAAAATCTTAGTAACGTTTAATTGTAACGATTAATAAGGTGTATTTTTTTAAAAATGCCGTAAAGGTTAGCCATGAAAATTAAAACTCTTGTCGTAGCTTTGCATCTAACAGATGCCAAAACTGACAATTTAAAGTACATGAATGGAGCTAAGACATGAATTTTCTTTTCCACAGCCACCCATTATGGCATTTAAAAAAAAAACACATTGATGATTAAAGATGTAAAAATTTCTTTCGTAAACTCAGCTACAATTGTCGGTTTCCAAATCGACAATACTTTCCGTTATCATGGTCAAATTTTTAAATATATTAGTAACTAACTCATTTAGAATTTAAAAAAATTTTTCCCTTTTCGATCATTTAAAGCATGAATACAAAAAAAACTATGTGAATCTCTTGTTCTTTCCCAATTCACGTACTGTTCTCCAATTTTAGATTCTATAAAGGTGATGCGTATACAGAGAACGCAAAACTCATGCTTGAAATACATTTATGGAATTAAAAAAATATCAACTGAATACGGAAAATCGAAGGGAAGTAAATACGTACTATGTGCCTTTGACATTTATTTAAGACCTCACCATACTTATAATAAAATAGGATTTCGCGGATTGATTTCATTACCACCTCACAGGACATCTCTTTATGATAGGCCCTTTTCTTTTGTTCTTCACTCCAAGTGCAATGAGTTACCGGTACACAAAAAATATGAAATTGTCTTCCTTTAAGTCACAGGTAAAAAGCCTTTTATGTACTAAACAAATCAATCAATCTTAAAATATATAAATGATATTATCTTGTTCAATGCACGTGCTTTGTGATATTCTACTTCTCCAGTTAGAAAATACATTACAAGTTTACTCCATTCTTTTAGATTCAACTAGATAATGAACAAGGCACAGTATTATTTAAATTGCTTTCTTATGATTTTAGACAAAGACAACTTGTTTAAATGTTATAAAGATAAAAGAAACAAAATGTTAGTAACGTAACAACCTTTATTTAAACATGTGTAAAATTAGAAAAGAAAAATAACATCGGAATCATCAACGAAAAAGAAAGGAAAAAACATCACGACCATTAACGGCAATATCCAGCTGCCCAGCCAGGTTCCTTGTGGCAATATCTAGAACAACAGTTGCCCTGACTTCCATCAGGTTGGCAACCATTTCCATTTGCAATGCATGCCATGACCGTCTCTTGGAGAACAAGGGCGGCGAAAATAACAAGGAATAAGATGATGAATTTCATGTTGGCGAGTAATAGAGAAAAACTGAAACAAAAAGAATTATATTACATATAGTTCGAGAGTTAAAGTTTAAGACTCAATATTTCGGTTCTTATAGTCTAATAATAATTTAATGTTCCCATAGGAACAATCTTTTTTATATTTGCTAGTGGGGGAATAAACTAAAGATTAAAGTTAAACCGTGACTGAGATACCGGCCTTAATTTTACAAAACAAATTTCCTATATATTTTTTGTTATTGCCAATTATGATAAATTAAATAATTATCTTACCACTCTTTGAATTCACGACGAAACGACTACTGCAAATTTTGATGTATAATGGCTACTGTTGAGCCTTCTGCTTTTATATACCAACTTTCCGCAATCGCATTAAAAACATCGACATAATTAATTCGTAGAATATTTGATATAGTTTCACAAACTAATTATTTATTAATTATAATCTTGCAAAAAAGATCAATGCGTGCAGGGTTTTCCAGTTTCATAATTCGTAAATGGCGAAAATAGTCATCACACGCGGCTATCTCATATCTTTTATTAAAATTTCATATCAGCATTGTTTACTTACGAATTGCAATTGAATTTAACCTAATGAATCAATACATTTTAAGTGCCAGGCAATTTTAATTTCAGTGTTTAAACAATTCGTTATATTTGTGTATATTTCCATCCCTTTGGCTTATATTTGTATGCATGTATTTATTTGGACGTGTATTTCATTTTCAATTTAGTATTTTTGGAAGCAAGTACTAGCAGTACCTAGTTAGTTACATGATTTATAAAAAGTTTGTCGATAAGGTTTACGTTAAAGCGGTTCAGTATATTAATGTGATTTACAGTGTTTCATTTTAATTTTGTATTGTTGTTTGTTTTTTCGTAATTGTATTAACTAACAATATTGGATGCTAGATCAAACTTACTATGTGTTATCAAAACAAATCAACCCCCTGAACATACCTAATATAACAAAGTATATAAAATTCTATCACATTATTTCTTAAAGATGTGTAAATCTTAATTTGAGGTGGATGTGGCATTTGTGTGTTCAGCACATCGAACATAAAACTTGGTATTATAGTAACCAACTATCTATCTTATCAGGTATTGGGGAGTATTTTAATCAACGGATAATTGTGATAATTAGCTTTAGGAAAATTACTAGATTATCATTATTATACTAGAAGGTAACGTTACTCTATTAATTATACGAAAAAAAGGTATTACATAATATCCACCGCTGTTCTCCGTATTAATTCATTTGGGTTTTTCTATTTAGTTGTCGTTGTTCTATTTTCCGATTTAACAAATTAGAAGTAAAAAAATATAAAATGAAATATGTTGTTTTCTAGTGATAGTGGGGGTGAAATTGAACCCCAAAAGTAAATGATTGATTGTTTCGGCGTACAGAAAAGACCTGTTAAATTACAAGAATTAAAAGAAGTGAATGGATCAGAAAATGACTCTGATGCAGAAAAATTAAATTGACATACATAATTTAGGATATTGAAGAGTTAGCGAATAGAAATTTTGAGTAAAAGTGGTCACACAAAGTTGTTTCTTTTGAATATCAATTAGCAAATATAATCAATATATTACCTATCCACATTTATTTTATTGACAGTTTTTCAGACACATTGCATTCAGCTTTAAAGTACATGAAGTGGTCAATAATAAATATACTAAATTTTAGCCTGTAAAGCTGAAACATGAGATAGAATTTTCTTAACTTTTTTGTCTTATACTTAGAGATGTTCTTGAATAGTACAGTATTGTCTCGTATCTCCATTTTCTCGCGCCCTGTATAAATACCATACATTTGATGATTTCTGCAAAGAGATTTCACTAGAATTTTTATATGATTTAATGTTTAATAATATTCACAGAAAAAACATTTCATATCTATTGGGTGTATACGAATTCGACCGACAAATTTCTAGTGCACATTCTTCTCCTAATCTGAAGCATAAAAGGTTAGATAACATTGGTTTTTATATGAAGAATAAAATCTGGACAAGACAAAACATTTTCAATAAACTATCATGAATTTGTCATTAATCCTTTTATTAAATATTAATAAAATCGAATAAACTTCATCTGCTAGTGCTGCAATATTAGTAATAATTTTTTTGTCAACTGTAGCCTGTTTTCTTTGAAAATTTTAGAGCTTCTTAGATGCCAGTGAACTTTAGTTCGAAATGTAAACAAAATTCATTCAGTGACTTCAATGCCAGATGAGGAAACAAAAACAAAATAATAGGTCGTAACTTTTAAATGAAAAAAAGATAGATTAAACTATATGAGCAATTTAGTTACACCTTTAAGTAAAAAATATACCTTAGAAGTTTGCCGGTCGAATTCGTATACACCCTGTATATTAGAAATTTATATTTGTTTTAAGATTATGTTACTTAAGCTGGGCTGTATAAAAGATTTAAGATAAAATTAAATGTAAGTCTACCTTAAAACGTGACACTTATATGCTGTACGTCATAATGAGTATAATATTCTAACTTAGACTTAAATTTAATCCTGGCTTAAATCTTTTATACAACAATCTTTTAAAGTAGAAGTCGTTCAAAAATACTTTCTTTAAGATAAACTTTCCAGCTGAACAATAATTACAATCATGATAAAATTAATTTGAACAATGTTTTTTTTTTAAATTTTTTGAAGTATTATGTACTTATTTATTTTCTTATTACTTACTTAAATACTAATAATTGTAGAAAATATGAACCTAAAGTTTCAATTAATTTATTATTGTTTTTGTGACATTATTGGTTAAAACGAAAATTACATTTATGTTTAAATTCTTAACGGCAATATCCAGCAACCCAGCCAGGTTCCTTGTGGCAATAACCAGAGCAGCAGTTTCCTTGACGCCCATCAGGTTGGCAACCATTTCCGTTAGCAATGCATTGTGCGATAGCCATTTCTTGAAGAGCAAGAGCGACAAAGACAACCAAGAAAAAGATGATGAATTTCATATTGGCGGTTAGGCAAGAATAATCTAAAAATAAAATTTATAAAATGAAACTGATTATTATATTATAATTCAAGCGATAAGTAAAGCACTGAAAACAATTTGTTTTAACAAAAAAATAAATTGAAAGCTGAAATTAATTATAAGTAAATTCAGAAAACGTAACGAAAGAATTATTTAGAATAGAATTTTTGACTCACCTTACTTTGAGGGTTACTTCACTTATACTAAATAATAACTTGTAATGTTTTACATGGGGGTTTCGGCTTTTATATACTTGCTCTTTTTGGTTACATTTGTTTAAACGAACGAAATTCGCAGAACCATTGACCGGTTCCTCGACTTATGCTTAATGTCTTGTTAATATATATGAAATTAATTTTTGTTAACAAGTTAGGTTTTCCAGTCAAGTGTTTATTATGGGATTAAAAAAAAAACTTTCTTCAGTTTCTGAGTGTGGTATTTAATGCCATTTATTGTCATTTAGGTTTCATTAATAACGTTGCCTTGTTACATTAGAAAGAAAATATGCCTAAAATTGCGTTTCAATATTCTGAGTATGACACAATAATTTTTTAAAATCGAGAAGTATAGAACATAGAATTAATAAATTAATTAAACAGATAACAACACATTTATATTGACTCATGATCGTAATTATATATTTCACTCCGATTTATCGAGTTTTAGTTTCTCGTTTCCCTTTCTTATTAATTATTATTTTTTTTTTCTTTTGAAGTAAAATATAATAGATATCTTAAGACAATAACTTGAAGAGAGCACTTAATTCTTAAAATGTCTTCTTAATCCTTTTCATAAATCTGAACTAAACACTAGCAATGTCCGCGACATTGCATAGTAAATAAACCTCACCTATTCAATTTACCAAAATCATAAACACATCTAAGATTGTTTTTCCTGTTATTGCATTCATTTTTTTCTTCTTTCGTTCTAAATCGAAGAACTTCGGGTTCGAGAAAAATAAAAGTGTTGTTTCGAACCTAGACTTTCTTGAATCCGGTTAAAGAAGAATAATCCTCGTGAACGAGTTTTCATCCTAGTCCTCAGATAAGTCTTCAAGGAAGCCCTGAAGACTTTAAAACTTCTATAGGTACGGTCGCCGACAAAAGTAAAGCCCAGGTTAGTGGCTCTGGTAACTGTGGTGCATCAGTATTGGACAACCCTTAAAATTCTGCACCGATATGGGGATTTACGCCGTTGCTTTCGCAGGTAACTGACCATAAATAATAAAATTTACTTCGAGAATGAATGAATTTATCTACACTGTTTTGTCTTCATGTACCTAATTTGATGACGTCACCGTGATCTCTTGAAGTTTCGTTCTAGTTATTTTTTTGTCTGCGCTTTCACGTAATTTTAAAAAATCGGTCGGGCAAGAATTTCCTGCATGGTATAAACGCTACAAAGAGAGCAATCGTAATATAAGGTGAAATTTTAAGGGCTGTCCAAATTTTATGCTTCGCAGTTGAGCCACAGTAGGCCTGGGTATTACTTTTGTCGGCGGATGTACTTGCAAACCGACACGCGAGCTTTGATAATAAATATATGTATGTATGTAAATGACTATATTTTATAATTATGTAAATGTGTATTTGGAAAATATATTAAAAGTATTTAAATGTGGAAGCAAGTTTCTTGCTTCAGATTATATTAATACTTGTTGATTATAATTTTTCTTGAAGTCCAATAAAATTTGTCTCTGAACTTTTAAAAAAGATCTAACCCTTGTGTTTACCGCAAACAATTTTTTTGTGGGCAATTTTGTTAACTGCCAGACAGGCCGCTTAATATTTGATCAGCAGCGGCAGAGAAAGTGCAAAATGCGTTTAAAGATAGCCCTCAGTTAGTTTTTAAATATTCATCAAATCAAAACAAGTATACGGCGAAACTAAATCGATTTCGTATGTCGAATGCCTCATATATTCGGCCAAATGGCATTTCAACCGAAACTAATCGAAATGAGTTAACGAGTTATTTAAGAAAAATGAAAGCAACTAAATTAATTCTTATTTATAATGAAATGATTTGTAATAGTAAAAGCCATATATCTAATTTTTAAAAAAGATGTTCAAATGGGTTTCCTTTCTACAATGCAACAAGGAAATCGAACGCTCTTTAGCGTGTCTATTCGTATAACACTGTCACATTATGGTTTACAAGTAGGAATTTTTTAAATCAAAACACTACCCAAAACATGTCCTTTGCCATGACCTCCTACATCAGCCGATCTAAATCCTCTCGATTTTTTGGGGTTTTATTAAGAAAAAACCATTTCAGGAAGCATTCATACTTCCACGTCACGTCGCTTCGTGCTAATGTTTGAATTTAAGTAGAAGAATTACCTCATGTAAAAATTAGATATGGATAATTACCATTATAATTAATTTTGTTACTAATAAAAATTAATTTACCAGTTTTCCTTTTTACTCGAATAACTCATTCACGAAGGTATCTTTTATTATTCTTTCATTTCGATTTGTTCAGCTTTCTGAATTGATCACCAAAAGCACGGGCGCTACACTTTCTTATATGCACTAGGTTGGTAGGTTATTCTTCAATAGAGCCATTTTTATTATCCTTGGATTAGATAATACGGTGTGATTTATAAATTTCACCAAATTATCGCAGACATTTTATGAAGTAAAAGGTATTACATAAACATAAGTAACCTGGTGGTGGAAATATCAGCCCATGATAAACACTAAAGCGATGTTGAAATAGTGACTACTTAATAAATGTGGATTTTGGGGAAACCGCAGGTGATTGTTGTTCACTGCTTCATCAACCTACGTTACTTACTTTAGTCAAAGAACTTGGATCGCCAGTAAATGCATGTACCGGCCATAATTTTCTAATTATAACACATTATTTCAACAAGCAAGTAGTTGTCACAACTGCATAGTTAATGACAAGTGGATTAATTATAATTCACTCTGTATATTGCTTGATACTTTATTTCCGACTTTACTGTATCTTTATATTTTTAACTTTTTTTCTGTTCTTTGCTCGACTTTGTTCTTATTCTTATGCAATGGTTTCTTGTGATTTCAGACAAAATTTAATTTAATTCAAATGTAAAAAAGACAACAGAAACAAAATATTTGTAACGCAACAAACCTTTATTTAAACATGTGTAGAATTAAAGAAAAGATAACATCGGAATCATCAACGAAAAAGAAAGAAAAAACATCACAATCATTAACGGCAATATCCAGCTGCCCAGCCACGTTCCTTGTGGCAATATCCAGAACAACAGTTGCCCTGACTTCCATCAGGTTGGCAACCATTTCCGTTTGCAATGCATTGGGCCATGACCGTCTCTTGCAGGAAAAGGGCGGCGAAGACAACAAGGAATAAGATGATGAATTTCATGTTGGCGAGTAATGGAGAAAAACTGAAACAAAAGGAATTATGTTACACACAGTTCGAAAGTACATAGTTAAAGAAAAAAATATTTTCCTGTATTTTTTTCTTATTGGCAATTATGATACATGCAATAGGTATAACAAATTCTTTTAATCTCTCAATGGATACTTTAAAAATCTCACAATCGCTCCACGTTTCGCTTGGTAGTTTTGCCAAGGGGGACATTTTGTAAAATTTTTAAAGTGTTAGTTAAGAGATTAAAATAATTCGTTATACAAATTTTCAGTAATAACAACACAGGAGATTGAATATAATTATTTTCTAATTTATCGAAATCTAAATGGTTTTTGAAAAATTACATTTTAAAGCTTTTAATTGTTATATTAATTTCATATATTGACGCGTAATTAAAGCTAATTAAAGTTTGTGATTCATTTCTTTAGATTTAATTGTTATGTAGTTAATAAATACAAAACAAAGTACCTAATACTACAAATTATTCTCGTGAAAATAATTAAGTTGATTATTCCCATTATAATAATTGCATATTTGGTCAGAATTAAACGCGTAATAAAAAAAAAAACTGCTAAACGATAGGAACATGCAAGCATTAAAAAATAATCGCCGGAAAATAATCTACTTTAATAAATATGTAATTATCTTACCACTCTTTAAATTCGCGACGAAACGATTACTGGAAAGCTTGATGTATAATGGCTACTGCTGGACCTTCTGTCTTTATATATACCAACTTCTGCAACCGCGTTAAACATTGACATAATAAGTTCGTAGAATCTTTGATACGGTTTTACAATGTAATTTTTTTGCACATAAGTTCAATACGTGCAGGATTTTCCAGTTTCATAACTCGCAGATTGCGAGAAGAGCACTCGCATGGGGCTATCTCACATGTTTTTAATGATTTTATATCAATCAGCAATTTTTACTTACTTGCGAGTTGCAATATATAATAATATATAATAAATCATTTGAAGTGTCATGCAATTTTAATTCTAATTTAATTATATTTATGTATACTTCCGTCCCTTTGGTTTATGTATGTAGGTATGCATAGGTTTATTTGGATGTGTGCTTCATTTTCAATTCAGTATTTGGAAAATATCAACAGTATTTAGCCAGTGGCAATATTAGTTACATGGTTTACAAAAAGCTAGTCGATAAGGTTTACGTTAAAGCGGTTCAGTATATTAATTTGATTTACAGTGTTTCACTTTTATTTTGTATTGTTTTCTGTCCTTTCCGTAATTGCATTAATTTTTTTGAAATAATTATATCAATGCAGTCTATGTGAAGCCAATAATGCATTTTACTTTTATTGCGTGTACAGTTAGATCATGTAATCTAATTATTTTATGTTGATTGCGTACATATACAATGAAATTATATGATTATATTAAAAACAACTTAGGGGTATGTTGCATTTTAAGATATTGTATAATCAAAACCGTGTGATAATGAAAATCTTCTTGAAAGTTTTAGTTCTCATTATTTTTTTTTCTGAAAATTTGTATGTGCTCTGATAGTTATACACAAAAAAAGATATTACATAAGATTTTTAATATTCACCTCTGTGTTCTTCGTATTAATTCATTGGGGTTTTCCCTTGAGGTATAAAGCAGTTTTCGATTAGCACGTGTTCTATTTTCCGATCTGACAATTTAGAAGTGGAATAAAATATGAAATCAAGTATGTTGTTTCCTGGTTTGATGGTGAAGGTGATGGTGAAAGTGAAAACTTTAAACGAACCCCGAAACCAAATGATTATTTGGTCGTACTGAAAAGACCCGTTATTACAAGGATTGAAAGAAGTGAAGCTTCTGGAAGCCGACTTTGATGCAGAAAAGCTAAAGAAACAACGGACAGGACATTGAAGGGTTAGTGAAGAGAGAAAGTGACTACGTGACGGAAAGTTGCCGGTATTTGAAATCTACTTCGGTGAACACATTAAACGATCAATAAAAATAGTTTTGTCAAAATGGATGGATTTATAGGGGGACATTTAAACATTAATTTATTTCCATCAGACGTATATATTACGGGATTTGGTAAGCAAATATGTAGTATATACTGTTCGCCAAGCATTAGTAAATTTACACATTGACACATTTTTTGTTAGCTTGAGCTTGAAGCCAATAGTTACAATAAATAATTGGTCAGCCCATACTTAGCGACAAAAATATAGAAATAAAAAAGTGATAATTTCGTTAAAGAAAATTTGGGACAAATACTTATTAAAGTCCTGTTAGAAGGCATAGAAACTAGTAATAATTGAAGTTCTGTTAAAAATACATTTTTTGGGAGAGTACTTTCATGCCAGGTCTGGCTCGTCTTCAATGCATTTGTATTAGAAGTAATGGTGCTAGTACAATGCCAGATCTGGCTTGAAAGTACATTGCAAAAAAAATAGTTATGAAAGGGCCAAGTTTTCATTTATTCGTCCTCTCAAAAATGTCACTAAAATATTAACTATTAATATAAGTATATAATGAATATTAACATTATTATGCTACATAACATAGTTACTTTCACAAAAACCCTTAAAAGTTCTTTTACAATTGCCAGTGAGGAAATTTTTCTTTATTTAGTTTATATGTTGTCAATTAAGTAGGCAGAATATGAAATGACTATGAACTCTTCTAATTGAAATAATTTTATGCTTTTGGTTAAACATTATTATTATTATTATTATTGACAATTATAAAAATTATTATGATTCAAGTTTCACAAAAGAAAACTGCTTTAATTATTTCACAGCGTTTTTTGAATACCTACTTACTTAAAATAACGAAAATTGCCAATTTAACACACTTTAAACAACTTTCTTGGTAAAATTTTTCTTCGTCTTGGCTAGTAAATGCATTTTTCAAGAAATGTATAATTTAATGCATAAAGGAAATCACGTGAGCTTTTGTTTGGCTTATTTGTCATCTTTTTTCAATCTCTTCAGATAATTTTGTGATCGCGGGATAACGTGATTTAAACTTTTCATCAGAGCACTACAAAATATTGATTACAATTTTACAATTACAATTAAATAATAAAAATTCCTTACTCTAATAATATAGAAACTTGTTGCAAGTTAAACCAAAGGATTTACAAGTTTAAGTCGCGACATCCTGCGATCGCCTTTTTAACCTAACAATGAAACATAATTTTTCAAAGGATTACCTCGTCAGTTGCAGAAAATCTGGACTAATTCAAAATGATACCAAGGAAATAGTATTTCCTTGAAAATTAAAACTAAGCGTGATTTTAAAGTTTATTGTTTAAATATCTATTGATAGTTTTGGAATCAAACTTACTCTTGAATAGCGCTTTTTGTGCCAGTAGATTGTGCAGGAAGCATTTTTAATTGAAAGTTACTTTGCAAAAGGTAAACAGTGTTTAGAAGTTACTCGTTACAAGAAAGGACTTTTATGATGAATGAGATTTCTACATTACTAAAAAGATCTACAAATTTATTTAGCGGAACAAGAAATACAAAAATATTGGGCTCTATCATTAGTTCTTCTTAATTTCGTGCAAATTGGTTTCCCCGAACGATATCATAATCTTCTATGAAAAGTTCATTTATATATATCTATTCTAGTAAATAATTTAAGTATTACGCAACTCACAGCTCAACCTGATGTTAAGAAATACTGCTTAAGGGGACGTAAATGGTTTCGTCTTAAATGTAAAAAAACTACAATTTTTTACACCATTTTCTCAGAATCTAGGAAACCAACTTTGATAAAGATTTCCGAATTTGGAATTAATTAATTAATTAATTTTGATTTCGAAAATTACTGTTTCGCATGAACTGTTGTACGAAAATCGCAAAAAAGGCTGTTCTGAATCAGGCGAATTATTCGTTATTCCCACATTTTTAAAGTGTAAAGTTTAGGCTCTGCACCAAGAAAAAGGGAAAAGAAAGTCGAAAAGTATTTTTTCTACATTAGAATTATTTTTTTCCTATGAATTTTACATCGACAGTTTTAAATTCTACATTCGAATTATTTTCAAACGAAGTGCAGAATTGAGACCTTATCTATTCTTTCAGTAAAAGTACTGAATAATAAAGAGTAATTTAAAATTGTGAGGTTTTGGTCCTAACGACGAGACAGAGCATTCCTGACATCAAAATATTGCGATTTGTAGAATCAAATAATAAATAAAGTTTCTCTTAGATTTTTTTCATAGTTTTTTTTCTAATTTATTGAAAACATTGATAAAACATTACACCATAATAGCCGCTTTCAGCTAGTGGAATCAAATTACTATGCAAATGAAAAACGAAATGCTTTTAGATAAATAAACTTGTGAAATAGATCATCATTAAAACAAATCATATAAATTAAAGCAAATTTATTTTGATGTCCTTAAATTAAAATAGCACAACAATCAAAGTTTTTAACGGCAATATCCAGCAACCCAGCCAGGTTCCTTATGGCAATAACCAGAACAGCAGTTTCCTTGACGGCCATCAGGTTGGCAACCGTTTCCGTTGGCAATGCATTGTGCCATTACTGTTTCTTGGAGGACGAGGGTGGCGAAGATGACAAGGAATAAAATGATGAATTTCATTTTTGATTTGAAAACTGAAACAGAAAGAAATATATTACGATTCGTTTTAAAACTACACATGGTAGCAACAATAAAATACTCACCACTCTTTGATGTCTCAGGTATAGAACTATTCGACTTCTGTTGCGTGTTTGTTGCTCTTCGCCTAGCTTTCTGCGTTTATATACCAATTTCTTCAAACACATTCAAAATAAATAATCTAATGAGTTCGTAGAACCGTTGATACCTTGATTATACCAAGCTTCTTAATACCAGAATGGATTCCGGTTTTCAAGTCGAGTTTTCCAGTCTCGCAAACGCAAAATCGAAAAAATAGAACGCATTATTTTTCACTTGCCAAATACCTACGTATAGCAATTTTTTATTTTGCTTTTAGATTCACATTTAATGCGAGTCGTTGTTATTGTTGTTTAAAACAAAAGATCAGATTGAATTTTCAAATGTAAATATAACCAGACTCATTAGTCCCTAATTAGAAGAAAAGTATTTAATGATTCAGTTAAATATTATACTTAAGGTTAAGGTTAATGAACAAGATTACAAAGTGTGCGGTTTTATTAAAATTTAAGCAGAAATTAATTTTGGAAAAATTTCATAAAATTTTGTATAATAGTTTTTGGTATACTCGCATTATTTCTTGTTTTGAATTTCTTCTGTTATTCCGAAAAATTCAAATCACTCAGATTTCATCAAACCTACAGTGTGTTTCACTTTACATGAAGACACCTGAATAACATGTTGATTAATAACGCAATTAGTATAAATTTTTTACCAGAGATAGAGACCATTAAGATTAATCTTTTTGTAGGAATGGATTCTTTTTGGAGTCTAAATCTGGCGAACTATGATTTAAATGAAAACTAGTGTTTCAATCAGTTAACATAATTGTGATTATATTTAATTGTAATTAAACATTTTTCAATAAATTTTTTAATGAATCAGTTAACTGGTAAGGAAAATTTCTGGGCAAAATTGCTTACGTTCATTTACTAAAAATGTTATAAAATGTTTTCCCATAAGAAACGAACTTCATGAATGGCATTGCGTCTATTATTATTTTATTTATTTATTATTATTTATAACAATTAATGTTTAAGCATGAATAGGCAAATTTATTAGAGTTATTTTTTCCACAAATTTGAAGAATGCGTATATCATTAAAAATTGTTTTACTGAATTATTAAAACGTCAGCATAAACAGCTTTTAGTGGGACTCGATGTTGCTAAAATTTATATCTTGACAGACCGTTTATTGACGAGCTCATTTATTAATTTAAATAAAACAAGTATTAACTTTTGTGCAAAGTAGCATCCATTTCAACAGTTAAAAAGGGAGGAGCGGCAAAACCGGTCCAAGTAACAATGATTATGAAGCCATTTTAAAAGTTCTGTGAATTATCTACGTCATTTGTGTTTACCAGAGGAAATGTGTAGGTATATAAAGACTAAAGAGTCTTCAGGAAGTCATCACTTATCGGTGAATACAACACTCTTTAAGTCTTCAGAAAAAGGTCAGTTTTATTTTATATACGAGCACTGCGCCAAAAATATTCGCCTAGCTGTTTTTGAAAATAAAATCATTATTAGAATTTAAATATCAAAATTTTATTTAAAATTATATAAATTTATATTTATTTATTATTATTATTCTCGAAAAATAATCTACCACTGAGTAGCTAATTAACTGTCTCTTTCTTTACCCAGGACAGGTAGGCGAATACTTTTGGCGCAGGGCTCGTATGTATATGTATAATTGAAACAATTTATTTGTTCCGTGAATTATAAATGATGATTGAGTGAGTTCCAATTATAAGTCGAATTTTTAATTATTTTTAGATTATTCTTGCCTAACCGCCAATATGAAATTCATCATCTTATTCTTGGTCATCTTTGCCGCTCTTGTTCTTCAAGAGACAGTTATCGCACAATGCATTGCCAACGGAAACGGCTGCCAACCTGACGGACGCCAAGGAAACTGTTGTTCTGGTTACTGCCACAAAGAACCTGGCTGGGTTGCCGGATATTGCCGTTAATACATTCACAATATATTTTCTGTCTTTCATTAATATTCTTGGATGCCAATAAAAAAAAGCTTTAAATCTTATTCTTATTTTGTCTTGATTATGTTTTTACACACAAAATGGTCAAAATTCTACTTGAAAAATTTCTTCTTCGTAATACTAACTCTAATTTTTCAATTTTTTAAGTAAATAAGTATTGTGTTGCTAAACCATTAGAGTTTTAATGCAAAGAAGAACATATACGGTTCATATTTTGAAGGTGCTACAGCCAACAACTAACTATTCAAGAAGATCCTATCAACGTAACCCCTTGTATGTATAAGAACCAAATACTGCCTCACGTTTAAGAAAGGAGGAGCGGGAAAACCGTTTAAAAAATAGAATATTAAAGTAACCTTTCTGTTTGCTTGTTATTTTTAAAATAAATTGAAGCTTTTCATAATATAAACTTTATAACAGTAAATTTTATGTTTCCTGTAGCATTACGTGAAGCTGTGTGAAATCTATTTTTCATAAAGAAATCTCTGCTAATGCCTCAGAAAATTTGCAGTTTTTGAGTCACTTCAAACTAAATAAAAAAAGCAAAAGTAAAATCTTGTATAATCAATTGCAACTTTGAGAATAAAACAAAAAAGATCCGACAAAATAATATAATCAAGTCCAATTATTGATATTTAATTTTAAAATGTCAAGGAGCACGTGCAACACGAAGTTTAGGAACATTTATTAAATATTTAAGAATGCGGTTATATCTACGTAAATGAAATCTGAGTAAATTTTAATTAATATAAAACTCAATAAAATACTTCATGGGTTTTAATTAGAATCACATGAAAAATTACATATTTAAAAATTTTGTAATAAGTCAACTTTGATTGCAATAGATTCCTCGAGAAACCTGTGGACAGCTGTTTTTTCAGCAAAACAGAAACTCGAGAACTCCTCTGCAGCCTCATCGACCTGTCCTAATAATCTGAACTATTGTTTATAAAACTATAGTGTAAGCAGTGTTGTTATTTTTGAAAATTGTTTTCCTGTACGACAATCACTTCTTTTGCAAATGTTTACCACCTTGAACTTGTAGGCTAAAATTCTGTGATTAATCACGTTTTTCGTGTTTATCACCAATACTTTTAAAAGTCACATATAACTTATCAGCCCCTGCACTAAAAGTTCTATATAAAGGCTGGGGAGCCCGAGAAAAATCAGCATTGAAAAATTTTTGTGTTTGCAGAAACAGGTGAGAAAAATGACTAGCGTTTATTAACATTATTTATTTATTTATTTTTTTAATTAAAAAAGAATTCTGTTTGTCGTCGTGTCATGTAAAATAGCAGTTGTAATTTTGCTTCTAATTTTTATTTTTAGTTTCAGATTATAACTATCCAAATAGCCAAAATGAAACTGATTATTTTATTCTTGGTCATCTTCGCCGCTCTTGTTCTTCAAGAGACGGTCAAAGCTCAGTGCATTGCGAACGGAAACGGTTGCCAACCTGACGGAAGGCAAGGAATTTGTTGTTCTCGTTACTGCCATAAGGAACCTGGCTGGGTTGCAGGATATTGCCGCTAAAATGATATTTCTGAATTTATATTTCTCGAGTGCAAATAAAAGAAAATCCTAAGCATTAATTTTTGCAATGTTTAATTTCTTTCTTTTTTCATTATTTCAAATCAATTGAAACGCACAAAATAATAAAATAAAATTTTGGAAACGGTTCCAAACAGAAAATTTAATAAAAATATTTTTTAAAGACACACCTGTATACAGGAAAAGGTAAGGTTTAATATTTCGAAAACTGCCAAAAAAAATTATTGAAATGACTCGTCGTGTGGTCCCTCAAATGAAAGCTTATCCTCCAAAGAATGTGCCAATGTACCTGTCTTTTAGAAAAAACTTAATGCAAACTGAAAAATTAACACTTTGGTCTACACTACGATATTGGTGTTAAATCTTTAGACATCTCGCTAGGCGTTGAAAATAACAGTGTCTTAGTGACATTTTATTACAGAATAAAAAAACCCGCTTAGAATAAAAGCAAACGTGTTTTTGGAAAATTTTATTTTCCTTTTCCTTTTTGAAATATTTCAGGTGGATCGTTTTCAAAAAATCACCGTGTATGTACAGTGTGGCCCATTGAGAAAGGAAATACCCCTATAAAAATGCCTTATTATCTGATTTGAAGCGAAATTTCTTTAAAAAATAGAACATCAGAAGCTCTACTCTGGCACAAAATTCTGATGTTATTTCTAATTCTCGAAAAATACTATGAATTTTTTCTCCGTCAACTATAGAACTGTTCATATATTTTATAATAAGAAAATTCTTTAAGGCCAACAATAAAAAGACAAGTGAAAAAAACAATTACGTAATTTTTTTAGACGTTGGGAAAAACGATAAAGTAGCAGTAAAACATTTGATTCTGAACGCAATGAAATTAACGAACCGTTATATTTATGTAACGCATACTTCAAGCTAATAGTGATTAAGTATCATTTCTTTGTCAGTTCTTGGCTAATTATTCATTATTAAATCAATTAAACTTAAAGTTGTAAGTAATAATTAGTGAATCCTATATTTTTCTGTGAAAACAATTCTCAAATTAATGGGTTGTTTACGTGCGTTACGAAACAGCGAGTTTGTTAATATTGTTTTGTTACATTTTTACCTTGTAATGTCACGAAAGAATCTCAAGACATTAGCAGAGAATACACGATCCTTCATGTCTTAACACATGTACGCGCGTACATGTTCGTCGAACATCAACGTGCGTGTGTTGGACTGAAAAACGCTCGAACATGTACGCACATACAAAAAGTCCGTCGAACTTGTTTTCTGGTTTTCCTGAAAACAAGTGCGTGCGTTCATGTTTGCGCGTACATGTTCGACCGTGTGGTTGCCAAACGCACATGTTCGTCACGGACTTATTCAATGCTGTACGTCGGCGTCGTGCATACTCTTTTCCACAGCATCTCGAAACAACCAATTTATGATTTTTAATAAATAACTTTCGGGCAATGTGTGGTGGCAGATCCTGCAATTGGAACTATTAAAGTGGGAACTTATCACAGCTTTATTTATTATTACTTTTTTTTGTATTTTTGTTTTACTGTAATAGCGCATGCCACTGCCACCAAACATAACTCTTCGGACATCGTCTTGGTTGATAACTGGACTATGATGTCTTAAAACATGTTCGATCGTGTGTAGTATGGTACTATGTGACGTTGATGTTCGGCGAACATGTTCGCGCGTACATGTGTTAAGACATGTTGGATCGTGTATTCCCTACTATTCAGATGATTGTTTTTTTTTAAACAGGTTTGCCACAGAGAGATTCAGGGAGGGGGATTTTTTATCAATAACATTATTAAACCCTTTTCATTGCCAAATTACATATTCATTATTATTTTTAGAAAGAGAAATACATGTGAATAAGTTGTCACTTTCGATTTTCGCATATACTTACCTTGCTCACTGTATAGATTTATTATTAAACATATATACTGGGTGTACTTTAATTACCGGTGGATTCTCTGTTAAAAACTGTACTGACAAATATAATAATGTTTCTTTTTTCTAAATTTAGGTAGTATAAAACAATTCGTTCAGGTTTCCAACATCAAAACTTTATTATTACATAATAACTAATGATGATTCAGTATTCTGAAGTCAGGGTGTAATAATGGTGTTTACAAAGTCTCAATAAAATTAGAAATTACGTTAAGCAATAAGGTGCGTTGAACAATTTCCATCAGCGAAATAAATAATTCCTTGAATGAAGGTCATTACGAACGCATTAAAGAAAGCATACGAGGTAAACAACTACAATTTTGTTGATATTCACGAAAATATTTACAAAATAACTTTCGCGATAAAATTTTACATAACCTTATCATCTATTGACTTCTTCAACTGTAAATAATAGAGAATTCTATTATATTTAAGATAAGATGCATGTAAATGTTAAATCACGTGAAAATTTCAAATTACTTAAAAATTAGCCTCATAATTATAATGCAAAAATTTAAAGCCCACGAAACTTACCATTTCTTTTTTCTTTTATTGTAACAATTTATTAGTTCTATTAATTTTCTTTAATAACGATTAGTTATAAACGACTATTATTGTTATTGCTTTATACAGTGTGTTTCACTTTACATGAAGACACCTGTATAACTTGTTGATTAATAACGCAATTAGTATAAAATTTTTACCAGAGGTAGAGACCACTAAGATGAATCTGTAGGATTTGTAGGAATGGATTCTTTTTGGAGTCTAAATCTGGCCAACTATGATTTAAATAAAAACTAGTGTTTCAAGTAAAGTCATAGTAGCGATGAAGATAGAGCCAAAAAGTATTTATGAAAGTTGTTGCTAACCACTAAAATACTCCAAATACGAAGTTTCGCTGAAAAATTTTAATTTTTAATTTTTATACATTTTTGTGTAAACTCATAGAAAAAATTGAAAAATACATTAAATATGAAATAATAATTTTGTTACACTATTAAATATGATTATGATTAATTATGATTTCATGTTTAATGTATTTTTAAAGAAAGTTCGCTTCAAATCAGATAATGAGGCATTTTTATAGGGGTATTTCCATTCTCAATGGGCCACACTGTACATACACGGTGATTTTTTGAAAACGATCCACCTGAAATATTTCAAAAAGGAAAAAGAAAATAAAGTTTTCCAAAAACAAGTTTGCTTTGTTAAGCGGTTTTTTTTATTCTGTAATAAAATGTCACTAAAACACTGTTATTTTCAACGCCTAGCGAGATGTCTAAAGATTTAACAACAATATCGTAGTGTAGACCAAAGTGTTAATTTTTCAGTTTGCATTAAGTTTTTTCTAAAAGACAGGTACATTGGCACATTCTTTGGAGGATAAGCTTTCATTTGAGGGACGACACGACGAGTCATTTCATTAAAATTTTTTGATAGTTTTCGAAATATTAAACCTTACCTTTTCCTGTATACAGGTATGTGTCTTTAAAAAATATTTTTATTTAAATTTTCTGTTTGGAACCGTTTCCAAAATTTTATTTTATTATTTTGTGCGTTTCAATTGATTTGAAATAATGAAAAAAGAAATAAATTAAACATTGCAAAAATTAATGCTTAGGATTTTCTTTTATTTGCACTCGAGAAATATAAATTCAGAAATATCATTTTAGCGGCAATATCCTGCAACCCAGCCAGGTTCCTTATGGCAGTAACGAGAACAACAAATTCCTTGCCTTCCGTCAGGTTGGCAACCGTTTCCGTTCGCAATGCACTGAGCTTTGACCGTCTCTTGAAGAACAAGAGCGGCGAAGATGACCAAGAATAAAATAATCAGTTTCATTTTGGCTAGTTGGATAGTTATAATCTGAAACTAAAAATAAAAATTAGAAGCAAAATTACAACTGCTTTTTTACATGACTCGTCGACAAACAGAATTCTTTTTTAATTTCAAAAAAAAAAAAATTTATGTTAATTGACGCTAGTCATTTTTCTCACCTGTTTCTGCAAACACAAAAATTTTTCAATGTTGGTTTTTCTCGGGCTCCCCAGCCTTTATACAGAACTTTTAGTGCAGGGGCTGATAAGTTATATGTGACTTTTAAAATTCTTGGTGATAAACACGAAAAACGTGATTAATCGCAGAATTTTAGCCTACAAATTCAAGGTGGTAAACATTTGCAAAAGAAATGATTGTCGTACAGGAAAACAATTTTCAAAAATAACAACACTGCTTACACTATAGTTTTGTAAACAATAGTTCAGATTGTTAGGACAGGTCGATAAGGCTGCAGAGGAGTTCTCGAGTTTCTGTTTTGCTGAAGAAACAACTGTCCACAGGTTTTTCGAGGAATCTATTGCAATCAAAGTTGACTTACTACAAAATTTTTAAACATGTAATTTTTCACGTGATTCTAATTAAAGCCCATGAAGTACTTTATTGAGTTTTATATTAATTAAAATTTACTCAGATTTTATTTACGTAGATATAACCGCATTCTTAAATATTTAAATGTTCCTAAACTTCGTGTTGCACGTGCTCCTTGACATTTTAAAATTAAATATCAATAATTGGACTTGATTATATTATTTTGTCGGATTTTTTTTGTTTTATTCTCAAAGTTACAATTGATTATACAAGATTTTACATTTGCTTTTTTTATTTAGTTTGAAGTGACTCAAAAACTGCAAATTTTCTGAGGCATTAACAGAGATTTCTTTATGAAAAATAGATTTCACACAGCTTCATGTGATGCTACAGGAAACATAAAATTTACTGTTATAAAGTTTATATTATGAAAAGCTTCAATTTATTTTAAAAATAACAAGCAAACAGAAAGGTTACTTTAATATTCTATTTTTTAAACGGTTTTCCCGCTCCTCCTTTCTTAAACGTGAGGCGGTATTTGGTTCTTATACATACAAGGGGTTACGTTGATAGGATCTTCTTGAATAGTTAGTTGTTGGCTGTAGCACCTTCAAAATATGAACCGTATATGTTCTTCTTTGCATTAAAACTCTAATGGTTTACCAACACAATACTTATTTACTTAAAAAATTGAAAAATTAGAGTTAGTATTACGAAGAAGAAATTTTTCAAGTAGAATTTTGGCCATTTTGTGTGTAAAAACATAATCAAGACACAATAAGAATAAGATTTAAAGCTTTTTTTATTGGCATCCAAGAATATTAATGAAAAACCGAAAATATATTGTAAATGTATTAACGGCAATATCCGGCAACCCAGCCAGGTTCTTTGTGGCAGTTACCAGAACAACAGTTTCCTTGGCGTCCGTCAGGTTGGCAGCCGTTTCCGTTGGCAATGCATTGTGCGATAACTGTCTCTTGAAGAACAAGAGCGGCAAAGATGACCAAGAATAAGATGATGAATTTCATATTGGCGGTTAGGCAAGAATAATCTAAAAATAATTAAAAATTCGACTTATAATTGTAACTCACTCAATCATCATTTACAAATAAATTGTTTCAATTATACATATACATACGAGCCCTGCGCCAAAATTATTCGCCTACTTGTCCTGGGTAAAGAAAGAGACAGTTAATTAGTTATTCAGTGGTAGATTATTTTTCGAGAATAATAATAATAAATAAATATAAATTTATATAATTTTAAATAAAATTTTGATATTTAAATTCTAATAATGATTTTATTTTCAAAAACAGCTAGGCGAATATTTTTGGCGCAGTGCTCGTATATAAAATAAAACTGACCTTTTTCTGAAGACTGGAAGAGTGTTGTATTCACCGATAAGTCATGACTTCCTGAAGACTCTTTAGTCTTTATATACCTACACATTTCCTCTGGTAAACACAAATGACGTAGATAATTCACAGAACTTTTAAAATGGCTTCATAATCATTGTTACTTGGACCGGTTTTGCCGCTCCTCCTTTTTTAACTGTTGAAATGGACGCTACTTTGCACAAAAGTTAATACTTGTTTTATTTAAATTAATAAATGTCTCGCCAATAAACTGTCTGTCAAGATATAAATTTTAGCAACATCGAGTCCTACTAAAAGCTGTTTATGCTGACGTTTAAATAATTCAGTAAAACAATTTTTAATGATATACGCATTCTTCAAATTTGTGAAAAAGATAACTCTAATAAATTTACATATTCATGCTTAAACATTAATTGTTATAAATAATAATAAACGCAATGCCATTCATGAAGTTCGTTTCTTATGGGAAAACTTTTTATAACATTTTTAGTAAATGAACGTAAGCAATTTTGCCCAGAACTTTTCCTTACCAGTTAACTGATTGATTAAAAAATTTATTGAAAAATGTTTAATTACAATTAAATCCAATCACAATTAAGTAGTTTTAAGTAGTGTAAGCAGTTTAGATGACAATTAAATGTATTTGCAACTAATTTAATTTGTTAACTGCAATTAAATATTTTTAATGATAATTATTTTTAAAAGAGTAATAACGACTTTATTTAATGTGGTATTATCTTTGAATTGATGTTTATTGGAGCGTAATTGTTGAACAACTGGAAAATTGTTTCAGAGTTTTAACTTACTTAGGTCCGGTTTTTCGATCACAGTTTAACTTTAATCTTCAGTTTATTCCCATTGCTCCTCTAGAAATAAACTGAAGTTTAAAGTTAAACTGTGATGGAAAAATCGGGCCTTAGGCAACATGTAGGTAGTGTGTATTGAAATTGGGTCCAGTGCAATAACCGGTCAGTCCGTTTTTTGAGCAAACTGAGTTAAAAATACGTTTTAACACAATATAAAGTTCTCTTTCGTCCTGTGCAAGAACGAGGTCACTATCTTATAAATAAGGAAAACACGTATTTTGGTGATTGCCTACAATTTACTGAAAGTTATTTTCGAGCCCGAGATTACTTAAAAAGAACAAATTTGAACATGTAATGACTTTGGCAAAAGAAATTACTACCTACTAAGGAACTTGTAAGCAAACGAATACTGTATAATTCTTACTAATATCCAGTATTCTATATTTTTCAGACAAAACATTATTCTACTCTCCAATACAATGATCAAAAATGGACTTGACTGGTTATTGCACTAGACCCCTTAATTGAAACTGAAATAACATTTAAGAAATGTTTCAATAATCAAACAGAAACTAGATTTAAGAATCAATTGTTAATTGTTAAATAAAAGAAAACTAATTAATTAGTTTAATTAGCATTTCAGGTAAAACTGCTTGTATTAATTTAATATATTTTTGGTTTCGTTATGGCGAATCTTTTGCTATACTTCATGCTTAAAGTGATAAGTATGTATTTCTTATTTGTTGCAATTCATACATTTTGGGGCATGTAAGCTTGCTTTCTTGAACTTCTTTAATTAGGAAAGACACTTCGAAATAGGTGTCGACAATTTGAAAGAAGGTGTCGTATTTTATATTGGGATCTGTTCCTAACTTAATGCTCAAGGTCTTTTAGTTTAATAATAACAAATAACGTTTAATTGACGTAATCCTTATCATTAAAACTTTGCAAACTGGTGCAAATTATAAATTTTATATTCTTAGTATTTCGATACGATTTTTAATTTTTATATCGTTATGCTGTTTACACACAAGAATGTGATAATATTTGAAATATTCCGATTACTCAATTAATTACATAATACAATAATTCTTTCGATTAATGCAATTTGTTTATAATTGCAATTACGCGAGATGAAACATTTTTTGATTGATACTTGAATGCTTATTTTTATCAATGTTTACAGGTGTGTTCATTGTGAAAAAAATTTTTTTTATTTTTAAGATAGGAGGCTGTAATTTCATATTTAAATACTGAACGACTTATTATAATATTTTCTTAAACCTTGTAAAATAAGGAAACTTTTCTCTTAAACCATCTTCATTTCTCGGTATCCACGCTATTTACCATTCAAGATAAATTTCATATGACATTTCACAATTTGACTTTAATGGATGCAGAAGTGTTTTGCGTCAATAAATTTTTATAAAAGTCATTAATGAAAAAGGATCCCATTTGTAGCACACTTTTTGAAAGACAGTGTATGATAATAATATTACATTGTCTTTATGAAACACTGTAAGAAGTGTGAAAATTTTGATAAAACAAGATTTTTTCGAAATGAAATTGCAATTCTTATTTAAAAATTAGATTTTTTTTGTAGATTAGCATAAGTCGCAGTTAGCACTTATGCAAAGGAAACCAAAAATTCGGAACATTAAGCAAAATTACGTCAGTGTTTTCCCTAGTTATCTTCAGCTTAATGTATCGTTTATCGTGTTTCGTTCGGAGAATTATTTAGCAAATGGAAACTACGAGCCGCCTAATTATTAGATCGTTAGGAGACTTTCTATGTTTACTTACCATCGCAGAGTATCATTATTCCCAGGCTTCCATTTCAGTTCTCATTACTTATTAATATTTAACTATTAAGTAAGTATTAGTATCTACACTGAAAATCGCTAGGAGTAATTTCCTTTAAATATTTATTTATTTGATTTTAATTTTTTTTTTAATTTAAATTAGGTCGTACCTAAATATTAGAAAAATTAGGTACTGTTCCATTATAATTATGTTATTATGAAAAGTTGTTAATATTTCAAACTGTCATTAATGTCTTTACTCTCTCTATAAAGGACTATAATTACAGAGGACTATTTTATTGTTTTGATATTTAAACTCGCTAAGATCATTCGTTAATTATTTACTATTGATTTTAGAAATTGTTTCATTTATTAAATTGTTGATACCGAATTTGAATGATGAAAGCGCAAACACTAAGACTTATTAAACCTAATTTTTTTTTAGTTTCGTGTGTAAGTAATGATTATGTAAACTGAGAATTTAATATCAGTAATCCCATTATTTCCAGGGCCTTTGCTGCTCATCCTGCTTTCGGTCTATCGATATTTAATATATCTCTCCCAAATCTCCTGAAATTAATTCCTAAATTTCCCAGCAGACTGAAAACGTTTACTTCGACTCATCTGCATATGCATGGAGTTCGCACACTTATGAGAAATGTATCTGATTTTTTACTGCTGGCTTCGTGCGAATTTATTCCTGAAACGTACATATGTTTGTTTACCTGCGGGCTACGTGTTTAATCTAAATAAGTTTGTGCTGTATATATCTGGGAAACGTGCACCAGGAGACATGCGACTGGAGACGTGGAATTGTTTCATGTATATTAATTGTCGTATATTGCATTCTCTATTTTGCGGTAACGATTAAAACGATGGGGTTTTTCCGAGCGATCGAAACAATGCCGTTGATCCCATTATGCGTAACGATCAATTCTTAAAAGTGCCTGGCAATTAAGGCCATTAACAAGAACGATCTCATTATTTTATTTACATGGAAAATATTTACATACACATATAGGTATAAACGAAGACTGCTTTCAAAGTGTGTATTTTGTGAAAATTTCAAAAATCGTATCATTAAATAATTAATTATCATGCTACACAGAATGTTAATTCTGTATTGATTAATTAATTAAACAAAATGTGTTTAGATTTTCACAGTTTATGTGAAAATCTAAACACATTTTGTTTAATTAATTAATCAATATGGATATAAATTTTCATCAAGTAAAGGCCGAATCAATCCAACATGTTAATTCTGTCTCTAATATTAATTAATTATTAGGTCGTCATAACCTGACCGATTTAAAATAAAATAAAATTTTGTTATCAATTCACCAGCCAATAATCTGTCAATTATTCAAGTGTTTGATCAAGGATAATGCTATCCATCCTCGGTAATAATAGCTTCATGTAAAATATACTATTAATGTAACAGTTAATAAACTAACAAATGCCTATCTCAGTGTGTATTTCATTTGAATTCGGAAATAAAAGTAAAAAAAAATTCCTCTCAAAGACACCCCTGGATTTTAAAATAAGTAATCCCTCGCTCGCTTTTAATCTCCTTACTTACTTCCCCTTAGTTCTAATCTTAGCGCCTTCTTTGACATTTTTGTATAAACTTACTGTACTCGTCCTAATTAAAAAAGTTGCAAATTGTTTAATATTATGAACCAATCCACCCCTGGTTTTCATCGTTTTATGAAGCGGGGGTCTACTCTTTTTAATCATAACAAACCCCCATTCGCGGTGCCTAATATGAAAATGAAAAATTCGCCCACGTAACGTTTACTTTCTCACGTTTGCCTAGATTACTCAAATTGAAAAATTTATTTCAAGTTAATAAAGCCGCAGAAATTATTATCATTACACGACGGCATTATTTTCACACTTTATGACGAACTTAAAAATCTCATTTTCTCCCGAAACAGACCTCATTTCAGGCGGACGAAATTAATTTAAAATCGCAGTTGTGTTTCCGGAATTGTTAGATCATTTTTTGGTACGAAAACGAGGAAAACAATTCGGAAACACTTCGCAATAAACGTGGAAGAGAGCTACATTTCAATTTGCTCTTCCTACACAAATGTATCATGTCAAGTGTTTACCACGGCCGGTTACGTGTAATCCTGGTTTCCTTCGCTCGTTTCTTTTATTTCCTCTTAATGGAACAACAAGTAAAACGATGTGAGTCAGTGTTCGCTCTACATTTTCTGCTAAGTGCCCAGATATCAGGGCAGGTTTTTAAAGGTGTAACAAAAAAATGCAAAAGTCTCACCATAATTAATGTTAAAAATTAATTCTAAATATAAAATATAATGTTTCTTTTAGGTAAGAGCAAATTTAGAAAATTTAAACAATATACAGGGCGATTTTTATAAATTTTGACGAAATGAGACCTTGAGACCAATATACCGGGTGTTCTTTTACTATATGCAAATATTTAAACCTGTAATACATCACCATAAATGGCAACGATTGAACTCATTTGTCCTTAACAAAAGTTTTACACATTTCGAGAAAATCGTAGTTGAAAATCGGGCAAGAATTTATCGCACGTCTATGTCTTTGAGGTAGGTCAAGAAAAGGAAATTTTATTCGACTGCAGAAGGCATCTGCAGAACTGCAATCGAAAGTGACCCAGTGACCTTTGCGGAGTTCGGGCGGCTAATAAAAGCCTTTTTTTTCACGTCGCAGTAAGTCGTGTCCTTTGAGATTAACAGTTTAGTTTGTGAAAAGTGGTTGAACGAGTTAAAGCTATTACAGAGGACTTTACTCAGGTGCAACCTGAGTAAAGCCTTTGACTGCTTATGTCACAAATTACTGATGAAATTAAAGAAGTATAGCTTTAGTGAGAATGGCATTAAACTCATTGCATCTTATCTGCAAGACCGTGTGCAAATTGTAAAAACAGCTGACAATGTGCCAACCATGATGCCTATCACAACTGGTGTCCCACAGGGATCCATATTAGGGCCCTTGTTGTTCATCATATATTTCAACGATTTCTCTTGCTTCTCAGACACTACGAAGTGTATCTTCTATGCAGATGATACGACACTTATAGAGCATGACTCAAATCTACCTAGATTAATAAATAAATGTAACGATGCTGTTACGCAAGCTGCGACTTGTCTCAATGATTTCTTCTTTAAGAAACTTTAACAATTATCGAAATAATCCAGAAAGCGTAAAATTTTTAGGAATTTGTGTTGACCCTAAACAGAATTGGGGAGAATATGTGAATTATTTATCTGGTAAATTAGCTAAAGCTTTTTATGCTTTAAGACAACTCTCCACTCAAGTATCTTTAACTATCTTAAAGACAGCTTACCATGCGCTTTTTGCATCTCACATGTCCTACTCAGTTCTGGTTTGGGGTCACTCCCCTGGTTTGAGTAACATCTTTGCAATGCAAAGGCGTGCTGTGCGCATACCGATTTCGGGTATCGGTACAGGGATGACTGAAGAGAATATTTTGTCAAATTGAAACTGTTGACGTTACCCTGCATTTTTGCCCTACATTGTTTAATGTATACGAAAAGAAATATTACAGTTTTCAAACAACATAATGATGTACAATGTACATAATACAAGAAATCAAGACCATCTTATCACTTCGTACACACGATTAACCAGACGGCAAACAGGCATCACCCATCATGCTATAAGATTTTTCAATGCTTTGAGTCCTGAAATAAAAAAACTTGAGTGAAAATCTTTTCAAGTTTAAGATTAAAAGTTACTTTATGTCCAAAGCATTCTATACATTTGACGAAATTCGTAATGGGTTAACAAATATGTAAGTATTGTATACTATATTTGTATATCAAATTCTGCTCAATTGTTTACATGTAAGTGCAGATTTGTAATTTTACATATTCTGTAAAAGTTATTTGACGGGTGTAAACGTACTGTACCTACTTGTATATGTTTTAACACGAATAAACGATTATTATTATTATTACTACTATTTTTTGTGCTTAGTATTACTTATTAAAATGCCGCAATTCACGAACGGCGAGAGAACAGATGCTCTTCATCTACGGCGAAGCTCCAGGAAATACTGAAGAAGCACGGTGGAAACACATTTCCAAATCCATGCAAGAACATTTACAGCATTTACGCGATTATGAAACGTTTCGTGTGTGTGTCGCTAATGATGGATGCCACTTTGAACAGTTGTTATAAACATTAAATTTGTAAATTACTGTAGTGAACGTTTGAATCTGTTCTTCCACACAGATATTATTCGGTGAGTGAGTGCGCCTTTGCAGGTAGTCACGCCTGTGATGTTTATTGCCTACTATCAGCGAAGCAGGTTCCGTAAGTTTTTTGTTATTTCATGACCGTCGTATAAGGGGCGGATAAAATAATTTTCCCCCCGTGTTCTATGTGCTAAAAATTTGTTAAAATTTGTTAAAATTTTTGCACTTATTTTACAAAGACCCTGTATTATAGATTACGCTAAAAACCTAAGAATAATTTACATAACTTTATTTTTAATCAAAAATTGTAAGCAAAAGCATGATACTCTACTAAAATGGTTACTATACCGGGTGCTGCACTGATGAACGCGACATAGGAAATCCCATGTTAATTTATGTGTTCAAATATTGGCTTCCCTAATTATTTTACAGCAAAATTCCATTTAGGTTTTTTAAAGTACTCTTCAGGATGAATCTGTCTGTGTAGTTTGAGAATTTTCATTTGCTCAGTTTCAAAATATTTTAAAAAGATTCAGTAACCAAATTCAATTTATATTGAGCTATCAGCACGGCCTTGATCAGTTGCTTTACTTTATTTAAACGTTCACTGATCAAGGCCTTGTGGATAGTTCTATATTAATTAAATTTGGTTACTGAATCTTTTGAAACGGAGCAAATGAAAAATTCTCAAACTGCAAAGACAGATTCATCTTGAAGAGTAGGTACTAAATGGAATTTTGCTGTAAAATAATTAGGGAAGCCAATATTTGAACACCTCTAAATTAATATGGGATTTCCTATGTTGCTTTCATCAATACAGCACTCTGTATCGAATATGTTTCACTTATTGTAACCACTAGAAAAAAGCAAAGTTATGACATACGTATGGGGCAAAGGTCAATAATAGCTTCAGAAAAATCTACGTTTACTTTTTACAAAACTCATTTTAGAAGCACTGGATGTGATTTAAATCCAGCAGTTGAGAGAAGTTTACTAATATACAGGGCTGCGCCACCCATAAGAGCAGTGCCCTGGGGCGCCGCAACATCTCATCTATTATTTCTAGTATGTACTTACTTTCTTCATAGATCTAAACTCTTTTTGAATTTTGTATTTTTAATATATGTTTGTAGTTCTATATAGTGATGTTATGTAGAACGAAATCTAATACACATCGCAGGTGTTTCTAATAAAATTTTATTTTTTTATTATTGCGATTATATCTCAGAGCTATGTCTCAGAGTGCGGCAGCAGAGTTACGAGAATATGTATGTATGTGCGACCGCACTGGATACCTGAACGGTCAATACAAAATACAATACAAAGAATTGTATATCTGACGTCATTTGTAAATTTAAAAAAATCCACGTTATGCGTTGAAATGTAGGATAACCATTTTGAATTCCTTGAGGTTTAAATAAATGTTTATAAACTGTATCTTATGATATCGAATTTTACTATAAAAATTGAAAATTATATCAAAAGAGCTTGATGCTATAAAGACAGGTTTTAACGTACCCACACTTTCGTGGAAAATGCACTCGAAAGACTATTTTATTAAACGCCATGCATAAATATGTAGTAAAACTTTAACGACCTTTAAAATTGACGTGAACTTCAAAATTAAATGCAAATTTATCCTGGACGGCATCAGACGTGTGAGATTAGCCCTGTGTTCGATCTTTCGCCGAGAATTAAATGCTCGGTCACGGCAGTACCGGCTGACCAAAGCGATCATGACATTATATAGCCTATGACGATGATGATGAGGATGACAATAAAAAAAAATACGCCCGTGACGTGTGTATGTAGTTTTTTGTACGTCTAAGCCGGAAATTTGTATGCATAACCAATTTTCCGTATTGCCTTGCAATGCGGAGCGTCTCCGGGGTAATCACCCCCAGGAAATAGAAAAAGCGCGAAACGAGCGTTTAGATTTGCCCGCATTTATCCTTGGAAACTGTATGCTCGTAGATTTGAAAGAGTGAGCGTGTACGAATTGTTTGGTAAAAGTTTGATGGCACACATTTTTACGTGCTCGGAAATTATTACTAGAGTCGTTTTATTTTCTGAAATATGAGACATTTATTATAACATAAATTGTTCATTTTTTATTTTAACAATTCAAAAATTGTCGTACTCTCCTATTTCTAGTACAAGATTTGGTTCAATTTATTAAACAATTCGATTACTGTAATAAATTGTATCAAAATTAGAAACTATCTGGAAAATAGAACATGTTCTATCTCCAAACCGTATCTGCAATCCAAAAATTTCTTGTTCTAAATTTTTTTTTGGAGAAATTGTACAAAAATTAGTGTAATCTAAAGTTCGTTTTACATTACCTTATTTCTTGTACAAGATTCGCTTCAATTTAAATTATACAGTAAATTATATAAAATTTAAAAACGATTTGCAAAACAGAACGTATTCTATCTCCAAACCATATGTGGAGACCTATAATTTCTTGTATTAAATATTTATTGTAGAAATTGTAGGGTAGTCTAAATAAGTAATGGTTTCACCAAAAATATAGTATCCCGAGGGTGGAAAGTTTGTAGAATGTTAGCCATTCGAAAATTTAGAATAAATTAAATATTATAAAGTATTTATATATTTGTTTAATAAAGTAAATTCTTTCTAATGTTTCGTTTTATGCAAATTATAATTTCCTTGTCCCGAAATGTCCTAAATACAAAGTGAAATCAATGGTATTTCTGGCTAATTAGTAAAGCTCTTTGCGCTTTTGGTTTACGGGAGTAATGGTAATAATGAGCCTTTGTCGAAGGTCACAACTGACTCACAATACTTAATACAAGTAGCCAAGAGTAAGATATACAATTTGCATAATAATTCAATGCTATTACAATTTTAATTTGTATCAATTATCTAAATGGCTTAATTCTGACAATTACATATAACTGAACTAATAAATAAAACATTTTTTATGAACTCGTTTGCATTTAGTTTTCCGCTAATTGCATTTTGTAAATGAATTTTTAGTTTCAGTGCAATCGTATTCGCGTCGAACTGTGCTAATTTAATTAGAATCCAATTTCCAGAGTGCAATTTCATCCCCCGACCCGTTTAACAAACTATTAAATTGTAACGATTTTTTTTTATCTATTGCTTAAAGAAATTTTCTATCTAGCCGTTTACTTGAATCAAGTGCAAAGTGACGCCGATCACTTTCCAACTACATTTAACAGCGAAGTCGCTTCACTCGTTTTATTCCCAAACCATCATTGCTTCGTCAATTACACATTCGTATTGTTCCTGCGGCTACAATTACGTGCGAAATAATGCTGTAATTCTATACAGCAATGAAATCCATCTGTATAATCAGTACGTTTAATTGACACGCTCTAATGCATGTGCTTTTTTTACTCAAATGCGTATTTCAGGATGCTTATTTATAGTAGTACGTGCACCCTACCTGAAACCCGGTAATCAATACGAGGATGAAGTAATTATTAACGATGAAACTTAATTACTCAATATTGCTTGGTAGGTATTTTAGGAGCGAAGCCTTTGCAAGTCTTAATTGAATGTAATGAATACCACTGCAACAGTTTGCCACTTTTCTTCCACTGTGAACCTGGATTAATTTAGTTGTAGATTACTTGGCGGTATGTTGCTGACACTTCGTATACTATCGAGTTTTAGTTGTATAGTAAAACAAAAATGAAATGTATAAAGCCACTAAAAAAATTCAAGCAATTTATTACTTGCAGTTTTGAATTTGAATTCCTAACACAAACTGACATCACAGTTATTACTTTATACAATGAATGATTGATTAAACGATATGTCTACGCTTATCTCAAATAAGCAGCAGCAATTAATAATAAACGTCTTCGCCTATTTGTATAAGTACACAATGCCATTGTGCCTTCAGTTGAAAATATTTCGCATTAACAAGGAGAGGTGCGCACGATTGCTCTTCAAGCTTGCAATACGTTTCGCTTTTTGCAGCGTCGAATTTCGTTCGAGCGGTCTTTAGTGGCTGCCTCATTATTTTCTAATTACCCCTTGTGTTTTACTCCTCTCGTAAAATCTTTCATAAATGCAACGATAAAAATTCATGCGCTCGTAAACGTATCCCGTCAACGCTGAAAAATATAACATCGCCGTAAAAGGACATCTTTATTTCAGCGGGTCTAATTAATGAGGGCGTCGCGTCGTTAACTTTACTTAAAATGTATCCTGGAACGGTGAGGCTCATAATAATTATTACGCGATGTTAAGTTGCATTTTGATGGGACGTTTCGCAATAAAAGCAGTGATTTTTGTTTGTTTTCATTGTTACAGTCTAATAATTTTATCCATAATAAATTCGTGAAAGGTAGAGAGGAAGAAAATTAGTTTTTGCATTTTTCAGAAATGAACAAGTAAACAATATCTGTGGCAGCAAACAACTCGTTCATACTAAACAAAGTTGAAAATAGCAATATTTTGAATTAAGAAGATCTAATCTATTAATTAGAAAATACCTAATGTATTATAGCATTTTCGATTTAATGTTTTAAACACTTTTAGAGGATCTCCATCTTCTACTATTGTATGAAATTTAAAAAAAATACTTTGGAAGGGTTTTTAAACTGGTTCGATTCCGAAATAACAAGGACAAGTGGGTAAGATTGCAGTGGAGTTCTCGAGGTACCCTTCTGCTGACGAGGACCCAAATAGGGGGAAACAGCTGTCTAGAGGTTGCTCGAAGGATCTACTGCAATCAAAACCGACTGGCAACAAATTTCTTAAATGTATAGTTTAAAAATTAGTATTGTTTATAAATAATTTATATCATATTGAAAATAAGTGTACCCGTAATCTAAAACTTAACTTCCAATTTATAGTGCAAGGCCATAGCTAAAAATAATAACAGAGACAGCCAAGTATTTTAAAGACGGGATCTCCAAATAAAGTTACATTCATCTACCTACTCTAAAACATAACTTTTATATTAAAATATCTTCACTGTAGAAATGTAAGCATTTAATAATAATCATTTTAGTTTCGAAATGAAAGTGACAGCAGGAAAGCTAACAACATTGCATTCATGCAATAAAATAGTCTATACATATAACTCGGTTTGTTGGATAATTTTACGAAAGACACTTGTCACAAAGTTTATTATTGAAGTAAATATTTTAGACAGTTTTTAGACACTAATATTAATAAATAATTTAATATAATAAAAATGGGAATTTGATTTAAATGTTTTTTTAATATACAGTAATATTATCGTTTGAAAATGGATTATTATTTCTAGGGATTTATTTTATGTACGATATTAATCATAATTTATACACTAATTTTTTGTCAAACAATTTTAGATAAGGTTTATAAGCAACTTCCAGCTTCAGACCTGTACAAGAAATTCCACATTATCGTGTGAATTATACGAACGAGGAATTAAAAACTTCGTAGTCTCACACACTCAAATTAAGCAAAATAATATTTATTAATTTACTCGAGCGACGTTTTATGTATAACGTCCGACAAGTTTTGTTGAATCAACAGTCTATCATCATGCGCAAAGCTTATTTAAAGAGTTAATATTTAATGTTTTCGCTTTTAATTAATTGGGCCCTTTGAAGTTATTTTTATGAAGGTCATTTGTTTCAACTAAATTAAAGTGCTTTCTCTTTAAAAATTATATATTCGATAATTCTATTTTTATTATTTGTGTTTGTATGTCATTAGTTAAAATTCTATTTAATTGGGATTAAGTTTTCAAAATTATTCTAGAATTTGTGTCTATTAAACTTCCTTTAAACAAAATCTAAACAATTAGTTTCTTAAATTTGACAATTTCTTTATTCTGTCAATATATTATTAATATTTTTAAAAATTATTTTATGTGTATAGGTACGCAATAAAAAAAATTTACCAATAATGTCAGTTTTACATTATAAACCTAATCCACCAGATTATCGTGAAGTCATGGCCATGATTAAAGATAGCAAGATTAACTACGGCACCGACATACCGAACCAGCCCAACTCCAAACGTGAGAGTCTTTGAATGCATGATAGAGTAATTCAAGACCATTGCTTCCAAAGAACTACATAGAAGTTAAACGAGTGCAAAACTTAATGATGCGTATAAAGTGTTAGGTTTTCGTTTAGCTTCAAAGGCATTTTTTTGTTGTCGTCAGTGGTTTGCTAAAACTTTAAAATTACTAATTATTTTACTATCTTGATACATTTTTTTGGTATTGTCTTTATTATACCTGTACAGCATATTAGTTTCATTGCCTTCGTGCAAAGTAATTACTTTAAAAAGTGGAATTTTGAAAAGAAAATATCACGTACCAACGGAAAGCTAAACAATAACTCAAAGTTCGAACAACCGACGCTGATAACCTGATAAGTAACGCATGAAATGACCATTCTAACAACTCGGGCTTGTGTTGTCGGTTTTGTATGTACCTGCAAAAAATAATTTATCGGCTTTTGCGTGCCCACCTCATTTGCATCACTATCTAAAAGTTAATGTTTGATGTACGCGTGTATTATGCGAGATGTAATCGTTCTATCGTTTCGAAAATATAGCGTGAGGGAATTTGAAACTAACAAAACCGCTCAATGGAGGACGTCAATGGTTTACAAAAAAAGTGACTGGTGAGAGCTTTAGATTCAGCAGTCGTTCTAAAGAAAGTGCATTTTTCATTATGTGTATCATTAAATACTTTGATCGTGTGATATAATAAACAAACACTCAATTTTTGGTATTTTCAATTAACAAATGAGCTTTTACTCATCTGAATTCATCTTGAAACCATAGCTTTTTTAAATTTCAAAAGAAATTCTTGGAATAACCAATTTTAGGTAAAATTTCGGATCTGTTTTGCATAACAATAGGTAGAGAGTTATTCTCATTTCTACCTGAGTGTGTATAACGATATTAACAGCAATGCAGAGCAGGAGCGTAAATGTTGAGGTGCAATTTCTTTACCTGTCCGAGCAAAGCTTTTTTATAAAGATTTACAGAATCTTCTAAAGACTACCATGCCATGCCAGAAGGAGTACTGCATTCGACGTGACGACGAAAGAACAAGCCCGGCATTGCTACCAACTAAACAGCGTTTCTTTTTGCTTTCTGTAATGGTATCACCATAAGCATTTCTTCATTCCAGTGGCCTTGCTTATTTCCCTTCTTATGCCTCTTCTCTTCTCCTTTACACTTATTATTTCTTTGGCCATTGCCGCTATTTTGTCTAGTTTTCTTTTTTCTCTAGCATTATTTCAATGGCGTTCTCCTCTTGTTCAGCTTTCTTTCTGATCATAACCTATTTCTGCATTAAAATGATATGTTCAACATTATCCCAGATATGACAGTGTTTACAATTTAGCGAGCCCCACGTTCACTTATTAATTGCATCGTTTCTCCATGCTTTCTGCTATACCATAGATTTTACTGTTTGATACTAGCCATTTTTATATCGAGTGTAATTAAGACGCAAAACTTTCTTGTTTTCACCGTTTACACTGTCTTATTTATAGCCATTGTAGCTGACTTTCCCTCTCTGTATCCATATTGTTATTCTGATGTATTGTATTCCTTTCCACAAGTTCCTTATTTAATTTGACTAATATCGATTGTTCCAGAAGTTTTCCGGAAGTATCCAATAGGTCCAAAGGTTTTCATCCATATTTCGTTTCGGCTTCTCGATCAAAACTTGGTGACCTTCCATACCGTTAGAAGTACACCTCTTTCCAATATTTTATTCATTATGCTCAGTACTTAATGAGGCTGTTTTTTGACTACCACCTTCAATATTTCTTCCGATATGTTGTCCTTTCCTTGGACTTTCTTATTTCTTCTCTTCCTGCCGCTCAGCCTTGAATGGTACTATGTTCCTCACTCTTTTACTTCCTCTAGGTTATTCATCGCGTCTTGGAAATAGCTACTACCTTCAATTTCTCCTCCAAGGGGATTAATTTCCTCTGAATTCGCAACTTTGTCGCAATCTTGTCTTTTCCTTGAGCTTTCTTATTTCTTATGTTTTTGTAGCCTCTACCAGCTGCTCAATCTTGAATGGTGCAATGTTCTTCACTCTTTCCACCTCCCCTTAGGTTCTTCATCGCATCTAGCTACTACCTTCAATTCCCAACTTTTTACTGGCTATTTTATACCCTGTACCCCATACGTAATATTCCATTTGTTTATTTCTGTCTTCAATTTATCTCTCTTTTCTTTATAGGATTGCTTTAATGTCCTATATCTCAGTGTTTTCCCTCTGACGTGTTCTATTTTCATTTTCCTCTTGGCTCTTGGGAATTCTGATCTCTTGTGGCCACCAGTATACTGTACTTCGTCTGTTTTTCCTTCTTAGCAGCGTGAACAAAGGTGCAGGATCGCAACTCTCTCGGATTCGTCAAGAACAACACTTCCCCTATTTTTATTGAACTAATAATAATCGATTAGTAAGCAACATTTACAAAAAAATATATACCTATATCTGACATACTCAAGACGAAATCTTTCTGGATTCTGATGTACAATTAATAAAGAGAACGATAAAATGATCCTATGGAAAACAAATATTCCGGGAAAGACAGAACCCCGAGGGTTATTCAAAAAACTGGTCCCTGTAATTCTGAATTCCTGAAGCCGTACTGTCAGAGAAACAACAATACAGAAAAATTTCAACTCAGTAGAGCTGTAGGTTAATTGGGCACGCCCGACCTTAACGTATTAACTAATGATAATCTAATAGTCGGGTACGGTTCCGGTTTATGTATTCTGCCGGAGTATTATTTCGACACTTTGCACTTGCCGGAACGCGGACAAACGAAGGTTCGTGGGTAGATCACGTCAAACGCAATAAATATTTAATTAAGCCGGAACATAAAGAGACTTCCCTGCATATTTGAAGGCCCAAAGTACACGCGTATAAGCCGCCTAGAAAGCGTTACTGGAGCAAGTTCAAAAAGATAATTTTCGATTTCAATAACGCCTCTAGGAAGCGATTAGTTTTAACGTTGAAAAGAACTCTTTTTTTTCTTTTTCAAATACAGCACTTCTTTTCAATTCCCTTCCGTTGCAATTGCGGAAGTGAATTCACAATGAGGTCTTTTGTGTTTGAAAAAAATGCACCTGCCTGCATCTTGAATTAAATTAATTTTCGTTTGTAAAACTGGAACTTTTTTTTAAATCTTGATGTATTAGACCTACGCGCTCTAAATTTTTCGTTTCCGGACATAATAACTATACAATGTAGGGGGACATTGTTTGCTGCGTTTTCTTCGGAAAGAAAAAATCACCATTGGGCATGTTTCTACCCTAACCATCTTGATATTTGTTGGAAGTCTTTCATTCTGCTGAACTAAGAATTGTAAAGCAATTCTTAATAAGCTTACAGAGGAATTTAATACTAGAACTTAAACTTAAAAATTTAAGTAAACTTAAACTTCCAAAATAAAAATAAAATTTAATAATGATCGTTTTTTTGTTTTGTTTTAGAAATATCATGCGCCACTTTAGTATATACCTGTCTCTATGGATGGCAACGTTTTACGTGTTCGCTGCTGAAGAGCAACAGAAAAGAGCCCCATCCGGATTCACCGGAGTCAGAGGAAAGAAGTCCATTCCGGACGAGGCCTATACTGAAACGACGGAGACGGCGGACGGGGGCGTCAGCAATGACTTAAACGACGTCGTCGCTGACGTAACGTACGTCGAGAAACGCGCTCCTTTAGGTTTTCTCGGCATGAGAGGCAAAAAGCCTTTCGACGGCTGGATACGAGAGGATTCCGGAGAGCTTTACAAGAGAGCACCCTCCGGATTTATGGGCATGCGAGGGAAAAAGGAGTTGAATTACGGTAACTATTTTTTTTTAACTCTAAGTACTGGCCGCTTTAAACACCAACACCCACGATTTCAGCTTAAGACGATTTATCTACATCGCTTGCAGTTTCGCCGATAATTTACCAGGTGTCAGTTAAATCATCCGTAAATTATTGAGACCATATATTAAGTGACAGGATTACGGCAGCAGATCTCTCTGCGATGATAAATCACATAGACCCAATTTTTTTTCGCTCTCAATGTTAATTTGTATTTTCATTAACTAGGTGGGAAATCTATTATGGTGATGATTATTTTAGGATGAAACAGAACAGTCGCAGACAGTGGGATGACCGGAGGCGATTAAAACATTAAATAATCAGTAGATACTGCAGAGACTTTCCGCAACATTTGGTTAGTGAGTTAAAAATGTACAGCTCGAGTTTCTGCATTTACCCTTGGCTAATTTTCCTTAAAAATTTAACAGCGGTTTGGACTGCGCCTTAATTTAGCTGCAACACTATAGTGGTGATATTAAATTACAAATAAATTAAACACCTATGAGATTTTTTAATCCTGTAGATATTAAAGGACATAGAATAAATAAAATATTGAAAAATGCCTCAATTTTGTTAGGGGAAGAAATAAATTCCTTGCGCATGAAAAAATTAAGTAGTTGCATCGAATAAATTAGTTGTTTCGAGGTTTTTATTACAAGGGGAAGTTAATAAATTATCTACCTACCCCAGCGGTTCTCAGACTTTCGTATTTGGAGGGTCCTTTAGAAAATTTGAACACTGCTTTAAGCAAATACTTTTTCGCAGATGAAGACATTGAATTAGGTGACTGGAATTGGATAATAAAAGTGTAAAAATTTAATTTTGATGCCTTGCTCATTTATTCGACATCCCTCTGTAGTTTCGGCGCTCCATCCCCCAAGGGTGCGCGCCCCACAGGTTGAGAACTGCTGATCTAGCCCATGATGAAGAAAAGGGGGAGTAATTTAAATATTTTCGATTTACAACATATTCTCCATTTAAGTCCACGCTTGTGCCGCTTTTTTCCAGTTGTTTCAACTCACTGAAAAAATTATTTTGGAAGCTCTGCAAAAAATTGTCTACAGCATCTTTTAGTTCCCTATCTGAAGAACATCGCCTTCCTCGCAGAGTCTTTTTAAGTTTTCGAAATAGGTAACAATGGGAGGGTGTTAAGTATGGACTATATGGAGAGTGGTTCAGTTCAATAAAGTCTCTAGCATCCATTAATTCCTTGGATTCAATTGTGATGCAAGAGAACGATTTCTTTACAGAGCTTATGAGGTCGTTCTTGTTCAAGAGCCTTTTTTAAATTTTGAAGTGTACTTCGGTAAGCTTCTACAATAATTGTTGAGTCTTTTGGCATATATTGAATTAGAAACATATCCTTCCTATCTCAAAAAACCGTAGCCACCAATTTTGCTGCAGAAACCTTTATGCATCCACTGCATTAGGTCCTTGTTTTGTTTCTGGGTCAAGTTTCATCAGTGGTGATTCTTTTTGAAAATAGGTTTGGATTCGCCTGTAAAGAGGCTAAATTTTGCGCCGAAATTTTCTTGCAGCACAATTTTTGTTCTGACATGCAGACACTTTGCTAAATGTAAGTGCAATATTCTTAAAACTTAAGCTCAATCAATTGCTAGATGTGTTTTTGAATTATAAATAATCTTAATTTTAAATTATTACAATTTTTGTAGGTTTGCACAAACATAATTATTTTTTAACAACATAAAAAGAAAATTGCACTTCGTCTTACAATAAGGTTGTTTACAGTCGTGCATTTTAACTTTACCCAATTTACTTTAATACGTAATTTTACGTTCCGGAGGACATGAATTTGAAGGCACTTCAATTCTCTTATCGCAGGTTTGAAGTAAAGCTCCTATTTTGCCTTACAATCAACAAACAACATTTTGATAATTTGATTATTCCGAGCAAGCTTATTTCCTTCATTCCACTGCAATAACTCGAGTGACTTCATGTAAGTACGAGTACATAAAACTCACTTTCGTTGATGAAAAAAAAAGGAAAAAGAAAGAAGTCGAAATTGAAACGAAGACGTAAAAGTTTCCTTGTGTTATTTGCACAAATTATTTTGCCGGCTTTTAAAAATCAACGCCGTTTATAGGCATTATGGATTACGTGACCACTTGTTGCTTTTGCTTTTAAAGCTGAATTCGACTTAAAGCTACACAACCAATCATACAGAGTCGTTCGTATTGCTGTCTACACGTAGAGAACTCGAAATGTATAAAATGTAATTTCAGAATAACGTAACGTCGCTCGCCACCGTAGTAATAATATTTTACCAAAAGTTTGTCCTGTAGTAGAAAATTATGCAAATTATTAAAGTGTACGATGTCTCACATAATTGAAACAATACAAGTTATTGTATGTTACAAAGACAAATGCTGAGTCGTGCCGTCTAATTATGAACGGCATTAGAATACGTAATACGGATGCTCAAAGTTAGGGAATTTCCCTAAAACAGTATTATTTACATGCATATGGTGAGGAAAATAAATTACACAGGTCGCAAGCCATATGGAATCAAATATGAATTACCCCTACATACAGTGAAACACATATTACGAGGCGAGTATAGATCTGACTTGCACCTTCTTATACAGCGGTAACGATAATAACACAAAGTAAATAAAACAAATTTTGTTTTTCAAAATAATGTCCTTTCTTTAATGTAAACTTATCTCAACGATCAGGCAACTTGCAAATACCGACAGAGAAAGATTCTTATGGTTATCTAAAGCCAGTTTTGCAGAACTAGGTACATCACTGACAAACATGTGTGATACAATTGTCAATATTTATGGAAACAAACCAAAGTCTTTGCTATTTACTAATTATATAAGTGTCTTGATTATTATGAAGTAAATTTGAATATTGTTCATTGTTATCAATCAGAAATTTAAAAAGTCCACGTCGAACCTATACTCCCCTCGTATATACATGTAACAATTCGATTTTCACTAAAGTTTTTCATGGCATTAAGTTTGATTTTTTTTTATCTCCAAGAAAATAGAGACTGCTGTTAAAAAAAGTAGTTAATTATTTGTTTAATTTTGTATTCATAATTTTTCTGTTTATGTTTAGATAATGGTTATGATAAACGAGTGCCAAGCGGATTCTTTGGAATGCGTGGCAAAAAGACCTACGACGACGACGACGACCTCTATTTAGACGACAAAAGAGCACCCTCCGGATTTTTCGGCATGCGAGGTAAGAAGGACTACGACGATGAAATGGACGAGATGAAACGGGCACTTCCCGAAAACCGCTTCTTCGGAATGAGGGGCAAGAAACAGCCGTTCAGGAGCAGCTTCTTCGGCATGAGGGGCAAGAAATACCCCTACGAATTTCGGGGTAAATTCGTCGGCGTACGCGGCAAGAAATCTTCCGGAGAAATTAGCTCGCCGGTGTATCTCAGCAACAGCAATAACGCCTACGATAGTGACTTCTTGAGGAGTGACGATGATTTGGATCTTGAGCAGCTGATGCGTTTGCTAACGGAAAACGAAAGGATTGATGATTTTGAAAATCAAAAGGCTGATAGTTACCTTGCCCAACAACAAATATAAGTAGGTAATTTTTACAGCAGACAAAATTTTTTACTGTGTAATATTTACCGTCTGTTTGTTTCAGGATTGTCTTGAGGCAGTAGTCAAAATAGAAAATAGTAATAACGTCTCTCAAAAAAAATTGTTAATTCTGTTTTTATTACGTTATTGTTAAACCAAACAGAGTTAGATTAATTTTTATAATTGTTTTAAGTAATTATTTAAATTTAAATCAATTCTTGGATAGGTCTGTACTTTGTATTTAACACTGTTTTGGTATTTAAATTGTAATGATGAGACTTAATTAAATCATAAAATTTGTTATAAATGTTGACAACTAAACTTGAATGTGCAGCTAGAACGATGTTGCCTGTACATTTCCGAGTTGGCTGTCGCTGATTTTGGCTTTTTTCTATTGGCTGGCTAGAGAAAAGTCGAACGTGTTTGAAATCACATTGATTATTTCTTTTTTATTATCCGCATTTGCCCTATTTACGTATGACGGTACAACGAACTCGGAACTATAACTTAATCGTTTAAAAATTTGAGGCAATTTTTCCAAAAAATCTTTTTGAATTGCAAATTGGCGCAAGCTCTTATGTAAGTAGGGTCTTAAATGTAAGTGTTTTGATAAGTACTTGTTTAACTATGCGTATTAGTTCGAGATCAATGTGACTTCAGTTTTGTTGTATTATATGGTATTTCTATTGTATTATATAGTGTTACGTAAGTATTAAAAATTACTGTATTATGTAGAGATTTCAGCACTGAATAATACATGTTAAATAAACGTCTATTTTTTCTTGCACTCAACTAAATTGCTAACTGATATATTATTTACCTTAGTTTACCTTTCCTTTCTTTAAAGTCTTTAAAAGGTACAATTATTACATGTAAAATATAATACGAGCAGATGCTTTAAATTTGGCAAAAGATAATTTTAATATTCCTTCTTAAATAAAAAAAATTAAAAACCATTCCATAAACGGAAGCAGAAACAGAAAATCTTGAAATGTAGTTTGATTTTGTTTTTTATCGTTAACTGTCTATTTTCGAGTTCAAATAATTATTCGAAAGTTCATTCACTTTACGTGATTGATAATGTAAAAAGAACGTATGCAGAACAACGAAAAATCAAAATAATAAATTATCTAGTTTTAAAGACTGTTTGTGAATACAAAGGAATACTTTTGCTGACATTTTGAGAATTTGATTTGATGTTAGTAGAAAACCAATCAAACTAAAGCTTAAAGAAAGTTGGCAGTTAATGATTTGGAAGTTATCGCAAAATTTCAGCTTCAAGACTTCAGAGAAGATTTTATTTGGATTATATTCAGTTTCATTCTAAAACATGCACTTTTTTCTACACCCTTATCCGTCTACAAAGTTGTATTAAACAATAAACAATATCTCTAAATGAATTTGTTTTGAACGCTCTACTTCTTGATTGAGCCGTAATTTCTAGATCAACTTAATTTAGTGCTGAAAGAATATTTCTTGCAAAAAACACAACACACTTAGCAAGAGATGTGTGAAAACTATCGACATCACTTCTGTCCATTCTGTACTATACAGCTTGCGAACGACTGCAAAGGTCATAATATCAAATTCATGGAACTTGAGCTCTGCATCATCAATCACCGAAATTACAACCGACAAATATTTCAGTATTATTTCTTTGGCAACAATGAGTAAGTAAAAAGGATGAAGTTATGCTTTTTACGTCTGATTATACAACGCCAGACGCGTTTTATTTATGACACAGAGCTCTTCTCTTATGAAATGAAAAATTTTATACCCATACTTCGTTTTGTAGTGTGGAAGGGTTTGACGACGCTCTTGTGTCATTACTTGATCTGCTTTACAGTGTTGCTAGGTTTAGTGAAATATCACCAGATCTGGTAATTTTCGCTATGTTTATAAACTAACATTGCTTATTTTAATTATGAGATGCTGTTTTTCTCGTCCTAAAATTATTTTGAATTTGTTTTATGTTGTCTTGTGTGTTGTTCTGAAGTAATCTGTAATTGCATTTAAATTTTGAATTTGTCTAAGTTCTGTCTCTAGTAATTTAACTAGAGTGTTGTATGTACTAAATCAGTTTTAAAATTGTCCTAATCAATTTATAATTGTGCGCTATTCTTAATATATTTATTTATTTATTAAATTTTCTCTTTATTTTCAAGTCAATGTTATTCTTAAAAGGAAGAACGTAATTTTTCGTCAATCCCGAAAATTATACGTAGTGGCGGGCAAGGGCTGAAATCCTATTCCGTATAAAGAGGCCGTAATAGCAATGTCTGGCTCAAAAGCTCAAACCAGATACCTACAAACAAAGAAATTGCTATTTGTGTCCTTTAGTTTCAGTAAAAGAGTGAGGAGAAGAAGTAGAAATTGTTGATTATTGCGGTGATTAATTTTGGAAATTAAGACCTAGTTTGGGCATCACAATAGAACTTCTCTCTTACTCTCGTCGAGATATCTAGACGCACATAGTATTTTGTCGAAGCCTTGTACTAAAATTGATAAAGTTGAAAGTATCATGTTATCATTCAATTTTAACCACCCGTCCCTCACAAAAATTGTACGTGTATTTCAAATAAAATGTGAAAACTGTGTAGCAAATAAAAGAGTACGGCGTTTTTTTTTTATTGCAACTAGAATAACAACATACCTATTTACTTAGAATATTTAAAAATGAAAATTTCAGTAACGCAAAAATTTATTATTTAATTTTTCTTAGTTTAATGTTGACTTTCTGTATTTACATATTTGATCTATTGTTAGTTTTTAAGATACTTTTCAACCCAGTCATAGAAGCATTTAATGTTCACATTTCCACGGATCGCTTACAACACGCCGTGAAGAAGTTTGATCGCTTACCAACCTTAGGAGCCGTTCGCAACCTGTATAATTAGGCCAGCTTAGCAAGTCAAGAACATTCATTTTGTAACAACCATACATTTTTCTTATTATAATTTTTGGAAGAAATAATGTACCCATATCTTATCTATGTATCTCCATCTTCCACATTTTATTTTATCTCCCTTTATTAATTTGATACAAGCTCCGTACGCTGGTGTCTTCCATATTTGTGCGTACTCTATGTGTGTGTAACTGTATGATGTTGTTCCTACTTTTCCCATTTATCTTAATCGGACACAGCCGAGGTGAATGGGCATTGCTATTTACATATCAGATAATAAATAGGCTACACACTGGTAAACCGTGACACAATCGAAAGTTATTTCAAAAGAATTTTCAAATATTAAAAAAATAAGACATCATAAACACAATTTGGCCCGTATTAGCATCCTTTGATTAATTTAATAACGTGTTGATTTCCCATGGATGGAAACGCTTGTCCGCCACTCTCTATTTAAGGCCACTTTACATGGAGCAATTTTTGCAAGCGATTTGTCGCAGCCATTGCCCGCGACGAGCAATTACCTTGTGTAAATAGTAAGTCGCTCGTGCAGTTTCTCGCAAATAGTAGTCGCATATGCGATTTTTTAATTTAGAACCCGTTCTATCTGTTTGCGATTTTTCAGTGCAATCTAACATGTTATCATAAAGTCCCGACACCCTAGTAGGCCTTGGATGTGTAAGGGCACGTCTTTCCTTAGAAAATTGAATGACGTTTATAATTTGTATGTGTCACATTAGAAGTAGAATTCGACAATATGAAGCGACGTGTAAATCTTTGCCGTCAGCAAAATGGGGACCATTTTCAACAACTTTTATGAATATGCTTTAACATTGGAATTTCTCGTTAATATACCTACACGTTTGTTGAGCCTGTAGCGCTTTGATATGTGTCGATTGATTAAATAGAAATGTCAATCTGATTAATCAATTACATTAAGAAAAGACATGCGTTCACACTTCCAAAGCCTACTGGGGTGACGGGACTTTATGACAACATGTTAGTTACTTCTCTAGTAATATTTAAGTGACAAGTTGATTTTCAGTAATGAAGTTGCTTAGTATTTAATAGTAATGATTACATTATGCAATAGAACGCAGCGATAAAAATATTGCTTGCGATCGGCCACAGCAAGTGCTCGCTGCGATTAATTGCCTCGTGTAAAGCTAGCTTTTACACATTAAAGCGTTTCTTGTTTATTTTAATCAAGACTTTAATTAAACACGGCTTTAATCATAAGATTAGAATACGGGCCAGTGAATATTAGATAATTTCACAAAATAAATATTTTGTATAAACCATAATTTCCAAACACCACGTTATATTTATTGCCTCTCGACTATTCCAACTTAATTTAGTGACATTTAAAACTACAGATCAGTATCATTTATATCAATTCTGTTGGTTTGGACCTGACCTGAAGCAAATCCTGTAAGTACAAGTTTCTTGTTTCTGTATAACAAAACCAGGAGGGTATTTTTAGATTTCTTGAGCTATTACCTCAGTAATTAGGTACCCATATACAGGAAACTTTGTTTACTGGATGCAGTAATTAAAAACTTGTCTTAATTTGAAAAGAAATAAGTTTTTAACGCGGAGGGGATAAAGGCAGATGGTCTTTGAATGGAAACAGTGCAGACATGAATGCCAAGTCGCCTGTCATGCAGCAATTACTTCTTTTGTTTGTGTTGTTCTTGAGACATTACAGTCAAGGTAAGCATGTTAGGAGTGTGAGTGCATTTTAACCTTCAGCAAAGCGTGATGTCACGTTCAACTTGATCATGAAATTAATTCTTTATATTATTATTATTAAATAATATATCTATATGTAACCTAACGGTAGAAAACTTGTTGAAATTATTAAAATTTTTATATAAATAGGTATATAAAAAACACAGTTTTTAAGAAACTCTTAAAGTAAATTTGCTTTCATTTACGACTTATCAAACATCAAACTAAAATATACAGTGTACACTAGGAATTGTTTTACTACGTAGATAACATCTGAAAGGTTTTATTCCTCAAAATCTAAATTGCTGAATATAAATAAAATTAAAGAATTTAATAGTTAAAATGTCCTACCTTCCTAACTACCATGAAGGAACCGCAATTGTTTAAGTTAAATTCAAGAGAATTTTAAACCCATGGTTTTATTTCAGCTACTTGCAAAGATGGTTGTAATGAAACCACGTTTTTCTATGAAGATATAGGGTGCAAATCAATCTATGAGAAGCCTGGTGATTGTTGTCCGGTAAAATATGATTGTTCTCATTTAAATAACAGACCCAATGACAAATGTCTTCTGCAAGGAAAACTTTACAACGACAGAGACATTGTCCCCAACGATGAAACTTACGGCTCTTGCCAAATTGGTTGCAGATGTTCGGGTGGACCTGGGTAAGATATTAGAAAAACTATTTTTAAGTTAAGTTTTGTGCTAAAATATTTTCCAGTTGTATAGAATTTGTTGCAACAGTTTTCGGCAAAAAAAAACAAGTGGCCATTAAGAAGAAGGTTGCGTGCCATTGAGCATGAATCTAATTTAAGACTTTTTTGGTTTAATTTATATAAATTTCAAATTTATAAATTTCTCTTGTTCTTTGAAGTTATTTTTCTATATCTTTTAAATTCCTAATGGTTTCCTTAATTACGTATTAAATGGATGCTGTCCTTCCTGCTAGTCCAATCATTATTTTTTTTCTGTACAAGTTTCATTTAAGAGTTGAAAATATTTTTGTTTCAGAGATCTATTACATATTTTGTTTCTGTTAGAATTCTGCTGCTCATAAAATTTGTTTTTCTTTTATGTATATTTCTTCATATTTTCTTGTTTCTGAAACTACATTCTACTTTTGTTTAAGTTTTGGGGAAATTTTTCTTCAAAATTATTTTCTTTTCCCCTACACGTTATTTCAATACTGTTCACATTTCAAATTATTTATCTCCATTTTCTTTGTTATCAACGGAATTGATTTTAATTTTTATTTAACTTCTTGATTTGGACGTTCCTTTTAATATCAAAGTCACGGAACTTGAGCTCTGCGTTATCAATCACCGAAGTTACAACCGACAGTATTGTTTCTTTGTTAATAGTGAATGAGAAAAAAGGATGGAGTTATGCTTCTTATGTCTGATGATGCAACACCAAACGCATTTTATTTATGACGCAGAGCTCTTCTCTTATGAAAACAACTTTACTATCGCTCCTCACATTTGGTCAACGATTTCTTAATGTTTTTGCTTCCTCTATTCTGTTGTTTCTAATTTTGTTCCTTTATAACTAGAAAACTCACCGATGCTTTATTTTTATTTTTTAAATAATAGTCAAACTGATAACGTAATGGTAATTCGTATATTCTTTTTTGCTGTAGTGGAAGCTTCACATGCGCCGTTCTTGACTGTCCAGAATTCTTAGGTCAACGTCCCAAGCCGCCGTGCATATCCAAGTATGAATTAAATAAATGCTGTTCAGTAGGACAAATTTGCCGTAAGTAATATTCCAGTACATACAGGGTGCCAGTTTTAAATCGTGACCCCTGAAGATCTTACAATCGGCAACCTATCAATAAAATCGGAAATAACTTTGTGTTTCCATAATGTACTAAAAACACGCAAGTAGAATGTGTTGCCTATTTTCTAATTTTAAGGGGTCACGATTTAAAAATGGAACAAAGTATTTTTTCTCTAACAATAATTCAAAAACTTTAATCTTTCTGTTTTGTTGCATTGTGATTTCTCTTTTACATTCTATACCTACTGTATCCTGCGTATTCTTGTTTGGTACTAATTGAGATCTAAATAACATACGAATTGAAAGAAAAAAATGCAGTAATTAAAAAAAGAAGAATTTGTTGATGTAACTGACTAATTTGAATCTGGCTTATTGTCAACTTAGCCATCAATCTTTCGTCAGTGACTTTCGCTGTGAGGTATTACTGCAGTACTTAATTAAAAAAAAAAGAAGAATCTTCTTGGTATAATAGTTTACGAGTTTCAGATTCTTTCGACCTAAATTTGAACTTTGGAAACTTAGCCCTCTGATATTTAACTCTACTCTCCTTGAAACTACTCTCCTTGAACCATTCAAAATTTCTTCCTCATCATCTAATTCCTAGGTCAGTGATCTTTGTTGCATTATAAACCTAGTCAACCAACATAGTTTCGGGGTCGGTAGTCAAACATTCAAAATGTCTTCTGTTCTCTTGCCATTTTAATCGTCACTGATCTTTATTCTTCTACAAATCTCTACATCTTCACTTTCTTCAAGTCAATTGTAGTTCACAGTTTTTATTTACCTTTTACTTGAGATGATTCTTCAACTATCGCGTCAAAACTTTTTAGTGTTTTTTTTTGTTCATTTTGCAGCACCTTTTGATAATTTGACGACCTGCGAAGTCGACGGAAACAAATATTACGAGGGCCAACGCTTTTCGCCAAACAACGGCGAATGCCAAAATTGCGTCTGCCAGAAAGGTTTCGAGGGAAAATTCGTGGAGCCGTTTTGCCAAAAGACCAGCTGTCTCGTAGAGCTGCGTCACTCACGGAAAATACAGAGCAGCTGCGCGGTGGTATACATTTCTGGAAGCAAGTGCTGCCCATACACTTTCATCTGTCGTGAGTATTTTAAATGGAAAACGCTTATACGTATGAAATTGGAACTTCTCTATTTAATTGTAGCTTCGGATATATCAAGAACACCAACAATTGCAAAAGCCTTGGAGGATGGAAGTAAGTATCTATGAGATGTGTGTATTTTGTTGTATTTGTGTTTTAGGGCCCGTTTGCGTTTTCGGACGGGAAGATCTGAACGTTGGAGAAAAGTTTGAAAAAATCGAGGTTATTTCGGATTATCATAAGATCGAGACTAAGTGTGAATGTCGCGTGCCTCCTCTGGTGACGTGCGTCCAAAAGGATGTGTTCGATCTGGAAAAAGCACCCGAGCATTTAAGACCACATTTGCAAAAATAAATTCGAATCAATATGAATTAATAAAAATTTTACTAAATGTTTTCGGCCACAGATGTACGAATAAAAATTGTTCAGTTCTACTGGCTTATTATTTGTTATTATTTAACTAAATTAGATGAAGACCAAATAGCCTTCAGGAGGAAAGTGTGCAGTGTAGTCGCGAAAACGCGAACTAATTAAGGACTCGAATAATCATGAAACAATCTCTATTAAAAAAATATAAATAAAACTTGTTTTTTTTACAAAATGTTTAAATTTAATAATTTTGTTCACGTTTTGAAATATTAAATACTAATGTTCACGTTTTAGAATATGTAGATTGCAGAATATCTAAACCAGGTGATCATGTTTAGGGGTGTTCATGTTTAGGGATGTTCATATTATTGGACGTTCACGTTGCAGAGACTGCACTGTATATGTTAATTACTTACACGATGCAATCATGTCTTTAAATAAATTGTAGATCGTGTGCTCCTAATTAATAAGATAAGAAATATATAATTGCGTAGCAGCAAAAGTTGTAACTTACGTTATTAAAAGCGAGCATATTAAAAATAACAAACTTTTTCAACGAAAAGAATTTGTTTCCAGACTCTAAAAATTCCAAAACAAAAATCGAAAATAAAATAAATAAATAACAAGATGACATAGTTACATACGACCGGTATTTCCATCTCTTGATAAACTGACTGTCAGATAAACAATTCATGGAAACAATTCATAAAAATCAATTAACCATTCATAAAAATCAAGTGATTACCCGGGTAACTTTAACGAGAAGATGGAAAGATCTCATATTACTTTTATGAAAAACAAACAGTCGAAGAAAAAATTGAAACCACAAGAGGGGATTTACGTTTACTATATAACTAGACGAACTTTGCAAAATCGAAAAACATCTAGAAGTTACCAGCGAGTATGTTTCTGTTCCTGCTTTTCCCGTTTTTGTTAATCCATCACAGCCAAGGTGAGTAAACATTGTTACTTACATAACAAAAATTTCAAGTGCCCAGATATGCTGGTAGACCATGACATAGTTAAAAGTTATTTCAAAAGAATTATATTAAAAAATGAGGACATTCGTAAATGCAATAAATTTACTATTATTTCTTTACAATGACATTTAAAAAAGAATGTGTTATAAAATACCTGTTTGTTTTACACAATTAATTACTTTAGTTTCACCTACGATTAATCTATTTTTCAATAAAAATAGTACTTCGTCTTTTACATATATTTTTTTTTGGGTAAATTTATTTTAAAATTATGTATTCGATTTTCAGCAACATGTTCCGGCAAATGCAAGGAACTAACTTCCTTGTACGAAGACATTAATTGCATACCTTTATTTGACAACCCCGGCGACTGTTGCCCAGTGAACTTCGACTGTTCCCATCTTTTGAAAAAACCAAAAAGCGACTGCATTCTACAAGGAAAATTGTATAAAGCTCGCCAAGAAGTTCCTCGTGATGAAACGTATGGTTCGTGTCAAATTGGTTGCTATTGTTCGAATGAGTAAGTAAAACTTAAAAAGACTGAATTAGACAGGCAAATAGGCAGTTAATAGGGAGGGAGTTCTTGGCCATTTCATATCTTATACCTTAAACGTATATTTCTGAAAGTAGACTAAAAAATATAGGTGTTTAATAATTCGTCCTTTTCCGTAGTTGTATGATAAAAAAAAATATTATTGCTTATTTTAGTTGCATGGTCATTCATTAAGAAATCCGAGGGAGACTCTTCCGGGATTATGGAACTGTACAAGTGAATTAAACACATAATTCGCCGTAAAAACACGCTTTAAATAGGGGCCATAAATCGACGTTTCAGTCAAAAAATCCAGACAGTACATAAGATGGTTTCCTAGCTGATAGGCGAAGGGTCTCCTTCTCGTACACTATCACATCATCCAAACCTGGAATATTAAAACTGGAATACCCAATCGCAAAAAGGGGTCGTTAAACAAGAAGCAAAAATGACAACTTTTAAATTTGAACAAAGATATACTCTTGTTCACGAAAAGGATTCGTCGAACATTTTATACAAATTATATGAATGTGAATGTAAAAATTGGAAACGCGACCGTTCGCAAAAATAACTTGTTAAACATGGCTTATTTACTTTGATATATCTTAATGGGCACTTATCGTAAGGAGAGTCAATATTTTGGCTAAAGTTTGTCGCTTGGACACCTTATCGCGTGAGATTGTTTATATTAACAACTAGAGTGTGAAATTCTTTCGTGAATAACCCTAAAGTAATTTTATTTAAATTTAAAAGTCTAAAATAATCAGTTTCTTCAATTTGGTTGTTCTTTGTTATAGTGGAGCATTTACGTGTGCCGTTTTGGATTGTCCAGAGATTATTGGAAATCGACCGCTAAATAACTGCACCTCCAAGTATGTTTTAGACCAATGTTGTGCTGTGGGACAAATTTGCCGTAAGTAATTAATATTTAAATAATTTAGCAAAATGTTCTATAATATTCGCAAGGATATGAAACTATGTACTTTTCTAAATTCACTAATTTTCTTAAATTACTGTTACGAATTAATTTTTTACTTGAAAAGCCAGATTTTACGTGAAGTATTAAAAAAATGTACAAAATAGAGTATTGGAATCATTTAAACACTATTTTGGACTATTTCAATAACCGATGGAAGAAACTGCAATCTTACATTTTGCCTTTAAAAGAAAAGCGAAGTAAATTTTATTAACATTTAAATATTATTAATAACATGTTTTCTTTTCGTTTTCAGCGCCCTTCGACAATCTTGCAAAATGTGAAGTGGACGGACATACATACTATGAAGGTCAAAAGTTTTATCCGGCGGCGGCAAATGAAAAGTGTCTGTCGTGTGTGTGTCAGAAAGGCTTCAAAGGAGAATTTGTCAAGCCGTTTTGCCAAAAAGTGAAATGTCTTACGGAACTACGCAATTCTGCGAAAATACAAGAAAATTGCGCCGTAGTGTATATTGGTGATAGTGCATGTTGTCCTTATACTTTTATTTGTCGTAAGCATCATCTATTCTATTTGATTTGTTATGATTATTTTGAATTATTTTCTGTTTGCAGCTAAGGACCACGACTTTACTATTAAAAGGGGAAAGGCAGATAGCGCAAGTAAGTAAATCTGCGCATTCAGCTTCGGGTTCCAAATTTATATAACATTCCTTCAATTAGTGTCTTTTCTTGATATTCACTGTTTTCAGAGCCGAGTTGCCTTTTTGGGAAAGACGTACTTAGTATTGGTGATACTTTTGAGAAATCCGAAACGTTTGATGGGTACCACACAATTCAAACTAAATGCGAGTGTCGTATTCCCCCGTTTGTTACTTGTGTAGAGAGAAATATATACGATCCGGAAAAGACTCCCGAACATATTAAACAATTCTTAAAAAAAAATTCTTCTTAGAGTTTGTTGTATTCGATTGTGAACATTTTTTTATTTAATGGAAACTAACGTTTTATTTGAGAATTGAAATTATATTATTATATAGTTATAAAAAGGCGAAAAGAGAAAGTCCTGCTTTTTAGAGATGTCTCAACTTCACCAAAGACTTTAAAACCAAAACGAGAAAGGTAAAAGTTCAATGCAGTTTCTTTCTTGTTTTGACATGAAAACAGATGTTTAGACTTAGATCAGATTACTGTAGTGATCATTTGTTATTATTGTTGTTAATTTTTTTCAAATATTAATATTTATATTTAGACGAGACTTGTATACTTACATAACTGTTAAATTTATACAACACTGTTTTTGAAAAATAAATTATTTATGAGTAAATTATTTATATTGGTAGTCCCATAAATAAGGGCCATACGCCAGTGACCATATATGAAAACTTTTTTCCTCTAACAAAATTACGAAATGGCATCATTGGGAGATATGTTAAAGTATAATACTAAGTGCATACCTGCCTTCTCTGACCTACGCAATCCGACCCCTATTGTGCCGCAAGATGAAAGCTTTCAGTGAATCACAAAGGTTAATCAGTTTATTTGTGACATTGCGTTGATGTACAAGCACTTATCGCAGCATGTTTACGTCTGTAGAATATGCGGATATGTTTTTAATTAAAATTAAAATTTGTTACATCTCTATCACGTGCAACGTGTGCAACACTTGATAGAAGAGGATTAGCATCAGTCTTTTGCCAGTGGATGCAACAACAAGGACTGGCAGCAGCAAACTTTTATGCAAGCAAATTCTCGTGGCCGTATGGACGCCAACGGAGGGCACTTCGAACACTTGCTGTAAACATCGCAGTAAGTAATGACACTAATGAGTGTAATGATCGGAGTTCAAAGACTCCAGAAATACATCATTATGTTGAGCAGGTCAGTTTTATTATCGTAAATTTCTAATTAATTATAAACTGTTCAGTAGAATCTTGTTAACGTTTTTCACGTATTCTATAACTAGGTATATGTTTAGTGTATAAGTGTTAGTCTTTGACTTAGAAAAGTGACCTTCTCAAGCAAGCCTAATATTCAATTTGTCGATTCTGGAAGGGTAGTCTATTATAGGTTAGCCGATTCTCTTAGTAATTTTATTTTGAAATAAAATATTTCTGAAATATTGAGAATCACCCTATACAGGGTGAGTCATAATGGGTGTAACAAATTTTACCAGTTTGTAGGAAAGACTTTTTTTTAAGTAAAAAAGTTCCTATAAACCTATGTCCTAATCCGCACAGTTGAGGAATTATAAGGAGTCAAAGTTTTGTTATAAATAAATATTTAATAATAACGGCAACTGTGAAAACTGTTAAAAATTGGATAAGCTGTATAAAAAATGTTCAATTAAATCACAGTATTACAAAAAACTGTTCAAACTGTGCTCCTTGAGCTCTGAATGTGTGTGTCCATTTGTGACATAATCTCGAGACTCTGTCTCGAGGCTCTTGTACATTTGAGAGCACTTTGAGTCTCTTTGAGACTAGGACAAGTCCGTGTCCTTCAGTCTGCGAGTCTCAAGTCTTGGAGTATTTAAGAGACTTTTGTACAGTTTGCTGATTCCGTAAGCTATGAATCTTTCGCTGTATCTCCTGACAGTCACAATTAAAAACTGTCCCAAATTCTTCATACTTGCACATTCTTTTTTCGCGATTTCTGTACTGTTGATGTTTTATGTACATTCCACAGAAATTCATTTTCCTCATAAAGAGTGAGTAATTTAAAAACTTCGTCATCAGTTCATTCTCGGCTCATTTTGTCAATTAATTAATGAGTTAGTGAAAACTGTCTCACATAAAAGGTTCAATGTAGAAAAATGAATAGATTTTGAGATCGCTCTCAGCTCTTCCAACTCTGCTAGAAAAGTTGAGACTAAGTCACAAGAGCAGGAATGAACATGTCAATCTGATATCGTGCACTCTCGGAGCTCTGTCTCCGAGAGTGCTCTCAAGTCATTATCCATTGGTGATTGAGTCTCAAGACTGAGTCTCGAGAGTATTTTGTCACAAGTGAACACTTGCCTTAATACAAGCACGAGCTCTGCGAAAAATTTTTTTACTTAAAAAAGTCTCCTACAAACTGGTAAAATTTGTTCCGCCCATTATGATTCACTCAACTTTGACTTCTGGTAGTTCCTCAACTCTGCGGATTAGGACATGGGTTTATATGAACTTTTTTACTTAAAAAGTCTTTGCTATATACTAGTAAAATTTGTTCCGCCCATTATGACTCACCCTGTATATTAATACAGGTACCTAAACTTGTTCGTAATATGAGTAATCGAAAGGAAAACAAACTGCCAAAAATAGTGCTTCAAGTAACCAATAACAACTTTATGTTAAGAGTCTCTTACAACAGCAAATAAATCACGAAAATGCAACCTTAGTTCAAAAGGTTCAAACTAAACAATTTTCAAAAATCGTTTATCCTCGTTGATTATTCTTCTTTCTTAAAGGTCCTTCTTCTTGGACCTTATTGGATACAGTTCAATGGAAATTATGAAACAATAATTACTTCAAAATCCAAACAGATCTTTACATCTAATTTTATAATTGTCACGTCGTCTGATGATTCTAGGAGTTTCGATGCGCGCTCTAGATGGTGCCGGAATTTTACTGGAAAGTTCTCGAAAGACGAAACCTGTATAAAAGCTGAAATGAGCACGTTATTTTAAACAATTTTTTCTATCGGTTAGTGATATGTACTGGTAATGGTGATTCGTACTTACTGCACTGTTTTTAATGTGTTAAGTGATTGTGGACAATTAAATTATTTGTAATTTCATAAACATTATTTCTTGAACTCGAATTCATAATAATATTATCACGCAAGTTATCATTAATTTGATTAAATTCTCAACAGGATTTATAAATGATTTGATTTTCGGTCCGCAATGTATGTAACAAAACTAACAAGTCTTGAAAATATTGTAATGTCGCAAATTACCAATTCATTACATACGAATATCGAAAAATAAAATGTAAACACTTTATGTACACTGATGTCGAAAAGTTTTAAAACGAAAAGCAACACCCCTGGCCTTACAAATATCCGTGCTTTGCAGCCGGCTACCTGCTTTTATGATACGGTCGGCGGCAAGTTAAATAAATAGAAACGTTTAAAATATTGGTTACGGTTTCCAGTATATGTAATAAAAATCATCGTCGGCCCTATGTCAATATATCGCAAATGATTACCTCTTTCCCTGTTTTTCGTCCATTTTAACAATAAATAATATCAAAATAGTATATTAATTTTATTTTTAATAAAAATATACGACGATTGTTAAATGTCCGCAGTTACTAAAATTTACCTCACTAATTATTTGATTTTTTATCAACTAATTTCATTAATTAAAAAATAATTTTGTATTAAACTTCAAATACAATTTCTTTAATTTGTATTGCATTTGCGATTACGGAGCGGCGTTTGACACAAGAACGCATTTATAACAAAATAATGCATTATTTTAATTAACTATATTCTAATAAATGTAACAAAAAAAGTAACACACTTTAGAAAATATAACACATAAAAATAACAAAACCACAACTGAACTACATCCTACTATACAAAAATAAAAATTATACAAATATTTACAATATATACGTTTAAAAATTAATAATGCGTGTAATTTTCCCCTTTTGTAATTACTTCTTCCAATCTTTTCGGCATTGAATTTACTAAATTTCTGCATAGTGGTCCGTTTCCTAATTCATTCCAAACATCTAATATGTTTTGGTCCATCATCCCCTGTTGTCGGTTATTTTCAGTGTCCCACCGCTGAATTAAATTTGCCCAGACATTTTCTATCGACATTGAACCAGTTTTTTTTACAATTCTGGCGCTATGAACACTGCTGTTATCCTGAACGAACGTAATATTTCCATCGTTAGCATAAACTAACGGCAAAATATATTCTTCCAAAAGATGGATATATGTTACAGCAGTCATCCTGTTTGGAATTGGAACTAAATCGCCGGTCCCATATGACGACATCCAACCCCAATACGCTGATGATATTCTGCCGCTGGTCTTATTCTTAACGACGTAATTTACATCATATCGTGTATTGCTCGGTCTATACACATATGGTTTCCACAGTTCATTTGAACAGAACACCTTTTCGTCGGAGAACACAACGTTGTCCCAATTATTATACAAATTGCGAAGGCCATTCTTTCTTCTGCATGATGTGGTTGAAAATCAGTCACTACAGCCGGTTTTCTGCATGTAAATTCCTGCAACTTTCAGTCTGCTGTATAATGTTTGGCGGGAACATTGTATGTTTTTGGCGTCCAATAATTTGCGAGAAGTGTGGAACGGATTTTCTCGCGATGTTCTTACTAGAACCGCGTCCTCTTCTGCTGTAGTAATTCGTGGACGACCTGTTCGATTTTTAGTATTAGTATTTCCCTCTCTCCGAAACCGAAGAATCCAATTGCAAACGGTTGATTTCTAAAAACAAGACAGAAAAACAAACAAAATTTATACAATTTTATTTGTCGAGATTTGAACCAGTATTATTGTCAACCAGAATTATTGTCAAGGCTTTTCTGTTATGAATAATTAATTTCTAACAATTTTTTTTAAAGATTGAAAACGACATGTTTAATATGTGTTTAGACCAGATGCTTTGATTATTATTATCTCAGAATATTTCCTATACGAAAATCAAAAGTTGATCGTCATTTATCAGAACTGGCAACAAAATTAAAAACTGATTGTCAGAAGCACTTTAAAAAAGTCTAAAGCTTGCATGAATAATGTCCACGTTATATTAAGATATTTGCAATAAAATACCCCCATTTTGAAGAACGCCAGAAAATGAACACACATGCAGAGCGATATTTATGTATAGAACCGGTATCGTTAGTTCAAAACGTTTCACGTGTTCTAATTTTTTTATAACTTAATATTTTTTCAATTGACTATTGCGAATTTGAATATTAATTTTTACTCTTAATCTAGTGCACATGAAGTAAATAAAATAGAATAGAATTTGCATGACAACATAAATGTTCAGAAATTAACAGATTATCTGCTCTCGTGAATGAATTTTATGACCCTGCTCAACCACTCGTCGAGAGAGAGAGAAACGGGGAGGCTCAAATGCAGAAGGTTCTAAATTCAATAAGGCTGTTTCAATAAGGCTCAAATTCCAACAGATTTACTGCTTTTCGTCTTAAAACTTTTCAACACCAGTGTACAACCAATTTTTGTCATCTTTATCTTAGGATTGGTTAATTACATTTTCCGTGCAAATATTTTACGTTCAATTTGAATTCAACGTATCGGCCTCTTCACGAGTTTAATTCAAACGGGTTTTTCCAGTTCCTCCTCTAAAAAGGAATAAAGTTTTCGGCCGCGCAAAGTGCGTCATCCTGTAAAATCACATTAATTTCCCGGACAATAACAATAATTCGGGGAAGAAATTTTTACGAATTTTTTGATGCGTAAAACTTATTATTTTGAAAACGTCAAAAGAAGCGCGAAGGAGGGGACGTAGTTGTGATAATATTCAAACTGCTTCGTTGCTGGTTAGCTCTTGGTTCTATTGTATCGTACAAGAGCAAAGTGAATTATGTTGTGGTGTTCGGTAGTTTTGGCGTTGGCCTTAACCCAATACAGTCAAGGTAAGACCGATTAAAGTTGAATTTAGAAATGCACTGTCGGATTCACGTCACATTAAAACGAGTCAATTTAAGAAGATAATAATTTGTTTATGTTATATGGTTTAAGAGATAACTAAATACAAGCATTATTTAAAGAAACGTATCCATTAAATGTTGTACATAAGTTCAACAAACTGATTAGGTGATACTTAACTACTAGATATTAAAAATAAATTCAGATTTCAAGCCCAGAATTTCGTGATTTTAAACCATAAACAAATATAAACAACTAAAGTAATCTTTGACCGACGATTCATTCGATTGATATTATTCTTTAATTTATTCACACATAAAAGTAAAAGATAATCAATTAGACAATATCTTGAACATGTGTCTTTTTAATGAAATTATGTGTCTCTTTAATTACTTAAAGTCAAAAACTAAGTGTAATCGAAAGTGAATTAGAATTTTATTTTAAAGCATGGTTAACAACATAAATCACATTGTTAGCTATTTCTGAAAAATATAGTTTGGGTAATATAAATTCCGTCGCACGTCATTATAAACTGTATTAGCAACACGTAAAGTTGGCTTATAATTAATTAATTCAGTAATCAACGCGAGTGGATATTTAGAATTTTCTTCCGTTATGGAATTGCATAAGGGCATTCATATTAATAAAACAAAGTATTGTAATCTTCAACCATCTGTTTCATTAGATAATCGACAATAATTACATCATGACATTCCATACTTTGTAATCAAGTGTGAAATAGGCGTTCCCCAAAGATCCATCCTAGGTCCTGTCTTATTTATACTTTATGAATGATCTTACAATTAGTTTCGCGAAGGCACATTCGACCCTCTACGCTATCAAAAACCAACTACACCACTGAATTGTATTCGAAAAATTATCCTAATAATGTTAAGACAATTCCTTTAACGAGATATGAGCGATTGACGAAAAGTAAAAATATAAAACCTTTTTCGTACGAGAAATTCAAAAAATTATAATTTCTTTCCAGCGACATGCCTTGAAGAGTGTGTAGGTCCAAGGTCGTTATACGAAGACATCAAATGCAAGCCAATTTTCGACAAACCCGGTGATTGCTGCCCTATAAAATACGATTGTTCCCACATAGCCAAAAAACCGAACGGCAAGTGCCTCTTGCAAGACAAAATTTACAACGTGGACGAAAAGGTGCCTGACGACTTAACTTACGGCACCTGCCAAGTCGGATGCAGATGCTCAGAGTAAGCGCAAACGTACGGTTTCCTAAATTGGGGCAAAAACGACCTCCCTTGTTTTTTTTTTTTTTTAGAAACGGGAAATTCACTTGCGCCATTTTGGATTGCCCCGAATATTTGGGAGTTCGTCCTCCATCCAACTGTTGGCCTAAATACGAGTTGGATAAGTGCTGTTCGGTGGGTCATCTTTGCCGTAAGTTTCCTCTAACTATACAAAATTATCCTTAGTTATTATTTTGTAAATGTGATTTAGCTCCGTTAGACCACATTGCCAAATGTGTAGTGGATGGAAAAACGTATTACGAAGGACAGAGGTTTTCGCCCAGCAGCGACGAGTGCTTAAAGTGTGTTTGCCAGAAAGGTTTCAAAGGAGAGTTCGTTGAGCCGTTTTGTCGGAAGAGACAATGCTTTACTGAATTACATCATTCTCCGGACATAGTAAAGAATTGTGCTGCGGTATACGATGAGAACAACAAATGTTGCCCTAACACGTTTATTTGTCGTAAGTATTTCACTTTTTTGCAAAATTTATATTAGCATTTGTTTTTTTTTTCTTCAAATTATAGCGGATGAAAGCTCTCCTCCTGTGATATTAACAAGGCTAGCAAGTAGTGCTGGTAAGTAACAAACGATCACTCCTCATCAATAATACTTAAATCTAAATAGTTTAGGTTGCGACATCCTCCGGCCTAAACTATGATTACTAATGTGTTCGTGGAGAGATACTAATTAGGACAGGTTTAATTGCAGTGGAGTTCTCGAGCTACTCTTCCATTGAAGAGGGCCCAAAAAATGCCGAAACAGCTGCCCAGAGGATGCTCGAGGAATCCATTTCAATCAAAACCGAATTCCAACAAATTTAATTTTTGGAACGAGCTAAAGGATTAAAAGCATTTCACTTGAACTTTCACATCACGATTAAATGTGAGACAGACCACCCGTATTATATACTAATCTGGCCACATTTTTGTATCAAAATAAAGCTCAAAAACCTTGCTTTTTTTCATAGGTCCTACGTGTGTATATGGAAGAAATGACTTACTCCTGGGCGAAAAATTCCAAAATGTTAACGTTGTCTCTGATTGGGAGAATATTACGACAACTTGCGAATGTACGGTGCCTCCTCTTGCAACATGCGTAAGAAATCGCGTTTTTGATATGGCTAAAGCATCCCTTGATGTTCAAGATATATTTGGATAATTAGTTATCGAAATTACTTGCATAAAAAAAAAATCAAGACACTGCTTCCAGAATCACTTAGAATCGAAATACACCGTGAATAAAAGATTTGTTCCACAAGTTGCTTTTGTTTCCTTTTTTTGTTGTACTTCAACTGTATTGAAGTTTTTAAATAATGAAGTTTACAAAAACAAAACAAATAAATGGAAATAATTTAATAAGAAGGAAGATGCTACTAATGGGGATCGACCAAGTTACTATTGAAACGTTCGCTATAATATATTGCGTCACAAGGGCAGAAAGTGAGCAGTAGCAGCCCGCGGCTATGAGCTGCACGAGCGAGCGAAGCGAAGCGAGGGCAGCTCAGAGCTAAGGGCTGCTAATGCGTTTCTGCGTGTGTGACACACAACTGTTTTTCGCCTAGCATTAAACCAAATTCAAACTTTGTTTAAAATTGACGTTTAATGAAAAATTCTGTGAAATGTCCAAGCGCACAAATGAAAGTCAATGTGTCTCTAGGTTACGAACTATAAAATCGTGTTGTTATGAGTTTAGCAGCCCAAGGGCAGATAAACATTACTTTCCGTCACATTTTTAGGGTTATTTCACATATGCTAAGCGAAAAAATTTGTTTTCAAAACAAATGCGATGTTTGCATGTTCTATTTCAATAACTAGCACATATCCGTATTCTGGGTATTTTTTTCTCAAGCGATAAGCAGCAATGCGACATGCAGTCCCTTCGGTTAATGATAGACCACACAGGGAGCCGTAAAGCGAAGAACTCATATAGGCGATCGCGACCACGATCACGATAGCGATAGCAAAATTACAATGTATGGCCAAGTCGCAACAGTATGTGCGAACTCATTTGTTTACTAGGGAGCGTTTGATCGCCATCGCTATCGTGATCGTGGTCGAGATCGTCTATATGTGTCCAAGGCTTAAATCTGCTATGTGAAATAGCCTTATCTTTGTGTTTCGAATTTCTGTACAAAAATTCTCGCGCTAAAAGCACGGTAACATGTACAGTAACGGAAAAGTCAAATCGAATTACGCTCGAGTTGAAGTGTTTTGTTTTGTCTGTTTCCGTTCCGAGTCCAGCGTCATAATTCTCTGTCAATTCAAGAGGCTCTTGAAACGTAGTTAGCGAGGAAACAAATCGCAGACATCGTGAGACAGACGTATTCCGTATGACAGTTTGGAGATCATAATTTATACATGTTTGCGAGAAAAATGCAGTCAAGGGAGTGTGCTAGAATTCAAATCAACGGTTACCATTGGTCGAAGGAATTTCAGAATTTTGGTGCAAGTCCGAGGGGGTGGTTTTCGTGGGAATCGGGAACGCGAAGGAACGACAGATAGCATTGAAGCTCTAGCGAGAACGGTCGAGTTCATTCTAATTTGGCTTAATTGTGTTTTTCCTTAGGCGCCTGTAGTCTTTATTCATTTTTTGTTAAATCATTAACGGTTTAAATACAGTGTGAAAAGAAAGGCAATTAAATTAACCACGTAGGCATCGCGCCGCGAGCGTTCTTAAATTAAAGTGGACAGTGCGGAAGTGGTACACGGCCTTAGGTATTTGACATTTATTTATTTCCTTCTGGGCACCTTTGATGGTAATATCTGCGTAGAGATAATTTGATTTGCATTAATTAGACTAAAGAGCCAGTACTGTTCATAGTACCATTACATTGAGCTAAATTTAATCAACTATTTTTTAGTTACATTTCAGCGAGTATTCAAACTCACTAGTGACTTTCATCTTAGAAAAAAGATGGGTCAGTGTTCTTAATTAGTAGACAAAGTCTGTAATTTAATCAATCAATAGCAATTACTTATTTCCCACATTTATCTGGGCTTTCAATACAGTGTACTTTTAGAAATCATTGTACCCTTGGGGATTCTCTCAGGCAAATTGGAAACCAAACAATTTGAACTACCTTCCTAGCCATTTTCGTAACAAAGCTTCTTTCACACCCTATATATGTGGGAGGGTCAAACTGTGGTCTTTACAGAGAGATTTGTCGGTTAATTAGAAGCGATCGCCTAGAGACTGCAAGCCAAAACCACCCATTGTGGAGTGCAAACGCAGTCAACTAATTCCTTGCGCTATAAATTAATTAGCTACGTCAGACGGCGAAAGAGCTACATACAGAGGGTCCTTAAAAAGCAGGCAAGTGGGTAAAGCACCGCCTTCAAAAGCAATTAATTTAATTCGCTCAGGTGACGTAGTAGAAGTAGTATCGGCTCACTACACGCACCATATTAATCAGGTTAGCTAGAGATAGGGTTAATCCAACCCCTCACACGAAGGGCCCTGAAAAACAGGTGACCGCTACTGATTTACTTGCAAATTGATCGCTGAAGGCGGCATTTGTATCACATACTTCTCTAAAACATCTCGTCGCCTAACTCACGAATAGGCGTAAGGGCCAAAAATTACGAATTCGAGTTACCTATGCCCTGAACAAAAGTATGGGTTGATCTGTCACTTGATAGTATTTTAGTTTTCGTTTTGCAGCCTGTAACGCTAAAATTATGAAATTATTTTGTAGCATATTGCTATGTCGTATAACCACTGGTTATTACCAGACTTTTGATGTGTCAAAAGTTTATCTTTTGACTATTTTCATTAACCTTGTGGTTTACTTAGTAGCAATTTTTCTTTTTATAATTATCTTTTATATGTAAAGAAAGTGGGACTATGTATAAAGAGCAGCAGTAGAGATAAATAAAAATGCTAGACTTATGTTCAAACTTTTTTATTTTATTCAAATTTTTAAATGCTTTATAAAAACAATGATGTTAATAACAATAGTATCGATAATGATTATTAATTTAAATATATTTCCTTTATTTTTACTTCAAATATCATATCTTTTTAAATAAATTTTATCTATTATTTATTATTTATTATAAATTGTATAAATCAGTCAATCAATATTAAGTGTCATTAGTAATAAGCTAATCGCTCAATGATAAGTATTTATGTGATAATTGTAATAAGCTATTCGCTCAATGATAAGTGTAATAACTGTAATAAGCTATTCGCTCAGTGATAAGTATTTATGTGGTAAGCTATTCGCTCAATGTTAATTACTTTTGTGTAAATGTAGAGGAATTCAAATGGTTTAGAGTTATTCACTCCGTGATGGGTTTCAAAAGAATGAGTGTTTATGTAATAAGCTATTCGCTCAATGTTAATTACTTTTTGTGGAGGAAGTTAAATTGTTCAGAGTTAATCACTCCGTGATGGTTGTCAGATGAATGAGAGTTTATGTAATAAGCTATTCGCTCAAAGTTAAATTACTTTTGTGGAGGAAGTTAAATTGTTTAGAGTTATTCACTCCGTGATGGTTGTCAAATGAATGAGAGTTTATGTAATAAGCTATTCGCTCAATGTTAATTACTTTTGTGGAGGAAGTTAAATTGTTTAGAGTTATTCACTCCGTGATGGTTGTCAAATGAATGAGAGCGAACGTCAGTTCGACGTGCTTTATATAGGCTCCTTTTTATGACGTCGGCGCTAGTTTTTTCTTTTTGAAAATCCAATGATTTATTTTAATTTTCCTTTGATTTTTATTCCATAAATTTTCAGTGAATCTTTTGTCCGTTTGTTTAGTCAATCATAAAATAATTTTTTATTTAAGGTTTCATAATGAAATGTTTTAACTTTGCCTTTGATTTTCTTAAATTTGAATCTAAAAATAGGGGTTCGAGGCTAAATGACGTCACGAATCCTACCTAGTTCGAGATTATCCTGTCATCTTGTTATTTGTCACAACGACGTAGATGTTTGTGTCAGTGATTGTCATATTATGTGGTTTTTTCATCATTTTGAACAAATTTCGGTAAGTTAAAACATTAGATTGAACTATTACTCAATATCAAACTTTAATTCTTTTTAAACATAACAAAATATCAATTAATAAAACCTAATTTTATCGCCTCGTGTTTTTTCATTCTTAGATTTGTTCCGTTTGGCAATTTAACTAAAAACTTTCTCAATCGGCCGTTTCTATGCCTGAAATTCATATCATTTCCCTCTTTTTTATGAGTCGACATGACAGCTGTCACTGGAACATTATCCTGCACCTTCAATACCGGCACATCAAGACTACGTCCAGAAACGTTCCGCTGCGCATCTTGTTTCCTGTCTGCCAACTCCCTAGCCTGTTCCTCGAGCCAGTTACAGAAACTTCTTATACTATTGTCAACCTATGCTTCTTGTGTTGGTGAATTTAACAACAAAATTGAAGACTCTGGATCAGACACTGTAAGATATAATTTAATTAGTATAATTTTTAATATATACTTAAATTGCCCCTCTGTTTCTGTTTTAGTTTAAGTTTTTCATCTAATGTTTGTGTTGGAAGTAAGAAAAATGGTATTCTTAAGGAATTTCAGTATGGTTCAAAGAATACACATAAAATTAAGGTATGTTACATTTTATTTGTAAAATAAATATTTAGATCTTTGTTTTATTGTTGTAGGTGAAGAATTTCCTTTGTATGTGAAGATTGAAAACAAATCTCTGCTTATTTGAAGAATCCGAAAACTGTGTGTCCTTGTGAACATGACAATATGTAAACAAACGCGCATAAATTAACTCACGTAGAGACGTAAATGTAATTAAGAATCACCTCTCCGCCTCATCTGAAACATTATTTTCATATCTATGTATTTACAGAAAAAATATGGCTTATGAATATTTCAGTTAATACAAGAAAAGAATAGAGCGTCATTTTTAGTTTCAACGCTGCTGAACAAATTATCGAATGGCGCTTACGCCAGTACGTGAGTTAGGCGACGATCTGATCAATTCATTAATTAAGTACACTGTGGTCCCACTGAGCCACTTTGTGCGTTGGTTTTTAAACAGAACAAGTCTTTGAGTACGATCAGAGTGACGAACACTATACCAAGACTCGAACTCAGTTGAAACTCAATTAATTATTAATCTAAGTGAGGAGCAGAACTCTCCAACAAACATCTGTGTAGACATTAAACCATCAACGGTGTGAATCGAAAGAAAATAGATCGCGCCGATATTCGAAAGTGAAATCTGTTACACGAGTTATACTGTTCTTTCTGAGAATCGTAAATTTTGTTTATTTGTATTGACTTCAAACACAAGGGTTTTTCACTCACAATCTCTGATCCCACAGAGGCGGATCTCAGGAGTTTTTCCCATTTTTTTTCCTTTTTTTTCTCAATAAATAATTAATTAAAGTTAATTGTTGCGTTTTATTTAAAGTGTCAAATTCCTTGTTGTAAAGAGTTATCCGCTGCTCCATCAAAAGAACCAGGTTATCACGACGATCAATTAGCCTTAATTAACGGTGTTATCCCTTATAGCGGATTCTCCGGATTCTCTGTAAACAGAAAATCTAGGGCAGGTAGAAATAACCCTTAGTTGGCCGCAGTAGACAATAGCAGGTAACAAGCAGACTCGTAGTATAGATAAGATTAACAGCCAGCTGTGCGACCTCTCGAGACAGTTAAATCGGCAATAAATCTTAAGTGGGGTTTGTTTATACATATTTATTATTTGTTTACTTGTCAGTAATAGTCAATAACCAAGTCTAATTGGGGCGGGCGCGTCACACTATTATGAATTTGGGGATCCAAAGAAAATAATCGTTTATTAATTAAATCGTTATTAATTAAATTAAAAATAATTTAATTTATAATATAATAATGTGTCGTTTAACACATTAAGAAAAGAGAAATATCATCATAAATTTGTTATCCTTATCTTATTTATTACAATTTTAAAATTTAAAACAATATTACCCAATATTTAACACGTGTCCAATTGGAAATAATTTAATTCCTTGATTTTTTTATAACCATAGATCGAAAAGTAGAAAATGTTATAGGATATTTTAAAAAATATATTTACTGGTCTAACGACCTTGAAGTTTTTAAATTTCGGCAAAGCTGTTCGTCTTTCTTTCTATTTGACAAACTCATAACATTTCTTCTCTAAAACCTTTTAGCATCCAAACTTATTCTACTTAGATTATTTTTCTTCACTTTCCTTCTTTTTTTACTTTTTCAGTCAGCTCTTGGTTATTATTTTGTACTTTTTTGGGTATCTCCTACATTTCTAGTGCTAATAATTCTCTAATTTTATTGTAATTCTTGGTCTTCGTTAATCCTTTTATGTAACTGCTATTTCATCTTTTGCTCACAAATTGTTTTATTTTCTCACCAATTTTCTTTTCTAGTTGAATTAAACTCTTCAGCTACCTAAGCTTTTCTTAATTTCTCTGTAACCGGCCGGAAATCTTTAAACTCCAAACTACTAAATCCAAATAAGAATCGAATCGCCTTTATAAAAGAATTTCACACTTTAATTTTTAACGTAAACATTTCCCAGGCGATAGCAGACGCAAGGAAATAACAGTCAAAATACTGACTCTCCTTCAGATAAGTGACTATTAAGATACGACAAAGTAAATAATGAAATCGATAAAGAACCCTAACGCGTAAGAACGGCTAGAAGCAAGAAGAAACAATCCATCAAAATTGAATAATACTATCCTAGAGTAGGCAACTTAATTCACTTCCATGATCCACCCGAGGAAACCGCCGGAGAGGGTGCCTCCTTATCGAAGGTGGGCGACTTCTTCTCGTTTGAATGTAAATAATAAACCGTCGCAGTTCCGGAGGGATTTAAAAAAAAATTAATATGTTCGCCGAACCTGTTTCTTGGAACAGAAGTGTTCCCTTTATTTTATTTTTTTGTCTTTGTTCAAATTCAAAATTGTCACTTTGATACTCCTTTTACTTCATCGTCGACCCCTTTTTGCGAGTGGGTATTTCAGTTTAAATATATCAGGTGTGAGTGTTAGAGCCTAGAGCTATTTTGCCATTCTTTGTAAATTTCGCTTCCACAGTAAAAAGGATTGATAATAATGGGAAAGCTTGTTTTTCAACCTCCACCATCCTTTTTTACATCTCCAAAACTAGAGGTCCCTAAAATATGATATTATTAATGTATAATAATATAAATTTTTATTTGTCTTCCGGTTTTGTTAGCCCTTCTTATAAAAATAATCAATCGTTAAAAATACAAAGAAAAAATATATAAAAAATTTATTAAATCAATTTTAACACTATCGATAAAATAATTGAGCGGCTGTAAATTACAAAATCAATAGAAAGTAGTATAAACCGTTCTTTATATACTAAAGAATGACACTTCCGAGTGGTAGGCTTGCGTTGCACAATTTATAACAACGCATATCGTTTATGAACCTCTGTAAATGCTGAATAAAAGTAGGCATATCCTAGAAAAAAGAATCACATGTGACTATTGCGTCCAAAACTGTAACAAGAGAACTTACTGTTTCGTTGTTCAGATTATGCTGTAAACTCTCGCACTGTACCTGCGTAAGGCCATCCATATTACGCAGCAAATGCGGCAAAAACGTTCTGTAAAATCCTTGATAGTTCACCGATGCCATGTTATAAATTGCTAGTAAAATATCGTCCGTTAAAAGATTGTGTGATTTGTCTAACAAGGTCTGAATTAAAACAGTTAAAAACTGACTTAACAGCTGATCACGAAAAAGTGGCTGCAAATTGAACCACCATTAAATTGTTTCGTTGTTTTTTATAATTAATTTTGCACCTTATAATACAACTTCCATTTATTATTGAGATCCTCCAAGGAATTTAAACTGCACTTGAACGTGTTTATGTCCGGTTGCAACAGGGCCTGTCCAAATACTTGCAAAACTGCGAGTAACTGTCCGGGCTGCTGCGGACTATCGGGTCTGCTGTCGCTGTCACTATATCCGGGAGAATGACCCAAACGTACTTGAGATATGTAAAAATAATTCCATCTATGTGAAAGGATGCTGTAACATGTGAAGTATGAATGCAGTGAAATCTTGTGGATACTTTTTAAAGTGTGTACCTATGTAAAAGATTTAATAAAGCGATGATAACGTCAGGTTGGTCATTGGCCTGACAAATTACGATTGGGTAAACGTTTTGCATGCAGAGTTGTAAAATTCCTGGCAGTAAACTTTTGTAACAAGCACCTGGAGCTTCGACCACCAACTGAAGTATCTGTAGGAGTTTATCTAAGCCGGCTAAATTTTTTGTTTGTTGTTCACTGTAATACATTTAAAATCTGTAAATGCTTTAATTTTTCTTTGATACACTTTTTTTTACAGTCTTTTTCTTTTAGTTTTCCCATTTTGTTAAATGACTTTCCAATCCACAGGCCTACTATACTTTGAACAGCTTGGAAAGTCATTTGACAAATTCGGAAACCCATTTGACAAAAGGAGAAAAGCAATAGAAAAAGACTGCATCTTCATCTCTCAAATAATTATAAAGGTAACGCCTCATTAAATTAATAATATTAAAATAATAATCTTCCTTATTTGTCTTGAGATGTAATAAATTATATGGTTACTTACCTTACTGCGACATCTAAAAACACTTCAATTGCATGTTTAATCGCTTCTATCCCCATTTGCTGCTGAAGAACATCAAGTACATTAAGGAAGAACACCAAAATGTGATCACTAACATCATGATATCTCGAATACACAGGAAACAACACCAACGCATGTTCAATACAATTCTAAATAATAAAAGAATTAAATTTTCCAGCCACAGCGAAAGTAACTGCTTACCTTCAAGCCCATATACAACAATTTCTTAGACGACAACGGATAATTTTTACAACAGTCAACAATATTAGATAAAATCGGCATGGTATTGCCGACAACTTGTTTAACCTTGGCCTCATCGGCGTTGGGGCTCAAGTCTCTAAAGTCTTTGCTTAACGTATCGAAAAACACAGATATAAGCAGATTTCTTTTGTGAGAGTCGGCCTGCGAAAGCTCACCCCAGGGCCGAATTAAAATGTTGCAGAAAGCGCTGTTCACGACCTCGCTGGTTTGAGTGTTACAATATTTTAGATTCGGGGCGTGCTGTATAAATTCGACGATAGGTGGCAGTGTTATTAACGAGGGGGGGAAGACACTCCCTGATAAACTCAGCAGAAGGTGTGCGGCTGCGTGACATACCTTCGGCGGTTCTCGGTCACCGGATTGTAAAAGTGGTAGAGATATTTCGACCAAGTGTTTCAGATTCTTGTTATTTTCTTCGCCGTTTAGAGAGAGCCAGACACACCACGTCTTCAAACCAGCTAACATTTGGCTTTGACTGAAACAGATATAAACTGCTTTACAAAGTCAAATCAACTACACGAAACATAAACATGAATTTTCCTCGTAATCAAATGTTTTGATTTATTCTAGAAAGTACTTACACTTCTGAAAAATCATCTATTAACTTTGAATCGTTAACCTTGAGATGATAGAATCTAACATTTGTAGCTAATGAGGCACTTTCAATCATTTTCGATATTAAAGCTTCTATTATAGGCGCACCTGATTTACTATGTTCAGTTTCTGCAAATTTCAACAAGAAATTCAATCAAAAATCACTCACTTAACTATTCTTATTGATACCTTGATCGATAAATAACGTTGATAACCTAGCTAAAGTTTGAGTTAACGACGATAAGTCCCTAAGTGTACAATGCAGTCTTTGGGTTTCCGTATAATCTAATTTTAGAGAACATTGTAGATGATCTACAGCGTTTTGCAGCATGTAGTATACATCATTGGCAGCCTTCCAGGGCACCAACTACAAGAACACTCTCACATTATGAAAGAAACGTAATCCAACGTACTTACGATTTGATTAAAAGTTTCCAAAGGCGCGAATTCTGAAACCATTGCGATCAATTCGACTGACGTTTTCAAAAATATTTGCCATTCTGTTTCATTCTATTACAAAAATGCATTACATTAATTAATTTGGTAAAGAAAAATATTACTCACATCATCATCATGATCCTCGTTGTTCATTGCACTTAACTGTGCATAGTTATAAGTAAATTGCATCTTACTTAAGACGGCGTTAACTAAACTCAGCAATGCTTTTGAATACCTAAAAACAATCAAATGAAGTATCTGCCATTTGGTAATTATCGGATTAAAAAATTTTGACTCATCAATTGGAATGTAAATTGATAACTAAAATTAAACACAGAAAATAAAATAAGCAAGTCATTTTTAACAAAAGAAACTGTAGAGTTCACAATTATTTTCCTTTCAATATCAAAGACGAGGTCAAAACTTTTTCATCCGAAACAGAAACATACTTAAGAGCATTTTGTGGTTTAATCTGCTTGATAAACGCCGCCCACACAGCAAGGCAGCATAAGTAACACTGCAAAGAGGGCAGTTGCATGGTCAACTGGAACAGCAACGAAAGGAAATCAATCGCTGAAAACCTCGGCTCAGACTCAAGGCGCCACAGGTGCTGCTCCATTAATAAACACAAGAGCTCTGATAGCTTCTCCATAAAACTAAAACGAAGGTCTTTAGAATATCATATTTTAAATGTTAAAACTTACTCTGTGCTCAAAGTTTCAATACGTCCTGAAGACGAGCAGGTGATGTCCCTCAACAGTTGCACCGTGTGATAATACAACTGCACAAATAAATCCTGACTACCAGGGGGCACGCATTTTCTGTATAACAGTTCGTTTAATGCGGACATTGCGAGTAAACACATGTCATCGTCATCCTAGAATTAAGTGACTAGAGATTTCGATACGAATGGAACACGGATTGTACCTGTGCGTAACTAGAAACGTGTGTAAAATTAAAAATGGCTTTGATGATGTGAACGGGTATTTGCGTTAGCTGAGACCAGGTGAATAAATGCTGTACGGCTGCTAAAGCTTCCCGCACTATTGCTTTAGTGTCGGGTCGAAACGAGGCTGCTGAGATTTCGTGTGCAAAATTAGGGGCAGAGCTGGGGTGCGTCGGTGATGGGGGCGGTGTTGCTGTTGCATTATGGCGAGGCTTATTTCCTAGTTAAGAAAAGAAAAGGCACATTAATCAGAGACTGTAAGACACAAGTGCCACAGGACACGTCAAAAATTATTTTTGACCTTACCTAGGTTTTCTAAAATGCTGATTAGTATCTGGAATACTTGAGGAATGTGTTGTTGTAGCAGTCTTGTTAGTTCGTCTTTACGATACGAGCTTAAATCTGGTCTGGGGCTCATTAATTCTTCGCTGGTCGTTCGTAATAAAACGAGCCCCAATAACTGGCCTTGCTCTGATTTTAATAACTGCAAAAATATAAGTACATATATGTATATAGAGAGTTACCATCATCATAGTGGCCCCCTATGGCGAACTCGTAAATTATAAGAGACCAAAGATAGTTAAATTAAAAAGAAAATTGCAGTGCTTGCTTGCAAAGACAACAAAAACAGTCGCTAAAATTCGGAACTTCTAAGAACTGTTTTTGTTAAACCAATTTTTAAGAAAGGCGATTCTTTTAGCGTAGGGAACTCTCGTCCCATCACAATATTAGTAATGTGTAATAGAGTTTTAAATTTTTTGATAAACAATGATATCTTAAATAAAAATCAAGATGGTTATCTAAAGGGTCGTTCAATTTATAGACGAGAGAGTGTCAGCTATGGAAGACGAAAATTTAGCGTTAGGTCTTTTCCTTGACTTATCCGTCAAAGCACACGACTGTCTAAACCATGATATCCTTTTTAACAAGTTGGAGAGTTATGGGTCCTTTGGATAAAGTCTTATTGAAAGCAAACAGTTTCTATTACCAGTAAAGGAATTGTTTGTAATCCAGAAAGGTGCCAAATTAAAACTGGGGTACTTTAGGGCAGCATTGCTGCACCTTTGTCTTTCCTCATTTATTTAAACGATCTTTCTGGAGTTGTTCGCGATTCTAAGTTTGCTTGTGTCTTCAAATTTGACACCAGAACTCTTAAATCGGGGCGACCTTCTTTTTTAGGGAGGTCAAGAATTATTTTAACAGTAACAGAATGTTAACATAAACAAGACAAGTACCTATGGTTCTTTTTACGAACTGTATCAAAATAAATCAGGGATTAAAAATGTTACAAAATTTTTGGGACTATCTGTAGATTGCTTTTTAACATGGAGAGACCATATAATACAAGTTAACAAGATACTATGTTCAACAATACATATATGCCATTAGAATACTGTCTAAATATCTGAGTTTCAATGGACTAAAACAATCTATATACAGCAAAGCTCCGATAATCCGGATTTCTCCAGACAAAAGATGAAATATCATGTTTTTATATTATCTATCCCTTAATCTGTACCAACTAATGAACTGGTCATCCGGATCTACATATTTTACAGTTTGTTAGTACGTACTTCTCGCTGTAACAGGGAATTCCCTCATCGTTACAAAATAACGTAGCGCCGAAAAGATTCCACAAATCATTAATTCTCATGTTAATTGTCTGATTAAATTTCTTTACAGCAAATACCTTTTGGCTCATGCAATGTCTTTTGAAGACAGCCATATTTTCAACACTTTGTAGGATGCTATGTTTCTGCTGGTGTTATAAATTGTTAGAATATTTTTTTCTGCGTAACATGTTGTACTAATTTTAAAGAGATACCCAATGATCCTGATTTTTCACTAATTCGGATCGCCTAGGTTTCAATTGATCGCGATTATCGGAGCTTTACTGTATTACGTTATTTTTGAGGCTAAATTTGGATGCGCTATAATATTTTATGGAGCCAATGATATATCCCAATTATTTATAAGTCAGAAACGAGCTTTAAGAACCATGTTAAGGCTAAATTTAACAGAATTTTGCAGAATTAACTTTAATAAAACCAATATCCTTATGATATACGCTGTATATACAGCGTGTTTCGTAACAGATGACAATAAATGAAATCTCATGTACAGAATCGTTAAAAAGAAAATAGAACAATTTCAAGTTTTGGTTAGTTTCAGGATTATCTGAGTGTGATAAAAAACTGAAATAATTTTTTTACAACTTAAACAAAGCATTTGATAAAAAACGTGAAATCCGTTCGGTTGTTGAAAAAATATTGTATACAACACGTGTGTAAACGTACTTTTATTATCTCCTGCTACTATTTGCGCACTCGATTAAAAAGAGCTACGTTACATACCAGTTGCATAAATAACTATTTCTAGTTATCTAACTTTAAGTTCAGGTAACTCCGAAACTAAGCAAAATATGAACTTTTTTATTGGTTCATTTTAACTTACAATGAGATTATGTACTTGAGATTTAATTTTTCTTTACCTGTCATGAAACACCCTGTATATTTAAGAATGTCTATGTTTTCTCTTCAAAAACAGAAGTTACCACAATACAAGGTCATTGGATTTTACCTATCCTAGACACCTTATTACTTTAACCAAGAATAACTGCTTCTACACTGTCTTTCAAAAGGTGTGCTACAAATGGAATTTTTATCTTGAATATTATACAGTGTGGACACCGAGAAATGACGATGGTTTAAGAGTAAAGTGTCCTTATTTTACAAGGTACAAGAAAATGTTATAAGAATAAGTCGATCAGAATTAAAAGTTGTAGCTAAATATTCCTGCCGCCTCCTATCTCAAAAATAAAAAAATCACAGTTTATTGTAAATTGTGACTCACTCTTTATAGATACTTCATTAGGAAATACTGGTGGGATTAAAGTGTCCGCCAAAATAATATGAATAGGAAAACACGAAATTTGATCTTATTTTTCAAGTATTTCATTTGGTTCTGAGTGATTATTTCAATGTGTTTCGAAACTTTATGCTTTCTTGTAGCACACTTTTTGAAAGACACTGTATTAAGTTATGCAAGAAGTTACCAATAAAATTAAAGCATATCACAGTTATCACTTAAAAAAAAACTGTTTATAATATGCTTGCTTATTAAGCTTGAACCATACAATGATGCTCATATTAGATTGTTCGGAAAAAAATGTCGTATTATGTTTAGAATTTTTTGATTCCAGAAAAGTTGGATGATATCCTCGTGGAATACTGATAGCAGAAGGATGGCAGAAGGTCACTGATGCAAATGGTGATTATACAGTTCAATCAAAATTTATCTGCTTATGGATATAAACATTCCGAATTAAAAAGAAAACGACATTTTTTTCCGAACAACCTAATATTTTCTATTGACACTATTTCTATTACAGTTTTTTGGCTGTATTGTATGTAACAGTTTTTGAAATAAAGATTATTATTATTTTCTATGAAATTATGAACTTATGAACAATTGGCATATGAACTTATGAACATGTGGCACATCTTACAATTCTTAAAATAAAATATACAGGTTTTAAAATAAATTAGAAATACAGGTTTTTGCCGTAAACTATTTTCTCTTTGAAATAACTAACTAAGGGCCAGTTGTACAAAAGAGGTTTAAACTAACGCTCAACTGAACCAGGTTCAAAGTGAACAAAATCGCATCAAATTTTATTTATGAATGCATTAATTGCCATATGTCATTAAGATCCTATGCGAATTTGTTTACTTTGAACCTGGTTCAGTTGAGCGTCAGTTTAAACCTACTTTGTACAACTGGCCCTAAGTTCATAATGGCATACATAAGGATCATGGGGCTCTACTTTAATCATTTCCTGGAGCTCTCATCCCATTCCCAAAGTTCATCCCCAGAGCTCCATCTCTGTGTGTTGCACTAAACTCCCTTACGATAACATTGCTACTGTAAATGCAAAGGATTATTAAAAAAAAAAATTAAATAACTTTGAAAAACAAATGGTAAAGATGCAAGATTTCATTCTTTTAATTGCCTATTTCTGTTATTTCAAAACAACACTTAATTCTTTTCACAAGTTTCTTGTAAATTATTCATTGTAACACATAAATATGTAATGGTATTGTATTTAGAATGTGTTTTCTATAATATAATTTAGTCCAACGTAATACGTTATAATTTTTCTGTTGATAATATCAAATGGATCGTCGAGCCTGATTCAAACTTATCAAAAATTGTTGCTACGTACATGTTTGATGTAAATTCGAAATTAAAAACTTAACAGAATTTTCAAGAACTTTCTTGAGCAACAAAACTGGCAATTTTTCTTTTAAGTTGACCACCTTTCTCATCATTTACAGTTCAGCAGAATGCTTTAATTGTTAATTTTTGGGCGGCGGGATGTACAAATAATTAATTAAAACTCCTCATTTTAATCTAATAATTTAAACGACAATATTTTTGAATCTGACCGGGGATTTTCAAACTTGGCTGTAGTGGGAATCAAACAAAATTCCCACACTAAGGATGAACCTACCCAAATGGTTGAAACGCATTATGTTTCTAATAAATTAAGGGTTTTCATTAATTATAATTAGGTAATTAAAGCTGGTTCTTGTCCGATGAAAATTGTATCACAAACTCTTTTAAACGGACACTAAATGGCCATTTAGTATCCGTTTAAAAGAGTTTGTGATATAATTAGGTAGTTATGACAGAATTGTGAATGATGTTCTATAAGCTATTCATGTTCTTTTCAGACTCAGAGTGACATTTTTGTTGGTACCTCCAAGTGGATATGTTTTATTTTAATGTGATGGTTATATTTTTGACTTAATATTAAAAAGTCACAAGTAATTATTTGTTTTAATGTTATTATTTTACTTTCTTCATGCCATCGTAGTGTAAGAAACAATACAGTTGATGGGACTGACATTAAAGTGTCAGAAGTTTACATTTGTCACATTTTGAGTTCTATCAAAATTCATGTACGTAACTTAACAAACAAAAAGCATGCCCTTCTTCTAGAGTCTAAAAAGATCGTGATTGAATAATAAATTATAATGAAATTTACATGCAATGTATTAGTGAAGAATTCCGGATAAAAATGTGGCCAGTCATATCTTGCGACATCGACCAGTAACTTGGCCAACTTGTTCCGTATGAAATGTTGCGTGGTACTGTTCTGCTCGATGAAATAATCGTACAGGGTACTTTTTAAGTGGACTCGATGTTCCCATTCTAAACTAATCCACTGTCTATTTATCACAGACTGAAACGTTCTCGTTTATAGCACCTTTAAAAATTTCAATACGCTTACTTACCTCAATTGTAGACAAGGCATACATGGAGACATACTGACTAGAGGTATGCGTAATGAAATATATGCAAAGCTTCCAAGAATCCCTCTGGCTGCTGAAGGTGTTCAGCTGTGTTTCAATTTCATGTTTCCTTGAATTACTCGTGCTGTGGCAGAAAAATTCCTCCATTAACTGTTCTAACGCAAGTAAAGACTCATTTTCGCTCTGAGTCTGTGTTTGCGAGACATGAAAAATAAGTGCGATTAAAATCGGCGAAATTCCACATGAAAAGTGAGGTTAGCTCGGCCAGTATGTAACGATTTACCAGGTACTGAGGCACGCACTTACCATTATTAAAGCTATTGTTAGTATATCAGCATGTTTTAAAAAATTCGTTCGCAAAATTAATGTTTAAGTTAATTAATATTTGGGTTAAAGTCTATTTTGACATTTCGAAAAGACGATCGGTATTTTCGTTCTCATATGTTACCGGCCGAGTATAGTGGCATGAAAATAAATATTAAATTTTAAATCAACCCCAAATTCTGTCAGTAATTCAAATAGCAATTTAAGTAAATTAATAAAATCATTTATAGATGTCCCTTGTTTTTTACAAAGTTATTCTGCGGAATTTGTTTATCCTACGTTGTCGCACCTGCGAGGTGACTTGCTCCCACCTTCCTACTTGAATTTAAATTTTGGCGCGCGTCTCGATCTTGAGGGGTTCTATTCATTCTACTTTATTTTCATTTATTGTGTATTATTTAGTAATAGTGCGTGCCTTGCGTAATTGTGTGTAACTTGGGAAACTTCCGGTCGCCGAACTTTCGTCGGAAATAATATTCCCGGGGCTTAAACTTTATTGAAATTGTAACAGTGCGGTGTAACTTTATTCCGAGTTTGGAACTTAACATCATCTGCACATGAAATGTTTATGATACGTGCAACAAGTCCGGGCGGTTTCAGAACTCGCATATTTTACACGATGTTGAGCCTTTTCGTGTAACCGAAATTCTTTGGCGCACTACAATACGAGTTCATGATAGTAATTCGCAATAGGGAAAAGCACGCGAGTGCGATATTAATTTTAGATTATGGGCTTGCTTTAATCCAGGACCGAACTTGGTTATTCAAAATCAAAATAAACTTATCATAACTCCGAGTTTCTCTACGACTTTTTTCAGATACATCACTGTAGTAAATTCTAACGTTATTTTTCCTGTTCGGAGAAGGGTTATTTCAATTTTATTTTCAGTTTCCTTTGGATGAAATCCATTCATGATCGCTTGCGTAATTGTAGTTGTATCAAATTTTACAACGTCATATGGAATGCATAATATTGCAAATTTTTCAGATTCTTCGATGAACACTTGATAATATTAATTGCCTTTTCTCATCCAAGCTAAAGCAAGGCATTCCATTACTACGATACTCTGATACTGCAATACTGGCAAATTTTTCCTTCGCAAATCCATTATACTAAAAACAGTTATCGTAATGTTAAAGGTTTTGTTTAATGTTTTTTTATTTAAACACTTCTAGCTAGTGTTGTTCTTACCGATTCAATGTATCGATTCAACATCGATTCGATGACCCCGAAATGAATATCGATTCGTTAAAAACATATATTCGATTTATCGACATTTTTAAAATTCCTTTTTATCCTCAACATTTAACATATCTCACCTTAACCTGTCCTGCATTATAACAAATAAAAAGACCAAATATAATTTCAAAATTGTTTTGATGCATAGGTATATTGTTCAATGCTGTATATGCATCATGCCAGTGCAGTGAGTACTCGTATACATACCTATAAGATCTACAGTTCATTTTTTTTACTATATGCCGATCGATCGATAAGTCAAAGAACTTTTATATAGCTATCTCCTTCTAACTTGTGTGAAAAGGCCTTGCTGGTTCTGTCATGTTATATCATTTCGTATACTTTCGTACTTTCGTATACTTTCTTAACTCAGATTAAATATTATATCTGAAAAAGGCAAAACAAATAAAATTTTCAATATGATTGCCTTGCCTTGTTAATATTTTATTGTAAAAAGTAATTATTCCGTCACGATCATTGTTATTCTATTTTTATGAATACCGTGTTCATACTTTAAATATTAGGAATTTTTATTTTGATTCACTGAAACTTTTACAGCAGAAACAAACAAAATACCGATTCGCATCGACGTTATCGATTTTTTTAGCTGAAAATCGATGTTGAATCGATTCGACGTAAATATCGATAATCAATCGGTAGAGACAGCTCGTGTCGGCACCTTTGATGTTCATACTACCGTTTTCCGAGCCAATATGGCCGTTACTGGCGGGCTTTCATTTTATTGCTAGATGTCACAGGTTGAAAAAATGGCACGGATAGAAATGATTGCAAGCAAATCATAGAATGCGATGTTGTTTTACACAATTACAGGCTTTCTACACAACATAAATTCATTATAATCTAACAAAGATGGTTTTCTGTTCAATCTTCAATATTTGAATTTCGTAATTTTATAGAATTTATTATTTCATTTGGTTTTGATGTATCACAAATATATGGTGCAGATGGTAAATCAATACCAAAATATTGAACTGGGTTGTAATTTGAATTTTCATTGATAATATTGTTTAAAAGTTTGTTTAAAAGTTTACGCGGTTATTTGCGGACCTTGCGGTACTAGTTTTTGTTATTAAGATAAGCATTTATTCTGTGCGTACGACAGTATGTTTTGAGGTGATGGCTAATGTACACATATGTAAATAAATTAGGTAAAACTAAATGAGTATTAATTCATTCTGAACCAGTGCCCAAAGTTATAGTTAACCGCGAAAATAATACCTTTGTTTACTTTGTTTACCTTCAACTCGTTGCTTTATTTCTACATCTGGCTTAAGCAAATCAAATCTAGTTCTCAAATTTTTGTTAAACATCAAAAATGCTGGAGTAACCCCTGTAGTGCTGTGAGCCGTATTACGATAATCAAACAAAAAATTATTGAGTACCAAATTTAAATCGATAGATTTAGATTTGCCAATAGCATTCTTAAGAGCATTTTTGATGCACTTAACAGAATTTTCAGCAGCACCATTTGACATGGGCACAAAGGGTGCGGTGGTAATGTGTTTAATACCATTTAAATTTAAGAAATTTTTAAATTCTGCTGAGCAAAATTGCGTTCCGTTATCGCTCACAATCAAATTTGGTAAACCAAATCGTGCAAACGTACTACGCAAAGCTGAGATTGTTGCCCTAGTTGTAATGTTTGTCATAGGAAACACTTCGATCCATTTAGAATGTGCGTCCACAATAATCAAAAAGTATTTATTTAAAAATGGTTCCATAAAGTCAATGTGTAACCTAGACCAAGGTTGCTCTGGCCATTTCCACGTATTTAAATTTACTTTAGGTGGATTCATCCGATTTACTGCGCAATATTCACAGCCCTTGGACACGTTCTCTATTTCCTTACCTAAACCGGGCCACCAAAAATAAGACCTCGCTAAACTTTTCATTTTTACTGTACCTTGATGTGACTTATGTAATTGTTTTAAAATACTGGATCTAAGTGAGCTTGGAACTACCATTCTGTTATTCCAAAGCAAGCAGTCTTGTTCAATAGAAAATTCGTTTCTATAATTATAGAATGGTTTAACGTCTTCAGTCAACTGATTTTTATTTGGCCATTTTTCTTTGACAAATTTAATAACCTGCTTAAGCACAGTATCGTTCATCGTATGTTGTTTTATCTGTTTAAAATCTATAGGAATGTCTGAATTATTCTCGAAATAATTAATATAACTGACGTCAACATCTTCCCAATTTTCCGTACCATTATTATTAACCGGAAGTCGTGATAAACAATCGGCCATATTGCAGTCTGATTTTACGTACTGAATATTGTACTTATAATTTGATAGAATTACCGCCCATCTCCTCAACCGATTTGCAGAGAATTGAGGAATACTTTTACTGGGACTGAAAATTGCTAATAAAGGCCTATGGTCAGTAACCAGAGTAAATTCAACACCGTAAAGGTACTGATGAAATTTACAAAGACCAAAAATTATAGCTAATCCCTCTTTTTCGATTTGCGAATAATTTTTCTCCGCTGCAGACAACGTTCGCGACGTATACGCTATCGGTTTTTCTTCCTCATTAGGAAATACGTGCGTTAGTACTGCTCCTAAACCGTACGCACTCGCGTCGGTAATTAATTTTATTTTCAACTCCGGATTATAATGAACTAAAATTTCCGCAGATATCAAAATATTTTTAACGTTTTCAAAAGCTGTCTGACAATCTCTTGACCAGTTCCATTTTACATTATCTTTCAATAAATTATATAACGAATGTAACATAGTAGACATTTTTGGTATAAATTTACCGTAATAGTTAATTAGACCTAGGAAAGATTTTAATTGAGTCACTGTTTGTGGAATTGGAGCATTTTTTATAGCTACTATTTTATCTTCGGATGTACATAAACCTTTTTTATCGATTATATACCCTAAATATGAAATTTCGGACTGTAAAAATTTACATTTCTCAAAAGCTACCTTGAATCCCGAATTTTGAAGACATTGTAACACGTTATTTAAGCGTTTTGAATGCTCTTCTAAATTTTTACCACCAACTAAAATATCATCAAGAAAGCAGACTACACCATCGAATTTGTGCAACAACGATTCCATGATTTTCTGAAATTTCGCCGGAGCACTCGCGATTCCAAAAGGTAATCTTTTATATTTGAACAATCCTTTGTGGGTAGAAATTGTAACTAAATGTTGTGATTTTTCGTCTAGGCAAATCTGCTGGTAAGCCTGTGAGAGATCCAACTTTGAAAAATATTCACACCCTTGCATTTTTAAAAATAGCTCTTCGATTCGTGGTATGGGATATTGGTCAATTTCAAGTACAGGATTTACCGTGACTTTAAAATCCCCACATATTCGTACAGAGCCATCTTTCTTTAATACAGGTACAATCGGTGTAGCCCAAGCACTGAAATCTACTGGAACAATAGCGTCTAAGTCTAATAATCTTTGAAGTTCTTTTTCGACTTTATCTCTCATCGCAAAGGGTAATGGGCGATTACGAATAAATTTTGGTGTTACCGATTCGTCTTTTAAATTTAAGGTCACGGTACATTTATTAAAAGTTCCTAAACCAGGTGAAAACAATTTATCGTATTTCTGAACCAATAATTCGATGTCGGATGGCAAATTTATATTATTTACTTCAGTTATACCTAAGTTATATAAACTGAAAAAGTCTCGACCCAATATAGGCTGACCTCCATTTTTAATAACGTAAAACACCAACAAATTGCTTTTGTTTTGATATGTAACATTTAGGGTACATTTACCCACGGGCGCCAGTTTATCGCCATTGTAAAAAAATAAAATTTTATTTGCGGGTGACAAATGGAATTTATTAAACTTATTTTTCCACAGTTCATAAGATATAGCTGATATGCTGGCTCCCGTGTCAATTTGACCTATAATGGGTATATTTTCCAGCGACAATTCAACCATAAACGGCTTATTTACATTATTTGACTTAATAATAAATAAATCCTCTCCACTTTCCAAGAAATTTTGTTTATTTTTATTATTTGCAGTCATATTAACCGACCTTTTATTCTTTTGTGTTTTCAATCTGCACACGGAAGCTAAATGACCTTTTTTGTTACAAATTTTACAAATGAATTCACGATAGAAACACGCATCACTCATGTGGTTGGACCTACCGCAAACCGCACACCTCGTTCCCGTCTTGGATGCTTTTCGACCTGCGTGGATCCCTTGCGCTGCCCCAGCTGAACTCTTGCGCGTTGAAGACAACTGATGCAGTTCCGGTTCCACCTTAATTTTCGGGACCGCATGCTGCTGAGCCGCCATCTTGTCGCTTGCAATTTCCACCACACGTGCAAAACTGACATCTAATTTTTTCTCAAACATACGATCTTGTACAGGACCAGGATTAAACCCAATAATGTAGCGATCACGGAGTGCCCTTTCAATTTCATTTGCCGAAAATTCACAATGAACAGCTAAATTACGCACCCTTGCCGCCCATTCTTTGGCACTTTCATTAGACACTTTTTGAGCAGTATAAAATTTGAATCTTGCCGAAAATACTGACACAACGGGTTTAAAATGTGAATTTAAGAGTTTTATTAAGTCACTGTAACTTAACTCTTCTGGAACCACTGGTAAAGCCAAATTAAAAACCAATTTGTATCCTTCCTCACTTAATGAATTAAGCAAAATTGCTCGTTTACGTTCCATTGTTGCAATATTGTTAGCTTCAAAATAATTTTCCAAGCGTGGCTTAAAAATTGTCCAGTCACTATTTAAATTAAATTCCCTTAAGTGTCCGATTACTTCGTTTCTCGCTACTGTAGGGTCCGCCATTTTACGGTAGTTTTAATTTAATTTTTAAGTCGCACTATCCTCGTCGCCACTGTAACTTTGGGCACTGGTTCAGAATGAATTAATACTCATTTAGTTTTACCTAATTTATTTACATATGTGTACAATAATATTTTTATAAATTATTACATTTTTATTTATATCACCAGCATAACCATTATTTAAAATACCATTTTTATTAAATACTGTATAATATTCATTTGAAAACAAATTCGCTAAATAATTATAATAATAATTTACTTCATTTCCAATTAATATATTTAGAATTTTTTTGTTTATATTAATTTTAACAAGACAAACATTTCCATATACATATACATGTTCCTTAAAAATATTTATTTGTTTATTAACGTGAAATATGGAATATAAATTTTGGATATCTAGTCTAGAATATAAATTATTATAATTTGAATATTTTATTTGATTGTTATTATCATTATTGAATATTAATATATGATAGACACTATTCAATAATTTTTCATTAAAATTGATATAATAAAATATTATTTCAAGTTCATTCATTTATTCCATTAATTAAACATCTGTTACAATTAATCCATAAATTGCAGCTGAATATATTCTAAAATTATTTACCCACTTAGATTGTTTGTTATATCTGAACCATTTGTATTGTTTATAAAATCATCAGAGTGTTTGCTGAATAATATGATTTTTATTTGTTAAGAATCCTTTATTTTTTGAGAATGGATATGTTTTACCATTTGCTGTTATTTCATGATTTGTTGTATATACATCGGGATCTGGATTAAATGATCCTGTTTTCTCATTATAAAAAACATAATAAAGATTACAAGCATACGGAGATGATAAATTAATCTTTATTGCTAATGTTGTCTTATTTGATAATACTTGCTCCATTAATGTTGAATGTATTGTTTCTGGCAAAGTATGTAATTTTTTATTAAGAATTAATGATTTATCTTTCTTAGATAATTCAATTGCTTGCATATCCATTTGATAAGAATTACATACATATACATATTTATTAATTTAACGTCACATCTCTTTCTTACATTTTCCATTTGTTTTCCATAAACAGAATTATTCATCAATTTGTAAAAATCTTTTTCAAAATCAATATTTGCTTTTTGTCTTAATTTTGTATTTAATTCAATATATGGCTTTAACCATTTCTTTTGTCGAAATTATATTACATTTTTAATGTTCTTTAATATTATTCCTTGGTAAATACATTCTTTTAACATTCTGTAATCAATAATATAATCTGTTTTTGATTTCAATATATTTATTAATTTTTTTAACTTCCTAACTATATTTAGAGAACGTGGATTAACGGCTTCAATAGAACTTCGATTATACTGGTCGATATTTCATAATATTTTATTACTTCTTCAGGACCATTAAATTATATAATAATAATGAAATTACTACATTTTGAAAATTTTTAACTTAAAATTTTGATGTATTATTTATAATATTTATAATATATATTTATAAATAATACATCAAAATTTTAAGTTAAAAATCTTCACAATGTATTATTTATAATATTTATAATATATATTTATAAATAATACATCAAAATTTTAAGTTAAAAATTTTCAAAATGTATTAATTTCATTATTATTATATAATTTAATGGTCCTGAAAAAGTAATAAAATATTACGAAATATCCACCAGTATAATCGAAGTTTTATTGAAGCCGTTAATCCCCGTTCTCTAAATATAGTTAGGAAGTTACTAAGAAACACGGCAATATCCTCTACTTTTATTTATTAATTTTGTTTCATTATTGATACTTCCAATTTTTTTATCGATTAAGTTTTTTTGATGACTAGATAATTCATCAATTGATGGAAAATAGTGTTCTGGTAATAATGGATAATCTTTAAATTTATCATGTAATTTTGAGATAAAGTTTAAAAATTCTGAAAATTACAAAACACGTCGTATTGTTGAAAAATAATGGTTTGCTTTATTAGAGTTTTTTTTTTTTTTAGTTTGAATTGATTATTAGGTGAACGGATAAATGATTAGGTGAACTTTAAAAAAAATAAAACATTAAACACCCAGTATTTTTAAACGGTTTACTTTAGAACAAAACTTTATTAGAGTTTTTTACTTAGTTTGAATTGATTATCACGTAGGTGAAGTGGTGACATTACGTCACGGGACACCCTGTATAATTTGTTTAAATTAATGCGCATTACCGCGTTATATGAGGTAAACAGTCCAGAAATATTCTGTAAACCGACGTATCGCCGGTGGTAAATATTATTGGAGCTATAATTATTATAAATGTTGACAGTGCATGGTCATTTGCGACCGAAAACAAGTTTGTTTTGGTAATTAATTGGGTTCGTTTAAAAATTATGTTTTCCTGTTTTATGTATTTATAAATAATGTTGAAGATAAAGTTAAATATTTAAATCTAAATCACTTCATGAAAGTGAGTAGAACATGAAATTAAAAAAAATAGGTTTATAAGGTGATGGTGATTATATTTTTAAAAGTTATTATTTTGTCGATGTACTTTCGCGATAATGATACTCGATTCATGTCGTTACGTGTTGTATAAATTTCTTATTACATGCTTCTAAATAGGTAACCTGATGCCATGGTACGAACTAAATAAACTATAAATAACGACCCTTGTTCTTATCTGTAATAGCTTCCATATAATAATTGAGTTATAAACATCTATTTTTGCATTTTTGTATAATATAAAAATTTAAGCCGCGGTGCAATTATAAATCTATTTAACTTAATTAAATGACTCCAGTGCACGAACGTGTACGGCCTCTTTAGCTGTTAGTTATAATTCTTACACGCCATCACCATCAACTCTCGCGTTTCAATGTGACACCCAGATAAGCTTGACTTATTGTTTCGACATTATCTTTCGACACTTGTTGAGATATTACCTGCTCTATTTATACGAAATTACCACGTACGTGCCTATATCTTGTGTGTGTATGGCTGTCGCTATTAAATGGGCCTGTTCGATAACGCTCATACAGATTGGATGTTGTAGTTAGTGTTGTAGGAAATTGCAAACTTAGAGTGTGATTTATGTCAATAGTGATAATAATTTGTTTTATTTTTTGTAAGGGGCTATCCAGACGTTCCGACACGATAGCGAGCATGTATGCCGAGCCACAGTCTACCCTATATCTTTCTTTTACATGGAAAAGACTTGAATGTTATCTAACACAAGGAATTTGCAAAAGAACAACCTTCTTTTTTCGTCAATAATATCAAGCAAGTCGACAAATCTCACATTAAATATCTAAACACATCAGGCGATAGTTTTATAGGTGTATTACCTTCGTTTGGTAAACACTTTTAGAAGTTGCGTGACCGTGTTAGAGAAAACGAATGTTTGATATACAAGCACTTTATATTTGTAGATTAATGCTGATTATGTTAGTGACACTTCCTTTACGTACTGCATATAAAATGCTTTAAAACCTATAAGTTCTAGTATTTACTTTGATATAATGGATTTTATTACACCAAGCAATTCATTTAATGCAATAACTATTTTTTGCTACGCGTATTTAATGCTCAATAATTCAAATCTCTTTCCTACATATAAAATTTCGCCGTTATAATAATAATACGCCCCCGGAATCGGATATATGTGAATTATGACCCCGGCAATTGCTTTAATTGTATTTGTAACTGACACAGTAATATCGCCAATAAATTATTATTCTATTAAAAGCAAGCGCGGTATTATGTAAGAGACCATTCGGTGGATATATAAACGTCATTTTGTAATATATTTGCACATTATTCTTTCTATTCGGCGCAGCCACCGGAAACCGTATCCTTTAAATTGTGCCCTTAACACGTTTTCCCTTTTCTTGCTGATATATTCTGTTTTATTTTACGGCGAAACGGTTATTATTATGAAACCTCGGAGGAAAGTTATTGCGTTTAAAACAGAGATGAACTGTTAATTTTCATATTTTTTAAGTCGTAAAAACTTTTCTTGTTATTCGAGCAGCTTCATCAAAAATATGATCAAAAGACATGCGGTAAGCACTCAAACACAGTTACAATTGCAGAAATAATCATTTCATCTAGTTTATAGTCATAAACTATTTAAAATGGAGGAAGAATTTATTTCTAGGGATATTAGAGAAAGTGGATCGCACTGACTCAACCCTTAATTATAATTAATTAGCATAGTCTTAAAGCATTCCCGAAAGTAGGCCCATGTTTTATCGACAATTTATGTGCAAATTTGCAATTTAGAAATTTCAAAAAACTGTAAATTTCGAGGATAAAATACGCAGCCCTCAGGCGGTGATATGTTATCGCGTAATTGTTAAAAAAATTAAGTGATAAACAGAATTTATAACGGCAATAAACCCAAAGTGAATCGCTTTTTTATGCTTCGGATAAAAAAAAAAAAAAAACTTAAATACTTTATCGTTGGTTCGGATAAGATTTTATGGAGCTTTTAAAGGTACGTGATTTGATGCATTTTACAAAGTTGCACTTTTCATTGATTTGCCTGCTTTTGCTTTGCGCCATGATTTGAAATTGTAAGCCTGGACCTGCAGTAAAGTTTTAAAAACAAAACAAAAAACCTCAGTAACAACGATTTTCTTTATGTACGTCCAGTTATTTCGCAACCTAACTTTAGGCTTTAGTTTGAATTTGTCGAAAATTGTCTAATTATAAGTCAAAAGCAAAAGCTGGAGCATTTTTACAGATGTACCTAACATAAAATGAAAGAGAAAAAAAGACCTGCAGTTAGAGACAAAACAGAATTCCAAGACAAATAAAATCAACAGAAAGAGAGTAGCTACTCGAATCCAAATGTTTGGTTCCAAACCTTGAGCAGTAACCAAAAACCAAACCAATTAAAGTGCAGAATTTAAGTTTCTTGGAAAAACTGAAGGAAAAAAGAAACGAATGATAACTTTGTCAACAGGCTTGTCAAATGGCCTCATATAAGACTTGACTCATATTAAGAGAAAACTGATAAAAGTTTGACATTGCAAAATTTCGGCTAAAGGCTAATTTACCCAACATAAAATTCTAGTTTTTAAAGAGTGAAAATTTGGGGGTAGAGTCGCCTCCTTGTATCCATAAAAAATTAACCAACTCGCTAAAAATCTTAGCAGACAAAAACGCCAAAAGAGAGGTGGCCTCAAACGTTCCGGGAATAACAACCAGCAAGGAAAAGAAGAGATCTCGAATATCTTGGAAGCTAACAGAAGAAGATTGGAAGAATAAGTTCCAATGGAAGCTAGGACGCTAACACTGGAAGCTCGCATAAATAACATAATAATAAAGGAAGAAAGACCATGCTCAGAGAAACCTGAAGTAAACCAACACAAAGCAGCATGGAAGAAGGGCAACTAAGAAAGTTAAAACATTAAATGAGGATGAGAGAAGAAACAAATAGTAAGAAGGGTATTTGAAACACGAATTATGAAAGAAATTCGGGCGAAAAAAGTAAGCGAGGGACGAAATTACATTGGATACAAAATTGGAAAGAAGCCAGGAGAAACAAAGCAGAATATACTACCAACTCAAACAGAATTTTCAAAGGGAGGAAGGTAATAGAATTAATGAAGTAAAAAGCTGAAGTTGTTTGTATGATGTATATTTTAAAAAGGAAAAAAAAATAATACATGCAAATAGGATGGAAGTTAATTACCTATTTAACTGATTTCGCATGAAAATGCGCGTTGCAGAAGTGAAAGAAAAAAAAAACTGTGGACGTTGTAGTTGTGTTAATGCTGGAATTTCGTGCTCTTGCTTTGCATGGAATCAATTAGTACGATTCCCGGGACCGATAAGGATAATAATAATGCAACTTGACAATTACTTGGGACACGTGAATAATCAATTATTCACGAGCCGATTCATTTACAACTTTAAATAGATATCCGATACAAACCGAGCAAATTATAGCAGAAAGTTCGGTTCTTTCGCGGGAATATTAATCTTGTGTCGCGCAGTCCGACGTTGATTTATAATTTTCGTCCGCTCACGAACGACCGACGTTTCTGAACGGAAAAATATTAACGCGCGTAAATTTGCCGCTAATACATTAAATACTCCATTAGTGCAGATATATCGCGGCCGGCTTTTAAGTTCGTTATTCCCGTGGAATTTTAATGGCCTCCGAATCTCCCCGGACTCGGCTGAAAACTCTCTCTCTTTATGCGTCGGAAATAAATGTTCGTATATGTGGCGTAATAATGCATAAGAAATAAAGTACGACGACGTTGGGGGAAATCTTGACTCTAAGTTCGCATTCGTATGCAGATAACTCGCAGCAGGAAATTTTCCCTGTGTATACAATTTTCTTTCTCATACATATTTATTTATTACAAATTTCAAATACAATTATATATGTATATATATATACCTCTGTCAACCTGTCAATAAAGGTCACTCTGAGATGTACTCAATAATAATCATAAAACTTTATAACTCTAGTTTACTCCTGCATTTACGAAACGTGGCATTGTATTTCTGTTCTGTTTCTATTTCTAATCTGTATTGTAAATTTTTAATTAATTGCATTAACTTAGCTCAGTAAGCTGATAATTTACATAATAAGGTAAATGGGGTGAATGGCAACCCACTAAGGTTTTTTAGGAATTGCAGTTCCGGCCGGTATTACCCGTCAGATGGGTGCAATGCCTGCCGAATACCGGCATTACTCCATTCAAAACATAAATTTTTTAGTCATAAAATAAAGAGGTTTAAATTCTTATTCAGTGTTTTTATGAAAAAATGATACTAATTCTCTTCACAATAATCACAAATAAAACGCTTTTTTTTAAATTTGTGGAATCTTTATGTGCCCATTGTCCACAAACGACACAACTGAACACGTTTCTCCACTGTTGCATTGCGCTTAATTAATTCATGTGGTTGAAACATTATTTTTATTAATACCTAGGTAACGGTTGCAAATTGATTCTATGTTCAAAAGGTCTTTTTTTTGTTTATTTTTGTCCCCTGAATACATTCTCTAAATATTGGGAGTTCCTCACTGAACACCCTACATTTACACGTGTCTGTAGAGAAATGTAATATTTGAAATCTGCATACGAGTAGGTTTTGGGGTAATACTGGCAGGCCGACATAACCCCCAAACCATTGGCCGTCATTACCCCCATACGTAATGTACAGAATTTGAATCGACTGTACCTGAGTAGAATAAGTTATGAAAGTTCTACGTTTAGAAATCGAAACTACATTAAATTCTATACTCAATGGAGCTAGGAAGAATTTCCATTCGTTGAAATTGCAAAAGATATAAACCTTTGAAATATATTATACATATGTAATAACAAACAACGTTAAAACTAATTTTTATTTTTAACGGCTTTTCATTTCCTCCTATGTGGCTGACATTGCTACCAACTGTTTAATATGCAATGTTGAAGCTCTATTGTGACACAAGATTTCAAAATGTTTTCATGTTGAAATATCAGGTGGCCGGTATTACCCTAGAGGCCGGTATTCACTCCATTTACTTACGCACACACAAAACAAATTAATCATCAGTTATCAGACATGTCATCATGTTTGAAAAAAGTCAAGGATCGCAGGCGCTGACATCGTTTTTCAGCAACTTCTAACTTCTGCAGATGTGTAAGAACGACGGCAGATCTAGTCCAGCATTATCTAATGCAACAAATTAGTAATTAACCATCATCCTCTGGTAAGATGACATCATTGTCGACACTCCTCCTGATGCTAGAATTAAATGCGATGACCTGAACGACACGTAAACACATGCATTTATTTGCTTTGTTCAGACATGTCTAATCATAATCATGTTCGAAAAAATCAATGACCGCACGTGCTGACCTCGTTTTTCAGCATCTTTTAACTTCTGCAGATACGTAAGAACGACGGCTGGTCTAGTCCAGCATTGTCTAATGCAACAAAAGAAAAATTAACCTTCATCCTCTCATCTTCTGACGTCATTGTCGACACTTCTTCAAATGCTAGAACTAAATGGGATGACCTTGGACGACACACGCAAATGTATTTATTTGTTTTGTTCAGACATGTCTAATCGTGTACAAAAAAGTCGATGTCCGCACACGCTGACTTTGTTTTTCAGGATCTTCTAACTTCTGCAAAGTGTAAGAATGACGCGACGGCTGGTCTAGTCCAGCATTGTCTAATGTAACAAAAGAGTAATTATTAATTAAACATCATCATCCCCTGGTAAAATGACGTCATTGTCGACACTTCTTCAGATGCTAGAAATATTTGAAATGACCTTGAACGACATGTACACACATACATTGATGCGCTTTGATCAGACATGTCAAAATCAATTAGTGCAAGCGCTGGGCTTGTTTTTCAGCAACTTCTAACTTCTGCAGATGCGAAGAATGACGGCTCGTCTAGTCCAGCATTGTCTAATGCAATAGAAGAGTAATCAACCATCATCCTTTGTTAGGACGACGTCATTGTCGACACTTCTTCAGATGCTAGAACTAAAGGGGATGGACCTTGAACGACACTTTAAGACCAACGTCATTGTTGACACTTCTTAAATTATAAAAACTAAAGGGTTACTTCTTCAGCACAACAACGATCAACTTTAGATGGACGCATGCCATTCGCAATTTTTTTTAAGGTTAAAGTGTCACAGAAATACGTCATGATGACAATAAAACGTCAAAATGACAATTGTCTGAAATTCGAATTGACAGACATCGAGAAACGTCAGATTGACAACGTCCGACAAAGTCAGATACAGTTTTTCTTTTCTATAATACCTGTCAGTGTCAAAATTCTAGAGTTTCTGTTGGAACCTTCCTTTTATCACTAAAGTACAACAGAAATTTTTGAAATTTCCTAACATTCAGATAACAGGTACGTTTATCAGGTATTATAGAAAAAAAAAAAAACGGAATATAGACAAATACGGACGAAGCGTCACGTTGACATTTACGTAACAAAGCAAAGATAACGATTGTCGCAAATAAACAAAAGGGCCGCCCCTTGACGAATTAAAGCGAAACTGAATTCGGCCCGCAAATAGGGTAGCATTCTCAAATTTGGTCGCTAAGACAACCAGCAGAGTAAACACAAAAAGACTGCCCCTTGTCGAATGAGATACAGCTCTGATCATCGGTGATTCGATTAAATCAATGAAGCAGTGTTACTTCATCTCCACTACGAAAAAGCCCTATAAAAGCGAAAGCGTGGACTGTTCAAGTTCCAGTATGTCCTGGGGACCGTTCAGAAATAACGCTCCGACTAAAACGAGCGCGCTCTGGGTAATGTTCTTTCTCTCTCATATAAGTGATTTTGTATATTTTGCTTCTCATTTTAAACGCCCAAAGTGCTCTCGCGATACAGTTCCTGAACGGGCCCCTGGGTAGCCTACTGTCGGGAGTACTCATCAAAGCCTTCAGTGCAACCAATTATCAGGGACAACAAACATAACCCTTCCCTTTAATTTATTGTGGGAAGCACATCAAAAGTCTCCCGTGCAATCCATTGTCAGAAGCAACACACTCACCCTTCCGTGCAGCTTATTGTCGGAAGCATTCAGCACCACGCATCCATCGGCGTTGTCAAAGCCAGCCGTTGAACAAGAGAAGTGGAAGTCAAGCAGAAGCAAGGTACCCTGAGATAGTTCCTACGTCAACCCCATGTTCAATATCCGTTACTATGTTACCAGAGACTGCGCCCTCCAGTAGCCCAGACGATAACAGGCCAGGAGAGCAGTTGCACATACATATCATATTGTTATGTATTGATTTTATATTGTTCATCCGTTTATTTATACTTGTTGTTGACGTTTCAAGTTGTGTTGAATAAAATTATACCTATACTAATACTAGAACACGCTACACTACTATAAACTGTTCTCTCCCAAGCAGCGTTAAGTGTCGTTATATTCACGTCATTTTTTGGTTCCAGGAGGTCGGCGACGTCATGTCACCAAAAAAGGACGTCATATTTTGGATAACTTTAAACGACATTTTATAGACCTAATAATAGACGTCGTTATATCGTGAGAATTTGACCATTTTCGAACGAAAAATGATTTTTAGTGCATTTTATATAATCAATTATTTTAAATATATTATTACATTGTTGAAGATTTCTTTACCAGTAATTAATTATTTTTTTATTATAATATGCAATCACAGATCGAATTTATTGCTGAAACAGCATGTGCTCGTGCAGTGCCATGTATCATCGCTACGCGTGATTACGACGAGGAGACGACACATCATTCTCGTCATCTGATTCTCGCCAATATCGATGTCTGCCTTGTTCTCGATGGATAATGGCGTAGTTTGCAAAGTGTATTTGATACAAGGTGCTGCAACACGTGAAGCCTTTTTTACACTTGTGTGGTTGCGACACGAGCCGTAGACGCAAACTCCACACTCGTGTAAAAAACGTAGCTTCACACAGTTGTTACACAATATTTTGCATCCCATTTTCGTCATGTAGGAACGGTATAAACGACGTTATTATTCGACGTCATTATAACGTTTCAGAATGACGTCTTTAGAGTGTGACATTAGGCCGTCTATTTAACATCAAAATAGCCGTCAAATTTACGCTAAAATGACTCCAAAATGACTGAAAAATGACGTGATATTAACGACAGTCTGCAGCCTGGGGCTAGATTTTTTAAAAACATTTTTCCCTTAATCTATGACATCGAAATTCAATCTTGTTTGTCTTTGGCGGAATAATTGTCTGTCATGCTGTAACACGTGATCAATATCTTTTCTAATCAAGTGACCTATGGAAAAAAATTATATCTTTATTTGGTTCATTATTTCAAATGCCATTTGAATTATTTTTATTGCATTCCTATCGTTTTGTATAGGAATACAATATAAATATGTAATACAAATGGCATTTGAAATAATAAACTAATTAAAGACACATGATTTTATTTCCATAGGTCGCTTGATTAGAAAAGATATTGATCACCTGTTATATACAAATGTGTTAAGCCAGCATCCTTCTACGAAGATCTTGAAGAAAGAAATAAGTACATAATTAATATTAATGTTCTTGTGGAATTCAAAAAGTAATGGTTGTGAAGTAAAAGAATAACTTTGATTGGTCTAGAAAGTTGTTGGAAATTAGTTGTTGGAAATTCAATGATAAACAACATTAAATAATACAGAACGACATAGAGAAAAAAGTTGGAAGAAACGATACCTCTATGGCGACCAAATGGTAGGCGACGAGTAAAATAAATACAGTTATAAAAAGTGTATTATGAAGTTTTATAACAGCATTGTAAAAACGAGTGAATTCACAAACGTTCTTGTCGATGTTTACATGACATAAGCCGTTTATACATTTTATGAGATACCGGGCAAAATCTCCAGCCTTCAGATCGCCTAGTGGCTTCGCTATTGCAGGATTCAATATAATTAGTTAAAAATTACGTTGCGAATCGTGTTACTGTTCAGAACACTGTGAATGCATTTTAAACACAATTTTCTTACATGCATTTCGGGTAAATTTTTAATTAATTTTTAATGTTTTTCCCATGTTCTGGGAAGTCTCTTCTTTCGTCAGTATTTTTTGCTTATCTGTTCAAGAATCACCTGTATAAAAAATACTATCATTTTTCTGGTCTCGTTTTGCGTTCACGCTTTGCTTTGTGCGTAAATCATTTTCATTTTAAAGCCGTTCAAGTCCTTACACGTGTCTCACACTCGAAAGAAACAGTTTGCAGCGACGTAAAAAGCCGCATACACTCCGGCTGTAATAAAATCCAACATGCATTTATATCAGTTTGTTGGAAGTGACAGAGTTATTTTATCATTTTTCAAGAGGGTAGTCTCTCCAGAGAGAGAAAATAACGCTTATACGTCGAGGGAATCCCCCATACATTATAAATATTGCAGCGATACACGCTGAATGTATAGAGATATATCGGAAAATTGTTTACTTCTGCGCGGTTTTTCTTCCTCGTGATTGAAAATAGTCGTAGCGGGGTTGGCATCATAATCCTCTGTAATTTATTTGCGGTGTAAGATGCTTAAATAAATAAAAAAAATGGGGTAATGTGACTCTAAGTGAAATATATGACTTTATCATTTTTTATTATTATTATCAGGGTAGAAATGTTTTTTTTTTGGGGTACAGAAAATTATCACGTTAATTTTCAAATAAAAATTGAAATAATACAATTTAAAATAAATAAAGTAAACGTAGTACCATTTGTGTTATCTGTGTGTAAGTACGTTGGTGCCTCCTCAAACAAATTGAATTTGTTATCATGTTATTGCAAAACGGGCGCGTAGAAATGCAAATGCAAGGCAACGCTTTCGCGCTGGCTGAAATGTAATGGAATTACGGAATGAACGTGACAGAAAAAAAATCTTTATTTATCGGTAAGAGGAAACATACGATGTAACAATGAAAGACAGGAAGATAAGGCGAAATATATTTAATAATAACAAAGGCAACTTACGGAGTTCAAAAGGAAATTCTTTGAATGTTTCGCGTTTTTTTCTTTCCCCTGCAGGAAAACTTCTGAGAAATCTGAAATAAAACATCCCTTTCACCGGCGAGGATAAGGAACCGTTTTGTTCGATGGAAATAAATATCCCGGCCTTAGCGGAAAAAAAGAGTAAAAGGGGCACTTTTTCAGTCGCCAATAATGACCCGTTTTACTACTTAGTTACCCTTTATACTACACGGCTCCCTGCTAATTGATCTGAAGTTTTCTTTTCTTTTAAAAATTTAATTAAGCGGCAGGATGTTTGAGTCAAATATTTATCTTAGCCAACATAAAGGAGCGACCCTCTAGTTTTTCAACTAGTTCTGCGGAAAACTGAATCTGAGGGTTTAATTTCGTTGAAACAGCGCAATCGTTTTATTCGAAATTAAAAAGGCGAGGTAGATAGCAACATTTAATTAGTCGCTTTTATAAAGTAGTATTTTTCTTTTGAAACTTTAATTAGGCGGTAGTTATATTTGAGGTAAATATTTATTCTACTGCAGTTATAGCGCACCAAGGAAGCGCGCAAACAAAATCAAAAAAGCCCGTCCCCGACAATTTAAAATATTTGCAAGTTTAATGCAACGCAAACGAAGTAATTAATTTAAGAGGTCGCTTTACATTTGGAACAACTTTCTGTTAATTTAGTAATTTTCTGCGCTGGAAGGGATTCTGATGCGCTGGACCGCCCTTGCCCGTTTAAATCGAATACACGTAATTAATTAAGGTGCATGAAAGCTTTTCCCCGCAAAGGTCTAGGTTAGGTATACAATAGTGTAGTTTGATTTACTACAGATTTAGTCCCCGAGTGCGCTAATTTGCATATAATGCAATCTCCAGATACACCGGAATAAATTACAGCTCAAAGTAGAGCGTTTTATTTACAATTTAAATTCAGCAGAAATATAAATCATTTGAATAGCTGACGAAGAACTAATTGCAAAATGTTCAATGACTCTTCAGAGCTTCATATTATTTTCTTGGTAATACTCTTTCGAATACCCGGTATCAAACATTAAAATGAACTTAAAAAATGTGTCCTAAAGTCATTATAAAAATGGGGCATTCTTAAGTTCATATTAGTCTATAATAGTCACTAACTTCTTGGATAATCTTTTGAATTTCAAACATTAAACATGTTTAAGTTTACATTTGAATTCAAATAAATACATATGATAAAATCTGGAAAACAAATGATATAATCAATTTAAAATATTTCACTGTAAGGAAAGAATCTGCATTAACTAGAATCTCTCACATTTTATTCAGCGAGATATACAATGGATAGCAGGTTAAGATTGCTCATTCGCTGGTCTCACGTGACATTCTTCATTCATTCTCCATTCTTCAACACCTTCACTGAAACAGAACAGAATATTTAGTTACATTAAGGGAAAGATGACTGATTTGATACCAACGATCAATACTGTCCAGATTATTTTGAAGAACAGATAAACAGTAATAGAATTCAACTAAAGAAAAAAAAATTGTAACGAAGTAACCTTTTCGTTACCGAGAATATTTTTTTAATTATTTTGTGAAATGCTTTTCATTTGCCGTTTTAGTATATGTATATTATTTAGTTATTATTATTATATTTTGGGTAGGAGTTCCAGCAGAGTGGGGCTCCCTACCAAGTGCGCCAAGAGCACGCATTGAGGCGGCTCGATGGCTCGAGCCGCCGGTCGTGGCTCAAAGGCAGTCATTCGTCGAATCATCCGTCCGTCGGTGCTTTGACTCAAACGCGCTAAGCGACCTGTGCTACGTTTGTATAACCTGCAACCACTCCTCCTGTATTTTACTTGTTCCAGAGTGGGAGTTTCCCTCTTTCTTACAAGATACGCGCGTTTCTTGAACTCTGATCCAGAGTGGGAGTTTCACTCTTGCGTATCGGACACGGGTGTTTCGTGTATCTTGACCCTGAGTAGGCGTCTCACTTTTGCTTACCTGACGCGGGTGTTTCGTGTAACCTGACCCTGAGTGGGCGTTTCACTCATACGTACCAGACACGGGTGTTTCGTGTATCCTGACCCTGAGTGGGTGTTTCGCTCATTACCGTACTACCGATTCGATTCCCGGAGCCTGTACCGAAACGTATGCACCGTGCGTTGTCATTAGTTAAATCGTTAAATCGTCCGTCGTCTGTTCCTGTAAATACAGTTCGGTTACCATGAACTATGTTCGGAATATAAACATTCCAAGTTGTAAATTCATATAAATATAAACTGTGAATAAAGTTGTGTGTGTTTTTTATTTATGCAGAACCTGGACACCGACGAGCAAACCCGAACCGCCAGACTGACGTCGAGCAGAGCAACAATCAGCAACACTAGAGAGAGACAAAGACGACCCATGACAAATTCATGTCTTCTGCAAAAAGAAGAAGTCTATGTCATTAATAAACGGTAGAAACAATAAGGGGCCAAGAATGACCTCTTGTAGTATACCTGAAGTTGGAATGCATTTATCGGAAGAAAATTCAAATATTTAATAGCATGCCTTCTACCAAATCAAACGACTTTACCGCCGTGAGAGTAATAAAAACTCAAATCAAAGATACCCATTGAATTTCTAATTCTTGTCTTAGATTAAATAGAGATGTAAACAGCATTAAATAATAAATAAATACGAAATGCAGCAATCATAAAATTTAAACATACGAGTCTGAATTAGCGTAAACAAAGTAATCAAGTTAAAACAAAATATGTCATTTTGCGCTGTGATTAGAGTAGATAAGGAATTCGAAGAATATACTCGCAGCTGTAAATCTTGAGGCAACTTTTGATATAAGCAAAACAACACAAGTGTGTGAATCGACTTTACTAAGAAAAAACAAATGGTATGAACAATGGCATGCCATCTACCGGTAAATACGTTTTCATTAGGAAGTTACGCAATGGATGAAAATATTCTGAATTTGACTGTTACGGATGATGTCATTTTAGCCCTGTTAGAGACACCGGACAGATTATTTAAATACTGTAATTTGTGTTTATATCTAATCGCGAGTTTTCCAGAGTTCGGTTTCTTGATAAATCAATTAATTTTCTCCTTGGTTTTATTTATATTCGGCAGGAAGGAGAAAATTCTTTCTACGAGTGTTTAATCAATTTAAATAAGTCGTACATGAAAAGTTCTCGAATTAAAGTTGAAGTGTCCCAAATTTTGGATTATAAGAAGAATTTAGATTCAACGTTCAATAAGCCGAACAAAATTATTTGCCTAGAGAAATATCAGAAACTAACAAAAGCTTCGAATGTACAGAATGCCGTTTATTCTATCTTCGAGTTAATTCTGATTGTATTTTTATTACTGTATTTAAATTTTTTACTTAATATAATTCTTTTAACCTTCGAACCTTGTGGAGTTATAAATATACCAGAAGAATAGGAATTATAAAACAGATTCATAAAAATCTTAAGAAAATTTCGTTTTGTTTAACTTAATTATGAAGCTTTTTATATACTTTCACTTGTTTTAACATTTTTAACGAGGTTCTTCTATCGACCTGTAAAGAAAAAGTTAACACAATCAGAAAAGTTAAAAGGAAAACGAATAAGAAACTCGGTGATTATATTAAGGAAACCATTAAATCTTATTCCTCGTTATTCTTTGTGAGCCGACTCGTAATTGGGTTTCCACAAATAAATTGGACTTGATTATCTCGGACGCTCTGGGTTATTGGAAACGGTTATTAAAATGATTTTTCAGCGACGTCGCGGGCGAAGGAGGAATCAAAGAGGGCCGTTACACTCGTTCAGCATGCAAATTATTAAAACAATCGCGGCGAGACGCGCGAGGAATAGCCGGCGAGTATTGAATTAAAAAATATTACCCGCTTTAAATTCCGCTCTTCGTGCGCCTGCGGGAGTTGCCCCTAGGAAAGAAATTAAAGGAACAAGTGTTTTCGAGATTCGAGGAGATTCTGTTAAGTTTTCCATTTTCTACATTTCTGTAGCATAAAATTAGTTTATGTCGAGTCAGCAGCCCCATTTCGTATTCCACTGTGACGATCACTGATGATTTTGGAACGTTCTTTGTGATAATGAAATTATTGATGTAATTTAAATGTGAATATTAGGGAAAACTTCGAGTGCTACGTATAGCACTCTGAATAACTAATTATTTGTTAAAAGAAAATATAAACTTACTTTTTCATAGTCAATTTTGAGTATAAATATTTTCAATCCCATTCCTGAAAAATGTAAAGGTGAAACTCTTTGCTTCTTACAAAAAAGATAAGATAATCGTATACAAGAATATTGAATTTATTAGATTAAAATTTCTATTAATAAAAGTTCTCTAGTTGTAAATTTTTCATCATTTGACAGTCACATGAAATTTTAATCTTAAGTATGTATATAAAATGCAGTGCTATTAGTGCGATGAATAATAAATCGTCTCTCACCTAAATTATTCTTTCCCTTATTACGGCGGGAGTTTTCGCCGAGATAGAACATTTTCTGATAGTTTCCCCGGCGCGTAAATAATTAAGAAGCCTTAAATACGGCCCGTCCTACGTGGAACTCCTGAGCTTGTATAGCTTAGATCATAACGTGCTGGGGCGTCACGCTCCTTTCTTAATAATTAAACGGGACGACAGTGTAAAATTAGCGCGAAACTTTGCCATTTTCGGTGACGGTTCCATCCGAAACAGGAGAGTACATCGAGTGTGGCGAATCGTCGACTTGACGAGGACGTCTCTTCGAGCTGTACGTGCCTTCGTCGAATTATTCAAACGTCTTGGTAATGCCGAAATGATTTAAGTGGATGAAGACGTTTCTCGCATATAAATCATTCAGTTTGCGTTCAAGTTCGCAAAGTTTTTCAATTAACGGTTATTTTCACTAAGCGGGTTTGAGCTGCAAGGATTTAGTCCGAAAAATACCATTAACTACTAAATATTATTCTACATTTATATGTAAATAGTTAAATTTGTTTTGAAATTACTTCATAAAGAAAAATAGACAAGAATCAAGAATTCTATTTGATGTGGTGTCTACACGATGAAGATTTGAATGCAACGTACAATCATATTGTTTACGCAAGTATATGATATGGATATCGATAGAGCAGTCTGAGTAATATACAAGACAAAGGAAGAAATACATTGGAATAAACATGGTAAAGATAAATTTCATTGTCCTTGGGCGCAAAAACAGTTGAAAGTGAATTAAAAAGCAAAAATATACCCAAAATACAAGAACGACATTGAAAACAATAATCGAGTATATTAATTAGAAAATACATACAATGGTGGTACAAAAGGTTCCTTACCTTTAAGCAGGATAAGACGCAGTAGTAGAGGACCTCTTCTCTCAGCGTTTCCTTGAGGCTTATTCATCGTTCCTGGGCTCTAGGTCTTCTCTTCACCCATACCAATAATTTTAGAACTTGAACTCACGTCGAAAAGGGGTTGGCGATTAATTTAAATAAAAACTTCTGATGATGAACAACAAAAAAAAAAACTTGATAATAATAAAAATAAAATGAAAGAAAAAGGAAGGGCTGCAACAGTCGCGAAACGAAAATGGTTCGGTGAACAATCATTAATTTATGTTGTGGCATATCCATTAATTAGGTATTGTAATGTTGATTGAAATAATACGTCCTAATTTTCAATATTCTTTTATTCTAATGGCTACCGGTTTCGGTCTAGGACCTTCATCAGGCCTACAATCGAAGAAGGAAAATTAGTAGCTAGATTGTTTAACATGTTATAAGGTTGAATATTTGTAATAAACAGGATATTTGAACATTTTTTTTTGACAATATTAGTTAAAATAAATTTCTATGATATAAGAAAGTTGTTTGCTTATTATTTGTGTATTGTATGGTGATCATGGATTAACTTGGACTTACCAATAACGTCAAAAACGAAAATATATTAATTAAATTCATTATGAATTTATATAATTAAATTCAATAACCAATAACCAATAACGTTAAAAACGAAAATATATTAATTAAATTCATAATGAATTTAATTATATAAATTCATAATGAATTTAATTAATATATTTTCGTTTTTGACGTTATTGGTAAGTCAAAGTTAATCCATGATCACCATACAATACACAAATAATAAGCAAACAACTTTCTTATATCATAGAAATTTATTTTAACTAATATTGTCAAAAAAAATTTTTCATGACTTTCACATTTCAAATATCCTGTTTATTACAAATATTCAACCTTATAACATGTTAAACAATCTAGCTAATAATTTTCCTTCTTCGATTGTAGGCCTGATGAAGGTCCTAGACCGAAACCGGTAGCCATTTAGAATAAAAGAATATTGAAAATTAGGACGTATTATTTCAATCAAAATCATTAATTTCTTCGAAATCCTTCCGAAACTGCGATGCTGACTACATTCGAAAAGCAAGAAGCCACTCCTCCCCGGTAATGTGCTGCCCTCTTTGGTCTTTTTATCCTGGTGGTATGTCCAAAAAGGTCAGGGTGCCTACTACATTAAAGACAAGGTTGTGACTCTAATAGATGAGGAAGAGAAAACGAAGGAGCTGGAAAACATATTTTTAGGAAATATTGAATGATGTGGAAAAGGAAGATTTAAGCGAAGACGAAAAACAACATGCCGAGTACGAACGTACAAGAGAAGAAGTAGAAATAGTTATAAAAGCCTTAGAAATAGTAAGAGCTCAGGAAGAAATGGTGAGGAAGTAGAGAACATCAAATATGGAGGAGAGTGATAGAGGAAAGAAAAATTACTAACTGACACTAAACATTTGGGGACGGGAAAAACGAGGATTCTGTTAATACAAAAAAAGGGTGAAACAGTGGAATACAATAACTAAGGAGAATTAATTAAGTTTGGAGTGGAACCAACTTAAACAATCACAAGTTGGCTTTAAAAAAGGATCGATCAGATTTTCACAGTCAAAAAAAAAATACTATTATGTTGTTTACGAACATTATATCCCAGCACTAACACTCCCTGGATTTTAAGAAGGTATATGCCTCACTGAGACGACAAAGTCAGTGAGTCAAAAAGGAGTCTAATATACCAAAGAAATTAAAGAAAGTACAAGCTGAAATATGAAAATAGAGGTGATTTTGACGTAAAAATAGGACTGAGGCAAGGGACCTTCTACCAAAAAATCTCTAAAATAAATAAAGAAGCTAGAATAAAAGCCATCAGGTGGTAGATTATGCAGACGATGTGGCCTTAATAGGCCGAAATGAAAGAAACAGGATAGAATAGTTATCGAAATTAGGAGAAGAGTAACAAAAGCAACAAGGAGAATGGATCTAAAAATAAACGGGTCTAAGAACAATTATATAAGAGTAAGGGCACAGGCAGAAGCAACTAGAGTGAAGGCAGTGGTATATGGAAAGGAAGTGAAATTTGAAGAGACAAAGAAGTTTGTGTACTTAGGGGCAATAATAACGAACAAATGTGAAGAGGAAAAAGAACTAGACATAAGGCTGAGTAAAGGAAATGGATTTCTGTAGCACTCTTGTTCTGACCAACAAAACAAAAAATGTTCGTCAGAAATCACTACAGAAATCACATTGAATATGACGAAACAAGGAAAACAAATCTGACAAAAGGGGAAATAGACTTACTGGAGATTAAACAAGATCATAAGGTCGAAGACTGCTGTTTATTATTATTATTTATTATTGGAATAAACTGAAGGTTAAAGTTAAGTTTTTTTTTTGTATCTTTGTTCCACGTAACCTTTATCTTTTCTGAGAAGTTCAGTTTCCTTAACTTTATGTTTTTGATGTTTGCCTCTTTATTTTTTGAGTACAAGGTTAGCTACCACTTTCCAGTGAACGAATCACAATTCTCGATGACCTGTGGTTTTACGCTGCCCGATAGTTCCCTTTTGACTTCTTGTCCTTCTTTTGCAGCTTCTCTTGTATCAGATATCTGTCTCTTCTTCACCAATCGCCTAAAAGCTTTGTCATGGTCTGCACCTTTCCATTATCGTATGCGTTGGGTTAGATTAGGTCTCACAACGATACTAAAGGCGAGGGGTCACTGCGTGCGAAGCAAAGTTAAGTTGAGCGAAACTAAGTTTTGAAAATTAGCTTCAACGTAATCTTATACGGACGAGGTAACCGAGCGAAGATAAACATTGTTTTAGATCTTTGCTCTCCTAACTTCTCTTAGCTTTAGTTGCCACGTCCGCGTAAGATTACGTTGGAGCTAATTTTCAAAAAACTTAGCTTAACTTTGCTTCGCGCGCAGTGACCCATCGTCTTAATTCATCTATTAAGGGACAGTTGCTCATATATCTTCCATCTTTGAACTTCGTTATATTATTAATTATAACAACATATGCCTTTACAAATGTTGCCATGGTAATAGAACCAATTTTAGAGCTGAATGATGGATTAAATGTTTGAACAACTGGCCCTACATCACCGACTTGACTGATTTAATTTCAAGGTTTTTCCTTTTGTTCTGATTACGCTGAATGAACTTTATTGCGCATTTATAAAATCTTACTTTGTTTCCTCTCCTCGGGAATTGGGACCGCATTGATCTTTCAGGTTATTCGGTTTGCTTTCACTATATTTTTAAGGACGTTTTATTAATATTTTTCTATTCCTATTATCTTTTGTTGAAAACAATAATCCTTTTCTTAATTCCGCTTTTCCGTTATCTTCTCCCTTATCTGTCGAAATATTTAAAACTCCTCCTTAATCTTCTCTTCAATTTCCATGTTACCATGTTCTTTCTCTTTTTTCATTTCTTTTTTGGTGAAATATCTATCCGCTTCCCGGCACGGGTTGAATTCAACTTGACCTTAACCTATCCAAGTTAAATTGGACCTACTGGAACTTTCACCAAATTATTTGTTTCGTCAGTCTTTGTTTATCTAATTTTCAACTGAGATTACCTTACCTGCTTCATTCCAATTTGATTCCTTCTACTCAGTTTACTTGTTTTCCTATGACTCTTTGGCTCCTCTTTTAAGATTTAGTTAATTTAGTCTATTAGGATTTCTTAGAATATGAGTTGGAACTGTTAGAACTAACTGTTTTGTGATTTCTTTGTCTGTCTTTTCATTATCTTTTTCTCATCGTGCGCACAATTTTAAAGTTCTTACTTTTTCTATATTTTTATTGTCCAAAATCTGGATTGCATTTACATGTTCCAAATACTCAAAATTTTCTTGTATTTTGACAAAATTTCCAGTTTTCATCATTTTCATTTCATTTCTTTCTTTTTTGTTCTCTTCCTCAATAATATTTGTTAATCTTTACAAGACAGTGTTAAGACCTATAATAGCATACAATTGCAAGATATCGACAATGAATAAAAAATCACACGCTACTGCTGTTGGAAAGAAGGATTCTGAGGAGAATTTTTTGGGAAAAACAGAAGAGCAAATAAAGAAATTTATAAAATATGAAATGGTGAAAACAAAGCTGTTACAGTGGAGGCCAAAATTGTGAAACAAATGCCAGGGAATTGAAAGAGAGTGGTGATGAAAGATTTACGAGAAAAGAAAGCCGTTGTCTGGAAAAAGAAAGCCAAGGACAGGAAGCAATGGAAGTGACCAAGCTGTGGGCCTAAATGACCTGTTAATAACTACATATATATCGGTAATTGATAGAAATTGGAAAATTGAAGATTGAAATGTGAACGATATAACGTTAGGTAATAAGTAGGGAAAATGTAAGGAGCTGGAATATGCAGAGGCTTCCTCCATCTCTTTTACGTCCTTACACTACTCTCTGTCTGTTAGGGCCCCACAGACTTCGTTCAATTCGCACGAATTGGACCGTGCGGACCAAATCGCGCGAAGCAAGATCGTATAAGAGATCGATAAAACCGTACCGTCTTTTTCTCCATACTAGGTGTTTAGCACGTTCGGACATGTTCGCGCGTTCCAATTCGTGCGAATTGAACGAAGTCTGTGGGGGCCCTTACGTTGCCTGTGTTCTTACTTTCAATCAATTACCTGTATGATTAGAATTAATTTGGATATGAATATAAATATATTTCGCAAACAGTAATAAATATGATGAAAGCTTTTTGTATTCAGCGAAACGAATTTATTTATTGAATTCGAAATAATTTTAGCACTTGAGTGTATTACGATTGGATCATTAAAATTGCTACTTCGATTCATTTTTGTACAACGAGAGCTCGCTCATTAACACATCTAAAAAAAAAACTTCGATGTTGTTAAAGCAATGTGCCGGAATAATTGTTTCCTTTCGTAGAACTTCGGCGATTACGTTCATTACGGAGTGTAAGTTAAGTTATTGCACGTTAAAAAAAAATACACAAAGGTTTTAATTCCCAAGAAACTTAATCGCCTTACGGCGAAGTCCCTCGAAAACGAAATGTTCGCAACGGACCAAAAATAAAACAAAGGATTATTCATTTCTTCCGCTTGTCCAGGTTTAATTTCCTTTTTTTTAATGCTTAAAGGATCCAAGCCCTCGCGTTCTTCAAGCCTACTCGGGAAAGGTGGAAGGTTAAAGAAAGCACGATTCTAATTCATATTAAATTTTTTATTTATTTTGTAAATAATTGCGTGCCGTGAATTTCCAGTGAAAAGTGTTACATAAATATTTTACATTCAGATTATTTGAGAACCGAATTTAAGAATGTAAAAAATTTCCAAAATACATCCGCGTTATCTGTAAACTACACGTGACCTCTAGATAATGAATTCTTAATTAGCTTTTCGTTTAGAATTCAATGTGTGGCTGAAAAGGATAATCAGGATGGAGTTTTGCCCTGAAAACAAAGACAATTGTACGTCCCAAATTTTCCAAAATTTAGTTACTTACTCCGCATTTGGACAAATTCTTCCATCTTTTCTGTTGAACGTATTGAGGTATGCCAAATCATCCGAGCTTAATTCAAAGTCAAAAATGTCAATATTCTGTTTCAATCTAGCTGGATTCGATGACTTGGGGATCGTTGCGTTTCCCAAATGAATTTGGTACCTGAGCAAAACTTGCGCTGTGGTTTTGCCGTACTTTTCGGCAATTCGCTTGATTTTCTGGTCGCTAATGAGATCCGGTTCGCCGGGTACTTGCCAGGGTCTCTCGGGGGACCCCAGGGGGCTGTAACCTACAATGGCTATCCCTCGTTCGGCGCAGAACTTACGAAGTTTTTCTTGGTTTAAGTACGGATGACATTCGATCTGAAAAAAAATTGTTGAATACATTATTTTCATTTTTATCAAAAAAAAAAACCGACAGAGAAGGCAACATTTAGAATTCAGCATTTGTTGAAAAGATTGAAATTCCAACGACGTTTCACTAAAAACATGTATTCCTGTGCAGAAATTTATTTGTAAAAAGTAAATAGATTATCTTTAAAAAGAAAAGTGGTGATAATTGCAGAGCTGTACAAAACATATATTGCTAATGAGCACATTTAACTGTACTTAGTACAGTCAGTGGTCCATACAACATTGAATTCAGATAATATTTCATGAGTTTAATTTTTTTTCCGAGGCTTGAATGACCCTTAAGCATGGAAAGCGAAAAAGCGAGGTCGCGATGATTTAAAAAGTTGTTTTCTTAGTATTAGCATAGCGTTCTGGAGCTCGCAGTTTGTATTCGTAAAACGCCGGCTAAAGTGGTGAATAATATCAGTGTTATTGTTTCAGTTTTTTTTTTTAATTCATAGCTCCCGGCTTAATTATCATAAAAAACAACAAGGGCGGCTGCAAATGTTAAATTACGAAAGCTTTCGCAATCAATCAGAATTGTATTTAAATAATGTGTTACCGTGTTGGAAGTTTTGGATTTTTACTTTGTTTGAGAATCATATATCACTAATCAGAAGTTTAAATTGAAATCAAGAAGCCAAAATGGCTTCATAATGTTCAAACTTCGCCATTAGGAGAAATGGAAACCATTATCATGTCGTCTTCATAAAAGAAACCTGTTACTCCATACGACGAATTTCTTCAATTGTGCAGAACTCTAATTAAACGCAAATGGCTTTAAAGATATCCTCAAAGCTTTCACAATATTGAATTTTATTAAAACTTACTTGATTCACGGCTGGAACAGTATCGCTATTTTTTATGACCCTCTCTAATTGTTGACTTGTAAAATTTGAGACGCCAATGGATCTCGCTAGACCTTTCTCGTGAATTTTCTCCATCGCCTTCCACGTATCCAAATAATCTGTCTCCAAGTCCAAAATGATCAAGCCCGTTGCAGGATCGGTTGGATAAATTTCTTCCCCGTGCTAAACAACGTAAAAAATACCTCATCGAAAAAAAAATAACGTTCGAAGAAGTCGCTCACCTTAAAAGCATGTGGCCAATGTATGATGTACAAATCTAAATAATCTAGGCGCAAGTTTTTTAAGGTTCGTCTTAAGGCCGGCTCTACATGATCCCTGTGGTGATCAATGTTCCACAGTTTGCTCACGATGAATAGGTCTTCTCTTTTCACCACGCCTTCTTTGATTTTATCGGCGAATGCTTCACCGATTATGTGTTCGTTCAAGTAAGCGTGAGCGCAGTCGAAGTGACGATATCCGAGGTCTATGGCTGTTCTTACTGCATCACCGACCTCTGCTTCTTTACCGGGAGGTCCCTAAATTCGAGGCCAATTTAAGTTTGAATTACATTTTTATCAAGAAACTTACTTGCCACGTTCCTAAGCCTAGAACAGGTATGAGGTAGCCATCGTTTAAAGTGATGCTGGGAATTTTTGGAGACATGGCTTTCTGGACTTTCTCCAGGTGAATTAAGATCAGTACTGTGGCTACAAGGGAAGCTTTGAATTTATATTGAGAGATAAGGGAAGATTAGGGACTTAAATTGATTTGAATTTAATAGACACAGTAAGTGACTTGCATTTCTGTGCAAACGGATGAAGGATTAGTAATGATAATTTTCGTCTGAGTTTCAATGGAGTTAAAATAATATCATTATCTGTAGACAGGTTACGTAATTATTTATTTAATATAATTGATTATTGACGTAAGTCCTACGAGACAATAAAATCAAAATTTCTGACCAATTGTGACATGAAACTCTGAACTGCTATGAAGGTGAATGCAAGATGGTGCAATTGTAGCTCCTGAAACTTTGACGTGGGCTTGTGTGACCCCACTTTGAAAACTTAGGCTATTTTGAATCATTTGAATTTTTGTTTGCTATTAAACATGCTATAGTCGAAACCACACCAAATAAACAAATAATTCGGTTACAGTTTAAAAGTTAAGAAATATCTCGTGATGTTATTTTAGTTTTTAATAATTTTTAATTTTTTTATTGTACTTAATATTATATAAATATTATAAATGAAAATTAAACAAGCTTTAAATTACATTACAAAATGATCAAAAGATCACATTCTATGAAGTAGTGAAGCTAAACATTTTTCAGAGTTAAATGAGAGAGGGTGTTAAATGACACGAGAAGAATGAAATTCAAAATATTTATTGACATAATTTTCATGGCGTACAATTCCAAAACATGAATTAAAGAAATAATTTAAAATTCAATGTGTGGTTGGAATGGATAATCTGGGTGTTTTTTGGCGCTGAAATTAAAAAAAAAATTAATACACAATATTCGTCCGATCACAATTGATTAAATACTTACTGATCATTTGGACAAATCCTTCCATCTTTTCTGTTAAACGTGTTAATATAAGCTATGTCATCATCGGTCAATTCAAAATCAAAGATGCTCAGGTTTGCCTTCAATCTGACAAGATTCGAAGACTTTGGAATTGCGACGTTTCCTAACTGGATTTGGTATTTTAGTAAGATCTGGCCGGGTGTTTTTCCATATCTATTTGCAATCTTTTGTATTTCTTTGTCGTTAAGTACGTCGGGATCTCCAGGTTTTTGCCATGGTCTAGATGGCGACCCCAGTGGGCTATAGGCTACTATCGCGACTCCGCGTTCAGCGCAGAATCTGCGAAGTTTTTGCTGATTTAAGTAAGGATGGCATTCGATCTGGCAAAGGAAAATTTTCGCTTAGATTAAACTGATTTAATGCACCGCAAAATTTTGGCAATGACTTGATAAGGCAGCTGTTACGATACTGATAACGCCCCTTATCTTTGATGGCTTTTCAATTTGGATTAATGTATTTGCTAATTTAAACTAAACTAATATGTAATAAATAAAGATCACGTTCTGCTTACTTGATTAACGGCAGGCACGACTTTGCTATTTTGAATCACCCTTTCCAACTGCTGGCTGGTAAAGTTGGAGACTCCGATGGATTTGGTGAGGCCCTTGTCTCGAAGCTTCTCCATTGCCTTCCACGTGTTCAAATAGTCGGTTTCTAAGTCCAAAATAATGTCACCCGTCTTTGGATCAGTTGGGAAATTATCTACACCGTGCTAAACATTTTTTTGTTTTAATTGGAAATCGGTGAAATTTTATGGTCATACCTTAAAGGCATGTGGCCAATGAATGAGATACAAATCAAGGTAATCCAGTTTTAGATTTTTGAGCGTTAATTTTATGGCGGGTTCCACATGGTCGGGATGGTGATTGGTATTCCACAGTTTGCTCACGATGTAGAGGTCTTCACGTTTAACGACGCCCTCTTTGATTTTCTCGGCGAGTGCTTCGCCTATGATTTGTTCATTTTCGTAAACGTGGGCGCAATCGAAGTGGCGGTAACCCAAATCTATTGCCAACTTGACGGCATCACCAACTTCTTCTTCTTTTCCTGGTGGTCCCTAAAGCAGTAACTTATTTTGTAATGCATTCCATTTTATGAAATTCTTTAGATTTAAAGCGAATCTCTTTAAATTTATAACAAAATGTCTTTACATTTATGAAATCTTAGAATAGGGAAGTCTATCGAAGAAAACCAAATAAAGAAGATACAGGTAATAGCAACGTCATCAATACAATAAAAGCAGAAGAGTAAGTGGCTTGGACATGTGTAGAGAATAGACTATGTAGCAACAATTAGAGCGTTAATGAAATGGAAGCTAGGAGGAAGTTAAAAAGGAAGACCCGGAAGCAAATGGACCGATTAAGTAAAGGAGGATTTAACTGCGACTGGAATTCAGCAGTGGAGAGGCAAAATTCTGAATAGAAGAAATAGTTCAAGAACCAAAAACTCTTAACATAACATACAGTTTATGAGTGACTTCCCTCGTTATAGCTGGGTCATGAAGGCCTTGACAAATGAGCGACCAGTTTCCGCATGGAGTGTTGAGTCTATAGTTTAAGATAAATTGGCGATTTTGCCAAAATTAGGAAAATTTTACAAGTTATTTTGAGGTTGAGTCTACGGCTTAGAATAAATTATCAATTATACTAAAATTAAGAAGTTTCTACATATTTATTATTATTATTTAAGTAAATTCTCACTTTAGCACTCGAACCCTCGTACCGCATTAATAGAGAAGAGAAAGCCGAAATGTCTACAGGGAGATAAAAAGAGTGAAAGTAGGATTTCAGACATTAAAGACAAGGGTGGTAGTCTGATAGGTGAGGAAGAGAAAATGGAGAACATATTTCTAGAAAATATTGAATGATGAGGAAAAGAAAGAATTAAACGAAGAGGAAAAAGAAAGGCCGAGTACGAACTTACAGGAGAAGAAGTGAAATAGTTATAAAAGCCCTAAAAATATTAAGAGCTCAGGAAGAAATGGTGAGGAAGTAGAGAACATCAAATATGGAGGACAGTGATAGAGGAAAGAAAAATTACTAACTGACACTAAACATTTGGGAACGGGAAAAACGAGGAGGAAGCGATTATGTCAATGCAAAAAAAATGAAGCAACAGATTACCTTAACTACAGAGGAATTAATTAAGTTTAGAGTAGAGTCAACTCAAAGAATCCCAAATTGACTTCAGAAAAGGATAGATCAGATTTTCGCACTGCAAAATATACTGTTATGTTGTTTACGAACATGAGATTTCAGCACCAATGCTTTAAAAAAAATCTCTAAACTAAATAAAGAAACTAGAAGAGAAGCCATAAGGTAGTAGATTATGCAGACGATGTGGTCTTAATAGCACGAAATGAAAGAAACAGGATAGTAATCGAAATTAGGAGAAGAGCAACAAAAGCAACAAGGAAAATAAGGCTAAGAACAATTATATGAGAGTAAGGACACAGGCCAAAGCAACTAGATTGAAGACAGTGGGTACATGGAAAGAAAATAAAATTTGAAGAGGCAAAGAAATTTGTATAATTAGGAGCAATAATAACGAACAAATGTGAAGAGGAAAAAGAACTAGACAATATGAGCCTGAGTAAAGAGAATGGATTTCTATAGCCTTCTTGTTCTGACCAACAGTACAAAAAATGTTCGTCAAAACAGGATATCACATTGAACATGACTAAACAAGGAAAACAAAACTCACAAAAAAGGAAATAGACTTACTGGAGATTAAACAAGATCATAAGACAAGTTACTTTTAACTTTCGGTTAAAGTACAATTATGTATATGAGTAAGGACACAAGCACAAGCAATTAGATTGAAGGTAGTGGAACCAACTCAAAGAATCCCAAGTTGGCTTCAGAAAAGGACACATCAGATTAGTTAGGGCTAATATGTGTCAAATTTGACTGCAGGGAATATTCTATCCTTATTGCATTCAACTTCTTATTTCTGTTAGTTCTGTTTTAGATTTTAGCTTCTTCTGTTCAGTATAAAAATAAACTGTTCTTCTTATCATCATTGTAGATAACTTTCTGTTTTGCCCCACACTTAAAAAAATCGACGGCCTTTATTTAACGCATTCAATATTTTGTCTTTCTATAATTCGGAACACTATATTATTTATTATTAGGTTCGTTTTGATATATTAAATTTTAGTATTTCGTAAAGAATTCAGGTTCAATATTTATTATCATTTTTATTATATTTGATAAACATCTCAAATAGCACATTTTGCTGAAACAGATTACATCTAATTACCTCCACTTTTGTAAATGATTGGCATATCTGTGTTTAATTATTATATTAAAGACTCTTTGTGTAATGAAAGCGTTTAGGATCCATTAATCTACCATATGGCTGTCCATCAAGGCGAAGCTTTCCTCAGTAACAGGTGTTATTTATAAAAAAAATGTGGATTACGTAAATTCATACTTAACAAAATGCTGCGTTAACATACCCAGTCATATTAATTTGTTTAGTGTTGTTAATAAACTAACTATGACGTGAGAATTTTTCTCAACTAATGAACGTTCATTTTCACTATTCCACAATTTCACAAAAAGTGACATAATTTTTCGTCTTTTCTGTATTTACTTTAATTTTATAATTATTGGGGCTTGAGTCTTCAACGAGGTTTATCATTTTCTTTAGATGTACGATTTTCATAAAACTGTTTTATTATATTAAAAAAAAAAATAGTTACTGAAGTTGAAAATAAAATACTTCAATGGCTTTCAAACAAAATAGTAAAAAAATGAATAGTTTGCATAGTTGCAATTAAAATTCCTGCCAAATTAATGAAAGGTGCACAGAGGAAGCGACTGCTAATACATTCAATTATGTAACGATTATTTGCATGTTTTGTTAATGACGGATGCGTGCAAATATTATTGATGGTTTCTTCAGGAATTACCCAGTGAAATTATTTTCATTAGCGCAATGGGCATGCATGACTCTCAAATGTATACGAGCCTTGAACAATGCTAACATAAATATGTATTAATAATAATCGAAGTTTCATGTTTTTCAAATTGGTCGTCGAAAAAATTTGTAATAACATAAATTATTATTGATTTAGTAAGTGGACTTACTTGCCATGTGCCCAAGCCCAAGACTGGCATAAGGTTTCCATCGTTCAGCCTGATGGTAGGAACTTTGACCGGCATTTTTGGAGTAACGTACCTGTTATACTCACAGAGCCTACTAGATAAATTGACGTAACACTTGGCTTTTTCAATTTATATCAAGCATTGCGCAATGATTTGAGATAAAGATTCCGCGATAAAACAGTTTTACGAGTCGCGTACCTTTTTTTTTTTGGGCCAACAAACGCGAAACTGTGTCAGTGTGGAATCGCGCACCTAAATTACTTGCTAATCGCGAATTTATTTTATTTTTAGTTTATATTCGCCGGTAAACGACGCGTGATTTTTTTTTGGTGTAACTTTTGGTTGAACAGCGATAGCTTATCTAAATTAGATTTTTATCTTAATGAAGCTTATCTGTCAAGAGCAATTTTACGTGCACAAACAGAAATTTTGTGTAATGATTCTGAATAATTTTTTTTTACCTGTAGTGTACCTCATTACCTTGAACCTGAGGATGATAATCAGAAACGTTCCTCATAATGAAAACCACGATGCCATTCATAATTAAGATCAACTTTATCGGATCTGCTTGAAAATGTATACTTATATGTATTTCTTCCTTTGTATTGACAATGTGCGGACTGCTATTGTTACACGTAGCGGTTCACATATGGTAAAGAAAAAATTGAATATGTAAAATTAATGGACGTTAACATTATCAGTCAAAAGAATTTTTACCTGCAATAAAGTTATTGTGTCTACCTCCGACAGCAAATAAAATGTAATATTTGTCCATGCTATAATTATCTAGGTGATTCTCGTTTCTTCTCATAGACTGTACTTCATCGCCTTGAACCTGAGAATGATAAGTGATAAGGAAAGCATTTGTCATGATTAAAGTATTATAATTGTAAGTTGTAAAGAGCAGACCCTGACGAAAAGTTGACAAATGGATGGTTGCTTCAATGAAATTAAAAAAAAATTTAAACAGACAATTTTTTTGCTTTTAACTTTACGTTCTTGAAATTAAAGTTAGAGTAGCCTATTTTTTTGTGTTCTATTTAACTCTAAATAATTTTAACCACTTTAACATCCTCTGTTGAATACAAAAAAAAAATGTTCCTCTATCATACGGGAAGCTAAACAGTGTTTATTACAGAAAAAATATCTCTGAATTGAATTATTAATTCTTCTTCTTTATTTAATCTGATTTAGTGAAACAATAGTATATTATTTTACGAGTTTCACAAGAAGGCTTATTGTAACGTTGAGTGCCCCAACGGAACGAGTGTTACAATGCCTCTTGTGAAACGTGTAAAATATAGTATTTTTTCTACTTTGCGTCACTTATTGAGCAAAAATATGAAAAATACTGTCAAAAATTTGATCTCCTTAGTATATGGGGAATTTTAGTTGTAATGCGTGGCAACACTGAAAACCTTTCGTTTTAATCAAGTCACATTAACAAGTTATTAATTTTTCTTATCCAGCTTCATTGTGAGTATTCTGTTAAGTAACAAATAAATAATGAGTTATTTTGTAAAATCTATTAAATATTTTCAATTAGAAATTGACTAAAATTTCCCCAAAAACAGTTTCACAATGAGCTTCATTGTGAAATTGTTTTTGGTGTCACAATGAGTTCATTGTGAACGCAATTTGTTTATTTTTAATAAAGTATTTATTTGTTGAAAATTGTATATCACAAAATTTCTAAATATATTGTGGGACAGGTTGTAAAATCAGTTTAAAAGTCGACGTTTCGCTATACATCGACAGAATTTGACATTTAGTTGAAAGAAGCTGTTGATTTCAAATTTTATGATTTACTTTTATTATTAATCACTAACAACTAAAATCAAACTCGCTGATGTTTGTTGTCCATTATAATCTTATCTGTTACATGTTATCGTTAGTGCACGCGAAATGTTTGCTAACGTAATCATTTTTAAGCTAATTAATTTATGTGAAGCATTCAATGTTTCACGTAATTGTAATATAATATTTTCATAAGTAAATATCTACACTCTTTCACACGGACGTTTCTCTCAGATGGATATCTTTCTTAAAAGTGTAAAAGTTTGCTTTAAGCTGTAGTCATTCAGCTCTAGGCCCGGACATTCCTTTTAATCGGACTTAGGATCCGGAGCGAACCGTGTACGACTGAGAGAGATTTCACTGTACTTCTCGCTTCGGTACTTTCGATGTTTCGATCTCTAATAGTCGAGAGATTTTTCCGCCAAAATCCAATAAAATTGGCTGTAAATTAATTTCACGGTTTAAAGATGGTACAATGAATAATCTGTTCTTTCTTTTCGAAAAACGCTTGGTAACGCTTATTTTTCTGGAAAAAGAATTCACTTCCTGAATGTCTCCATGTTTTCACACATTTCTTAGGGCATATTGGTTATTTCTAGAAGCATTTTAGCAGATTGGTAACTAGCTGCTCAAGCACAGGCTAGAGTAGTTCTATACAGCCAATAGAAACGAAAAGACGAAGGCTTCACCTTTTTTTTAAAATTATTTGAAAGCTTTTAACGGAAGAAACATTTCCTGAAATTCATTCTTATTCTTGTAAAATATGTTGCGTCAGAACTTTGTTAATCAGCGAAGCTAATACAGTGTGTAATCGAATAAGTTTCACTTATTGTAACCACTACTAATACACAAGATACAAACATTGATATTTGTAGAATGAATTCTCTTGTATAGGGTGACTGTTAATCTGACAAAATGAAACCACGTTAAGAAGCGATGTCCGAGAATATGGGGAAAATTCTTTCTACTTTAGTTTCGAGAAATAATTAACCCATTAAGTTCCAGCGTCCTATTTATAGGACAGTAGTTTTATTAATTTATTTAAGAAAATCAACTACATTTTTGTTAGAAATTTCATATCTATACTGTCCTCTAATGTATGTGCATTATTGTACTATTTTTTGTTTTTACGTCTGCACTCACTTACATCAGTTATATTTTTTTATATTCGACAATATTTTTGGCGCCAAAACATGTCATACATTTTTTAATGATATGGATATTTTTGAATTTATTTCTGGCAAATTTTTTGTATCATGTGACAAAGAAAGGTTTGCACTTCACTACTGTTTCTCTTTAGGTTGTCTATCTAACATATTTTTTGAAATATAGCATCCAAAATAATGCTGTCCTATTTATAGGACGCTGGTACTTTACGGTATCAAATGCATATGTCATATTCTCAGTTGTATGTGAATGCATTCGTTTGTTAGCGGTATTCGTGTGCTATCAAAATGACAAGAAAAGCTTTGACGCTCAGTGAAATTCAAGATATTATTAGCGACCCTACGTTTTACGACGATTTGGAGTCAGCCGATATAGTTGTTCTTCCTCCTGAGTCAAATTATTTGACGGACGAGGATGAAATTGATGACGACTTACTTGGAGAAACTGAGGTAAACGATGTTCCTGGTGAATTGGAGTTACAATACGATACCAAATCTAGTGAGGAAACTTCCAGTGTTCCTAATATCAAAGGAAATTCATCGAATAGGTCTGCAAAGAAAAGAGTTCTTAGCGATTGCCTTCCGAGTTGGCAAAAGATTGTTCCTGTATATACAAAATTGCCACAGGAAGGCAATGATGTTCAAACAAATATAAATTTCCTAGAAACTTCAGTAAGTGGTAAATCACCAGTTGAAATATTTGAAATGATATTTGATACCGATATATTTGATTATATTACAAAAGAAACTGTTCGGTATGCTGCAACAGTGAAGAACGATACAGGATTTATTTTATCTTCACTGGAACTGAAAGCGTTTGTAGGAATACTTATGCTGTCCGGTTATCATAAATTACCATCAGAAAAAAATTATTGGAGTGAAGAAGAGGATCTGGGTGTTGACATTGTAAAGAAATGTTTATCAAGAAATCGATATTTGAAACTTAAAAAATATATACATTTTGTCGACAATGATGAATTCGAAATTCGTAAAAGCGATAAAGGATTTAAAATTCGTCCACTAATTACCAAAATAAACGAAAAGTTTCAACAGTGGGGGATTTTTTCAAAGCAACTTTCAATTGATGAAATGATTATAAAATATTTTGGCAAACACGGACTAAAACAATTTATACGCGGTAAACCCATTCGATTTGGATATAAGTTTTGGGCACTTTGTTCTCCTAATGGCTATTGTTTCAAATTTGATTTATACTGTGGAGCAGAAGCAAAAAATCAAGATCTGTCTCTAGGTACAAGAGTTGTGTTGAATATGTTGGACTCTGTGAAAGATCCTTCGAGTCACTGCGTGTATTTTGATAATTTATTTACAAGCAGAGATTTATTGCTTTTCTTACAGACAAAAGGATTTCGTGCGACAGGAACACTTCGAGAAAATCGAATGAGTCAATGTCCCCTTCAAAATTCAAAAAATTTAGCAAAAGAAAATCGAGGCACATTTGACTTCAGATTTGACAAATCAGGAGAAGTATTATTTGTAAAATGGAATGACAATAAATGTGTGACTCTTGCAACAAACTGTGATACTATTGAACCGCTTAGTCATGCATCGAGGTGGGACAGGAAAGTTCATCAGAAAAAATATATCACGCAACCTCATGTTGTGAAAAGTTATAATTCCTACATGGATGGTGTTGACCAGCATGATTGGAATGTGGGAAAATATGCTACTCAAATACGCGGGAAGAAATGGTACTGGGTTCTGTTTACTAGGCTAATAGACATGGCTGTAGTAAATTCGTGGATTGTATATAAAATGACTGAAAACTCGACTATTAGTTTACTGAATTTCAAAAGAAATATTGCTGTTTACTACATGAAACTAAATGCGAAATCAGTTATAGGAAGACCATCAATAACATCAACATCGAAAGTTTTTCCGGATGTTAGATTTGACAATGTTGGACATTATATGAAGAAACGTGACAAACAACGAAGGTGCCAAGGCGGAAACTGTAAAGCAAAGCCATTAACGTACTGCGAAAAATGTCAAGTAACTCTATGTACGCTGTGCTTCCCGAAATACCATGTAAAGTAACTATTATTCTAAAATAAATATATACGTCTTGATACGTTGAATATTTTATCTGCCTAGTCAGAAAAAGTTACTTTATGTGCCTAGGTATATATAGAATAGTCACATAAAGTTACTTTATGTATCTAGATAATGAAGTAAAACTTTTGTGCCGCTTATACAGTCATAAAAGTGCCACATTATTGCCGTTTTAAAATAAAAATAACGTTATTGTTACAATAATGTGAAATATATTATACAGAATTATACAGACAGGTTCTTTCACAGTGCAACTTAAATTTTATAGTTAACTATTTTCCTAAGATGCTCATTGCAGGGCTCCATGGTTTCATTTGTAATCTCATACTATTTGATATTGGTAAGTCCCAGCGTCCTATATATAGGACAGGTCATATTTTCAAAATGACATTTTTTCGATAACTTTAGATACTGAATCTAAGTTATAATAACACTAATAAATTAAACTAGCCTAAAATTTTCTTAAATTTCAATACAAAAATAAGTTGGTACTTAATGGGTTAATAAAAAATTAACCCCAAAACGACGATGGGCCCCTGGTTAAAAAGTCGAGGAGCAGATGAACGAAATAAATGCCGTCATAATTTTTTTTATAGCTTTATGATACTGCGGTGTGGCTTCGTGAACTTGACCTTTAAGTGGAATTTCACAACTCCGTTTTTCGATCAACGCCCGACGTGAAATACGAGCTCGAAAATATTTACTTGACAAATAATGCATGCACAAAATTAGGTGAAGTAGATTATTCCACGCAAAGAATAACAACGGCCATACTTTGAACACATGGTAAACAAATAAATCAGCAAACTCATTCGTAATCTGTTTCAAATGTTGATTATTATAATTTCGTTTTGTGTGTGAGGAATTATTATCACAAATCTATTAAAACTTTAGCAATTCAAGACGCGTTTACAACTGCACATCCTGTGTTTTTGGCGCATTGGTTGTAAATCGTTCCTCGTTCTACCGTACACATTCTTTTCGCTTTGAATTAAATTCTTAATTATAAACAGTTCCTTAGATTTTTTTTAAACATGAACTCGTAATCTAATTTAATTAAAAACTGGACGCATGTCACCAACGACGTTTAAAACAGTTGTACAAAATAAGGTTTTTATAGTCGGCGATGAACTTCAGGTCTAATAAATTGTTTCACATTTTGGGAGAAACCGATTTGTTTAAGCGATTCCTTGCAAATGTAATCAAGTAATCATTCTTTTGTGGCAATAATTATTTATTGCCAATTAGTATTACGCATAATATTAGAGACGTTTAAAATAACAAATTGTATCCTAATAGTTTTATTGTCTCCGTGCGATAACGAGACGAACATTTTACTATCAGCTGCCTGTTGGGCCGTGCATTTGATGCCTGCGATCACCAGATTTAAATCCTTGCCATTTTTTTTTGTGGGCGTATCGGCTGGTACATTCCGCTCTAGTAAATAATCCGCACGAATTAACAAACAATCATTGCGAATTTATTATTCGTTCCAGTTATTTTAGAAATTACTAATAATTACGTCGCGTAAATGAAACTTGCGTTCCACAGCTGTTAAACGTGTAATAAAACCAATTGAGATGTGTGTTAAGGTCGCATTGTATGCAAGCGAGAGTCAATAAAAAACTTTATAGTCCTATTATACTGCCGCGTTTATAGAACGTGGCCGCCATATTTCGTACACAGTGCCGGAGCTTGATTTTGGGGTAATTTTTTAATTAATTATAAACTGTTCACAAGAATTTTTTAAACATTTTTCCCGTAATCTGCGATATCGATTCTCGTACGCGTTCTTTCGTCGGTACAATTGTCATTCACCCTCTATAGAGTTTAGATGACAATCGAGCTTGAAACAATATTAAAGTTCTTAGTCGTAGAGAAAAGGTTCAGTCGTGAATTTTGTTAGCAATAACAACAAATTTTGATTGAGGACAAATTGTAAATTACAATGTATACAACATCTTTTTTGTATATGATAAATTATAATTTTAAAAAAGACACATGAACACACATGAATAATCTTTTAAAGACGAGAAAAACAGAATTTTCCACACGATACAAACTCGCTTACAACCTCCGCCATTTCATGTAAAAACGCATTTATATTTTATCGAGACATAAATAATTCATTTCGTGTTTACATAAACGAAACAGAAAACTAGCCCCGCACTTTATATGAAACGCGTCCGGTTTAAATACCCCTAGCCCTTATGTAAACCCGAATATGCAAATACGGCATTCGCGTGTCGATTTCAGATAGCTCTCGTTTAACTATCGTTTGACACTTGTGCTTTATTATTGTTTCCAAAATTAACACGATTACGCGATCATTTTTTTCCCCGGGCGGAAAAACAAATTTCGAATTTTAAACGTCCGATGTTGTACGTACAAAAGCGGCGCTTGCAAAATACTTAATACTCATCAAGCTTAGAATAAATCGCTCACCATCAATCAACACCCTCTCGAAGCCAACTTTGAGCTATATGTTTTTATTCTTCGCGGATTACGGTCCTACAATGGCGCGTTCTGTCGGATGGGAAATGCCTAAATATGACGATCAATCCATCTTTATTAAGTGTATTCGCTGACAGTGACGTGACTTTAGCCACAGCTTTTAGGAGGTATCAATCATTCTTCATTATTTTTGATGGTGTCATGATTTTCGGTCGCCTCGCTGACGTCCTTCCACGCCTTCTTACTCCCTTATTCGTGCCTTAATTGTATTATACCAGCTTTGAGATCGTGAAAATATGTAATGCTTCGATTATTTAATTACATGATGATAATATCTCATTTTCATACCTGTAACTTTATACAATATAATCACTAAGTTTGTTCATAATAGGACGACCATCTGGAAAATAAATTAATTATGATACAGAGGTAAGTAAACACGCACATGAAGAAAACAAATATTACTAACATTTAGGACAGCTTAAGAAGTCGAGAAGAACATCCATGTAACTATAACAATGCGTGATGCAAATGTACTGTAACGCACCCACTAAAGCCCTGTTTGTTTGTTTAGTTCTCGGACAAGCAAACAAATAAACGGTCCATACAAACCGACAATTGAAAATTATTGCCCCTTAGACCTGCCTTACACGATCAATTGAAGCAATATATGGTAAAAAAATGGGTAACCCTCACACTACTCAATAATATTGATCAGTTACGATCTTGCTTTGAACAAGGACGGACCTAGGTACATTTTCTCCGAGTGATTCTGAATCTGACATCATACTAATTTCGTAGGCTGTGGCACTTAAGAAGAAGAAAATAACAAGACAGAGAAAAGTGTGGGTTTTAATATAAAATTCCTCTCTTCTTCTTTATCCGTCGAGTTCAACTTCCGTTTTCTTCCTTTTTCATTTGTACCTTTACCTCCAGCCATCTCAAAATACTTGATATCACTGTGTGATGACCCACTCCAGACCACGGCTACCCAAAGATTGACGTGATATTGTGCAATGTACCCCTTACACGTGAAATACATATCGACACCGCCTCAATATATTGCCAGGCCTTCCATAAAAATTAAAATTTTCTTCAATAATTTTTTCATCAATATTATTGTTCCAATATACCTCTCAGACGACCAATATATTGAACAATATTGATATTGACGCAATAATATTGGCCGTGTAAGGGGGGCTTTAATTAACCGTATGGAACACTCCTTTTCGAAGAATTCAGAGGGCTCACCAGATGTTAATACTATGGCGGCATGCGGTCCTGTCTCTACCTGAGGTGTTATGGGAGGCACTAAGTTATAAGGGTTAGTGACCTACTTCGGCTTACGGTGAATGCCCTCCGGAATTCGTGCAGTGACTGGTAATAATTATAATATTTCCTAATTATGGCCCAATCGTCAATGTAACACCGTAATTACGTTGTGATAACCTGATTCTTTGGTGCGAGCAGTAAATAACTCTCCAGAACAAGGAATTAGATTTATTAATTAGACTTTCTTTCGATTCACACCGTTGGTGGTTTGACGTCTACCCAGATATTTGTTGGAGAGCTCTGCTCCTTAATTGGATTCACAATTAATTGAATCTCAACTTAGCTCGAGTCTTGGTACTAGTGTAATAATAAACCAACGCACAATGTGTCACAGTGGGACTACAGAGTATTTAATGAATGGTGTTAATTAATGAATTAATCAGATGTTTTGGAGAAGTATGTGATACAAAATGCCGCCTTCAGCGATCAATTGGCAGGTAAATCAGTAGCAATCACCTGTTTGTCAGGGACTCCCGTGCGAGGTGTTGGGTACCTATCTCTAGCTAACCTGATTAATACGGTGGAGTGTACTGAGCCGATACTACTGCTACTCCTCCCACCAGAGCGTTAATTAAGGTCGAAATCGTAGGAGCTTCTCGACTACTTTTGCCTTGCTTCGAGGATGGTACTCTGTACCCGCTTGCCTGGTTTTCAGGTTCCTCTATTGGTAGCTCTTTCGCCGTCTAACCTATCTAATTAATTTATAGCGCAAGAAATCAGTTTTGACTGCTCTTTTGGCACTCCACTATGAGTGGTTTTGGCCTTGTAGTCTCTAAGCAATTGCTTCTAATTAACCGGCAAATCTCTCGGCAAAAACCACAGTTTGACCCACACACACATACAGGGTGTGAAAGAAACTTTGTTAAGAAGATGGCTGTGGATAGGTAGTTCAAATTGTTTAGTTTCGTGATTCCACGAAATTCGTAGAGGCAATTTAATTGTCTTGATTTCTGAGTTAAATTGTGCTGGCCCACGTGATTTCGGCGGCAGGTATAACTTGCCTCACGCCACTGATTTAAATCGGTGGTTTCCCTGTACAAATCGAAAACAACCGCTAGCGTGTTTCCAACTTGCTGGAGAAGTAACCGGGTAACCGGATGTCGCTTTTGGCAGAAGTGACGGCGGTTCAGTCGCTTGAGGTGTCGGGCCGATAGCACGGGGCACTAGTATCCGAGATGAGTTGTAGGTAGTCATCGTTTGAGGTGTCGGACCCCGTTGTGTTGAAGCCTAGGATGCGCGACGAGAACCGATGCCGACCACACGCCTGTTACTCTTAAAACTAACCTGCCTAGCTGCCCTATCCCATACGTGTATGGGTAATGGATGCTGGGGTTAGTATGAGATGTGTGGTAGAGATTCTCGTAAGCGTTTACGACGGTTACTCATCAAACGTAGCTAGGGAAACCTTGCTGACATGAGTGCTAGGGGGAGGGGGAGCCCACCGGTCCCGGCTGCCGGTCCCCCTCATAGGCGTTAGCCTCCTAGTGGCAGTGTCATAGCTGGCGGACAGCGGGAGTACCGTGCTGGCCGGCGTCCCGCTGGCCATTTCTCATGGAAGATGGGCTGACGCCTAGGTGTCCAAGGTGTCGTAAGACACCAGAGAGAAATTGGTTGCCGGAGAAGTAACCGGGTAACCGGATGTCGCTTTTGGCAGAAGTGACGGCGGCTCAGTCGCTTGAGGTGTCGGGCCGATAGCACGGGGCACTAGTATCCGAGATGAGTTGTAGGTAGCCATCGTTTGAGGTGTCGGACCCCGTTGTGTTGAAGCCTAGGATCCGAGACGAGAACCGATGCAGATCACATGCCTGTTACTCTTAAAACTAACCTACCTAGCTGCCTTATCCCATACGTGTATGGGTAATGGATGCTGGGGTTAGTATGAGATGTGTGGTAGAGATTCTCGTAAGCGTTTTCGACGGTTACTCATCAAACGTAGCTAGGGAAACCTTGCTGACATGAGTGTTAGGGGGAGAGGGAGCGGTGGGCTCCCTCCACCGGTCCCGGCTGCCGGTCCCCCTCATAGGCGTTGGCCTCCTAGTGGCAGTGTCATAGCTGACGGACAGCGGGAGTACCGTGCCGGACGGCGTCCCGCTGGCCATTTCTCAATGGAAGATGGGCTCGCGCCCGGGTGTCCTTGGTGTCGAAAGACACCAGAGAGAAATTGGTTGCCGGAGAGGATCCCCCAAGGTTAGAATGATTTCCAAAAGTACCCTGTATTGAATTTCCAGGTAGATGTGGGGAAGAGTTAATTGCTGTTGGTTGATTAAATTACAGAATTAGTCTAATAACTAAAGAAACAATGACCAATAAATTTTTCTAACATGAATGTCACTAGTGAGTTTTAATACTCGCTGAAATGTAACTAAAAATAGTTTGATTAAAGTTATCCAAATGCAATGCCAATACGAACTTGACTGAGTCTTTAGTCACTAATTAATGCACATCAAATTATCTCTACGCAATTGTTACCACCAAAGGTGCGCTGAAGAATACAAATAAATGTCAATTACCTAAAGCCGTATAATCCGTGCACCACTTCCGAGCACTGCTCACTCTGATTTAATCACTCGCGTCGCGACGTGCACGTGTTTGGTTTAATTGTCTTTCTTAATACACTGTATTTAAACCGTACCGAAATAAAGATTTAACTATAAAATGCATAAAGACTACAAGCGCCTAAGGAAAAACTGCTAATGGAATTGAACAGAACCGTTCTCGGTAAAGCATCAATGCTATCTCCCTGTTTTTTCGTGTTCTTATTCCGCAAGTAAAAATTAACAACACCCCTTCAGACTTGTCAGATAGATTTTTAAAAACCCACCGACCAATGGTATCCGTTGATTTGAATTCTAACCCGCCCTGAACGCATTTTCTCATACAATTATAAATTACGTGCTTGAAACTGTCATACTTTACTCTCGTAAAGGAACTGCACGTCGCCCTGGATTGCTGGCTTATCGCTTGCAAAAAAAATACCAACAATACGGACATGTGTTTGTTATTTGAAATAGAACATGCAACAATCGATTTTGTTTTGAAAACAAATTTAGCGAATGTTTCAGTACATTAAATCACTTTCTTGGTTGGTTACATTTTAAACAGCATGTAGTTAACTTATGTATGCATGTTGTACATACAAGCGTTAGATGATTTATTGGAGAAATTGCCGATAATAACATATTGAAACGCTTAACTAAACGACTTTTCCATTAAGTTTTCAATAAGGGTTGCACTTAAAACAAGGTAAATACTAACATATAATGTTTGTGTGGTAGGGTAACGTAAGCTTATTAGTTTTCTAAGTAAAGCAGAACGTAATTGCTAACGTGCCTGGAATGCCTGAATACATGCATAACGCTTAACAAAATCACATAATACTATTGATCATTTGCGCCATACTTCCGCAGAATCAAAATGGAGTGTATAAACGGCAGTAATTGAAACGTGTGCGCAAATTACATTTTCTTGGTACACAAATAGGTACGTCGGTTTTCCCTGTACGGAACTGAGTGAGTCCATTAGCGTAAAATATGCGTTTTCAAAGGGACGCATGGCGAAGCATCAATATTAAATCAAGAGATCGTTTCACCAATTCAATCTGATGCATATTTAACGTGTTCGCCGCTGAAAATGCAAGAGCACGTCCGTGCATTCCTCTTGATGTTGGCTCGCTGTCCGCACATGTTTAATTTTGCGAATTCGATCAAACATTTAGAAAATGTCGGGAACATGTTAGCCATTATTTGTAAACTGAGTGGATCCATTATTCATTGGTAACGGATGAGGTTGTTGATTAATTTGATGTTGTCGCGTGCATTAAACATGTGCAATTACATGCTTACATGTCTTTTTTCATTCAATCCTATTAAGCGTAGTGATGAAACATTCTAGTTTTTTATTAGTATTCAATAAGTGAAAAAATAGATAATAATTAATTATTATTAAGCATTATTACAAAAAGCACGCCGATATTCATCACCCTTAATTTATGATTTATTACTTTATTACGTTTAGACTACTACACAAACAAAATTCCGAAAGAATGAATTTTCTTTCACTCAATGTTGTATTGATAACTAACTAATAATAACATATTTTTTCAGTGTACAACTTTCGACGTTTAAAAATACGTGTAACAACAATCGCTTGCATCATCCCTTGGCTTTCACGTTCTTTTCTTTTTCATAATCGTTGGCGTTCAAGTTTTCACAGGCGCTGAATAATTAAAATCGAAACAAGAGGAAAACGTAAAATCCCCCGCGGCGCTTAAAAATCATTACCTTCACTCGACCGTCGCGTAAACAAATTCAAAACAAAATCTTGGCGAATGTATTAAATCGTCATTGATTTTTATGGGAATGGCAGCAGCTAAATTCAAATCTGGAACGAACTTCGGTAATAGTTATTTAATAAAATTTGGAGCTCGGTTATTGGAGCTATTCCCTTGCTGAAATTACAAAGTATTTCGCTCCCGGAACGTTTCACGTTTTCAATAAAACCCTTTTTTACATTTTTTTTACACTAGGAATTGCAAATAAAAGCATAAATTATAAATCGAAAGTAATTAAATCTCGTATTTATCGGTTTTGGTTTTAATCATATTTATTTTTAAAAATTTTTCTTCATCATTTTTATGCTCTCATATAGGAACAAATTATTTATTTAATAGCCGTACCAAAAAAAAAAACTAGAACATGTTTTTTAATTGCTTATTTATAAGGGTGATTAAAAAAGAACTCGGTATAAACGGAGCTTTCGGGTGTGCCTTAAGGGTTGGAGGGTTAAAAGCGTGTGTCGCAGCACTTAGTCCACACTACCTGAAAGCCAACTAAATCAATCTGATGGTCGCAGGACACGCCATGGCGTTGCACCCGGAATGCGTGCCCCGCCACGTGCTCGTTCACTGGTTGCATTATTTAAGGCCGACTGAGTGCACGAAATCTTTTGTTGTAATAAAACCTGTAAGCAAGGTTTTCTCATTCAATAAAATATTTCTTTATGGGACGTCGTAAACGCTCGAATGTTTTACTGGAAATAGCTTTATCGGCGAGAAAATATGAGTGACGTTTATAGTTTTGCAAAGTTTTTCTACACGCGATAAACTTTTACAAAATACACGACGTTTTTATTATTGTTGCATATTTTGAACGTTCGTGATATTTCTTACACTTGAAATTGAATAGAACTCTCAGGAACGATTGTATCTGAATTAAATAATAAAATGATAATTCCCAGTCACTTGTCTTAATCTCGATAGCCCTTGCTTGCAATTTCATTTATTAAAGTTATCAAAGGAATTCAATTGGGTGAATGGACGGTATCGCGATGTGACGTCCATCATTAGTGAGATACCGGCGAGCACGGCGAAGAAGTGATTCTTGCGTTCGAGTTTATCACGAATACTATCGCCGGGCAGTTTTGTGAATACTCACTGTTAAGTCATTTAATGTGTTTATGGGAATCGCATATACCATTTGCTTCAAGTATCTCCCCAAAAAAGTCACAGGGAGCCTAAATATTCGTATATTACAGATGCGAGCTTTGTAGGCAAATGTTCGGGGCTATTGCCGAATAGTTACTTCCTTGTAAGTTACAGATGTTTCTTCACATCATGTCTGTAGGTAACATACGAACTAATATGAAGACATATTGGTATTACTACTTAGGTGAAATACTGCATTTCTTTAGTGCATGAGAATTCAAAGAACTTGTTTTGCACTAAAACCATTAAAACCATAAAAGAAATATAAAAATTTATGATATAATTTATTGAAATTCGAATTGCTTCTGCACTTATTTAAAAAGCACCCGGTATAGTCTGACCCAAATCTCCCTAAAAACTGAAAATTTCCCGTTTATAATATCGACGTTTCACTGCATCTGCCAGGGTACACATAGCGAAATTTCAAACGTTTCTAAAAGCTGTTGGTCGAATAATTATGACGTGATGAATTAATTTGTTAATTTTATGTCAATCAACAGAAATAATAATGTTATGTGCGTGTTTCACAATTAATAAAATATTGAAAATTACGGTGCTTACGTTTCAGGGGAACTTATTGTGTAAACAGCCTCTCTAAGACTCAAAGCCCTGCAATATATCTTATTCATAAGGAGAGAAGGGCCTCTCTTCAGAACGTTCGTTATCTCGACTTCCACTTCATCGAACCCACCTAAAGTGCTCGACATGAAACGGAATTGTCTACAGATGCTGCAATCATAACAAAATATACAAAAGTGATGTATTGAGCTATTCATAAATTATATTAGCTGAAAGGACGTTGACGGATCGCTTAAATTATTTTTGACAGAACAAAGAAAATTGGTTTGTTGTGGTTTTCCTTTTATTATTTACGGTATAAAGTAAAATCTGTATTAAACAAAAAAAGGTTTCAGATTCAAATAACAATTAAGACACATTGTGAAAACGTGCACGGAACTGTGTTACAAACGAACGCTCAAAGTTCATAATTAAATTTAACAAGTACTTAACTGGTAATTAGTATTCAGAATGCATTCGTTCGTTCGTCGCGCGCGGAAATGAAATTAACTTTTTTTCTAATTCGCGCGTCGAATAAATTCCTGCATTCTGCAGCTGATGCGTTTTTAAGTTTTGTTTAAGTTATAATCCGAGGCCCCGCGAAGCTACGTAATTTAATAAACCTCCGCGCTAAGCAGGCCGTAAGTAATAAATGAAGTCGGGAAAGAGTCCTGGAACATATTAAAATCGTTATCGCAGCTTGTGCAGCTGAAAGCATCGCGCTTAATGCCTTAATTCCGAGGAATAGATTAAAAATATTTAGACCAATGTTGAAAGGCGTTATTGCTTTATTAAAGTAATTTCCCCGGGAGATATACGATCAACTTTTAACCACTCCTTCTTTCCTCAATTAAATTAAATTTTCCATTAGCATAGAAAATGCACCTAGTACTTTATAGCTCTTCTTCGGTGTAAGGAATTTTTTTATTACCGCTTTATTTAATAAAGCACTTTTAATTTATAATATTAATATGTGCCATTACTGTTGTGGCCACTATAAGATAATACAATGAAAATTCTTTATTTGTTTTACCCATTAAACCAAATGTTCAAAGTGAAGACCGTTGTTATCAATGCAAGCTGCAGCCCGTCTTCGCATATTTGTAATAGCCATTTACTTTACTTACTGTATGCTTCAGTTATTGCAGAAAATTATAACACATCACATGTTAAGTCAATAAAATAGCGGCAGTGAAACCAAACACTTGGGTGGTTCGAATAAAATTAGTTGTGCGATCAAATTAAAATAATTCTTCCACATTATTTGATAAAAACGTTTGTTCTTAAAGTACCTACTTTACTTGTCAATTGGTTATGAATGATTTCTAAATTATTTAAAACCTCAACATAAATTCAAATGCCAAACTACGGACATCTATTGCTTTTTGATTGCACTGTGGTTTCTGAAGGAGCATATTAAATCAAGTCGACCATAATTTAAATATGGAAATGCACTTAACACGCTCGTAAAAGATAATGTCGTAAACTTTATTCGAAATTGCCGCCGGTAAATAAATATGAAAATTGCCTTTAAATATTCATTAATTTGAGGAAATAACAGTCAACACATAAAACTTGTACATTTCAAGCCCAGTTAATTAAATCTTATCAGGTATAACAGTAACATAGTTTTTCTTCGCGGATTATTCAATAAATGCAAAATCGATCATTCATCTATGTACGTGTTTGGCTGCCCAAACAGAGTCAAACTATTTTTAATTAGCGCACTGGCAATTAGTTTCCGACAAATCGATTCATAATTCACATAAAAACGTGCGCAAAAGTTCAAATTATTCGCAAGTTTGCCTCACATCAGCTGTAATTTCCCCGAAAAGTATACGAACGAACAATTTATCATGGTTACTGCACACATTTCTGACGGCTGCTATGACGTAAAGTCAACGCTATTTGACTCAAGATGATGGCAAAATTTGAAATATTGCTGTTTGATTAAGAGGCAATTAATAATGTGTTCCGTTTCGAACGCTGCTGTCAAAAATGGAATACGTTGTTTAAAGTTTCTTTTTTCTTTTCTCTTTCGGAGGGTCTTTACAAGCGTTAAATGACTTTTTCATTATGATCTTTTGATTACCTTGTTGTCTTTATTAAGGTTTCTAAATTCGTACGTGTTTGATCCAAGAAGTATCTCATTTTAAACTGTAATATTTCTATGACTTTTTAATAAATACAGGGTGACTGTTAATTAACTCGACAAAATGAAACCACGATAAGAAGCGATGTCCGACAGTATGGGAAAAATGTTAATAAATTCTTCTACGTAAGTTTTCGAGAAATAATTCATCAAAAATTAGCCCCAAAACGACGATACTCCCCTGGTTAAAAAGTCGAGGAGCAGATGAACGAAATACATGCTATCATAAAAGTTTTTTATAGTTTTATGATACGGGGGCATGGCTTCGTGAACTTGACCCCTAAGTGGAATTTCGCAACTCCGTTTTTAAGTCAGCGCCCGACGTGAAATGCAAACTCGAAAGTATTTACTTGATAAATGCACGCAGCAAATTAGCTGAAGGGAATTATTCCACGCAAAGGATAACAACGACCATACTTTGAACATCTGCTCTGACAGGTAAACAAATAAATCAGTAATCTCGTTCGTAATCTGTTTCGAATGTTAATAATTTTAATTTCGTTTTGTGTGTGAGAAAGTTTACAAATTCAAGACGCGTTTACAACTCCACATCCTGTGTTTTTGGCGCACTGGTTGTAAATCGTTCCTTGTTCTACAGTACGCAGGATACTTTTCACTTTGAATTAGATTCTTAATTAATTATAAACAGTTCTTTAGAATTTTTTAAACATGATCTCGTAATCTATTACATTCATTCAATACGCGATTTATTTAGAAACAGGACGCATATCACCAACGACGTTTAAAATGTATATGTATAATAAGGTTTTTGTGGTCGGCGATGAACTTCAGGTCTAATACATCGTTTCACATCGTTTCTAAGGGAGATGGAGACAATTCCTTATTGCGTAGTGCAGGCCATCGTCCAACAGCGTACAATTGAAACGCGCATGGCAGAATAACGGAATGCTCATGTGATTTCACAATACAGGGTGACTGACAATACTAAAAAGATTTTAGCGGGATTTTCACCCGTAACACTAGTAATAGTAAATAATCCGCACGAATTAATAAACAGTTATTTACACAACTATTTGCGAATTTATTATTCGTATTTCATACGCAATTCCAGTTATTTTAGAAATTACTAATAATAACGTCGCGTAAAAGAAACTTCCGTTCCCTAGCTGTTAAACGTATAATAAAACCAATTGAGACGTGTGAGCGAGTAGTCAATAAAAGACATTATAGTCCTATTATACTGCCACATTATTTATAGAACGTGGTGTCCGTATTTCGTACGCTGTGCCGGAGCTTGAGTTTGCGGTAATTTTTTAGTTAATTATAAACTGTCCACAACAATTTTTTAAACATTTACCCGTAATCTGTGTCACAAACATGATATGATTACGAGTATGTTTATGAATCAGTTTACTTGTAAGCATAGCTGTCTTTAGGTACTGTAAAATAAAGTAGTTTTATTGGTGGTTTTGTAGTAATTTAAAAAGCACCATCCAAAAAACTGCGAGCTAAGCCAAGCGATAAATTAATAAACTTAAAAATAAAAATCGCGAACGCATTACGAGCTTATTTAGGCGACAGGCGAAAATATGGTAATTGCCTCACAAATTCTCGGTTTTTTTAGACGCCGGCGTCTCATTATTTTCGTAATTTATCGCCGCAAAACTTCAATGCATATAAACAGTCCGAGGACGTGGATTTTGAAACTATCTCCGCCTTCCGCTTGCGGAATTATCGACTGGAACTTAGCGGCGGCTGTAAGCTCTTGCGCCATTACATCGTTCACATTATTATAGTCATCTCCGACTTTTACTATCCGAGTTTCAAGTTGTGTAAGAAAATTGCTTCATATATCAGTGGATATTACACATATTTGAATTACAACTTTCAAAATAAATAGGTATCCATAAATTCTTAAATTTAATTTATGACGTAACCTTTCTCCATTTTTGTCCATAATTTATAATCTTAGTACAGCTTTCAGTCTTATTCATATTTTACTTCTCCCATTTTCAAATTCTATTGTTCTTCTTTACTGTATTTATTATTCTTCTTTATTTTGAAAATAGAATGGTCAAAAATTTACAAGGAAGTTACATCTTAATTCAGGATTAATCATGACAAAAAGTGCTCCTTTTATAAAGGATTTCGTTTGCTACGTTTTACAATCCTATTTATGTTGTTATTAATTTTATGTTCCACCTCTTCGCTTTATAATATTAAGGGATAAATTTTAAAAGGAAACCTAATCAAGTTTGTGTATTCAGCTAAACAAAATCTCCTTCCCGAACTAGTTCCACAGAGAAACTCCGAACAGTGATTTGCAACTGTTTTACATCCGCTGAAATCCACTTAGAGCGAACGGTCCAAGGAAAAGTAGACATAAAAGTCTATTGCGAACGAAAAGGTTTTGTGTTAGAAATGCAGAGGGTAATAATTAAAGACGTAAAAGGAACGGAAACGGTGTAGTTTTAATCGTACGACTTTTCCGTGACTTCGTTGTTACCTGATTTCCTAGAGCAGATAAATTTCCTATTTAAAATATTACAGAACAATATTACAAAATTAAAAAATGACAGATAGAATCAGAACTGTTTTGATTCTTTTTATAAACAAAAAAAATATTTGTAGAGGTATGACATATAGGGTGTTCCAAAATCCAATACAGAAATTTTGTGGGTCAACACTCAACAGAAAGGTTCAAAGGAAATAAATTTCATTGAACTCATGTCCTAACGTGTATACATACTAGAGCCCGACCAGGAATAATGTAATAATGTAATGTATTTCTTTTGTACTAACTCACCAAATTTAAATTTTGGTACAATATGTATAATATACGTACAATATACAATCAGTGAATTCAATGCACATTTTGAGCTATTATTCATTAAATATCTAAAAATAAGATATAAGCTGCGTGACATCAAAATGAACTTGACGTTTTGATAAAAACTAAAAAGAAATTCAAATGTAATGTAATTTATAGTGCAGCACATACCTTTGTGGTTCTCGTAGATCAAAGGTATAAAATAGCACGTGAATTTTTTCTTAAGTAATTCAGGAAATAACTTATTAATTACTCTTAAGTAATCTCTTTATCGCGGTGTGAAATGAGAAAATGAAACCTTAACAGGAATTTCTTTTATTAAAAACGAGTAGTAACGTTTTCATTTCTTTTCATAGCACGAAGTATAAATAATTAATGAAATTTTACAGTGAACTATCGATTTTATGAATATCATATTTCGACGAAGTGTAAAAACTAGATTATAGGGGAAAATGGATTTCTTGTTCAGGCAAACAAGTATTAAAATATTGGCTAATCGTTTCCAGAATACAAACGCTAGTTCACAACGTATAGAACTGCCAAAAGCTTTTTGTTTGTATGTAACATTACACATCACAATGTTAGCGTGCATATAAAAATTTTAATCCTATTTAAGATCGTGTCACCAAGACGTGGAATTAAATTCGAAAAAAAGGAAAATATTTACATTTCTATCCGAACTTTACGAGAAAGACTTTTAATAAGTATATTCCGTGCAAAGTAGATATTTTGTTAGTTACAATTTATCCTAATGAAGTATTATCAAATTGTATTTGCAGCAGAAAAGAGTTTAAATTCGTAACAATATAAAGTGCGTTCAGTTAAAAAGGGCAAAGTTCAGAATCTCCTAAATGCAATAAATTAGTAAGACACATATTTTAAAACTATTGGGAGTTATATAGGGTGTCCCAAGGACATTGTAATTGGCACCAATTTTGTCTTTTCGAAATTGGATACCATTTTCGTTGTAAAACGATTTTTACCTCTGGAATAAATTGATGGAGATATTCTGAGAGTGCTCTGGAGAAGTCAATCTAAAATGTTCATTGTTGTTTAACACAATATAAAAATATAAGAATAACGAACTGTACACTTGTTTAATAAACAAAACTTCTGTAATTTAAAGGCTATACCGTTCGTTTGACGTCACATCTTATACTAGAGATCTTTCGTTCTCGAATTTTCTGGCAAACGTCTGGAACCTTCTAGCGTTCGATTCTACACTCATTGGAATAAACGCGAAGGTAGATGACGTGACCAGGCAAAACAAAATCATTAGCAGCTCGGACGTAACAGTGTAAAAGTTTTATGGTTTTGAGGAGGTATTATTTGATACGAGATTTGTAAAAGCAAATTTTCTTTTATTCGCTGCTATAATAAAAAGTAATGCAAAATATTTTCAAGAATTTTTTTCTCATTGATCTTAATAATATAACTCGAATGCCTTTTTGTATTATGGAAAGCAATCTTCGACGCTCAGCTTTACTATGGCTTTCTCCCAATTATAGCTCCATAGTTCCATCCCGAAACTCATTTCTCATTATCTGTCGATCTTTATGAAAGGAAAGGCGTTCTTTATCACAACAATTTTAATTGAAAACATCAGTGCAGGCAATAAAAAACATTAATTAATTCCAAATATTCCCGTACGCATTCGCGGTGCTTCATTACCGGTTAGCTTAATTATTTTATATGGGTCCGTTGATGCTTGAACCTTAAGAAAAGCGTTTTGAAACGGAACCGACGAGCAAAAACATAATTGAAACGGACTAAAGAACGTTCGTGCTGTTTTGTCCTCTTTCGCCTTGAATTAATGTTCCGGTCTGAACGTGAAGAAAACTGTCATTAGAGCTGGCCGCCGCCGGAATTTATGAGCCTTGTTTTCTCTGCAGTTAAATTCAACATACCCGGACTAAGTGCGAAATAAATCCGAATGTAAACGGCCACAATAATAATATCAATTAAAGGATTTGTTTTAAGAACCATATTGAAAAACAGAAGAAAAAAATAATCGGAGTCTCCGCGTGTTTATTCAAATTTTCTGCCTCGGCCGATCTTAATTTGTTGCGGGACAAATTTAATTCTTGCTCAATTTCTACGATCAAATTTCCGATAACTGTAAATTATGCGGAGGAAGAGAACGTGCTAAAATGTTATTCAACAAATGCGGCTCTGCTACCATAGTACTTACTCCAAGTTTCATATGATGCCGAGTTCGCTTATCGAAGGCGGCAATGGCGCTTGTAGAATTCGAAATGTGTTCGACTGAAAGTTTCTATAATGTAACTAACATACATCTTAATATTATATGATAATCTTTCGAGAACTTGCTGCAAACTTGCATGTGTATTATTAACGTGAGAGTATCGGAAAATTAATTTTGATTTGTTTCGAAATTAATGTTAAAACTTGCTTGTCGAGAGTTATAACCAATTTCAGAATCACATATCAAACAAAAAAATTTGTAAATTACTTTTCCAGACATCTTTAAAATTGTATATATGTAACATGTATTTCCAATTGCTAGTGCTGCATTAGTATTTTAAATTTAAATGTCCCATATAAATATTTTAAATATAACTGGAATACGTGAAGACAGAGTTGACAGGATCTATGTATGTGCCTGTCATGTAATCACATTTGTGCCCTTGCTGGCAGGCGAAATCCACTTTTGCATTTTGCTGCTACATTCTCATGCGGTTGAGGCAATATCGTTTTGAAACCAATTTGTTCCTATCATACGGCACAGTATAGCTACTTCTAATTGTCTGTGACTAATAATTCAAATTAACACATAATTTTTATCTTCGTTTTTCAATTAACGAAAACTCATTCGTAATCACATAGTTAGTTCATCGAAGTTTCTGTTCGAATTAATTAAGTGTAATCACGTTCTCCGAATGTGCTTCCAATAACACGCTAGACTGAAAGTCAATTAAAACGCAGTACCAAATTCCAGGACTTTAAATTATAATTTCTTCCGTGCCGCTTTTCCTTCTCATTTAAATTTTCTTTTAAATGTTCAAAGGATTAATAATGAACACCGTACAGTAGTTGGGTAAGTCCATCGCTTAAGATACATACGCTGTTGTTCTAAAAAACACGGAACCATGTTATCCTTCGTCTTGAGGTGAACAAATATTATCCCGAAAGATCCTAGAGCTTGAAAGGGTCCTGTGAGCTTTCGAGATCGCCCGGGGCTAAGACAGAATAAACAAAATGCTTTCAGATACAAATATGGTTGGATAAACGAATCACATTCTTCCAAAGAACATTCCCACTTTCTGCGTTGGAATGGTCGCGTCGTCAGTACGTTTGCATTTTTCATTATCGTACAAAGAGTGTTATCTTTTTGAAAATTTTATTTCGCGCACAACATGTTGCCTCGTTATTGACTTATCTGCGACGTCGTTCTTTCACGTTTATTCGCGAAGTTCTCCAGGACGATTTAATAAAATTTTCGCAACTTTCACGCAAGTTTATTAGAGTTAATTTAGCAACAAGACGGAACAGCTCGTCAGATTTCAATATTTAAATCTGTTTTCGGTAAGTCGACGCTTCATTTACGTTGCGCTCACGTTTAACATTATTTATTTAAGGCTAATGTCGATTAAGAAAATTTAGAAAATGATGCGATGAAAATTTAATAACAAAAGCTCTGATCCGGCACGTGACGCGAACTTAAGAAAGACATCGCCGGCGATAAACAGTCTCCTTTGTAATCAAACGGCAACACTGGCTTCGTCATTACGGAATAATCAATTACTCGCACAATGTCGGCACCGTCAAATATCCTTATGTGGAGCTGACGTGTAATAAGAACGGTGTAAAAATTTATGTGACGTATACATTGTGCTTTCAGCGGGGAAACTAAATTATTGGCGGTATAAACGCATTAGCGAGACAGCTATTCATCAGGCGCTGAACGTAACTCTTTGTAACAGGCAACTTAACGGATCCCTGTTACACTATTTTAATATCGTCAGCCAAGGCATCCCTTACGAGCTTACGACCTCCTTAGCACAAATTGTATTATGTATACTGTTTTACTCTGTTATCGCGTAACATATTTACTAATTAGAATGTTAGGCAAACAAACGTGGATTTAACTATTAATCAAGTTATGTAATCTACACCTCATTGAAGTAACGCAGATCTATATGATTTACCTAAACAGAGATAAACGTTTCAGAAACGACCTTAGTTTTCCTTCCGAATAATACACATGGTAAATTACAAACATTGAATATTGTTAAATTAAAATTCAAGCTACGCAATAAAGACCCTGAACGCGTGAGAATCTTACCCATGGAAGGTACCGGAGCCGGTCCAAAGAAAAAAAAAACACATCACAATACCTTAAATAAGTCACTCCAGTGGTCTAAATGAAAAATTGTCATTTCTGCTTCTTCTTTACCTTTGTCGTCGACCCCTTTTTGCGAGTGGGTATTCCAATTTAAATATTCTTGGTGTAGGTGATGTGATAGTGTATGAAAAGAAAACCCTTCGCCTAGAGCCCCATAGAGAAATAGTAAAGCCCTAAACGAAAACTGTTCACGCAGGCGTATTATACTTTTGAAGTTTTGGTTCGTTCTCAATCGGATCCGAACTAACAATTTGCTGTTTTGGTTAATTTCTGGAACTGTTTTAGAACAGTTCCAGCAGTTTCTACCTTTTACGAGGAACGGATAAGGAATTCTGAGATCGTACACGCGCATGTAGTCGGTAATGCTACACTGCTAATTAAAAGAAAAACAGACTCTGGGTTTTTTCAATTTGCTTCTATAAAATAAAAAATGTTTTATGTTTTATTTAACTAGATCTGGATATTTTTTTTTATAAAAAATGAACATCCAATAACGAGGAGAACATCAGGAGCTCAGATTACCCCTGTCATTCAACGTGGCATGCTTCGCACTAGGCTTGCAATTGTATCTTTACTAATTTGCGTATACTCCACTTCCAGCGCTTCTTGAACTACCAAATACTGCCTGAGACAATGGCCTAGAATGTCTCAGGCCTGCTCTATTTTATTACGGTCCGGATTTCAAGCGAACCACTGTAATGTAACAATTGCTCCCTTAAGTTAACTGCTACGTGAGGCCTCCCATTATCATACATTAAGATGCAACGATTGCCAACGACTTGAGTGTAAGGGATAACATGATCTTCAAGACAGTTCGATGTATACCCATCAGCATTTTCCATAATCATAAGTCACTTAATCAAATGCCCACCCAAACTATCGATGATCGTCCACCAAATGTGGTCCTTGGAAATGTGACAAACTCAGCATATCTCTCTCCTTGTCTTCACGACAGACGTTTATGCCCATTTGCTCAATTTAAGCTGAAGCGGTACTCATCTGTAAACAAAACAGTGCTCTTCGATGAGCTATGGTTAATGCAGATCCAGTAACGGGTCTTATGGATTGATTGTAAATAAATTACATTCATAAAGTCTTTGGAGAAATTATCACCCATCTAACTTCAGCTGATTGACCAGCAACGTTTCTTGCAGTCAGACGGCAATTTCGGGGTACTTGTCATTGGCGCTATAAAATGATCATCCAGTCTGTTTGTTGATTGCTTTCGACCTGAGCCAGCGCTTCTGGTATAGCATCCAATTTAGCGTATGAATTTAATGTTTCGACTTTAATGTTTGGGCATCATCCATTCTCATGTAACGCAACCGCTTTGATGACTTCTTTATGCCCCAATCTTACATTAAAATTAAGGAAGCATAGTTTTTACAAATTCTTGTTGCAAATCGGTTTTGATTGCAGTGAATTCCTCGAGCATCCTCTGTACAGACGATGCGAAACAGAAGCACTACCCTTGAAGAAGTTTTTTGTCAGAAAGTCGAAACGTCGCGTCGGCACAAGATGACCGCGAAAGCCTTCGAGATTATCTAAAATTAATTTTATTCATTTTTCTTTGTTGTGTACATATGATCAGTTAATTAACTTTATTCTATTTTTTAAATAAATTAAATATTTGTTATTATTTAATTTTGTTCCATATTTCAATCATTTCTTCTGAATCCTGAACTTTTAAACGAAGATACATCAAAATTCTTTTCTCGTATATTTTACTTTCTGCTTCTGAATAGATATTTTTTAAAACTGTGGCATTCTTTTATTCTATTAACTCCCAGTCAGATATTTTTTATTTTGTATTACCCTAACTTCCCAACAAATATTCATTTGAGTAGGAAACCTATGGGATACCCTCGGCAGGGGTGAGGACCCCATATCGTTGTCTGCGCAGGTTGTGTCCCCCAGGGGCTAACAAATGTAATACAAATACAGTTGACAGAGTTGCTTATCACCCTTATCATCAATTATTACTAATAACGAGTGGGGTGTGCGTGCACGGTCGTCGTCCTTTTGATGTGACATCTTTTGCGGAGGTCCGTTATGAGAAAGAGCGTCGGTAATGATATGCAAATAAAATATAAATGAGCAGGCACATAAAAATGTCGCAAATTGGACGCCATATGAGAGAGGAGGACACAATCGATTTAATTTTCGTGTAGCCCGTGCACGGGTAATCGATCGTCGTAAATTCGAAACGGAAAACGAGTTGCTTTATATGCGTCGAGGAAAACTGTTGCGGTCGGGTTTTTCCGAAGCGAAATTTATGAGAAAATTTATTACGGGAGCGTGGCAAAGTTGGCGATTTAAAATTTTAATTAAAAATAACGTTATTTATGAGAAGCGACCTGCATGAGATGTATGTGTATCCGACACTTGCCATATGTTGCAACTACTGTACGATGAACATAAATCAAAAAGTTGGTTTTGAAATTAAGTTCGTCCGCGTAATTTATTTTTTCATTTTAAAGTATACCCCTCCACGGATAATTAATCTATGTAGCATCTCTTTTTCTGAATAAACTGCCAGTTAATTTTCAGTAAGAAAGCTCGACGAAAATATATCTACTTATAATTGTCCGACTTTATTATGCAAAACTTCTGGCAACAAGGATAAAGTTTGTGAAGTGATTCTATTCTGCTAAGCTTAATTTGGCATACTCAAAATATTCTCCTTTTTTTGTCAGGAATTTAGAAAATTTTAAAATATGTGAAATTTTCGCGTTAATTAACACCGACACCGTTAGCTTTCATCACTGCACAACTGTACAGTTTTAAAAATTTGCATCAGAACAATAACAGCGCAGAGTAAAAATTGCACTATTTAGCTTTAGTAATGCACAATTACCTCATTCACAGCTGCAAACTGAATCTGGCTCCGAGTGGTGCCGTACTTAGAAAATAATTGTTGTTTTTAGCGGTCGTTTCCCGTTTTTGATGTACGACGGCCGAGTTAAAATGTAGCGCGCGAAGCTCACTGAATTAAAGCCCGGGTTAATATCGGCCGAAATTAGATTAGGGCAGTAAAAGTAATGGAATATTTTAGCTAGGTAAACACGGAGCATTCCGTCACATTATGCATACTAATGGCCGGCTTCTTTGATGGTGATCGCGGAATTGCAGCGTTAGCCCAAATTACATGTTGCCCGCGGTCAAAATCCCTTTTTGAGTGCTGCACGGTTGTGATTATACGTTTGCCTTTTTGGATAATTTATTTAGAGCGTTTTGCTCTGGGCCTTTTCACTGGAAATTGTAGAATTCATTCATAAATCAACATTATATATTGATTGATAGTGGTATTTCCGTGCAACAGTTTAATACGAAGTTTTTACGAATCCTCTCGCTTCTATAACGGAAGTGAGTCTCTTATTGACAACATATTTACAAGTGTCAACTTGAACGATGTCACAACTAATACTGTGCCAAATGCAATCTCTGATCATGAAGGGCAAATAATAAACATTGTATTAGCAAGATGTAATGAAGAGCAAACCAAACAACTGCAGATCTACAGATCAATAACTTTAACAGGTATGAACAAATTTTTTAATGCCTTATCTGTAGTTGATTGGAAATTTATTAAAGATCCCTCTAAAGATATAATTGATATCTTCAATCAGTTTGTAGATGTGTTGCAAGAGAATCTTCATCTTAGTTTTCCTGAAAAACAACAAAAAATTGATACAAAACATAAGACAAAAATTTCTTGGTTTAACAATGAACTAAGAAATATGCGCGACCAATTAGTTATGCTTAATGATTTTGCAAAATGTAGCAACGATCGGTTTTTCAAACATCAATATCACTCGTATCGAATCAAGTACAAACTCGCCATCAAAGATGCCAAAATAAAACAAATGATAAATTCGGGTAATCCGGCAAAAAACGTTTGGAAAGTCATTAGACAAAATTCAAACAGCATGGAAAAATCAAACACACCCTCCAACCTTGACCCAAATGTCTTAAATGCTCATTTTGTAACGAAAGCCAATAGAATAAAAGAAAACCTACCCAAATCTCCTATACATCCAATTGAATTCATAACTTTAAATCAAGATCACAATATAACGTGCCTTGAATTTGAGGATGTCACACTAAACGAAGTGAGAGACATAATACTTTCATTAAAGAATATCACTAGCAAATACTACTATGGCATGTCAGTACGAGTACTGAAGGCAGTTGTACATATTCAAGTATCCCCATTTATGCTTCTGTTAAACACTTCTTTTAAGCATTGCATTTTTCCAAATGCATTGAAAATAGGAATCGTGACTCCTATTTATAAAAATAAAGGATCCTCTAATGATCCAGACAATTATAGACCAATTTCAGTTCTCCCTATCATTTCCAAAATCTTTGAGAAAGCCATACAGGCCAGAATCACCAAATTTTTTAATAAAAATACTGTAATCAATCACAACCAATTTGGATTCGTGCCAGGTCTTTGTACAACGGACGCTTTGCTAAAATACGCAGAAAACACTCTGCATTTTCTGGAGAACGGTCTCTGCTCAGGCGCAGTGTTCTGTGACCTGAGTAAGGCCTTTAATTGTCTGGATCATATAATACTATTGGATAAGTATAATTTCAGTGACAGTAGCAACAAACTTATCGCATCGTACTTGCAGGATCGCATGCAAATCGTGAAAACGCGGGATAATTCATCAACCATGCTGCCCATCACAACTGGTGTCCCACAAGGGTCAATATTAGGACCCTTGTTGTTCATCATATATTTTAACAATTTCTCCAGCTTTCTCGACCCCAAAATGCATTTTTTACGCAGATGATACCACACTCATAGAAACGGATGATGACCTAAACAGATTAACTAATAAATGTAATAATGCTATTAAGAAAGCAGAAGTTTGGTTGACATCAAACGGACTAGCCTTAAACACACAGAAGACTGTCACAATGATTTCGTTTCTAAGAAATCTGAATGACCAGAAAAATAACCCAGAGAGAGTCAATTTCCTAGGGGTTTGTGTTGACCCCACACAAAGTTGGGGAGAACATATAAACTTCTTAACAGGAAAATTAGCTAAAGCTATCTACGCCCTAAGGCAACTTTCTACCCAAATGTCAATGTCTGTAATGATCACTGCTTATCATGCACTTTTCGCCTCCCACATGACTTATTCAATCCTGGTATGGGGTCACTCCTCGGGTCTCCGTGATATTTTTGCAATGCAGCGGCGTGCCGTGCGCATAATAGCGGGTATCGACTACAGAGCCGATTGCAGAGAAGCATTTATCAAATTAAAATTGATAACGCTGCCATGCCTATTTGCCCTCCATTGCTTAATATACACTGCGCCAATAAATTAGGGGAACACCAGAGAAATGCAACTAAAAACTGTAATATCTTTTTATTGCCTTAACGTAATGAACTAAAATTTTTACCTGTCTGCTATAACGCGTTATTTGCCAAACAAGAGTCATATTTTGTTACTCAAGTGACAATAATAAAGAAACTCAACGGAACTGCCTCAAGAGAACATCCAAAGGTTAATCGAAAGTATGCCACGACAATGCCAAGCTGTTATTCAAACTCGTGGAGGTCATACTCAATATTAAATTTATGCACCTGTTTAAGTATGATTGTTCTTAAAATTATTCACTGGAGACAAATTGCTTTTTTCTTAATAATTGTTTCTGTTGAGTTTCTTTATTATTATGACTTGAGTAACAAAATATTACTATTGTTTGGCAAATAAGGTGTTATAGCAGCCATGTAAAAACTTTTAGTTTATTACGTTAAGGCAATAAAAAGATATTACAGTTTTTAGTTGCGTTTCTCGCTGGTGTTCCCCTAATTTATTGGCGCAGTGTATATTAAAAGAAATAACAGACTTTATAAACAACATAACACAATTTAATTATTTTAAACACACGATTAACAAGGCGACAAACAGGCATTTCATATCATGCTGTAAAATTTTTCAACGCATTAAATTCTGAAATAAAAAATTTAAACGAACGCCTGTTTAAAATAAAGCTCAAAAAACACTTCGCCTCTAATGCATCTTATACGTTCGATGAAAATCTTACAAGCTTGAAAAACCTGTAAATACACCTTTGTGAATTACTATATGTAAGTGAACGAATACATGTGTACTATTATATATTAGTATGTCTTATATATACATATATTTTCGATTTGTATCTATATATACATGTATACCATACTTGACGAGTGTAAGCAATTGTAAAGCTGTAACACAAATAAACGATGATTGATTGATTGAAAAAAAATATTAATATTTCTTACTTATTACAAGATAATCAAGAAGAAGAAAATATTATGGAAACAAACTGGTGCCCTGAAATTAATTGTCAAATTTGACTAGTAAAGCAAACCATGACAAAATTTACTTACTTAAGACTTTCATCAACTTTGCTTATAACCTTGTGCTAAAATTATTCCCTTTTTAGTCCTCTGAATATCGAGAAACTACACGTGTGTAGTATCATATAACGTAATATGCTTTCGATTCTGTTTTTGTTTCAAAAAGACATATGAATCTTTAAGAAGAAACGCGGTCATCGAACGGTTGTTGATTTCCATCGAAGCGTAGGTAATCTAAAGCTTTGTTTAGAAAAAACAAGTCTGTTGTCAATGGGGACGCACGACAGTTGAAACCAGAGATGTCTTAAAATATTTCATCCTATAAAAATATTTCGTTATAAACATCAAACACTGCGGAAACTTTAGTTTTTGATAGCAGTTGGATTCCACAGAGTGTTAAGATGAAACTAATAAATTTCGGTATGCAGAAAACATCGTACATTGAACGAATTAAATGATAAAATATACTACTTACTGCTTTAAAAATACAGCGGAATTTATACGTATTGCTGTTAGAAATCAAAATGGAAAAGAATGTGTTGTAACTTCCTTGAGCGAAAACTATGATTGAAAGTTTGAGCAATAAATATCAAGGTACAATTTAGTGTTGTCGTTGTATACCTGACCAGGTGATTGCATTGTGCTTTCCAAGAAAGGTCATGACTTGGTGTTGACTGGGCTGTGGCCAGTGCAGCAAACACTGTGGAAGTCAGTTAGCACCAATGATTCTGAGAACGTATGCTCGGAAGACAAGGTATGCTAATCTCCACCTGGGGTTCGTCTTTATGCATGCGAAGTACGAAGATGGACATTCGAGGACACCTTCTCCGTGAATTCGCATTCCATCAGGGAGCTTCCGCATCTGGAGTCGCCGCTGGAGGGGACGGGGCCGGGAGAGGGCCCCGGTGAGTAAATAAGTCCTGTAGTAGATACTCATAAATGGTTATTTGTAATTTTGCATCACATCCTTATCGAATCGGAAAGCTTTACCCTCAGCTCCGCAGTAGACGAGAAAGAGAGAAAGAAAGCAGGGAAAGAGAGATCTAACAAAAGGGTGACTGAACGTTTATTGTATGTACCTCCGTTCTCTGACATTGCCATCAGTTTATGTTATGTTATATTTATGTTTGTCATGTTTAACACAAAGAAAAAAAACTGTCCTATATAATATAATATAACTTAATATGCTTTCGATTCTGTTTTTGTTTCAAAAAGATATATAAATAAATCTTTAAGAATAAAAGCGGTCATCGAACGGTTGTTGACTACCATCGAAGCGTAGGTAACCTAAAGCTTCGTTTAGAAAAAAACATGTCTGATATCAATGGGAACGCACGACAGTTGAAACCAAAGATGTCTTAAAATATTTCATCCTATAAAAATATTTCGTTATAAACATCAAACACTGCGGAAACTTTTAGTGTTTGATAGTAGTTGGATTCCACAGAGTGTTAAGATGAAACTAACAAATTTGGGTATACAGAAAACACCGTAATAAATAATTAATAAAAAGGAAATTGTAAATCGGAACAAATACAGTGTGTAATCGAATAAGTTTCTCTTAACGTAATCGCTATTAACGCACGAGAAAGGTGACATACGTATGGAGCAAAGGTTTACCTACTTTTTCATTAATAAGTGAAACTTAATCGATTATACCCTGTATATCTCTGTTACATTTTTGGTAACATAACTTGCTTTCTATTTTGTTGCGTGTTTTACATAACGAAATGAGGAAGTTTGCGAGATAATTACTATCCATCCGCTCGTTAATTAATAGATAGAAGAAAAAGAATACTAATAATATCCCATTACTTGATCAGAGTGAGGCTATTTTGTTTCGATTAAACATAATAACGTCGGGGAAACGCATTAAATTTCTCGGAGAGTAACTCAATTAAAATTTCTAATTGAATCATAATAAAAATGTAAGGCCCCATTATCCCTGCTATTTGTGTAACAATTATACCGCTTGCGTGCCGGAGCGTCCCTATGCACTTACCGTACTGGAAACCCCTGGACGTATTGTTTTCTTAAGGGACCCACTTGAAGCCTCTAGAGTAGAAATATCTGCTCTAAAATGCAGGCACCCCATTAGGGATTTATACACGAAGCTAGTTTCTATCATTTTGATTTACGGCGCGGATCGTCTCTCGACTAGAATCTATTTTGAATTTACACGGGACACATTTTTTTCTACGCGTGCAATTCGTTTTAAGAAAATTGCCTCTCGCTTGGGAAGGTAATGACGTATAATAAGAAAAAAGGCTAAAAGGGAAAATTTATGTGGGCATGAAAAAAGTGTAATAGGGAAGAAGGCAGAGCCACCGCCTCAGGTGTGGCGAGCTTATTCGTGATGTAATCAGGTTTTTGTGCGAAGGATAACCCACGTGAGGGACGTTGAAGGATTATATTTATTTATAATAAGATGAGGTGGTTAGGGTTCATTGAAACTGTTGAGATGGGATACCTTTGTTTATTGGCTATCGTGCGAATGTAATCGGAACTGTTTCAATTAAGATGAATTCGTACATGAACTGGACTCAATTAACACAAACCGTGCAGTAAATATGCATCCAAACATTGAAACAATTATAGTCACAGAAAATGTCTTCATTTGGAATCGGGTTTCGTTCACTGATTAACTTCCGCTTTCGGTTCGTTGTTGCACACAGTTTCGACTTTCTTTTTACTTTTCGGATTATGACTTACAATCTCTATTTCCTTATTAGATTTCAAGGTAATAATTAAGAAAATAGAAAGGTTTACTGATCTCTTTTTTAGATCAAATATCTGGGGCACTTAAAGGTATACTTTGCATAACTTGCATAGCTTAGTTTCTCAATGAGTCTCTAGCTTAATACCGATTGTAACAAAGAATCCTTGTTACAATTTCTATTTCGTCTAATTAGAATTTTGAAACACCTTCCCCCCTTTTTGAGTGAAGGTACTTGTTTGCCCGTCCTCTTGCGATACAATCTAATCAAATTAACCAGAAGTATACAGTACATGGGCCAGCCAAAAGTTTGTAACTCGTTAGCGAAAACATGGTAATCAGCGATTTGGCCACGACACTTCACGATTACGATGACGGATATGGCGGCGGTGGCATTTAAATCGTGGCGGGCGGGTGACGCACGTTCAAGCCCGGAAAGGGTGGTTTGCGTGCCCCAAACACTAAAGGAGTTTCACCTTGGAAATGCGTTGGAAATAGAAGCTGCGACTCTGATCGTGGTGTAGATTTTAGCTCGTTAAAAATTGCTGGCAATTTGTGGTCTATTCTAGAAACTTTATGTGTCTTTTAATTATTGGGTTACGTCTATTTATACCAGAAACTATATTTGAAGTTTTGTGTATAGAAGGAAATAAAAATCAAAAGGTACAATTTTTTCCATAGTTCCTATTTATTTAGGTCTTTAAATATCTTCTGCCTTGAAGACCAATGGATACTAAGAAAAATAACTCATATTGGTTGGTCTTTCTAATATCATCTTTTGAATAACATTATATTTCTTATGGTTCAGAATAGTTTATTAAAAAAAAAACTGGCACAGTAATGTAGAGAAATTGTATTACCACATATATTCATTTTGTACTTTCATGAAAATAATATTGAAATTGAAGAGAAAATTATACTGCTTAATTTTGTTGAAGTTGATAAGTGAGTATGCGTTCTATTACTGCAGGATACCAGCCAGCCAAGCATAGTTTTTCCTGTGTGGGAAACTCCTTTCGCCACTTTTCGTAATAAGAACGTTGTGTGAGTGACCTCATATTTTATCTGTGGTGTACACCCAGCCCTGTGGCCTCCGTTGGTGTTCGAATCTACCGCTTCCCTGCCCCTAAATAGTTTATTTTCTTTCGGCTCTTCCTTCGCGCCCCGAATCCAGGATATATTCCACTGATGATAGCTCGCGTTTTGTTATTATTTCTTTATCCTTACAGCATTTTATTGCCGCAACATACACTCGGCGCTTTATAGTGATGTTTTATGGCTTGAAAATGATTTAGAGACAGGACGAGCAAATTTCAACCATGTATCTTCTTCCTTAAATGAATGTTTTCATTTGAAAATCGTAACGGCTGGCGTTTTATCATTTTTATTTACCCGCTTCAACGTACTTTTTTCCTTGCTCTCATGCTAAATATTTTCACAAAAAATTATCGCTTTAAATAATAAATATATCTTTTGTACGTACATAAGCCTAGACTCGCTTTAGTTATCTTTTTGATATGCTGGGCAAATTAGTTAGGAAAATGCAGAAAATTTTAGATAAAATGAAATTTTAAGTCTTCCAGTAATGGAACATAAATCAAGTTTTTAATCCTACGACCTAAAAGAGACCTAAAAGAGCGCTTGCGTAAATACGCTACGACCCCAAACAATGTAGCAAATGCCTTCAACAAAGTACATTCAAACTAATTACTATGAGAGAAATAATTCTTATTTGCGGTTGGACGGAACACCAGCGACGAATAATTCCGCGGGAGTTATTCACGGACACACTGCATTTTCCGGCGACATCCATTAAGTCCGTCGCGACGACGACGGACGCGGCATCCTTCGGCAAACGGTCAGTGATATGTAATGCCTATACATTTACTTAAATTTATGTTTATGTATGAGGGATTTAAATCAGCCGCGTTAATGTAATCCCTTCCCGACCCGGCCTTTCCTCGGATACGTTGCTTTCGGGTTTGCATGCGTCTTAATTAATATGCCCTGTTCGGTGGTGTAATCAGGGTTACATTAAGTCATTTAATATGGCCATATATTCAGTATTTTAAGTGGACTTACCGTGATAACGTTAAGCACTCTTTATGTAAGATTTATTTTCGTTTTATGAAATTAGGCAAGGAATTCAAATTTCATTCCTTCTGAGCAAGTTCAAAAAATTGTGAAAAATTAGAATCCAGTAGAAAATAAGCTTAAACACTTGCAACATACTATATGATCCTAAATCTAAAAGACCAAAAGCAATAAAAATGGGGAAATCTTGCTCTAGTAATTTCGTATGTATCTCTGGGTCATTTTGGGTTAAATGGTTAATCAAAAATTTTTAATAATAACAATAATTTAATGTACAACTTAATTTTGTGGGGATCTTGCTTAAGGTTAAGTTTTGTGGTCTCGGATCTGCTTCTTTTGCATCACTTAATGACTTGCCCTGCTTCTCGTCCATTCATTTGAACGTCATTTGTGTGTTTCCTTTACCAGCGCTGTCTTCTTTCTTGGAAAATGCTGGTGGCCTAGAATATCGGATCTCATTGAACGAATTTGGATTGGACGAATTTGAATGGACGGTGATGGTGGATAAGGCTCGAGGGTACTCAACTTCAGATTCCTTTAAGTACGTTGCACATTTCGATTATTTTCATCCCTCAGTGCAAGATGACTCACCTGACTGCCTTGAAGATCCAGTTATCCTCACCTGACTCCTTGATCCAGTAGAGGTTGACATCCGTTTGGAATGGGAGTTATGGCATGGCGCCTCCTTAGGTTATAAACAAGTGTTCGTTTGATTCAAAAACAAAATTACTGACTGACATGATTTAGGACTTAATAGGGTGGAAGAGGACGAAAGGTGAAAACAGTTTGAGACAGGAAAAAAATTAGCAAGAAAATCAATCTGATTGAGGAGTTAATAGGGTGGAAGATGACTAAAGGTGAAAATAGTTTGAGACAGGAAAAAGATCAGCAAAAAAATCAATCTGCGTTAAAGAACTTGTGTCTAATAAACAAAAAGGAAGAACATGCGAAAATTTAAATTTTTGGTAAAAGAAAAAGAAGGAAGAGAAGTGGACTACTGTGGTGCAAAATATTTATAGAAACTTAAAAAGAAAGTAGGACTATATATTTTTTTTGTGGGCTTTGTTATAGGATTTTTTGCTAGGCACATTTTTTTGTCGTGCTTCTATATTCGTGTCAGAAATTTTCCTGGTCAACTGATTCAAAACAAAAATCAAATTATCCGGAATTAACTTACACCTGTTAGCGCCCATCGATTAAATTTCCGGTCAGCGAAAGCTGGCTATCGGCTTCCAGCAATTAGATGCGCTTTGGTGTGCGCGCAACAGCTGTGTAATGTGGATATTTGGTTTTAAAAATACGTTTACAGCCGACACCGGAATCGCAGTTTGATTTCGCAAAAGCTGCGCTAAATTACAAACAACGTTTCGGAGTTTCGCAATCTGGCTTTAAAATCGCATTCTTTTTTAATGTTTATGGACCACGGTTGGGAAAAGTACGAAAGCATTTGGATTGGGGTAGCAATACGAAATTTGTAGGTATCAGAATGGGAATCAAAATTGTTTCTTTAGCATCTCTTCGTAGCTAATCATTATGGTCTGGATTCTAGTGCAGCATTTCAAATCAAGGTACACTTTTGTAAATTATTTAAAAGATAACTACAGTTGAGAACAGAAATAAAAGTAAGACGCACTCCAATCACGATTTATCTGTTTCGTCGGTCGTATTGATTGTGTTCGAAGTTGGAAAGATTTTATTTTGTCATGTGAGAGTCCTCGCGCCTACACCTGTCACCCGGGCTTTTATCATGGACAACAAAAGTTGGCGGAGCTCTGTTAAACGTCGTAAAATTCCCGCTCGGATTTAATATTTTGCACATTCCCCCGGCGAACTTTTTTGCAATAACAGTTTAAATTAAGTTCGCAAAAAGTTTCGAGCTATAGAAGTTACTTACTCGCTACCACTCGACTTATATTGCGATATTGGATCGACTTTGGAAGTTTATTTTGTAGGAACATCGTTACAAGAAAATGTGTCTTCAAGAAATACTTCGAGATTTTTGCACAGTTAGGGATTTACTTTTTTTTGACAACTATTTAAAATCATTTTCCACAACTTTGACCTGTATCATCTGCAATTTGATGTGGATTTAATGTGAAAAATAAATTAGATTCCATACTGGCGTTGTAGAGCAAACTGTTGAAGCTTCTGCTTTTATAATCGGATCCCTTCGTCTTGAATGTTCGAGAGCCGAGTAAAAACCGACGAGAATACTTGCGAACTGCGAAGTTTGCCGAAATGTGGCGGGAATTTTAAAAAGGCCATTTCTCTCTGGTTTATGGGAAACCCCTTCACCAACATCATGTTAGCATTTAAATGCACCAAAGTCATAAATGTAAAATAGTTGAATTCCCTTGGTATTCGAATGTGTAATATTTGACGAAATTTCTCAAATTTTAAATTTAAAACATCTACCGAATAGTTTCTATTTGTAGTAGTCTTAATTTTTAATCCAATTTGGAAATCAGAGTATGTGAAATTTTAAAATAAAATATTAATGGCGGATTTCACAAACGTTACTTAAATTTAATCATCTGTTAAAAGTAAACGTTGCTATGGTTACATGTTTTGAAGGTACAGTGGCGGATTTCACAAACGTTACTTAAATTTAACCATTCGTTGAAAGTAAACGTTGCCGTGGTTACATGTGTCGAAGGTATAGGAATTATTATTCTTAATCGATGATTAAAGTTAAGTGACGTTTGTGAAATCCATCGTAGGAATGCTTATTCTTAATCGATGATTAAAGTTAGGTGACGTTTGTGAAATCCAGCGTAAATGTTATAATGTTTATGGACATATATCAAGAACGTAAGGATAAGTTCTTACTTGATCCTCATCAAAATTAATTACGTCCTATCCCTGTACTAACCATGTCGAAGTTTTCTTGATTTATTAATTTAGTTAAGAATTTTTTCAAGAACGTTCGACCATCAATGATTCATATAAAATTGTAGGCCTTTTTCAATGTTGTAAGTACCTCTTAAAGTTTGCGTAATTTCAGGGCAGTGATCCCCCATAATTCTCGAAAAAGAGAAATTAGATTAAATATTAACTTGGGGTGCCGTTCATGAAAAGCTCGGGTGGTTTCGCCCATGTAGGAAATTAAAGACATTATCACATACATTATCCGAAGTAGTGGTGCTTTTTTTGTCCCCCGAGCGCAATATATACTCGTTAGGGCCGCGGATGCGGAATTTATCTCGCGCGTTTTTTCTTCGCCAACAAGATCCGATGGGTTCTTATTGATTTCGACTTAACTCCCTTTTTTGATTCTATTATCTTTCTTGTACTATGTTACATTTTTGAGAATATTTATGAGAGATTTACGAGGCTTTTTCTTTCGAGGAGAAAAACTTCCTTACTCATTATTTAATTTTCTTAAACAACAAACCCTGTGACTTATATATAGAAAGTACTGTTCTGTTTGTATTTCAACCAAGTGAAACTATTATTTTAGTTAAGGGTTTACGTTTCTAACAATAGATAATAATAACTGACCCAATAAATTCCGCTAGAGTTGACTGGGTCAATTCGAGCACATTCTGTACCAACTAATTTAGGTACAGTAAATTCGGCAACAGAAACAAGCGAACAACATGCAAACATTGTGTGTCCGACACGGGACTTAACGCGGCTCTAGACCCGGCTCAGGTAATGGACGGGGGTGGTCTAACACCCCCGACCGCATAAACGCCGGCATAAAGTAAGCTATTAACGGCTGATATGAATACACGAAATGAACGGACTCGGAAAATTGCTATTAATATTGAGCGTCCCAGAACCGGCGTACTGGAAATCATTAGGGGTAATTGTAAGGATTTAATTTCGCGACTTTCGATGCTAACGAAATTAAGGGCTGCAATTAGTGTATGGCCTCTCCGGATGCGAAATAATTTAGGAAGTTGTAATTGTCTCGGATTACCCTGGATTAAAGAAAGCCTATGAAGAAAAAGATTAAAGGATTTGCGAATTGCATTCAATTTGAAGATCTAAAACTTTAATTTCTCTACGTTTCCTTAAATTAACTTTAGAATATTCTCAAATGACTAATTCTGCTAGTAACAAAAAACTATTTGTTTTGAAGTTTTTTGAAGAGATAATCAATACAAAAAGTAAACTGAAATACTGTACACAATTCTAAACGAATTCTAATAATTTATAAAACTTCATTCGTTTTCCGAGCTTTAAGCTTTGCAACATGATAATCGAGATTACACTACTAAAATAAATATTATGATAACGTTTCACTTCAGCTTCTTGTTGCAGTTAAAGTGCCTATCCATTTATATTTTACGCTGAGTGCAATGGCAATAATAATAAATCTAACATATGCATCAGTCGACAGACATTAAATGTAATGTCCTAGGAAGTTTCAAAGCAAAGCACTGGCAATTTAAGTCTGTTCTGATGGGTTTTGGCGTTCAAAAGAACTCTACAACATAATATATGTAATACAAATGTGTACATTAGATATATTAATGTAAGGGAGGGGAATTATTACTTAATACAAAAATTAATAACAAGAAATAATACTGCTTTTATGTCGTTGAAATATTATTATAAAATCTATCAGAATACCATTATTGTTTGTTGATGCCTTTCTTAAAATAAACGCAGCCATTCCACAAAATATCTAATTTTTATTATTATTAAAACTAGTAAAAGCTATAATACATATTTTTTTTTGGAGTTCTTCAAGCTTAAAGTTGCCTGTCGTATAATTCGTACCTTACTTTGCGTTGCAAATAGACTATTATGATTACGTTGGTCCCTTGAGGGATGTGCTTTGTAGGCGATTAATGGACCCTGTCTTCATAGAGGGGTTCGTGTAGGTGTACTTTGCCTAGGAACAACAAACAGTTGGATTCACAAATGTCACAGGTGACTAAATACCTTGTGTTCAGGAAGACAGAATTTTACAAACTAATCCTTTTGATTACCTACATAAGTCTTCAAGGATGTATTAACCACCATATTTTAATGCATTTTAACATTCGTCAGAATATTATGATTTTCGAGCTAGTTCTGCAGAACACTTTCTAAGTTGGTTGAAATAACTCGAGCGTTCTGGGGCATCTGAAGTGGCAGCAAATTATAAATTAATTTTTCATGCAGTTTGCTTTACCTAGCAAACTTCCTAGACAAACGAACGATTCAAACCTAATAAACACAGAAGTTTCGGTTTTAATTCACTTATAAAATGCGGGGACTCCGCGAAATTAAAGCCGCAAAAGTTCGCGGAATAATAACGATTCAAACCTAATGTACAGAAATTCTCGTTAACTTCGCGTTATACGCTCCGATTTCATGCAATTAACTTCATCATTGATTCAACGAATCATCACTGAAGTTCGATGTACCAATTGTCTTATTGAAACTTGAAAAATGGCGGAGACGTTGACTCGTATGTGGATCATGCTGCTCTTGAAGGGACTCAAGAGGAGTATTTAAAAAAAAATATTGAGATATCTGGTACGGTTCTCTTTCAAATAATTCAAATAGCGATCTGTATGAAATAACTGTATGGACAGTTAAGGTAAGTGCGCCTACATATTCAACTCAAAATGAAACATCAGGTATATGTTTAGATAGTCGAGCGACCAAGGGTTAAATTTTTCCAATAAATAAATTTAATATCCTCTGCGGATCTAACTTGTATTACGATAACTCGTCACGTCATCAAGTTTAAAGCCAAGTAATTTAAGCCTGTCTAGTCGCAGGGCGACAAACTATAAATCAAGCGACTGGGGCATCATTTAAAACATTATCTGGATACCTACCCCTATTTACAGGATAAAAGGATTTCTAACTACAACTGTCCATTTCTTGATCCCTCCGAACATTTACGCATTCTAAGTTCTTCGTATCGGCCGCGTCCTAATCCAGAGGCCGGGAATCTGAATATATGAGCGGGGATTAGCATCCCCTATCGTCCTGAAACTAACTGTATTGGTACGATAAGACGCTCCTCAAACAAAGCAAAAATTGTTTGATTTACGAGAGGATATCGTGAAGAGTATTCACAAACTAGTGAATAATTTTATAAAATATATTTTTCTATATTTATCTTGGAAGGAATTAAAACTCAGATATGTCTCTAGAATAAACGTCGTACGTAATTGGAAAAATTTCGAGTGTGAACGGCAGTGTGTAATCGAATAAGTTTCACTTACCGTAACCACTATTAAGAGCGATCTTTCCGTTTCAGTATAGGGCGTTTTCAATGCATTTTTACGAAACGGAATTCGATGTAGCGCCTTTATTATGAAAGATAACCCGGAAAGAAAATTACGTACTTCCTTAAGAAAAGATGAACTACAAAACGTCTGTTTTAAAAAATCAATATTGTCTGTCAATTAATAGATATTAATTAAGATGTATCAGCATTTTGTAGATCAACTTTAACATTTTTTTTCTGGTACTTCTTGTTAAAATAATAAAAATGTAAAACAGACGTTTTGTAGAGCAGACATTTCTCTATAAATATGTAAATTATTATGTATTTTGATAAAAAAATGTGCTAGCTGCATCGAATTCCGCAAACAATATAAATTCGTCAAATTTGAAGGAACGGAAAGTCGAACCAATCCCCTCTCCTTTCTATGAGTGACGAGTGTAACGTAGTGTTGAAGTGACACAGAAACAGTAATAAATTAATGGGATACAAGTTTACAGGCAAACTTATGGTATGTTATGTTTACAGAGGTGTATAAAAAATTTCATATTCGTTATCGAGAAACTTTCAAACGTGGTTTAAAAAGCACCTACTTTACTACAAATCTATAACTGTTTTACGAAATCTCATTGTAGGTGTTATTGAATTTCTTAATTTTGTGTTCTGAAAAAGGACAGACTAATTAATTAATAATTAATAAATTAATAATAAATTAATATTAATTAATTAATTGATCAAAGTTGCGAAGTCGTTAAATGAGCAGAAATGAACTGTTTTTGCTCAGGATTACAGTGATGATCTGAAAAAAATTATTACTCATCGCGTTCTCAGAATACTTGCAGAAGTGTAGTTGTTTGTAAAAAACCACCATGTTTTGTTGGCAAATGATTTTCTTTCTCTTTACTGCGATATCAACATTTCTAAAATGTGCTTACAATATACAGTGTGTCCCCAGGTGGACTGAAAAGAGAAAAAACTTTTTTATTTTCAAATTTAGACAAAAATGTAATTCTTTATAAAAGTTTTTGCTTGTTCGAAAACCATTAATTTTTAAACAAACCAGATATTGTTTTTCTTGAAATAAAAAATTAAAATTATGGAAAAATATTTACAGTCGCGTCTCTATAACTCGAACCTCTACAACTTCAAATTTTCTGTAAGTCGAGGTTTACTGATGTTTACACATTGTGTACAACTGAAATTTCTTTCTTTAACTCAAAATTTCTACAACTAATTTAAGTAATTTTCCGGTCCCTTGAGATTCGAATTATGAAGGTTCGACTGTATTTTATTCGATTTCAACACAGGTTTCAACTGTGTACAAAAATTCTTTATAAACATTATTAACAACATTGTCCGTGATAGAAATGACAGCATTTCTCATTTTTGTTTTAAAACTGAAACATCGTTTTCTAAATTATTAGCGTAAAATATCCTCACAAAAAGAGTCCAATGGATTCAAATTCGGTGAAGGAGCTGGCCAGTTTACAACCAATCCTTTTATTTGGAAAATGTTCTTTCGAAATATTTCTTACAGTATTGTAAAATTGGCATGACAGAATGGGCAGGACATCCATCTTGTTGAAAAAAAAATTGACCATACTGGCTTCATCTCTTAGCTGACTAACAATTGCGATAAGAGATGTCGTGATTTTATTAATTCATTACCGAACAAATTTTTCGCTTTAAATTTTTAGAATTTTCTCCTTTATTTTACTTAAGAAAAACAATTTCTGGATTTTGTTCAGAAAATTAATGGTTTTCGAACAAGCTAAAGCTTTCATAAAGAATAATATTTTTCTCTAAAGTTGAAAATAGAAAAGCTTTCCCTCTTCTTTAGTCCATCTGGGAACACACTGTATGTATAATGAAATAATTAAAAAAAAAAACATTATTAAATAAGTAGGCCATGTTCATTTATAAAATGAAGTTGCCTAAATAACTGACAAATGATATCTATCTAATATGCAAGTAAACAACAAATAAATGAAATAAAGCATCAATTTTAACAATTTCTTTTGAATTTATATTAGTTAAAATGAACAGTTTTATACATTTCATAACAAAATTTTTTTAGTTGGTGCACAATGTAATAATATAATTGCAAAAATCATTTTCTCATTAGTGGGTTTATATTCAAAATCAAGTAAAAATCGAAATAATTGACAAAAAATTATACCTATCTGTCTATACATGTAAACAACAAAGAAATGAAAGAAACATTTTAGTGCAAAAATTTTTTCTCGATCGGCATTTGTTTTTCCGCTCTGATGTCATCATTAACTTTTTAAACAGTAAAAATAGTACATTACATAACAAATTTTTCGGAAAAAAAACAAGATCCTTACCGTCGTCTGAAATGTTATCAAGAATTTATGTTATGCTGCACTGAAAATCAGAACAACTGGTTCTTGGGGAATTTGATTACAATTTCGAGATTATTATTATAGTAAAATAAAATTGTATTTTTGAATTTTATTGTCTATTTGTTTTGAAAAATTTAATGTGTAAGGTACTAATTTTTTCATATCGCAATTTTGCTAACAAGAAGGGCGATCAAAGTATGCATGAAAAAGTTAGGGTTGCTATTAAAAACAATTAAGGATGACGTCACTGCGGAAAAACAAATGGCGATCGAGAAGATACTAAAATGTGTCCTTAAAATTATAAATTTACCATTTCAAGATTTTGCAAGAAAAACATTAAATAAACAAATTAAGAGCTTGGTGCGTGATTTTATCACCACCGTGTATGTTTAAATGAATAGGTTACGTTTATGGTGGATTGAATATAATCAACTAAAGTAAATTTCTAATATTGTGTATTTGTGTGAGTACAATTTGGGAGTCTTTCAATGAAAATAAAATGTACAGAATAAGCACGAGGCGGAATATTGTTCATTTTAATTGATATAAATTCAAAGGAAATCGCTAACGCGATGCTCTCTTTACATGTTCATTTATTTGTTTACGTGTACACATAAATAAACGTGTACAGCCTCAATCAAAAGTAATGAAACGTTCAAAACCGAAACGCTGTAGTCAGAGTGCAACGGAGCCGAGTCAGAGAGAGCACAACGTGTTGTGGGATTCCGAAGGACTTCGGAAACATTCGTTTCATAAGGCTTCATCTCACTCAGTGTGCTCGGTATCTTCTCTCTCTGACTACAGTGTTTCGGTTTTGAACGTTTCATTAGTTTTGATTGAGGCTGTACATTACACAGGCATAAACTGTTAATTATTAAGACAACTTAATTTTGCGCATAAACAAAGCCTAGGTACAATTGAAAATGATGTTTTTAAATTATTTTTTTATTATAAATTCAGAATCAGCATGAAAATCAGAGAATCTTTGCTAATTTAACCGAATTTCAATCTTAAAATTAGCAATGTTGGGCAATTCAAATTGAATACCCGATATACTAATACTAATACTTCCATTTTTTTCTCTTACTTCCTTGCATGCTAGCTTTTTTCATAATCACATACTTAACGAAATATTTATGACCTATAATGACAACGAGATATCGAGGACGGGACCACTATCCTTGTTAGATTTCACTTCCCCTATTAGTTTTGTAGTGGGAGAAAAGGTTTTAAGGGGAGTACGAAATCCGCCGCTCCTCGAACGGAAAGATCGCTCTTAAGAAGAAACCTTTGAAAAGCACTGGATGTCCCAACGATTGCACCCTGTATGAGAACAAAAATTGTGTATGCTATTTCAGTGTATTCTAGTGAATTTTGTTGATAGTAGTGTAGGAAACTTCGATGTAATTTGACTAATGCTTGAGTGCTGTGCTAAATTGCATTGAAAAAAGAAATCATTTCTCAGACTTGACTTGTTATATTGTAACATATCGGTTATAAAAATGATGAGCAGAAAGCGCACTCCATTTGGACTTTGCGTTAGCTTTAGTGCTGCCTATATGTCACGGGGTTGCCAGCTCCACTCTAATAATAGCGGCGCCAGCTATGTTCGTATAAAATCTATGAACCGCCAACCGTAAAACGTATGAATGGCCACCTTAATTCATATATCGCTTCCTTTTCACGGAAGATAAATTGAACGAAAGAGCGAACGAACGCTGAGAGTTATTAGGCGCTTCAATGCCGTACTTCGCCGATAATGAATCCTCTAAGTGACACCCTTCGGTTGTAAATCGAACAAAACGGTCGCCTTATATTTAATTTGCTTCTCGGCGAAAGAGATCCTCGCGGACATAAATCCGATTGACGGAGCGAAAATTTTTAATAAACTTAAATGGATATTATCTTATCTAACATCACGATACCATCAATAAATTTTAAGTGAATTAAATAATTCTGTAAGCCTTTTCTTTATTTTTTGAAAAAATAATGTAATAACGTTTTCGAGTTGAACTTGAGTTCCACTAAGATGAAATGTCATTTTCAGAAAGAAAGTCGAATCGTGGCATTACACACAAACCAGTTGGGCCCGCCAAACATAATCTCCATGATCAAAACTAAATTGCAAAGAGCGTTTACCTGGACGTCTTTGATCTTCTGCTTATTTCAAACGAGAGGGCATTTTATAATTTCAAAGGAAAAAAAAACATTCTGGCCCCGTTGTGGTAGCGAGCGATGGCCCACATATTTTTTCGCTTCGTAAAACATGTTGCCTGAGAACGGCTAACAAGGGTTGCTGAGATACCCGGACATAGAAAAGCGAAGCCGTCTTGATGAGAGACGTCGTTCTCGGTTTATTATGCCGACAATCTCATCGATTAGGGCGTCCATAAACAGTTGCTCCGGCAAAGACGACAGGACCGTGCCTTTTGTTCGTGGAATTATCACCGGATATTTATCCGTTATTACGCGAGACATAATAGTCCCCGAGCTCCAGACTTTTTATTGCGTAAGTTTTTTGTGTGTGTTGTGCTAAGTAGCCGTGATATGCTTTTAGCAGAGTGAAAAGTGTAATTGCGACAATCTGTTAAGGTCAGAGACTATCATTTATACTGAACTGAAATCTAGAGTCCAATACATCCGTGAGGTGGCCAAAACTATTTCTTCAAAACAGCTACAAACCTGCTAGAGTGATGTACACTCGTGGCCAAGTAAATTGTTATGATTCGACAGCCGTTGTTCCCATTGCAGGTCAATAAGAACGACATTAGCATGCAAGGGTAACGATTGTAATGCCCACGACTGTACACATTTGAAGAACGTGAAAAAGTTCGAAAATCGTTGAGGTAAGCTTTTGAATGGCAGTATTGGAAAGTAGTAGGAATTGAAAACTGAAGAGCTGCGAACAGCCTAACATTTCAACTGCTATTAATGTAGCTTCCTAAAATGTTCTAGATACCATGCCTACCTACCTGAAGGCCAGCAAATTGTGCGAGTGACTTTGACGTTTCTCCAGTACCACACGGCAAAGCTCTTGGAGACGGGAGGGTTCGACGAAACCTCAAAGCAAAAGGTGGACAAGCTGAATAAAATAAAACTCACCAGCTGAGCACACTTGCTTTTATTTAAAAACGCTCAAAATTTGGTCAAAATAATAAAAGTAATAAAATAATCTTTGTTGTCAGGCAAACAGCCAAGTTAGAAATTAACCCATAAGCAGATCTGCCCCTCGTTTACACTACGCCTTAACGTAAATAAAAAAACAAAAGCACTTAGTTAACAAGAAAAATTAAAGAAATAATAACGTCGCGTTAAAATGGGCGTTTTATTTTGATTAATTATTTTAACGAGTGTGCCTTAATTAATTCACGGCAGTCGGATTTTGTTGTTAACTGAAATTGAAACTTTGCCGGACGGAAAAATGCGCACTCGTTAGATGGGTAGGTAATTTATCAAAAAATATCCTCCGGCGTTTGGACGTTAATTTAATGATAGTTTAAATTACAAAAAAAAACTGCGGCCAATAAAAAGGAAGGAAACGAAGAAGTATTAATAAAAGCTTGTTTTCTTGTCCGACTCAAAGCTGGTCGGATTAGCGCAGAACGCAAAAGAAAGAGAAATTTATGGATGAAACGTTCTTTACAAGGACAGATAATAACATGAATGCATTTACACTTTCGTAATAATTAGTTTTACAACTCCAACTTATTTGATCTTAAAAGAGGAGTTAGTTAAATAAGAGCCAATTGTTGAAATGAGAATACAGTCACTTTTTAACACCTTCAGGCAAAGAATTTCTTTTAATCAAATTTGATAAGCCTAATATTCTAGTAACATAGAAAGAGGGCGGTCTAATTAAAACTTAAATAAGCGATTTTTTTATCGTAATCTTATCGGAGAATTGACACTATCTTCATATTGATAAAATATCATTCAGCACGTAGCCAGTCCGAATTCGATAAATTCGGTTAAAAATGGATTCATCCGATCCAAGTAAAGACGAAATCGATACAATGGGTGTTGTAAGTAAATGGAAAACGCTTTTCGAAACTCGAAATACCAGCACCAAGACTGAAAACGTCGATAATACACAGACTCCCATTGCCACACAAAACACAGGTAATCTACTCCGTTTAAATATTATCAGTTGCTGATTACGTTCGTAGATGTTGCAGAAAATACAACACAGAAAACTGTGGACGTCGTAAGCAACGGATACGTTCCGGAAAAGGGGCAGGATGAAAAATTATTAGCGGATCAACTTCAAGCATATGACAAAAGCTTATTGGACGAGATTTCTCAGTTGAATTTAAAAATTGAAAAACTGGAAGCTCTTTTAGCTGAAAAAAATCGGGAGACTAATGTAACGCTGGAGGAATTCGCCATGGCAATGTCGTCGAGGATCTGACTCAAGAGAATAGAGAAGTTAAAAGGGCCCTCGCTGAGAAAATGCAGCAAAGTGTTTGATGGTGCGCGTAAAACATTTGTTGGAATCAAAATCAGTTTGTCCATTTTACTTATGATCACAGTCACCATAAATATACAGACATTAAACATCTTAGTTTTGCATCGGAATCTATTGCATCTGTATGTATAGGTATTTAGCCAATCAAAAAGTTAAGTCACTTTAAAAGGAACACTTTCTAATCCCGTTCTTTTTCAAAATAGTTAATTAGGACTGCTATTAATTTTTTACTTCGTTTATTTGATGGTTTGGGGGGTGCCCACAAATTATTATGACTGATTTGTTTATATCAAAGTGGCGACAACTGCTGTCAATTAAATTAAAAAAAGATTTAGTAGCGTTACAAAATACTGCCAACGACACTACCTTTTCCCAAATATTTATATTTTATTGTAATAATACATACATTTCATATTTCAGTTTAGGAGCTTGGCGTGGTAAGCTATATTCGACATCGATGACGTAACTTCCTTGATTGGTAAAAGGAGCTATACACACTTATACCAAAGTAATATGACTTTTCGACATTAAACTTACACATATTGTTTACTAGTGAAATGCAATTAGTTTGGGTACCACATTATTAAGATGTTACATAAAGTCCTTGTCAACATTGTCATTGATAACATTTTGGCCAAGTAAATTGTTATGATTCGACAGCCGTTGTTCCCATTGCAGGTCAATAAGAACGACATTAGCATGCAAGGGTAACGATTGTAATGCCCACGACTGTACACATTTGAAGAACGTGAAAAAGTTCGAAAATCGTTGAGGTAAGCTTTTGAATGGCAGTATTGGAAAGTAGTAGGAATTGAAAACTGAAGAGCTGCGAACAGCCTAACATTTCAACTGCTATTAATGTAGCTTCCTAAAATGTTCTAGATACCATGCCTACCTACCTGAAGGCCAGCAAATTGTGCGAGTGACTTTGACGTTTCTCCAGTACCACACGGCAAAGCTCTTGGAGACGGGAGGGTTCGACGAAACCTCAAAGCAAAAGGTGGACAAGCTGAATAAAATAAAACTCACCAGCTGAGCACACTTGCTTTTATTTAAAAACGCTCAAAATTTGGTCAAAATAATAAAAGTAATAAAATAATCTTTGTTGTCAGGCAAACAGCCAAGTTAGAAATTAACCCATAAGCAGATCTGCCCCTCGTTTACACTACGCCTTAACGTAAATAAAAAAACAAAAGCACTTAGTTAACAAGAAAAATTAAAGAAATAATAACGTCGCGTTAAAATGAGACGTCCAAGGTAATTGATAATAAAGTAATTAATAATCTTTCCGACCTTGTGACCAAGAATCCGGCGTAAAAGCAAACAGTGGTGAGAGAGTGCCCTCTAACGGCCGGCGGTAAGGTTTGCCAATGACGTAATTTGGCAAAGGTGTTGCGTCATCAAGTGGCGTCGTGTTAAAGGTCAGGTCCACTTTCACGCACGGAAGGGAGGCCATGATACCGGGGGGACTTATTCGTTTCACAACCCGATTCCGGCCCTCTTCTTTCACCCACAGTGATGTTGAATAACTCACGGAGGTAAAACCACCACTAAAAGCCTAGTAGAAGAGAGAGAGAGGTACGCATTACCCACAGAACATAAGCACAAAAGCACAACAGACATACCTGTTCCTTATCCCAGAAGCAGGCTTTAGAAAAGCTTAAAAATGAGCTTGAATTCACTCGGCGTGCTTTAACAAATCTCTGAGAAGATTTCGTTTCAGGTTTCACTCAAAAATCCACATGAAAGGAACACCAAGATTTTAGTCACCAACACATACAAAAGGCAGCACGCCACCAGCGCTATTGAAAGAGTGACCGCGAAGCCGAGGGCGGCGTTCTCTCCAACTATGCGCTGAGACGAGGGCCGTTACGAATGAAATCGGTTTTAGCCGGGCGACAGAGTGAAATGGAGGACTAAATAACAGCGTATGGTCTAGTGGTGTAATATTGAGAAGTATGGCAAAAGTCACGTACGCATACTGAAGTTTGGTTTCCCGCACAAATACAGGGCGATTATTATTAACAACTCAAATGAATTTTCATGTTGATCATGTTGATTATGATCATGTTGATTATAATCTCACAAAATCTACTCTTCTCGAATATAATTTGTCAATTTCACCATCATTTTAATGACTGTGGTTTTCTTAATGGCGATTCTATAACAATGCCAATTTCAAATTCAATAGCATTGAGATAGGTTACTAGGGAGACGCTACCACGTAACCAAAGGTGATTTCAAACGAAAGATTAATTCAAAATGACATCATAGAGAATAACACAACAAGAAATTCAAAATAATTTTATAAAGAGAAGAAACGGCATTCTGTATATCAATTAAAGCAGTTGTTGTACAGCCTTTAGTTAGCAAGATTTTAGATGTAAGGAATTTATTTTTATCTTCGAACGACAATGACAAATACTAAAATGCGAATTTCTTCGACAAGTCTTTGCTGTAGAGTGTTTCCGATTATTTTCGATGAAGTCGAAGATACTTGCTAATAACTAACTGGCAATTACATTTTTTAAAATGTTTTTTAAATCAAGTAGTGATTAAACGCACACGTGATTCAAAACGGACGCAGGTGGTTTCACGGTCATCTCGGCGCGCTTTATATACGAGCGCGTTCCGTCATGTTTTGCTTGTAACAGCATTCTATATAAAATAAACAAATTTCTGTACAGAATACCAGTTTCTTCCAGTATCTTTGTGCTGTAAGTAGTTGCTGGTAGAGCAGGGCAAGGTCGATAATAAGAAACGTTATTTCAAAAGTGAGAGGACGCAATAGACATTCGGAATTTTCAGAGTACATAACTTAATGCGGTTATTTTCATCAAGTTTATTAAATATATAGTAGCATAAAATACTTACAAAATTCGGTGGGCTTAAATTTTTAAATATTCTCCTGTTAAAAACACCATATTGGTACGAAGCAATAATAATATAGAAAGAGATAGATTATTCTGTTTTCTGGATTATTTGACATCTCAAATGTTCGACAATAAACGAAAACTCCGTCTATTTTTAGACTTGTAGAGCTTGCCATAAAAATGTTGAATGAATATCGCTTGCTTTAAATGTTGAAGAATGTTACACGAATAATATTACGGTTCTTTGAGCAAGTGCTCGAGCACATCTACATGTGAATATAGGTCAGGAAGAATTATTTATACAAAGTCCTAGGAGCGGAATTAAAAAATAGCTTGTAATGTTGAACTGTAGAAGTTATCGCTTTAAAAAGACGTCGGAATAGAGACAATGTTAAATGCACGTAATTTAATTAAACTTGCTAGACTCTTTTAATGTACGAGTCAGCTAACAAAGGTAATTTTCGCAAATTAGAATTGTTGCAAGACATAAACATAATTCCGGATAAAACGAGACCTTATAATGTGGCCGCCCTCTTAACACAACTATACACACAATTTCTCAGCGAGTCAAATTACGGCGTGCAATTACGTGTCTGAATAATTCCGGGCGCCCTTAAAATGAAGGAGTTATTAGTGAAGGGACCGCACACACATAACTCGTTCTCTAGGACGTGCCATTACGATTCAACACTCACACCTGAATTTAATATCAGAAATTCAGAAACTCCAACAGTGACAAATGTTGCGATTAATATAACAGTGGTTCCCTATAAATCATTCACTCTTAACACATTCCTAACCGCATCGCCAGCCTTTTCTTCCATTAATTTCGGCGGCCGCACGTGTGCCCCCTCGGTCATTATTTTAACCCAAACAATGTCAATAGTTAATCTTAACGAAAAATATCTAACTTTAGAACAAAATATTAAATAAATCGAGAAAACTTAATGTCGAATCGAAAATCACTTTAAAAATGAAAATTCAATTGTAAATAAAAATACAAACGATTTATATAATAAAACCCAGTTAAAGGTACATAAAACTCTCAGCTTTTATAAACCGTACTAAACGGTCTCCTATATTCAGCCAATGTCAGAAACAAATTTCCCCAAAGAACTCTTTAAAATTCCAATAAATTAAAACTTGGCGAACTCCACAAGCTGTGATAAAGCGTCTGTTGTTCATTCGTTGTCGCAGGCAAAATTACAATAAGAATAATTTGTTTATTTACTGAGTATAGTGTGTTTTTGTTTAACGAATGTGCACGCAGGCATTGTTAGTGGCTTTGTTAATCATAACGCAAACAAATAAACAATGACCTCCATGACAAACATAATTCGTGTTTCGATCAACTCGCCTCATTCACTCCATCCAGTGCTCACACAGCCACTAGGATCAACAGCACTTTACATTCTGTGAGAGTATATCAACGGGAAATCGGGTCAGGCCTGCGTCTGTGTTATTTTAGGCCCTCATCTATCGAGAGCTATGTATGTAGTACTTGCTATGTTGTCAGTATTGTTGCACCCACATTTCCCTGCTGTAATAACACATATACAGGGTGTAATCGAATAAGTTTCACTTATTAACACTATAAGTTCTGCAACACATAAGGAATTAATTCTGCAAATATCAATGGTTTTGCTCAAAAATTAGAAACTGACCTACCACAAGAGCACACCGGGTTTTATCTAAAAACCTCTAAAAAGCTCGTTCGTCGGTGCGTCTGTGGTTTTTATGAACATGTCGTAAAACGATAAATTAAGCAAATGTCACGGTCACTGGGTCGGTGTCGCCTGCAACATAATTCGATAACGAAATCTTCGTCTATTTGTTTCATTAGATAATCGATAATAATTTTACGGAAATGAACATTTTTTTTGGTTCCGTCAAATAAGTAAATGCATTGACTGCATTTAGGAAAATGTATGGTTTAACGCTTTCCCTAAGTTTTAAGAACAACATTCTTAAATCATTTACAACCCTTTATTGTTTAATTCACGTATAAATCACTACTTGCTTTCAGAATATTAAATGATAAACTACGTCATATCTTCGCTTCTTTTCTTGTGTATTAATAGTGGTTACAGTATGTGAAACTTATTTGATTATACCCTGTATAATAATCGAGGAAATTTTAATGACAGATCAACGCACAATACTTTCTTATTGTTATTTATTAAAGCACAAATTTACAAGTAGGTAATAAAATAGCATTTGCCGGGGTGAAAGAATTAAACCACGTGTATCCATCTAAAATATTTAAGCGTACTTTATCTTCTCGGTCTGTCTCGCTTCTTTCGCCCTCTGTAGCTTCTAATTAGAGATCTCATTAACTAAGAAACCTTAATTATTGCAAATCGTTGCAAAAACGTTCTTTGCATAATCGTTTACAGCTTTTAATTAAGTCCCTGAATATTTCTTCTTGTTCCTCCTTTTTTCGTCGTCCCGGCAGTTGCCCGGATCTCACGTTTTTAATTATTGGATCAATCCCGCGCGCCCGGTTTGTTTTCTGTGCTAATTGCAAATGGAAACGTTATGTTTTGCCAACAGAGTTTAAATTTAAATATTCCGCTTGAATATTACCTTTTTTTTTAATTGCGATACGTGAAAATCGAATGTCATATCACATCAATTGGATAATCTCATCAAATTGCTCTAAAATTTAAACATGTATACTCAAATATTTCTTTCTTTTTCTAATCAGTGACTAAACTATCGTCCCTTAGTCCAGCGTTTCTCGAGTTGTTTCATTCCAACAAAACAAAAAATGTTTTGGTTCACCTCAAAAGGCGACGCTATAGTGAATAGGAAAATCTTAGAACCCTGAGGCTTTCTGTAGATGTTTGAGCGAAAGAAATCACGGGGCGCTAAACTAGGGCTATAAAGTGGGTGTTGTAACTCGATGAATCCATAGCTTTCGATAATGACTAGAACTGTGAGAGCCTTGTGAATCCTGCAGTTATCGTGCAACGGAGAAGTTCTGGTTCATCATGAATTGGGACGTTTTTCTCTCATGGCCCACTTCAGGTTTCGTCGTCCTTCCTTAAAGGTCGCCATTAATTGTGATTCCCTTTCCATATATTCAATACGCAGAACACCTTCGCAGTCCCAAAAAACGATCGCCGTCATCTTTTCAAAAGGCAATTGTGAACCCATTGCATCGACACCTGATTCGTGAAGAGAGAGAAGGGGAGAATCCCAATAGAATACCCAACTGTAAGTGGCTCTCTAAAATGGCCAAGTGTTCTTGACGAATTTGTTTCCTCGCCAGTTTTTGCTCTGGTGTAAGTAGATCAATTAAAACAATGCCCTTGTAGATTTCTGAGAAACTCTACTTTCATTCTTTACTTATGACTTTGAAAGTCAAAAAAATGCGGTTTCTTAAAGGATCCAAATCTGAACGAAGATAGTCCTCGTAGTCAGCATTTGCATTTCCTCTTCGCTCGAGTCTTCTCGAAGTAATTAAGCGCGCACAATTAACAATGACTTACAGGCGACCGTCTGCTTTAATTAAGCAATAAATTCAGCGTTGCACTTTCGCTCCTATTTTTAAGGTTGCATAAAACCACGCGTTTCAGCCTGAAGCGATGCAACGCAGACCGCACGAGCCAAAATGGCGGCCGCACAAAACACCTGCTGCCATCTTTAGTAGTAATAATTCCGCGTCGCCCGATAAACTTCACCGAAACTTCATGCAAATTTTGCTGCTCCCACAGCTGTCTTGATTTATTATTGCGAAAATTATCTCAGCGCTTGTGAATTATGTATATCACTTTTATGGCATTTCGCCACACAACATAGTTTTTATTGCGACGATCTTGTCCAAAATTAAAAAAAATAAATAAATTAAGGGCCAAGTTTATCGAATAAATTTCAAATCCTTCAGTTTACAACACACCCACCAGACTAGGTGTGAGCATATTCAAAGGAGAGAAGAAGAGAGGAAAGGAAGACATTGGAAGCCAGTGGATAGAAAGATGAAAAGAAAATCTCATGTCATGATGAAAAGGGCAATAAAATAAGGCAACATTTAAAGCAAAGAAAGACAACCTGTTAATAGGGAGAGTAAAGTAAGAAAGCTTTGGAATTAGGAGCGGTCCTTATTCTTATAAGGAACAGGAAGGGATATTTGAATAAAGCTTTAAGAGCAGATTCTGTATAACGCCAAATATAGAATATAAGTGTTATTTGTGGCTTTACTTAACCGACTGAAATGACTAATACAAAAAAATAATAAATGAAGTGTTTTTTGTCATTAGGTATTAATCCTCCCTTTTATTCGATCACTCATCATCATATTAGTAACAAAATTAAAGACCATAATGAATTATTCCCCAAAATCTATTACACCTTCCGTACGTAGATATAATTTCAATGCAATTTCCGATAAGTTAGTGGTGAGTATAAATTTTATTAAGCAGCAATAATGTTTACGACGAAGTGAAATAGAGTAAATGTTATAAATGTTATGTATTTCATGTCGGGGGTTATTTTATGCGATAGTAAAAGCCCCTAAATTAAATGGCATAAACGATTCCTAAGTGATATAGCGACATAATGGAATAATAAAAACTAAACGAGGAAAAAACACTTTCCTTAGATTTTACGCACGGTTTTTATTATCGCCGCGATGTTTCATTAAATCCGATTAGAAACAATTCCCCGGATTTATGTCAACAAGCTAGAAAAAGCGCGCAAAGCACCTAATTCATAATTAAATACAAAAAAAGCTCCAACCACAACATGGGTCGTTAGTCTCATCCCATTTGCACACGAGCGTCCGCGTCGTTTAATTAGCTAATTCTTAATTAATAAAACTTTAATTTCGGATCTATTAAAATCGAATTATCCTCGAGCTCAACCTCGTCGAGGACGGTAGTTAACTTTGCTCTTCGGTTTAATATGGCGTGGATGGTGCGGGCGAAGTGGAGTGCAAATTTCCAACGGACAAGAACTACTCGCGCTAATTACCAACTTCATTCACGTGGCTTTCGAAAGGCCAGAGATTAAGCATAAATAAAGGCAAGACTACCAAATTATATATATGTTGTACGATTATATATCGCTAAGCAAGCGAGATGTTCTGCATTTGAAAATCAAACTAACAAAACGCTTTTGTATTTATTCTGAGGTAATGTCATTCACGAGGTATACATAAGTACTTACCTAAACCTTATGGCTCTTCTATCCTTACATATGTGAGGCTGGTGTAGTCCTTTCAATCTCTTATCGCTTCTTTCTATTCTTTTCCCCGTTTTCTCACTGCCAAGTTCTCCTCGGTCTCCCTCTGTACTTCCCTTTTAGAAGTCTTGTCTCATATAGTCTTCTTGTCACCCTCTATTCCTTCATTTTTTTTACATGTCCAAACCATTTCCTCCACTACTCGCTTTAGTATAATTTTTTATTTTGTTCATCCAAGTTTTTCCTTCCTTCTTTCTTAGATATCTCTTTCCCTGCACTTCCATTTTCTTCTGTTTATTCTTTTATTAAGATAGGAGGACCCACATCTTGTTTTTTCTTCTTGGTTGAGTTGTTGCTGGCATAGAGTGCATATTGCGGCGAGTGTATGGTACATCACGTTTACGTTCCACACAAACGGGTAAAAGTATTATGCGTAAGTGTGAAGAAAAGAATCTTCCTTCCATCCTTTGAGTGTATTATCCATTTTTAACTACACTAAATAGCGCACAAAACACTGTGCTATTATTTTTCACTTCTGACGAAGCTGTCGAACCACGGCGAAACGTTAAGTGCTATTTAGTGTCCGGTTTAAAGATTTCGTGATACAATTTTCATCGAACAAGAACCAACTTTAAATATAAATAATCTATAATTATTTTTAATTTATATGTCCTTCTAGTTAATTTTCTTTATTTACGTGAATACTTTCTATTTTAATCAATATTTCGTTTAAATGAGTAAATATGTTTGTTTCATTGCCTCGTGAACTTCCTAAGCAAACTATTTTCAACTTCCTAATTAACATCGTCTTCTATCTCGAGCAAATGCAGGGGCATCAATTCTCGTAGAGTTTCACCACCTTCATTTCCTTTATCGAGGCCCAAATGGCCGCAGTCTTTCTTAATTAAAAAAAGAAACAAGTTTGCAGTTCCCGGTGTGTAATCAGTACTCTCGAAAGCCTTGAGGTCTGCAAGAATTTTTCGTGCTTAATTTCATACGTTTTCATTGAATTAGGCAATCCGGCAATCGTCGTAATTAAGTCACGGAGCATCGCATGACGGCGAGGCCAAAAAACGAGCCTCCGCCGATTAACGCCTTAATAAAATGGGAAATTTTCGGGACGCTAAAGCACTCTTTGGCCCGAGTAAAGCAATAAGACATAGCTTACACAATTCGTAACTGTCCGGATGCCGGCTAATGATGATAGCCGGATAGCATGTGCCTGTCAGTTAAGACCTCTTATTTGAACGCCTAAATTACTCTTGATTAACATAATATGAATGTCGGGCGTGTTACGTTATCGGAGTTATAAATTATTAAGTCGTTAATTAGGGAAATTCGTCAAACAGTCACTCACCTTACCAAAAAAAAAATTCGATTCCTTAAAAATTTGGTGCCAATAGGTGATTATTAATTTGTGTTTGGCTTTGATGAATTGCGCACAACGGAAACAGATCTAATAAGTTGATACTATGCACCACCGCTAAGGTATCAACAGAAAGAAAAAAGTTAAAATTAATTACATGAACTGCTTATGGAAGCGTTTTGTGCGGGCTCGTGACAGATAACGACAAACGTCAAAATGACCGACGTCAAGAAACGTCAGATTGACGAAGCCTCACGTTGACAAGGATGACGATCGTCGCAAATAAACAAAATTTAAGCAGCCCCTGGACGAATTAAAATGAAACCACATTCGTTTATGATTCGCCCGTAAATAGGATCGCGTCCTCAACTTTGGTCTCTAACACAACCCCCGGAGTAAATACAGAAAGACTGCCGAATCAGATACTGCTCCGATCATCTGTGATTCGATCACACATTTAGATCAATGAAACAGAGTTACTTCATCCCCGTTACGAAAAAGCCCTATAAAAGTGAGAGCGCTGACCGCTACGGCTTTAGTGTCGTCCTGTGCAGACATTGTCGGGAGCCTTACAAGCCTTCTGTGCAGGCATTGTCAGAAGCATTCCAAGCCTTCCGTGCAGCCATTGTCAGAAGCACCACCTCCTGTGCAGCCATTGTCAAGAGATCACTCACACTCTACACATCTATCGACACCCTCGAAGCCAGCTGTTGTAGCAGAGGTGAATAAGAACACCGTAGGAATCCAAGCGATATCCGGCAAGAAGAGTCAAGCGTCGACTACATTGTTAAATATGTTATTTTTATTGTTCACCCGTTTATTTCAATTATTAATTATTCAATTTGTTGTATTTGTTAAATGTTCAAGTTGTGTTAAATAAAATCACATACGAACATGCCACAGTTTATTGATTTTGACCAAATCGTTTATGAAAAAGACAAACAACACAAAATATCTAATAGTTACGTGTGATGATTCGCTATCTCTCTCTGAAGGAACACCTTCTGATATTTGTTGGAAAGACATGAATTTAATTCACAATAAAATCTTTAATTTCAGAAATATTCGATTAACGTAACAATTATTGCAGAAACCAAAAAAGGAACACTAATAATGTAAATGTTGGTTGCGAGTCGTCAGGATCGCAATGGGGCCTCCGAGCATATTCTGTATAGCTATTTCGGCACTAATTGGGGCCTCACCAGCAGAACAGTAGCTCGAGAACTCCACTGCAACCCCGACGACCAACAAGATATACGCACGGTTTGTCCGCTTCGACTGCCATCTCGTGCGCGTTAGCTTATGAGGCAGCGGTATTGTTGCTATTTGTTTTCACGACACGAATTATAAGTCGGAAAATAGTTGTGCTGCGGCGCAATTATTTCAACACTAACAATATTCCAGACTTTTCGTGACTGTATACTTTGTGAAACAAATTTTGCGTATACAATTTAAACTAGCAAAAGTTTTCGTGGATAAAATCACACGTCGTGTTTTCGTGTTAACTTGAAGCATATAACACAGCGAACGTCATTCAGGAACTCAGTTGTTTACTAATAAAATATGCAAAGTATATTAGTGCTGTTTGAAATTGTAGCATTTGTAGCTTTGATTCGAGCAACATGCAAATATTTTCTATGTCAACGCACACTATTAAAAAGGGTGTCGGTAATTTCGCCACCAAACCTCATCAATGCAATAAACCTATAGGTAAATTCGGTAATTCCGGTAATTTCGCCACTGCACTTCTAAGAATTGATCTCTACTGCTGAAGCCCCAGTGCAGGATGGTCGGCTGGAGAGTTGATATACAGGCTTAGTCCAAAAAAAAAAACGCCTTACGTGAATAGCGTTGGGATTTATTGTCGTATTTGAGCGGACAAAAAATCTAATGATATGACAGAAAAAAGTCTATAATATACCATATCTTGGGTCTTTAATACATTTAAGATAGTTGCATGACAGCTGTCAACTTTTGTTTTTTAAATGCAATGGTATAATTACTGTAATAAATTACGAAAAAAATTTTGTTTTTTGCATTTAACTATGTGCTGCAATAAACACTTATTTTTCAAAACAATAAAAACAAAAAAAAGAAGCTATAATTTTGATAACTTTGCGCCACCTGTTATATTTATATGAAATTTATTTAGATGGAACTCGAGGTAGTAAAATAAAAACGAACATTGTAAAACAACCACTAACATGGATTTGCCACAAATACTTGTAACAATTTTAACATCCATACTGGAATGCTCACTACTAATAGTGATTTACTACTGATTGAAATAATAATCAACGAAAGTAAAGAACCCGTTTGCTTACCCCTGAATCATTAGCACCCTCATTAAAATACATTAAAAAAATGTGTGGCGAAATTACCCGTAGGATTAAGATCCGAGAATAAGGTCAAGGGATTAAAATACTTACTGGTGGCGACATTACCTGTCCCCATTAAAAATACTAGTAAATTCAGGTAGGCGTCCTAAACACTCGTACAAGAAGTGGATTAGAATTAATAATTTTCAAACATAAACTTAGTCTGCAAGTTCTGTTTCAATTCAATTTAAAATGGCACTGTAAATAGCGGTGAACCTTAGTTGCGGTAATGGGCAGTTTTAAAAGTAAAACCGAAAAGGATCCTTTCTTGAGTTGCGGTACGCGGATAAAACCACTTCTAAGATTTAGGTAGGTAATCCATATGTAGGGGTAGTGAATAAATAGGCAGAAAGGACTGAAACACTTTTGATTGGTTAGTATTTCCAAATTATTACTTGTATTGTAATTAATTAATAATTTTAAATTTCGAAAGTATCGCGCCAATAAATCAAGTGGTGAAGTGTGTTGGTGTTGTACATTAAAAACGTGAAGGTGCAAAAATTTTCACTCTTGGACCAGACAATGTGTTTTCCAGAAAAGTGGGACAACGTAATCATGATTCACTTTCGGATCAGATTTTGAATCGTCAACAAATGAGCAATCAAGTAAAAAGAAAAACCGAATCTGAAATAACGGAAAGGCTCCGAAAATTAATTCATACAAAAATAGCTGTTCAGAAAAATACCCTTGAAACGTTGACAGTGAGGGATATGAAATAACGAGTGATCAATATCTTTTGTAATCAAGTGACCTATGGAAATCAAATCGTGTGTCTTTGATGAGTTTATTATGTCAAATGCCGTTTGATTTATTTATATTGCATTCCTACACAAAATATAACTATTCTTATGTATTACATATTTTTTGGATTTGAAGTTCACATTTCCCACGCGCCAAGAGCAACGAAAAACTGGTTCATAGAAGGTGCGTAAAATGTCCACCGTTCTCTTGTAAACACAAGGGAATTCTGCGTTTTAAATTGTTGATAACTTTTGCTAAGATTGCTGGATTGTTATTTAACTGTTCGCAATGTAGCAATAAACTCTTATGAACAAAGATTTCTGTTAATGAATTAATCTTACTGACAGTTATAAATAATTGAAATGAGATTGACATTTGAAAAAAACGAATTAATCAAAGACATACGATTTTCTTTCCATAGGTCACTTGATTAGGAAAGATATTGATCACGCGTTATATTAGCAATAATATCATTCGTGCACGGTTACAGTTACATCCTAAATTACCTTATTATTTCCCTACATACTTAATTACCTACATACATAGCTATGCCTTCGAATTAACCGATTCTACCGCAACTGAGGTAAAGAATTATGGAGAGCTAATCTACCCGAGATTCTTGTACCGCAACTCAGGCAAAGAATTAATAGTTATATTAACCATTACCGCAACTCGGTATCGCTCGTAAATAGTGATTGATTTTTATGACGTGGCAAAAAAGACATTTGTAAGTTAAACTAGCAGCAAGAACATAAAGTACATCGAAGGGACGTAAGAACAAATATAGGTGATTTATCGCCGTGAAATATGAATGGAGCACAAAGAAATGATTAAAAAGCCATAAAAACGTCCAAGTTTTGGATTGAATTTATGATGGGCGATAAACTTGCGCCGTCAAGTTTCGCCAATACCGTCTAAATCAAGTATGACGTTTCAATTTTCGAGTCGGACTCGACTGGCGCGCGGAGATTTTTAAATCCATTTTTGCGCCAAATCCGATCCGTTTCTGCCCTCGCGTTTCTTTAACAAACTCATTATTATTGCACAACTTTTTCAATTTCGGACTATGTTACCGGCATAAAGTTACGAACCCTGAAACCATGATTTTTCTACGTATCAATTCGCTCCGTAATAAAAATTTTAATTAATTGAAACCACTGAGAAAGGGACCGATAATAATTTTTACGGTTCAAATTAGCAGAAGATTATAATTTATTGTTTAGTGGAACCGTGTCACTACAATCTTCTTTTGTTGACAGTTACAGGAAGAACTTCTTCAGGGCAGTGAATGCTGTTGTTCCCATTGCTACAAATAACTATTGGCAACTTCATGCATACCGTGAACACAACATTTCCACACTTCTAAAATAACTATGTTGGTGTCTCGTATTCATACGAAAATTCCATTAACTTTCAGTTTTTCACACGAAAACTTGTCGTGGATTGCTGTATTTAATAGATTTCTTTAAAGCTAAGCTTGATTTCTCGTTTTGGGGTACGCAGAAATCCCCCCAAAATATTAAATTTGTTACAACAGAAAGATCCTTTAAAATAGATTTTATTATTCTAATAAAGGCTGAGACAATAACTGTAACTTTTCTGTCATGCTTCTTCTCCCCCAACTAGACATCGAGCGCAGTTCTCCTTTTATTCAATTACAGTAAGCGGTTAAGTTATACGTATTCCATTTCTTGTGTAATAAAAACTAAGAATATTCGGTTTTGGCAGAGCAAATATATTTTGCGAATCAAAATATACAATTGCTCTGTGGATCAATATCACGTCTGTTTTTCTTTGTTTTTGTGAATTCAATTCCTTGTTCTTTACATAACTCGATGTTGGCGTTTGAAATAATTCTATACTAAACTCATGACGAAAATGTGGCTGGAAATTACCTCTTTACTTCTTTAGAAGTATTTGTAAGCACCAACGAAGAATCAAAGACGAACATAAAATAATTTTTTTATAGTAGATTGGATAAATAATACGAAATGACACCGAAATACGTTCTCGAGATTATTTCAGGAGATACAAATGCAAAACTAAGACGAGAACAACCATAGACACAAATGGTATCTATGAGCTATTAAATCAAAATTGACAACTACTAAGAGATTTTACCAAAGAGAAAGAGCGATAGTTCGAAAGAAGAATATACATAAAGGCACTCTAGAATCACCAGATGGACTATGTAGGTATAAAAGGCATAAAAATATTCGAAGTTATAGACTATAGAGGATAAGGATCTGGCTCAGCCCTCTGGATATAAAAATGAAACAGGAAATTCTACTTGCACGAAACAGAAGAAGAGATTATGTAATGGTAGAAATTGATTAACCACAGGAGAGGTCAAATTAGGGTATAGGAAAAAATTAGGTAAGTAGTGAAGCTAATCATTGCTGACAGAGAGAGAGACAATGGCAAAATTTAATCAACATCATAAAATAACCAGCAGAACACCATGTGGTGCAATAGTGATAATGAAACTGATGATTTGGTTTGATACGGAATGTGAAGATGGATTAGCTGAAAGAAATATACTACAAATAATATGTTAAAAATAAATCAGAGCGAACAAAAGAGGCATAGAAGGAAATGTAAAAAATTGTTACATGAAAATATTAATACTTGATATACAGCCAAGTTTTAGAAATAAGGAAATGAGAAACTTGTATCAAGGAATGAAAAGGGTATCAATCAAAGCAGTATTTTCCAGAAATAAAAATAGGGAATTAATTGGAGGGAGTAGAGCTTTGAAAGGAGCCTTTTTCGAGAATTATTAAACAAAATAGTAGGTAGGTATACGAAAGGGAAGATTCCAGCAACCAGAAGGAAATGACACTCATTAGAGTGAAGAACTGCCAGAACTATAACGAAGATGGAGGAAATAATAAGAAGTTTAAAAACCAGCAAAAGTCCTATAGAAATGTTGGGAATAACGACAGAACTCTTTAAACATAGGGAAAGATAACTCGCAAAACGTTTACAACGATCGTTAGAAAAAATATGGACGTAAGAAAAATTATCACACGATTGGAATGAAGCACTTTTACTACTTATTTATAAGAAAGGAGATAAAACTGAATGCATGAATTATAAAGGAACAACGACTCTTTAATGTAGCATAAAAAATTTAGCGACGTAAATATTTAAGAAACAATTTAACTGCAACAACAAAAAACAAATTGGAGACTATCAGCATGGTTTTAAGAAGGGTAGATTAGTGATGGACCAAATACAAGGTGAAAACTATGAACAGAAGAAGAAAACTTTTGTAGTCTTCATAGATTTTAAAGAAGCATATGAGAGAACTGAAGAAGATAACTGTACAAAGCATTAAAAGAGGTATTTAATGAAGCTAACTCTAAAGCAGACAGGTAGTAAAATCTGAAAAAAAGTTTAGAGTAGATGAAGGATTTGAGGCTGTTTTAGACCAGCTTATTTCTTGTACAAGATTTGCTTCAATTTCAATAATAAATATTTGGAGCAAGAAACTTCTGGGCTGCAGATATGCTTTGGAGATTTCTCAGATAGTTATTGATTCAGTTTAATTTTTAATACAATTTAGTTAAAATTTAAATTATTCAAGAAATTGAATCAAATCTTTTACAAGAAATAGGGTAGTGTAAAACGGTCTTAAGACAAGGCGATTCTTTATTCTCCATCCTTTTTAACTGTGCACAGGAAAACGTGCTGAAAAAATTGATCTAAGTAGGACGGGATTAATATAACACGGTTACTTAGCACATGTAGACGATTTAGGCCCATTTGTACAATCCCAGTTTAAATTCAGACTGAAGCTTAAACCCATGACAATGACTGCGTCAACAATTGTTATTAAGAGTTTAAGGTTTGGCTTAAAGTTAAGCTGGAATTGTACAACTGGGCCTTAGTAATATTAGCTCGAAGCAAGGAGGCGCTGCAGATGACCATACTAAGGTTAATAGGAGTAGCGAAAAAAATAGGATTGCAAGAAACAAGTATAAAACGAAGTACATATAGCTATGACTTGGACAAGAAAGGTACAATTAAGAATAACATGCTATGGAAAAATATACGACTTTCAAAAAGTTTATGAATTTATATATCTGGAAACAGAATTTTACAGAAAACCGAATATCAAAAGAAAAATACAGTATGACGTTAAATGAACTCAAGAATTTTATCGACAACAAGAATGTATCTAGAGGACTTAAAATAAAAATTCATAAAATGATTATGAGACCAATATGCATGTGAGCTTGGATACTAGCATCAGCAGATAAAAAGCTGTTGAGAATATGGGAGATAAAACTATTAAATAAAATTATGCGTGGAAAAGAGAACACAGAATGGGTAGGAGAGAAGAACTAATAGAGAGTTGCAGATCTTATTAATGAACCTGAGATATTGGGAGTAGTAAAAGAATAATGACTAGTCTAAGTTGGAACATTTAGCAGGAATAAGTACCAGAAGACTACCAAAGAGATTATTGGAAAGTAAAAAGAGGGAAAGAAACGAGGAAGTAATAAAGAATGAGCAACATCGCAGGATGGAAGGAAAACCTCAAGACAAAAAGACGTGGAGAGAAATAGTGACATAAGTGCTAATTATATAAATCTAATTTGGATTCGTCATAATAAGGAATACGCACGTTGTCTTCCATGTAATGTCGAGAGAAAAGGATTTACAGGATACAAGGAGTCGTTTTTGATATAAATTATTGTTCTTCCTGTATTAAAATCATATTGTAACGAGTTTAATGGCTTCTATTAATTTTTGTTTTAAAACAAAACACGAAATAGTTAATAAACTGATTTATTTAAAAGCAACTCAATTAACACTAACATTTATTTACAAACTTAAATCTAATTTATTTTAACAGCCGAGCGAACTTTACTGCGAAACTGTCTAACGCTGAATTCCTTTCATTCATCGGTCGCGTGTTTTTATAGCCGGGGTTGTTTTTCGCGAACATTCGAGTACGCGACAGAATGTCTAGGGTTGATTCCACCGCTGACATGATATCGGAGCGCCCGAAGTTTCTGGTCTAAGGCGCGTCGGCGATGACGCAAGAGACAGACTGACGCCGGCTGCTGTCGGCGAATCATTACAATATGTTTTAGATTAAGTTTAAAAAAAAATCCGTTAAAACATTGCAGCTTTCAACTCGACCTGTACAGGTGACAGTAATAATTTACTATTTCATCCATTATCCATTAAAAATCGAACAAAAACATGACAGTGAAATAAAATTTAAATATTTTAAAACATAGAAAGCCGAGCGTTGTATGATGACATAACACAACTGATATAATTTAAATTTATATTTTATTTAATAATGAAACCATGTTTCCCATTTTATTTTTTTGTACATAATTCGGACGGTAGGTTTGATATTCAAATTCGACCTTCATTCGTTTTATTTTATACAAAACAATTTCACAACGGAATTAATTTTTGGAAGGTATTGAATGTTTTTTATTAAATGAGAGATTATTTCTCCTTCAAAAATTATTCTTTTTTAAATTCATGATCAAAAAAACATTAAAAATGCTTATTCAGTCGTGGGCAGTCGTTTCACTTAACCGTAATTCGAAAAAAGAAGTACAGAAAACTTTATAAATACATCAAAACATTTGTTTTAAGTCGTGCCCTTTTATATACAGTATGTCCACAGTACCTGACGCTAATGTCATTTAGATTCATTTACAAAATAATAAATTACATTGAAGGTTGAACGCTTCTGAAATAACAAATTAGTATTAAAAATTAAATTAAACTTGACTAAAATTGACTAGGAATATTAATTTTATTTGCCGATGTACACATTTGTTGTTTCACTCGTATGGTATAAAATAACACAGTAAAAAAAAATAATTTTTGCTCCCTGGCATATTCAAACTTTCTGTAATTTATTTTCGGTTTCGTATTTAAATGAAACCCATTCGAATTTCCTTCGTTTTCACAAAAGTGTGGCTAATTACATAATGAAAACTCGTAATGCTCGAGGGACGCATTTAAAGAAACTATTACCAGCAATTAGAAACCCCCGTAACATTTTTATTTCGCCGTCTGCAGAGAACTTGCTGCAATCTAATTAACCTACTAAAAGTTTTTAAGCGCGTTTTAATTCGGTACTGCTTAACATCCATCAGGGTGATCTGTGGAGCTTGGAAGTTATCAAAGCGGCGCCCACCTTTCTAAGGGAGGGATATTTTTACTGACAGATTAAATTCGTTATTAAAGTGGAAGTTTGATTTATCATGCTTTTCATTTATGGGCTGCCTGGAATTTCTCTTGTACATTCACCTTTTTTCAGGCTTGCGCAAATCGAAGCACATATTTGTACTAGTGCATCCTTCTTACTTTGCCAATCGTAAATATAGCGGCGTTACTTAATCGAAATCATGCTTACTCCATTATCTTATCTTTCATATTTGCTTGTTAATACATAAATATAAATTAAATAAAAATTTTAAAGATATACATACAGTCGCGACCAAAAAAAAGCGAACACTTTTCTTGACGTCAATTTTATATACTAAAACTTTAGCTGTGCAGTTGTTATTATGAGTTGCTACAGATGACAAACAATAAATATTACTGTTTGTCATCCGTAAGTATCAGCTCATAATTACAAACACCCAGCAAAAGTTTTATATTTTAAAATGACGTCAAAAAAAGTGTCCACTTTTTTATTTGGCCGTGGCTGTATATGTATTTATTTTATTTTTAAATTGATTTTATTTTATTCATAACTAAGGAAGATTAAACGTTTGATTAATGAACTGGCGAGTGCGTGTCCTCTCAAAAACTTCGATATTAACCTAAATAAGCAAAATTTATAAGTGACCAACCGGCAACGACCACATCAGCCCTCATTACAACTAATCATTTTTAATCGCCACCGTGCGTGTTTTTTACGAGAATTAAGCGGCGTACGAACTCGAATGAAAAACAGAGGGTGTATTTTTAAAAGTGGAACGTACGATTTTTCCGCAACATGCGAGCCGCGAGCATTATTATCGATGTAAATACCGCTGGTTTCGTTGTGTTACCCGTGTAAACGAGGCGCTCGTTTTGTGTATCGCATGCAAATATTTATTGCCTTAATTGTGTGACACATGAATTTATAAATTTAACTTTTAATTGATTAATGCGTCATCCATTTTCCATGCTTTTAATATGTGTTTTGATTCATGCACCCAAATAATGAATAGTTAATGAAGCGAATCTTTTAACGTATGTATGTGGTGGATGGTTCTGGATAATTCAATCCAAACAATTCCTTCTAAAATTCTTTTTCCACACGTCCACCACCGAAATAGATTAAAATATTCACAGCTCAGGATCTACTTCTTATTACAATAAATTACTAGCCACCACAAAATGCAATTCTAGAGGAAAACCTGAACATTGATCCTCCCCCAAAACAGATGAGACTTTTATTCTTCATTCGACGTCCTTCCGAATGCATTCCGAGCCTGCTTCAATTCTATAAAAATTAAAACTACCGGATTTAGTATTGCTGGGTGTGCTTCCAAACTTGAATGAACATTTGTTAAATCCAAAACTAAATAAATAACACCGTTTAAGAAACACAAAATCTCATACGTTACCTCTGGTGGTCTGGGACCACACCCCCAAGTGCTTAGTCGACAGACTAAACCCTGCAACTAAATCGATCAAAAAGACAAACATTCAATAGAACCTTGAAGGTCAGGCGTTCAAGAATGGCAATAAATTGACGAAAAGCTTTAAGAGCTGAAAAGGTTTTTTCCTGATTCATCGGCCAATTATACCAGATACCAAGTAGAACAAAATCATCAATCTGGACCATAACGGACTGACTTAAATGAGGCAAAAAGAACAGGAAAGAGAAAGATGAAAGTACAATAGGTTAAAACCCAGAAAGAAAGGGAAAAAAGAGGAGAAAAAAGGAAGTAGCAGTTTTGCAAACTTTCCATGATATCCTACACATTTAAAAATATTCTTCCTCTCTGTTTAGCAAAAAACTGTCTTCGTGTTTGTATGTATAAGGGTCAGTTTCATAATGGAACATAAAGTACATTTTAAAATAAACTCACATTCTAATGTGTAAGCAAATTCATATTTGTTTTGACATCTGAAAGTGACTAAATTTAAACTGGCCCTAAAACAAATTATTCGCGTTAATTTGGAATTAAAAGTATCGCTGACACATAAAAATGAGCTTAGGTTACCACTCAACAATTAACGTATTTATTTCTTAGTGTCAGCGTCAGCTTAATTAACTATTGTAGATAACGCAATATAAAAATAGGTCAGCTTTCAATTAGCATTAAGTCATTTCCAACTTCAATTACAATTCCCTACAGCGCACAAACGTATTTCGTCAAATTACAGCGTACCTTACATCACGCGATTTTCTTCGTTCTTTATTGTTGAAAATACTCGTGGCCGAGAAAGGCGCGTTACGTTTATTTATCGCGTCAGGAATGATCCTGCGACGCCTGCATCGAATCACGCAATTGCTGATTGGCAGGCGTCACGTGCAGATCAAACGTGACCCCCATCCACAGAGAAAAGCATTCGCGTTACAGGATCCATTTCACTTCGAAGTTATCCGCCAGATCCGTGCCCGGCAAGTTCAATTTCGCTTATGAATAAATTAAAACTTGTTCGATGAGGTGGCGCTGGGTTTAATAAGTTTTTGAGTCGGGGCCAAAAACACGTAAAAAATGTAATCACAGTAGGAGTAAAATTCTTACGTTTGGTTTGGAATATTTATTTTCGGAGGAAGGTGACGTGTCATGGGTTTGCGTTTAGGGGAAAACCAAAGTAAACACAAGTGTGCGTAGCACTTGTCACTCAAGCTTGACTAGTCACCTTATCTGCTGATAAGGCGAGAGTATATTCACCCGCGGAAAACAGACGATGTCCAGTCACGTAAGGGTGTGTTCGTCAAGACTGCTATAGCTTACCACCCTTGGCCGGCTAACTTACGCGCACGAAGAATTTCACATTCTCCGAATAAAATAGATGGAGATTGAATTAAATTCGTTTGGGCGTGGGGTTGTGATAAATTATTTTCCTCTGAGTTTTTTCTGTTGAAGGAAATTTGGTTAATTTGGCATACGTTCATATTCAGGGGGGATAGAAATGACAATGCTAATTCTATTTAATAATTTACTACTAAAAGTTACTAAAATATCGTATTTGTGGGATAGTAAAGGATCTTAGTAATTTCAAAGAACAAACTTCATTATTATAATATATTTAAAGAAATGTGGTTTCTTTCACGCTCCATATAGCACAAAAGAAGTAACTGAAACCTATTCGCTTTGTTTCCTAGCGTGATTCATTTCAGTATGTCGACTTCACGCTTCACCAGGCATCTTGACGAATGCCTAAAATTTATTAGAATTGCGTTAAACCCTCGCTGAAACTTTTTCATCAACTGCGAAACAAATAAAATAACTTCAAACCTTCAAATGTACTATTTTTTTAATCTTATAAATCGTTTTTTTCAAGCTAATAGTATTTGGTGGTAACCGGATGAATTTGCCCTGAAACATATTAAGTTTCACAAAGCACGAAATATTATCAAATTCATGTGCTGTCAGTGGTTATTTTATTTATTTTCTATTTTACATATTTATCTTCCTGGGGTCGTTTTGATAGTGACTGCCTTCTCCAAGATAAAAATGTTGAATACTCCCATTTGACCAATTAAGGGAGACACATTCTTTTCATTCGCAAAAACGAGTAGTTGAGGAGAAGGAATTCTGTCTACTTTGACCTCTATCGCAGCTAATGTAAGAACTTCTGGGAACCATGTTGTTAAAAGTGTTGCTTCAGTAAAGGGCAATTTCAACAAAAATCCAAATGAGGAAGTAGGATGTAGTGACAACCCATCAGTTTTTGGAATCTTCGGAACATTTTGCAATTGGTTTGATTGGCTTTCCAAAGACCATCAAGATATGGAGTTTTTAGTGGAATGAAATGGCAGGATATTTCTAACTGGATAGTGTGGCTAGAACTATTTCATTTTCCAGTTGTGATTTGCAGACCTCCATCAATTCTTTATTCTATCCTCATCTGGCTCTTTTAGCCAGAAACTTTCATGAACGCTTCGTCTTATTTCTATAGTTACATTGAGTCTTTATTGGCTCCCAATGAATTTGTAGCATTGTTCGACTATACTGTTGCGGCTCTTCTAGTCCAAATTTGGAAAGCGGTTCTTCGATTGGTAACGCGTTCTATGCTCACCACCTTCACTCCATTGTAGATCTTAGAAGTCGCAGCTCTTCCATGGGGTACCATTTCAAAAGAAGAAGAGTCCACAATAGTCCACAATAGTTCCCAAATGGTCGAGTAGGCTGAATTCTCGACGCAGGCAGATTTCCCGTGATGTCTTGGTAGGGAACTAAAGAAATTTGAAGTACCTGCATCTGTGAAGCTTAAATATTTGCTGCTCTTCAATTTGGAACTGCCTCTCGCTGTTCTGGTAAACGTAGATAGTCAAGGGCTTGTTTATAATAGGGCGAAGCTTTCTATCGTTATGAACTCAACTGCCTAGGATCAATGAGATTCTGTTTAAAATAAGTGGACAGCTCGATATAATAATATAATAATATAATAAAATAACCTGTGAGCAAATAAAAATCAGATTAGAGCAGGCGGTGCAAAGAACATGTATGTCTGTGATTAAATGAAAAGTCAATAAATTTGACAGTCCATGAATGTATTACATTAATTAATTCAGTTAATCACAGACATACATTTTCTTTGCACCGCCTACTCTAATCTGATTTTTATTTGCTCAGTTTTTATAATAATTGGTATTTGAGAATTTCCAGAAAAAAATTGTTCATGCTTTATGGCGAAGGTTTCCGGATTCACTCTGTAAACGAGGTCTGATCAAAAAGTTTGAATTACGCGTGACGTAGCGGTATAGCAGAAAATCACACGAGTAATTTCCATTCTGCAAATCGTTGACACGTCATTTGGTTAACGTGTTACAGCTGCTTTTTTGCAAAATAGAATTTTCGATTTGGGCAATCATTCACAGAAACTTTTCAAACGTTACAAACTGCTTACGGACGTGAAGTGTTGAAGGTGTCATGAATGGTTTACAAGGTTCAAGGAAACCCGAGAATCAGTCCACGATGACCCTTGTTCTGGACGACCGTCAACATCAACTGATGAGGTTCACGTTGCGCGTTTGAATGAACTTGTGCGGTCAAATCGTCGATTAATCATTAGAGAAATGTTACAAACTTCTTACGGACATGAAATCATTCACAGAAACTTTTAAATGTTATAAACTGCTTACGGACATGAAGTGTTGAAGGTGCCGTGAATGATTTACAAGGTTCAAGGAAAGCCAGGACCACCGTCAACATCAACTGATGAGGATCATGTTGCGCGTACGAATTAACTTGTGCGGTCAAATCGATTGATCATTGGAGAGATGTTACAAACTGCTTACGACCATAAGTGTTGAATAGTTCAAGTCGCCATGAATGGTTTACAAAGTTCAAGGAAGGCCGGGAATCAGTTCATGAAGACCCTCGTTCTAAAGGATCAACATTAACTGATTGGTCATGTTGCGCGTTTGAATGAAGTTGTGCGGTCAAATCGTCGATTAACCATTAGAGAAATGTTGCAAACGTCTTACGGACATGAAATCATTCACAGAAACTTTTAAATGTTACAAACTGCTTACGGAATGAAGTGTTGAAGGTGCCGTGAATGATTTACAAGGTTCAAGGAAAGCCGGGACCACCGTCAACATCAACTGATGAGGATCATGTTGCGCGTACGAATTAACTTGTGCGGTCAAATCGATTGATCATTGGAGAAATGTTACAAACTGCTTACGAGCATAAGTGTTGAATCGTTCAAGTCGCCATGAATGGTTTACAAAGTTCAAGTAAGGCCGGGAATCAGTTCATGAAGACCCTCGTTTTAAACGATCAACATTAACTGATGGGTCATGTTGCGCGTTTGAATGTAGTTGAGCGATCAAATCGTCGATTGCTTACTCTAGAAATGGCTAATGAGATGTATGCAACATTTCGTTTGGTTCTTGTCATGAGTTCCTAGGAATGCATCCTGTTGTTGCGAAGTTTGCTCTCTGAGTTCTGCACAAAAAATGGGATCCTCCCCTTTACTCACCTGATTTGACCCTCTGCTGACTATTTCCTAAGCTCAAGTCCCCCCTCAAAGGGCAAAGAGATAAAAGAACTAAACAGGATTCCGAAAAACGCGTTTTCAGTGGAAGAAGCGGCGCTGGAAGAAGTGTGTGCCTACGCAGGGGGAATATGTTGAATTCTTAATAAATTTATAAATAATCAGTCCTGGAGCTTCTTGATCAGACCTCGTAAATGATGTCGTGAAAACTCATTAATTTGGTTTGAAAGGAAACATACTTTTATTCACAAGATGTTGCTGTCTCCTTACTACACGCAACTACTCCTTTGGATATTTCAAATGATAAGGGGGTTCAAGTGATGAACGAAATGATTAATAAGTAACAGTTTTAATATTGCCGAACCCAAAAATAGTTGTGTCTCGTAGGAACAGACGATTTTCAACTGATTTTTGAAAGACCTAAATTTATCATGTTCTTTTCTGAATCGATAAAATTCACCAGCAGAATTTAGCTAGTGTGTTACCATTAAAACAATATTGCGTTTGCAATTACAGTATTTTAAGCTCTGTGTTTATTTATCTTTCATACAAATAGTATATATTTGTAGGATTCAACTGTATGTGAGTATTTAGTGCATCACATACATTATATAATATTTAATAATGTTTTTGTTATTCCGGGATAACTGAAAATTTATATTATGTAATATCCATAATAATATTTAATTAAATTAAATTTGTTATACATTTCTGATAGGCTAACATATTTCTGTCTGTCCAGTCCAGGTGATAAATCAACGTATAAATTAGCTAGTGGCTATCGAGCATCCATACATTGTAAATCTAATGTTAACGTTAATGCAAACATAAATAATACTAATAATCACTGACGTACGACGTAATTAGCATAATGTTGTCACTGATAACCGGCCACGAGCCCACTTCGAATAAAATTAAAGCAGGCCAATGAAATATGTATACAATTAATTTAGGGACTTTCGTAACGGAATAAGAAATACGAAGGCATAAAGCAAATTGAATTCGAAATGAAAATAATGTCCCATCTGAATGAGTAATATCGGCCATCTATCACGCCGGATGTGTATTAACTAATGGAAAGCACATGCTCCGGCGATTGCTTTGTAATTTAGACCCGTTGCTTCCGACGATCGCGGTTAATAAAAACAGGTTCGCGCCGTTGTTGATGGATTGTTGTCGTGATTTTTCTCTTCGATTCCCCGATAAAAAAAAGTTTCCCGGAGCTTCGCTTAAAATAAACGTTATTGTCTGGATGCACGAGAGATAATCGTTTTCACTTTTATATCGGGAAGTTTGGCGGAGAAAATCGAAATCTAATATTAAAGCGGATTAATGGTCCCGATAACGGAGCGAACCTTTGTCGCGAATAAAATATGAGCAAGTTGCTCCAATATTAATGCGAGCGCCGTGTTTGTTTCGGGGATTTCGTGATAATTATCTTATTTTCTTGCAAATTTATTGTTAGCAAATTCCTAACAGTTACCTACCTGGTAACCCATAAAGATCTTCATTTTTATAAATTTTTTTATTAAAATTAAATGTCACCATTATTACAGTTTATTACTTTTACAAAATAATTTCAAAATAAAAAGAACCTGCTTTAATAATAAATTTTTTATTATCGACTTTAGAAAAAAACGAAATTTCCGATAAAGATTGCTAGGTAAGATATGTTCTTAACTTTAATTTGTCTGATGTCATCAGGTCTAAGCTCTACAACAATTTTTAAATAGCCAAATATGATTTTTTTTATATTTCGTAAATCACCCTGTTATAATGCGTTTGATGGCATAAAATTTTGCTAGGTTGCATAAGAAATTTTCTAAAAAAAATTATATTAACTTTTAATTTCAATCAATTTTATTCTGTTTAATGAAAGAAAAAAGAATATCGCACAACGTAAACACAAAACTAATTTAATAAATTGAGAGAAAAAATTGGGAAGTATTTTTTTACTACATATCATCATATTACCCAATTTTTGGATATGACACATCAAATTATTGCGAATACGCCAGATATCCTATACAGCTTCTGGAGAAGAGGAGAAGAAACAATAAAGAACACTTATACTTCTTAAATACATGTCTACGAGAGGATCTAATGCCCAACCAAATAAGAATTACACAATTAAACCAACAAGAAATAACCACAATACGAAATAATATTTTGAAAAAAGCAGCAATCAACTATACAGCAAATTAGCATCCATCGAAAGACAACTGCACAATACATATCAAGAACTTACCAAACACCTTCACTACATCGAAATGGAAGCATTCAAAAAAGATTTAGACTACAATCTCACAACACAATTTCAAGAAAACAGAAGAAAGAAAAACCTGAAGTTACAACAACTCAGAAACCAAAAACAAACACAACAAAACATATCATACAAAACAAAAGAAAAATTCTACCCCCGAATAACAAATCTATCATCCATGCAACTTACAACACCTGAACAAAATCTATTACAAAAAGGATATAAATACGCCATCCCCAAGAAACCAAACCTACCATTACTCTCCATAGAAATCGACAACGCAATAAAAGGCCACAACCAAGAAGAAGAAATCCGCGCAGAATGCATTCAATTACTTAAAAATCAAGAAAGAAAACTCAAAAACTTCAAACTACCACACTCAACAATCCAAGAACAAAGAACCATAAAAACACTAAAACAGAAAATAGAAGATCAACAAATCATCATTATTAAAGCTGATAAAAATGCAGGTATGGTACTCATGGACAAGAAAGAATATATAGAAAAAACAGAAAATTTTCTAACTAACAATAATTTTACTATACTAACAAAAAACCCACTACAAAATCTTATTAACAATACTAAAAATACAATTAAACACACAAAAGACACACTACTTAAACACATAGACCAATACCAATTTAACAAAATCATACCTATGAATCCCACCATACCAAGACTTTATAGTCAACCAAAACTACATAAAAAAGATATACCCATATGACCCATAGTTAATTCAATAAATTCTCCAACACACATAATTAGTAAAACTTTAATAAAAATCTTTAATAATATTACAAATTATAATAGCACATTTTCAATAAAAAATTCAACAGAACTAATAAACGATCTAAAAGATCTAAACATTTCAAACAATGACATATTAGTATCTTTTGATGTAACCAATCTGTACACCAACATACCCACAAATGAAACAATAAACATATTAAAACAAATTTTACAAAACAATACACAAGACAAACAAGAAATCGAAGATCTAATAAAATTATTCAACCTTACATTAAATAATAACATTTGCTTATTCAACAAAAAATTTTACAAAATGTCAGACGGTTTACCCATATGTTCACCCTTATTGCCAACATATTTATCGATAATTTAGAACAAAAAATACACAACATTAGTAATACATACACACAAAATATTAAATATTGGAAACGATATGTAGACAATATAATTTGCATCTGGACAGGAGATAGTGATTCTTTAAACAAATTTCATAACTATATCAATAATTTACACACAAACATACACTTTACCATAGAAACAGAAAAAAATAACTCATTAAATTTTCTTGATCTAACATTAACCAAAAAAGACAATAAAATTCAATTTAATATATATCACAAACCCACACAAACAGATATAATTATACCTAATGACTCACACCACCCACACATATACAAAAAAGCATTACTTAAATCGTATAGAAAATATTCATTTATCACAAGAAGAAAAAACAAAAGAACTAGAATATATAAAAGCTATAGCTATTAATAACAATTACCAAACTAACTTAATAAATAAAATACAAAATGAATATAAATCAACAAATAACAATCAAACACAAAACACTAATAACAATAACTACAAACAATTCACATTTCAAGGAAACATAAACTACAAAACTGAAAAAATTCTTAACAAATACAACATCATTACAGCCACTTCACAAAAAACAAACATACTTAGTATACTTCAAAATGGCAAAGTCAAATTACAAACACTGGAAAAAAATGGTGTATACAAAATAACATGCAACAATTGCAATGCTACATACATAGGAGAAACCGGTAGAAATTTAAATACAAGAATAAAAGAACATATACGTAACAAAACCACTTCGAATATAGGGAGACACTTACTAGAAACAGGTCATACAATAGACATCAACAATACTTACTTACAATTATTACATCAACACGAAAAAAGTTTTAAACTAAATTTACTTGAAGCTTACGAAATACATAAATTAAAAAACAAACCTAACATCAATTGCATAAATGATCAGATCTATCTTAATTTTAAACCTATCTATACTTACTTAAACAATTAACCATTTTCATTTCATTATATTTGATCATATTTCTACCTAACTTCACGTCAAGTTTGACAGCAGATCCCAAGCAACTTACACGTTAATTATTTCTTCTCCTCTTTGCCAGCAATTTTATGCGTTTAATATTAAAGTTTCAATTTTGACGTTGTCGGTAAGTTTAAATAGTAGTTTTTGTCCGTGAATATGACACACTCCAAACAATACATCACAGTAACATAAAACAGTTTTTCACAATTTACAAAAAATTTAAAAATGTCATTATGCAAAAGATTTATTGTTAATACTCTCTCTTATCCTATTGTTGTAGACCTGATGATGGTTCTTTAACTGAAACCGGTCGTCAAAAATAAATATCGAGAAAAAATTGGGAAGTATTATTTTACTACATATCATCATATTACCCAATTTTTGGATATGACACATCAATTTAATAAATGTTCAAAAATTTCCCCTTTCAGTACCAAATCATGTCCCAACTTATCCTGAAAGTTTCTAATGATTCTTTCCATTTCTGCTCTAATTATAGCTTTTAAATAATCTAATTGTTGTAGACCATGCTTTTGAGGTGACCCCATAAATAGCGTGGTCAGCGTGCAGGCTATTCTATCTCATCTCTTCGTCCTATCCACTTCCGATAAAAACAGTATGCATAATGTGTGGCAGCAATGTCTTTCTGAAACCAAACATTGTTTAAGCTTTCTGGCAAAAGAGCTCAACACGACGGTACTACTTCATTTGTTAAGAACTTCAGGTACCTATTAGAATGTGAAGTATCAGCTAAGAAGAATGGTCCAAGGAAATGGGTGACCAATAATTCCTATCCAGACATTTAATTTCTCAGGTTGTTGTGTATGTGCTTTTTCCACCAGTGAGGATTATTGCGCGACCAGTATCGATAATTATGTATGTTGATGGAATTTTTCTTTTTTTACGAAATTTATAATAGACGTTATTATGGTCATTTTCCAAATTTTGTCAATTTTTTTAAAGTAAATTTATAACAGACTTTTGATCAATATTACGGTTAAGCGTAAGGTGTTTTGTAGAAATTTGAGAATTTTCCTCAATGGATAATAAAATGTCTAATGCCGTATCTCAACTAGTAGCAGTTTTAGGTGTAACCAACCGATTAAGAGTAGACCGTGACGTAAGTTCTTTGTCGATCTTCCAATCCTACCCTCATCAAAAATTCTGTTTTTTCCCTTTCCGTGTAATGCATCACACACCCTAATGCCATTAAGGCCCAATCACAAAATTACAGTCCAACTTTAATGCTTAAAAAATATTGAATATTGAAGTGATTTAAAGTGGCATAGTGAAATTAGATCTAAATATCATTTTTGTATTAGTTAAATATCTCAAGTGGAAGCAATTATCTAAGGTGACCAGATTCAATGAAATACATGTTCTTGAACGGTTTTCTCGAAAATTTGCTTAAGGAAGCTACCTAAAATTTGATTACGTCACAAGTAAAACAACTTCCTGATTTCGACAGGATGAAAAAAAATATATACGCTGCTATTTAAATAATTGAGGTTCTGTTGAGTAGCGCTTAGATATGGTATCGTAAGGTAAGTTAAAGTTAACTAGTATAAGGAGCACATTTTTTTTTACAAACGTACTTTATCTTGTGTTTAAACATACCTACATAGTTTAAACGTGATTAGGTGATTACAAGAGTAACTTAAACTTTTTGTATTTTTTGATATGGAAGTTTGCAGTTTTTGCCCAAGTGATTTTAAATACTCCCACTTATAGGTCTCATCGGAAACATGGCGAAGATCATCAGTCAACGTTTAAAAAGATCCAAGTGCCGACAACGACTGTCACTTCTGGGTTATTCTGTTATTCGTTTAGAAGGCCATGGTGCTGTCATTTGCATGTTGTCATAATTTTTTGAATTTAAACCGTTCTATAAAAGAATAACGAACATATTTGAATAGAGTAGAAAATTGCTCTAAACTTCAAGTGAGTACGCATGGACATCTATTACAATAAAATTTTAAATTTATGATATAACTTTTACAAATTTCAGGTTTCCTTAGTTTTTTTTTATTCAACTATGAACATGAATTGTACAATATGCAGTGATCCGCTGACACGCACGTCACACAACATCTACACAACGCCTTGCGGCCACATCTTTCATTACTGTTGTTTGACAAGGTGGATTCAAAAGTACGTTGGTTGCATGATACTTTTAATTTTCCGTACTGATCTCATTTGCATTGTTCCAGGGCCAAAACTTGCCCACAATGTCGGCACAGGACGACTAAAGAGAATATACATCAAATATATATCAATCCAGCTAACACAGATGGCACTGTTGATAATGCCGAGACTCTTCGCTTAAAACTTAGTACCTTTCAGTCTGAGTTAATGTTAAAAGAAAAGTATATAGAAATATACTCTGGAAAATACAATAACGCAAAGGAGGAAACTTCAAAGCTAAGGTCTGTACTTCATGACTTGGAGAATGAAAGCAAAATATCTGACTCTGCAGTCCAAACATTAAAAGGACAATTAGAATATTATAAAGTGAAAAGCGAAGAAAGTGATCACTTGTGTGAAGAAATTAGTAATCTCAAAGAGAAACTGCAGAAATTCGATAGTGTACTGAGTGTTCTAAACGAAGCCAAAGAACATGCAAATAAAATGTCAAGATGTAACAAGGATTCTGAGTCATTACGTACACTTGTGTCAACTTTAAAGAAGTAATTATTTCCTTTGTCATGCTTCAAATAAATTTATGAATATTATTGCAGGGAGTTAATAGAAGCTAACAAAAAATCCAGGCAAGCTTCAGCAAATTTAAGGCACACTAATAACAGATTGTCTTATTATAAAAAGGAGCTTTCGGAAATCAAACAAGAAAATTATAAACTTAAGTATACATGTATAGTATGATGTAGATTTCAGTTTATTTAAATGTATTTTGAAATTTAGATTTGATGCAGAAGTACACAAAATGGCAACAGTATCATGTGCATTAAACAGCTCTGATGACAAAATTATTTTCACTGACAATCATCGTTCTCCCGAGTCCCATCACATCGGTAAGAATTCAAGTGTAATTGATCTCACGGAGAGTAAAGATGATCTCACCAAAAGTAAGAAATTAAATGGCATTGACTTCGCCTCTCCTTTGAACGTAAGTCTGTGTATCATATGAGAACAAAAATGAACTTGAATATTTTTAGAAGGAACATGCAGAAGAAATGGTAAAAGCAGTTTCACCCGTTGAATTACAGGACAACTTGGAATCAGTTGTAAGAGATAAAAAAAAGAACTTTCGTATTTCACTTAGACGTAAATCATCATCAGCTATTTCAAAGACTAAATTTAGGAAGTTAGCTCCGAATAAAAGACTTCTAGAATATCTCAAGAAAAGTGACGAATAACTGATTGTTCAGATACTAATTTACTTCATGTGTATTGAATTGATTAATAAATTTATTTTCGAGAAAAACTGAGTTTGGGGAAATTTTAAAATAACTTGATTACTTGAGAGAAATTTGTGCGATGGGGTGGGGAAATGTGAGAGAGCATTTGGGAACACTGAATTGGTATTACTGAACAGTGTTGTCAGAGATGGTGGTTTATCACCATATCTAGTGTTCTTTTCTTTTCAATCATTCCTGAACACACTCTATTTCACATCTGAATGAATTTTTTTTTAAGATTGGGATCGCTAATTAAAAAGTCTTTTAATTGTTTGCTGTAGTGTAAACTGACAAAATACGTAACCTTTCCAAAAAGCAGGACTTGGTCACCTTACATAAGCACGTACCGTTTAAGTTACTAGAATAATTGGGGTGCTGAGAATCATAGTGGTTTTGAGTCATTTAATTTCAATTTTCATATGAATTTTTTTCCATACCCAATAATAAAAATGTTAGAGTCATGTTTCGTTACTTTTTCTTCGCATTTATATACGAATTGCGATTTAAATAACTCACTTGAAACAACAATATCATGTTGTCACGGAAATTGACTTATCCGACTTGGTTCATAAGTGGCCTTTCGGCTTTCATTATTCAAAATAAAATATGTTTCAATTTGATTGAACTCCTTCTTTCACTTCACTGGTCCAAAATCAAATTGGCGCTCTTTTTTATACTTTGTTACTCATATTTAAGAATACACAGCTTGAGATCTTGAATTGTAGATGAGTCCTTCAATTTTATTATTTTTAATCTTTTCGTATGAAGCATTCTCTATGTGAATCTTCCTTTTCAAAACATTTATCAGTGTGTTCCTAAAATATCTAACAAATCCAAGTTCTAAATGAAAACTAAACTGCCTAAGAAGTTCATTGGCCTATGTTATTTAAAGAAGCAAGTAACACAAACTAGTAGTATAAGTAAATAGTGTAGGAAGGGTTAATGGGGGTGAAAAACAAGACGTTTTCTCATTGTTAACCATTCTTACTGCGGCCGCGGAATTTATAGAAAAAAATAAAAGACATGACTAAAATAAGAACTTCGGAGTGAGGTTCTTCCGATCTTATAGAACTATGAATAAAAGTCATTTGTGAATTCAAAGTAGGGTATATTTCTTTAACAGAAGTACAGTGGTTCTTACCTTCACTTAGGACCAGCAGCAGATAATTTCTTTACAACTTCCTTTCTGGGGCTTTTCCGAACCTGTGACGGCGCTCTAAGCAAAAGGTCTTCTTCCTTCCGCCTTCACTTACATCCACACCAGGAATTAATTTAAATACTCGCAAGGAAGGATCGGCGAATAAATTTAAACAAATCAAAAATAAGCAAAGGAACAATCAAGTGAGAATTTTCAAATTTATTATCCATATTGAGAGAAACGAAAACGTTTCATTAAGATAAGGGTTGGGCAAATATTTTAATAGAATTTGAATGTTGTATTCATTCTACAGAAACTCGTTAGAAATATTTCTACGCTACGTTATGTGACTGAATTCTATTGACTTTTCCTATAAGTCAGTCTAGTTAAAATTATTTATATTTTTTAACAAATCTTCTCCAATGTTTTCAAGTGAGTCATTACTTTTTAAATAATTGGAAACTTTCTTTTAACTTAATGTATGTACAATTGTTTATTACATTTTGTTTGATTGACGCCCCATTAAAGCATATCAAATTGAACCATCAGTTTATGACCATAGTAATGTAAATTAATTTAGTTTTTATTTGATACCATTACAGCAAATTGATCAATATAGTCGCTATCATCAGTAGAAATACGTACAATAATTTTTATTTAAATATTTATATTTTAAATAGGTTCTTGTATTTAACAAATGTGTTTTAGAGCAAAGATTTATTACTTTATATTGAACCGAAGCATGCAGACGTTAGTCCTAATCGTTCTGATCTCTGATAAATAGTAGATAATTTTCAACAATAAATTTTTATGCCATTCAATTATTACTTTGGAATACGATTGTTTTTTTCTCATTCGATTAACGTTCTTATAGTTCAGATTCAATAAAAAAATTAAAGCAGTTCTAATTTAATAAGAACCTATTTGAAAACAAGTTGCACACTGCGAAGTAATCTGTGTAAATATGTTACCGCAGCATTGCATGTCTGCAAGCAATAAACCAAGAATAACTGAAACGAACTTCGAGTAAATGTACAATATAAAGTTGTTATTTAAAAACCCAAAAAACTTGTAATGCGTTTGCATATTTGAACCGTATTAAATTTAATTGCGAAGCGACGATAGAATCAGTTCAATTTTATACTTTGCTTCGTAAGCTCGCATTAAACTTAAATAGTAATTGTTAAAAACAGCCTTCGATTAAATTGCGATTGTCTTTTTATCTTAATCAAAAAGAATTACGTCAGTTATATTTGCAAAAACAAAGAATCCCTTTGTATGAATAGTGCAGCTGTGCAACCTTGGCCTCGTTTATTGAACTCATATGTTCGTAACTTATAGGTGTGCAACCTTGATCTTGTTTACTAATAATAAGAGTAATTGTCATCTTACTAAAGCAGTTTTGGTAGAATTCTTTTTTGTACACACGTTGATAAAGTTTGTACTTATCAATCAGTAAAGTGATTATATTATTATATATTATTCAAATATTTGTCAGAAATTTAATTATAGAAAGGAATATTATTAACTGATTTGAAATTTGATTTCTTAATTTTATTTAAATTTATACAAAACGATTCCTTCAAGCTTAAAGCTTGTTGACATAAGTCACATCGACCCAATTTCATAGAATTCGATGTCTAAGCATAATTAAAAAAGAAAAGGAAATGAAAGTCACTTATCTACGGTCTGTAGGAAAATACTAATTCAAGATTTCTTCCTGGTCAGCACCATTCACCTTACCCTAGTAGAAAGGTGACAAAAACTTTGGTGAGCGTAAAGTAATTTTCATTAATACGTCCGCCGCGCTGTATGTAATATCTGAAAGCACCTTTTAGCAGGGGGTGAGAACATGAGAAATTGAATTCTTCGACGGAAGCAGAATTTTTCAAATCAAACAAAATACGTTCTCGCGTTCTTTTTTTTAAACGGGCAACAGTTTCAAGTCCTCGCCTCGAATCAATTTGTCACCGGGCTTTTTTCGCGATTGTCCCAACACTGCTGACACATACGCCCGACCATTTCCACTAATGGTCCATTAAATATTGAAGAGAAACCCGACGGCCACATAATGAAGTTAGTTTTATTTAAAGACCCTTCTAAGTTCGACGATTCTCCTTGAAGTACCTAACGAGAGAACGCTTTTTGTGTACATAAATTTCGTCAAGTTTTTCGCTGATAAAATAAACAAAGAAGTTTCAGCGAATTCGTGTTTTTTCTTTTCAAAAGGATCGCTGTCCTCCATGTTGGAATACCGCGCTCGTAATACTCTTTGCATGCAAAATATTTCAGTGCAAGCAAGTTTCTTTTTTCTTTTCTTGTTTGGTTGCATCTATTCCTTCGAATTTTCCAGTTTTAAATAACGTACGCGCTCGGCTTTCCGAAAACATTTTTGAAATAAATTCCTTTCTCCTGGTGTTTTCTAAGATCGTACAATTATTCCCGGGGCTGCAATGAATAATGCATTACACTCTGCGGTAAGGATAAGGGCGATAAGATGCAAATATCAATGTATGCAGGTTGCCTAAACAATCCTCAGTTGCTACACACACGTCTTCCGTGGAGATCACTTATTCTGGCAGTAAAGACGTTACATTTTATTTTGTTTGTATAATATATCTTACTTACTTACCTTTATGAAGTTGAAAAAAAAAAGAATTCTTTCAGAAACATAACACTTTATTATAATATACTGTAGATTCTTGTTTATAAATAAATATAAATATAACTTATTATGAAAACCTTTATATAACTCTAAGTTTCTTTGAAAATTATTATCCTGAAGCAATTAATACAAATTGCACCCTGAAATTATAGTGATGTACGAATGCACTGATAATTACAGTTGGGTTTGAAAATACTGTTTGCAAGATATAGAGTAAAATTTATGTAATCTTTAATGTAATTGTGAGGGTCAACCTAGTAGTTACGTAATCGTAACGTATTATTTCCAACAAAGAAATTATGCAATGCAGATCTCAATTTCTAATGGCCTCCTCCTCCATCGGGGAAGGAAGAAGGCACGCAAGGCTTCACGTGACTCGCCGGGAATCCTCGATAGGATTACTTCGTGATTAGATGGACGGCTGTGATCCCGTGTCTCCTCGAGTTTAGGCCATGTCTGATATAACTTATCTACTCCACTCTGCCCTGATTGGTTTCTTCGAATAATTACATAACTTGATTAGTTTTCTTATGGACTATCCGTAGAGTTAATAATTCACATCGACTTACAATATTGAACTTCCTGATTACTTACTAAACAATTATAGAAGGCATTCTAAATGATTTGTAAGAAAAATTGGAAAGTTCGAAATGAATGTGCATTTTTATCGAAATACTCTGGAAGATGCACTAGATATTTATAATCACGTTGCAGGATCAAAGGGACGTATTTCTGAATACGTATTCACGTGCAACAAAAATGCAAATCCTCGGATAAATCCCCCGACTCAAAACGCAAGTTAGGCAGAATATAACAGCATCCTCGCCGCTGCCGGAATTTCGCGAAATGCAACTAATGCAAATCCGCTCAAAGGACGTCTTCAGGTCTTAACAAAGCAGTAAACGAAAGGGGTTTCCATACGAAATGTATCTAGTATTCAATCTCGGCCTGTGGTGAACGCATTCAACGTACCGGATCTATTCGGATATTTCTTTTCATCTGTAATTGGACATGATCAGCTTGGCCGCAGGTTTTCTTTATGCTGACGTAGCAACGCAAGTAGATTCTGTGAATATTGCGAGTTTCCACGAAAGTAAAGTTCACAAATAAGACCCTAACTATCGATCCAATAATTATATTGCTTGTGAGAAAGATTCTAGAAAATATGTGCAGATTTCAAAAGTGAATCTAATATCTTGTAAACTGTCGATTTCTCGATTTATATGTATATGAATTCAGCTGCTACCAAAATTCTTCTCGACATTAAACTCAAACATGCGAAATTTAATTCAATTTTTTTTCATATTTGTTTAAGATACCCTTATGTTTCTTAAAACTTTTTCACTGACGTGTGGAGAAGCAGATAAGATATCCCAAATATCATAAATAGAAGCATATTTACTAAAATCATCCGTAAGTTATGCAGAGCGAAATTTCTTTCTACTTATAAATAACAGAAAGTTATTTGTGAAGGGAAAAATGTAACTGAGAAGATTTACGGTGAAATAAAATCAATGGCGGATGGATCATCTTACGTAGATTGAACGACTTATAATAAAGATGCGGTTTCAATTTGTCTTCTTTGAAGAGCGGTGGACCGAAAGACATATTTGAATACTTCAAATGCGAGGAAATACGATCGTAATAATACGGCCATAAAGGTTCTAACGATATAGGATTCTATGAGATCGGAAGGATAATGTACGTCCTTTTAGTCCTCGTCGTTGGCAGTTCGCTGGAATATAATTTCGCCATTAACATGTTCCTGCCGCCGGAATATACCAAGTGCGTGAAGGCTCCGTTTGATTTCTCGAAACGTATCAAAGGCATTTTCCCGCGCGCCGAAGCCATTTCACTCGGCGAAGGAAAAATTAGACGGTTTTCTCGCTGCGACGGAGACATAAAGATAATTTCCGGAGAAGTTTTTCCACAATAAAACACAACATCCTCGTTGCGACAACATCGCTATCCGTTTTTATAAAGAAACTTCTTCTATAACTGACAAATAAACAAAGCGAACTTGCTCACTTCCTTAATGCTACTTGACAATCTCCCCCGAGATGCGACGTTCTTTCTTCACTGAATTAATAGCTTCTAATTAAAAGCAACACCGCTTTTTACGCGGCTCTCATTTCCGCGCTAATCCCAACGAATTGGAAGTTAATGCATTTTAATCAACATTTCGATTCAAAGAAACACAAACTGCGGTCCGACTTGAGTTTATTTACTGGCGCAATTAAATGCCTAACTTCCTAGACCCTGGACAAACTGTAACGATTCAAAACACTTTCAGGATTGGATACTTAAATCAACACAACGAAAATATTTTCTAACGAAGCACTCTGCTACTGTGTGGATTTTTTTAAAATAATAATTCGCTTTAGTGTTATTATTTTAAAGCCCAAATGTAACCAGTCGACTTTATTTACTGCCGCAATTAAATTTTAACACCCCAGAGAAATTGCCACTATTACTTACTTTGGTAATGTGTTAGGGAGCTTCCCTCGTCTTGTCTTCATTGTTTCCGCACGCACTTCACGTCGGCTCGAGTGAAAAAGATGCGGCGACAGATATTGGGAAAACGGCCGAACTTTGGCCGTTTATGGTCTGTGCTACTGACTGAACATTTTCTGTATTCCCACGCCTCTTAGGTCAGAGCTAACAAGCGGCAAACTTTGACTACCTCAAGAACAAATTTATCTGAGCAACAGAAAATTCTGGAGCTTTCGGAAGCAGTTTTAAAAGAAGCTTCAATTTCATTAATACGTCACCAAGAGTTCTGCAAAAATAACCTAGGTTTAATTTTTTTTAAACGGCTACCCTAAAATAACAAGGGAAAATCAAGTTATTTAAAGGAAGGTGTCGCAATTAAATTTCGATTGAATTTGCGAGAGCGAAACGTAGGGATTTAACAAGCAAAATGTTTACATTGAAGCCGTTTGATGTTTACGCCTTGAATGCCTTTGAGCTCGGTTGTAAAATTTGTAAATTTGCAAGAGCATGCACAAAAGGCTACAGTCATCACCTTTAATTAACGCAAATTATTTGCATATAAGATTCTCTATTCATAATAATTTTGTGACTTCAAATAAGGACAGAATTTTTTACTTTGATGGAAGTTTTATGGTACGTACTAAAGTTCCGTCAAAATACTTACACCTATGTATGCATGTCGAATCATTGAAAAATATATGAAGAGTAAATTTAAGACCGCCCCATTTTTTAACAAAGCTGTTGCCTCCGCTCTGTAACAAACGTGGCTAACATATAAACGAAATTCAACAAAGAAGCTCCGGCATTCGGGCTGCCGCGCTATATAAAGGATCTGCTCAAAAATGCATATATTTTACGGGAACGCCTTTCATTACGTCGAAAAAATCCACTTCATCTTAGAAGTTTCATTATTTTCGTCCAAATTTATGTGCAATAACCGCCTTCACCTGCACCAGTATTTCAGGGAGACCGCACGGCGGAATATTGCTGCAAGTGAACGATGGTGTCTTCCGTTGGTCTCTGATGATATTGGACCTCTGGCATGAATATGCAATCCCTGTTATCGAATTCAACAACTTTGTTACTTCGATATTTTTCAGTTTTTGTTTATGGTCAAGAAAAGATAGAAACTCCAAACCTATGCCCATTTTTCCTACGCGGGATAAACAAGAAGTTGCCCTCGTTTTTAATAGAAGAGACGACATCTGATGATCGTGAAGTTGCTGGGACGACTTCGAAATTTTGTAATTAAGAAACACGATTACTACTAATTAACTTTATTAAAGTAATGTGACTAGTATCTACAATGTTTCTGATACTTCTGATACTGATAGACAATACATGTTGTTCGGCAGAAGTGTAAAACTAATCTCTGTTAATTTAGCTTGGGAAGGAACACTTATAGTTTCATAATTAATGAATGGATACGAATAATACGGCATCAAACACATCAAACCTAAGAAGAAAACAAAGTTTATAATACAGATCGGATCGCATCCCCGCTCTACGACGTTCCTGCACAAATAAATAGTGTGAAATATTGACATACAAATTTTACTGAAATGGGATAGTTTTTTAATAACAAGCGTTGGTTGATTGCACCCTCGGCCTGTAATGAGTAATATATGGAAACAGAAATTTAAACCAAAATGGAACTTAACCTAAACAGTAATCAAAAATTAGTTTGTATGGTCGAACACTTCTGTTGGAATGAAAATCTAAACATGTAAATAAATTTATTTAATAACTACGGTAGTCTAACTAAGCACACACTCCACTGGCTCACAAAAGTTAATAAAGCTTAATCAACTTCAAGATTCAATAAAAAAGAATTAAATGCGAATGTATTCAGGGAAATTTTTCTTTTATTTTCTGTTTACTAGTACCCACCTTATATTTCTTATTCAAATTGTTATAGAAAATTCAGCCGAGTTGTGAGAAATGGAAAGCTACACGCGAATAAGAATTCAATAACACTTTTCCAGAACCGTCGCTTGAATATTTTACCTCCGAGCGTGGACTTGTTCACGTGGAAGTACAAAGACGCAAACTTGTCATATTGCTTTCAAATCGAAGATCACACATGCTCGTACATACACTCCCGTAACGGTACATTTATTGAACGCTCCGGTTTTAGCCTGGGGGAAAATAATTCGCAGCTGAGTGTTCAACTATTTCCGTGCAAATTGTGAATTGATTCCCGTTAGGCGAAATAACTCTAACGGTTTCACACAGAATTACCTATCATTTACTTCGTAATGTGGAGTCAATGTTTCCATGACCCCCCCGGAACAGCTTGTAACCTCATGACTTCGCACGTAATAAACTATTGAAATCACGGGAGTTTAAATATCTTTCTAATATTTTCCGAGTGTTCTTTATTGCTTGAGTTGAAGACAATTTAAAAAAGTTAATGTTACTGTCTTGTAAAATACGGTTTTAGCTTACCGTACCTTCATGTAATGCAAGGGTACCTACAACAAAACCAATATAAATAGCTGTGAGCCAAGGAAGTAAGGGTCCGTACAATACAAAAGGTAAAATTAAATAAAACCAGCCATTAAAACACTTAAATCGAGGGGGCAGTCTGGAACGCGGTGTACGCGAAATGGTAAGAGGCGGAAGGCGTTCGCGAGGAGCGTTTCCGGTTTCCTGAGAAACGGATTGTTGGCGGGGTCCGTATGAACGGCCGTTCGTTTCGGCGAACTTAAGCGCGAAATGATAAACTTGCGCGACACAAAAGATCACGAAAACATTGTGAGCGCAAAAAAGCTTTGGAAAAATATTCAATTCAAAGTTTGCCCGGAAAAGATTTACAGATTAACTTTCGTACAAGTTTATGGAGTTGCCTGCTTGTGTATAAAGGCAGCGCGATATGAATGAAAGTTTTCTTTCTTTTTTTTTTGGAATATTTTATTTTATGTTTGGCTGCGAACACTTCGCCGAGCTTTTATGTTGTATTTTTATAATGCGCGTTTCACAATGTATTTCCTTCCTCCTCGACGACGGCGAAAAACTCGACGAACTTAGAAATTATAAATTGTACACACGCCGACTGACAAATGGTTTAATCTTAGAAGCTACAATAAAAACAAGTTTTTGTCGCTCTTCAAAAAAAAAAAAGAAAGAAACGCGAAACTTTAAACCCTCCATCATATCAGTTAAGCCAAAGTTATTTGAATTTACCAAAAAGTCAATTATTTACACATCAAAAATAATGAGTCAAATGAGGATATCTAAATGTAAGCAATAGAAATATAAATTCAAACAAAACAATTTGTGAACATGTAATTTATTGGTCGAGCTAAATATTGCGGAATGATTTATCACCAGTGTTTTACTACATAGTACTTACCGTGGCAAATGGAACAAAAAATGCATTAGTGCAGAAGAAATAAAATATTTGATAATTATGGATTCAAACTCTTATCAATCATTGCACAAAAAATATTTTGTTCAGTTGCATTTAAATATTAAAAAATTAATTTTAATTAAATCCAGCTCTCTCTGCCTGATCTTAAGATAAATATTCTCCTTTCTTTTTACATTTTCTTTTACTGCAAAGTTATTACGCAAATGTAATTTCTCTCAGATTGGATAGGTACAAACCTAGGTGGATGTACGTATGTGTAAGTGGTTGCAAATGGGAAAGTTTTGATGGAATTACATGTAAATGGAACTCTGCAGTGCATGAGCGAGTTGTTACCCAGAAATTTGATGTTTACAGAGAGTTTCATAGTTAAAACTAAACCGTGCATGATAGCTGCCTTTAAACGTATTGGGTTACCCCCAAATTATTTTGTTCGCCATTTGAAACTGAAGAAAAAACACTTGCGCTTGGTAAGAATTTTAATATTATGTACAAAAATTTTATCTAATTAATCATCTCAGTGCTTAGTTAAACTTTTATATTATACAGAACGTGTTACGACCCTGTGGTTACACACTTCAGCTTCATGAACTTTCGCCGTCGCCCACTTATATCACTTTAATTTGGATCATTTAGTGAATTTTACGTAATTTCAGTAGCTCACAACATACTGAAGCTACACTCCGGACTGCGGGCGGCTTTCTTTCTCCCCGTAAACAAACATTAACGATGTGACTATAGACGTGTGACACTTTCTGTATATTTAATTTTTTTTTTATTGAAAGACGAATAATCGATAACTAAACTAAGAATCCTTTTATGTCAATATTCAAATAACTTTTATAACAGATTTTTCCTTGTTATTATTCAGAGTTTAGTGCAACCTTTCTTTAGTAAAAATTTTATCTACAGAATATTAGGTTGGACAAAAAGTTTTATTTTAAAATGTCATCATTTGTAGATAAACATTAAATTGGGAACAGTACGTGAAAAGTTTTGACATACATACAAGCAGTACAAGTGATGTTTTGTATGTGAGATGATCAGGACGATATTGCGAATAATGCCGAAAGTGAATGTCTCAACTTTTCAAAAACAGTCTCATGAGAATTTTACATTCTCCTTCTTTTTCCAAATGTCATCACTTTGAATTTTTTACGACCAAAACTTGAAATAGGTCTAAGAATGATATTTCTAGAATTCTCACTTACCTTTCTTTTTCAATTCTTGGAGATTACGACTATATTAGGGATTTTTTTCTAAAGAATGTATCACTTCTGTACACAACTTTTTATTTTTAATGTGAAAATAAATAAATAATAAACACTTTTGCTCGATTTAAGTTTGGTTTCCTTTCATGTTAAAAAATCACTAGCAAGAACTGCTCTAAACTGTTCTATTTATTCAATCTTTAACCTTCATCGCCCTTGAATCTTTATATCCTTACCACATGTGTTGGATCCTCTAGTCTTTCGCCGTATTAGGAGCAAGAGCATCGGATGAATCGGTAGTTGGAGAAACCCCATAAGTCAATTGCCAGTAACTTTTGGGGAACTGAAAAAACTAGGCCAGCGTTAGTCGTGAAGCAGGACAAACAATTTTTCGGTAGATTTCCTTAGATATACCGTTCTACCTCTGCCCTTAATAACATATACATGAATAAACAATAAATTTAAAATACTCGTGACTTATGGGTTTTCTCAAATTAACTGATATTGACTTGGAATGTAAAGAATGTAACAAAACATTGAAATATTGTTTAATTTACTGTCAACTAAAATAAAATAAGCTTACTTTTCCAAGTGAGCACAATTTCACTGTGAAAATCCCTGATGTTCGTTTCTTCCGGAATGTACATATTTCATCAGCTTCTTCTCTATGTCTTTGACTTTTTTCTTAGTGATTGGAACCCTTCTATAACTCACTGACTGATAGGGTTTCTCAAATAAACACACAATTCTTTTCCCACTGCTGGGTGGTGATGGTCTGGACTGATCTTGTTTCTCCATCAAACGTGTTCTTGGCACAGTAATTGATTTCTGACATAAACTCGATTCGTGACTTATGGGATTTCTCAAATAACCGATTCATTTCGGTTAATGAATTTCTCATTATATTGCAAAATATTTTTTTCCTAGTTTCACTCTTCTTTTGCTTTATTGATGTTACAATTTGTTACCTATGTCTGTTTTCAATACATTTTTGCTCACAAATTTCTTTTTAAATATTTTTTTCTCCAATCCTCAACCTCTATCGCTCTTAAATGTAGAACATCTGGTTCCGTCATCTGAGTTGTGTTCTCTAGTCCTACTCGTATTAGGAACCAGTGCGTTACTCTTTTGAGCAATTTTGTTGGCGTAATTCTCATTATATGACCAATTCATTTAAACTATTGTATCCTAAAAAGAGTCTCACACTTCTTTTTCTTGCCCACAACTTTCTATTTATTCTATTGGTTAGGAACCAGTGCGTTATTCTACCGAGCAATTCCGTTGGTGGTGCGTTTCTTATTATAAGGCCGATTCATTTTAGATGCAGCGATTTAATATATCTTAGTATTTTCTTCCAACTCAGTTCTTTTTGAAACGTTTGTTTTTTCTTGCCCATGTTTCATCTCCAATGGTTGTTATGGGTGTAAGATTGTTCCCATTACCTTTCATTATTTTACGTTGTAGTCTTCTCACATTATACTCACATTATACACACATTATTTTCCTCTTTAATCTTTAAACTTCAACGTTCTTATATCCTTCTCTATGTTGCTCTTTATCCGAGTCTTTCTCTGTTCCCCAAACCTAAACGGGCCCAGTACGTTACTCTTCTAATCAAAATTATTTTAGTTGTTAGTGGAATTATTTAAAGTGTAGAGACCTAATGTGTCGCTTTATATTTTCTTTCGCTTATTTGATTTCACTTTTCAATTCTTTCTTTGACTTTTTCTCTTACCGTTTTCCTGGGACTAAACTTAAGTAACTACATATTAACACCACGCCAGTTCGAATTGCTATTTTTTCACTACAACACTGTGGCGTTAATTGTCTTGTATGTATGAGATTGCATGCTAGGTATTTTGTTTATTGAGCTTAATTTTTATTGTATTTTTTACAGGAATATAATAATTCATTTATATGTATACATGTATTATTCCTATTAGGTACTGCCTTTATCTTTTTCATCTTCATTTATTTCGTATTAATCGAACCTCTTCCTTTCAGCTTTCTCCTTTTTTTGTTTCCCACTGGTGCCATGTGATAATACACTCGATGGTGTTGTTCTATTAATATATACTGAAGTTTGTTATCTGCGTTTCTGGATAATTATTTCTGTATCTTTTTGATGCCACCCATGTTTAGCAAGGGCAAAACAATATTGTAGAGCGTAGAATAGATGGATCTTAGTATTTTTGTAATATGCATACACTTGTCAATGACTTTAATGACTTGTACACTTATCTTCACTATTTTGTTGTTATGCGACTTTATCCGTTGGTGCTTCCTAAGTTCCGAGTAAAATTATACCCATCCACGGATGTATAACTTCTTTTGTGTCTTTTTTTAGCTGACATCTACCTTTAACCCTATTTTTCTTGCTTCGGTTCTAACTTCCAAAGTTCCTCACTTCTTTGCCTAACCTTTTAAGAGGTTCTGCTTAATTTTTAATAATGGCAGTAGAAGAAATTTTGATTACATCGGCTGATATGTATTTACTTGGAAATTCACTTTCTTAGCATTTTTAAAACGGTAATTACTTGAAAATAGTATCACCAACGATGTCGAATTTAACGAACAGATTTTATTACGACATTTTTACACAACTAGTTATTTTTTTATTATATCAATTTTCTGACAATATTAATTATTTCTGCATACTAAAAATGCATTACCAACATGTCCAATCAGACCCTACTACAGTGTATATCAGTGTGTATACTTTTACTATAACTCATGAAACTGTCTTTAAGGTTTATTTTCGTTTCACACTTGGTAATCTTAGTTTACTATTTTAATTTCTGCTAGAAATTATAATACGTTCTCTTTCTAAAACCCTCATTTCATCTGAAAGTTCGAACTGAAATCGTCCAAAGTAGAGTGGAACTTCTCTGATGACGACGACGACGACGTCGTTACGATCCACTCGAGTATCTAGCCGCATTTCATACTTTAGATTCAGATTTCGTTAGTGAGGAGCTTTCGGAACAATTGCGGCACAATGTGAGCGGCAAGTGCGCCGCCGATGCCGCAGATTCAATTAAGATAATGTGACGTTATTACTGGAAATCAGGAAATTGTACTCGTTTTACGACTACTTACTTTTTATGCCGTCGGTTTCCGTGCGCAGACTGGATGACATTAATCCGAGGTTTAACAGGAAATAAAAATTCAAGGAGACTCGGCTTCAAAACTAAATGTTCGCTGGTATTATTTATTATTTACGGGAACGTGCATGTGCATAAAGCATGAATGTTGTTTTGATTCGTTCTGCACTTGCAAAAGTTTTGTCTCTAGTAACTATTTATTTGTTTACAAAACTCTCATAAAACTGCTTGGAACATAATATAAATCCGGCTCTCAGTTTTCATGTCAGTCTTTTGGATAGTCTTCTCTTCTCTTGATATAGAAATAGCGATTTCCAGAATCTTTCTTTTAGATTATATTGGTTCATTATCAAAAATGTTTGACTTCAATAATTTTAATTTTTTCATACGTATGTCCACTTTGCTGATATCTTCTGGCTAGAGTCATCGCCGTCATCTTTTGCTAAAACCGGCGCCGGCATCCATGGTCTTAGCCGGCGCCGGCACTTCCATTACTTAAAGTAAGTTTTGGGCTATTATACTATGATGCTACTCAAAACGATATGAAAATGAAATATACTTGATTTGTATTTGCAATATCCCCTGAAATGAATAAAATTAAATTAAAAATATGTGTACTTACTCAATTTAATTTAATGAAGTATTAAAAAATCTGGGCTGACTGTGATTATACTTTTGAATTTTGATTCGGTTTCATAACAGATTTATGCATGTCGACATTATCCGTCATACCGGAATTGTAATTTATTGCGACAAACAGAAAGAATGGCTCGTTATTTTTCCCGGCCATAATTTACGACCATCCCTGGAACACTTTATTTTGGGCACGGCGGGCAAAACCGCCCGCCGCCGCTTGAATAAAACAAGCTCCTAATCTATTTAAGCTTTATTTACATATCTTATACATTTCAAACAGTTATAATCTATTTTTCATATACTTATTGCACCTCTTATAAAAATATCTCAGTCTTTATATACATTTACGTATGTGTGCAAGCGATTAAAGCAGTGGTGAGAGTCACTTTTACAAAAATTACATCGACGTTTTGCGCTCGTATTTCAATTTAAAATCATAACTGCAACATATCCAAGTGAGAGGGGGGAGGGTCAAACTCATAACAATGATTTTAAATAATCATGCGGGGAATATATGTGTATGTCTGAATATTATTACTTTTCCACATCATATTGTTAACGAAATAATATTGTTTCATGTGGAAACATAAAACGCTGGATGAAAATCATAAAACACGAAGTAATCACGACGATTCGGCCTTTCATGCCTCGGACGCGTCGTATAAAGCGGGCATAATGAGATTCCAACATCACAATAAAACTTTACACTTGTAATGAAATATCCACGCCGGGAATGTTAAGCAGAGACGCTGAGTTTATTATTACTATTCGGAGAGTTTTCGTAAAAGGGAATACTGCATATTACGGGCGTCGCGACGGCAGCTGCCGCGTAAATCTCAGCGTTGCCGCTTTAATAAGGCGCGTCACTCATATTTGCATCCGTAATTGCCCGGCAATCTTGACGTTTTATGTCGGCTTTCTTCTTGCTGCACTCTCTGCTCGAGTGTGGAAATTGAAACCTTATACTGCGTCTGAGGAGCAATTTCGCCGAGGAAATTAATTTTACTACGCATTTATGCTCCTGCTCATTTCTGAGTCGTAAAGATTTACCGTCTGGAGGGCGGTTTTTAAATAAATAACGAGCGCAGTTAGCATTTCAATTTCGAAATATATGCACAAGAAGTCAAATTACAGTTTTCCACGTACTTACATTGAAATCAGAGTTTGTTAGCTATTTACAGCATCCCAATATTCAGTTTCAATAAAACTAATTGAAATTATACATATACAGAATCGAAAAGTTTAATAGAAAAAAAGAGTCCCTGTTTTGTAGGTACCTGTTTTGGAACTTAAAATAAATTTAATGAATTTATACTATAAAATGAAATCTTCCGCACTCGAGTTTCCCTTTAATTTCGATGAAACCAAGCTTCGCCTATTATCTTTATTATTGTTACTGAGTCTACTTCTGTTAAGTTATTTTACAATTACAGCGGTATCAGAAATATTCTGTGTGAACGAAACTGAATAAAAATTTCTTCCTAATAGAAAGCTGAGAAGAAATTATTCTAATTTGTTGATGGAAACTTTTAATCTTTAAAGTTCAATTTAAATGGTTACCAATATTAAATATAAAAGATACAGACAACATGATAGGTATTTTTATATTAACCAATTCCTTTTGACATGTCAGGAGTTTACTGAAATTGATTATAAATATAATGTCCGGGCGCTTCCGGTTATATCGCAACTTTCTTATTTTAAGCGGAACATCCAACATTTATTGCATTTTTGTATTTTTCTCAAAGTTCTAAAGCAGTTTTATGCAATTTATGATATTGTCCATGATATTGCCATTTTTATGAAACAAAGTCCATTGATGTCTGTAGTGTGTGATACTAACAGGTTTCCAAGATACGTCGAATTTTATATTTATTTATTTACAGGGTAGTTGCAAAGTAACTACTTACAATTCTGTAATTATATTATAATGCCATGTGATTCGAAATTAAATGTTTTTTTCGTTTTGTTTTTGTAATCCCTACACCTATCTCTTATCGTTCACTCGGTATCGATGATTTTCTTCTTGACACTTATTTTTATTTTTTAATGGAATATCTTATACAGGATCGTTCACGGTGAGTGGCATATTAGAAGATTGTAGAAACTACGTATAACTGAAGGCAGAATTTTTGCAGATCTAATACAAAATCAATAACCCCTTTTTGGTTCTAGCGGAAGTTCATACATACTAACTTTCTTACTTTAAATGGAACAATTTATATATTATTGTATTTTTGGGTTCTGCGTTTAATTTTAGGTCATTCATGTCCACTTACTTTGGGATTAAAATGCATAGTTTGGACGATATTTACTTTTTTTGATATTTTTACGATTGCTACGTTAGGATTTCTCCAAAACTATACTCACTATATCGTTATCTACGTTTTAATGAAAATAGTATATTATACAACGAGGGAGGGAAATGCGTCATTTTTCCTGAGGTGTTTATTTGTAGCCTGAGGGCGCAGCCCGAGGGCTACAAAAATACCGAGGGAAAAATAGAGGTGTATATATTATTTTATTCACGACCGAGAATAGAAGAATGATAAGTACCTATCCAAACTTTTATGCCTGGTTTGTACTAATAACTAAAAGTTAAGGATTAAAAATTATCATGTATTAACTGATAAAACTTTAAGCGTTTAGACTAACAATTAATAAATTAACTAACTGACAATTAATAATTACGCAGACGTGGTAACTAGTAGTGGCTTAGTGATCAACAATGGAATAAATGCAAAAGATGAATTATCAACTTTGAAAATAACATTCCAATGTCATAAACATCAACTAATCGTCAAATTAAACATTTTTACATAAATTACCGCCCCGCACGCATGCGTACACGAGTATTTCATTAATAATTATCACTAAGAATAGAAATAAAGCCTATTTTTAATTATTATTAGTTGTTAATGTTAAGTTAATAATTATGCAGTATAAACGTGTACACGTAAAAGCTATCTTTCAATTCTTAACTTTTAATTACTAGTTTTTAATTTATTATTATTAGTGGCTGTGTAAACCAGGCATTAGTTTAAAAAATTGTAATAAATTCGAGTGTCACTTTCTCAATCAATTAATTTCGAAAAATCGTGGTCGCTGACATTCATTATTTAACACTAACTTATACGTTTTAAAATGAATTTAATGTATTACTAGATATAAAGATTAGTGAAAATGGAAGTACTGCAAGAAATTGTGAACACAGCAGGTACAGCGTCGTTAAATTTACTGATTTTAAAAACTATGCTAAACGTAAATGTCAATATAATGAAAACTCTCTTGGGAGAGAAATGATATTTCCCTCCCAAGGGAGTAAATATGTTATTTCTGTCACGATTTTGGTGTCATAGAAACTGCTGTCTATTCCCGTTGGGGAATAATAGTAGATTATACCACAAGTCAATAATGATATTATTCCCGAGGAAAAGTATTTACGAACCGAGCGCGCAGCGCGAGGGAGTAACACTCCGAGGGAATAATAGCCATTATTGCGAGTAGTATACTCTACTTTATCTACGACTAAATTATTAAATTATTAAATTCACAAACACTACGCGTTTAACAATGACAGTTTTGAGTTTGTGTATTTTGTTGCCATGGTATTATTTGATTAGAGAAATTTTGTAATTGATGAGCAAGAGGGAATAATGACTATTAATCCCTCGTCATTATTCCCTAATAGAATATTGCATGGCATTATTGTTCACAAACCACACATATAATACTTCCATTATATTTTAGTCGTAGATAAAATAAATTATCTGCAAACAATTTAAATTAGATATAAAAAATTGAATTTGATAGTTTCAAACAGCGCATAACTTAATTATTAAATGCGTCGAAGTTTTCCTGTACCATCTAATCCGAAATGTGATCCTCCTTTCGTTTTTTTTTTCTCTTCTGTTTTTGAGTTTTTTAAGACATCCGTTTTGTTTGTACTTGTTAATTTTTTTAACCTTATCAAGTAGGCTTCACCTAATCAGAAATTATTTTTAAAACTTTATACACAATGACATTACTCAAATGATAATTCCTTTCTTAATTTTTGAAACGGAAAGCCGCATGTGATGACATATTATCTTTTGCTAAAGTTTCTAAGAGTGCAAGATTTTTCACATGTAACTCTTGAACTAAACTACTCAAAATTGAATAGGGATATTGCTTGTACATACAGTTTAACCTCAGGAAAAAATTATTGTTACACGTAGCATTATTAAAACACAAAAAACAAAACAAATGAGCAAATAAAAAAAATCGGAACGCTTTAATTATTGAATAAATAATTTAACATTTTTTAATAATCAAAGTTGGCGTTTTTTTTCCTTTTATACACTTAAACAGATTTAATAACGAGTTGAGCCCCCTCGTGCATCAATTACAGCTTGGCATCTGTTAGGCATACTCTCAATACAATTATATATGCTCCTGTGGAATTTCGTGCCAAAGAATAGGAAGAATATGTCTTAATTCCCTAACAGTCGTAGGTTGAGGATTATGACTATCCATCCTATTTTGCAACACGTCCCAAACATGTTCTATCGGGTTGAGGTTTGGTGAACATGGAGTAAGCGGTAAGCGATTGATGTCATTGTCATTAAGGGCCCTGATCACATTTTGAGCACGAGGTGGTCTTGCATTGTTGTCATCCAAAAAAATTAAATTTTCACGTCCAATTTCATTTCCTCTGGGTAGGACGTGACCCATGATAATCTCCTCTTCGTATCGTCTTGCATTTACATGCTTATCAAAGATATGAAGGTTACTGCGATATCCCAAGCTGATTCCTGCCCACACCATAACACCACCTCCACCAAAGGCCACGACTGGTTGGATGTACTGGGGCAAATAACGATGTCCCTGTTCTCGGTAGACCCGTTTACGACGACAATCATTGTGAATGCAAAAACGTGACTCATCGGTGAACAAAATGTCCTCCCAAGGAGTAGCTTCTTGAAGTCTTTGTTCGGCCCATATTCTTCTCTGACGTTTGTGATCCTTTGTTAAAGAAGGACGTCTTTGAGGCCTGTATGAGGTCAATCGAACCTCCCACAGTCTGTTTCTTACTGTTTGGTCTGATACTCTAGTACCAGTGGCATTGACAAGGCTCTGCATATGCTGACGAGCAGTTGCGAAAGGTTGTCTCCTAGCCTGAATGATCAAAAATCGATCTTCCCTTGGAGTAGTTGCACGTTCTGATCCACTACCAGGTCTTCTTGCAGCTGTTCCTGTTTGCCTAAAGCGAGTAACTGTTCTTGAGATCACACTTTGAGAAGTGATAAAAAGTTCTGCCGGACGCCTCTTTGGTTCATACTTACCACCAAATCAGCTTCCTCGTGTCTTAAATCAATTCTTTGCATTTTGTGGAAGTAATACAATACTTATTATTCACAAAAATCAACAAAGATGCAGCGAAAATATTTTTTTGAATTCTTAACGCTGCTACCACTTTTTTAATAATTTGTGACAGCAGCCTATTGTGATAATTTTTTTAGTTAAAATGGTTTTAGTACTAATTCACAAATTGCCTTTAATATAAAAAGCGCAAGAAAACTTTTTTTTCTTAAATGGAAGTATAATACATGTTAGGTCAATATCCCTATTCAATTTTGAGTAGTTTATATTTTTAGAAATATTCTAAATTTTCTAAATGAGTGTTGTCACAGTTTCAAAGAACGTTCTGTATAAGGTCAAACTAATATTAAATTGTGCACTTAATCTTTACGTAGGTTACGTTTACACGTAATGCACACGTACACAGATTTTAAAAATGTTATTTCCGCCCACACACTGTTGGTTCATCCTGTAGAAAAACTACGATGCTTAGAAAAAAGTAAGGGTGTGGGGAAAAAAAATTTGCACAAAGTTTCTATGCTTAGAAAATACGTGGCTGGTGACAATTTGCGGCTAGCTATGCTTTTGTTTTGTTGATCAAATGACAACATTTGATTATTCCATTGTCAATGTTTTTTGGTTGCTAACATAGAGGTAATGGAAAACTTGAAAGGAATTCAACATCAACAATTGATTGCCGAATTCTACAAGCAACATAGTAACTTGAAAAAATCCTATACTGTAAATCAGTTTTATGCAATGAGTCTTTCTGAAAAGACGACATGTAGCATCCGAAAGCGTGTAGACTTGAACACAGCAGTGATGGAAATACAGGTACTAGAAGATCAGTAAGAAAAGGAAACTTGGTCGCAAGTACAAGATCGATAATTAAGTAAGTAATATTTTAAAAGAGCATAATGTGTCGCTTGTTACGACGAAATCGGCTGTAGAATATTCAGAAAAACAGAAAACAGTTGCGAGAATAAAGGTACACTGAGACGACTTTCTGAAAATGAATTTTCGCCATCAAATAGCCTCGATGTTGTGATGGATGATGAATCATTTTTCACGCTCGGTGGAAGTGATACCGCTAATAACAAACATTACTACTGTAAAAAAGGCAGAGAAGTGGATTGTAAAGTGGTTGACAAGAGACATAAAAAAATTCAGCACAAGTTGTTGATGTGGATTGCAATTTTTTGTAAAGGCTATTTTCAAGCTTAGATTTGTGCATCTGGCAATTCTGTGAATGCCAAAACGTATGAAAATGCTGTATAAGATCGAGATTAAAGGAATTCATAGATAAGAATCCTTCTATCAGAAAATACATGTTTTGACCAGACATAGCAACTTCGCATTGCACTGCTCGTATATTTTTGCCGCTTTCGATGAGTTACAAATTCCATTTGTTACGAAGTCAAGAACTGATCTCAACTGCGTCCAATTGAACGTTTAGAAGAATTAAAAAGAGATACATACAGTAACGGCTAGGTTCTTCAAATTTGGATGAGCTGAAACAAAGAATTTGCCAAAAATTGCGGCAAACGTTAAGGTGCGTTTAGACTTGAGCACGCACGCACTGAGCATACGCGCACGGTATTCGTTCGCGCTCGCGAAGAGCGTTTAAATTAAAATTCATTTTCCAACGCATGGGCTGATCCAGTTGTTCGCAAACGTGCGTTGAAAATGAGCGACAAAATAGCAGCAGCCGCGTTTATTATAATATTTATATAATATAATATTTAATATTTAATATAAAAAAAAGAAATTCGTAAACGTAGACGTCGTTGGTGGCAAACGCCAATTTTTTGTAACAGACAAAATAATTTATTAAACAATTTAGCGTCAGAGTGTCGTTATGACCAATTCAGAGACTTTACGAGAATGACTAAAACCGATTTCGAATATTTGCTCAGCTTGATAGCACCAAAGATTATCAAAAAAGATACAAGTTACCTCGAACATACGCCGCAAATTCAGTATTGTACAAATTGAGCATTCGCGAACCAATTAATTCTTTTGAGCGTGTACCCGAGACCGACACCAAGCGGATCGCGCTCGCTGCTGTTCGCGCATAGAAAAACACATAGTGAGCGTGCGCGCATAATCGTTTACACTTGAGCATTCGCGGTGGATCAGTGCGTGCGTGCTCAAGTCTAAACGCGCCTTTAGATTCACTATTTATTAATTTAACGAGCTGTGTAAAAACAAAAATTCGCAAAGCCAGTTGTTATGGTGCCGATTTTGTAACTAAAAGTGCATTCTTACGAGATAGAGATATCCTGAGTGCACACCGGTGCAGCCAATGGAAAAGGCAATAAATTATTTCTAAAAAGGAAAATTGTCCACTTTTTTTAAATTTAAGGACTATATTTGTATTACAGCAACATACACTACATGGCGCTACGGATGTGTTATAGATGATAATAATTTCTTAAATTAAAGTTAAAAATGTAGTCTAAAATAAGCTTTAATTTAATAACAACCAACAATATGTAGTAGCTAGTGGTCATGAGAAACCATAACACAATCCCACTTGCAGAAATTTGTGTTCGTGCATGTTGTACGTATGCTCATAGCACATCTAAATGTCGAAGTTCGTCGGAATACTAATTTTGGCCAAACAAAAAAGAAAATTCAGATGTTTGGCTTGAGTCGTAAACAGCTAAATAGGTCTCTTACATTATTTGGGATTTCTGAGAAGTCATAATTAGAAAACGTCATTGAAAGATTTAGTCAACCATCGTCCATCGAAACGTTGGGGAATTGAAATAGGAATTCCCAATTACTATAACGCGTGTTGAGTTGAAAAGTTCATCAAGTTAATTCAGATTTTTTGAAGAAAGAAGGGATGACTTCCTAAACCGATCGACGTTAGATGGATGACAAGTGTCAAAGAGTTGTCTAACGTATTTGGTTTGTTGTGTGACTTCATTTCTTGAACTAAGTTCTCCTTTACAGATTAGCTGTCTTCAAGGTTAAACAGAACGTCTTTTTTATTGTTTAACAATAGTTTCCGTTGTTGAACATAATATTTTTTAATGGAAAGTTATCTAATTGAAGAGTGTTACGAAAAATTCAAAGACTACTTGAAGAACTTTTCAGTTGTAAACACGATATATTCCTTTTAATAAAATGCTTAGCTCCCAGTGGATTACATTTAGAGTTTTTACTTTGCCAAAATAAATTATACAATAATAATCTTACAATAATTACATGCATATTGCGTTCGTTTACTTAATATTCCAACCATTAAAAAGTTGCATGACACAATGGACAACGCTTCGTGATGGTAATCCATTAATTTCGAGAGACCCTGTATATCTTATCTTATCTTTTTTAAAGTCTGTTTTTTTAATTTATTTACTGGCACATAGGATCACGCCATCATCTTTGTCCTTCATAAATCTAGCCAAGACATAAAGAAATTGGTCTTAAATTCTGACAACTAAGTTCCAAGTTTTGACTGTTCTAAATTTTCGGGTGGAACCATCTAGATTAGAGACTTTGTCAATTGTCAGTATTAAATAAAAAAGACCATAAATTAATCAATTTTTTTTTATATATAAAAGTAAATACAAAAATCTGAATTTACACTGAACTTTCGAAAATACCAAAGTTATTTTACAAAAGCAACGAAATATTTAACTTTAAAAGTGTGAGAGGAAATACAAAATGCAGATCTAAATAATAACTGATTGCAACTCATATCCACAACAAAATATCTACACCATAGAGGCCAGTAAACATATGAGTTTATACATCACTCCGTTTTATTCGCCACTATAAAACCTCGTTTTAAAAGTTGCTAGCTGTTTACAGTGAAACAGCGAAACTACCGCCTCGTATAGTAAATATGTCCGTGCAGTTTCATTTCACGAATAGTTAAAATGGATGTTACACAGATACATTTGTTTCGAGCTATAACATAGAGTACATGCCATCATAAACGTCGAGTATAAAAAAAAATGCCAACATTTTTTAATTAAAACGCAATCCAGTTTTAGACAGACGACACCAATCAATTAAGAGGCGCGCGAAGTTAAGTGATTAATCAGAACGTGAAGTCCTTTGTTAATTTGGTTATGGGAAGGATAATGACTTTGTTCCTTGTTCTAACTGGATTAATTACAATCGCATTGACCGAGCGTGCAACTGATGCCTGTTCGGGATTGATTTCTGTAACCGCCGGCAGGCAGTTTAAAATGGACAATGCACCCAGATATATCACTTGGGCTTTTCCCCTTACGACATAAATACCTTTCAGACAACTGTAATGGCAGAATATCCGCTGGAATTTCCAAATAGTTCCCGAACTTAGAATTTACATTAGGAGGCATTAAAAAAGTCTTCATTAAATCAGCAGGCCAATTTCACACGTAACAAAGAAATTAGAGGTAATTTAATCTTGTTAATTACATTACGCTGTGAGATTTGTTGGGACGGAGCTAAATCTGATGAAAAGGGCAGTTTTTCGTGCTTAAATCCCATTCATTGTTTTAATTTGTCATAAATGAAGAATAATATGTTAAAAACGTAGGTAAAAATATACTTTAAGGTGAATTTATTTATTAAACATACTGTATTAATTAAAATTAATTAAAATATGATAGAATTTAATTTTATCTCGCGTAAATGAAATTGCACATTTTTAGTTAGTATGTTACTAAAGTAAAAATTGCTTTCCTGTTATTAATTTAAATTCCGAACGCATTGCAGAAGTATTTTTAATAAATTTTTCACGGGGAATTTTTCCAAGAACATGCAGCCAGGTACGCTTCGAGTGCCAAGCCAAAACGATTTCGTGTATGGCTGGGAACATTAATCTTGCTCGATAGGTAATGCGTTCTTTTTGCACTCGCAAAAATATTGCGCCGCTGCATTTATTTCGAATATTTCATGTTCGTGGAGTGGCCACGGCCGTCGCGACGCCTGATTTATGCCGGGCCGCGGTGCAATACTTGTCGGGATGTTGTAAAGCAATTTGAGAGAAACGTCGGGGCGCTTTTATCTGGAATCGGTGCAACGGGCACGTGTATCGCCAATGGTTTCCTTCTGGCAATATATTCGTGAGCTTCGTGTTGCAAATTATTGGGGAGAATCACGGAAACTTTAGCTTACCGCAAGAATATGCGATTCAGGGTAGAGTTTAGTTGTGTTAGCTCATTGAAAATGTGCATGTTAGAAGTTGTTTCCTGAAAAGAATTGCCTTCAACATACATACATATATACATGTACTACGTAAGTTCTTGCAACTAGTTAGTAAGCTAACGACAATGAAATAAATCATGCAACAAATTTGAAACAAACCTCTTAAGTTAATAAATCATTATTCTTTCAAAATTCAAAAATCACTCAGGTAAATAATATTTACTTGGTATACAGGATAACATTGACGAAGGCAACATAGAAAATCCTATGTTATTGATATTTCTTTACTTATTCTACATAAAAACCTATTCGGTCAATTTTTAGAAAGAAAAACCCAGGCATCTATTTGCAGTAATCAATTTTCTTTTCTAAAACTAATAAGAAGTCCAAAAATCAAACAGGTAATAAAATTAATGTTGGCTTTTCTGTCATATCTATGCAAACTATTTATGTGATTTTTGTATTAATTATTATCTATTAGTTAAACTCAGTTGCATTGTTTCTAAAAAAATGTGATCAATTCTTAATTTTCATAAAAGCTAAATACACTCAGGCCCGTATTCATAAACAATACTTACACTATGCGCTCGATAATAATTCGCTAATAATTCATGAAATGTACACATTTCACGTGTAATAGGCGCACAACCAACAAGGGTTTAATAACAGTTTATGAATTACATTCCGTAAAAGACATCTTTGCAGCGCATAAACACATATTCGCAATGTTTTGGTGAACGCATAGTGTAAATTTTGTTTATGAATACGGACCTCAGTAACATGAAAATGGCAACACTACACGAAGAAGTGCAAATTTTTTAATCAAACATGGCAGAGATATACGTCTAGTAAAAGGTAATAACTAAAGTACGGACGAGACCGAGCGAAGAGTCGATCGTCAGTGTCTTTCAAAAAGTGTGCTACAAATGTTTTTTTTATTACCGATTTTTATAAAAATTTATTGACTCAGGACGCTTCTGTATCCCTTAAAGTCAAATTGGGAAATGTCAGATGAAATTTATCTTAACGGTATACAGCGTGGACACGCAAAATGAAGACGACTTAAGAGTAAAGTGTACTTACTTTACAAGATACATGAAAATGCCATAAGAATAAGCCGTTAGTACAGCCTCCTATCTCAAGAATAAAAAATCACAATTTATAATTGTTTTTACTTGCAGATATTATCACATAACTTATTTGTTGTTATTGAAATGTATTATTTGATGTTTCTCATACTTTATTGTGAAGAATACTATAATTTATAAGCTTTGTCATTTAAAATGCAACTTCGTTTAAATGTATCATACTTTAATGAATGCTACAAGAAAGCACAAACCTTCGGAACACATTGAAATAATCACTCAGAATACACAGTGCCTTCGTCAATTGCCTAAACAATTGTTACAATTTGTAAACAAATAAACCGGTGGAAGTCAAAGTTGTGTGTTTTGTGTTTCATTGGATTTCCATCAGGTAAATGCTACATCTATTAATTGTTTGATTTTACTTAAGACGATTTGCTATTTCTCCAAACGAGAAATTTCCTGCACGTAAAGCAATAATTCGACCTCTTACGAGATCGTTTATGTGAAAATATTTGAATGGCAAATGAATCAATGCAGAAACTTTTTTTTTAACCGATGAAGAAAAAAAAACAATAATTTAGTTCAGGAAGTGCCATCTTTAATCTTTTATTAGGTTTTGAAAGTGTTCTTTTTAAAAATTAAAGACATCCACTTCACGAGTCACTGTTTGATTTTCAACAAATGCAGTATTAACCTGTAGTTTCTGCGGCGCCATCTCTTGGATGAGTGACATCAACATTTTCACTGCGTGTTTCGGTTAAAAAAAATTATAATAATACTAAGAATATTGGAACGCCAACTTGATTAATACATGACAATAACTAACAAAAATAACAATCATTTTTTAGAGAGCGCCATCTCTGGTTAAATTTTGAAAGCTATATTTTTTTTAAGTAGCGCCGATTCAGGTTTCACAATCTACATAAAATAATGAACATGTTACTAAACGTTGTAATTTTGTGTGACCTACTACAATAATCTATCGCCGCCGTTTCATGACATAAACATCTGCAACTTCAAAACTAACGTAGTCCTGTTATTTGAAAACTCGCGATAAAAATATTTTTTTGATAATACTTTGAATAATAATTTTCTATCAAGGTTAATTAAAAAATTCGCACTCTTTCTCTGTTGCAATTTTCATGTTACTGAATATGTTTGTTGAAGATGTTTATTTCAGGCTGTAGCCCTGTGTGTAGTTGATAATATACAGGATGTCCCAACAGTGTGTTCTCTGGCCATATCTTCATAACTACTGAAGATATAAAAAAATTTTCAACACAATTTCTTTTTTAACTTAAGGGGTCTACAACACAAAATTATTTCCATCTATACAGAGTGAATCAAAACAGTGCCTATACCTATAACATTGCCTATACCTAAACCTAACCGTTCTTGAGATATTTAACAAAAAAAATTTGGTACAGATGTAGTTGTTATATAAGCTTATCATAAGCCATTATTAAATGTACTTTTATCGCTATAGGGTGGGCATGGTAATAAACAAAATATCAGAAATTTCAAAATGGCAAAACACAATTTTCTTAAATAGCATGCCCTATATTTTTCTATCCTAAATTAATAAAGTACTTTCATTTTTCTTAAGTATGTCTTATACCTATCTGTGATATTTCTTGAGATTTTCAGTTCTATTTGAATTATTTCTTTTAAAACGAACACTTGCCTAAGGAGACTGTGGAAAACCGACAAACAATGAACCGGTTGACATTAATAATTATTTTTCAAAGTGTTAGACTGTTGGGAACTTGTTAAGACTTGAATTATTAGATTTATTGAATTATTTCTTTACTAAATGGTTGCATAGCCAAAGTTGGTTGGATCCGCTGGCAACGGGCTTGACGCTCGGTCGGGCGTCGGGTGTGTTCGAATTCCCACCTGGTACATATGGGTCCTATGTGAGAAATGGAACCCTTATGTGTCGGATTGTGTTCAGGATTCATTTCGGCCCCTTCGAACTAGGTTTTCTGCGTTTTCCCGGTTTGTAAGACGAATGCCGATGCAAAACACCTTAGTAGGTCGGTCGCAGCCGCAGTGGGCAATATTACAATAGACAGCTTAACGCATCCCTGCCAAGCTCATAGGCAGCTTGGGGCATATATGACGTAAGTACAAAAAAATGTATAACTGTTTAAAGGAGTCACGTACTAGAACTAACTAATGCCTGTACATTATTGACGCTTGAAAATGAATTATTAAACTCAACAGCTTTATTTGTTTGCCGTTTTCCACGGCCGTCATAGACAATAACTCGTTTTAATAGAAATAATTCAAATAAATCTAGAAATCTCAGAAAATATCTCAGATGAATATAAGACATACTTAACAAAAATGAAAGTACTTTATTAAACGAAGAATTTAGGATAGAAAAATATAGGACACGCTACTTAAGAAAACTGAGTTCTGCCATTTTTAAATTTCTGAGATTTTGTTTATTACCATGACCATCCTGTAGCGATAAAAGTACATCTTATAATGGCTTATGATAAGCTTATGTATCAACTACATCTGTACCTAAAATCTTTTTCTTAGAGTTAAAAATAAATAAAATATGAATAAATAAAATAGTGACTGCAAATGGTAGTTTTTAGACAAAATGTTAAATATCTCAAGAACGGTTAGGTTTAGGTATATGCAATGGTATACAGAAAATGTGTAGAATTTTATGGGCAATCCAAATTTGGTTTCATATATAGGATATGCCATTTGAAATAAAAAAGTTGTTTCCGGCACCACTGTTTTGATGCACTCTGTATAGATGAAAATAATTTTGTGTTGTAGATCTCTTAAATTAAAAACGAAATTGTCTTGACAATTTTTTTCTTCTTTATCTTCAGTAGTTATGGAGATATGACCCGAGAACACACTGTTGGGACACCCTGTATGTTTTTGTGTCGTTTGCCGATTCTACACCTTTGAATAGGTTTTTTTTTTCTGCAGAGTATTCAGGAAGCTAAGTTGTTTTTACCCCCTACATGATCTTTGAAAAGTAAAACAAACACATTGTTGACACGCTGACAAAATTTCTTGCTGTGATTTCACGATACCGACATTTACAATTAGTCGTTTTGCGTCTTTGTTGTTACTTCAAATGTCAACCAACATTTGTTTTCTGCTGACGTGTCAAATTGTTAACATTCATTTTGGATAAAGCAATCAAATAAGCTACGAAACGTCAGTATTTCCTTTTTTAATTAAATAGAAATTGTTATGAATTACAAGATTTTTAAGTACGAGTAAAAGTTGCCACTTAAAAATATTTGTCTCCTCGAATAAAAGATTTTTCTGAAACATTTAATTATTTCATTAATATAAAATATAAATTTCATACTTATTAAAATATCTTCTATTCATTTTAATTACCAATATTTTTTAACTATTACTTTAAAGTCGAATTAGAAAAACGAATTACATATACGTACAATTTACTTACTTACCTGAATCTATTTTGTGAATTTAAATGACGTTATTTGAGCATTTGTTATACATACAAACTACAAACTTCCTGAACAAAATAGTTTCTGTAATTTTACAGAGACTATCATCATTATCAAACCGCGGATTAAAAAGTACCTACCACAGTTTGCCAGTCATTTCGTCACTCAATCTACGTGATGAGCGCAGCAATAATTACAGTGGTCCACTGCAACGCTTGGTGACGCGTTACAAAGCCAGCGGCGCCAAGGCAAATTCTCAGGACATTTTCACGATATTTACGATAAAATAATAAATATAAAATTTTTAATGGTTTTATAATTACACTAAAACAAGTTCGGTTTAAGCGTACCGACTAATCGAGCACATATTGACCGTACCAATCGAAATCGAATGGACGTAGGTGCGATGATACTTTTTAATCCGCGGTTTGATTATCATACTATAAAATTAGTTTAAGTTGCGATATCTCGTCAAAATAATTTAAATTTAATTTGATTCTTTATGGTTGTGTGGTTGTCATTTATGCAAAATATTGTGATTTTCTTGTTTATTTTTAAATGTTTGTTGCTAGAGTTTTATACTGAAACAATGCTCAATGTTGTTAAGCGTTTTCTTTCAGTATAAGAATGTAAGGAATATGTTGCAGAAATACAAGCGCAAAATTAAAGCACGTAAAAAATTCCCCATAATAAAATAGATGTACCTAAAATAGTGAAGTGAATTTAATTGTTGAACTACACACCGACTGTGACACGAAATTGAAGTCCACGAAGGTCGAAGTTCATTTATAAGAGACATTAAAACACTAAACGACGTCGTCCGAGCCCGGAAAAAAGAGGGACACTTTTATTTTTATTAACACGTCGGGAACATAAGAACCACAGAGTTGAGTCCACACGTAACCGAAGAACGCTACTTTATCACAAGTGTTACTTCATCGAAACAATACAGGAGATACTCTATTTTAAAAAGGACACATTAAATAATAAACTTTGGTTTAATAAATCACCGCTCGTAAATATCATTTAAAAATTTATGTACACTTATTAAAAACATTTTTTAGTCTTGGAGATGCATTTTGCGCGCGCAGATTCTTTCTTTCATATATTATTTTTTCTTTTTTAATTTAAACACAGAGAATTTAGAACTGACATGGTGGCGAGGAGACATAACGAGGCGGCAGCGATTTCTCTGCCGGAACTGCTGAACGGAAATAGACCTTGCTGGCTGCTTCCGTAGACCGCCGGCTGGGCGGACGGTTCTACCATATTTTCAATTTCTGGAAAAAAGAAAATGCGCTTTGTTAGACGTGTCGTGTTACATGAACTTTTCTATAATATCTGCGAGACATGAAACAAACATGCGCCTCAAGAATGCGATCCAAACGTATTATGTCGAAATAATTCACAGGATAAGACGGGGGCGCTCCTGATAAAACGTGACGGGCATTCGTTGTTATCTGAACAAGAAGGAGATACTAGCACTTTTCAATCCCTCAATACTCAATACAAAATACATTATTATCTGATGCCGCGTTACAGTAACATTCCTCACAATAGATGAATAACCCCGGCGAACAAAATCTTCTAGTGAAATTAAATTCTGTTTGCAGTTTCTAAATATTTAGCGGAATTAAATTGTTTGGAATCGTATATGTCAACGTGTTCTCTTTGTAAAATAAACTCGAACTGAGTTCTGTACGTACGTCACTTGAATATACTTGTAAACCATTCGTGCACAAATATGGACGGAAATTACGTTTTAATGAAACGAAATAAAGCGAGCCCTGATGAAATTTCATATCTGGATATACGAAATTATTTAACTTCGAACTTGAAATTATTTCGACGTCGGTTAATGTTGTATAATTTTGCGAGGTGAACGGAACGTATTGAATTTTGGAAGCCGTCTTTTCCTCGACTTTAATGAATTCTGAATTAACAGGAAAGTTACAACTAAGCCAAACCTTATTTTGAACGTAAACGTGTTTGCAAAATCGTTATGAAATGAGCGCCCGTTTTGCACATGTGTAAATGCATAACTTTTAGTAAGATTATATAGGAAAACTTAAAACTGAAGAAGGTACGAAGATTATAAGAAATTGGTAATCGGTGAACTCGAAAGAATCATAAAAAGTAATAATTAAAAAAGGAGAACTAGAAGTTGTTTTGTAGTATATTAAAGACATTAAAAAATATAAATTCAAGACCACAATGACAATAAAAGATGAAGGACTAACAATAGCAATGAATGAGAAACTGAAAGATGACTTTATTAGAAGTAGAAGTTATTAAGTACAAAAGAATAAGAAGAAGTATTGAAGCAAAGAAATGAGAAACATGAAACTATACAAGAGAAAGAAGAAATAATACTAATTAATAAATTTGAATGAATAAAAACTTGTTACGACACTGCCTGAGAAACACAACGCAATTGTTTTATAAATAAAGTATAGTAAAACTGCAAGGAAGTTTTAGAATTAGTCATCCAGCGCATTGTGACCTTAACCCACCACCAAGTTGTTATTATGTGACGTAGTTCCAAGGAAAAAAATTGACATTTCTTACGCAAATTAGTATTCGCTGGGAAGATAAGGCGAATGGCAATAACAGGATTTACAACCAATAGATGTATGGTATGTTAAGGGGAGTACAGTAGTGGGATCGCCTTAAGTTGTGTTTGAATTTAAATTTTTTGAGTATTCTACAGTAAGGGTAGGTTTTTTTATAGAGGTTTGAAGAATCTTCATAGACATCATCAATGGTGAATACAAGTATCAGATGTGTTGGATTCACCCTATTGTCGTCTTCACGACTCTTCAACAAGGGTGCCTGTCTATCAACTAAACTCCTTAATCCTTTGCAGCTCTGAAATTTTTTGAGTCTGCCGCGAATCTTAGCATCAGAAATATCGTACTGTCAGATGTTAACCAGTTTTAAAGTCTGGTTTAAATTCAAATTGCCAATTTGTTTTCCTCCTTTGGCTTTGGTTTTCATTATCTCCCTTAGCATACGTCGTTCCACTGATTCTCGTTCTCTAAAAGGAGGTCATCACATTTTCTGTGGCGACAATTTTCCCACATTTCCTGTTGGCTTCGTTTCTAATTCTAATGCCATCTCGCATACTCGAAGATCATGTGTTTTGGTGTGTCGACTTCTGCGCAGCACCAGCAAGAATCGCTTTGTATTTTCCCTATTCTTTAGCACATCATTTCTGCAGATCTTTTATAAACGTTCTGGCCCAACCTTGGTGTAAGTTTCAAGATATTTGCCACCTTTCCATTAGGCTCTCCTCCACTATTGGAGTAGTGGACGTTCCCATTAGGCAGTAGTTCTATCATTCCTCCGCCCGCAGTTTTCTTGGAGATGTATGAATCAGGAAGTTCTGTATAGGAAAATTCCTTTTTTAAGCCATAAAAATTAAATTCCCACGTAAAGAATTGAAATGCAGGAGACTGGTCCTTAGCAAAATTTTTATATTTCAGAAACAAAACGAAAATCTTATATTGTAAAGATTCAAAACGTGACTTAAGACGTATGAAACTGTGTCCCAGGCATAGAATTACCCGGAAAAAATTTCGTTCTTATCATAGGCTTACGACTTTAGAAATCGATAATTCAGAAAAAAGAAGAAAATAAAAATCACCCCTATCGCACCATCTCGCGGAACTACTCCTCGATTAGAAGCTTCGCACGGGATAGAAATTTCCAATTAATTGGCTTACGTAACGCTATCTTTTCCAAAATTGATAAGAAAGACTTTAAAAGCCGTCGCGTGGGAGAGAAAGAGCAGTTCCGTTCCGGTAATAGTTTTTTAACTTGACTCTGCGTGTTAATTTCTGGTTAAACTAATGGTAATTATTTTGATTAAATTAATGGTAATTATTGAGTTCATGCCATTTTATATTATGCAAAGATAATACGGATAGCCATTTTTCTGTTGATTGACTCAAGGAGACGTTCGTAGTACTTGTAATTGAAGGTAGCTGTCCAAGCCGGGATCTACATATGTACAGGATCGTCGATATTACGACTCCTGCCAGTATTTTCCTCTTTTTTGGCATGGGTCTTCCGATGTCCAGCATTAGACTTGCCAGCGTCATTAACGATTTATTCGCCTTTATATAAGTTCTTTTTACGTGTGTGGTCATCTTCATGTCTCTATTGAGATACACACCTAAATACTTCACTTCCCCTTACATGTAATGTTATTTGTTTCAGTTTTCATGGACCTGCCAGGACAATCATCTGTGTTTATGCGGTGGCTAAATCCAGTTGATGATCGCTGAGCCAGATTTTGATTTTAACCATGGCGTACATGGCGCTACAGGGGTTTTTGCCGTGACTATTAATGCAAGGTCGTCGGTGTATGTAATAGTCAAAAAAAAATCACAATAATTATTTCTATAAAAGAACCGTAGTATGCAAACGTTATCTTAAGGAACATCCTGACATCATTTTAGTTCAATCTGATAAAGGTAATGTCACTGTCACTATGGACAAAAACGATTACATTGATCTCTCTGACAATCTTCTCAATGATTCCGACAGTTACCAACTTCTTGGTCATACAATTCCATTGCTCCTAAGTACTACGGTCTTCCAAAAATCCATAAGCCTACACTCAGTCTCAGATCAATTGTTTCTTCTATCAATAGTCCTACAAATACAGGGATTTTTTCTTTTTTGTATACATACCCCCTATGTATACTTAAAAAAAAAACGAGTCAACGCGTTGTGTAATTTTTGGTAAGAATAGCAAGCTGTGAAAAATCAAGTTATTAATGTCAAATTAGTAGCAATTAATTTTTAATTTTTTGAATCAAAACTTTTTATTTAAACCAATATGTAGAGTAAAGACGGAAAAAAGGAATGAAGGACCTGCAACAACAAGAAGCGGTTAGCTCCATTTTTGGTATTTTTGTGTTAAGTCCATTTTCTTGTTAAAAATATTTTTTGTTTGGTGCAAGATTTCCTAAAAGTGCCACAAATGCAGCTAACCTCTACTTACTACATGTCTTTGTTTCGTTATTAAGGGTGCCTTTCTAAGGTCAGAAAGACGGCATTTAGATGAATTCAGAAAATACGGCACTGGAGAAACCGTTTATGGTTCGGTGATTAGGACACTACCAAATACTAGATACTTTGTAGTTGTAGATGATACTAGATGGTATTAAAGTCTTTTTTACTTGTCACAAACTAGAAATTTTTATCTTAAAAAATCTTGATGAATAAGATGCAAACTTATTTGAATATTAAAATTTTTAATGACGATTTTAACAAAATATTAACTCTAACACAAATACAAATTAGAATAGGAATTGTTACAACAAATGTTCAAAATGTCCACCTTCTAGTTGCAAAGAGTAAGCTAAGCGATCTTAAAAAACATGCACAGCATTTCTGAGAAAGTCAGGGTTCAACTCATTGCACTTTCTACTTATCCTTTCTTTTAATTCGTTTAAATTTTGCATTTGAATATTGTTGTAAATTTTTGACTTCAGATAGCCCCAGAGAAAGAAGTCGTTAGGTGATAAGTCTGCAGAACGGGATGCCCAGGATATGGGGCCATACCTTCCTATCCATCGTTCTGGAAATCTAACGTTTAGAAAGTTTCTAACAGCATTTGTAGAATGTGGAGGGGCTCCGTCCATTTGAAACCATGGCTCATCGATGGTCAAATTTTCAATTTCCGGAATGATTCTGTTTCTTAAAAGTTCTAAAAATTTGTTTGAAGTAAGGTTCCCATCGATAAAATATGGACCGATAAGCCTAGTATTAACTATTCCTATCCATACATTGACCTTTTGCCGGTATTGAGTGCGAGTTAAATTTTGAACGTGCTGGTTTGTACGAGAACATTATCTAAGAAAAAAAGAATGAAGGACTTCTCCATTTAATGTAAAAGTTGCTTCATGTGTAAAAATAATCTTTTCTAAAATCTCTTCGTGTTCATTTAACAAATTAAACATATTTTCACAAAAATCTGTTCTTTTTGCTTTGTCTTCTTCAGATAGTTGTTGGTGATTTGAAAATTTATAAGCTTTGTATTTAAATTCTTTAAGGGTTTTAAATACAGAACTTTTAGACACACTAAAATGTCTAGCTACTTCTTGTAATTTCATATCTTCAGTCAATACATGTTTGGATTTTGTTGTCTTCTTATGGGAATTTATTATGCAACCTTCTGATTTAAATTTCTTAATAATGGTTTGAATAGTTCTAATACAAGGAATAGGCCTTTCTGGATATTTTGTAGAAAATAAGTCTCTAACTGTTCTTAAGCTATTCCCTACATTAAATTCAAGAAATTGGTCTAAACTGATATGTGTCAATTTGTCAGTAATAATTTGATGTTTCCAAAAAATAAAGCTTAAAATCAAAGTTAACACAATGCTGATGTTTCTAGGCTGCTACGATTACAATAAAGCAATGCGTTGACCTGTTTTTTGTAAAAGTATACATAGGTACTATGTATACAGAAAAGAAAAAAATCCCTGTATAAGTTATCCAAATTCATAGCTGACATTTTGAAAAAATCATATCAATTTGACAATCAGTATTACATCAAAGACACTTTTCAATTTGTAGAATCTATGAGAGACTTCACACTACCCCAAGGGGGTCTAGGACAATTCGCCGTCGCCGATTCGCCGTCGCCAATTCGCCGTCGCCGATTCGCCGTAGGTACAATTCGCCGTAGGTACAATTCGCCATAGGTACAGTTCGCCGTCGGTAAATTCGCCGGCAGTAAATTCGCCGTCGATAAATTCGCCTGCGATTAGTTCGCCGTCGGTAGTTTTAAAATAAATAAATCATTTGTCATTAATGATGCATATATATATATATTATTTACATTTCATAATTAATTAAAAGAAGACACAATTTTGTAAATACGGTGTTCAAAGATGAAACTTCGTTAAATTTTTAGGCCAGTCGGAATGAACGAAATAATTTAGAAACAAAGAAATAAGATAGAGAGGAATGAAAACAAACTGCGATCGATTTCAAAAAGGAAAGCGAATTACAAGGAATAAAGAAAGATGAAGCAAAAATAAAAACAGACAATTTCGTAATGGAAACTAATAATACAATTTAAAAAAAAAACTTAATTTAAGAACGAAATAACTTTTGAGAGACAAAATATCTCTGTAGTATCTACTAGTGACGGGATAATTCGAATTAAAAATAACCTATCATTCGATTATTCAAATAACCTGTATAATTCGATTATTAAATTTCGTTATTCCAATTAAATATAACCGGTAATTCCAGAAATGTGGTAGAAATTAGGCTCGAGTTTCGGTTGTACAGAGAATTCAGAAACATTTAAAGAAAAATTAAATTAATTAAGTAAAATTTGCTAAAATGTCAGCTTCGATACATGCGTCCCCAGATATTTGTAGAATATGTTCAGGGGGATTTCAGAGAGAAAACTAACCCTATGTTCATAAGGCAATTTTTGTTTATACTATTCTCCTGAATACATTCTCCAAATATAAGATTACAGTCCATCTTAATTTATTTGAGAACTAAAAGTCATCAATAAGTTGAAATTGTGAACGCGACGGCGAATTGGTACGACGGCGAATTGGCCCAACGGCGAATTGGTCCGACGGCGAATTGGTCCGACGGCGAATTGGCGACGGCGAATCGGCGGCGGCGAATTGGCGACGGCGAATCGTCCCATCCCGACCCCAAGGTTATGTTCTAATTAGTTTAGACGTTGTTTCACTCTTCAGTAATCTCACTTACCAGCAAGTAGCTAAATAGCATAATAAATAAATGGACTCACATCAAAGCTAGTTGCCAGTTACCCTTAAGTAAATTCTTAGAAATTATTAAATTCATCTTTGACACTTCCTACTGTGTTTTTGAAGAGAACTTTTACAGACTTAAAAAAGGCTCGCCCATGGGCAGCAATCTTTCCCCAATTTTGGCTCAGTACGTTGTTGACCAGTCATTGGATGACTGCATTCCTAAACTTTCATTTAACATTCCGTTTTTAAAGAAATTTGTTGACGATAATATTTGTGCCATACCTGACAGCAAACAAGACGAGATTCACACGAGATCCTTGACATCTTTAACCAGTATGAGCACAACATAAAATTTACTATTGAGTGTGAAGAAAACTGTAGTGTTCCCTTCTTGGACACGAAAGTTATCAGACAACATACCACGATTTTAAATTTTATGAAAAAATGAGCATTTTTGGGAATTTTTTTGCAATGTCAAAAATGATTGGGGATAAACGAAGGTAGGAAGACAAAATTTTTATAAGTCTCTTACAGAATTATCCAAATTTTTTCAGATTTTTCATGGGAATTACCCCTTTTAACCCTCTTCAAATTCCCCTCCTAAATACCCTTATTCTTTTTGATTGGTATTCCATACCTATATCTTCCAATAGGTACATAAATTGCAACTCCTACCACACTGTAAAAATGAAGATCAACGTTAAAGGCTTACGGTTAAGAGTCGAAAGAATCTCTGATTCATCTTTTCTAGCTACCAACCTTGCTAAATTTAAATCGATTTTTCTTGAAAATGGCTATCCTGTGACATTGGTCAACAAAATAATGAACCAACCCAGCAACAATAACACTTTCAATTTCACACATATGCCCGGTATTGATTCCAGATATAACGATATTACCAACGTTAACATAAATATTCATCATAAATATTATTCAACATCTTACACCTAAGATACAAAAAATTCTCTTACATTATGATCAAAATTTAAAAATAGCCAACCGACAAATTCTAACCTTAAAAACCATTTTCAGTAAATTAAAAACCCCTACTGATAAATTTGACCAATCCAATGTGATCTACAAAATACCTTGTGGACAGTGTGACAGTGTTTACATAGGTCAAACTTGCAGGTATCTCAAATCTCGTCTTTCTTCACACAAAAGTGATTCTCACAATGAACGAAAAATTGGTTGTTGTGCCCTAGCTGACTACTTCAAACAAACCAGACACAATTTCGATTATGAAAATTCCGAAATTTTAACTATCGAACCCAACTACTTCAAACGTAGTTTTTTAGAAATATATCACATTCTCATAAATAACAATACCATTAATAAACAAACTGATATTTCAAATTTAAGTTTAATTTATCATAATTTATTAACAAGTACCAACATACATAATACTTCTGATAGAAACTTGAGTAGTTTAATTTTTTAACACTTTTGAACTTACAATTAACTATCTGATCCCTTTTTTTTGTGTTAAATTTTACAAATTTTGTGCCTGTATCTAATTAATAATTTAAAGATTTTCTTTTTCTCTTGAGCTCTATCAGGATTACAGTCAGATTTTCAAATTTCCCGACGGATCTTTTCCCTCCAAATGATTTTAAACTAACCTAGAAGCGTTACAAGATAGGCGCCATTTTGCGTTTCAAATGTTTTGTCTATCATTTTAAATTGTGACTTGTAAATTTTAATTTGTTATATATAATTCAAAGTTATTAAGTGTCAATCATGGTTACTACGTAAGAAATTAATCCTGCTTGTCCAAAATGTGCAACTTTAGCTTTATTAATCTCACTTAGATGTAAGTAAAACTTTAAGACCTATATTTTTCAATTTTGTAACACTTTCACATTAATATTATAGCCTCCCTGATGAAGGAAATAAATACTTTCCGAAAGTATGGCATTCAAACAAACTTTTAATTGCCCCCTCTTGAGTGCTATCCTGCTAGAACTCTCAACTGTTCCTTAAGTTCGCAGTCGCGATCAGAAGCCATTTTATTATTGCAATAGTTGTTACACTCAGTCCCACCTGTTGACGTAAAAAGTCGTTATACAAGATATTCCAAAGGGTCGGCCCCAGGACAGATCCTTGCGGTACTCCGCATGTGGTTTCTCCCTCGCCGTTAAACTGGGTTATTACGAATCGGTTCTTCAGGTTTGATTGAATGATTTTCATTAAATAATTGCTCATGTTAGAATCTTTTAATGTATATATAACATGCAGCCGCGAGGCTGAGTTGAAGGCGTTCTCTATATCCAGTGGTGATCGCGTAGGATCTTTTCTTCTAATTCCTCAGTATGGCTTAAATTTGGCGACCGTTCTGCAGTAAGATTGCTAAACTACACGAGAGTTTTCTTTGCGTAAGTTACGATGCGTTTTCTTGTCAATAGTTGGTCTGTGGAACCTGTGAAATTTCTCCGACACGTTGTTTTTCTGTTGCGTTTTGTTTCATTGAAAAAACTGCGCAGCTAACGTAAGCAATTAAATGATTGTTTAAATATACTAATTGAATTATTTGCTGAAAAATTTCCTACTTGAATTAAACACGGATAACTTTATAAAATTACAGCTGATCGTAAAAACTTCCGCGCAGATGTTGTAGGTTGCAATCTTAGACATTTTATTTGGAATTTGTGGATTGCATGAGTTTCCATTCAACGTAACTGTCAGTTCAGTGGGTACAATTTTCCCGAAGATCATTAAAACATTTTAGCTCAATCGTTACCATTTGATGATGATGATATATTGCAGACTTTAAATTTGTCACAACTATTAAAGCTACGGTGTACATACATAGAAGAGACAACTTAATTTTTCAAGCGTACTTTCGACTTTGACAAATAAGTCGGTAGTTTGAAAAATAAATAATCTTTGTGTACTCTTTACATGGTGACAACAAAATATTAAACACTTACCATTCGATCTAGTTGTAAAATGAAACACAGGTGATAATTTATTCCATCCATGAAAGTTCTTAGCCTGCACCCGAACTTCGTATTTAGTAGCCGGTTGTAATCCCTTAATTAGGTAAGACATCTTCTGGCGAGTCACTCCCGGAAATGGTGGAGGCACCGACAGTTGCGACCCTATACCGCCGATTCCGGACAAAACGACGCTGTTCCAGTCATTCTTATAAGAAACGATCGCAGATGAATTGGACATATCGGATGAATGATGCATGCGTCGATGTTTAGTTTCTTGGCGAAAGAATAAACGATATTCTATTACAGACGCGTGACTATTGACCGACCAGGACACATTGTACGTGTCCTTTTCCGAACTGATTGGAGGCGAGTCAAACACAGCCAAGCCAGCTGTTCCAGTTAAGATCAGATGACCACGGGCTTTGCCGTGGATGTTATTTGCAACACAACTGAAAACAAATATTTACTTTAGATTTCTTTTTTTTTTATTTGTATTACACGAATAAAATGAAATCGTTACACGCGGTGAATGCTGGTCTCTCTAACGAAAGCTGTTGTATGACATACATGAAATTTCTCTAGTTTCGAAGTTAACCATCAGGTTGATTACGTTTTCCAATTAGTTCGCACGGATGCCGCATCGTTCGGGCCGGCGAACTTAGCGAAACGCGTTGATCGCACTTCCGGCGATCGCGCACGGATAGCGCCCTAATACTTTGTAATTAAATCGTGATGCATGTAGTTTTACCTGTAATTTCCGAAATCTGCGGCGGTAACGTTCCTAATTACGAGCGTGTATCTATTACCCCTGGCGTGCGAGGCATGTTGTTCGGTGGTTCCGAGTTGAGCTGTGTCTTTATACCACAACACCTGGAATTAGACCAACATTCAGTTGAATGAGTGAAAGTTTAGCAACTAATCCCAACTACCATTAATAGTTAGATCACGAAAGCTTATTATTTGTTTAAGTTTATTCAGTGTTTAATAAATGCCACAATTAGTAGATTTTTTTATGAAATAGGAAAATTTCTAGAATATATAACAAGTTTTTACTTAGACTTACCGTAGGTGTCGGTTCAGCATGAACGATGCAAACAAGCTGAGCTTCCAGGCCAATTCCGGTGTGAACGGTTCCCCTTTCAGCTTCCACTTCAGGTGCATCTGTGAAGCGGATGCATACTGATGAGCGCCCACACACGAGGGCATACTACAAACTAGCACTTACATAAAACGTTTAGCATGATGTGTTTGGTGTCTGGTTGGCCGACGCCGTTGTCCGCAGAGCATTGGTACTGTCCGGCCGAATGACGATCTGCATGCTGTATGACGAGAGACAGACCGGACACTGAACGTTCTCCGCTAGGCAAAACGTTGTTTTTACGAGTCCAGGCAATTGTAGGGACCGGATTGCCGGAAGCTCTGCATTCCATTTTGACAGTGGCACCCTGGAGCACGTCCAGAGGACCACTGTGGGAGACGTAGTGTATTCTAGGTGGAACTGAAAGAAACGGAGTAAAACATAAGTTCTCCAATTAACAGAAAACTTTAGCTTTAGTTTTACAAGTTAGCGTTCGTTGAAAATTCGAAAAAAGGAAGATCTTAACGTGTAGCTCACAAGCTGAAACTTAAATATAATTAAGTGGAATTTTCAAGAAAAAGAGCTACTTAGAGCTGCTTCCAGGAGAATTATTTCAATAGTGCCTAGATGTATAAAAAGAATCGAAAATTAACTAAGGACTGTTCATTTTACTAAACGGACACTAAATTAGTGTTATAAGCTTTAATTTTTTTCTTGAATCTCACTTTATTTCATTTCTAAATTATAAAACAACTTATATCAGTTCATAGTAATTATAAACTCAAGAGCATAACTATAGCCCCGCTCCCAATTTTTGATTTTTTTGTTCCTAAAACAACAATAATTTAATTTTACTTAGACGAACCATAAAAGAAGTTAAAATAGTAATTGAAAACTAATTGATAATTCGAACAAACAATTTATGTAATTTATTTTAAAAAAATGTTAAAACTGAACAGTGCATAACTATAGCGCCGGTTGAAATAAATTAATGAAATCCAAGGTGGCTGTGCCCCTTATTAAAAACAAAAGAAACAAGTAATTTTATCATTAAACGTCATTACTTTCTGACAATTAAACTGAAAGTGCCTCGAGGAAGTTATCTTTCTGAGTTGGAGAAGGTAAAATCTTGGCTTTTTGTGATGAAGGTTTGAGTCGACGTGAAATTGCTCGAAGAATTAACCGATCGCGTAAAGTTGTATCAAATTATTTGAGAAATCCTGTTCAGTATGGGACAAACAAAAAAGGCGGATCAAAAAAGAAGATTTCACCGAGAACAGAAAGAAGAATTATTGCTGCAGCAAGCAATAGCTTGAAAAGTTGTAAAAGAATAGCTTCAGAATGTGGAGCAAATGTTTCCCGGTGGACAATTCGAAGAATTTTGAACAAAAGTGAATATATCGTGCGTCAAAAGTTGAAAACAGCTCCGCGTCTTCTGCCTCGCCATAAAATTGCCAGGTTGCAATTTGCTCGGGAGAATATGAACCGCAATTGGGAGAATGTAAGATATTTATTTTTATTCAACTGTACCTCATTTTAGATAATTTTTTCTGACGAAAAAAAGTTTAAATTAGATGGTCCAGACGGATTCAATCGTTACTGGCGGGATTTAAGAAAAGAGCCTCAGTATTTTTCAAAGAGAAATTTTGGGGGTGGTACATTAATGGTTTGGGGTGCCTTTACCAAAACTGGGGTTTTAATATTAGCTTACCCATCAACACGAATGAATAGCAGAGAATATCTCGACGTTCTTGAAGCACATTTAATTCCATTTTTAAATAACAACGATCATCAACACTGGGTCTACCAACAAGTCAATGCACGAATACATGTTAGTAGGAAATCTATGGCTTGGTTCGAAAGAAGAAATATCCAATTATTGGATTGGCCTTCCTGTTCTCCAGACATTAACCCAATAGAAAACCTTTGAGGAATTTTGGTTCGCCGAGTTTATCGTGATAATAAACAGTATGCCACAATTAATGAACTCAAAATTGCATTAGAAGAAGTTTGGGTTAATTTAGAGCCACAAATATTGACTAACTTGGTTGAAAGCATGCCTTCAAGGATTTTTGAGTTAATCACAAAAAACGGAGGACCAACCCATTATTAAAGAGTTAATTTTTGTTTGAAATGTACCTAGGGGCTATAGTTATGCACTGTTCAATTTCAATATTTTTCTTACAAAACTATATGATTTGCTTCTAAGTACTTCTGAATTGGTTTATTGTTTCTGTTTTAGTTATTTTAATCACTCTTCTAAATTACATGAAGTTGTCTTTGAATTAGACAAAAAAAATCAAAAATTGGGAGCGGGGCTATAGTTATGCTCTTGAGTTTATAAAAATCAAATATAATCAAGAACGATAGAAATTTCGAACTTTTACTGGAATACCAGCCATAAGCCTTTGCACAGTCTCCGCTGAAATTTTTCGGTTAGCTACACCCCACATTTGTTTAAATTCTTCAATTGTTTTAGCTTCTCGGCCGTCTTTTCTCAAGTATCTTTTTATAATAGCCCAGTAGCGCTCAATGGGGCGAAGCTCAGGACAGTTTGGTGGATTATCCAGTTTTTTTTTTACAAAATCAACATTGTTAGAGTTCAACAGTTCCAACGTCGTACCAGAGTAGTGGGCAGATGCCAAATCGGGCCAAAATAATGGTGGAATGTTGTGCCTACGGTAAAGGGGTGGCAAACGTTTTTGTATGCATTCTTTCTTATAGACGTCGCTTCCAATTGTACCGGACGTAAAAAATGCAGAACTCTTAAGCCCACAAGAACATATGGCTTGCCATACAAGAATTTTCTTCCCAAATTTTTCTGTTTTAATTGTTCTCAAATTATCAGGTACAGTTGCGGACAGAAAATTTCGGATGTCACCGTCATTCCACTGACGTAAAAGTTAAGAAATTCCTATATGTATACGTCAGATGAGTGACAGTGATATCCGAAATTTTCTGTCCGCGACTGTACATCTTCTCCCACAACAGCATTATAAAATTGAGACCCTGGTAACGTACTGCTGTCCATTTTGACGTACGTTTCGCCATCCCTAAGGACGCAACGAGTTTTGCTTTGAATCAAAATCCTGTACAACCTTCCGCAGCGTTCCTTCGATCGAATTTTTTGTTCTTCGCTTCTCTTCGGCATTTTTTGTTTTTTGTAAGTTCGTATGTTATTCCTTTTTTTGTTATTTTGTACAGTACCTACGTTAACACCTTCCTTTTTAGCTCGTACAGACATACATTTTTCTGATTTTAATAACTTCACAATGTTTTTCTCGGTTTTCGCAATTGCCGGACCTCTTCTGCGCCGCGATTTGGATAAATCATCAAGCGTGTGATGCTCCCCAAATTGTTTGATTATTTGAAAAACCACCGACTTTGAACATTTTGCAATTTTGGCGAGTTTTCGTATAGATAACTTTTCTGAACACCACTTTTGCACAATTAGTTTTCTGACTTCGATATCAATTCGCTTCATTATTGCGAATCTTTGACAACTGTTGCAAACAAAAGTCACAATTGACAATCGTCACTTGGCTGAAGCTATCAAGGCCTACTACTAAAAAAATTCAGCGTAAGATTAAAAGTGTCCGTTTAGTAAAATGAACAGTCCTTAGAGGAGAAAAAATTGTATTATCAGTTCATTTTATGAAATTAAAACAAAATATTTCAAATTTGTTTAACAATAATAAATAAATACATCGTCATTTGAATGTAGAAAATTAAAAGCAAATTGGTGAATGTTAATACGACGGATTGTTATTTAAGTAAAATATCAGGAACAATCTGAATTTAAGTTTAGTTAACTGTTGAAGTATGAATTAACGCTCTACTTTAAAGACCCATTAAAAAGGAATTTGCCTTTTTTAAAATTAAATAAAACTAAGGAGGAATTTAGTTGATTATTTCACGAAAACCAATGTGAGAAAAATTCACGACGAAAACAAACTTGCGGAATGGTGGGGCTTGAAACCATCTTAAAGAAACTCGACAGGAACTGATTTTTCTCCGCGAACTGCATATTGTTATCGGTTCTTGTAAGTAGGTGATTGACATTATAATAAGCCACCATAACATAGAAGTAGCCACCAAGAAAGAATACAAGGATGCTCATTCTTACTGTTTTTTTTTTGTACGCCTACGCAAGTCAAAACAAAATTTGTCTCCACTTGCTGAAAAAGCAGAACTTTCCTGACTTGCCGATGCAAGGCGTTTCAGAGTGGCACCGGCTACAATAAGAACAGAAATTTTCTACGATTTATGCTATAAAAAACGAATTCGGAATATCCTAAAAAATCTGTCAACTAACAATTTTATATTTTATATTAGAATCAGTTTTACTTTTTAAATTAAACATAATATAAACTATTTAAACAATGTAATTAATAATTATTTCATGTTCTTGTTAAAATGATGATTATTAATTTAAAATTTAAAATAAGAAAACTGTTAAACATAATCTCGCCGGTAAAGTGTTTATTTCAGCATTCAACTAATGATTTAATTAAAAATTTAATTTTATTACACACTTTAGGTTTAGACTTAGCAATCTGAATATAAACACGTCAGTATTTTAGGTATTAAAATATGAAAAACCCTACTCAAACTTTCTAAGAGGCTATTAAGAGAAACCGTAATAAAAATGAAAATATACAGCGAGCGTTATCCTTGGATACGTGATTCGGGATGTTATATTTCAGGAAGAATAATCGCTCAGACGTGAAAGATTATGGCAAGTTCGCGATTCGCCCAAAATTAAATCATTTAACAGAAGGCATTTGTAGTAAGTAAACGATAGCTCATGAGGGTACCGTCCGCCCACGCACAAATGTTACTTTTACGTTGTTATCCTATACATCCTGGAGGATCCTCGGATGGATATCCGCACGCACCGGGAATAGTTAGGAGCACGGGTGCTTTGATAGTTTTCCGGTAAAATTGCGAGGCCGTTCCATAAATAATTAAAGCGCCCGAGGTAGTAGCCAGTCGGATATTAATGCGAGCTTACATGTAATGTTTCAGGGGCTCCCAGTTCAGGAATTTACGTAATTTAGAAGTCATGAATCGCCCTTCTGCGCGCCCACCGCTATCTCAGATTATTGCGTTACGGTAATCTAGTAAATCGTTTCCAGATTAAGCCTTTCCTACGTTTAATAACTTAAATTACAGATCCTAATTAATTTCTAGGTGGATACCCAAAGTGGATGTGATATTATAATGTGGATACCTAAATACCTAAAATCTCTGCTTTTGATCTTTGTCCTTCACAAGAATATTTAAAATATATTCATGGAATGTTATTTGAAACCTATATCTCATATTTATTGAAAAAATTACAGTATTACGACAAAAAAATGTTTCTTGATGTAAAGGATTTCGATTGAAAGGATTTCGGGAGCTATGATTTTATACGAATTCAAAAAAGGATTAAGAGAAATATTTAATTGGTTGTTATGGGGGAAACGTACAAAGGTTTCAATAGAAGATTCAAATATCATGTGTCTATTAAAAATATTGTTTCATCCTGTTGTATAGGCCACCAGAAAAGCAGGTGAGAACGGATGGTTCTCGTGTATCCTTGATCGACTCTGGATGCGTGTATAAAAGCAGAAGTGAGCGTAAAATTTAAAGAATTTTAATTCGGAGATAATTTTTCGAATTTGAACATCATACTGTAGAAACGCTAGTATCGAATGGAAGTATTTTAGAGTACAAATCTTACAGTACACGTAGCATCGTAAAATTCTTTCTTTTAGCATAGAAAGTGTAATTTCTAATTGTAATACATGTAATACAAAATGATTTACTTTTTGATGATGAAGATTAAAAATATATGTTGTATAAAAACAAAGCACTGTACTTATTATCGTAATTATATATTTCATTTTTAAGCTCACGCTCGAGGCGCAGAGCTATTACATAATTCAAAGATAAAATAAAATTATTTAAATCGCTCCTGTGTATATGCTTTATCAGGACGCCCGCCGCCACTTCTATAAGAAACTTGGTTCAGTTTTATCTGACACACTAAATTTCGAGCAAAATCGGCGAAAATACTAATTATTGTTATTATCCCACCCTTTAACAATCAAGATTATTCCTGCATCTAAATAGAAATGACGTCAGAGGTAAGCTTTATTTATACAACGGGTTTTATTTGCATATCACCTGCGCGCTCACAATTTATCGCCCAACGAAATTATCAACCCGCTGCGATCTCCCCGTTATTTAGTGCAAAAAAGATTCATCTTCTGATAGGAAGTTTAATCGCGACCGTGAGCTTAACAAGGATTTGATTGAATAAATTACAGAAAAAGGGCATTTCTTTGTACATACCCCTATTATATTACCGGGCCATGTTATCATGAAATTTAAAGCTCTCGTTAACGAACACGCAGATTTCGTTGCTTTTTTGTGTTATTAGTTGTGCCTCATTAGACAAGTTATGCATGCCCCCGAGTTAAGCACAAAGTTTTAACAAGTTGCAATGAAGCTGAAGGATTGACTTTAGCAAAACTTATCACGAGTGATGATAGTTTCGTTCGAATTACTCATATTTCGTATCCGTCCGCTCAAATTAAAACTCCGGCAAGTTTTGAACGCTTTGGTCATTTTGCAGTTTGAATTTACTGCAAGTTATTAACACATTCCTCTTCCAAATCAATACATCCCTTACTTCAATGAAGTTATTATCGACTAAGGGATATGTGGAACGAACAGCTAACAACTGTAATTAACTCGCATTAGCACACGATGTGATGTGAAAATTGCACGTGGTTAATATTTACTTTAAATATTTTATGAGATCACCTAAGTACTGATTGTGATGGCAAATGGGAATATTAAATCGTCGTGGAAACTATTTAAATATTGATGATAATTTTAACCAATCGATAAAATGTACTCGTCAATAATTTAAACTAGTAAATGCCAGTAATAAATAAGCGGTCAGTATTTAACAGAACTGAGAGTAAACACCTATTCGTTGTTAAAATATGTCATTTTAAAAACCCAATGTATCTAAGCAAGTAATAGCTTTATAGGTACATTATAGGTATTATGTCTTACTTCGAAATTTTAAGCCTTAACGAAAATACCCAACAAAGAAACAATGCGTACTTTTACTTTTTTGGCAGTGTATAATTATTTCTTATGTTAATGCTTTTCAAACAGGCGGAGAATCCATCAAGCAATGAGAAGCAACTTCGTGATTTTCAAATATTTTATTAAAATTTGTAAACAAGTAAATTTTGTTAGATACACTTGGTAGAGTCATACGTGTACCTCCAACATCTCATAAAACGCAGATTGCTGTTTTTGTTGCTAGGAAAAAACTAAAATCTTTTGGAATAAACCCTATTGTCAAAGTGATGCGCCTTATGTCCATATGCACCGAAAAAATAAACTCAGGTTAACTTTAAGAGTCATTTCGAATAACCAATGGCCGCATGCACAGAATACTTAAGATGAGTTTAAATGTAAGTGACGTTTATAATATGACATTTGAAGTTTGATAACATTTTGTATGTCACAATCTAAGTTAAAATGAGTTAATTTGTTCGGTGCACACGGACATTAGGCCCAGTTGTAGAATTCTGGCTTAACTTTAAACCAAAGCTTAAACCCATAACAACGATTATTTCAACAATTAATTGTTGTTAAGGTCTTAAGCTTTGGTTCAAAGGACAATTAACTGTTGAAATAATCGTTGTTACGTGTTTAAACTTCAGATTAAGTTGTACAATGCCAATTTAAAATTAAGCTGAAGCTAAGATTCGTATCAACGGTTAAGGGTTTAAACTTTGACTTAGGGCCAGTAGTATAAAACGTAGTTAAATACTCGATCAAGTTGCTACTGTGTGATTAAGCAATATCATTGGAGGAAAGTTTAAGTTTCCACCAACGATATTGCTTAACCACACAGTTAACTTGATCGAGTGGTTAACTAGGTTTTATACTACTGGCCCTTAAAGTTAAATTGGAGTTGGACAACTGGTCCTTACATAACGTTGTGATACTTCAAATGTCATGTTATAAACACCGATAAAACTTAAGCTCAGCTTAAGTGTTTGGTACATGTGGCCATTAGATTCCATAAACGTAAATCACATTTAACTCTCGGTTTATTCCCAGGAAATCTGGGGGTAAATTTAATAAAACAAGTGTTGATATGGCATTAAATTGAAGCGATGAAGTGTAAATTGAACTTGTGGCTTTAATCAAAACTGACACATCAAATAATTGTCAGAACGATAAGTCAATTGAACCAAATAAATGCGTTTAATTTAAAACAATTATAGGAAATGTATTCCGTTATTTTGTTCTCACAAGTTACGTCTACGGGGGAAAATTTCTCTAATTTTTACTTTTTCCCATTTGTTCTATGACGCGACGATTTCCAAATTCTCGTGACTTTCTGTGAAAAAGGGGAGGTTCCCCTTCTAGAACTTTGGAACCACAATATTTTCCTAATATTTGATAGAATTTCTGTCAATAGCTGATAGCTGTCAATGGTCAGTTTAAAAAAATGTGGACCCTTTAAATGACCACTGGAAATGTGATTCTCGGACCCAGCCAATAGTAATGTGAATCTGTCAAAACAATTATTATTGCCTCGTTCGGAAATATAACGTCCTTCACGAAATTAAAGTTCAAGTTATAAAAGCACAAAATTGTAACCATAAGGGAAAGCTACTTTTTAAAAAGTATTGATACCCAATAGCTTTCAATATGTTATACGTATATCTACTGAGCTTTTGCAATTGTGAAGGGTTTGAAAAAAAATTTTTAGTTTAACTGAAGATCATTGTACTTGTTTCTATATTTTCGTCAGTTGTCGTTCGATTTTAGACATGGGACTTAAAATGTTCCCGTTTTTTTTATATCACGTTTCGGCATTACTCGGCTCGGAGTTAATCGATTTGGAGCATAAAATCGAACTAGTAGCATCAATATTTCTTTGCCTTTCTACAAATATCAGTTCATCCGTTCAGAATTAGAAAACATCTCGTTCGTTGATTTCTTCGACATTTTTATGATAATTTATTAAATCTGTAGTAAGCGTCAACTTGCACAAAATCGTCAAGTCGACTTCAACGGTCAGATTAAAACTCAGGGTCATGACAGGGAAAACAGGTCACCTGGCATAAGTCTTACCACTGACTTGACGATTTTGTTCAAGTTGACCCTTTGCTTTTATAATGTATTGAAGGTTAATTAATGCTTGCAAGACCATAATTACCTACATTTCAAAGGTACAATCTGTTAGCTATTTTCCAATTTTAAGACATTTCAGTTTAAATCAGACACCATGCCTAATAATTACCAATAATATTCATTGGTACTTAATGTACCATCGTAATCATAAAAACCGACTACACTCGAAATTTTAGTCAATTGAAGCGTGCTTTAAAATGAACTTCTGTCATTTTGACAGTAATATTATTTTGACAAATCAAATAAAAATACCCCAATTAAAAGCAATTCAGTGAGCAATAATTCGAACGCGACTTCAAGACAAAATCAGTATTCGGGAAATTGCAGCTGAATTTGCTGTTAGTATTACTAATCATAGAGAATATTTATTTCTTTGGAATCGAATGAGATGGATTTATAGGTTGACAAATACATGACAAATGGTGTTAAACCTAATGTTAAACAACTACATTTTTTGAAAATGGAAGTGTCGATTTCACTTCACATATAGTCGATTTTTATGATCACGATGGTACTTAATATTACAGTCTTTTTCTTTTGGTTTTCCCCTTTTGTCAATTATGTTTCTGAATTTGTCAAATGACTTTCCAATCTGCAGGCCTACTATACTTTGAACGGATTGGAAAGTCATTTTTTGACAAATTAGGAAACACATTTGACAAAAGGGGAAAAGCAATAGAAAAAGACTGCATAAGATACTAATTTATATTATGTAAAATGTAAGCCTAAATGGGTAATTGCCTTTAAAAAATAAATGAATAAAGTTCAAACTGGGATCGGTATTACAAAACTAATTTACATTAGATCTGGAAAGCTCTTTCTTTCGATCTTCCGCCAAAGTTAATAATTCATGGCGGTAATATAATAACGAGCCAGCTTAAAGTAAAACGCCCTTCTTCCTTCGAGCTTCCCTCGATGGCACGCATAATTTCGTGTCGAAGTCGAAGTTCGCGGACAACAAAGTTGCCGCGTAACTAAGTAAGGCATCTATAACACACACCTGTCCATCAAAGTAATCTTTACGGCCTATCAACAAAGAGCTTTCCGACGCAGAGCGTATCTGCTAACGACGTAATGTTTCGCGTATCATGCTTGTCGGTTGTAATATATTAGACGTCGAGGCGTGTACGAAATGTGAAACTTTTATTACGAGCCGCAGGAAGTAATCTCGCATCACGAAAAAAGCAGCTTCCACGAAACAAAGCGTTCCGCAATATTTTCCGAATTGTGTTATTGCGGAGATTTTCCAAATTAAATTTTCAGCTAACGCAGAAAAAAAATTAACGGCGAGCGAGCTTTTCCTCCTGAGAGCAACTACGATAGAAACAGAATTGAAAAGTCAGTATAAACAACTTGAACGTAACTCTTGCGGTCTTCAAGGGGAGCGCATTTTCTTTCTGGAGGTAAGAAACCCGCAGGCTGACAAATTTTTGTTAGATGTCGCGTTGTTTAAATAATTTTTCTTGGCAGACGGGAGCTTCGCCCACGGCCTTCTTTGTTTAGTTGGTTCGCCAACGATGAATCTGTCGTATAAATCAAAGAAAGCTGTCATGTGCACGATGGAAGAGAAAAATGGAGATATAAGTCGTGTCCGAGAAAGATTCCTTTTTTAATAATATATGTCAGATTTCAGGATATACTTACACATTTAAAAAGGAAAAAACATTTTTAGATAAAAGATATATACCTAACGTTGCCGCTGAACAAATAAATTTAATAAGTAACTGCAGGTAACTTATAATAATGGGAACTACGTACTGAAGAAGTTTTGATGAAGCGGAATACTTTGATGTTTAAAATATTGAACCGTGACTGCAATTTCAGCTGGAGCGTAGTATCAGGTGTAAAAATGTTGTAATATATATCTGACAAACATTTTTGTAACTTTTTCCTTATCTTTGTCGCGTTCAGTTCAAGAAATCCACAGTGGAGCATTAAAGTAATGTCTTCGCTGTCTGATGATAAAAATGTGTTTTCTCCTCTAATATACTTCACGTAGTAAGTTAGGAAGTTGCAACGTAGGTCACGAAACATCATCTCATTTCATAACTTAATGTCTTACCCTGACCCCATAAATATTTAAGCAAGGACTATAGAGAAAAGAAATATTGCCGGGGCCTTAAATTTTTAAAACCGAAACTTACCTAATATTTCTAAAGTGTGAGTGATCTCTCTGGGCTCCATCGTGCCAATCTGACAGACGTAATCGCCGGCATCCTGCGGTCGAACGTTTTTCAGCTCGAGGCTATAGCTGCCTCCGGCGAATCCGGGGATTCCGGGCAGGCTCGACGTCCCCGGCGACGCCGGTAAAAGACTGACGCGAGGGTCAGGGGTAACCTTAACCGGTCCTGCGGTCAGAACAGCGATGCCGCGCTTCCAGGCTAATACATAACTTCCTGAAACAACGAGACAAAACTAATTACAAAAAGGGTTGGCTCCTCTGGAAATTTACTAAAGTAATTCATTGTGTGTTTCTTAAAACTTTGTTGTTGCTGCCGCCGCAGCTTTCGGAGCACGGCATAAATTTAATTTCACGTTTACGATGCTGCGTCGTTGTTACGTCGCGTCGTTCTGTTTTGTTTCTTTATGTGTGTTTGTGGTTAAATAAAATTGTTTCGGATTCAATTTCCTTTGAGTTACAAATATGGAATTTTAAAATTATATTTCCACTGAAAATATATTAGCATTCTCGCTTTGTATAACCAATTTAGATTCTTTGTCGAGTTTTCCTAGAATAAACCATACGTGATAGTTTCAAATCAGGTAGGGAAAATAAACTAAAAGTTGACTATATTCAATGGTAAAGGGCTGTGAAAAATGATAAAAATTGGAAAAGAGATAAAACGAGTGGGTAAGAAAAAAGAAGACATGAAGATAGACAAAGAAAAATACAATCAAAAGAAATAAAGCGAAACGCCAGATCAGGCAAGCTATGATTCATAGCTGAAGAGGATTTAGAAAGAGTACACAAAGGGAAGCCCGGAAACTAAAGAAGGACTGAAAAGGATACCAAACTAAATACTTCATGGTCTTCTAAATTGTGGTCTGATTCAAAATAAAAGAAAAAATGAAGACGAAACAATCATTTGATTTTTTCACCAAAATCCAGCACTTTCCTCTACCAATCGTGAAACGAGTTTCCTAAACTCAAACACCTCAAAGATAGTTAGCAAAATAAAATAACTTAAAACTAAGTAGTCATTATTAAATATTTAGGCTTTCGTAAAAACGATGCTAATAAAATACTATTTTATTGTAACTATTTGAAACTAACCGTCTAACTATTTCCAGCAAGCAAAATTCTTCAGTTTTTACTACATCTCAAGACGGCAACATGATCATAGTGCGAAATAAACACAAACACCTAAGACCAAACTAGCTCAAAACAACGTAATTAGAAACTAGGATTATGAAGCTCAGCGTGCACGTAAAAAGCTCGAACAATTTGAAAATAATATACGTTGCAACAGAAGTTTATAAATACCGAGTCCAAAATATTCCCTCCCCGAGCTTAAAACTTAGTTCAGAACTTGCCAAGTCAGCGAAATAAGCACTCGGAGCTTCCGCGTTTGCTTTTAAAATTATCTACACAACGCCAGCTTTCGCGCACATAATAATATGTTTTACATAATGCTGCGTTGTGTGTTCAGCGTTTTTAATTTCTTAATTTAACGTCCGCTTAGGTTAAATTCTAGAAAACGAAATTTACTTGCCGAGATTATTTCATATCTAAAATTAACCGAGGTATTGTACTTAACACAACGCTTTTGCGTATATAAAGGCGAACGCCAAAGATTAAATTTTAATCAAATTTATCCAGGGTTAATTTTGACCGTTCCGCGTTGCCCTTCGCAGACGCTTTTATATAATCCTGCCATATTTAAATTCCGTCATGGTGAATGCGGAGCGGTGTCAAATATAAAAGCATCAGATGCCAAGTGCACGTGCGCGCTCCTTTATGTCTCCTTTACACATAATATTTTACGCTTACAAGTGGCGTAAGAGATGTGAAATGTGGAAAACCGCGAAATTTGAAAAGTAAACAATTTACACGTTCGGATATGCAAATATATTTGGGGAGGCGGAGACGTTCTTATGGTAGTCAATACACCGACTGTATCGAGAAAGCGTACGAATCAAAGTTTAAATTACGAACATGTATTTTTGAATAATGTAAATCCGATTCGAAAATATACTTACTCTACAATATTTAGTTGTTAATGTTTAAAATTGACTGAGAGCTTGTAAAGAATTATTCAAAAACAGATTGAACTATATTTGTTGATGTTGCAATTGGTGCTCAAATTAAATTACTCTTAATTAAAATAATTTGTTCTCGTTCATCGAGCTTAACAATCAACAAACGAGGTACGATGCTTTAATACTCATTAACACTAGATATATTTCATACTCTCTATTCGAATATATTTTATTTGCTGACTGATTGTGAGTTAATATGTCCTTAACCTAAAGTTTTCGAGAAAGTTGCAGCTGAAAATTTTCACAAGATCATTTGAGAGCATTGGCAATGCTTGCAGGTGGACGCAATTTTATTTGTTTAATGTTTAGTTGTGTATCTTCTTAGGAAACTCCTATTCATTTCAATCACGTTATTTATGTTTTAACATGTTTTCACTGCATAAAAGTAACATCTATTTCCCGAATCTTCTGAAATATTTTTCTCCGCGACTGGTGTACTCTTTGGGCTTCTCAACCATTATCATAAACGTTTCTAGCGAGGTGTGCCCAAAATTCTTCAATAGGTCTCGCCTGAGGATCATTTGGGGATTGTTTTCTGTGAGTACAAAATTAAAGTTACTTTCGTTTAAAAGATTCTGTTATTCTGGCGTAATGATTTTGTTAATACGTACTCATCATCAAAATGATGAAACAATATTTTGGCCCGATCTTGCTTCATGGCATTACGCCAGAATAACCAAGAATTTTTTTAAACGAAAGTAACATAAATTTTGTACTCAAAGAAGACAATCCCCAAATGTTCCTCAGGTGAGACCTATTGAAGAATTTTGGGCACATCTCGCTAGAAAAGTTTATGATAATGGTTGAGAAGCCCAAAACGAGCACCAGTTGCGGAGAAAAATATTTCAGAAGATTCGGGAAATAGATATTACTTTTGCCCAGCCAGAAATGCGGAATATTCGCAGAAAACTGCGCGCCAATGAAGATAATGGTCCTCTGGTAGTTATGTCAAATTAGTTACGCATTACTTTAGGATGTAGGAACAAGCCCGTTTTCTTTAAATACATCCTTTTGCTGCAACTGAGATATTTGCTTAACTTTTTTCTCTTTTAGTTGTTATCATTGGTTTAATGTTTAAATGAAAATAATCATTTGCAATAAAGTTTGTTTAAATATCCAATAATCACAAATCTTAATTCCATTATCTTGAAACCCTTAATTCTTAATAAGTTTTAAAGGAGTTATAAATCCTAATACAAATAAATGTAATGAAGTTACGTTTAATTGTATCTCCTTGTATACCTACCTGTTATATTTATAAAATATTATTAAATATTGTTTTAAAATGATAAATATTTTTGTAGATTTGAAATTTGCTTAAAAAATTAATAACAGTAAACGCAGCATAATTTTTTTCATGAAAGTCTAATTTCATAAAACTACAAGATAGGCCCGCCTTCCACTTCCGTTGCCAAAAGCAGTATATTACCTCACCCCTGCTCATTTCGGTATATCGTTACCTACTTACAAAAAGTAATTTAATTTTTTTTCTTGTTTTATTTTTCTTTCATTTCCCTTTTCATCTCAGAAACTACGTATTATTTATTTTCAATTTTACAACATGCAAGTTTCCTTTAAAAATACATCTAGCTTTAGTTGATTTATTTCCTTTTTTTCCTCAGAACGGGTCAGAAATAATAGCTGCTTTCCATTTACATATTAAGGCCCGATCTTTCCATGTCCTGATAAATTTATTTGGCAAATAACTTAACAAATATCGGGAACTTTATTAGGAGGTGGAAAGATCGGGCCTAAGTAAGGAAAAATGATCTGATGTACGATATTCAACCTCACCTTACATCAATAGCGTTTACACGTTTGGCGCAAAATGTCACATTCAAATCAAAGATAAATGTAGGTTATAAAACGCGAACTCAGGCAAGTGAGGACGAACAAAAGTTAGCTCACGAAGACGAAAGAGTAAATTCCTCAGATCATTTTCCTCAGCAGTTTTAAATATAACACGCAAATGAGCGAGGTGAGGTGAGGTCATCTGATAAAAAGGGTAAAAGGAAAACAGCTACTGTATCGTAGTTTTTATAAAAATATTTAAGTGATTCTCTGCTTTCAGTCTCCATCAACAATGAATAGAACTGGTCGAGATCAGATTAAATTGTTTCTATTTAATGTTACGTTTTTAGTTTGGCAAAAACATTTTTACAAAATCTTCATAATTTTATTAACTCTATACACACTGATATCACATTTACTCTAGAAATTGAACAAAACAATACCCTCAATTTTCTGGATTTAACAATTTCAAAAATCTCAAAAAACATGTATTCAATATTTATAGAAAATCAACTCACACTTCCCATGTAATACCATTTGATTCCAATCACCCTTTTCAACAAAGGATTTCAGCTTTTAATTGCTACATACATAGATTATTCATGATTCCCCTTTCATCTCAAGCTTTTAAGAATGAAGTCAATATTTTAAAACACTTAGCTATTAAAAATGGTTTTAACATTCAGTTAATTTCAAATTTAATAATCAAAAAACAACAAAAACTCGTCAACAATTCAGCTTATGCTCTTCCTCCTGAAAAACCAAATATCAGATATGTAAAATTAAATTATTTTGGCTCAATTTCATATAAATTAAGCTCATTAATCAAAAAACATGACAAAAATTTAAACGTTGCCTTTAGACCACCAATCAACCTTCAAAATTTAGTAGTACGTAATAAAGATGAAATTTCTGTTTTGCATAGATCAGGGGTTTATAGATTAAAATGTGACAATTGCTACTCAACCTATATAGGCCAATGTGGTAGACAATTTAAAACTAGAATTCCTGAACATTTAAAAAATCAAAATTCAATTTTTTTCAAACACTTAAAAATTCACAATCACTCGTTTACAATAGACAAAGGATTTAAACCTTTACATCTTTGCGAACATGGTTCACGTTTAAATATTTTGGAACATTTAGAAATTTATAAAAATATACAAGACAACAATTTCAGATCGCTTAATCTAAAGTCCACTCATGATTTCCCTTCTTTATTTTACACGCTTCAGTTGACCTCAGACCTCCGTACAGACAGTAATTGTTTCTAGTCGAAAATAATTTTAATCGTTTTTAATTGTTTTTATTGAATTTTAATATGAATTTAATAGTATTAATCTTTGAAAGTTATGTTATATTATTTCAATAACTCCTGATTTTCGGTAAGTTAAAATCTTATAAAAATTTTTTATTGTTAATTTAAATATTTTAAGATTTATCCCCTGAAGATGGCGAAAAGCCGAAACTAGTCGGGTTTATATAACTGGTGTGTAGATTAAAAACTATAAAACCTCCGTTTTTCATTTATTTATTTAATTTAATTAAAACTCGTTAATTTGCGTTCTAAATTTTACACTCCGAAAGCTTTGATTTTTTTTTGTATTCATTTTGTTCTCAAAATGTTAATATGTAGTTATGTTACACGTACAGTATGGTAATAAGTAAATGCCCCAAAACGCCAATGATTCACATTCTGATTCATATCTCTAATTAGATCTCTTTCACTGTGGCATCAAAATTAATGAAAGATTTTATTTTCGAGGTTGAAAGCTGCGACCGGAAGTTCGATCGGCGGGGAGCTTTTTGGGCGTCGCGCAGATTATTAGCGGCGGTGAAATTTATTGACAGAAAATTTAATTTGTAACCCGCCGTATTTTAGATTAACAGGAATTGATACGGATGATGTATTCGGCCGCGATCCGGGGGAAACAGAAGAACCGCCGGGACGGTTTCATTTGCATAGATAGATTACGGGCTTTAATGGATTACCGATTGGGAGTTTTGCTCGTTTTACTCTTTTTCTGTTGATCATAATGATGTTTCACTTTACGCGTTTCCAAAGTTGGCATTTCATCACAGGTGAACAATTTAAAAGTAAAATTGTGAAACAATTATATTTTGTTTATTTAAAATGAACATATTTTGGGTAAAGATAATGATTGCAATTGAGGATGACAAACTTTGATTTCTTACACTCACAATATAATTCCAAAACAATATTTTTAGTCCGGAAAAAAAGACGTTAACTTTTCCTCTCCCGTTTAAAATAATGTAGCTGCCGTTATAGTAATTCCGGTCCTCCTTCAGACTTTACTTTTTACGACACGAGTTACCTTATCGTACCCCTCGGCGTTAGCCCAACTCTTAAGTGGCATCCGCTGTCAATAGAGACCCGGTGTATTTGTATTTATTACGCAATTCAACACATTTTGATCGTTTTGTACGTCTTTTATTAGGTCCTATTGACCCCAAACTAAACATCAACATCTGAACGTTAAAGAAATGGCATTTTATCTGCCAGATATTAAAAGAAGTTAGTTTTTCATTTGATTAAAAAGTAGAAGCACCCTATTAAAAATGTTTCAACCCCAATCGATTGTATCTAAGCGCGAAGCTAACAGTAAAATACTAATACAAATTCTTGTTGGCAAAGTACGTACGGTGGTATAATATTTGCGTCATCTTGTTACCGGTTTATCTGCATAAGCAATTCAGGCCACGTCCACCGGCAGGCCTAATCCTAACATAATTAGGGTGTTTGTAAAAACGGCTTATCCTAAATTAGAATTCAGCTCGAGGAATTCGGACGTCAAAATCTGGCGACGTGTCCGCAGAATTTACATTGAGCGTCTACCTTACAACGAGGAGAGGAACCGGCAAAAATACCAAGTAGGTATTCGAGGTTGTAAGAACATTAAACGAGTCTGTGTTTCATAAAATGCTGCTGTTTAAATGTGAAAAATTTGGTGAAAATCCTGACTAAAGAGAAGTGGAAAATTATATTATTAATAATAATAAAAATAATAATTTTATTAATCCTTCCAACCTTATAAAGGTATAGGACAAGTCAAGAAGTCTAAATACTGTAATAACAATAATAATTCATACGACATCGGACAAATTATTCATTAATAGAATAATAAGCTTTAGAAATTAACAAAATTTTCAATTCCTTCTTAAATAACAAAACATTAATATTCTTAAATCTCGTGGGAGCTTATTATATAACATAATACCTTGATACTTGGGGCTGATTTTAAAAAAAGATAAGTTATGGTGGGGAATCTCGAGTAAACCCTGATTCCTAACATTATATGAATGATTAGAACCAAGGAGTTGATATTGATTAATATGAGTAACAACGTAAACTAAAGTTTCATAAATATACAGGCACGGAAGCGTGAGAATTTTAAGTTCTTTAAAATGTTCTTTACAGCTTTCAAATCTTCGTAGGCCAATGATATTTCGTATTGCTCTTTTCTGCATTCTAAATACTTTAACTAAGTCAGTGGCAGACCCCCAACATATAATCCCATAAGATAACACAGAATGAAAGCAACCATAGTAATACATCATAAGTGTGTCCTTGGGAATGATATTTTGAAGTCTGTAGATAACAAAGCAAATCGTGCAGAGTCGTTTACAAACCTGTTCAACATGCACATTCCATTTAAGGTGACTGTCGAAGTGGACGCCAAGGAATTTTGTTGCAGCAACTTGTGCAATTGACGTTTTGTCAGTTTTTATTAAGAGACTTTCATTGTCAAACTTAGATGAAGGACAGAAAAGATCGCTCATTGTTTTACTAATGTTAAGTTGAAGTTTGTTGGCCGTTATATTATACCTGGTTCTGATATTCTGCAGGGTAGAACTACGGTACTGCCTGTAGCGATTCTGTATGTTTGCCCTGGTGTTACGAAGTGTGGAACTCTTTCATTCGTGATGATGTCGAGGTCGTTAAGGTTCGTGTTACCCTCGACGAAGATACCTAGAATATAAAATACGGAATCACTGAAAGGTCAGATGTGACCGATAATAACAACATCAATATTCAATTTATTTAATATTTATAAAATGTATATTACGTTACATATAAATGTATTTTTTAATTAAGCTCAAAATTATGATACACCATTTTTTCTTCAAGCTTCCATAACCAATAGTTCTCAATCAGATTCGCAATAACGTAATGTAAACATTTCAATACTTTAAAGATATTTTCCCTTTCGTGTTTATTTTGCGTTCATACAGTATCTCAAACAGTTTTGGAGGTACTGTAGTTTTAAGAATTTAAGTGAACCAACCCCTAGAGCACCTACCTCCTTATACGAAGAAACTTTTTGGGTTTACTTAACTGTGTGTAAAAAAATACATTCTTGTAATGTGTGTGACTTTTTTGGAACACCCGGTGTAATTAAAATTAAATTTGCAGTAAACACATATCGTTTTCATTAAACAAGATAATTGCGTTTATTACGGATTATGTTAATGTTAATGTTCATTCCACCGTGTAAGGTAAAATGTTCGCCTTCTTTCTAAGAGAACTTCGAAGTCGCTTTCGAAAATCATTTACAACGCTGATTGTAATTTTATCTCAACCCATTTCATCCTTTTCCCAAGAGGAGAAAATCACCCACGTCCACATTGACTTCTTCTACTGCCGACGTTTCGTTCTCTATTGCAGAAGAACATCCTCAGGGCTGCTGGTGCTAGTTGTGTTGCTGCTGCTTCTCGTTAGTCGTCTCATTAGTGGTCTCAACGACTAACGAGAAGCAGCAGTAACACCACTAGCAGCAGCAGCCTTGAAGAAGATCTTCTACAATGAAGAACGAAACATCGGCAGTAGAAGAAGTCAACGTGATGCGGTTTCGGCCGGAAGCCAATTCAAACATAGTCTTTGAATTGTTTGTAACAATGTCATTAGATAACTTTTGATTAAAACGGTCTTATGTTCTACAGCGAAAGCCATCGTTAAACAAAGAAAAGATGTTCTGTTTAGCCTTGAAATCAGCTAATTTGTAAAAGAAACTTCACTGAAATGGGAACTTAATTCAAGACTGAAGTCACACAACAAGCCGTTAAACAACGTTAAGCAACTGTCATCCCTTTTTCTCTCTATCTTCTTTAATCAAAAAATCAAAACCAAGTTGATGAACTTTTCCAATTGAACAGTCGTTATAATAATAGGAAAAGTAAAGGACTTCATAACTTACGTCGAAAAAGAGATGAGGGTAAGCAAATACCAAAAAAAGGCAATCAAAATGTTGTGAGGAATTTCGAGATAAGAGATGGAATACCGAACAAAGTAAAGTTTCGGAAAAAAAGAGCAATTATTTCTTACAGGTTGATGAAATAATAACCCCCTTTAAAATATACTTGGTCCATCTGTCTGGTAGCTTCCCGCTGAAAAAAATTCTTTCGGTTGATGACATAATCAATTTTGCACTGCAATTTTAACTTCCTGGTAAGAGTATCATCGTTTGCCTCCCATGAGCTTTTTCAGTGGCCCAAAGCGATGACAGTCACTCAGGGGCAAATCTGGACTGTATGGAGGGTGAGGCAGTACTACATGGAGAAGAATAACATCCTTCTTAAAGAGACCGAGCATTTTTTGTCGTATGGTCGGTTTAACTTTTACAAGAAGTTCACCATAGTAAGCGGCATTAATTGTTCTTCAAGGAAATCGATATAAATTTGTTCAATAGCATCCCATAATAGGTACTGTCGCCATACCTTTGGTTAGACTTTAAAGTTTTTGGGTGGAGGTGAGCTTGTGAGATGCCATTCCATGTTTACATTGGTACTTTCTGGAATATAAAGATGCAGCCAGGTCTCATCAGTTATCATGATTCGCGGGATCGTCATTATCAAAGCGAAGCCAGAGTTCTCTACAATCTTTAAGTCGTGTCTGCTCTAGAAAACTGATTTGGAGGCCATCTGGCACTAATTTTATAAATTTAATAGTTTCTATACTTCCAACACTAATCTTTAAAATTTCAGCCATTTCCTTCACAGATATTCTCTTATTGCTCCGGGATGAGCTGGTCAACTTTTTGAGTGTTGACAGGATTCACAGCAGACACGGAAGGATTTACACCAATCGAGGATTGATTTGAACTTCTTCTCCAAACTACCTCTGAAGTCACTGATAGATTTCTGTTTCATTAAAAAGGAATTTAACAATTACACGGGATCGCCTGGTGGTCCACGGGTTTGCATATTTGCCTTTGGACCCGAAGGACGTGGGTTCAGTTCCCAATCCGGCGGTTGGTTTTTCAATTGCGGAAGAAAAGCGTAAACATACTTTCTTCTCGGATATGAAGTAAAACCGTAGGCTCCGTGTCAATAAAATCTTTGGCACGTTAGAAATTCCCACTGGGGGGATTCGGCTAAATTCTAATAGGGTTATATAGTTAGAACCTAAAGGTACGAGAAATATTCCACAACTCGATATCTTGCTTATTAAAAGGAAAAAAAAAATATTACATGATTCGCAACCGATTTGAAACATTGTTGGGCTAATAAAATTGCCTAATAAAATTATATTGCTACAAATAAGTTGCAATTGTTTATGACGTCAGCTAATATGCCTACAATGATGAATGCAAAACCTTCTTGCCCCTTAAAAAAATAAAAAGCAGGTCAAATTTGAACCCCCCTATACTAGTAATTATTTCTAAAACAATTGTCTCCTTTACTATCCTTAGCAAATATAGAAGATAACTGAAAACAAAAACTGAAGTAGTGGAAATGTGGTGCAAAGATTTAAGAAAAATCCGTCATTGCAGGAACGCAAGGATAGAAAATGAAGAAAAAGTTAAAACAAATTAAAGCACTCAAAGGTGGCATAGCTCTAAGGATTCTGGTGCTAAACCAGAACAAACAAAGTGGAGTGGAAAAGTAATGGTAAAATGGATAGCACAGTTATTTAGAAAATCGTGAAATGAGAATAAAACAATTATCAAACTACTACAAAAAGCGAAATAAAAGTTAAGTGTGAAAAGTGCAGAGCGACTTGCTTAGGATCAACCATCTTCAAAACGTACCTACACCAAAATAATAGAGTAAAATAAACTAAGAAAGCAAATAGAAGGGAAACTAGAAAATGAACAGGCAGCTTACAAGAAATCTAAACAGAACCACGATCATATAAGTATAGACATTGAATCAATGGTACAAATGAGCATGGAGATAAATATAAGCAAACCAATGTAATATTAGGAGAAAAATCGCAGGTAAAACAAAATAAGATAAAGACAAAATTGATCAAACAATAGATTAAAAACAATGTAAGTGGTACGAGCATGTATAGAGAATGTCTGTGGATTCACTAACTAAGACAGTGGCAGACGCCAAAAGAGTTGGGAAAAGAAGAGTTGGAAGGGTCATCGAACTGAAACGAATGACGCAAGATATGAAAATGTAGAATAAATTGGTGGAGACTTCTTTCGCATCAGCCGACGCCATAAAGCCAATGCTGTGAAACCAACAAGACGCCAGTGCAGTGCGTGCTTAGTTAGGTTATCGTAGTTATTAAATCAATTTATTAAGATGTTTAGATTTTCATTCGGGCAGATGCGATCGACCATACAAATTAATTTTCGATTATTGTTTAGGTTAAGTTCAATTTCGGTTTAAATTTATGTTTCCTTATACACATCACTCATTATAGGCCGAAGGCGCAATCAACCAAGAAATATGTAATTGGAAAACTATCTCATTTCAGTTAAATTTACATGTCAATATTTCACATTATTTATTTGTGCAGGAACGTCGTAGAGCGAGAACGCGAAATTAACAGAGATTAGTTTTGCACTTCTGGCGAACAACTCGTATCGTCTGCCGGAAGTATCGGAAACATTGTAGATTACTGTAGTTACATTACTTTTAATAAAGTTCATTAGTAGTAATCGTGTTTCACTTTAATCTCGCTCGCAAAATTACAACATCAATAATAAAGAAGAAGAAGACTGGAGGTTTAAGAAAAGAATAAGTAATTAGTAGAAATGTAATTGAAGAGGCATGTAATATTATTAAAAAAATCTCATCTGTCATAGTTGTATTAAGAAATACCTACAGCGAAATTGTTTTAAGGAACGCGATAACTTAATTATGAACTTAGTTGTACGCACCGAACTTATCTCATCCGATACAACAATGCAATTAGTCGGCAGAAAGATTTCCACTGAACTACTCGAAGTATTGTGTAACAAATCCGCAACCTCCTGTAATTAATACGAAACTTCGCAGCAGCGCGACTGCGAAATTTGAGACGCTGATTAAAAGCTTCCCTCGGAGATGTTCCCGCATTATTTTCGCCGTGGAGATCGTTCGCAATTTAAATTATTGTAGCGCGGAAATAGTTCGCCAACAAACGCGATATAAGTTCCGCGCGGGCCTGTCACTGCTAATTTAATAAAAAATTTATTCCCGTGCCCGGGAACTTTGCCAACGAAAATTAAACTAATCGGAAACTTTGCCGATTAATTTTATTTTTTCAGCTTCATTCAGACGGAACGTTAATATTGATTACGAACTGCGGAAATGGGAGATTTCTCTTTATGGAAAAATTAAAAGTCGCCCGGACAAAAGGAGGAAATTTCATCAATCCAAGACGAGTCTTACTCATATTGAACGACGTGTATTGAAATTGAGATATTAAAGTGTCTCCGTGTCGCTCCATAGAAGTCTGCCATCGCTCTAATGGATTCATTATAAAATTAATCAAAGTCGCCCGAGGATATGGAGCGAGGCTGACGCTCAACGTTAAGGGATGATCGCATCAGGCCGTTCACAATGGACTGTTTTTCTTCGTGCTGCGCCGTTATTAAAATTTACAAAAGTGTGTTTACACTAAACAACGTTTTTAATGGGATTTTTATGAATGCCTTCGTGTTAAATTGTTATCGATATGGCTTTGTTCCCCCGAATCTTTTTCATTAAAAATGTGATTAGATTTACCTCTTGTTTCCCATCCACTGTTTTTATCTTCTTCATAAGGATACCCAACGACAAAGCTTTCCTGCAAAATATCTTTTGTGTTTTGACGTCTACGGTTGTAAATAACAACAATAAAACTATTAGATTTAATGATTTAATTGCAGGACAAACGAATTAAATCTGTGAGAAAACGAAAGCTAACATTTATTCTAGTAGAATTTTCTGTTGTAAGTCCAAATAAAATATTTTTGTATTTTGTATTGATGAAAGGTTATTTTTGGTTTACTTTTATTTTAAGTTTTTAAAAAATATATTAAATGAAGATGAAATGAATAACAAAACAATATTGAAAATTAAATTATGATCAATAACTTTTAAGTATTAAGAATTCCCCAGATTACTATAACAAATGACATTACCTAGCACTATAATTCAATTATTTTGTTTATTAAGAGATGCAATGCATTTCTAATGCTATAATATCAAAGTTGGTATTGATCTAAACCATCGTCCTGCATGTACATTCGACTTGTCCCCATTCCAGTTCTACCTCCACGGAGATGCAATACACCAACACAAATTGACTTTTTGATTGATCCGTTTAATTTAGGGTTTAATTGAAAATCAGTGAGCGAGTCCGGCTTGCATTTTGTTATTTAATTTAATTAAACATTTAATTAAATGCAAGACTCCATTGGATACGCCGACGTCTCGGCTTACTTTATTAATATGCAAATCCGGTTCGACAGCAATAAAACAAAGGGGTGCGATCCATTTGAAACAGCTCGGATTTAACAACTTGTTTTATATAAGTTGTTGAAATTTGTGATTTAATAAATGATTGTTGCATCTCATTCTGAAGGTACTTGTTTTTCGCTTGTTGGTATCATGTTGAATGAGATTAAGTAGAGCAATGGTTCTATTTTTAATAGTTTAAACTCCACCAAGTACAATGTACATTATATTATGAAGTTACTTCCAAAAATCAAAGATTGAATGCTCTTGGGCTTCAAGAAAACCAGGAGTGGTGGAAATCCATGAATCCACTGATGGTAGGTTTCATTTCATGATAAATGATTAGGATTCTTTTCGTGCTCTTTTTACTTTTTGCAAATGTTGTTGGAGCAACCTAAGTCGGTTTGTTCCTATGGCCTTTGACTCTGTTTCTAAAACCAGGTCTCCAACGAAAAATTTATCCACCATAAATAAATTCGTTCTTCGGGTCCCCATACTCTTTACCGATTCATGCTGACTGTTTGACATTAAACGGCCACCACTTCGATTTCGACTGCTACGGCGCGCAACTATTTAAATATTAATAATACCGAAGCACTCGCAAAGTAAACGGACCGGAATTTTTTATCGACGTCTTATCGGAAACTTGTTCCGTTTGTAGTATAGCTTCGGCGGGAATATTCTTCAAATATTGATCCTGGACGATATTCTTTTTTCACAGCTCCCACTTTATTAAATTTTCTTAGCAAATATTGAAGCGCACTCGCTGATCTTGCTTGGCGAAACTAGTATGTAAATTGGATGTTGGAATCAATATCCATTCTTGTATTGCTTTCTACTTGTTACTAAGTATTTTGTAAGGTTCAGGGAAACTGTTGCGAATCGAAAAATGTTCAGCAAGTTAAATTGTATAGTTTGGAATTTATTTAAAGTTTTTAACTTGTTTGATACATACATATAAAGGCTGGTCTACACGCAACGACTTATCGTACGATAAAACGGTCATGCAAATCGTTCGACAAAATGTACGGTTTACACACAGTTTCATTTTATCGTCCAAATCCCATTATACAACTTTCAGTTGCGCGATGATCGTCATGGAAGAAGTACTCCTGTTTTCAATTTATGCTGTTTTCATTGCAAGAAAAACTCTAAATAAACGAAGAACTCGACGATTAGGATGGTTCAGGGAATGGCTCTTGGAAAACTACGATCTAGGTCAATAAGTTCGTTTAAAAATTGGCGAGAACACTGTCGAAGATTCGGCGTTCTTGGTCTTTGCAAATATACAAATTGAAATAAAGATAATAAATACAAGATTAAGAAGAAACTCGTGCAATCTGATCGCGGGCCACAACAAACGCAAAGAACCTTGAAACAAAACTGACTTATCGAACGACTTGTCGAATCAGACAAATCGTATCAAGTAAGACGGAGCGTGTAGACACAAAACGAGAACGATCCGACAAGACGGAACGTCTGGACTCTGGACAAATCTGACATCTTACCGGTCAGTTTTTTTTCAAGGTTCTTTCATTTGTTGTGGCACGTGATCAGAATGCACGAGTTTCTTCTTAATGTTGTATTTATTATCTTTATTTCAGATACTAAGAATGTCAGATCTTCAACAGTGTTCTCGCCAATTTTTAAGCGAATTTATTGACATATATCGTAGCTTTCCTTGCAAGTAAAAAGTGCAGATTATAGTGACCGAAATAAGAAAAGTCAGGCATACGAAGCCTTGATTGAAAAATATAAAGAAATTGATGAATCGTCTAACAAAGAGAAAATTACAAAGAAAATTAACTCTTTGCGTACGGTTTACAAAAAAGAGCTAACTAAAATAATTCAATCAACTAAATAGTTATAATTAGTTATAGTTATAATAGTTATAATTTTCATGACCGTTTTATCATACGATAAGTCGTTGCGTGTAGACCAGCCCTAAGAGAACTTTATTAAGTAAACATAACATAACAGTCACCAACAAATCTTAGACTTTAACACCTGGTTGCTGTATTGCTGCCAGGTGGCCTCTATCTTCAATAAGACGTAGTTTTTGTCTTACATGTCGCATCAGGGTTTAGACGCTTTCTAAATCTACTTCTCTAATTTCTTGAAAAATTCTTTGCCACAATTGTTGTTCGTTCTGAGCTTCCCAACCACTATCATATCTTTCTTGCCAATAGAGCCCAAAAATTTTCAATTGGCCTTGCTCGAGGAACATTTGGAGGGTTATCATTTCTGGGGACCTATGGCACATGGTGGGCTTCTAACCAGTTTAGCGTATCTATCTGGCATAATGCGATGTTGCAAGGTCAGGCCAAAGCATGTAATCATCATTAGCATGATGCTGATTAATAAAAATAATCAATTTTGATAGGCAATTTCGGATGTATACTTCAGCATTCACTGCCTGGCCTCTTGCATGGCCTACATAGGGCCTAGATATGCCCGCCTCAGAAATGGCGCAGCACACCAAAATGTTGTCTGAAAATTTTGCTTTCTTTTTGTACCTTACGTTAATGGGAGTGTCTTCAATATTATCCGTATAGAAGCCTCCATTTCCAGGAAGTTTTGCATGGTCAAAGATAAAATATTTATCGTCGTCCATGATTATGATCCGGTTGTCGGCAAAATGACGACGTCTCAAAGCTCGGCAACAACCAGGGATTCTGGCCAATTGTGCGGGAGTGCATTTCTTGCGTTTTCTGTATTTTAGGCCTGTCTTGCAATGTAACGAGAAATTGTAGCATGGAAACGAAGGGAAAGCTTGCGGGTAGACACTCCAATGGTGTTTCTGGAACGGTTGACTAGTCTGTTGATTTGAATTTCAGTTAACGCACGTGGACGGCCTGTTTTTGGTAGGTTTATACATGGAATTTCCTCTTCACATTCCCGAATTGTCCGGCATATGGTACTTTTTGAAATATTTTGTCCGCGAAACAAGTTTACTATATCTCGTCTAGGCAGCTGTCCAACCAGGTTGTAGATGGACTTTCGCAAATCTAGCTTATACGCCATTTCGCAAATGACAAACGAAAATGTGAAATGTTAAACAAGTTGACAGAACTCCTAGCAACATGTTTCGCCATAGTTGACTAGATGTATCGGTTTTGCTATGTCACAGAGAGCATTTAAAATTTTTCCCAAAACTTATGTAACAGGTGTTACGAGGGGAGTATAGATTTTACCTGGACTTTTTAAATTTCTGATTGATAACAATGAACAATATCCAAGTTTACTTCATAATAATCAAGTATTTCGGGATATTCACGGTCGAATTTCAACAGATTTCTTAATTGAGCTGTAAGAAACCAGCAATTTGTAAATCATTAAATTCCTTGAGTAAGTTAAATTCGATACAATGTCGCCTACGCGACCGCGGAAAATTTGTCCACCTAAAAATAACGTAAACAAACGACTTACTTTGCCGACGTTAGTCACAACTGACCTTTGCATTCGGAGAAAAACAGTTGCATATTGTGTTACCAAACAGTCGATGAGGAGACTCATCAAAAAGGCCGACACAAGTAAGAGCGGCCTGACAGAAAAATCACGATGATTCATAGGGCAGGTGACCCACATGCATTTCTCGTAATTGGAATTTCCGGTCTAAAACTATATAAAAGGCGATTGGGTTGCATGATACGTGTCATACAACTATTTGTTGTATGGTCGTGAACATCTTCCCGAGTCCGAAGGCGTAATTAGCATTTTAAGAATGTCATAGTCTGTGATCAAACGCCGAAAATCCGTCCGTATCTGAAAAATGGATAAATCTGAAAGTAAAGGGTGATTCAACCCCTTTCTTTTATCATTTTTAACCACCCGTCTCTCACAAACCGAAAGACTATAAATTCAGAGTTTAGGCCTCTTGGGACACAAGAAATTTATGCAGACAACCAAAAGAATTTTTCTCTGTCGGTATTTGCGATTTACCTGATCATTGAGTTAAGTTTATATTAAAAAAAGGATTTGTTTCATTAACTTTGTGTTCTTATTGCATATAAGAAAGTGTAGATCAAATCTATACACCCACCGTACATATGGATACGTGTTCCTCAAATAATAATCCTTAAAAAGGTAAAAGTCTTTTAAAAACCAATACGATTTCGATAAGAAGATGTATGTCCGGACACATAAAGGAAATCTATGAGACCTGGCTGCAAATTGTAACAGAAAGACGTCCGTCGCAAACTAACAAAACGAACAGCGACATTGTCATGTGCAAGAAATATCAAGCAAACCACGAGTGATAAAACTGACAACGACGGCAAACCAGCAAACGACCGATCCATTATACACGCTACAAATAAATTTTCCCCGGACGGCAAATAAAGAAAGATCACACACGTAAATAAACTAAGTTCGGCGATAAAAACAAAAAAAAGCACGACTTTAACGGCGCGCTCCCAAGTTAATGAACGCTGAGGTGGACTACACAGGAAGGCATAAACGAGAAGAATGACCAACTGCTCGGAATAAACTGAGGTGAAATTGGAATCGCAAAGTTCGAGCGAAATAAGGTCGGGTCCTTAATGCCTTGCTACGTTGGCTGCACAGTATTGTGTGTCTAAGCATTTTTAAATTGGCTCCTTAATTGCATTACGTCAATGCGCGTTCTTTATTAATTCTTTTTTTTTTAATTCATACACCAAAAAAAATTTAATATGTGCAAATGTTCCTTCAGAATGAGTTCCAACAACAAAATAAATAATTTATCTACCTCCTTCATAGAGAAAGTTTACTTTTGGATTTCACAATATTATATTAAGAAATCTTCTCTGATACAAGAGCAGCTTGCAAATATGAATAAAAATTTTAATATGCGAAAGGTCGGCCGTAAATCAAAGAAATCTCTTCTATGCCACTACTCTTGTCTAAGCTGTGCGATTCCTGGGAAATTTAATAAAACATGTGCCGAATAAAACGCGCTCATTAGTATTCAAACTGCAACTTAAAAATATTCACGGCTGCCAAACGTCCTGAAATTTAGATCCTGGCCGTTAAATATTTCAGCGCCGTACAATCTCTTCGAATAAATTATAAGTTTATAGAGCGGGAAGATTAAGTGCGCGAAGTTTTGAGGGGCCGTCAAGCGAACTTTTAACATAAAATATACAAACAGTTTTATTTGCTATAAATTAGCGAATGCTTCAGAAGAATATTTATATTTGCACTTCCGCTTTATATTTATGTCAGTTTTTATGACTTCTCCCAAAGTCTGGGCGGCTTTAAAACGAAAGAAGAAAGAACGAAATCGAACTTAATAAATTATTTTTTAGATTATTTCCCTTCAATTTACAATCGAAAACGGAAAAATAATTTCTTACCATACTCGCAAAGAAAAATCTGAATATATGATACTCTTAAGAGAACTTCAAACAACTTGCCACAGTAAATAATTTAAGTTCATGGAATAATAAATAATGTGCCGTTTAGCACAGGGATGAAATATTAAAAAAATTCTCCACTTGCCTGTGAAATACGAAATGTGTTGCGTCGAATAGTGGATTTAATTTTTAGTGCGGCCTGAAAAGTTTTAAACAAACAGGGAGTGTTTGATAAATACACGCCTGTGGGTGAAACTTTTTCAATTAGACCGTACATTTGTATTTCCTTTTTTTTTCAATCGCATAAGTTAAAAATTACAGCTCTTGAATTCGAAAACTAAAAATTTATTATAAAATAGTATACAGGGTAAGTCGGGAGGAACGCCGAAACGCCGGGAGTATATTTTATACTCCTGTGTAAATCTATTTTTTCCAGACAATTTTTAAAAATTATTGTCAGCGATGAGAGAATTCTCAGGTCAGGGTTGAATTTATTTTTATAACTTCACTGTAACAAGTTTATTCTGATTTGTTCTGAAAAGTGTTTGCCTGTGGGCGAAACTTTTTCACGTATTGTAACGCGCCCACTAATAAAACCCTTGTTTATTTACTGTTACGTACCAGTAAATAAGCAATAAAAATGTACAAACAAACACAACTTAAAATTTATTGCTAAAGAAATTACGACTGTCCGGACCGTTTACCTAGATTCCCGAGAAAAATGCCATCCAGATGTTCTTACTACAGTTGTTCATGCGTCCTTAACTACTCTACCTGCTTACTGTGATTTAATGGCCGGCCGGCGCTAACTGTTAATTGGGATTGGGTTACGGTTGAATGGCCTTTGCGGGAATCCGCTCTAAATAATAATACTTTTGATTATGGCTCCTGATAACCCGTTCACTTGGTGCATACGGTAAAACTCTTGAAAGAACAAGGTGCTAATTACGTTAAATGAAATACGAAATTACATTTAATTAATTATTTATTGCAAAAATGTGTTTGTTATTTTAACTAACTAAACATGTAATACAAAATTTTGTTTTGAAACAAATTTTGTGAAACGTTTCAGTATTTACGTTTTTTCCAATCGCGTCATTAAAAAATTACAGCTTTTGAATACGAAAATTAAAAATTTATTATAAAATAGTGTACTACAGGGTGAGTCGGGAAGAACGTACAAAACGTCGGATGTGTATTTTACACTCCTATGTAAATTGATTTTTTGGAGCAATATTTCGAGAGCTGGATATTGTCAGCGATGAGAGAGTATTCAAGTAAGGCTTGAATTTATTTTTTTATAACTTCATTATAATAAGCTTGTTCTGATTTGTTATCGCTTTTATTTTTTAGCTAGCAAGAAAGAAGACAAGAGGAATTAAATGATGGATGACTACAGCTTTAAACGAAATGTTATGCTGAAGCAAATTTTTGATTACGTTTCTGTTGATTTGTCCCGCTAACAATGAAAAGAAAACAAAATTCTCCATAGGCTTTCGGCAAACATGTACTTCGTCAAGCTTTACAAAAATCCATCGAACGCAATTAAGTTGTTAAGGGAAAAACTTGCCCGAATTTTTCGAGTTTGCCTTACGAGGCTCGGGGGAGGCCATCCTTCGAATTTAAATGTTACGTTGGATTAAATTCCCGCATCACCCCCAACAAAGCGGGGCAAAACGCCGCATTAAAACATCCGATACGCCGCGCCGGCCGCCCTTTTCTTCGATTCTCATCCGGGTGTTTTTCTCTTGTGTTTCCCGGACGGGTGGGGTTGGATTGATTATTTATGAAGACGGATTATCATTTCTGATTAAGTGAATTCTGGATCGGGTTCGTCGTGAAAAAATACGGTGGTCGTATTTTTACCAGATCTAACATCCACGTGTGAGATTTATTTGAATGAATATATGTATATGTGGGGGGGGGGGGGTATTTTGTTTTCCTAAAAATACATTATCTATATTTGAGAATTTTCTAGAAATATAATAATCATATCTACTTGTAATATTTGTATAACAGTTTTTTTTGTCTTGATGGAATTTATACATACAGTGTGCAATCGAATAAGTTATGACATACGCAGATCAATAATCTACGTAAACAATAAAAAAATATGATTATATTTTTTATCAGTATTTACGTTACAGAAATGCAAATTTTTCGCAAAATAATTCTTACATAATAATGATAATTTATTTCCTGAATTGAATTAAAACAGTAATCATACATCGAACCTAACAATAAGTAAAAACTGTCTTCAGTTAGTAGAAGGTTCTTCTAAATCGAACAGACATTTTACTAAATTTGAGAAATCCATTTCTGACAGAAAGCCCCACGGCAATTTTATTTCTTCGTTGAAATCCTTGAAGACCGGGGTTCCTTTTTATGTCATGCAAATGTAATAAAACTGCGATCGGTAAGTTCACTAAATCACGTTTCGAAAAGAGGGAGAGAAACAATTTTTTTTATTTAGCGTATGCGTTTTGAATTTAGCGAATTTGTTAAACGCCGCACAAAGGATTTATTTTAAATCCCGTTCGCCCTTCAATTTATTCTACGAATTCCGAATTTTCCGCGCTCATAACAAGGCAAACACGTTAGAAGAAAAGCAAATACGCTCAACAACGGGCGAAAGGTAAAATAATAACAACTCATAATAAATTGTTTTTATGCGAAACAATATGCGTGCGAATTGTTTTCATTGTGTGCGATTCGAATTAACATATCCCGATTTTCTCGTCGTTCTGCACACGTGGAGAGTGAAAGGGGAAAAAAGCGCGATGAATATTTCACGAGCTCCGCTATTCACCACCAAATTTGATACGGCGAAAGGGCGGGGGCGGTACGTTTCAAAGAATTACGGCCCCAAAACAGAATAAAATAATAAACACAGAGCACGAATATCATTAGCGGCCGCGCGAAAGACTTAAATTTCATTAGACGTAACGACGTTTCGGTGCAGGGAGAAGAAGCATTCATTGTACAGAATTCCGACGCCTCTTCTGATAGTGAATATTTTATTCAGTGAAGAAATCGATTCTCATTATCGTGGGGTCATTAAATTATGTTTTTATGATCGCCTTGGATTTTATTTTCGAATTGCACCGCCTCTGGTTTTAATGACTTTATTCAAATTTTGCAGGATATTGGAGAGATGATAAAATATTTCTCTAATGACGAGATAAAGGGGGAGGGGGATGTCAGGAAATTAATAGTCTTATTCATTTCTTTTTGTTTTGTTCCTTTCCTAACAAATAAGAAGCTAATCTAAATTTTCTCACAGTACTATACAGTGTGTAATTGAATAAGTTTCACTTACTGTAACCACTACTGATACACAAGAAAGTAAGCGAAGTTATAACTTATGGACAGGCAAGCTCGCTTTCTTTCCTAGTAAATACACACGTACGAAGTGTTGTGGTATACTCTTTTTAAAGTAACTTAAGGAAATCAGTGAGCTTGTGCCAATGAAAATGACCTAAAAGCAAATACTCAAAAATAAAAGAATTTACCAACATTCTAAATAAACTATGTAAAAAAACCGACTTAATGACTACAATAAAACGAAAACGATTTCCTTTGAGATACGTTTGTGTTTTCACGTGCGTGCATGCGAGCGCCTTGTTTACTAATTTCCACCCCGGGAATCGAGAGAATGAAATGGGAAATTCATAAAACATAACGTGACTTGACAAACATTTCGCATCCGCCTCGACGAATTGATAACAGTCCTCTCAAGTATCGAAATAAACGAGAATCTCAAGGCACGAATATCCTTTCACATTCCGCCGTAAACGTATCGAATTCTTTTGTGCCTTCGACTTCCTCTCATCGCTCACCACTCCGTGTGATTTGTCTCTTTCTCTCTTCGCCCATTTGCATGTTGTTTGCTTGAAATCTGGTGCGAATGAGCTTCGAAATTGCTGCGTACGTTATATCACAAGTCACTTTTCATTTCCTTCTTCGTCTGGATTTGTTTGAAGGCCATTTCTATATGTATCGAAGATACTGTGACTTAAAGATTGAAAAATGAAGTTCAAGGATTTAGTAAAAATAACTGTGACTCCGACTTAACAAGTCTACTGCCTGTTTTGAGAAATAATTCTAGAAGAAGAGAAGGACTTGGAGAGGGAGGCTTGGAAAGTAAAACCTATATTATTATAATTTTATCGTCCAACTAATGGGGTTACTAGTTTAATCTGATTTGATAGACTGATAATATCCGTCAAAATTTACATATTTACATATAAAGATAAATTGTGGCATCGCTGTCAGTCACGCATTTACATATTTATGAAAATCATCTGTTATCGTCGCTAATCCCAATTTGCATTAATAAGAAGAGTCTTTACTTCCTCTCCATAAAGCGCCCATTGAACTCGTGCAATTTCAACCCGAGTGTTAATCGATTAGGTTCTAAGTAACTCGTAGTTGTTAACGGGGAGTTCTGCAATTACGCGGTTTATTAATAAAGCAATTCCCTTTGGAAATTGTTGGAATATAAGTTGGCAGATTCCGGTAATTATAGCGGAAACCTATGCAGCGTTTGTCTTTTTTTGTGACATCTGGTCCGTGACACGAGCCTGCACTCTGACACTTTGAAGTGCTCTTCGCTTCCCTTTGTGATATCCATGCTCACTGGCACCGGCTGTGTTTCAGTTTGAATGGATAGGTATGTGCAGAATTTTCATACTAATGAGCGTACTTAATTACAAAGCAATAACTATGCTTCAAAAGCAAATTGACAAATTTGAACTGATCATCATTTTTTTCTTTGTATCCGTAAACGAATGGAACTAATTACTTATGGTACCATCCTCTATGTTTATTATTGATTTTGAATTATTGACATAATCTGATTTTTTAAGTTAAACTCTGTGTGTATTCGCGAACACTCGTTCGTACCTACAGATAACCTGATGAACTACCAGCAATCAATTACACGTAAAGACAGCAATTCTCAAGTACAATTCTCCTGTGTACTTTCCGCTTCCGATGTTCGTGTGAAAACAATTCGACGAAAGAAAACAAACCCGGCTGCTTTATCTAATTCCTGTTCGATGGTCCTTTCTTAAAGCGGGCGGCGACGCAATTTAAAGGTTGATCTCTTAAGGCGAGGACGCCTTTAAAAGAAGGCCGCATTAAAATTCAGATGCTCGCATCACCTTCGCAGCCAGGTAATTTAAAATGCATTTCGCCGATAATTAAACTAAAATAAAGTTTATGCGCGTTTCGAGCGTTCACGTGACCTGCACCAAATTAACCGCACGGAAGTGTTCAAGCGGAACAAAATGTTATTGTGCAAGTTCCGGCAGGAAAACAAAAGTTGACCTGTTTTAAACAATTTACGATAAAATAATAATACACACTGCATACTGTTTATATAGACTGCAAAGTTTTGAGAAGCCAAAAAACTCTTTAATATTTTGTTCTTTTAGGGCTTTACTTATCGACATTGAAAATTGAAGGAGCCCTCTATTTTACTTTTCGGTATCTCCTCCAGATTCTTCTATACCTATCAGCACTTCCAATATTCTTTTTTATTTTTATTCAGGTTTTGATTGGTAGAAAGAAACTAAAATCGATTTTGTCTTATTGTTATTAACCCGTGCGTCATATTTTTTATGTTCGTTTCTCTCAGTGTTTTATAAGAAACCAGTATATTGTACAGAGATTTGATTGTTTTAAATAAAGTGCAAATATAAACAAAATATAACGAAACGCGTTCGAATCTGAAGCGTGTCGAAATGATGCCCGAACACCTGCATCCGTTTTTTAGAACACGTGTGAACTGAGTTGCAACATGATTTAACCTATAGATTTTGATTGTAATTAATCGGAGTTTTTTTTGTCTAATAACTTAATAAAAAGAGGCTGATATCAAAAATTGATATGGGGTCAGGAGACGTATGGCCGTTAACTCATCGGCAGAAATGACATTAAAAAATGTCTTAGTCTTGGTAAGTTGCTCCATAATTGGTATTAGTAACCATAAACTAATTCTGAAGAAATTTCAGGATATGTCGTAAATGTTGCTATGAAAAGACGAAAGGTTTTTGAACGGTTATTTATTGGTGATATGTTTCGGTGTTTTTTTGTGACACGTACCTATGATTTCAAATCAAGTAGCTTCGAAGGTGGCCTCATACCTGGGGCCGAAACATGTCGGCAATTAAATAACCGTGCGAAAACCTTTCGTCTTTTTATAGTAACCTTTATGACACACCTGCATTTTTTCCACAAAATGTCTTAGTGTAACCGTGACAAGTTCCAAGTTCTGTTTCTGTCACTATATTCAGAACCATGGTTAGCTGAGCAAGAAACGAATTTATTTGCCAACTAGGTACGTTATTAGAAACTAATGATTTTGATTGATTGATGTACAGAATGCGGTTTCTTCTCTTTATAAAATAATATTGAATTTGTTTAGTAATATTTTGCATGGTAACGTTTTGCATTACATTTAAATTCTATATTTGTCTAAAATTATTATTTTTTTATTATTAATAATTTGTCTGAATTATTAATATTATATTTGTTTACTTTTTTCTTTTCTTAAATGTTTCTTAATGTTATTTACAAATATATGATTTTGAGTTATTGTTTTAATGCTGTCTTCTCATCTTAATTTAATTAACCCAACTCGAAAGAAAAGGTCAAAGGATAAGGACAACGCAATTAATTAATTCAATTAAAATTCTTATAAAAGAGACAAAATACAAACACAGAAGAAGAGGCGTAATTTCGACAATCTCGAATGTATTGGCTGGCCAGTGCTAAATTTTCATTGCTTTACAAAAAGAGTACTAAGAGAAATTCCTGCCTACTTCACACACACACAAACCAGACACGTACAAACAGAGTAATTGCGGCATGGATCTTTAATGGTTTCACTAAAATTTTAGCAAAAGAGTGAGGAGAAGAGGTGGAAATAGTTTATTTATTTCTGTGTAGAAGTTTTGTAAATATTCCTTTTCGAAAATCGCCGAAAAAGGTCAACTGAAGAAGCTTTGGCAATGCAAAAGCTCAATAAAGGTTAAAAATAAAAAGTTAAAAGAAATACAACGCTTGATAGCGACACCTTGCGACCAGTTTTTGACCTAGAAACTGTGCGGGAATTGCAAGTAACACCGAATATTGTTGTCTCATAAGGTCATAAGCTATTCCACACAAGATGGCCAATGGGGACCCTAAGCGTATCATCGCATAACAGCAATTTTGCTGCAAGTCGGCTGGATTGTAATGGGGCCCTCGAGCATCCTCTGTATAGCGCTATTTCGGCCCTAATTGGGGCCTCATCAGCAGAGGAGAAGTTCGAGAACACCATCGCAATCCCATCGACCAAGAAGACTTTATGCAAAGATTTGCTATTACGCGCTATCTTTGCGTAAAGTCTTGTTGGTCAGCGGGATTGCGATGGTGTTCTCGAGCTACTATTCTGCTGATGAGGACCCAATTACGGCTGAAATAACGCTATACAGTGGATGCTTGCAGCAAAAAGAAATGCTCGTGAAAGCAAAAAAATAGAAACTACAAAAGACTTGGAAGACCTTACTCCTCACAAGCATATCAGATTATTCATTATGAAAGGCGACTAGAAGATTAAAGAGACTACCAAAAATTGATCAACCAATTAGTTGATAATAAGCATGGGAAAGGAGAACCAGTAGCAGTTTTTTGCTAAACATTTGTAAGATGTCTTTGAGCCCTTCGAATTTTGCAAATGATTCATGCAAAACATGCAGCTTTTTCTAAATTGTCTATGTCAAATGGAGCTGCCACTTAAGAGGATCAAAATAAACGAGGTTAGAAACGCAATCCTAAAAGAAATTATCGTAAAAAAATCGAAGTCGGTAGGATTCGACTTAATCACGGGAAGCAGGAGCGTCGAGAGATGTCTCCAGGCCCGGGGAAAGTGTTACTTCGGCCCTAAATTATAGGAAGATGTCCGGGCCCCTATGAATTCTGGGCCCGGGGAATTTTACTCCATCTACCCTTCCTCTTGTCGGCCCTGACGGGGAACGTTCTTCAGGAGTGTTTTACACTCATCACATTCATTTATTTCCGTTTATTTAATTTCCCATTCCTCTGCAAAGTCGCCAGAATAATTATAATTTCAAAATACTCTTGAAGTTCATTGCCAATGTTATTCGAGGCTATATCTAGCGTTTGAAATTAGCTATAGGGAAAAAAAATTAACGAAGACTTTGAAGAGGGGTGTTGCTCGGCTGTTTTCTTGGACATTTCATGAACGGTTGTTAAAGTATGGTACTACAATTTAAAGAAAAATGCATACCTACTGCTTATTAACTCTTACTTGACAAATGGATATTTCCTCATACAACAACCACAGCGTGTTCAGATTACAATAATCCAATCAGTCCGGCGTTCCTCGGGGTGGTTTATATGGACCATTACTTTATGTTCTGTATACACCATATCGTGTAATCTCCGGGTCAACTTAATTATGATTTAAGTTAAGCTTAAAAACTAGCGACTTAGGGCCAATATTATTATATTTTTTAATTCATATTAAAAAATTCATGAAAAAATACCATGTAACATTTATATTTTAGCTCCTGAAATTATTTTAGCGTGTCGTTTATTACGTAGAAACATGAAAAAAACTGGAACGCTCGCAGGCTATTTTCGAACACAAAAGTCGCCCCTCATATTGTGCCGAGCGCGAGAAATTTAATTTCCACCAGGCAGCGAATTAAATGCCTGGCAATTTATGCAATAAGCTTTAAAGCAGTTTTAATAAATGAGGAGGAATCATTTACAATTAAATTGCATCGCCGTCGATATAAAGTTTTACGCAGCCGTAACTCCGTTAATATCGGCGGTATAAAAACCCCGGAGTCGGACCTGTTCGGGGGCCATCATCCCCGTTTTCATCGATGGGTAAATGGAGAAGGTGTTTCCGGGTATCGATGATTCGCCGAATGAAAATTTGCGGTGGATTTTCAAACTGACACGAGATATTTACCTGGTTTTATGGTGGATTTAAATGATGTTTATCTGTTGCTGTAAATTTTATGGAGGTAATCAGGACCGTGCTGTATTTATATCGTCGTCAAAATTTTATTGAACGTTGGAAAATGGACCTAACAAAATATTAAATGTGTAGTAGTATTAGTAAAAAGTGGTAGGTACTTGATTGAAATAGTTTTTAACCAAATTTGAACTAACTCATGCTTGACGCTCTGGAGATGCGCTCCAAGTGGTTTAATGTCCTGGTGGGGTCTTGTTTATAAAGCAGCGCCAACACGAATTCGTGTCTCAAGTCCATCTAAACGAGTAATTTACAAATTTCTGACTAATTTAAGACTAACTTGTAAATACAGAAGTCAACTCGTCCCTAAAGCACCTCTGCACCGTGTCGAATTTGGGATGTTAATGACATATCTTTGGCGTTGTTGCTCAAGTTTTGCACATAGTCACCTCAAGTGCTGGTTATCACTGGTCACAAATATCTTTCCAAATTGTATGAAATTAATATTAAAATTTTTTTTTTTATTTTAACCAACGTGAAACAAAAGACTTTCACCCCTTACAAAATACGTATCAACGATTCCTTAAGCGAGTTATTTATCGTGCCCATTATCCCAACGACCGTATTTATAGCAGGATCAATGAAAAGCGAATGTGTCCTGGCTAGCCAATTGTTACTGACGAACAATTAATTAAATGTCAGCTGACAAATAAATAAGTAGGATGTAATTTCCAGAAACCCATTGTACTGTTTGATGGCGCTTTTGATAAAGTTTAATTGCGTACGGGTGCACCCTGACATTTCAAAATTCGGGGGCGCAATGAATAATCGCATTCATCCACAAACAAAAACGCCATTTCGTTTTCGATCCGAACACGTTGAACAATTTCAATTTCACAGTTAGATTGAGATTAATTAGGTCCTAATTCCGTTCGATATTTTAATTGCAATTTATTTCACTGGGCACTTTCAGGCGTGTTCGAATTCGTTTCGCAATCAACGTTCGCTAAAATACGTACGTAGGTATAAACCCTTTGGTTATCAGATATCCCAAATTAGCAAAGCACGCCGAGATCTCCGTTCGGATAAAACGTCGTACATGCGTGCAGGGTGCATGCAGAATAATTATCTACGTGTACGAAACAAAAGAGGGATCGTACATGTTCGATCTAGATAGTAGGGCAAATATAAATAGGTTTAATTAAGAAAGTTGTAATTAGGTTGCCGGTCTACCTGACTTAGTCGAACGAGCTTGCAGGATGCGAAAATACGAAGGTATCAGCTCGAGATGGTTAATTATTTTGTCTTTCCCATGGAACGGCAATGTAATGAACGCTTTGAATACACAGTAGATGTCGTTTGAAGCTTGATAACAAAGCTAAATACGACCATGAAGAGAGAAGGCGAATGTACTATATTAAATCTTGCTTAAACATGTTTGAAAATGAAATAGGAGTACATTTTTTTACAACACCTCTACTTAATAATTTAGAAATGGTAGGCAATGTTTGATGCTCTTACATCCTAGTGGATAGGCCACCAACAAAACATATAATAATTATGATGACGCCACCTAATAGTTTCTCGTGAAGTCTCGAAATTTGTTATTGGCTCGTGAACATTACAATAGGGAAATAACTACAAACTTAAAAGCTGACAAGAGCATCAAGTTTTGGTAATTTAAATTGAAGATTCATGGTTTATTTATTTATTAATGAACTATTAATTACAATGATTTTCTTATAATTATTTTATTTTCCTTTAGCTTCTGTAACAAGACCTGTATTAAAACTAGCTCATTTTTGTTCATTTCATTCAAGTCTCGTTTCCTGTTATGCAGCTTTGCCCATCACAGTTTTGCCATACGCTTTCCGTGTATCCAAGCTAATCTCCAAAAACGTAGCATTTTCGCAAAACAATCAACTTTTCGCATTAACTTTACGCGCTAGGATACATACGAAATGCATTAGTGCTTGAATAATTGAATTATCGACAACGAACGCATTGTTTCGACGTTCAAAAGGCAAACACCTCAAATTAAATTAACCAAAATGCGCTGAACAATATGATCGTTATTTTGTATCCAATTAGCAAATATATTGGTATATCAGTGGTTGAAGTTTAATTATTAATCTTGTCGAATACATTGAAGCAAAATTAGATTAACTTTAAATCCTGTATGGGTTCAAAATGTACATTATATAAAATAATAAACCAACATTGCATTAACATGCTACGTCATTCGTTACTGAAAAATTAATTTGTTTATTTTTCAATAACGTACATACAGCGTGTAATCGAATAAGTTTCACATATTAATACTGTAAGTTCTTCATCACATAAGGAATTGATTCTGCAAATATCAATGTTCTTGCTCGAAAATAAAAAACTGACCTACCAGAAGAACGCATCGCCTTTTGTTTGGAAACCTCTGCTCGTTCGTAGGTGCGTCTGCGATTTTTATAGACGCATCATAAAACGATAAATTCCGCAAATGTCACGGTCACTGGGTTAGTGTCGCCCGCAATACAATTTCAAACGGAATCTTCGAACATCTGTTTCATTAAATAATCCACAATAATTACATCGTGATATTTCACATTTTGTAAACAAATAACACACTATGTGATATAATTTGTTAATTTCTTATGTTATAATAATGAACGTAAGTTATAAGTACATTGATAAGAAACAACTTGGTGACAGGAGAATTTTTTTCGGTTCTGTCAAATAAATAAATGCATTGACTGCACTAAATACAAATGTTTAGTTTAACGTTTTACCTAAGTTTTGAGAACATTCTTAAATCATTTACTGTAATAAAGCAATTAGGTGCGATTTTATTGTTCGAGTTTAACAGTACGATCGTTTACTGTTTAATTCACGTATAAATTACTATTTGCTTTCAGAATATTAAATGATAAAGAACGTCTAATAATTAAAAAGGCAAATTTCAACACAACACTTGGAACTATCGTAATCAGCTGACACTGTGAACAGGCGTACACACAGTACCTCTGCGATCTTTCGGATTTTTTTTTGCTTAGGCTGAACGCAATAAAAAATCATATATTAAGTGATGATAAGTTCGGCGCTTTTTGATCCAATAATACTTTTAGAATGTGACATTCATTGAATTAATTGTTACCTATTTTTTTTTACTTATTATTAGATAGGATTCATGATTACAGTTTTATTTTTAATTAAGGAAATAAAATTGTTATGTAAAAATTATTTTATGAAAAATCTGCAAATCTATTACTTAAATATTAATTTAAAAAACAGCTGAGAATCTCTGTATTCTTTCGTACGAAAGTAATAAATGACCTGCCTTAACGTTTATTGTATCGCATCTGCGGGTTTCCTGCTCTTATTTATTGCATATAATAGTAAATTTCGCTCAGCCGTTCAGGCCGTCCGGGGCTTTAAATCAAAGCCAGCGGTTCTCAAAGGTTTTATGTAAAAACTAAACATATATTTTTTCGGAGTTATTATTGACATTTTTTTCAAACGTATGTCGTAACTTCGCTTCTTTTCTTTTGTATTAGTTGTGGTTACAATATGTGAAACTTATTCGATTACACACTGTATTCATCTATAAACATGAAATTCTTTCAGATTCAGGGCGTAACCCTTTTCTTTTGTTTTAATTTAATAAAATTTATGAACATTTTTTGGTCCTTTGCACGCTCGTAAAATAAATAAATTAACGTATTTATTTTGTTTAAATAATAGAAATAATACGAAGGCACTGATTAGTTGCTACAATGTGGTTACAATGAAATTTGGATTCTATTTTTCCGGGTCGTGTTTTACTTATGAAACTCTAATCCCGTTTGAGCTAACGTACACTGTGCTAAACTCCGGGTCTTTTGCTTTTATTCCTGAAAGCATCCAAATTTAATAAGCAAAATTCATCCCTCGTCACCGCCGCGCGAAATCAACAAGGAATAAAACTTTCCCCGCTGCGAAATAATATGTAAACACAGGGAGTCTGAAATGTTTAACTGTTGTCCAACTTCGGAGCAAATTTCATTTAAACTCCGAACAATAAAAGTGAGGACTTCGGAAAAAGTTCGGCACAGTTTTCCCGCAGATGTCACGCGATCGTTAAAATTTTCGGCAAACAAACGGCGAAATTCACGTGAGCGTGAAAACGGGATCGTTTGTGTTTCGTGTTTGGAAGAAAGAAGAAGAGGGCGGTAAATACTTAAAGTGGTTTGTTTTCTGCCTTTGGGAAATGAAATTATTTCAGCGCACTTATAAACTAAGTAAACAATCGGTTCATTAGTACATGGTGGTGTTATTTTGCAGTGTTGCACTTAAGGAGAGACTTAAGTTACTATTGATTTCTCTTAGAACAAAACTCAACATTTAGATGTTAGACGTTAAATGTCACGAACGAATTGAAACCATAGCGCGGTAAACAAAACCAATGTAATTTTTGGAAGGCGCGTCAACAAATTAATAAAAATGAAATATGAACCGAAATCGACCCGAATTGCGAAGATACTCCCGTGGGAAATTTTCGGCGAGCTCCCAACAATTAAAATTTAGCAAAACGGATGGCGAACGGCGCGCGAGCTGGCGGAAATTTTTGAATAATCGCTCCGAATTAATTTATAACTTCTTTATTCATGACAGACACTGTCGAAACAATAATACAGTCGCCGCCGAAGCCCGCAAAGTTATAATTACTTTTGAGCGCCGGCATCTCGAACGATTATGTGTTTGCGGCCGAGGATCATAATCCGCTAAGTAATTTCGTAACTTGCGCGATTTGATTTTCTTATTAATTATGTGCTTCGGGACTTGTTCCGTATCCGGCGAACTTAATTCATAACCGTCCTAAATTTATTCAATTAACTCGACTTCGAGTTGCCGTTTACTATAAGGATGGATGACGTCCTGCGATTAGTTGGAGCGTACGTTTTCCCATTCAAGCTTTAATATGCGACTATTTCATTAATGTAAGTAACTACTTTATTGAAGTTTAGACAAACTTAACTAATAGTTTTATCTCTTTTACAAATAGTTACTTATTAATTAATTCCTGTCGTCGATTTATTCTGACAGATCCATGGTTTTCAGCACAATCGCTAGTATATGCCGAACTCTTTCCCTTTACTTTATAAATATCATTTAGCTTAACTTTTTTCACTCTGTAAAGCGCGGTCTTTTCATCTCCAGTTAACTTTATCTGAAGGTTTAACGATTGTGATCACAATTGTTACTATGAGAATAAATCGCAAGATAAAGTTAATTGGCGATGAAAAGACTGGACCTAAGATCCTAAACATTTTACTCCTAATTATCTTCCTGGTTCATACTGATATATTGCAACAAGATTGTACAGTTAGGTACTTGTCGTTCGTGGTCGCTGATTACAGCCTCAACTATTTTCTTCCTGTATTTGAAGGATACGTTATATGATTTGTTGTGTTAAACATTCTCCATCATTCTGAAGATGCCATTGGATTTCCGCTTCCAGCAGGTCTTTCAACTTTGGATCTTCTTCTTGTCTCTTTTTCAATTTAGAAAATAAATTAAGATTCCGACGCAAAGAATTAAAAGGCAGTTTTAAACAAAGGAGTCGATATTTTAGCGAAAACAAAGGGGCCAGCTTTTCCAAACAGAACGAAACGGAAATGTTAAGTTACTTAGATAAATCTGAATCACGACTTAAGCCTCGTTTTAAGCATTGTGAAACCTCTTACTTCAACAAGTAAAAAAATTTTCGCTTGTTCAGCGAATGGAGGCTGTGTGGGCTTGTGTGGGCGCACTAAAAAAGCAGAGAAAATGGCATAATTGTGCCCCCTCTGTCGGTAGCTACTTTCCACTTGAAAGCTTCACGGGACAGAAATATTCAACTTTAATTGACTCATGTGACATCAGCCACCTACTTAACAATGTTTTAAATCTTCAAGTTCGGTTTTCGTGAAAGAATCAATTAATTCTCCCTATAGTTTGCATTCGTTTAGTAAAGAAAAGAATTCTTTCCGTGAATGTTTCAGTTTTGCTATAAAAATGTAAATAAGTCGTCAGCGAAACGTTCTCGAAATAAAAATTTTGGATTAAACAGACTCAACTTGTTTGCTTTAAATTCAAAAATTAACAAAAATATTAAATGTATACAGAAATTCGTCCCTTCTCTCTTTGAATTAATTTTTGATTATATGATGTTTGTATTTTAAATATTTATTTCTTTGAATTTTGTTTGTAATACCATTTTACTTGTAAAAATTTAATTAATTTATGTAATTATGTAATTTCAGACGTATGGTTATATGAACTTTTGTTTATTTTGTGCTACAGGACACATCCCTAAACTAGTGCCGTGCAATTCTGAAACCACCCTGTATATATATATATGTATTTTCCAAATAGTACGATATTTTATTGAAACACAAAAAATAGTAAACGTAATAAAAAATAAGAGGGAAGAATAGGTGGAAGATTCAACAATCCCGAAGTTATACAGTAGCGGGTATGGGTAAGGGCCAAAAATTACATTCTATCAATAAAGGGTGTTAAGAGCGATTTCTGGCTACTTACAGGTTCAATCCAGAGACGCTAAAACAAAAATTACGACTTGGGTCTCTCTTGGTTTGTCAAAAGTTTAGCAATAAGAGTGAAGAATTTAGAAAAAGGTAATTGTTACCAGAGTTTTGTTTGTAACACGTGATCAATATCTAATCACTAATCAAGTGACCTATAGAAAAAAATTATGTCTTTATTTGGTTCATTATTTCAAATGCCATTTGAATTATTTTTATTGCATTCCTATCGTTTTGTATAGGAATACAATATAAATATGTAATTCAAGTGGCATTTGAAATAATGAACTAATGAAAGACACATGATTTTATTTCCATAGGTCACTTGATTAGAAAAAATATTGATCACCTGTTAGTTAGAGATTTCGAATTTCTATCTCTTGGGCCCTTTTTGATCATTTCTTCTCAACATCGTCCGACCTTTACAGTTCAAGAGGAGTAGTTCCAATACTTCTTTAATACGTTGAATTCAAAATTTGTTTTAGTCTACCTACGTGTTGGAACAATTTTCCTGGAATTTCCAGACCTGGATGGACTCAAACCTAAAGTCGTTTTAGGCTGCTCTATTTTTTTGTAAAAGATTTAGTTACATTTCATAAACAATGTAAATTGTGCAATAAATTATTCCAAAAATTAGATTGAATCAAAAGTTATGCGAAAAAGTAGAACGTATTTTATTTCCAAAAAATATTTGCATACCAAACACTTTTTATTTCAAATATTTTTGTATAGATTGAACAAAATCTTGCACAAGAAATGAGGTAGTCAAAAAGGTATTCAGAAGCCCGCCGATAATATGTCAAATACCTTCGTTATTGCGAATGTGAGGGTCGGGTGATTAAAAATAATAACAGAAAAGGGATGAATTATCCTTTACTTTCAACTTTATCAATTTTACAACGCATTGTCAAGACACTATACTCCTGCGACCCAAATAGCAATTTTTTTGTTATCAGGTATCTGATTTGAGTTTTATTTAGCCAGGGATTGCTCTCAATGTCCCCTTTACATGGAATGAGATTTTAGCCTTTGCCCGCTACTATATATAATTTTCGGTATTGTGGAAATTACGATCTTTCTTTTAAAGTGAAATTTAATTTACAATAAAGAGAAAATCTATATATGTGTATATATTCAAATTAAGTAAAAACAATTATAAATCGATTTAGACAATTTTAAAAATGATTACATACATACGGGATAAAATTATAACCGCACTTAGAGTTTAGTCTCACCGAAAAAAGTACATTTCTTAAATTTTCTCTCAATTTTTCATTTGTTCTTGTAGTTGTGTTTGTTAACGTTGAAATGATAAGCTCTCTTAAAAAAATTTTTCAACAAAAAGTTCCCAGCTAAATTCTCCCAACATAAGGCGAATTATGACAAGAATTTTAGTGCGGTTATAATTTTGTCCCGCAGTGTATATAACAATTTATTTAGAGAACACAATTTAGACAAATGTAATTACCGATTACTTCAAAACGATATCCTGCAAAATTAAAATGATACCTATCATACGAAACAATACAAAACAAATTCAAAATGATTTTATAACGAGAGAAACAGTGTTTCATAAATCAAAATAAAGCAGTTGTTAACTTTTAATAGCATAACTAATTAGCAAACAAACTAAAGGTTGGTTTCCACTGGTACAGTTCCTTGCAGGGATTTTGAAGCAGCAATGAATTGCATGAATGCTCGCGTTTAATGTTTACCGTGTAATTTTGAAGCGCACGCCGAATTGCATGCACGAACAAGTTCTAATTCTATGCAACTTTTCCGTGCAATTTTGGCACCAACTGAGTTTATGACACCACACAAATTACAATTAATTATTCACTAGAATAAGTTGATGTTAGTAGTGAGTGTTCTGAAAGGATAATTGTTAATTCCACGTTAATTCAGTCCATGTTTTGTTTTTTATTGTTGTGTGTGGGTCAAAATTGTATGAGTGTAAACGTATCGCGATTTTGATGCACAGCTATCGAATTACGCGATACGTTTACACTCATACAATTTTGACCCAAACACAACAATAAAAAACAAAACATGGACTGAATTAACGTGGAATTAACAATTAGCCTTTCAGAACACTGCACATGCACAGCGATTCTAGAATTGCATAAAACAAGAATTGCAGGGACGAATTGCACCTGTTTTCTCACCCAAACCATGGTACTAGGTTCAAAGAGATGGACAGATACTCGGGGAGATGTTCACGACTAAACGGCTTCTAGCTGTCGGATATCTATCGTGGAAAGCAATCTCCTTTTATTGATTTTATAAAGGAAATTCCGATTATGTAACATTTGGGAATGAAAGCCAACAATTTAAAAAAACAGTCAATGATATGTTTTGCTTTTAAGATTAATGCACAGTGCAACTTACTTAGGTCCACGAGTTTATTCAATAAAAAATAAAACGAAAATCACTGCAATTGTAAGAATAATAAAATGACATACACAAAATTACTGACCGATTTAAAAAATAGAAATAGTATCTATGTATTGAAATTTTGTGAAGACAAATTTTACGTATTCATCATAATTATTTATGCCTGAAGTATCAACGTAACATCTGCGGATCCATTCGAAAACGAATAAGCAAATATCTCTTTTCCATCTGAGCCGGCGTCTCACATGTAGTATTGATATCTTCATATCGTAAAAGATGTTCGATTTACGCACTGGTTCGGAAAAAGCCGAAATTTTATTATCCCCGAACATTTGACGGGCGAGCTTCTGCCCGTATACACGTTTTAAACTCGATTTTGCGAACGGAACGAAAGAAAAAACAAATTCGCCACTTTATGAGGGAAATAATCGAAACGCCGCGCGCCATCCCCAACTCGTGAACAATGCACGGCGGTTTACCCTCTGAAGGGAATTTATTGAGCGCACTGCATTAAACATGGGATATTTGTATGTACAATAGACACCCCCAGGCAGTCTCAAGTGTTTTATAGCCTGTCAAACAAGGGAAGTGACAGGCAAACCGTTACTTTATACGATAATTATTCAAATGCATCCCATACTTGCGCGAACGTGCGACGTATCTGAAAGCTATTTGTATTAAGACGAGTTTTGTGGATCCCCGAACACGAAAACACTTTTACTGACAATTAAGTTATTCAAATTTACATCTGCAGTCTTATTAATTAAATCAACCCTACAAACTCTCTGACACCCAATTGGCACCTTGAACTTTATGCTGGCGTAAGACGACAGAAACACCTTACTTACCCAAAAGACAAATTTAGGCACGATTTTAATTAAAATAATGGCGTGCTACGTCGATGGGAAGTGCGCGTGACGACCGCAACAAACGCAAGGTTTCTTTCCTCGAAACAAATAATACAAATTGTGTATTAATTACACCAGGTCATGATACTGTTATGAACTTTTTACAAGTCGGCTCGTGAGGTTTAATTCGTTGCTTCCCTGGAGTATAAAATTAAAATGAGAAAATATTCATTTACGTAAAGAATTTATATTTTTGAAACGTAGCTGCTTTATGCAGCAGCAAATTATATTGCTCGTACTTGAGAAAAACAATTTTTCGAATTTCCTGCCAATGAAATGATCAACTCAAAAATAATAATTTTTTTTCCTATATGTTAGGAACTTTATCGTTTAGGATTTCAGAAAAGACAAACTTACAACCATTTCCTTTTTCTGAAAAAGTAGCTTTAGCCGATGTCTATTTAATATAATATTACTACTACCTAATTAGTCAGGTGATGTTAATTAAAAAGTTTTCTCTCACGTAAGCCTCTTGCTATGATACTAATTTTTCCAAAAGTTCTTATAAAATAAAACGCATTTATAAACACGAAATCATCCAAAGTCCGCTTATCGCACGTATCACGCTCCGTTACGTGCCGTTGCGCCATTGCTCCTCCACGTATTTACATCTGATACTTCGAAATAACGAGCAAACCAAATCCTCATAAAGAAATGAGAGACGCAAATCCTACCGTCTTGGTTCCGAGATAATAAAACAATTTAATTTACTTGCAGGGCATGTTTCGCCGCACAATGACGGGCACTGTATTATTTTTTCCCGGGGAAATTTAAAACGGAAAACGTGTTTGAGGCGTCCAAATGAGGTAAAATTGGCTCAATGTCTCCGAGCGCCTGGGGCTATCATATTCCATTATTTTTTAAGTAAATATAAAACGCATCGTACGTAGCACGAGGACCGAAAAGGAAAGGGTCGTATGTAACTTGAGGGAGGGTTCTCGATGAAATGAACCCGGAGAAACAGGTATTCTAAAAATAAATTTCAGCAGATATTCGACATCGGAATAATAAAAAGAAAATGTCATGCGAAAAATCCTTTTATATTATAAAACGCTGACGTTCCAATTAAACGATTACTTTGGCAAAAGGAAAAGAGAAATGAAAACGCATAGGACCACACAATGCCTTTAGAATAAAGTTAAGATTTCCGATTTTATTCTTTTCTGTCGTAACGATTTTGGGCAGTTTCTGTGGAGGTAAGCAACTTTAATACAACACGCGTCAATTTAACATACTGTGGGTGAAGAGTAAATGTGAAAGGAAAAAAATACCGATTTTCCTTCTCCGTCATTATTGGTTTTCACTTAAAGGATACAAAGACAATTTGTTTACCATTAAAACGTAACACCTGCTTCTGTATAATTACATGTGTTTAGTATTTATTATGTATACACGGCGAGTCGAACTTGACAAGGTAGAGTAATATGAAGTATTTTTTAAAAGGTCATGTTCGATGAAGCAAAGTACATATAAGGCAAGTATGATAGCTTCATTGATTGAGACCTTTTCTATTATAAATAAATCAAACCTTTACTTACATTTATACACAACTATAATAATAAGTATTACCCATTCCTTCACCATTTGTTATCGCAATAGACCGTGATTTGAAGTTAGTAGAATGGCCATCATGTTAAATTTTAAATAATAGAAATAATTTATTGACCATGGTTAAATACAGATGGGGACTTAATATAGAACAATAAAGAAACTTAAAATTTAATGATCAATGTGTTCTGGATCAGTAGTTTCCTTCAGCACCTTCTAATAATAATTTAAGCTTCATTTTCATTAGAGTGTCGTATGCATGCTTATATCTACACAATGTATAATAAAAAACATTTTGAGAATAAGGATGACATACATATCAATAAATTAATACATATTAATAAATTAATATGTACAGGATGATTTTTGATGTCGGGGAAGAACTTCACCATGATTTCTATGAGTAATTCAAATAAAAAACTTCAAATAAACATGTGTCCGATAATGCTTTCTAACGGAAGTTTAGCCCTTCAAAGTGTATAACATGTTACGTCAATCAATCAGAGCAATAAGTAGGCTTATTTCTTATTTCATTTGTTACCTACGAAAACAAATTTTAGTACCCAGTACCTGGTTTCAAAGGTAAGGATAAACCGATCCGACACTTCCTTCGGCCCTAACTAAAATTAAGGTCAAAGTCGGAGGAAGGTCAAGAATCAAAGGTCATTTCAAGGTCAATATTAGATTACCCGAGCATTTGGGAGCGAGTAAGGAATCTGTGACCTTGAGCAGAACAGTCGTAGGGAGGGAAACCGTGACTTTAAAGGAAGGATAAGCAAATAAACATATTTTGAAAAACAAACTCGTCGTTCAATCTTAATTACATTTAAATAATTGTATAGAAACCTGTATACAAATATTTTATTTAAGGCAACCCTAGCGTTTAAATTTCTATGAACCTGTGATAGCTAGAGTCCTCTCGGTAATTTCATGAAATTTTCAGCGAATTTCAGCACTTCTACAATGATGACATCGGAAATGATTAAAATACGATTGAATCGGTTGATAAGAACATGCCACGCTTGAACCAGTTCAGTGTTTAATTACAATAGCGTTTCAATTTTAATTTAAATCAAGACAAATTACTTAATAACGCTTCCATCTTAATAATTAAAAAAAAAAAAAAAATTGTTCCATTACCATATCGTTAGTGTAAGGTTCAGAGTCATCAGACTCTTGGGATTTTGCAGAAGCTTCAGCTAAACTTTAGCTGCTAAAGAAATAATAAATAGTGGGATATTATGACGTTTAAGTTTCGCTACTAGGTAATTACATAAGTACTTATACTGTGATTCAGGTAAGATTTCTACCAACATCAGAAACATATTATAGAAAAAAAAACGGACAATACTGTGTTGACACAGTTTCGTTTTAATTTTTTTATTCTGTTTGATTAATTTATTTTAATTTTTATGGAATCCGATTGTGCTTTCTAAAGTAATAATAATATTTATTGCTATTAATGATAATTCTTATATTTCAAAAAAGTAATTGGTTTGACAGAAGCTTTGAAAGTGTTGCGTGCAATTCAAGTTTGAATACTACTGATATAAAGCACTGAAAGATTATAGTAAAGAGGTTCTTCACGAACTTAATCTACTTTGACATAAAAGCATTTTGTTTAAAGGTTTCGTATCTTGATTAAAAGGAGAACATTCATAAATCATTCTATAAGTACAGATTAGAAAATTGATTGGCGTCGAAAACGTCCGCACCTATCAAGCATAAATTGATCGAGCCGAAGCCGGTGGAAATAAAGGAGAGCATTTAATAAGAATCCCTTCAAGTGATTCCCGGGTCTACGTCTAAATTGAAACTATCATCGGAACTGAGCCCTACTTCATACAATACATCGAATAAAATTTCCGCTTAAAATTTGCCACGTTGATATGTAAGCACCTGCCGACTGTGAATCAATACAGAAATGTCAGCAAGCACACTTATTTCCTTCGGGCGTTCTGAAAGGTTTACTTACCAAATCTAGGACACCGACTGCTGCATTTGCTAACATCAACACTTTTCCGAAGCGACTTCCATTTATTTCTTGTACACATTTTCACATTCTCAAATTCTAGGACACGTATTGATTCGTTGCAGTAAACGAGAGTACGTCGCGTACGATGGGAAAATATATAATTTGAGACGTTGCGCGACGAAATAAAAGAAATATTCCTTTCGCGTCTCTTTGTATATATATTTTTTCTGTTACACGAAAATGTAAATTCTAGGGCGATACTCGTCGTCGACGATAAAGTAACGAAAATTTCGAAGACGGGAATTTATTGTGTCGGGAATAAATCTAAAATTCCAATTTCGTATCGCCTCTTAGAGATGCTCGAATTTTTTCAACGTCGTCCCGACAATAAATAAACCAAACGTATACTGTAACACTTGAATTCATAACACTTTTCCGAGAATATTTTATTACACATCGGAAATATACTGTTTGGCCAAAAACGTTTTATAAAATGCATAAACAAGTCGTTCCAATATTTAATGTAATTTAAGGTGCGAGACTTCAAATAAATAACGCCATTTAATTATACTTTTGCAATCTTTCTTTTTGAAGAGAAAGAAAGGCCTACCTATAATGGTGGAGGCGCCGCGCCGTAACAATAGAAGTAACCCCTTTTTATGACATGAATTATTAATTACAAATCGAACGTATACCTTTGGAGTAATTAGATACCCAAGTTCCCGGCACAAATTCGATATTTCTGTACTTATTATACCCTTCAGTTTTCATCATACGTACATTTTAGAATTGGTGCATAACTAATTATTAGACTGCACTATAATTTACACAATTGACATAAAAGGGCGACTCAACTTGTGATTTACTGCTTAACGTAAAGAAAAGGAGAGCAAATAATTTTTTTTTCGTGGCAGGAACTCCCTCTTTTTCCGCTTCACCGTGTTAAACGGAAAAACATTCTTTCTATAGGTATCGGATTCGGTTTCGATAAATTCGAAACGAACATAAGAAATCCATTGTTCGTTTTATTCTTCTGCGTTCCCTCTGTTCCAGGTCATACACACACGACGACGACGACAAGATGAGCGAAAGCACGACGATACGTCGAACACAAACTTCTCGCATCGTACCGAGAGAATGTTTAAGCCGACGCTAAAGCTTTCTGGATGAAACTTTCGGTCGGTGTTGATCGAAACAAAGGCGGCGATTTCGTAAGAGAAATTCCGAAGTTGTTTCATTTGGTAATGCATTCATGTCGGGGCCGCTGGAAAGTTGCTTCTGTGAAGTTTTTGATTGTAATCATGATCATGTTCACATGGGTTCGTTGGTTTCTCTCTTTGAAGTTTTCAAAACACAAAACTGTACGACTTTTCCATTATTATAATTAAAACAGTTTTCCGTGTGTATTATACCCATATAATATGAATCAGCCGTGTTGTGAAATTAATTATTTTTGTGTTTCAATTCCGCGTGTAACTAAAGCGAACTTGAACTGAATGAAACAAACCAACCACTCATACTAATTTCGATTGTTCGGCCAATAACAAGTTTCAAATTACAAAATCCAAAGTTTGAGCATCACATTTATTAGGAATATGTCTAGAGTTGTACTTTTTTTTTGGAAAAAATCGCTATAGTCACAAAATTTCTTTTATCTAAATGCGAGGGAGTATGAAGCCCCAAGTCCCACTTTTCTGTTTCTCTCATCTATCTAAGATAATAATTTTTTTGACATAAATACAACAAAAAACAAACACATATAGCTTAGTATCTCTACTACTACACGATTACAATTCGTTATAAAATTAGTTATACATATTTAACATCAAGCATGTATACCATTTTTAGTTCCAAAGAAAAAAATCTGTTTTTATGTGATATACGAACACATTTTCCTTATGATTCACTAATGCCGAGTCGTAATAACTTTTGCAGTTCCATAAGAGAATTCGTCCAATATTTCATCACAAGCAAGAATCAATTTATCAAATTATTTCAGAGAGACGGCGGTCGTCGTTCCAAATTAAAGAAGTTTTTAGTCTCGCTGTACTTTGATATCGTAATTAGAAAAGATATACCTTTGAAGCTATACTTTAACAAATGCTCTTAAAACTTGAACAAAAAAATAAAGATTTTATGATACGAAAAAATAACGTTCTGGGGAAAACTAATTTATTTATAAATAGGTTTCATTTTGTGCAAATCCTCTATGTTTCCCTTATTCTTTAGAAGAAGCTTGAAACTTATTAGTATTGTTATTTGTTAGTCGAGATAATTGAGGTTTTGGATACAATAAGCAGAGACAGAGGCGACGTGGGCCATCGCCTACGGCCTTGCGGTCTGAGGGGCCTCGCGCGTCGAGCTTTATGCAGCTTTCTTTAACTCATGAAAAATATTTAGCTAGGACCATTAAAAGCCGTGACCGCGAGTAAAGATTTTACTCATCATAAAACGATAAATCCCACCGTCTAGCAAGCATTTGGAAATACTAATCTACCACATTCGTTTTTTAAAAATCTTGTCTTGCAACCAGTGTTGCCAAATTACGGGTAATTACCCGAACTACGGGTAAATTTACCTTATGCAGTAAGGTAGTGGTAGATTCTATCATGGGGAAGTTTTGGGTTTTTTCTTTATATGAAATCCGTCCTCTTGCACCACCGGAGGGCCTCGCAAAATTTATCTTGCCCACATCAGGTTTTGCTCTGCCGCTGAGCAGAGACCTTTAGAGAAAGGCTATTTTCTGGAGAAATTCCAGAAGGTTTTAGTAGGTAAAAGACGTAATTTTTCCATTAGACAACCTTCAAGTTTCAATTACTCATCTTTATTTAGATATTGATCATTCGTTGCAAGAAACTAAACACCTTAAATAATTTCTAAGCTTAGAGGAAATTTTTAGAGGAGGTAGAGCCAGGTAGAAGGTAGAACCCTAAGCTTTCAAGCAAAAATATCAATCCAAAATGTTGAGCATTGGAATTGCAACACCTGAGGAGATGTGTTTCTTTAGGTCAATATGACATAAAGTATGTGGAGATATAGAGTAGATGAAAACCTATACGACTAGGAGATTGTGCTTAGCTACTAATGATGCTGGATGTAAAAATTGCGTTCAATTCAGCCAGTTGGAATCTGATAAAAGCTGAATTAAATAGAAGAAAGACAACCCCATATATTAGATGCATCATTGGTACTTACCTCAAGGAAGAAAATTAGAAATTGAACCTGAGTCTCTAATTAACACATACTGTAGAGTTCCCCAGGGTTAGGTCGGACTTTTGTTGTGGAATTTATTACAGATAGAGTAGACCTGAAGAAGTAGAATTGGTCGTCTTCGCAGATGCAACTGTATGGCCGGAAGAACATCTCGAATATGTAATAAACCGCACGTAGGACAGGATTAATGAATGGATAACGACCAATAAATTACAACTGTTAGCCTAGAAGGTGGAAATTGCGTTGTTGTCTGGAAAAAAGAAGACAATACTTATTCCTAAGATGACAATTAAATACCTAGGAATAACAATTGACAGGTATACAGTGACTTTCAAAAAGTGTGCTACAAATGGAATTTTTTTTTATTATCGGTTTTCATAAAAAAATATTGAACCAGAACGCTTCTGCATCCCTTAAAGTCAAATTGGAAAATACTATTGGATTATCCATGAGTTTGTGACTATTTAAAATAATTTTGAAGTTGAACGAAAAGTCAAAGGTCACATAAAACAACTACGTCGTGAAACGTATTATATTTTCTTCGGTGTACAAGAACTAAATGTTTGTAAAACTTAACCATTCTCAAATCTAGAATGTAAGAATTTGCGCTTAACTAAGGAAAAACATTATATAAATTGAAACAAACCTTTAACAAAGAAGTTACTTAGCACGTGGCCATTTTAAAGTGAAATGACAGTCGAACTTCTTTGTTAAAGGTTTGTTTCAATTTATTTAATGTTTTTCAGCCTTCTATCTCAAAAATTAAAAAAAAATCACAATTTATACAAACTACATTAGGAAATACTGGTTGGATTAAAGTGTCCGCCAAAGTAATATGAATAGGATAACACGAAGTTTGTTCTTATTTCTCAATTATTTCATTTGGTTCTGAGTAATTATTTCAGTGCGTTCCGAAACTTTGTGCTTCCTTGTAGCACACTTTTTGAAAGACACCGTATATCATGGGGAAATCACTAACAAGACGTGATCAAAAGGGCACAAGGAACAGCTACCGCATTGATAAGACTCTTACCAAGAGTCAAGAGTCTGAAAACGCCTGCTGGGATCAGTCTCAGAATCTATGTGGGGCAAAGGAAGAAATACAAAGAACAACAATTAAGGTGTCAGAGGATCTTAACTGTACGAGTTTGCAGAGGATATTGGATCATTTCCACTGAAAGAATATTATTGATTTCGAAAGTTATTCCAATAGACTTCAAATTGCTGAAAGAGGAAGAATTTTAGGGGCCAATGGAGAAAAGAAGACCCAAGCCAGAAAGGAAAGAATAAAAAAAATTACAAACCAGATGGACCGAGGAAACGAAATCTGTATGGATGAGGCGACTTCTACTAGAAATCGAGGGCTGGTAACATAGAAAACATGGCAAGGTGATGCCCTTAGACACAAAATGAAAAAAGTATTTTTACCGATGTGCAGATATTGAAGCATCGAGAAAGACATACGTTTTTCGAATATCCTAGAAGGGCTGAAGAAAGGGTGGAAACAATCAACGAAATCAAGTGCTCTTTGACACCTGATACTATATTAAATGTCATGCTTGTGGGAAGTGAAAAATGGATGGCGATAGCATCCATGATTGCAACATACTTAAAATTAAAGAAAAGACGAGAAAGAAGATAGATGGATTATACCAAGACGAGGTTGCTATCGTGATATAATGCCGCTTAGTGATTCTGAGATAGAATGGAGAACTAGAGGAAAGGGGTTTAGGTGGTAGGGGTCTGGGCCAACTTCCCAGATGAATTCAACACTAATTCGATTTCCGATGTAAATTCTATAGTCAAAGATTCCCTAACCTCTGTAAACAATGTCAATTTGAATAGGGATACAATAACTAATTAATTAAAAACTATAAATCAAATTGTCATAACGACGTACAATTGAAAAGTTCATTAAGTTTGACTTTTTAACGAAAAAAGCTATAGCGAAAAAAGGATTACGTCCTAAACCGATTGCGTTTGAATGATGGCAGTGTCAAACAGTTGGTATGTTTTGCTTATAACCTAACGTGTTATAATCTAAAGTAATATTTGACGTTGATATAAGAACCTGCCGTTCGAGCAAACCTATAATTCAAGACCTACTTTTACGATTTTATTAAATTGAACACTTGATATTATCCTCATCTAAGCAAATTTAACCAGGAGTCGGATTATTAGTTTGAGGAAAGTCTAGTTTCGGTTTCATCTACCGGATTCTAAAGAATAACAAATAACTTTTGAGAGATGGTTTGTCAAGTACGAAAGATACAAACTTTAGTAATTATTTGTTTTTATCATCCTTTCAAAGGCGTCCTCGATTTTTTCTTTTGTGGATAATTTTAATTTGTTTTGTCAAATGAAACTGCACTGGGAACTTTTATATTAACTTATAAAGTAAAATCGAGAGGCAGCAGGAGAATTCACGGCATCCCGTTTAAATTTAAAGTGGATGTAATTTCCGTTAGAAGCCGAAGCGATAAGAAAACCATTATGCCGTCAGATTATGAATCCCCGTGGACTTATAATTTTCACTAATCGATACTCCTCTTGTTAGCAGGACGGCCGTTACAGAGAGGAACACACACATTCAGAATAACGAAGTGTTGGACGGAGCGGGCGATTTGGGCAGGGCGTGTGCCAGAATGGATGTAATTAAAGCGTTTAATGGCGAAGGCCCAAATGATTGATTAAATTCGTAAACACATCGTCTAATTTAAATTTATTAATACGGCGCGTCGGAAGTTTTTACGCGCGGGTGTTCGAGAGATCGGGGACGGTTTTCGGCGATAAATCATTGTCGATGTCGGCGTAACGAATTTTAATTACGTGCTTCAAGTTTGTATGTATCAAATTATCTAAGCGGTGTCATTTATCTTCAGCGCGAAGACGGTACTGACTGTTAAAGTGCCTGTCATTTGAAAGAACTGATCTGAATTAGGATCCTGAAATTTATAAACCTCTGTCAAGGCAAGACAAATACGTCTGCTATGTGTATGTTAAAGAATGCGAAAGTATTTCTTTTATCCTGTCACTACACTGAATTGTTCCTTTTCCCAGTTTTAAAAATCTTTTACGTAAACAACTTCAGGGCAATCTGAAATAGTCAACGGCAGCGATTCTGTTTTGCCAAAAAAACACTACTAGACTAAGACCATTGACATAAGAGGCACAACATCTGCACCAATAGTCCCTAAATTGGGGAGGGGATACACACGACGTAGTAGAAAATTCCATAGAAAACTTTATGGGAAATATTGGAAGTCACATAATAGTTAGTCAACTTGACTATGATGACATGGGTAATAAGACATGTTTAAAATTTGACAAAAAAAGGTAAATGGCATTATGAAGTTTCAAACAATTCCTCCTTCCACCTAAGTATACTACGCATATGGGTTTCAAGTGATTACCTCTCTGACTGATACAATAAACGCTTCAATTATTCCTTCGAAATTCGAATCTATTAATAGTAAAGTTTGAAACGCTCCTCTCGTTGGAGAAAACGAACTCTGCGTGTATACACAATACGCGTGCCTCATATAATTGGTTATAACTGTCAGGAACAGTTAAGAACATTTAGGTACGAGGAGCTTCGCCCGCCGGAAATATTATTTATTGTACAGTCGCAAGATCAAAGAGAGCAGTATTCAAACAACTTGACTGTAATTGCAAATTCCCACTTCCGCTGCGTCTCACTTGTGCTGAAATTATTCCCTTTAATCTCCGAATGCTCAGCACCAAGGATACTATTATTGCCCCGACTTTCGCCATAAAAGATTTTTAATAAAGCTTGGTTTCAGTTTCAGGGTATCAAGGCCAACGTGAAGCAAACTTAATCAAAGCTTGCCATAGTCAAATCGCAGATAAAGCTGCAACATAAAAAACTTACTTTTTCATTATCAAGGATTATCTATAAAGAAACGTATTTTCTTTCCTATAAATAAATCAAAAAGAATTGAATTGAAAGGAGTAAAGTTATAAAACTATAGTCACAATTATTGATTTATGAACACTTAATAATAATTAGATGAAAGTTCTTGTTACGCCGAACGATTACTATGAAACGTGAAAAAAATATGACTAGTCAAAGTATATCTAAACATCACTAATAAAACTGTGCTTAAAAAATATTCTCTAACAAGAAGGAATTAAAAGACAGGATTAATTCAATTTCTAAAGTAATTTATACTATACCTTACGTAAATATGAATGTGTTTGTAAATATTTTGTTGCAAATTGTAGGAAACCTGTGAATAAAACTCATTAGTTGCATATTCAGCTGAAATGTTTACCCTTTTCTCATATTTACCACCTTTGCTGTGTTGATGCATCTGATAGCGATGATAAATATTTACTCTTTTTTTCCGCTCACCCTCGGCGAATTGCGCGATGCCAAGAATCAAAGCGGTTTTTGTTCACTGTTAAATACATGTTTACATGGTCGTGGTGTGTATGGCTTTTCAAATTATACGCCGAGGAGGCGTTGTGAATTTTTGATTCTATTCTGTGAGGAGTTTACGTGTAGCTTTTAAAAGTTGAGGTTTTAGTATTTAAATTAATTCGATGTGAAATTAAGGCATTTGCATTTATATAATTCGTAATCTTGAATAAATTGACTTTCGATTACGTTTATAGAAAACGCACATCAATATCTTAAAGACCTTATATTATTTAAGGGTCAGTTTCATAATCGAATTTAAAGAAGACTTTAAAATTAAAGTCACAATCTGACGTTTAAACAAATGTGTTTTCATATTTGTTTTGACATGTGAAAATGACTTTAAATCTCCTTTAAATTCCATTTTGAAATTGGCCCTAAGTCTTTATGTCTTATAGTAACTTTAGAGTAATTTTTAATGAGTGAGGGTGTTTTGAATATATCGCCATATAATATTCTTGCTACGTTGGCAATACATCCTATAATGACAATTCTATCAGTGACGTGTCAATTAGAGATATGACCGTCGGCGTCGGTAGATAAATAACAAATATAAAAATCTAGTTAGCCTCAGTATATGAAATATTATACCAATAACTGCAACGTCAAATTCAAAATATATCTACAGTTCATTTTTCCAATATATGCCGATCGATCGATAAGTCAAAGAACTTTTATATAGCTACCTCCTTCTAACTTTCGTAAAACAGCCTTGTGGCTTTTGTCATGTCATGTCGCATATTTTCTTAACTCAGATCTACGATGCGTATAACAAAAAAACGAACTTTACATGTAATTTTTTTATTATATGCCGGTCGATATATTAATAATTTTAAGAACTTTTATATAGCTATTTCGTTTTAGTTTTTTAACTTTGGCGCTCTCAGTCGGAGCTAACGTTATATTCTTAACTCAAATTCATCAGATCCGCATATAATAATAAAATGATGTTTACAGTTAATTTTTTTTTATTATATGCCTATCGATCGATTGATCGGTAAGTTTAAGAACTGTTATGTAGCTATCTCCTTTTAGCTTTCGTGAAACAGCTCACAGTTGGAGGTTACGTTATATTCTTAACTCAGGCGTAAAAGAGGCTAAATCACAAATCGTAAATTTCTCAGAAAATCAATTTCAAACTTTGAACAGTATTTGAAATATAAGTCTGTACGTACATTTTCCAGTTAAATTTATCAGTAACTTGGACCCTCATAGAATACAATGCTATTGCATCCATAAACTACAAGTCATGAACTATTAAGTGGCACGACAAGCTTCATTTGAACCAAAATGGATTTAGCCCCTTTTACCCCTGGACCCTTCATTTTGTAAGTTTTAGAAATTTAATTTTCATAAGGAATAAAATATAATTTGTACTCAGTTTTGAGGTAGGTAACGTCCAAAATATTAAGAAAGGTAAGTTCGATTTTATTTAAGCAAATTTTTCAAAATTAATCAAGTCACATTTTGCTACTTACTTTCCATTAGGCTCTGTGCATTTTTGACAGCGAATTGGGACGTTATGTAATCAATTACTCACGAGTTGGTTCTCCTGCATATTCTCTCCTCCTTATGCCTTTTGTAAGGCCCCAAACAAATGATAATAACTAATTGACAAACCTGAAATATCTCTCCAATAATGGAGATGTTCAAGAAAGAGTTTCTTGCGTTATTGCAGCAAAATGAGATCTTCATTGTCATCCAGGAACAACGCATTGCAGATTGGAATTCTCCACTCTTTTGATCGCAATGTCGCTATGATCTGTTTTAGAAATTCATGAAAGTAGAGAGCATTTATAGTACGTTTAGCATGCATGAACAAAATTTACGATCACACTGCTGTTGTAAATCCAGTAAATCGTTATCGCAGGCAGAGTATTGTCTTTGACCGAACGTCAGATCAATCTTCAACAGGCATTCCATACTGGAACATTTTGATTCGGGAATGTTTGGGTACGCACCCAAGACTCAGAATATGGTTCAAAAACCATGTCCCTCAATTTAATACCAGCTCAAAAAAGTAATTCTACAGCTACGACTCTCTGATCTGCATTCAGCAGGCGATCCATTGGGCACAAATTTTCCAGATTCATTCGAACAACTGAGACCACAATGGCAATATCAGTCATGGCAGATATTTCACGTGCTGAATTTTCTCGGTTTTCAAGAATGAGTTCACGAACCTTCTGCGGTATCCAGTAGGTGCATGGACAATGCTCATTTTACATCATTTTGCAGCCCTTAGACAACGTGTCAGTGCCGCAATCTTTGCAAGATTCAACTTGATTTTTTAATGTGTCTGTTGAGCAAAATTTAATTATCTACAATACATGTTATTTACACTTATGATAACAGGATTTAATCTGAGTTTCACAAAGGTAACTAGATGATGCCAAACTATGCTAGACGAATCCATCGAATAATCAGTGCAACACCGTTGTATGGAAAGTCTCCTTCAAATTTGAATCATCCTCGAATATAAATCATACTGGAAGCGTTGAAGGTTTTTTTGAAACAAGAAAAAGGAACTTAATGAACAAAATCGATTCCTATACATAATTTCATACAATGGCGAGTAAAAAAAAACGATCATCAATAAAAATTTGATGGAATCGATACAAATTAAATATATCTTATTGTCTTCACGTCGTGTGTGTTTGATTTTAACTAATTTAAGCAGATACATGTGGCTGCACAAAGATTATGGCAATCAGGACCTTTTCACAATAAAACAACGGTGTCAACTAAGGATGACACTGACGACTATTTTTTTTTGTTCACTGTACAAGATACAAAAAAGTGTTTGGATCTATAAAAATACAAAATAAAGTAATATGCGGTCTTTGTAAATATAACAATCCACTTAAGTTAACTCTATCATAATAAGCAATAGGCTACCACAATAAAACATACAACGCATTCCATATTGAGATCTTCTAGTTTTGTTATTTCACAATTGTATGCAAATTGGTAGCTTCCTCTTACGTATTCCTTTCTATCTCTTATTTATTTATTTATCTGTCTATTCTGATTAATTGTAGCTTTATAAAACTTTTGTTTAGAGTGAAATTAGAACGTACCTACACTGATAAAAATTATTCTGTAAAATTACTAAGAAAAATGATTTTCCTAGTAAATTTACAATTGTTAGAAGTGAAGTGTAAGATTCCATTTCATATGTTTTATTCAGTGCTTTTGCACATTCTTGGTAATCTTCCGTGGTGTTCACCAGGTGAACTACGTAAATTTACAGAATGCATTTTATTTTACCTATATTTTCCAGTAATTTCTAGTAATTTTACCACAACACTTATAATCATTATGAAAATTTACACGCGTTCTCTGTAAATACACATACTTCAATAGTTTAGTGTAATTAATTCAATACTTTCAAATTAAAATTACATATTATTGTAATTTTGAGTTACAGTTTGCTATTAATACGTAAAATGTGCAACATTTTACAAGAATTAAGGAAAAATAAATGTAATTTTATGTAAAATTCAAATCGTTAGTCAATCTATATAAAATTGCATCAATATTCTATGTAAAAATATGTGTAATTTTACTGCCATTTTTATCAGTGTACATATTATATGTGTTTATATTTAACATTCATAGCAGATTGGATACATTGATTGGTTCGTTTAAATAATAAATAGAATCGTATTGAGGCCTTGATAAATGTTTAATTAAAAGAAGTAAATAACGGCTTATCACACGTAGCAGGTGAAAGCTAGTACATGTAAATTAATAACTAATTAACCCTCTAATATCAATTAGTTTGCTGAATCATTACGAGTATTTCATTTTGTAAAGATTATTACTTTCTAAATAATCGTCAGTACAACACATTTGATTGCCAATAAGTTTAATTTATTGTTAATATAAACTGAAGTGTGTTCCAATTGCAATAACATAACTAATTACAATCAATGAATTTATATAATTATTCAAGAGGGAAATTGTTATTTTAGTAAATTATTTTAGCTAATAAAATAAATAAAATGCCCTCAGTTTAACGCATTTGTTAGAATTGATATTGACACAATCAGTTATTTTATGTTTTGCATATTTATGAAAGTATAATATCCTTTAAGAAAGAGAACATTTCAAGAGGTTGAGACATTTTCGAATAATCGAATATGTTTGCTTAAATTTATTTTTAAACATTGATTTTTTCTTTGTGGTTTTCTTTGTTTGCAGATAAGCAAACTACGTTGTGGCGAAAATTTACAGCATCCAGCAAACCGCATTCGAATTGCGGTCCTGCGCAAGTGATAAAGGAGTGGACGCCCTCGGTGAAACTTGGTCTCTGGAACAAAATCACAAGTGGCAAAGTTGATGGCCACGATAAACGCGGTTTATGCAGGGGGATATTAAACGGCAATTTAGGTCCTGTAACGAGAACGCTCTTCCCTGAAATATTGAGCGGACCGTTAGCTTTTAGTCCATTTTCTAAATTTATAAACTGGCTCATTTCATTTGTTTAAGAAATAGCACTGCATTGCTCGTAATCGTGGAAAACATTTAAACAAATTGGAAGTACGCAATGTGCATTAACGAAATATTCCGTAGCGGCTACTTTACTGTTGCAGAAAACGAGAACTATGCTAATTACGGGAGCTTTCAACGGAGCAGTAAATTCTACGTTTCGATAATTCAATTCGACATAAAATATGAATCTACTTCACAGCGTGTAGTTTAAGCCAGTAGGAAGACCGTAAATAATAAACGAAATTGCAACTCGATGATTTAAATTATAAATTTATTTACAGTAAAATTCCATTTGTACGGTTGTTAATTTGTTGAACTATGGTAACCCAAGGTTCAGTGTCACGAGACACTTGATTTTTTGTTACTTGATTGATTTCTTGTTGAGATTTGGAAGTAGAAATTAACACATCGAAACTTTGGTTTTTCTTACTTTAATGAAACTGATTATTTGATATATTACAAAATGTTACATAACACGACCGTTCTCCCTGGCCCGGGAAGTCTTACTGCCGTGTCTGGTCCACCACCCCCCGGTCCTATCCAGGCTCCTTCAGCTCCTAGCTTCTTGGTATTTTCTTTGGGTCCAGGTTAAGTTTATTATTGCTTGGTAGAAATCCATGAATACACTTAACAACGGTTAATAATTTTTATAGAACTCGGGAAATTTATTTTACTTGTTGACACAAAAAAAAAATTGCAGAGTATAAGGAGGTATTGTTGGCAAACCTTTGAAATCAAACGAATAAAAAATTTATAGCATTTTATTTTCGCTCGTATTTGAATTTGGGGAAAGAACTGACGTGCGCATTATTTTCGAACTATTATCGAAGTATCGTCGATTTGGATACGAGCTCCATCGCTGACAAGGCGCAAAGGAAACGGATTCTTAAAGCGACAAACAGACTTCGATTTGGAACAGCCTCGTGTTCTCATTGTGTCCAATTTAAAATTCAATATTAAAGTGTGACACGTGCATCCTCACGGGGTTGAGAACGTGCCTTCGCCAGACGACGGGCGAAACGCCGCCTAACTTCATTGCTAAGTTCCTCCGGCTATGGCATGTAACTTACTTACCATACAATTGCATTCTTTCATACGAATATTTATCTTTTTCTGTTCTACGACCATGACAAGGACGAGCGTGACCAGAATTGGTCGTAAGATTATTTCAGTGAATTTAAGGAAATTGATATTGTTTCTTTTTTTTATAGAATTCTAATATATGCGCAAGATTTAACAAAGTTCTTGGTGGTCAGATCAAATTTTAATTTCTTCTGTAACACACCTATTCCAAATATTATTTGCTAAAAAAATAAAATTAAATACTAATACTTGCTCTATCGTATACAGAGTAATTTGCGCACGAGTTTAAATGAACTTGTTTCGGGGAAGAATCCGTGGCTATTTATGTAGGAAAAAACCAAACTACTGTAAGATTATCGGGTTCTTAAACTACACAAAAAAATAAATTAAATAAATTTCCTAACATAAGCTTCAGTTTAAACTAAATCCTTAAAACCTGCATGAGTTTGCTTAATAAACATTGCATTTGCAATATCCTTGCAATAATTTTTCTTCTACAAAATATAATTGAACTCTGTAATATGTGGCTGTTATGAAAATAAAGACATTAATAACTGAACAATAACGTTGTTCGATTTGTAAATGTTAATTATCGAGGCCACTAAGCGATTTGAATAGTGAAGACTTTGCCTGGTATATCATAAAATATATACCTATATTTCATTTATAATAAAAACAGGAAAACATAATCGAGCACATGAAGACTTTATATAATTTTATGAAATTGTTAATTTCAATTTGCTAATAGCAGCATCACCGTCTTCAAAAGCAAATTTTAATAAAACAAGAGCGAGATGACGGAAATATTCTTATTAATTAATGAGGGGTGTTAACGACTAAACAAGGCTAAACGGAGTGAAAATTAAACACGAACGAAGTCTTTTTCGACCCTTAACTGACACGTAACGTTAAACTTAACGAAGTTGGATTTAAATTTCCTCGTGAAAGAAAGAATGAATTTTTAAAGTTTATGAATACGATTGATTTCCACTTTGAGACCTGAAACATTGTATAAATAATTCACTGCTTTACGATGAGGTCTTTAATAAATCTTTCACTTCCTGATATTTGTGTCGACTTACGACTTTGTAAAGTGACACGAAAATGTACCTAGCATCCAACGCAACATTACTATCTGTGTCACGTTTGTACAGTGTGACAATTGTCCCCGGTTGCAAAACCGTTTATGGCGTAATAAAAACGAAAAGGCAATAAATAGTTGCACATCATTAAAGGTGAAATATTCATGAAAGTACCAGTTGCATTTCCTGTTCGGCAATGAAAACAGCAGGACGTAAAAATGCACACGTTTCGGCGCTGATAAATCATCATTAGATGCGCCTATAAATAATGAATTAAATGTGGAATTACAAAACGAATGGGTATTCGCCGCAGATACACAAAATTTGATTAAATTCAATTACAAATACCATTATAAAATACAACGTAGTATTACGTTAAAACAACACCATAAAAAAAAAGGACTATATGCTATAATTAATAATGTCAATAACATAAATATTTCACCGCCCGCATTTCGTAATTTATACCCTTGCGATTCTAATTAGTCATTAATTTTGATTTGGCTTCGTGATTTATGTTCTGTGTGCAAAAAATCACCCGGGAATGCATCCAAACAGTCTCATTATTCCGATTTAAACTCTTGAAATATTCACAGCGAAAAATTCGGGCGTAATTGTTATTTAAAACGTTCGCAGAGCAGAATAATCCAATTTTAATATCCCCCCCGACTACCGACAGTTTTACTATTGCCTTTTTTTTTAAATATACGTAAAACTACCCCAACAAAAACGAAACACGATAATTCATTTGGAAATTAAACATTCCAAACACCACATCAATATTGATTTGTACCTATATAGTAGTAATAATGATAATAATGATAGCACTGTTTCTGGGAAATAATAGAATTCAGGTTGTGTTCTAGATCTGTTTATCTCTGAGGCGCCGTCGCTTCATTTTTATGTACATTTCACTTCAGGCGACAATAGAGTTAGAATAGTATAGGACATTAGGGGTAGAGCTTTGGGAGAGCAGGTTGAATGGCTCGCCACACTTATCTACAAGTGTTTGTAACACAATCTTTGCTAAAATCTTAGTACGTGCACCACTGTTGCAAGTAGGGAAAACGTTTGTAACTTTATTTAGTTTAAAGGGTCGCATCGCACCGAAAAGTCAATATTCAATCCCTACAGAAGGAAAGTTTCTAATATCAAGGTTTTTACATAAAGAGATCAAACGAACGCATTTTTTTTTGTTCCATCTTTTCTTTATTCAGTTTAGTTTTTATCAACTATACACTGTGTCCACATTTCGATGCTCACCATTGGTATCTCGGTTATTAGAAAACATAGAGCAACGGTTAAACGGGGAATGTTTTGCAGAATTCAATGATCGCCACATATCTCATTTCAAATTTACCATAACTTTTTTAAATTTTAAGATAATTAAAGAAAACCAAAATTTGACGATTTCAAAGTTCCTCAATAACTCGATAACACCTAATGTGATCTCTTCTAAAGTTTTACAATGTTCAGACACTTTTTAAGACATAGCTTTTGATATAAACAGAAGCCCCCGATTGTCATTTGTTTTCAAGTTATTAGTGCTAACTTTTGTTTTTCATATGGCAGCCATATTGGATTTTTGATTAGTTAGATAGTCTTTAAAAAGAGCTTTTCAACGATGTATAACATACCCGAAAAATTTTTATTTGTAGTGGAGATATTAACAAAAACAAATTAATTTCTAATATGAAATTAGTAGGCTATGAAATTAAACAACAATAAGGAATGAAAGCTTAAAGATACGCTAAGTAATACTGTAAAATAACGAAATGTTACTGATGTTTAATTTCATATTAACAAAAAACAGACTGCCCAATAAAATTAGTAAGCCATGGAATTAAACATCCGCGTGAAACAAAATGACAAGCTGTCAACTTACAATTAGTGCTACAGAGATTAGTTAACTAAAATCTTGTGTATTCGTAATTATTGATAAGTAATTATTTTTAAATATTAACATTAATAAGTATTGTTGTAATAGCACATAAATATTCAAATGATGAAAAAGTTGATATGTTGGAAGTGTATTTCAAAGCAAATAGAAACTCTGAAAATGCTTGTACGAGTTACGCTGAGTGTTTTGCGGAAAGACAACAACCTCACAGGACAATGTTTGGAAGGATAATTAGCAATTTACGGAACTTTGGAAGTTTCGAACAAAAAAGAGCTAACTACGAAGTTAGTGATGCTGTTTTACGTCGAAATAATATTTTGCAAAATGTTACGAACAATCCAAGCACATCAGTTCGCCGAGTGGCTCGTGAAACTGGAATTCCAAAATCGACTGTTCACAAAACCTTGAAGAAAAGCAAATACCACCCTTACAAACCAACAATTGTACAAGGTTTAAACGATAATGACTATCACCGAAGATTACAGTTTAGTAGGTGGTACCTACGAAAATGTGAAGATGATGCTAATTTTCCTAGGAAGATAGTCTGGACAGATGAAACACGATTTACCAATTGCGGAGTGTTCAATAGGCATAACTATCATCATTGGTCTACTGAAAATCCACATTTGGTAAATCAAAGAAGATTTCAAGTTCGATTTGGTTTTAATTTGGTGTAACTGGTGCAGTTTAATTGGTATGCAGTTTGTTTATATTTTGTTTTATTTTTTGAGTTTAGTTTCATTTTCGATAATCACTTAATAGGTCCTTTCATCTTTGATTACAATTTGACTGGTTACAGATACATGGAGCTACTAACAAACGAGGTAATACCTGCTTTGAGAGAAATTATTAATCCTGAGAACATGCAAAACATTTGGTTCCAGCAGGATGGTTGCCCGGCCCATAACACTCGTGACGTACAACATTTTTTGAAAGAAAACTTTAATGAGAGAGTGCTTTCAAATAATGGACCAGTGCAATGGCCTGCGAGATCACCTGATCTTACCCCGCTTGACTTTTATTTATGGGGTACCACTAAAAACGAAGTATTTAATTTTGCACCGTCAGAAACTCGAGAAATTTTAGAAGAAAGAGTGGTGGATATACTAAGATCATTAAACGGAAACACACTTCGTAATTCTGTTAGAATAAGGTGTCAAAAGTGTGTGAATCAGAATGGTCGTCATATTGAACAGTTTATTTAAGTAAAGCTGAGCTTTTAGTACTCTTTCTTTACTTTTTACTTTTATGACTTTTCTTATCGTTTCCTATTTCGTTTTCAGTATTACTTAGCATATCTTTAAGCTTTCATTTCTTATTGTTGTTTAATTTCGGAGCCTACTAATTTCATATCAGAAATTAATTTATATTTTTGTTAATATCTCCCCTACAAATAAAAAATTTTCGGGTATGTTATACATCGTTGAAAAGCTCTTTTTAAAGACTATCTAATTAATCAAAAATCCAATATGGCTGCCATATGGAAAACAAAAGTTAGCAGTAGTAACTTGAAAACAAATGACAATCGGGGGCTTCTGTTTATATCAAAAGCTTTGTCTTAAAAAAGTGTCTGAACATTGTAAAACTCTCGAAGAGATCACATTAGGTGTTATCGAGTTATTGAGGAACATTGAAATTGGCAAATTTTGGTTTTTTAAAATTATCTTAAAATTTTAAAAAGTTATGGTGAATTTGAAATGAGATCTGTCACGAGTATTGAATTCTGCAAAACATTCCCCATTTAACCGTTGCTCTATGTTTTCTAATAACCGAGATACCAATGGTGAGCATCGAAATGTGGACACGGTGTATAAGTGTCTTAATTATTGTGAAGTAAATTTGGATATTGTTCATTGTTATCAATCAGAAATTTAAAAAATCCAGGTCAAACCTATACTCCCCTCGAATAACTGATTATTTAACGGGATCAGTTAATTCTAGAGTAATTCGTACACAGCGTAGGCATGCAAAACTCTATCTATCAACAACCACCTATTCGAAATTGAATCTATTTTGGTTGAGGACATCTGTTTGATAAGGGTATAAGGTCACCGTTCAATAATTAATCGTGAACCTGGCTTTTCTTGCTTTTCTGAAATAACTTTTGTTTTAAAATTTCACACAACAATCAAAAGTCGAAAACTCATTAATTATTGTTGAACATTCGACCGCGTTTCCACGATTCACGGTCGATAAGGGTGATAATTGCGTTTTAAAAATAACAGCCCGGAGAAAATGGGAATGCGATACACGCGGATGAATAAAGTGTATAATGCACACCATATGTCCGTGACATTAAAATTACACCGTTAGTTAGGTTACGTAATGAAGCATAGCGACCCCAGCTGAAAATAAATATGAAGACCACGTTTTGTTCTCGTTCGTGTTTTACTAATTAATAGACACTCATAAACATGATTCTTTACGATATACGTTTTTCTTCTTAAATTAGTAACGCATTACGAGCAGAACTTATCCGGATTTGCGACGGTGGTAGTGCCCCCTGGTATAATCATGTTATCCATGGGTGGGCCGCTGTGTAGATGCTAAATCGCATTAGCAAGGCACCCTGTGATGTTTTGTTTTGTGTTTGCTGTGCAGGTAGAAGGAATTACTTGTGTGCGTTTGCTTAGCTGTTGACATTTCATTCCGAACGCATGGAACAAATTATACTCTGAATTAACTTTAATTAATCCTATAGCAATTTGAATTCGCTCTGACGAGGAAGCGTAACGAATGCTTTACGAGTTACAAGAGCGGCAATAATAATGCGGAAGGTCAATCAGTTTTAGCAAGGAAGTCACGTAAGCTCTTTTAATGTTGAATTACCAATTTTTGAGCAGACGTACAACTTTATAAATTTTATAATACATCCCGACAATAAATTGTTATCGGTCCTTCCCGGAAACTCATTTCTTTGTTTTGTCTGTTTAGGATAACCATTGTCCAAGGGTGTCTAATATTCTCCTAAACGTCTGCCGCATAACAATTCATTTAGTAATCCAAGTCAGATTTTCCTCGAGGAATTCCAGCGTCTGGGAACGATATTGCGAGCCGGTAAAGAGGCGTAAATATTCAGGTAATAGCGGAGGAGCCGTTACGACGCTGCTTACGTAGATATCCTGGTATAGTCAGACGCCCCGGGCCTTCCTTACGTGCATTCAGGGATTCCAATATCGTAAATGACCGAACATTTCCATAACCTGTGAAATGTATTTTGAGTGTCTGTTCCAGAAAGTTTTTTTGCAATTTACTTTTAAAATTTTAAATTTTTTTTACTTGCAACACCGAGTTACAATAAATTAAATATAGAGGTATCTTCTAGGATTATACGAAACGGGGTTGAGTTATTTCAACTTCCAATGTATTTTAAGTGTCTACTCTCTGCTAAAGTCTTGGTAATTTAAGTCGGCGAGGAATCCAACTCACAAATCACTCGCTTTATTTTTATTTTTTTGGATTAAATTTGCCACTCGGGATAAGGAACTGAAACCGAAATACTTACTATAATAAAAGGGGGTGCATAAATAATTTGTTTAAAAATCATGAATTCACAAGCAATTACGAAGTGCCATGCTTAAAGCGAGAGTAATATAATAAATCAACTGTCCATCTCATATGACACTTTCGGCGGTTTATTTTCAACTTGTGACCTAGTTGTAACGCATCATTTCCTGTTACAGGTTGGAGTGCTCCTGAAGAAGAATAAAAAAGCAAAATGAATGGCATCGATTCAGGGAGGTCGACCCAATTTTCCAACATCTAAGAGATTACTGTAGCTGTGAAGGACCAAAGGTGAAGGGAGCTGGGTTATATGAAAACGATGTGGTGATGAAATCGTACCTACATGTACAGGGTGATTCTTGAATAGACCGACGAGATCTTAAACTAAACAAGTATTAAATAATTTCCTAACGTAAGCTTCAGTTTAAATTAAATCCTTAAAACCTGTATGTCTGCAATGAAATTTTGTGCTTAAGACGGGTTTGTGCTCTCCTGAACAATAACGCGATTCGCCACGTAAATTTTAAATTAATTATTGAATCCTGCAAGAGCAAGGCCACTAGGCGATCTGAAGGGTGAAGATTTTGGCGGTGTATCATAAAAGTTATAAACGCCTGTATAAAGTAGTTAATATTAATCGAGGAAAATGTGTGAGAGCACAGGCAGCATAAAAGTAAGGCAGTACCAATCCTCCTTTCTTGTTTGAAAATTTCTAAGATGGTTCAAACTAAATTCAAACTTGTGAATTTCTTCTGTCACATAGTAAGTTCGGGGCTTCTCAGTAAGACTACAAGAATCGTCTTTGTCTTGATTGGATTAAATCTCTACTATTTCACCTCCCCAAAAACTTTCGCACTTAATCGATACCCCAGCAAAGGCGACAATGATTTATCGCGCGCACTGCTGCAGTCAGAGCAAATTCGGCCGCCAAAGAATGACTTGATTTATCGCGCCGCCTCCGCCCGAAATTACATATTTAGCAAAAACGGGCCGGAGCATAACCGATGCATGGCGAACGGCGTCCCCGGAGGTCTTCTTTAAATTAGATTCCCGCATTTTAATTAATTAGCAACAACCCTTCCAGACGTAGACGTTATTTGCGCAGTGCGGGCTGCAAAACGCGAATGCACGAAATAAAAATATTTAATGCACCCCTGATAACGCGTTATTGCAAATGCAGCGGCGGCTTTGCGTCTTAATTAGTTAATTAATTAAAACCACGTATGAAAATTTTAATGAATACATTAGCAAAGTACACATCCAGTAATGCACTGAATGCAGGATATAAAATTAATCCCGCTGCGTTGTGCATCCTATAAATAATCCTGCCTGTATGAATGAGAAAAAAGTGCAGCTAATATGGTAGAATAATTAAATATTAATTCAACGTTCAGTAATCAGAACATTACATATAATTTTAAAGAAGGGTTGTTATTAATATTAGTTATTTAATTGTTTACAGTCATGAGCACTTTATAACAATCAACCAACACGTATTATTACTTAAAAATATATAACAGTTTTCTATTTGCTTTATTAATCAGCGCACTAGCTTTTCAAAACGAAATCGTTCAAATTTCGCGCTCACTGCGGCTTTTATAATTTGATTCTTTCATCTAGAATTTTTCACAAACGAAGTTGGCTGGAACGTATTATACAAGCAGATAATATAACTGGAAAATCTGTTTATCGTATTTGTATTATTCATGAAGTTTACCATAAAACACAAACAGATAGGTATTAGAATTGCCGAAAATTTGAAACTCATAAACTTTTCAATAAGCAAACTTACTCCTGATTCTCGTCGACTGTGTAAATAAATTATTGAAAACATGAAAGGCGTTCCGCTTTCTAAATTCGACTCTTTGAAATAAATATTTCACCGCCTAAAATACGCTATATATTTCAACGAGTGGCGGTGATAGATTCAAATTTAATGCATTTTTATTACATCGCGCGGGAAGAAGAACGAATTTATTTTTTATCCGTTCAAGAACATTCACTGAGGGGGGCGATTTGAAAACTGCGGAACACGAGGATATATTATCTTAATAATTTAAACGCTGCGTCGGCGTCGTCGTTTTCGAAATGCGATGTTTAAACTTGCGTCGGAATTAATATAAACGGCAGCGATGTACTGTCAGGAAGCGTGCACACATGCGACAGCCAGTAAAGTTAAAATTACATGGGCGGTTTTTTTTTTGGAAAATCGAAACGGGAAAACAAATGCATGCCAGTTTGAGTGACGGTTTTCTGATTGTACCACCGTTCTGACACGTATCAAGGTGAACATGACACACCGAAACATTATTTTGCTCATTCGTAATAATTGAGGGAAATGCTTGTCCGTACTATTCAACATTTTAGCGTAATAATCTCCAATCATTTGGTATTTTTCAACAAAAATTAATTATACGCGTCCATATCAATATTTTTATCAGTCCTAAAGGCGGCTCCACACATGCGGGATTCGCCGAATCCCGAATATTCGCCGAATGCCGTGATGCTCGGCTTGGTATTCACCAAATAGTGTGCATATGCATATATACATGCGGGGTTTCTCCGAACATCCAGCTTTTGCGGGAACAGCGAATACGTATTTGCCAAGTGCCGTGCGAGTCTTTAATTGAAAATCATCATGGACAACAGTGATGAAGTTATCATTACTGCTGCTGCATTTACTGTTTTGTGTAGTGGCTACAAACTGATTAAAAAAAAAACCTAAAAAAAGGAGATGGTGGATGGTATCATTGAACCAAAGCAGAAAACGGTAAAAAAGCCTTCCAAATTATGGGTTCACTTTCGTACAGTTCGAGGAATTCCAAGACAGTTTCGTTGGGCCAATCCATTCCTAAACAACAGAAAATAGAAAAGTTTTAAAAATGCTACATTATTTAATTTGAAATAATATTGTTCGGAACAGAATAAATTCTATATTAAGGGTGCGTTGATCGCAGCATGAAAGTCATGCATTTTATAATTGAAAAGTAGGCTAAAAAAACATTTTTTATTATTAGAAACGAGTTTTTCAATACATTGTAAAAAGCAAAATTGTAATTTGTGCCAAAATAAAATATAATTTGAAAAGGAACGAAGTCAAGGTTGTTACTATCGTCTCTGCAATACATTATACAGTCCACATAGTTTAAACTTCCGGAACATCCCAACATTTTGTTTTGGATCAACCCAACAAATATGTTTATTCAATTGTATAACTAATTGTATGACTAGTTAGGAATCGACAAATTGAAGTAGTAAGTAGCAATTAGAAAATAGAAGTATAAATACACTTACTGTCTGTCTGCTGAGCAGACTCCCGAATGTGTGGAGCAGCGCGAGTTTGCCTACTTGACGAATATTCGTGCGCTTTGAAGCGGACAAAATACCGACAACTAGCCGAGCGAGGCGAGCACTGACTAGTGTAGACGAGTAGACGAGCACACATCCACACTACTTGGGATTCGGCGAACATTTGTTCGGCATTCGGCGAATCCCGCATGTGCGGAGCCGCCTTAATGATTTACACACATCTAAAAGATTCCACGTTTGAATTATTGTAAAGAGACTTGGGCGTTTTTAGGACATTTCAGAGCTGGACTTGTTTTATCTCATGCGCACAAGTTTACAAAACACAATAAAAAGGCGATGTACTTTAAAACATTTTAAAGTATTAACTACAATTCTTATTCAGAGGTCTCTGCCATGATGTCATCTTGATCGATTTACGTGTTATTAAGAGGTCGGTACATGCTTTAAATTCGTAAAAAATGTTTTTTGTGGATGCAACCTAAACCACCTGAAATACTATCGGAGAACGCATTATCTTATGCTTTAAAAATTAAATGTGTGCATGAAATAAAACAAGTCTGGCTCTGAAATGTTCTAAAAACGCCGAGGTGTAATTATAAACAGTTCCAATTACAACTTATACTTGAAATAGAACATTATTTTAAGACTTGTTTCGTGTCTGAACTTTCATAGCAGAATCATTTATATCAACTACGTGTGGGTATATTGGTCGAGTATTACATGTGTGAAGTAAAATTAATAACGTGATAGTTACAGCTTACAGCTGAATGCCTTCTCGATACATCGAGACAATAATGCTGACGTATGCAAGCGTAAAGCTGCCTGAACATTAACAAGTGGATCGCTGTAGAACTTACTATGGGATGATCATTCAATTGATGAAAGCTAATACCAGTGAGCAGATCTCAACAATAGTTCACGAATTGTATGCCTACAATGCTGTTAATTCCGTGAAAATTTTATCTGATCTTATACTGATCGAAAAATGTCTCGCATGTTTGACACACTTTGACTACTAAAAAAATAATAAGAGTCTATGATTTCCAAAGTATTTTGTTCTTGTAAACAAAATTCAGTTCTCAGGTATGATGACATTTTCTGCAGGAAATCGCCATTCAAAACAAATAAATGTTCTTATTTTGTTACATAAAACAATTTTATTGCTGCCATTCCCGTTGAAATTCTTTCAAGTTATCAAATATATCACGGTTTACTTTGGACGTGTTACAAAATATCAAACTCATGAGACTTCCAAAAGTTTCTATCGAAGCACTGTAAATTGTATGCCATTTAAAATAGCCTAGCATTATCTTGATTTACTGCGAACGTTTTAATAAAATAACTGCTTCGGGGATTTACATAATGGCGTTTGTCTACTGTTGGATGGTTCTAAAAAGTACTCGGGTCTGGAATTTAGGAATGTACAAAAGTGCCGTCTTGGGTCATCGTTCTATTTTCTAGTGTTACAATGATTTCACAGTATTTTAAATATTCCATTTCTTGTCTTACTCATACTTATTACTATGAGTTGTATTATTTTTATGCAATTGCTCCATTCTACCTTACGCCTAACAGGGCATGTAAATGGTAAATGTAAAGCATGTACCGTTGACACAGATTTTTTTCATACACTCCCATTTGAAAGAAACCTGAAAAAGGAAGAAAAACAAACGTTATGGACAATTGCACGATATCTATCGGTGAAAACATTTCGTTCAGAACGTTTGCGAGGAAAAGAAACGTTTTGATTTCGAATGTTACGGTGATGCCATTTTACCCCAATTTTATTATACCCAGGACGTAGAGAAAAATTAATTAATTCCTATTTTAATTTTGTGAAAGTTTCTCATTTTCTCTGTCTCTCGTCGCGAATTCTTCTATAAGTTCCGTTTCGCGAAAAGTTAATTAGTTTTATTTATTTATTCGGTAGAAAAGAAACAATTGTTTTCGTTAGTTTAATTTAGTTTAATTAGTTGAAGTAAATCGTAAACGAGTCGCTTTCGAAATTAAAACTAAAGTGTCCCAGACTCAAGGTTTTGCTTTGAATTTAGAAATTAACAAGAGCCGTAAATATGGTACGGAATATCGTTTCGTTTAAAATTTATATACAGTGCTTTATCTAAATATATATATTTGTTTTAAGAAATTCTAGTATCTCATTGACTTTTGCAGTTTGGGAACCCTTATGGATTATACAGAAGATATATGCATTTTCGGGACACCTGGATACTGGATTATAATAAAATACATAATAACATTTTTCTCAAGAAATGCTGGAATCCGTCAATTTTGCTTTATTTTTTGCCCTATTCAAGAAATACTTTTTATATGTCTGCAAAAAGGTGGATGAGTGTTGAAATGAAACTCCCAAGTTATTTTTTGTATTTTTAGGTTGTGCTCGACATCTTACAAACTTTTCAATTCTAAAGTTTTAAATCTAAATTTTCATTCTGCGTTATTCTATGCTCAACAACAAATATCTTTACTGAGAACCCATCCAAAGATGTCCAAAGTTAAAAAAAATTGAATATTCTATTTTCATTACTACAAATTCCACATCACGTCCAGTCCTCCTCACGAGGAGCCAATGATACTGAAGTCCAAAGAACGCCAACTATTTTTTTTTAAACGACATCCTTACAAACTTCGATCAAATTAAGAATTATTGATAACTTTCATCCGGATTTTTGCAAACATCCTACAGTATAAAAAACAGTACCTGAAAAAAACAAAAAATAAAATGGAATTGACGGGTCCGACGGTCTTTTGAAAAAATTGGCCTATTAAAAAGGCAAAAAAATTATAAAATTAATCTAAAATTTTAATGAGTAGAAGTGGCACAAATTCTTACCAAGCTTTTTGTTCTTCTTATATGTTTTTTTTTTTTATAAAAGCCGACATAGTTATTTCAAATTTTTTGAACACTTTTATTAGTTCTTTTTTCAATATTCTTGCAAGTTACTTAAAGTAAACTCAATAATATTTCACTACAAATAGAATGGTACATTCACATACATTTGTATCGTGACATTCAGAAATTCAGAGGAAACATCACCTGTGTCTGGCTGGCAAATGCAGAACAAATTCCGACATAGACGTTATTACGTATGTCTATCGAACATGCCAGAAACGGTCAAAAGATCATATCTAGCGGTTATCGAATGCTTTTACTACTGAATCGCTAAAACGTTAAAAACGAGAACTTGATGAGCAGAATTAGCATCTACTTCAATTATCCATTATCTTCATCGACAACGACCATCCCCCATTTGAACGTGAATACAAATTAGAAAAATACACAATCAATATACAACTGGGAGTTCAAAGAAATTACCGTTTATTAAATTAAAGATAATGTAACGGCCGGACGTTCTTGGGGGAAATGATCATAAGGGCCCTTCTTCCTCATTCCTTTTACCAAATTTTTTTGTCAAATCATAAGACTCGAATCTCAATTCCTTTGTTTGTGCATTTCTGGATTGGGTATTAGGTAACCACGAAGAGCCTTCAACGCCTTTTCATATGGAATGAAATTTTTGCCAATTACCGTACCACTACTGTACATATATGTAATTTTCACCTATTCTTCTCTTTTTTTTATGTCTTACGAATTCTAGTATTCTAGCATAAATTAAATTAAATTTTTCTAGTAAAATAGTATTAGAAATATACCCAAAAAATTGCAAAGAAAGTTAAAACATGAAATACAACTAAATCAATAAGAAAATTAAAAATTAACTTGAAGAAGAACTTTTGTTAATTGCTGATTTCTAAGCAGATAAATTGATTTTAGTTCACCAAACGTCGAATCTGCTTATTTTCATCCAACCCGAAATGTTTGGGACGCTTTAGTTAATTTCGAAGATGTTCCGCTTATGACCTACCTATTGTTTTTGTAATATCTATCGAATACAAACTGTAGGGAAAATTAATTGACTTTTGAACTGGAACTGATTTTTCTCCCCGACCTATAGTGTTTAAAACATTGTTATCGAATCTTGCAAGTGGCTAACATCATAATGAACCAATCAAATTTAAATATTTCCGTCCCGCGCCAAGCTTCTAAGTGACAAATAGCCTTCGCCCACGTAGCGAAATCATAACTCGCCACTACTTGCTGAAAAAGCAGAATTTTCTTAACTTGCCGATTCAAGGCTATTCAGAACGGTGTCAGTCGCCATAAGAATTAAAACTTTCCACGTAACACCTATGCAGAAAACAAGGCTCAAATTGTTTTACAATTAACAATTACATATACTGCCGTGAAGCGTAAATCGTTTCCATATTGTACATTTATTTCTCTTAGCTTTTTGAACATAATCTTCTCGTACTAAAAAATGATTCTAGCGTAATATAGTTATGAGATCTTGTGTGTGTAATTAACTGAGTTTATCATCCGATCCTTTTCACGTATAGCACGAAATATAGTTGTTACGTTTTATAATTAATCTTTGTTTCGGGGAAGTTTTTACCGTGTAATACACGTAACGAGCAACCTCGCTGTAATGGAGTGTTTACGTTGTGGCATTACATCGACGTCGGCGAACACACCACATAATAGGTCAGCTAATGAGGCTAATCGCTGTCTAAAAAGGTCAGTGGAACTCAACCCGTTACCTCTAATTTATGGCTTTGAATTTCCTTGCAAAATCTTTCTCGCCCCCTGATATATTTATACCCGTCCGAGATTGTTATCTGATCAAACAAAGAAATGTTTTAATGCCACTAGGGATTAATTATTTTCAGACTGTAATAAGTAAAAAGGAATGTTATGTTGCATGGTGTTTAAACTTCGTTATATTTGATAAAACTCGCCCGCTTGATCGTGGTTGCAAAATGAAGTAGCCCTGGGACTTATTGGACAAGTTCTGCCAAGTCATTCTCGAAATATTTCACTTAAATAGTCGACGTTCACTTTCCATGCGGAAGCTTCGAGGGCTTTATGTCATATTGAAAAGTTATTTCATCTGTGCGTGGGTATCCTTACTGAATAATGACGTTTAAATAATTCAGTTATATTTTAGTTTAAACTTTAGTTAAGAAAAGTGAATTTTCAATGTTTAATGTCTGAATTTTCTAAGCTCACGATGAAAACGAATGTAATTGCACCATTAGTTAATGGTAGCTATTAAATTACGTTCGAGATAACGTGCAGTGAATTTCATCAGCGCCTGTTTTAATTTGCGTAATGCAACTACCCATTGTTCGTTCGTCCTCATAAAATATCAGCTTGGTATAAATTGTTTTATCTGCCCGTTTGATTTTTCAAATGTGCCGTCATGCGATGTTACGCCCGGAATTTCTGTTATTCCTATTGATTGACAACATTCATTAGTCGATTTCGAAAAGAATTACACACGTCTGGTTAATTCCGGACGCTGATCGTTAGCTAATTAAATGTAGTGTTACGCGCTTATTCGGAACAGTGAGGGGGGACTTCCCCGCGCGTTCGCGGACGGTTCAAAACGAGATTAGCGGTCGGGACGGTTCCATTTTTCCGTTTAATTAAATTTCGGCGTGCATTTGCTCAACACAGTTTTACTAGCTTTACTGAACAAATTTATTCTGGACGCTAATCACGTTTCCTACCTTGCAAATTAAACCGAGAATACCCGAGAATGTTTTTAAACAACGATCAGGCATAATTAAACAAGCCCGCAGTGGCTTTTCAAGCTTCATTATTGCCTCTGCTGTATTTTTAGTTATTCACTGTGTTGCTGTTTTCGCACTGCTCAAATATTTGCAGATTGGTTAACTGGATTAGGCGAGAGACATCGATCAAACTCTATAACTCTAAATTAAGTTGTAATACTGAAACTAGGGTGATTGAGTTACTTTCCACCCACAAAATATACATCAACGATCAGATTAGGTCAAATATTTAGATCCTCAAATTTATTTAAATAATTATCTATCAGCATCATTTAAATTATTATAGGAATGTAAATACGCGATGTGGGCCGTTGCTCCACGTTGGGCGCCAATTTTATTATTAATACGTGGGTTGTTGCCCCTAACATTGGCCAGTCATTTTTATGTTATGTTTAAGGAATTTGAATTTTGTTTTTAATTTCTCAGGGCGATACATTGTTTTGTTAGAATGTCCTCTTTATCTTTCTTTCTTACGTTTTTCTTTAATTTCTGATTTTTCTTGTGTGTGGGTTTGTACGGGTATGTTTGTGTGTAAAATAATTCGTATTGATATTCTCATTTTGTGTATACCGACCCTCACAAATCGTGCGTTATCGCAACCTTGTTTACTAATATGATTATTTGGTGTTTTTGTCTATTTTCAAAATAATTCATATCAACAGTTGTGACCTTGTTAATGCCGACCCTCAAATCCTGCAAAAACATAATCTTGCTTGTTGATAGAAATGCTTTGTTTTTTTTGTCGTGTTTTGTAAATAATTCGTATCAGTCATTGTGATCTTGTTAATGTTGACCCCCACAAATCCTGCAGAAACGCAATCTTGTCATTGATAGAAATATTTTGTATTTTTGTCGTGTTTTGTTTGTTATTCGTATCAATAATTGTGACCTCTTTGCAGTCTTATTATTGGTAGGTATGTTTTGTGTAATGTTGTGTGTAATTGGTAAGTTCTTTATTCCTCAGAGTTGTTTTTAATTTTGGTATAAAAGCTCACGAAGAGATTCGGGAAACAGGAAAAATCAGGAAGTAGGAATTTGTTGTACTTGGAATGCACAGGATAGGAGGATTTCTTTCATCAAATCAAAATAATCGCTTGTTATTAAGAAAATAAACTTTACAATCATACAAAAAGTTTACTTTGTTTCACTGCTACGTGTTTCAAATTTAGAATATATTTTTTTTTAAATAAATGAAATATAGAATCAATATTGAAGCAATTTCGTGCATGAGTGTTTTTGTTCGAAGAAAATCTGTTGTGATTGATCGTTGCTAAGCGACCAAGACGATGAGTAATCCACGCGTTATCTACTCGCGTCTTTCATTATTTGCAAGTATCCATTTGACGTTTTTGATTTGTGTATCTTAAGTTTCGTCCTCTGATCTCGCATTTTGATTCTTTCGTTGTCTGTAATCATTATGTCAACTTAACCTACAAATAAAGTTTTGACATGTATATATTGTCCTTATTTTTATTTCATCTACTTTTAAACTAATTGAACACTTAAACTAATATCTACATTATCTATAGATCTTTCCATCAATTCACTGTAATCCATGCCTGTTTGTTCGGCGAGGAAGACTTTGACTCTGACACGTTTCCCATCTTCCAGGTATATCACTGTCCTTTTTCTCTTGCTTTTGGCAGCTACTAGGGGCCAATGTTTTGTAGATGCCGGGTGCTTTGGACGTATGTGACACTTGTCCGTGTAGTAGCAAAATTCAACTCAAGCAGCTTGCTTGTTAAACTTACCGATCCAAGTGATATCTTCGTCGGGTATATGTATTACTTCTTTGATCCTTGATGGTCAATAAAGATGTGTTTAAGTTTTGGTGAGTAGAGAATCTAACTTTCAATCGTATTATTGGTGGTGTTGTCTTGAGTAACCTCGAATGTGTGGTGAAGTTTCCTAGAAGATTGTGTTTTGTGTTTATTATCGAAGAAACTCTGTACATGATCTGTGTGGAACAAACCTACTCTTTTTAGCTTTGTATCGGTAATATCACAGCAATATATTAAAATTAAATTAATTTATCATCCACGTGCTTAAATTACAAGCACACAAAGGCTTACTTTACCTAATAACAAGAAAACCAAAAACAGGGAACTTGAAACCTCTTTTTATTATTTTCCCCGATATTTATTACTCGTACTCATAATACCTAAACATAATTCGCGTTTTGTGTAAGGCGTTTCACTCTTTTGTACGGAATTTTCTTATTGTATAACAACATTATTTTAGCGGCAAACAACCTTTGAGTAGGTTGATGTATCAATATACGTCGATGGCAGGTATCTAAACACATTCTTTCAGAACATAAAGGCGGTTCGATAACTCATTCTGACAGCGCGGGTGGAAATCATATTCAACCCTTCAGCTTCAATGCGTACCTACCCCCTCGAATGAATAGCTGGTGGGTACGAGGAAGTTTCGTGCGTGCTCGAAGAAATTAAGAGGAAATTCGGTGAAAAGGCGATGGTGGGCAAATGTTTAATTTATTATTGCGTCTAAATAAAGAGGTGTATTTTCGTGTACAATCGCTTGGATAAGCGTGGCGAGTGGTTTCTGGCACGTCGAATAGTTGATTATATAGGGCATGTTGCGTTGGGATCTTTCCGCGGTGTTTTAATAACTTTTCGGGTAATTAAGTGCCAATCCTGGAGCTTTTGGCGTCGGCACCTCATTAGTTGGTAAACAGGTTATGCACGTTCTCAGCTTTTTGCTATAATAACTAATTTGTAGCAAATATATAGGTCAATATATTTTAAGTATCTTTCAATTTGGCCATTAGCAGTTTGTTGTTGTTTTTGAAAACATTATACTATTCGCACATCCGCAGTGTTTGCTGTAACACACGTGTTGTCAGTACCACGTAATCCGAAGCATTTTCTTTTCTAATATTCAGCGTGGAGGTGTCTACTCGAAATATTTTTAGTTTGCTGTATAAAATCAATTAAGCTTAAAAGCTCAGTGAACCTTAAGATCAAAGCCCTGCGATTGAGGGCAAAACTTATATTCACTATCTCATCATTATAAAATGAGAATGTCGATATCATTAACGGAAAAAGATCGTTTCTAATTTGCAAATCAAATTAAAATTTAAAATGCAATGAATGTTTTCTATATTTTTTTTAAATTTCACAAATAATGAAAGAACAAAGAAAATGTTAAGAAAAATATTTGAGCTTTCGAACTGAAACTTCAGTGCAGATTAAATTTTGAAACTATGTTGCACACCTCTTCTGTGTACAACGAATTGAGCTCGCACTACAGTCGTAGTGCATCAGAATTAATTAAAAATTAACACAGAACTCGATTCCTTCTAATGAAACGTGCGCTGCTCGTGTTTAAGCGAGAAAGACGTGCGCCCTCTGTTTTATTATGCTTTAGTAAACCCTTTCGTCATGAATTTACACGAAGGATGACTAATTAAACGTAATACTCTCATTTATTTGTAAATTCTTCTAGTTTTTAATTTTAAAGCTATCGAGCTTTATATATCCTTTAAAAGATTTTGAAACTTCATAATTTTAGTTTATTCCTTTTTATATTCTTATGGTGTCCTGAAATAACTACGATGACTCAAAATATTCCTGAAACTTGTCTTGCAATTTATTTAAACAAAATACAACTGATGCTAGGGACCAACCACATACACCTGAAAACAAACAGGCAGATATTTGTAACAGTTGCACGAAATGGCGACTTTTATCCCGATTCTGATTCTGATCCTTTCAACATACATACTCTGATACATACATCATATATGCGCCCTCTAACTGTCTACTTAATGAAAGAAAAATCGGTAAACTCGAGACTCACAATAAAATAAATTTTTGATTAATTGGTTAATGTGTGGCTACTGCGGTGGTGAGTAATCACTGTGACATTTGAAATATATTTCAACTAAGTTAACACTGCAACAAATTTTAAGACGGTGCTGAATTTCAACTGAAGAGAGACGCCGAGTATGGCAGATAAATGAGCAAGCTTTATTAAACGTTTGGGGTCTACGAGCGAGCTGAAAGCTGGCATAAATATATAAGAAGAGAGGTAAGGAGTTCATTTTAAAATCAAATAAAAAATTAATATTTTTTCATTTCCCTCACGTTTTGCAAGTGACAATATTACACGACTCTTGAATCAACCGAGAAAAAATACTGACGAAAGAGAAGACTACCCAGAACATGGGAAAAATGTTAAAAAAGTTCTACACGATAATTTATAATTATAAAATAAAATAAAATATTTAGGAAAACTAAAATACCATGTTCTCTGATGTCTTTTCTTGCAACATTCTTTTCAATAAAATAATAATCAATAATTGATTCAGTTCTGACTGCAATAAGTTAAAAAAAAATATTTCCAAGACAACCTAAACTGGTCTGTTTCAAATCCTGCAATGTGTTTTATGTAACTTGTCGTTCTAAATACCAGAAACCAATTAACGCCACTCATTTGTGAAGGTTTAAAAACTCGTGCATAAGTGTTTCGTGCTCGAAGAGCCGTAAATCACAACCGTTTGTTCTTGCTTTTGATATATGCCCTTTTTTGTTCTGTTGGTGTTATCGGGCTTTGGTACACGTAAATATATTGTACAGGTTCGGCATTTCGCTCGTATCGTTTACTTCGAATTTGCTGCGATATTTACGGTCGCTATTGCGATAACGTTTAAGTTATTTTATGAATTCCAAAAAAATTGCCCTAAACTTCGAAGAATGTACCTCCGCGGAAGCATCTCAGTATTTACCAGAACATTATGTATGTACAAAAGCATCACTTCGGTAACTTCGAGGATACTTAGATAATTATTTTCTGGACTTATCCAAAATGAAAATACAATGTATTTTTTTTTAATGCCATAAAGGTTGGCCATGAAAATTAAAACTCATGTCGTAGCTTGGCATCTAACTGGATGGAATGGAGCTAAGACATGAATTTTCTTTTCCACAGCCACCCCTTATGGCATTTTTAAAAAAACACATAGTATAACGATAACTAGACGCGAATGTATTGAGGAACATGACTTACTGATAAATTTGTAAAATAATTTTTGAAAGGGGAAGCCGGATTGAATGAAAATATGGGTTGTCAACAGAAGCAAAAGAGGACCATTCAGTCCACATCCACAAGAGTGGTAAGCGCGGTAAAATATCGTGACTTTAATTACAGCAAGTTTCCAAGTACATAATACGCGGTCCGGCACGTATAACATAACAAGGCTTAGCGCGTGACACATTTCAAGCAAGGGTTTTCGGCGGCTTAGTGCTTGAAGCGCCCCCTCAGTTACGCCGCATTCAGAGAGCTTCCCTTGTAACGCAACGCTTACTCAAACGTTACGGTTATATTACCAAACATTTCGAAAAATCACGAGAATTTATTGGTTAAATAGCTACATCATCAGGGTGAGGCAGCACGGTTTTAGGAAGTCAGTACCGATGATACGTTCTCAACAGATCAAGATTATATGAGCAAGAGCATTTTTCAAAATTATTCCGATGTGTCATATTTTAAATCAATTCGAAGGTTTTAAACAAAATTAAAAATTTTCTGCTTAATCCTAATTGTCTTCTTCATGGTTTTCAGTGAAACCGCGTACTATACTTTTATTCCTTCCTGCAGCCGATTCGTAGAATCTGATGATTGTTGTTTGACTTACTTTATTTTTTGCTGCGAAATGGGGATAATGAATCAGAATGAGCGATGATCTAATTGGTGGGGCGTGACGCATGATTGATTAGATATTTCCGAATATCATGAAAGTGAATACCTGTTAAGGTAATTAGGATAGTTTTGGATTTCAATAGATTAGTCAATTTTCCAATTAATGAAATGGGTTGAACGTGCTAGGAGAATAAAATTTCGTGTCCAATTTCCAGTTTATACTCTGCTACCGTGGAAGCATTTCCATGTAGAAATTTGTACAACATTTACATTCAAAAGCACAATACTTGACCAATCGCTTTAATTCTTCAATGTAGATACGCCTCAAGAACAAGGAATATGTCTGACACCTTCAGATTAAAGAGGAATGTAATATTTTGTGGAGAGTAGGCAATACAGAAGTTTTTTCTTTGATAAGTTAGTTATCGTTTGAAACATTCACTATCTCGATCTCGATCTCAAGAATGTATAATAGTTAGCCAGTAAAAACGATTAGAGTTAAATTTCTGTTGAGTCGTTAGTAATAGAAAATAGGCCACAAATTGGGTTTAACAAAATGTATTGAAACTTCTATTTATAACTCTCTGATTTCATTGCAATGAACTCTTCACAATCATTCATTACATCGTCGAATTTGACATTTTCTCCATCTGCGTTTAGCTTTTGAAGCATACGAGCACGAAGTGATTCATCCGATGTTGATTTTAGACCCGTGAGTGCGATTAAGCAGAAAAATTGCTCTTCAGTTTGGTCACTGAATTGATATTTTCGTCTCGTTGCTCTGACACGGTTTGCATAATGTCTGAATTCTTCACCTTCGTCTCTTGCAATGCGCAAACAGTCATAACGTTCTGCGAAAATTGAGCGTTTTTTACTGTATAGCTGTCGAAGACGTGAGGTAGTTTCGTTGTAATCGAAATCAGTAACCGCTTTCGGCATACAGAATTTGGTATACTCACTGAAGGCTGCTGCAGAAAGTTTTGTCATGACGAATTTTACTTTGTCTTTATCTGCCATATTCGGTGATGTGCAATCCAATGCGAACTCGAAACGGCTTAACCATTCGTCGAATTTAGTAACATCTTCTTGATCAGGTTCGAATTCAGGTAATTGTGGAAATGTTCCTGATGAAGGCGCAATTGACGAAGTAGTGCACGGTTGATTAGAATTAATTTGAAGATTCTTTAGGAGTTGAACCAAAACGTCCTCGCGTCTACGAGATTCTTCTTCTCTTCTTTTCGAAGCTTCGTCTTGACTTGCCAGAAGATTTGTGATGAACGCTTTCATTGATTCAGTGTCCATTTTTTTCTTGCCTTTTGTCCTCGTCGCCACTGTTGAGTCGTTAGTAATAGAAAATAGGCCACAAATTGGGTTTAACAAAATGTATTGAAACTTCTATTTATAACTCTCTGACAAAACTTGTTTATCGCACCAAAGCCTACTTATTTTATATCCCGTAACGACAACCCAACAATTTCAAAAATCGAAAATAAAAATCAACTTGTCTCACGCCAGTTTAAACAGTATTATAAAATTTTAAAAGTCGTATTCTCTCAACTCCTTTCGCTGACTGTTTTTAGAGAATTCTACACGAGAAATTCCTTAGAAACTCGAGAGATCAGAATCCACGCGGAGCGTAAACGATCGAAAAGCAATCGGCCATCCAGCAACTGACAGACGTCCCGATCCCTTAACTTTAACAGGATATATTTGGATAGTGTGAATGAGAAAAAAGTACTGTACAAAACAAATTGAATCTTGTAGACTTCGCATACAATCGACAGCGACTGATTCCATTATGATTTCACGATGGAGAAACGCATCTCATTAACTAAATAAGTATTTACTCAAAATTCAATCAAACAGAAATTATTCATTGCCATTAAAAATTGTTTCCTGATTAATTAAAAGTATAATTAATAATAATTGAATTAGTTCCAATCTGTTAAAGACTGTGAACCTTGTGCACAAAATAAGAAATGTGGACTGAACAAAATAAAAAAAGAGTGAGCTACTAATGTGATTTATAAAATAGAATGAAGTTGGTTTAAAGTCAACTAAGAAAGAAGAAAGTTATAAAAATAAAACCAGTAACAAAAAGCTAGACATAATTAACAAGAACGCAAACGGCATGAAAATATTTTTAATTAAAGTTAAATTTAATCTATGCAATTGCACAGCAAACGTTATTTACGATGCCAATCAAAGAGCAAAGTATTATTGAAGTTTCCTGTGTCATGTTTTTCACAACCTATTGTTGTATTAATTAAAAGAAAAAAATTCTTTTGTGTAATAATTGATAAGTATCTTCTAAATTGTTATAATCTCGTTTAATGGTTTATTGCTCTGAAGGAAAAAATAAAAATCTTAAAATCTCAATTTAAACTCGATTTTGAAATATTGTAGGAAAGCGGCAATATTACTTTCTTGACTACAGAAATCTAATATAGGAGCTGTAAGTGTAATTAATCTTTAGGGGTGAAGATGTCTTGATAATAAAATAACATGTTCCATCAAATTGTACTCCATTTTATTAGAGCAACATTTAAAAGCATTGCTAGATATGATAGAGCTGTGAAAAGTTGATCTTTTTGTCTATTTTTATTACTATTCAAATAGTTTTACTGCAATGTATAAATAATAATAGGCATATTTAGTGGCGAGTCGGTTAATGTCAACGTTTATGAATTCATAGCGATGTTTTCGAGGGACACTGTCTGTAACTTTGTAATTTCATGGCACTGCACATGTGGCCGAAACCGCAATTCAAACATTAAACATGGAAATAATCATTAACTTAAGCCACGTCCTGTTACTATTTTATGCTGTCTATCAGCCGTATATGAAAATTGAATTAAAATTGACTCCTATTTATTCTGTCTGTGCATTTGTAATAAAGAGATGACGTTTAATTACGACTAAAAAGTTACACGTTTTCATTTTATTTAACAAATTCAAATGAGTTATGAGTTAACTTCTTCGTATGTTTTTTAATAATCATAACCACTGATCAAAATAAAAACGAATTAAAGTGCCTTGGATAACATCATACTACTCATCATCATACTAACATCATTAATACTATTAAGTGTCAATCAATTGTGACATAAATAACATGCCGGAGATGTTATTTAACGTTAGTCGCGCAGTTGTTCCTAGAATTCAAAGATATCTTGATGCAGGCGGTGGTCATTTTACGCATCTGCTTTAATTTTTTTTGACGTTTTTCTTGCTTTGTATGTTGAAACTTCAAATTAAGGTTAAGTTCTTATAGGAGTTTGCAGCTAAGCGTTCGCCACCTGGTGTCAACTAAACAAACCCTTGTAAGCTACATAACATTTCGTGTTTTGGCGCCGATCCTGAGTGTATGATGTATCAAGATTGTGTTATACGTGACATTTACATTAAATTAACTTGTGTATTTGTATTGGTACGCACTTAGGTCGGGTTTCTGAAACGTTTCATAAAGTTAACTAATAGATAAAATAAAATATTCCTATAGTTCTAACATGTGTAGCCATAGCAACGTTTACTTTTATCGGACCGTTAACTTTATGTAACGTTCCAGAAACCGGGCATTAATCACGTGCATTACAAAAATTCCGCATAGCTTACACAGGTTCAGATTTATCCACGGTAGCGCTGCGATCTTAAAATCAAACGCCTATAGACACATCAAAAGTGGCTGAAGGAACTCTAATTTATTTTTCAGTTGATCACGTCTTATAATATTGACTCTTTCTAAGTATTTTAAAGGTAAAAGCGATTAAAGGTATTAAATGTAATGTAATGTAAAATTGCTGAAATAATGTGAAAGAAGATACTGTTATACTTTTGAACTTTCATGCAAATTACATTGCAAAATTTTGTACTAAGTTTACTATTCTTTAAAATTCGATTTGACGCGCACAAAGTCCCGCTAAAACGAATAATAATTACATCTACGGGTGGTAAAGACATAGTTAAACTCATAAGTAAAATACCTACATTCCGTATAATGAAGTCTTTACGTTTCATCCCTACGTAACGGATACCTAATTGATACACGGAAACACAATGCGGCCGAGGGTGATACTGTAAGTACGGGCGCGACACAAAAGTTTAATTATCTCTCCCCCGAAGGTGGTCCGAATTAAATCGATTAAACTTTTTTAATTGCATACGAGAACGCACACCGTGCGTTTGCTTTAATATCAGAACGAATAGGCGATAGGTTTGCGCGCCTAATACGATTACGGTTCGATTTCACGTATTGTGTGCCGTATAATTATTTGATTTATGCTGTGGGGCGGGATGGAAGGAAACGCTTATTCATGTTGCACATGCGAGCACACGCGACCCGAACAATGAACGAACACATTGTTAAAACCGCCCCCGATAACTGTAATTTCCGAACGCACCCCGACCCTGTTTGCGCCGTGTTCTAATAAAACCTGAATGGGGTAATTGTTACTAGATCAGCTACAATGAGAATTTGATTAAATATGAATGCCATATGTGGTGATATTAATCTGACACGATGCAAATACCAAAATAATTTACCGAATAAAATTAAAGGAATGTAAGGAATTAAAGGCATGTAAGGAAAAGTTAATATAAAGTTTGAGTTAATTAAAATAACTGAAGAGTAGTTTACTGTTTAACACTTTCTAGGATAACAATTTTAAAACAAAAAAGAAAACATATCATATATTATACTTTACGTATTGTTAAAAATCGAATTCAAAATTACAGTTAATTAAACTAACTTGGAGTATTTTACTTGGAGTATTTTACCGTTTACTCTGTTCGCATATTTACGATGGATAAAAACTGTTTAACTTCGCACTCACGTTTGCTTTATTTTATAACTGTATCCCTTCGTGTTAAATATTCGCGAGACACAACGAATTATTTTCCAAATTTTGTCTCAGCCATTAGATGGCTTACCCACCAAAACGTTACAGTTTCTAAGTACAATAATACTAATATGAATGGCAAATTATTTTATACTCAAATAAATACAGATAAATGTGTAGTGTAAATATGAACTTACAAATAAACAAGTTTTAATAAAGTCACATCTACCATTATATTAATTTATGTGATTAAAACATATATTAGTTAATTATGCATTATTAAGTTGATTTCGGATTAACTGTGTACAAACTATTTCCATTATCGAGCAGTGGCGCTCCTGTGAGTGCAAAGTTAAATCTCTGGGGTCTTTTCGTTATATAAAACGGAATCAAAATCTGTTCGTTCTTCATTAATTAATTTTTGTAAAAAAAACGAGTGATTCCTTCCTCTATACTCAATAATTCAAATAGTATATAGTATCTAAAGTGCTTCAAAAAATGTTTATAATAACTACAGTTAACTATTTTTTAACTTTTCGATTTACTCTTCAAGTAAACAAGAATAAAATTAATTCATCGTAACCAACTCCTACCGCCCAAAAATAAACCGATTATTTTGTAAAAAGACACTAATTTTGGATTTCTTCTGGGTCTTCTTTTTAATTTTGGACCAGACTTTTTTACCAGTTCACCAGAAGCAATATTTTGATCGTAAAATGTAAAATACTTCGATTGTAACGACCTCTACGTAGTGGAACCCTTGCCGAAAACCAGCCTTGGTTACTTCGCACCTGCATAGATATCGACCGAAGATTTCGCAGTCGATCATCAAACCATCCCTGTGGCAATCAGTATCAACACCACCTGGATTTGAAAAGCTTGCGCAAAAGTGACGTTTGACATCTGTTGTAAGCCGTTTATTTTCTTTTACGTGAGAAGTTGGACAACGTTTGCTTGCTTGCTTGCTTTGCGCAGAAAGCAATTTTTGTCTTTTTGACCATTAGCCATTCCAGATAACTTACGACGTATATTAGAGCTGGGTGAAATCATTAGACAGCTCAAGCATCCATGGTCCTGGTGGAACTCGAACCTACACCACCGAGCGACACGACTAAAGCACGGCTAGGCTAACCGCTAAGTCAATAAACACCCCAAACAGGAACAACTTTTAACGAAACATTAAATTATCGCGAGTGCGTTATAGTTTAGAACGTCACTAATTTTGCGTTCGTTGTAATTGTAAGTTTTCAACTGGCCTGAGTTGATTACATGTTAGTGATATGAAATTTATTAATCGCATCAGGTATTTAAAGATTTATTCGCTGCCACATTAAAGTCAAATAGTTTAATACATTTTCATTGCGTTTAAGTTATCTGCTGTAAATCTGCAATCACTGGGTACAGGATTTCTGGAGCTTAAAGATCTTGTTCTAAGTAATAATTTTGATTTGGTTGGGATATCGGAAACATGCTTACGTCACGGTACTGATTCTGATACTGTTAAAATTCTTGGTTATACTTTTTTTTTACGTGTGGATAGGAATAGTCGAGGAGGGGGTGTTGGCTTTTATGTAAAAAATAGTTATCGTTATTCGATAATAGATACTGAATTTACTCCATCTCTTGAACAATTATGGCTGAATATTAAATTAGCGGGAAGGTCTATTGCATTTGGGATTGTATATACACCACCTCATACCGATGTTAATTCTTTCATCCAAGACTTCTTTTACTACAATTTTACCGACGGTGGTCGAAGTTATATGCTCGTAACGTAACTATATAACGTTAATCGCTTTTTGTCAATGATTGATGCGTATGGCCTTACTCAGATTATGGACGAACCGACCCGAGTCAATGCTAATGATATATGGCAATCGCCCTGTATTTAAGCAGGAAGTAACAGTTCACGGTGTCTACGTGCCGGTCGTCACATTTCTCAATGTTTTACCACCAGACCATATGATATTATTTAGTTCTACAGTATCTCTCCATTTCACTCTGTCGCCCGGCTAAATCTAAGTTCATTCGTAAGAACTCCCATCTCAGCCCATAGTGGCATAGTGGTAGAGAACGCCGCACACGTCTTCGCGGCCATTCTTGTATCAGCGCTCGTGCCATGCTGTCCTGTCTCTCCGAGATTTGTTAAAGCACGCTGAGTGAATTTCAATCTCGTTAAACAGCTTTTCGAAAGCCTGTCTTTGGAGTAAGGAACAGGTATGTCTTGTGGCCATTATGTGCCAGTGCTGATTCGTAACGCGTATCTTTCTTCATTAGGCTTCCAGTGGTAGTTTTACCCATCTGACAAATCTGACTAACCCTTGTGGGTGAAATAGAAGGCCGGAATTGGCGTTTTGAAACGATTTAAGCCCCGCAATACAGCTTTCGCGCGCCTGTGAAAGTGGACTCGACCTTCAAGACGATGCTACCTGGCGACATAACCACTTCACCGACTTATGGCGCTAATCACCGTGGGAGGGCGCTCCAACACTGTTGACAGCTGTCTGTCATTACGCCGGATTCTGGTTACAAGGTCGGAGTTGCTCGAATCATTTTTAATTACTCTATTGTTTTGACTCACTTTAACGCGGCGTTGTTATTAATTTTTTCTGGTTATTTACTTTAAGGCGTAGTGTAAACGAGAGGCAGATCTGCTTATCGGTTTATTTCTAATTTGATTGTTCGCCTGATGACAAAGTGGATTTAATTTACTTTCGTGTTCGTTTCACTGAACCCCGTCTGGGTCATATTTAACTTTGTAATTTGTACGCCTATCTATTTTTACCAAATTCTGAGCGTTTTAAATAAAAACAAGTGTGCTCAGCTGGCGATTTTTATTTTATTTACTTTGCCCACCTTTTGCTTTAGGGTTTCGTCGAAACCTCCCTTCTCCAAGACCTTAGCTGAGCGGTGCTGGAGAAACGTCACTCGCACAATTTGCTGGCCTTCGGGTAGGTAGCACTACATGATTTAACTTTAAGACATACTAGTGGATTACATATCCCTATACACAATACTGCCCTCTTCGAAAGGTCTGTTAGTTATAATTCCTCAATAATTTATAATAAAATATCCTATGATTTTCGTATGTCGACGTTGACCATTGAAAAAAAAAACTTATCGAAATCAGTTCTTTACTGTACAGCAGTGATTGCTCATTGATATAAATGTATTTCCGTACTGGATGCTTTTTAATTACATTATTATTTAAGACATGTAGGTATGTATACTCTTGGTTATATTTGTTATATTGTTTTTTCTGAGGTTGGTTGAGTGGTAGAACAGCTTCAGCTGAACTCCGCCAATGTAATAATAAAGACGTATTATTATTATTATAATATTTAATCTCAGTGTACAGTGTTTGTCCACTTATTATTGCCATTCGCTAAATAAATCGAGACGAGTCATATGCAGCTTGTAAAGCAGTGCGAAAACTGCTGTTTTATCAAGACTTTTCCTGTGTTGTATAACAGTGAAGCCTGGCGCTTATTATAAATCTACAATCCACCCCATTATTCACTGAGCTTGGCCAGCATAGCAGCAAATTACTCAGCACTCTATCATTATCGATTCCGACAGGTAGGTTTTAGGGGCCTCTTTTAATTGCCCATTGTTTAAATTGCGCGATAGCTGTAGCAAATTAGTTATTAATTAGTAATTCATGTACAAAATGCAGTTTCTTCTCCTTATAAAATTATTTTTAATTTGTGTTTATGTTGTGTTTTTAAATAAATCTTTTGTTTGAATTTTACAGTTGTCTAATTTATTCTGAGAAGTCATCTTCGCGCTGCACCTTTTGTTTATATTAGCCCTAATTCAAGATACATCTTTCCTGTTGTAATATACAGAATCTAAAATGCGACCTAACTGTACGTTTTACCTGGTGCAGTTTTCAAACAAAATGTTCTTATGCAATCAGACGATTTAAGAGAGGTACAGGCAGGAATCTCACATATTGATACGTTTAGTGTATTATTTGTAATTTAGTTCGTGATTTATGTTACATCAATTAAGTTTTGCATATTAAAGAAAATTATGATCACAAGGTATTTCAACATAAATGTCTGATATCAATTTTCAAAGATAACCTCAATATTAATATTCAATATAGCATCAACAATACCTCCGACCTAATCAACAAATTAGCCGGCTTTAAAGTTACAACTGATACCATTTTATGCTCACTTGATGTTTCTAATCTTTTCACCTCTATCCCTGCCACAGAATGTATTGACATCATTAACGAATTGTTAACTTCCTCAAATCTTTCAGACGACAATGTTGTTTTTTTTACAATCGTTGCTCAAAATTACCTTAAATCAAACTTTCTTTACCTTTAACAATAAATACTACTCTTAATCTGATGGCCTTGCATTGGGTTGCAACCTATCCCCCTTACTTGCTGATCTTTTTATGAATAAAATCGAACTTTTCATCAGACAGTCCCTTCATGAAATACATCGAATTTTATGGCAGATACGTGGATGATATTCTCATTATTTTCGATGGATCTCCTGCAGATTTAGACATACTACTTTTAGAATTTAACTCCCTACACCCAAAAATAAATTCACTCTTGAAAAAGAACAAAGTAGGTCTATAAATTTTTTAGATATTACTATAACTAAACAGTTACAATAATTTACAATTTAAAATTTATAGAAAATCCTCGCACACTGCCAACTTAAATAATTTTCAGTCATTTCACCATAACGAACATAAATACGCGGCTTTTAATTCACTTTTCTATCGCGCCTTCAGTATCCCGATGAGTCTTCACGACTTTAGGAATGAAATAAGTACAATAGTTCAAATGGCGTTTCTTAATAACTACCCTATTAAACTCATTTATAACACATACAATAAAATTAAAAACAAACTTTTAAACAGGCTAGACTTCCCTTTACCTAATACTTAATTCTTAATTCTTAATAGTAATTCTCAAGAATTGTTTGTTGCTATACCCTATCTCGGTACTATTTCCACCAAAATAAAACATTTTCTTAATTTCATAGGTGTGAAAGTGGCGTTCAAAATACAGAATAATTTCAAGTGTAGCTTTTCAAAAGTTAAAAATCCCATAGAAACCCTGTGGTGTTTACTCTTTAGCTTCTGGCTCATGTCCTGCTGTTTATGTTGGCCAAATTGGTCGCTCCCTACGTACGAGAATCAACGAACATCATATAGATCCTTCAAGCTAAGAAAAACAGATTCTACTTTTGCAAAATATTTAATCCGGATACAAACTACAAATTAATCCATAACCTATACAAAAAGGTAACATTATAAATATTGCAGAAAACCTTGAGATATTCTTACACAATGGAAATCCTAATAATCCTCTAATAAATGACCAAATTAATTGGAATTAAATTTAAATGATTCTCCCCAACCAACATGTCTTATTTAATCTTAATTGGCAACTGTATCCTTGACAAAATGGTGTTACCACGTTGACCACGATACTGCGCTTTAAGTTGTAAGTTTTTAATTCAAAAATTTTAAAGTGTTTTGCATAACTAATGTTAGGTTTTGTAATAGGTTTACGTGTTTTTCTCTGCCTAGAAAATGTCATTAATGTAACGATACCGATCTCAAATAATAGATATATTGTAGCATGGAGCCCTTCATCAGCAGTTCCGATGGATGTACACCATCGTGGAGGATTTGCAGTTCTTGCAGGCACTTCCGAAATCAAATTTCCTAGACCAGGAGCTAGAACTAACTAAAATCGGAATTACATGGGGATTAATTTAAGATCAAGCACAAATATGTGGGATAAAGTTATTTTTTGTATTAAATTTGGATTTCCGTTTTCATAAAAAAAATGTTGTTCCATTTTCATTATTGTATGACACCTTTGTTTTTTTTAACGCAGCTTATAAATACGAGCAACGTTAAATTAGGAGCAGTCTAGTAAAACACACGTGTTTGAACATATCTATTGACACTAAAATTAATGAAGGCGAATGAATTAAATTACGCAAGGTGAAGTGATAATAGGGAGTTTTTGGCAATAGGTTCCGTTAAAATTTATGTACGCTAAACGTTAAAACTCTATTTGTGATTGGCTAGATCCATAAGGTTGCTAAGCAAAGTAGCCTTTAACGTAACGATATTTTTATCGTAAGGTGTTGCAAAAACTCCCTATTAAACATTAGTGTTTAGTGTAAAAAAAACCGTAAGGAATTACAGGAACTTAATTTATATTAAATTCTAAACTATTGTTGCAACAAAAGAAATTGTTAATAAAGTGTTTTAATTTGAGCAGAGTTTATTTTAATTTTTTGTGAGCATAAGTAAAGTAATAATCTACGAACGTGCAAAGGACCCTAAAGCGTTCATAAATTTTATTAAATTAAAACAAAAGAAAAAGTTTACGCCCTGAATCCAAAAGAATTTCATGTTTATAGACGAATGTGTACGTTATTGAAAAATAAATAAATTAATTTCTCAATAACGAATAATGTAGTAATAACTCTGTTTCCAACTCGAAATGAAATCTTTCTTTTCAGAAGTAACAAAGTAAAGCAAAAGAGATTCTCCAAAGATCATCACACTTTATATTCCATTGCAGTTTCATTGTGTTATACAGTTGAAGCTCCATAACTCGAATCTCAAGGGACCGGAAAATTACTTCGAGTTATAGAAATTTCGAGTTAAAGAACGAGATTTCAGTTATACACAATGTGCAAGGACATCAATAAATTTCGACTTATCGAAAATTTCGAGTTATGGAGGTTCGAGTTATAGAGCTGCGACTGTATTTATTTTATTAAAAAAAATTCATATTATTAGGTAATTTGCTTTTGATAATGAATCAAATTTTGACAGTATTATTACGGTTTACATAATATTTTACAAAACAAAAAAATCTGTACCAACAGTAATTGAATAATTTTATCCAAATATGTTATTGTAAAATGAATCGTTAGACTTTCAGAGAATTATACAACATCCATCATACAAAATAAACATTTTTGGGGTAATGGCAAAAAATCATGGGGTAATTCATCACAACGAATTCTGTCGCCAAACTAAACCTCCCCAGCAAAAAGAAAAATCCATATTTGCCCTCTAATCGCGATTGTACATTACCGTGTCACATTGTATCAGCGTTATTAATTCAAGCGTCAGGATGCGCCCAATGCACACACACATAGTTGACTATTTAAAGCGTCTGTCAGCTTGCGGAACGGCGGGGTTCCACGTTACAAGGTTTATCAGACTGTTTCTGACATCACGAGCCTAATTTCCTGTTCACTCCGTGCTTAGAAATTACATTCAGAATTCAATTCGCTTCGCCGTGATGTATTCATTATATCGCTCCTTTTCACCTCTCTCTCTCTGTCTCTGTAACTCGTTTATCTCCGACTTTTTTTTATTACGTTAAACATTTGGTGTTTTTTTTTCGGGGGTGGAAATGTGCTTTATTAATTTAGACGGGAGAAAATAAATTGGGAAACACTTCATCAGTTTGTTCTTGTTGGAATTTATTGTTCCGTCTAACAATCTCTCAACCACTCTTTTTTTATTTTAAATAATTTGAGAATGTAGGATTTTCTTAACTTTTTAATTACCTATATTAGTGCAACTTTAAGTTATATTCGAAAGGAGTTACACAAAACGAAAGCGACTTTTAATTAGAACTTTCAATAAGAGAGCAAAAAGAACGCGACACGGCCATTTTCAGAAACCATCCCCGTTAAAGAAGCTCACTCTCGGCGAATAAATTCCCGTCCAACGGTAAATTTTAATTACGAAATATAATTTAATTAATTCAAATTCAAATTCCGACACTTTCGCATTGAAACATTCGTCCGACATTATTAATTAAAGTGCTAACGACCTTTCCTGAATGGCCCCCCCGCTTTTGAAAGGCAAGTCGTCATTTGACATTTGCCTGACGTATTATTTGTTCTCCGGCTGAAACGAACTTCATTAAACGCAACTGCCATTTGGAAAAGTAATAAGCAAGTGTCGTTTTATTCGGCCTAATGATCGCCCTTACAGGAGCGACTCCGGTCATATCGATCGGTGTCTTTGTTGTAGGATTCAACCTGTGAAATACTTACTATTCAGACAAAAATAGTAAAGAAGGAAATGTTTCCATTTGTGTATTTACACGACCTAATGGTTGTCTGGATAGCTTCGAATTATAGATAAAGATTGAACTTTTAATCACGACATAAAATATAACATGGAAATGTGAAGAACGTTTTTAAATTCAAAAAATTAAATTAACGTCTTTTTTACTGCCTCCTATTATTGACTACTTTTCTAGTGTTAGTAACATAACAATAGAAGGAAAATTATCTATAAATGTGTTTCTATTTACGTTTGTTTCCGTCACGCAAATAGAGAACCAAATAGAGATAATCGAAAAAAAGATAAAAATGATAATAACGGTAGATACATTATTGTACCCATTAAAATTATTAAAATTAGAATCAATTAATATAAGTAGCTAATCACGCAGCTCAAATAAAATCATCAATAAGCGAATAAATATACACAAAAGCAGACGTTAATAAATTGCTTCATAAAACAAAAATTTATTATTGAAAGCACGCGCCATTTCCATGTTTCAATGCTCATCTCCATGCACACATCAAACCTGATTAACCAAACAGCATATTAAAATTAACGGTAAATTACTTATTTGATTGACAACTCGCAAAATGTTAATTCAATAAAACGCGCATGGGATTAACCAAAGCTATAGCTTCCTGAAATTTCAGCGCAATTTCAATTACACGTTAAAATAGGAATGTTGTTTAAAACGAAAAGAAGGTTACAAAAAAAATCAAAGCTTTTTCTTCTAAAAGCACTCAATAAGGACAAAAAAATCTGCAAATTTCGGAAGACAAGGGTTGACTTCCTCAGAAGTGGACAATGAAATAATGATTGCAGATGTAATAGTGAAAATCATAAAAGGTATTCCGCAAGGACCAGTATTAGGCCCTTTTCTATGTACTGCATGTCCTCTATTTGAAGACTCTGAACTACTAAAGTTCAGACATTTTAGGTCGTCAGGATGCAACCTATGATCGTAATAAAATTGGCAAATATTTAAAAATTAACCGAAATAAATAAATACACACAGTTTACATAGGGATAATAAATATATATTTATGTATAAATTATTAGAGCTTGCTATCGAAGACGTAGGTTTATAATGTGTCATCATTACGGAAAGAAACCTTTTCCTTTGCTTGAAAGAAACCTTTTGGCTGTAACAGTTTTCTTTTTGCATACTGATTAAACTATTTTAAATATATGCAGGGTGACCCTTGATTTAAGCCACATAAAAATACTGACGAAAAAAGAGATTTCCCAGAACAAGGGAAAAATGTTTAAAAAAAATTCGATTCAACAATTTATAATTAACTAAGAATTTATCCGAAATGAGCGTCACGCCCATGCATAATAAGTAGGCAGCGGACGGCCGTTGGGCAGGAGAGAGTGAGGGACGTGTCGAATGGGCGAAAAATACATAACTAGTAGAGGCGATGTATTTTGCGCCCGTTCGACACGGGTCCACTCTCGTCTGTCCAACGGCCGTCCGCTGCCTAATAATAAGACGAGAGCCAAAAGTTTACATCTTTAAAAGCCTACAATAAATGTTTATGGTGTTACGCAGAAAATCAAAGTGTTCGGTTGTAAACTGGATCGTGAATTAATAACACACAGTTGCACAGCTGATGATGAATACATCGTACCAGTGTATTAACTGCTATGAGATTAATTAAAAAGTGAATTACTTACATCGAATAATTTACAATTGGTAATTCCATCGCTTTCAAAAATAACACACCGAACACAGGTATTGAATTTTGTTAGGCTTATAAATTTGTGTTAATAATTTTATCCTCATAATAATAAAATTCGTGTTTCATTTGAAGAATGCCGTTGACAAAACAAACAGAAGTATTGAATATGACAATAAAGTCCGACGTCCGCCTGAATAAATACAGAGCGATGTATTAAACAAACTGAAAGAGTTAGGGCTGTGCCATAAAATTTTATATTACTGTTGTGACCACTATAAGATAATAAAATGAAAATGCTTTATTTGTTTTATCTGTTAAAGCAGTGCTCAAGAGTGAAGGCATTGTTATCAATGCATACGCCTATATTTTTTCGCACATGCGCGAAGACAAGAAATTAGTGTAATAAAATTGTTTCCGGGAAGGATCGGTAGCAATTTATAAAAAGAAAAAACCGAACTATTTTAAGATTGTCGGAAGCTTAAACTAAACAAATAAGTAAAATAAATTTCCTAACGTATGCATCAGTTTAAATTAAATTCTAAAATACCTGTAGTAATAAATTTGCATTTGCAACGTCCTGAACAGCAACGCGATTCACTGCGTAAACTTTTAACCAATTATTAAATCCTGCAGGAGCGAGACCACTGGGCGATCTGAAGGGTGGAGATTTTGCTTGATCTATCATAAAATTTATAAATGTCTTGTCATGTGAACATCGACAAGGACGTTAGTGAATCCACTCGTTTTTATAATGCGGTTATAAAACTTTATAACACACTTTTATAACTGTATTTATTTCGTTCATCGCCTACTATTTGTTCGTCGTTTGGGATAAACAAATGAAAAATCGATACTTTCCGGCACGAAGCTTTTAAAAATCAAATCAAGCTCTCATTTATTTCTTTTCTTTTCATTATTTTTTTGGAATTCACACTTCATACACTTTATTTTCTTTTTGTTTTGTTTTCTGTCGGCGATTTGTTTTTCTGGCACTTCACTGTGCAAGCGTCGATCTTCTTTTGTTTTTTGTTTCTCTTCAGTCTAGAGGTTTTAGAAAAACTCGACCAATAATCATTGATCTTTTCTTTTTCTTTGTATTCGTCGCTCTTTATTTGAGTTTTGTACAGTTTCTTATAACAGACTCAACTTTTCGAAGGCATATGTTTTGCGAAAGTACAAGGGTTGTCGCGAAACACTGGAATAGCGTCTTCAATTCGGCCATGTAACTCCTGGAGTGGAATAAACAAGCTGTTTTACCCACCCTCACAGAAAAAGTCACAAGTCACGTTAAGCGCCACCTATTAAGAAAAAATATAAAAATATTGTCCTTACGGCCCAGAGTCTCCATGTCTCAATATACAGTGTGTCCCAAAATTTCGGCCAATTTCAATGGTAGTTATATTTTGGCCGAGTGCATTCATTCCAATGCACTATACTCTGTTTATTCAAGAGATAGCGTCCGCTACGTGTCATTTACTTGATTTTATAATTTATTACTATATCTGTTGAATAAATAGACTATAGTTTTTATGCGTGCATAGACTTGTACAAACTTGCAGTGTTAGAAACGCTCGTCATTCTTTTGAGTAAGGTGGGATAGTGAGTTTGTGTGGTATAAAGGCTTTTATAATGGAAAACGATCCTTATGAAATTGAACGGCGAAAATTGCAGAAACTCTGGGATGAAGTCCTGTCAGATGAAGAGGTGGGACCGTTTAGCGATAGTGGATCCGAATATGAATTAGAATTTGATAGTGTAGTGTCTTCGAATGAACCTAAATCTAAACATGTAAGTTGAATAAAATTTAAGTTTTTCATTTAGTGCTTATAGGTTTGTAATACAGACGGCGTACATCCTAAAAAGAAAATAAGAATTGACGAACCCATTCCGTCAACTTCTACTTCGTCGTCATCGTGTAGTATTGTAAGAAATTCATCCTAATCAGCCTGTAACTCACAGTTTAACCTTAAACACTATGCAAAATGTTTTTGGAAGTTTACGTGTAGATAGTGAGGATGAAGAGTTAGAAAAGTCAGATAACGAAGATGAACTATATCAAAATATAATCTGGAGTTCCGTACAAACAGAAAACATCAAAAATTTTGATTTTTCCGTGAATAATGTCGGCGTTAGTATCTATAGTATCAGGACAAACATCCCCTAAATTTTTATGAATTAATAAAAGACATTCTCTAGATATTTGTAGCAAGTATAATTTAATACTACCTTATAAAGGTACTGGTCTGGCCACAACAATTTCTTACAGGTGGTAGCTGATTACGTCCGCGGTTTCGTCAGCAGAAGTTGACATTTTCAAGTGATCAAATTAAGATAAGTGCCGGAAGCACATGGTGTATCGATGACAAGTAACGCCTAGTAACGCATGTTACTTGTCATCGATACACCATGTGCTTCCGGCACTTATCTTAATTTGATCACTTGAAAATATCAGCTTCTGGTGACGAAACCGCGGTCGTAATCAGCTACCACCTGTAAGGGGGTCATTCTAATCGGGGTTACAAGTTACAACTTGGTATGATCCTACTTCCGAGCATTATCGAGACTGTACAACGTTGTATCCTGTTACCACCGAACATTGCCGAGATTGCAGCTTCTTATCAGTTGCTAATTAGATACCACCGTTGTTAGGTTGCAAATCCGATTAGAATGACCTCCTGAAATTATTGTGGCCAGACCAATACCTTATAGTATTAAATTTTTATGAATTATTTGTGAATAGGGAATTATTGCAATTTAAGGCCGAAGATACTAATCGATACGCAAATCAATTCCAAGAGGACAAAACAGTCCTACCAAATGCTCGCATAAAACTTTCGCAACCAACAACTCCAGAAGAGATAAAGAAGTTTCTGGGAATCATGGCTTTGTTGATATCCTGAAATGAGAAACTATTGGTCGAAATATGACTTGTAAGATGAAGATGATGTAAAATAAGATGAAGTACATTATGTCTCATAATCGCTTTGAACTTTTGACTCGGTCGTGGCACTTTTGTAATAACAGAGATAAAAGACCAGCTGACGATAGATTATATAAAATATCTCCTGCAAGAAACCATCTTATAAATAAGTATCAGTATGCAATTGTACCAGAGAGGGAAATTTGCATTGGTGAAACATTAGTACCCTTTCGTGGAAGACTTTTGTTCAAGCAGTTTATACAGAATAAAAGGCATAAATTTGGAATTAAGCTATACAAACTGTGCTTACGAGGCGGTTACACTTCTAACATCAAAGTCTACTTGGGAAAGACAAAGTAGAAGATAAATCGTTAACTGCGCCTACAAAAACTGTGCTAGATCTTTCAAAATCGTTGCTAAATGCTGATCGAATTATCTATACAGATAACTACTATACCAGCACTTGCTCATGAACTGTTGAAGCAAGAAACATATTTGGTTGGTACACTGAAGACAAGTAGAAAGTTCAATCCACGCCTCGTGACAAAAAAGTAATTAAAAAAGACAGAGCAAGTTAGTCAGCAAAGTAATACGAGCTGTATTATACCCAAATGGAAAGAGAGTCGTGTTGGTTCTTAGCATTAAACATGATGATGGCAGGTAAAAGTTATACAAAGAGGAGAAGAAGATTTTGAAAAACCTTAAATCATTGTTGATTACAATAAATCGAAATCGTTTATAGATATTTCAGATCAACTGAAAGCTTATTCAACAAGTTTGCGAAAGGGGGTCAAGTGATACCGTAAATTAGCAGTTGAATTACTGACTGGTACAACACTTATAAATGCATACAAGATACACCAAGATGTCACAAAACGCAAAATGTCTATCACAAAATTCATTAATTTATGTAAATTACATTCGCCACCAGCATTTTATTGCTTTAGTGGGCGACCGTGCATCAAGCTCTAATACACTTATATGGTGCGAGTGCATTGGATAGGCTACCCGAGGCCACAAGTAAAGTGATGAACAGTGCATCATCGTATCTGATGCATCGGCCAATTTGAACACAATTGAATCACTTCACATGCATTTGGCGCTTAACGTGTTAAATCTGGCGATCGCGGGAACCAGTGTAGGAAAAATCGAGCTATTGTAAGATTGTCGGGCTAAATCTGTTTACACATTGTATAAGAGAATATTTTACTTGAGTTACTTCCGGGCACTTACGAAATTGAACTTTAACAAAGAAAATAAACATTTTGGTAAGTTGGATGACAACGAGCGGCTCTTCAATTAATTCGAATTAACCCGGGCGCATGAACCCGTCGCTTAATACGGCACTTGCGGCGTCGAGGAAAAGATAAGCCAAGAGTGCAGATGCGTGCATCATCAATCAGTATTAATTAACCTAAACGTTGCGAGCTTCTCCGTCTGACAGCTTTTAGATAACTTTGATAAGGGACGTCTAAGGTGAACGCTGTGCGTGCTCAACCCTTATCTCACGGCAAGATATATGCGCGTATTTACTCACCCCGGATTGGGTATAAATATTTTCTAAGTTGTAGTAGATCGCAATAATTTAGATATCTCACAACAATTGAAGGGGTTAGTGGAAAAGTTGCCTATTCCACAAATTTGACAAAATCGCCATACATTACCCTGCCCATTGTATCATAAATACAAATATTTGTATCCGACATTTTCTAATCATTTAATACAGTATATTAGGTGCTGCTAATAACCCTTTTTATGTTCTCTTTATAACCATCTATTTTACATTTTATTCTCAATTTTTAATATTTTGTTCTCGAATCTACATCAAAGTGGAATAAGCACCTTTTCCACTGACCCCTTCAATTAAGGAATCGATCGTTATTTATTTCTCTAGAAGGCTAGCTGTAATAAAGCTCAAAATTATATACCAACATTTTATAATATGGAAGGTCTTTATCTTCACAGTAGACAGAAGTCTACAATTTAATTTAGGATCCAAAAATATATTGTAATGCGCCCCACCAATTACTTGGTTATTAATTAATTCTGACAAGTAAACAGACAATAAAATTGTATAAGCAAATAATAAATATGTGCCAACAGAATCCTCAATTAAGATTTATTGCTAAGGAATGTCTGTCTAGACGTTACCTGCTTACGGCTTGTCGGACCCCAATGGTCAACCCTCCAGATGTTGTTGCAGGGTGAATGACCCATAATTATGACCCAATCGTCGTATGTAATCCGCCGTTACGTTATGATACCCTGGTTCTTTGTTTGGTGGGCAGTATAACAATTTACCCAATGCCTGGTCTTTCGGGACTCTCTGTACATCGCTCTTTCGCCGGCTAACCTAACTAATTAAGTTTTTATTAGCGCAAGGAATTGGTTGACTATTTTCGCTCTCCACTATGGGTGGTTACGGCGTTAACAGTCTCTAGGCAATCGCTTCTAATTAACCGGCAAATCTCTCGGCCAAGACCACAGTTTGACCCTCCCACATATACAGGGTGTGAAAACCTTTGTCAAGAAAATGGCCAGGAATGTATTTCAAATTGCTTGGCTTACAATTTGTCTGAGAGAATTCCCCTAGGGTAGAATGATTTCTAAAGTACCCTGTATTGAAAGCCTAGGTAGATGTAGGAAATAGCAAATTGCTGTTGATTGATTAAATTATCGAATGCGGCTGACCAATCAAATTTTAAAATATGAAAAATATGAAAGTCACTAATGAGCTTTAATACTCGCTGTAAAGTAACTCAAAATAGTTGATTAAATTTATCTCAGTGCAATGCTACTATGAAACGTACTGACTCCGGATTAAGGACAAACAAATTATCTCTCTACAATTCTTTTACCACCAAAGGTAAGTTGAAGGAAACAATTAATTACCACTAGCGTATAATCCTTTCACTCGCACTATACACTGGTTTTTAAAACACGTGTATGGTTTTAATTGGCCTTCTTATCACTAAATTTAAACCGTACATGATTTAACAACAACAAACATATATACATATAAATACAATTGGAATAAGGACTACAAGCGCCTGTACACAATCAAGACAACTTGGAATTCAATTCGACAGAGCTCGCTAGCGATTCAATCTTCTCTGCCGTTCTTTTTGCGTTCCCCTTAGCACCAAAACTATTACAACCCACCCCCTCGTAATTGCAGCCAGATTCTTGAATCTCTTCGATCAATGGCAACCGTTGATTTGAACTCTAGCACACGCCTTGACTGCATTTTCCCCGCAAACAAATATAAATTGTGAACTTCAAACTGTCATACGGAATGCTTCTGCCTCGCGATGCCTGCGATGTGTTTCCGCTCCAACTATCTTTCAAGAGTCTCTTGATTTGACAAAGAATTATGATGCTGGCCTGAGAACAGGGCCAGATAAACACAATCTGCTGTTATCGTATTTGCAAAAGTGATTATGACGCGACAGGCCACTAGAACACGTCCAAACGTTGAATAAATTTGTTTATGACGTCCGGCCCATCCCCCTGCTTTGGCCTGGCGCCTGCAATTACTGTGTGACGATATTAGTACATGAGCACGAAATGCCAGATAAAGGTTACTTTGACAGATTTACAACCGACCGTGGTGGTCCCCTGCAAGGAAACGGTGTCCCGAATACTTAACCCCCCCGCAAAAGCCCTGCTGCAAGCTCCAAGGAAGTGAACATGTGTTTATTGAAATTAAACATGCAATCATCGTGTTTTAATTTAAAAACAATTATATAGCGACCGCTTCAATACTAACATGCAGGCAGTTCCAACTAAATCACATGACAATTGTACAATCCTAACTCACAGGATTAACTGGTGTATCGATTTAGTTGAGTGTGCCCTTATCTACAATACTATCGATGCAGTTATCTGTTTAACGCAGTTTACGTTTTGTGATTAACAATGGAAATTTGTAAGCGTTTTCATCAAAGTGAATTTTATTAAAATCTGATTGATCACCAACTGGTCCGACTGAAAATTATCTCAGTTCGATTTTACCCATCCACTGTTATTTTATGACGCAATAACACGTAGGTATTAAAAATCGCAGTAAAACGTTTTTATTTGAGCGTTCGACGTAAAACGAAACGAACGGATTTGATTACGACGCGATATCAACTCAACATTAATGCATCTGGAAAGGATTTCCGTGTGTTAAAATTTATCAGCGTCGAACTAATGGAGCAGCGAACGCAGAAGAGGCATGGACATGCTGATGTAGCTTTCAACAATGTCATCTGGTTGTCGGCGCACGGATGGAGCAACACCCCTCGCACCTATGGGGCGTTGATGTATAAATTACGCATAAGAATGCCGCCGCAGCCCCAAACCAAATGTCTTCGTCGATAAAACCGACGAGAGCGTTTCCATTCGGTGGGGAGATAATAACGCCGAAGCATTAATTTCTGCTTCGTTTCGTTTTCACGTGTGAGGACTTTTTGGACGCGGAATAATTCACCGAGACAAAGTGAAACAGGGTATTTGTCTTATTTCGGAGGCACTTGGCAGTTTCGTCTCGCATACCACCACCTGATGCCCTCCAATACACTCTAACTTATTAAGAAAACAGACCGACTTGTGCGAAAAGGTTGTTTTTCTTTGACGGGGAATTATTAAAGTGTGGCGTCTTGATGAAGGAGAAACTCGTCGGTTTTATTTTTGGGAAATTGCGCGAAACGAGAGACCACATTGTTATTGCGATCATGAAAGCGTGAAATCTTTCCTTGAATAAACGACGCCTCAGGATATTTGTACTCCTTTATTTTTGGTAAAAAAAAAACTCGGCGGTTGCTAAAGGCATAAGATACTGTTTCTAGACTCTTATTTATGAATTTGAAGAAATACGAATTTACGGAAGCCACCATTCATTTATTTTTATACTTCTCTTACGATGATTTTGATGATGTGAAGCGCAAAAGGTCTAATAAATATTTATTATAATTAAAAAGTCGAAAGCCAAGTTGGTTAATTAGTCAGGCATATTTCGTATGGAGTATTTTTTAACAATCTTTTTAAATAATAAAATTGCGTTCGGAGAATACCAGCTATATATTGCAATATCAAACAATCGTCGAGGTAATTCATCAAAGAAACCGGCTTATGCACACATAACTAAAACCGAGTGATCCAGGAAAATTACGATGACTCATAGGGCAAGTGTTCCAAACGCAAGATTTTTATAATCGAAATTTCCGGTCTAAAACCGGAAAAGGGAACTGAGGTTTACGAGAGATATCACATAGCCAGCAGTCATTTGATTTCTCGTAATGTAATCGGAATTTTCGGTATAAAACCATATAAAAGGCGACTGAGTTTTACGATAAGTATCATACAGCTACACATTACCTAAAGTCCGAAGCCGAAAGTAACCTTCACCGAATGTCAAAGTGTGTGGTTAAACTTCGAAAATTCGTCCGTTTTTCTCTCTGTATCCAGCACTAAGGTTCGGTGAGAAAATATTAATTTATTTACCAATTAGTTATGGAAACTAACAAATGTTTTAATTGATTTACAAAATGCTGATCCTTTCATTATAAGGTTATTTTGAATTTGTATTACATTGTGCCATACGATATCGTCCTAAAGTAATCTTCATTAACATTAAAATTTCTATACTTGTTTAAATTATACTTACTTAATCCTGACCCTTATACCCTCAAGGGTATCGAGTGGAACAAGAGTTGAGTTTCTACGTGTGTGGCGGGTTCCTTTTCCATGCTTCTCTTCATGCCGTTCTATCTTTTGCACCTGTCCTTTAATTCCTTCCCAGTTTGTTTGTTTTTTCTTTTCCGCCGCTTCTCGTACTTTCTCTATCCAGCATTTTCTAGGTTTTCCTTTCTGTTTTCTTTTTATTGGTTTGGCTTCGAGCACCCTTCTCACCATCGTGTCTTTCCCCATCCTCATGACGTGCTCCTTCTATTCTGGATAGTAAGGGTTCTATTTTAAGATTTCGTCTTATTTCACTGTTTCTTACTTTATCCAATCTTGGCTTGTCATGTACTCTTCTGAGGAATCTCATTTCTGAACTTTGCATTTTCTCTTTCTATTTCTTTGTCGTTGACCATACTTCCGACCCGATTAATATTGGGGCTATCTTTTTAAAGATCTCTGCTTTGGTTTGTGTGGGTATCTCTTTTTTGTTTATGAAGTTATTCTTGATGCTGTTAAATAATCTTCCTGTTGCTTCCTTCCTTCTTTTTATCTCCTCATCGAATCTCCCGCCTTTCGTCAGAGTAGTTCCCAAGTATTTGAAACTTTCCACTTGCTCCAGTTTTTTCTTCTTCAGGTATATCTTGTGGTTTTTGTTCTCTCTGCTTATCACCATGTTCTTTGTCTTTTCCCTGTTTATATTAATGTTAGCTTTCTCCAGACTTGCACTGTATCTGTTCACATTTTCATTGAGGGTTTTTTCATCTTTTGCCACTAGGACTATGTCGGCATAGGCAGTTTCCGCTATTCGTACCATTTATCATTTATTGTTAAATACATAGTAAACGGACACTCGTTTATTATTATGATTAACAATTTTGTATCAAATTTTACTACCAATTTATCATTTACTAAAATGATGAAATTGAGGTATGTGAACAGTGTCTTCTTTTAATTTACTATATATACTGAGTGAGTGAGAATCTAATTAGCATAACAAGTTTGATAAAGTAATTGACATTATATATTAAAGCGTTTATGCTCCGAAAACCAGCTTTTATGTGGCCAGTTTTGTTGAACCGAAAGCAGAGCAAACAAACAAAACCAATATCTGACCTTTCAGAAATCTTTGTGTTTACATAAACCCCCATCAATGATTAATAACTTGCCTGATTAAATTGTTCCCCAAAAAGACGACTATTTCTAGTTTGTTGGCTCAATTGTATTACCTACTAAATAAAGAAAAAAAAAAGAAAATTATCTTAAATCATGTGCGAAGCAATTCAATACTTCTTTGTTTTAGCTGAAAAATAAAATGTGAATAAATAAATCTATGTTATCTCTCGTGGAAATAAATTTCTATTTGTATGTACGTCGAGCTTTAAGCCATTATTTTGATCATATCTTAAAACGTAAATATCGTTGAGGACGATTTAAAGCGCCTTTAATTATGTGACGCACGTTTACGATTACATCGATTAGAAATCAGGGCACAATTTGAATGAAACACACGCTCCGAAACATGTTATATATTATTATAAAAGCTGGCGTAACAGTGGCCATCAATCACCCGGAGGAATTTCAATCTAAGTTGTCATAACAATGATGAACGATTCTCCTCAAAAAGAAAGGAAGTATCCTGATTTGTGACTTTCAGTCCCAACAAAGACGCTCGCTTTCTGTTTCTCATTCCTACTCCTGTGTTTAATCTGAGCCTTTTAAGATGAGACAGCAAATTTATTAATTCAGTATTCCCCTATTAAGTAATTATATTGTGTGGTTAGTCAATGATTTTATTAATAGTGCAACGCTGAGGGAATTATGCAATTCAGATCCGGGTCAAATATCTCCGTGATTGTAGCCCCCTGTTTTTCCTCTTAGTGGAATTGTTGCATTAGTTAATTACGCTCTTGAGCCGGCGAATCCACTGTTACATGTTTTAATGGATTTAAGTTCCAATTACGCCGAGTCCGTACTAAGCATCCCACTTTACATTCACAGTTATTTATCAGTGCTATTGAGGCCTTTAAAATGGAGGCTTTTAATAAATTTCCATTACGGTGGAGCCGCCGGGCGTTCATCATTATGTAAAAGTTAAATTACAAACAAATTATATTATTGGTTCAGTATTTTCTGGAAATTCTACAGCAACAATGAAATTATTTCCTTCAACTTCCAGTGTTTAACTTATTATTAGTAGTTCTAAATGTGAGAGGAACATCCAATCAAAAATTGCTTTTTCTTTATTTACTTTTCAAATGTATTCAAATTTCATTTTAATGCACCTCGCACTTTTTTATGAAGCCATTATGTCAACATAGTAATTATCATATTTTGAACATTGAAAATAATTATTTCTCCGACATTTATCATCTTTTCAATGAAAATTCATACGAGTGTCGCCTTTTTACGAGCAAAGTAATTAACCGCTAAATTATTGTCATATGTAAAAAAGATGGCAACAACAATGACGACGACGACGAAGAAAAAATGCAAATTTATTTTATTAGCAACACGCGTCCCATATAACGACCTCCGGCACGAAAGCGAACTACTTAAAATGTTATGTGCAATTAATCAAGTCCCTTTAAATAATTATATCTGATCCAATCCGGCGTGCTTACATTTTTCCTTCGGCCCCGATAAAAAAGAGCCGTATCTGATGCGGTAACTCATTTTTATGTTTCCTCTGGGCGCTTGTTTGCCTAAACGTCTCGTTTGTATAATTTAGAATTCGCCGTTGTAAAAATTTTATTCCTATACGTCGGAGATAACCGCGAAATTAACAACGCCAGAAACGAATTCAATTAGAACACTGGCGGTGATAAACTTTCATAATTTCATACACAATATAAGAGAATACATTTAAACAACAGCGTGTCTGAAATAAATATATGAGAAAACTGCTTTAAATTTCCGCATTCATCACTTCAAAAAAATTAACTTTAAAATACTTACTTTCCAACGAAAATAAAAAGAAAAAAGATCTCAAGGATTTAAGGCAACACAATTACATATATAATTCATATTGGCGTTTCCTTTTAAAATTCCCTCCGGTAGTTCGACTAAATCATTCCCGAACCTGCCGGTCCCGCAGAATTCATAATTTCCTTCTTTTGTGCTGCGTTTTGTTTTATAAATGATATAAAAAAAGAATTCTTTGAACGTAAGGACGAGAACGGCGGGCGCAAATTTAATTTGGGAAGGCGGGTGCCGAAAAATCGGACGCCTTTTTGAAATGTAGTGGTCCAAGGCGGGTGTGGTCGTCAAAGAACTACACAAACGTAATCCGCTGGGAATATTTACACAATTAAGGGAAGAGTTAAGCAGGAGGAGCTTTTGTGTTTTTGATATACCTCACTAAAACAAGGATTGTAATATTACTTGAAAGGACTCTAAGAATAACATGCATGTAAACAATACAGTGCAAGCAACATTTTATAACAATTAATAACTGAGACAATAGTTTCTTATGCATACGTTTTCATTAATTAACAACATAGTGCACTTACATTGAAAATTGTAATTAATAACACCTATCCTGCTCCTCTTCAAAGGAGAAAGTTATTAATGAAACTTATTTCGCAGTGAATTCCAAGATTTGATATCATAATTGACGCCTTTATAAATATATTTACACTTACATCTTTGTCTATCAAGTTTGTAAAATGTCAATTAGAATAAATTCTTTAGTTCATCATAAAGAATTGTTTTATTTTATCGAACGAGTTGAAACTATAGCACGAGTCAAACCAATTAAAATTTATTCTGAACTTTCCATCTCTATTAAAGTTTAACGAGAAAGTTAAGCTATGCGAAATTCATGTTTGATTATTTAGTTAGCTAAGTGCGTTATGTAGGATCTTGGGGCGTGTGGGTTCGGGTTCACGCACTAAATAATCATCTCCGTGACTCACATCAGTATCCAGCACATATTTTAATCTTTAATCAGCCATTGCGACCACTTAAGCGGGTCTGTTAATGAGGGATTGAGAAAAATATGGTTCATAACGGATGTTCCGCATTAGGCAATTTTGTAAAAATTATTAGAGGCATGCCGCCGTAATACGCGTGAAAATTAGTCCCGAGATGGTACTAATTTAGATTGGGCCACTTCGTCCTCTACTAATGAATTTATGTGATAGTGCTTTTAATTGACATTAACGTGCGTCTTATCTTATTCCTGTGTAAAGTTAGAGACAACATAAAGGGTAAGATATACTCTGTACGAAACCGGTACTCTGTACAGAAATTTTCAATAGAATGCAATAATAAACAAAAACATGACGAAACGCTGTCGAATTTGATGCGCACCGCTATGACCGTGAAAACATCTGCATCTGTTTTGGACATGTGTGCGCCAAGTTACAACATGATTCAACCCGGAGTTTCTCGGTCTAATAACTAAATTAAAGACGGCTGATGTCAAAAGTTGATATCATACAGTCAGAAGATGTATGGACATAAACACATCCACAGAATTGGCATTCAAAAAAAGTCTTGTTCCATTTCTTTCTTTCTGTATCTAGTAGCAGGGTTCTCTTTACAAAATTATTTTGAATTTGTATTTGTGTGGTTTTGTATATCATTTTGAATTAATCTTTCGTTTCAATTTTACATTTGCCTAAATTATTATATTTATTATTAATTTATTTCTTTTCTTAAATTTGTCTTAATTGATATTTAATAATCTATGTATATAAGCGAAGATTGACGACATGTATAAAGCTTGATTTGCAAATATACAGGGTGCTACTAAAGTTGAGTTAAAAGAGAGGAGAAGTAGTATAATTCTTTCTCCGCCATCTCTCAGCCACCAAATACAATCGCACTTTTTCAAATCTTCCGAAAAAGGCAACGCAAATAGTTCTTTTTTTAATTATATTTTATTGAAAGTTCACAGAACATTTACAGGCCAATATACGAGCATGTTCAACGTCAAATTAACAATTCTTTTTTCGTTCGCGTGATACAAGAAAAAACGCAGGCGCCTGTAACCGCAAAATAGAATAAGACGCCGCGATGCCGAATTTTATGACGCACTATTAGAACACCCTTTCCTTATCGATACACACTTCATATTTATGGAGCAATATATATTCACGACGAGCGTTATAAATCAGGGATTATTTCTGAAAACTATTGGCCGAAAGCGGCTTTATTATTTATTTGCGTGCAGTTGCCGTAATTGAAAGTGTATCATATACGTATAGAGTGGTAGTTATCCCGCCCTTCAAAAACAAAACGCCGTCGCAGCTATCATTTATTCATTGGACGTCGATAGGGGTAGAAGTTTCCCACCGCACGCGTATTCTGGTCTACGTAATTATCTCGTAACCTTATACTTCAATCATTGTGCAAGAAATATTACACTAAAGCCGCGTTTCCACGAGGCCAGTAAACATGCCAGTAGCTGAAGTCCAGTCACAGGACTGCAGTACTTGGCCTTGCCAGTCCAGCGAATTCCTATTTAAACGTGGCCAGTTCAGTGGAGCCAGTTAGACAGTCCATTTGGGCGGCAACCATGGATGTGTGCGCATGGGCAAACAAAATACGCACTGGTTACTCCTCAAGCAAGTCGACTGGACGAGCATTTTTCAATTGGACTGGACCGTCACTGGCATCCAGTGGTGTTTACATGGAGTCCAGTCACAGGACTCCAGCTACTGGCCTGTTTACTGGCGTGGTAGAAACGCGCCTTCACTGGACTGGCAAGGCCAGCTATTGGAGTTCTGTGACTGGACTCCAGCTACTGGCCTCGTGGAAACGCGGCATAAAAGAAGATTACTCAAATTATTCTTTTGACAGATACATAGATCATTGAAATCGAGGTTTCTAAAAGTGGGTGCTATCATCTTCTTTTGGTGTTGAAGGAATCTTGGAAGAGTATGTTCTGCTATTGCTGATGATGCAATCTGTTTGAAGAGTTTGATACTCACTTATTAACTTTTCCCGTATTCCTAAATTAATTTGTTCCTATCTTCGTGTCTGGTAATATGATAGTCAAGTCATTTTTGCTAAATTGAAAATTTTTACGATAAACGTAGAACAAGAATCCCTTGATTGATGCATCTTAAAATGCTTTGTATTAAATCAGTAATTTCTTTTTATGTTTGTCCTAATTTTTCCACTGATCCACAAAAAAAAATTGAGAGCTCAACGTTCACAGCTGTGACGGCGATGATGAAGTGGATTTGGATTATGTCAGGACCATCGAAGGAGGTGTAAAATTTTTACAGCTCGGCAGGAGCAGCAGTAAGTCATTTATGTCATAATAAAACGTCTTTCTGCTCACATCAGCGCGACACTTTATTATTTAACACACTGCCGTCCCACGACGACTACAAACAAAAACCATCAGAATACAAATACATCTTGTAATTCACAAAAATCTGTTAGCTCTTAATGAATATTAATGGTTACGAAAGGGGAAGTGACCCTAATGTTGCCGTTGTTCTCGCCCCGACGTGCCACATATCATAAGCCATGTGTTCAGGGTAATATTTGGCCAAAGTTTCTGAGTGCACAGTCGACCAGGCGAGTAACACAATGTAATCTGCGGAAGGCCACAAGAACGACATTCTTATTATTACCGCAATTGCTGCTCCCTTTGTGTCACGGAGAGAAATAACAGTGACGCGCGCGCTTTCCCAATCCAACGTCCATAAAAGTTTAAACATCTTCGCTAATCTACTGGCACAAATTTGAGCCTTGTAATTTCTAGTTTAACTCGGCGGAAGCTATTAAACTTATACACATAAAACGAGTTGCTCTAAGCAGTATGCAAATTAACGTAAAAAGCTCTTGTTATAATTAGATTAAAGTCACGATGTATCGTTTCATTTCTTCGTCTGTAATAAATTCCTATTAGTTATTCAACAAGTTCTGAATATAAAGTCATATATTTAACTGAAAATAAGCACCCACACATAAAAAAGCATAAAAATTAGAAGCAGTACAATTAATATATTATTTAGTTACTTTTGCATATTCGTGAAGTTTGTAGAGACTATAAAATAACTAATTCATTTAATTTGATTAGATTTATATGCTTAGGGATGAGTTGCAGTGTTCTATCTGGTTAGTTTACATAGTTAAACTAAAATTGTAGTAAAGATAAACAGTAAATTTTAAAATTTTTCTTTCGGTCACGGAGAGAAAAAGACAAATTATCGCCTGTATCGTGAAACCATTGATTAATAACATTAAGAGAACCAGTACTTTACAATTTGCTTATAGGTACCTTTAATATTGTATTAATCATCATTATACATAAGATCTGAATAATTGTTCTGATTGGTGGGCAAAACATTAAAATAAATTAAAAACAGTAGACGGCCCAACTGGGAACCTTGAAACACACCTATTTCGCTGAAGAAGAAACACTGAATGAAATTATGAGCGAGAACTCGCGAATACATTCGCAAAAAAATTCTTGTAACTGTGGTCACAGTTAAAAGCTTCAGTTAAAAGTAAGATTCGAGTAAGAACCCGGAAAGTCCTCTTTTTAAAGCCATAAAATTAAGTTCCCACATAAAGAATTGAAATGCAGGAGAATGTACCTTAGCAAAAAAACGAAACGGAAATTTACATTACAAAGATAAGATTCAAAACAAGACGTGTGAAACTCTGTCCCAAGCATAGAATTATGCGGGGGAAATTTCGTTGTTCTTATCACAGGCTGACGCCGTAAGAACTCGATAATTCAGCAAATTCGCATCTTTTTTTGTTTAGTCAGTAAATAGAGGCGAGAACAGAGTATCTAGCGTACATGACACGGGGAAACTAATGGAAACCACATCTAACTGCCATCTGGGGGCAGCTACCTCTCGTTTAGAAGCTTCGCGCGGGACAGTAATACTTAAATTTCTACTTCTTCTCCTCACTCTTTTACTGAAGCTTTAATCAGACCGTAAAGGACACAAGAAGCAATTTCTTTGTTTGTAGGTATCTGGTTTGAGCTTTTGAGCCAGGTATTGCTATTACGCTCTCTTTATACGGAATGGGATTTCAGCCCTTGCCCGCCACTACGTATAATTTTCGGGATTGACGAAAAATACGTTCTCTCTTTTAAGAATGACTTTAACTTGAAAATAAAGAGAAAATTTAATAAATAAATATATTAAGAATAAGCAACCAATTATAAATTGATTAGGACAATTTTAAAACTGATTTAGTATATACAACACTCTAGTTAAATTACTAGAGGCACAACTTAGACAAATTCAAAATTTAAATGCAATTGCAGATTACTTCAGAACAACACACAAGAGAACATAAAACAAATTCAAAATAATTTTAGGACGAGAAAAACAGCATCTCATAATTAAAATAAGCAATGTTAGTTTATAAACATAGCCAAAATAGTAAAAAAGAAAATTATTAAAATTCTTACCCAACCATAGCACCCGATACAGAGACAAACGGACTTTTGGAGAACAGCAACGCTATGACATTCTATATATACCTTCGGGCTCTGGAGATGCACGCGACAAAACTGCTTGAAGCTGTCTAATCATTGTGATTTTCTACGCTACCTTTTTATTTAGTTTTTCTTGATCACGTGTGCGATATAGCACGAGGTCAGCCAACATCTTTACTGCAGTTGCAGGTGCCTTTCTTAGAATTTTGCAATGTCCATCGTGTGTCATCTAGCGCAAGGTTTTTTTTTAGTAAAGCGAACACCTGCTACGGTTACGCAATTCTTTTATGTGGGCGGATTTCGCGTTGCAGTGAATTCATTTCATAATTATAATGATAATTATAAGATGCTTGGATTCTTACACAGCTTTAAAAGCCATCGCGTTGGAGAGAAACGGCAGTTCCGTTCCGGAAATAGCTTTTTTAACCTGACTCTGTGCGTTTGCTCTCGTCGCAGATTTTTCTGTTCGGCGCTGAATCAATTAATTTATCCCCATAGTTTGTTTCGGTAGAAAATAATTGAATCTTTTCCTTGAGTGTTTTTCTGTGGATTAAATGAATATGTAGTCAATCGCAAGCGAAGCCGTCAACATGACTTACATTCGCAGTCTACAAAATAATGCAAGAAGATATTCTTATTTTGGTTTTAAATGTAAAGGTACGTCGAAGATGATATTAAAACGCGTATGTACTATCGGGGCCTTAAAATTTCGCACGATTTTTTTTATCAAGTAGCCAGAATTTCTCTAAATTATAGTTTTGTAGAACAGGCTCTTTCCTCAATTTTGACACCAAAGACATTTAACCTAAAGTCAGATTGTTTGGTTATATTTTAAGAACAGCAAGAAAGTAAAATATTCGAAGTGAAATAACAGAATGAAAGTAGCAACCAACCATCTTCTAATTTTGCGATTGCAAAACCCTTCTCTCCTTCAGAAAGTACGTGATTTGGCATTTTAGCATTACATTTGAAATCTGACGTTTAAAATGATTATTTTTTGACAAGCCGGTAAAGAAAGCCATATTTACAGCGGAAAATTGAATCGTGCGAAATTTTAAGGCGACGATAGTACCTACATAAAAAAAAGAAAATCAATTTTATATTAAATTGCTTTGCTCATTATATCCAACTTCCATTATGTACGTGTTTCTCGGAATTAAAGTAGTGTTATTGGTATTATTGTGTGAACAACATGTTCGTCAGAGTGAAAAACATTATTACAAATTTCGGTGTAATTATCACAATGTAATGGCCATTATTCATGCGTCCAGAACTATTAGAAACTTACAATTAGCACCACTGCGAATACTCGTACATCTCGACCAATTATAATGTTTTAATTAGTGCGATTATTATTGTTGCTATTAATAACTCTTGCCGGTAATGCACCGTTCGCCCGGCACTACCGTTATAATCTAATATTGATTCTGTGCTCCAAACCCGAAATTAATTTAATTTTATTTCCTGATTTAATTAATTACTCCCCGATACGCAATACGTTGGTCGCCATCGAGGGCGCTCGGCCCCGATAATTACAGCTGCACCGACGATGCAAATGTTTTCGCAGAAATTATTGTTAATTATTTATACTGTTACGCTGACCCATGAATTTTTAATTCTGTTGCTAAATTATTTTCGGTGTACGAATGCAGTGTTACATAAATTTTAATAATGGAATTTCGTTTCCGATTTCATTTACGGAATGATTCAAATTATTAATCTGTATGTATTTTAATTGAAAACAATAAAAACGGTGCTATCGATAAAATTTATACTTCTGTCCTATATTTATTTTTGCTGATTTTTTTTTCCTACCTATCGCCTTTAACAATCTCTCTGAAAAAACAAACAAACAAAATTACCGCGTCCTCATTTTTAATTGTTTATAAATAAATACCATGGTTTACTAGGTCACGCAGAAATTATGCTTGAAGACGAGAGGGTAAATCAAACTGTTTTTGCTGCAGCATTTGAGTTAGGTTTTTTTTATATCAAATAATAAATAATAATAAATTGAATGTAACATAAATATACGTTTAAAAATATATGTCATATTTGCTTATCAAAATTGCCATGGAATAACAATGTGTGTTTTAAATAAATTAACTCTTTAAACATGAATTTAAAGTTGTTTCAAATTAGAAACCGTTCTGTATGCAATTATGTAATTGAAATTGAGATATAAAAAGTCGACGTAAAAGAGTTAATTCTGCTGAAATCCTTCTTTCAATAACACATCCGAAAGAGTTTCCGTCTCTTTTCCCGAATATGAATCACCCCCACGTGCATTACGAAATTGTTTATTTTTCACGGGAACAGAGGAGACAGGTCGAACAACGAGGGTTTTAAATTGGCTGACAGCGTAATATTAAACGTTTGGACTGTCGGCCGAAAATGTATATTTTCCATCTATTATTCTTCTGTCACCACCCAACGCAAATATGTGATAGCTGCCATTAGGCTGCCGCCTAACCTTTCATAAGGGTAAGTCACTCCCGGCGTATTGATTGATAAGCGGAATTTCTGCTTTTAATGCTGAGTCGGCGTAATTTTTTCCAATTTGTCAAATCGTTTTGTTTGCCTTTCCGTACCGAATAACCCATAAAACTAATTCGGTTATTTTTGTGCTGACCTAATACAATGTAAATCAGGGTGATACCAGACGAAAGAAGAGACTTCCCAGAACAAGAGAAAAATGTTAAAAAAAATTCTATATAAAATTTTATAATAATTAATTAAAAATTAACCCAGAATGTACGTTACGCCCATGCATAAGACGAGAACCAGAAGGACCTCTTTAAAAACGTGCCATAAACGTTTATGGTGTTACGCAAAGAATCAAAGTCGTTCAATCGTAAAACCTAACCTTGAATTAAGTACACACAGTTGCATGGCTGCTGATGAAGCGTCGTACAAGTACATATATTAATTGCTATGAAATTAATTAAAATTAATTGCGTTTTCAAAGGTGTGCAAAAGTGAAATCATCTCTCTTAACGGGCACTCCTCATAAGCGGACACCTCTCTTAAACGGACAGTTTTTAATTCCCCGTTTATGTAATTTACATGTATTTGCATCTCTATTAGGTGGACACCTCTGATAGGCGGACAGTTTTCTGGTCACGGTAGGCGTACGTTTAAAAGAGAATACACTGTACGTATATCGAAGCCAACAATAATTTATAATAGGCAGCTCCGTAATTAAATGTTGTGAAGAAGATTTGAGTTTTTTCCTTTTTAATTTTTTTCTTCAATAATTTTTACGTCTTTATACCATTCTAATAGTATACTTTTCGAGACGTTTTCAAAAATAAGTTTGTGAAAATACAGCTTTCTGCCAATACATTATTCTTTCGATTTTATTTCAATTCTTCGTGATATATGAGAAATATTTCTTCAGTTGATACCCGAAGAGCTTCTTAATAAGTCTTAAACTTTCAAAAAGAAAAAAATTTACCTCCTTTTTATTATGACAGTAACGAATATATCACTTTTTTTTCGTAAACGAGCATTTAGTAATTGATAAGTTTCGTAATTTTTTCGAACGTCAGAATTTTTCTGCTCCCGTCGATTTATAACCCGCGCCAGAATCGCTCTACATATTTATAAGAAGCGGCGCATAAATTTCAGATTTATAGACATATATCCCCAGAAATCTATATACTTTGACATTACATAATAGCATGATTAAGTGCCGCTAGGGAGCGGGAGATACGGAACGCCGAAATTTCTTGCTGCCTAATAAAAATGTCACTTTATGCAGAAATGATCGCCGCAAAACGTCCGGGGAAATAAATTCGATACTTCGCAAACGGAAACGTTTAAAATTTAACATCTAGCAACATTCAATTCACTTTTTTTTTATATTCTGCGCAGAACATTCCAATTACGTGTTATTCAAGAAAAGAATGGAGTTTAGGAAAAAAATGAAAGTTATCGTTGTTGATTTTGCTATTTATACAACTTCTTTAATATCCATTGTCAGCAGCTTTAAGCAAATTGCGTATTTTAAAATACAAAGTCTTGCACAATTCATTTTTCCTTGGGTAAATTGTGTTTGATTTTGTAACGCAAGGCAGAATTCATTTCGACGAAATACGTTTAATTTATTCTTTCTTACAAGATGTGATCAAAGAACCATATTTTACGTAACGAACCTTTTCTTCATCGAGTATATTTTAATGAAATGTCTATTAAATTTCTTTCTAACCAATTGCATGGAATAAAAAATATTCTTTTTACAATTACTGAATTAATAAGCAATATACAGTGTGCCCCAACGAAATGGTGAAAAGAGTTTCTCACTCATTAATTAAACCTCAATTTTTGGGAAAAAAATTTAGTCTTAACATGAAAGTCGCAAAGAAGTACAGATAAAATAAATAAAAATATCATTTTCTGATAATATTATGAAACAACTTTAAGTGCTTAATATTTAATGAAAGCATAAATATATCACGTTTTCCTGTGTCTGGGCAATGCAACGTAATAACTGAAATGTCAAAACACATGATCTGTACAATGCCATTCCTTTTTAATTTCCAGTTTATTACGTTCGGATTTTCCATCAAGATACTATACTACATCGAGAAAAGTGATACACAACACCGCGACGTTAAAAACAAAAGAAACTTCCAGACGAGCTGGCGTCATTACGAAATTGATAAATCTCGGATTTCTGTCTGTTACGTGATATCACCGCAGCAATATTCTGTTTGCGTCTGAGTTTTTGCTCGTGACTGATCCTGTTAATTAGTTGTCAAAAGAAAAATCACGTCGATTTTGTGTAACCGGATACTGGAAACCCTCTTGTGTAGAAACGTGGATTTCAGTTTTATAAGCAACAAGGACGTTGATCCATGTTTGATATCTTGCTTTATTGAAAATAAAATTCTCGTTCTATTTTTTTGTAAAATACAATCGAATAACATATTTTATTATTATTCAAAGCCGTACTGTTTCTTGATGCAACCAAATGCATTTATTTAAATATTTCAAAGTAATATTTCACAGATTTTCATGAAAATTAATAAACAACGATTTCTTTTCCTTTTCTCTCACTCTTTTTACCAAAATTTTGTAAAAACCATAAAGAACCTAAATTGCAATTCCTTTGTTTTAGCGTTTCTGGATTTAGTTTCTTGATAGCCAGGAATTACCCTCAGTACCCTTTTTATATGGAATGAATTTTGACCCTTTTTTACCAAACCATTACTGTATAAATAATTTCGGGTTAGACGAAATTTCTACCTATCCTTCTCTCTTATTTTATTTATTTATGTTTTACGATTTTTGCATTAAATAAAATACTAGAATTTCACTGTATATAAATTTTAGAAATGAAATAATATGGAGAAGAATAAAAAAATTCACAATATTAATAAACAGAAAATTCATAAAGTAAACATAGCAATTAATTTTAAAGACACAATCAATCAATCAACAAAATCGAACATTCAATTCGAAGATAAAAGAAACGGCAATCTGTACTATATTTAAGCTTTTGTTAATTTCTGAATTTTAAGCAGAAAAATTGATTTTAGCTCGACTACGCTTACAATTTACTTAAACTAGTCAAAACAAAACTAAAAACACTCACGAAAAGAATTGTTTCTTTACTAATTAATTTTTCCCGAAACCGAACTTGTAGAACAGTTCGCAACGAGAAATAAACAAGCAGGGGAAAAATGGAAATTACTTAAAAACTAACCGGTGCAACTCCAAAATAGAAACTCACTCTCCTCTTGGGTTCCCCATATTGAAATTATCGTCTCCCGTTTCAAGGGGGGTAAAGTGACCATGATCATCAAATTCAAAATATTCCGTAAGCTTCCCGGCAAAATGTTTTCACCTACAGATGTGTCCATAACGTTTGTTTTTATTATTACGCCTACGCAGAGGTGCTTGTCGCATTTGTGACCAGTTGCACTCTCAGCAATTTTTTCCTTCAAAGTTTTGCAGCTGCAATTCTTAAAAAGACAAGCGTAACATACAAAGCTAATGATCGTTCGAATTAAATGCTAACCATTGTACAATACAATAACATACATATTTCGTTTTAACTTGGAATATTTATTTTGCAAGTTCTTTCCTAATTTTGAAATAATAGTTTTTTATACAGAATTCCGGTTTCTCACATAGATAATGGTATAAAAAAAGTGTGTAGAATCTTATGCCCTTTTGAGACGGTCACATTTCTTGTAACAAATTTGTTACAAAGTGAGAGAGATAAGCTACTACAGTGAATGTTGATTGGTTGAATTGCTACTTCTCACTCAATTCGTAACAAATTTGTTACAAGAAATGTGACTGTCTCAAAAGCGCTTTATAAGCGATTCAAATCTGAAATTTATATAGAAACGAGAAAGTATATTTGACTCCAAACTTACCAACATCTAGGCAAGATAGTCAGGCGATCGGTGACCACTTTCGCGATGGCCAGATGAGCCTATGATAGAACGTGGGGCTTAAAACTAAGTATGGTGCACCAGAATGGTCAGACCCACAATCACCTATGCGGCTTCGGTGTGGTGGCCCAAGGTCAAGCAGAAGACCACCAAACTTTGACTAGGCAAGGTACAAAGACTTGTCTGTCTAGGCATAACGGGGGCGATAAGTACAACGCCCACCGCTGCAATGAATACCCTTCTAGACCTACCTCCTTTACATATTGTGATAATAGGAGAGGCAAGACGAGGACTCCACAGATTGCAGCATTCACGTCACCTGCCTAATATGAGTACGAGTGATACAAGTCTCGTTGGCAGCATAAGGAGTCCAAAGGCAAAATAAAGCTGCCCATCAAGATAGAAATTAATGAATCTGCTGAGCACCGGGAACCTGAGCAGGATTTTCCTCCTGGAAGTCTGATTTGGTATACATGGTATACAGCCGGGTCTGGAATATACGAGCACAGACCAAAGGACAAGATATGCTTCCCGTTAGGACAATTTGCCTCCGTTTTCCAAACAGAAATATACGCCATATTACAATGTGCGCGGAAAAACAATAGAAGGGCTTACACAAATAGGTCGATCTTCATCTTGACCGACAGCCAGGCGGCTTTGAAGACTTTAGTAAGCTCGAAAATCTCTTCCAAACTGGTGTGGGAATGTTTAAATGAGGTCAATGACCTGGCGGAGCACAACTGCATTACGCTAATGTGGGTGCAAGGCAGGCAGGGGGCGTGCATGGTATACCTCGGCCCTGAACCTGTCCTAAGCATAACCAAGAACGCTATTCGGGACTTTTTCAGTGACTGGATAAGCTAGGAACACAATAGAACTGGGTAAGTAGACCAGGACATCGCCATAGCAAGACCTTCCTTAGAGGTCCTTGCAAGAAGAGAGCTGCAGAACTTTTGCTTTTGAGCAAGGCGCAACTCAATATCACCACTGGGTTACTAACAGGACACTTGACTGTTAAGGTGCACTTGCGGAGGATCGGTAAATTCGATGGGGATCTAAACTGCAGATTTTGCAATAGGGAACCAGAGACGGCAATGCACATTTTATGTAGATGTGATGCGCTGGCAAACTGTAGACAGCGCATATTCGGACTTCTTATGATTGCTCCCGAAGACTTCAATACGCAATCAGTGAAAAACCTGTACCAGCCGGTACAGGGGACATGCCTTATTGAATGGTTGCGTTAACCGAACCAGGACGAGCACAATAAGCCTAAATGGCTCCGGCGCATTTTTACAGACGGGTTCTGGTCTTTAAAAAAATATATATCCGGGCACCATTTTTAGATTCATTCTGCACAAATGAAAATAATTTTAGTTTGTAGACTTCTAAAATTAAAAATTGCGTTGAAACTTTTTTTTTTAATATTATAGAAGATATTCCTCGAAAAATATACATATTGGCAACATAAATTTACCATTAAAATAGGAACTGGTTATATTTAAACCATAACGAAACAGAAAATTTGGAAAAAATTGAAGAAGGGAAATAATGAACCTAAAATTTTGTTGGTAATCCTTACTAGATAACGAATAAAAAGTGATTAAGGAACTTAACTCATTTATTCCCATTAGCGAAAATTGAAATATTAAGAAGTAGAATGAAAAGCACTCCTTTATCAGAAGTAGCAAAGGCACGGATCGGTCGAGGCATATAAAAATAATAATAATAATAATAATATTTGTGTCTGCGTGTGCTTTTAAGGGCAATGAAGTGTGTGAAACAACAAAATGTTTTAACTTTAAACTTTACTATGTAAAATTACCCCTAAATTATAAATTATAAATCAAGCTAACTTGTCGACCGTAGTCAAGGACTGTTCAAAAAAAGAAAACTGAAAAAAAAAATCGGGAAAACTGTTGGGAGAAAACCAATGAATTTTCCGGCAAGTTTAATTTAATATAACATCTACAAAACAAACATCAGTTTTGCTGGATATGTATAAAAACTTGAAACATACATACTCTCATGTATATCCAGGTAGATCTCTGGAGGACTTTAATATTGGTTGCCCTGCGCGCTTTCCAGTTTTGTCTTCGCTCAACAAATTGCCCGGCGAAATTTCTTCGCAAACGTAGTTTGCAAACTTTCAAAGTAATATTTACCGGAGTGAACTACCGCTCGCTTTTCAACTTTAACATTTGATTTATGACGTCTTTTTTTTTGGGCGACTCATTATTTTTATATTTCAAAATATCAAATGTTTCACGGTAAGTCAAAATTAAATAAATTTAATTAAAAAAAAAAATTAATTATGTTTAGATATACTAATCCTTTTTTTTTAATATTTATATACGAGAGGAGTAAAGATTTGACCTGGACTTTCTTATATAGCATTAAAAATAATTATAACAAAGTTAATGAAACAAATTTTATTTTTCAAAGTAATGTACCTTCTTTAATGTAAACTTCTCCCAATGATGAGGTAACTTGCAAATACCGACAGAAAAAAATTCTTTTGGTTGTCTGCAAAGCCAATTCTATTACCTGCTCATTCGACATAAATCTCTTGCGTCCCAAGTATCTGCCAAGAGGCCTAAACTCTGAATTTATAGTCTTCGGTCAATTAAGAAATCTGCTAAAATTGAACCGTGAATATCCCAAAACGCCATAACCATCATGTTGCTTGGTGACGGTACAACTTTGAATTTCTTTGGCGGTGATGAATTTGACCGGCGCCATTTCATACCACTCTGTTTGACCTCTGGGATTTAATTGTGCACTTTAGATTTATCAACGGTAATAATTCGTTCCAGGTTTCTCAATCTCAATTTAATGAAAATTTGCGTTGCAACAGAACTAGGTACATCACCGACCAACATGTTTGATACAATGGTCAATACTTATGAAACCAAAACAAAGTCTTTGGTATTTGTCAACTATACATATAAGTGTCTTGATTGTCATGAAGTAAATTTGGATATTGTTCATTGTTATCAATCAGATATTTAAAAGTCCATGTAAAATCGATACTTTCCTCGTAGATACAGTTTCTTCTGATCTATTGTCATGAAGTGACTTTATTTCAGTTTAGTTTATTTGAAAAATGTCTGTTACATTTGCTCGCTTACTCTTCAAAGAACGGTTTCTTTCAATGTGGCAAAATATTTTTGCCACCAATGAAAAGGCGAAGTACTAAATGTTACAAAGAAAAATTGTATGAAAACGATCTGTTACCGTTTTTATTTTATCGCTTAAAGCGTAACTATAAGCAGACGTTACAAAGGCTATAAATGTATCCGCCCTTTTATCCTTCTAAAACATAAAACCTACAAAATTTACTGCGCCGCAGGATTTCGAAAGCGGCCCGTATTATTCCGTGCGCGGCAATTTAATTTATTCAGAATCGGTTCATTTATCGGAAAGAAAACAACCGAAACTTCCACGTATCGCCGAATTTACCGCCTCATAAAAAGCGACATGAAATATACCGGTGCTCGTTATGCGTTCGTTCTTTTTTTATAATTAACGACCACGGTGCCGGAGACCGACTGACATATTTACGTTTGGTAAGACAGGCGGACGCACACAAGAATTTCGACGCGTACAAACATCAACAGACTTAGTTATGCAGCGTTTGTAATTTATGTTTCTCGTTCGTTTCGTTTTGACAACCCTAAAACAAACACGTATACGTACACCATAATTATGCGCGTGTCACGTTTTCAGTAAACAAAACAACGAATACTTATTGTTGTGTGTTATTCGCAGAGGCAACAGTCTCAAATCTTCTTTGTGGTGGCCAAAGTAAATCATAATCCGTTTGTTTGCATTGCTCCTCCGGGAATTATTCGTCTGTGAGGAGCTTTTCCGTTTTGTCGTCGAAAAATTAATTTACTTTCAACTCGTTGTTCATCGTAAAATTGAGTAAACTTACTCGTACACAACTGTCAGAAGAAAAAACTTTCATTTCAAAATATTTCACGTATTTCCTTTTTAATGTCAAAATAGTAAAATCCATATAGACTTTCTGAAACCATCATCTCCAATTTCGAAGGAATTTAGAACTTTCAATAAAGCTTTTCATTGATCGTATGCTCTCTTGTATTGCATTCAATTTTTTTTTTGTTCGCAGACTGAAGTCGTTAGGAATAAACTGCAAAATTAAAAGGAAACAAAAAGTGTTCTCTGAAGAAAAGCTTTCGTGATCGATGCTATCATTACACAATATACAGACGTTTAAATTAAATTACTTCTGACATGCAATTCGGATATTTAGTGACGGGAATATTAATTTATCATGGCGAGGTATGAAGCAAATTACTTTCTTACAAATGTCTTAGATAACTTCAATCTTTTGTTTAAAAGGTAGTTAATTCTCAGGGCATTATTTTATAACATACTTAGCACTCTTAAAATTGCTTACAAACTATGTATAATAATAGTAATAAGTAAGAATGATTGATTACATTCATTAAGACTAGGCAAATGGAAGAAATTAGATATGGCGTTTTCATTTATTTATTGCATATGAGATGCGTATAGAAATAGCAAAGTGCAAACGTCCTATAGTCTTAAAGACGTCATCTGAAAGTCAAAGGACAACTTCAAAGGCAGCTTCGAAACGTGCACGCCTGGCCATTAAATTTAAGTAAATGTGCCCACAAATTTTGGTGCTGTCAGGTCTACGACGTAATCAAGGTTTTCTAACCTTCGAGTACTAATGAGCTTATTTTTTCATAATTTATGCACGAAATACGAACGTTAACTTGCGTACCATTAGAGCATTATTATTTTGTGGAGGGCCCATTTATTTTTCATTGCTTCGCATTCACACATGTATTATCTTTATCTCTGAGGAATATAACTCGTTAACAACTAATGATACTCATTTATTTTTACGGCACCTTGACCGTGAATGAATAACACACAATTTCACAGCTGATGAAGAATGCGAGCGTACAACTGCTATGAGATTAATTAAAATCAATGTTAAATATGACTATACAGTGGTCACCATAAAGGAGAACATAAATGAAAGTATACGTTGTAAAGATATAGACTACACTACTAAAAGTCGTGGTAAAACTACATCATCTTTACATCAATATCGTTTCTCATTTGTCTTACCATTAGAGAAAGAATTACAAAAATCAATTGATACTCTGCATATCACCTGTATATTTTTAAAGTGTAAAAAATGCATACGGTTTACGATTTACAACTAGTGCGCCAAAAGCACAGGATGTGGAGTTGTAAACGGGTCTTGAATTTGTTAAAGCCAAGCGACACCGCAGTATCATAAATCTATAAAAAAAATTAATGACAGCATTTATTTCGTTTACCTGCTCCTCGACTTTTTCACCAGAGGCGTATCGTTGTTTTGCGGCTAAATTTTGATTAATTACTTTTCGAAAACTAAAGCAGAAAATTTTTTTTTAACATTTTTGCCATTTCGGACATCGCTTCTTATCGTGGTTTCATTTTGTCGGGTTAATTAACAGTCACCCTGTATAACGAAGTAGTATTTCAGTGCTAGTTCCCTCTCGAGAACAATCAAATTGGCCTTAGCTCTTTAAAATGCCGTGCTTAGCTCACGGTGATGACGTGGCCCTTTTCTTCAGCAGGCGTTTCAGCGAGCGTATTCGTTTTTAGATCAAGATACCTGTTAGAGAGACCTTGTTAATTTAGGCTGAACAAAATGTAAAACTCGGGCACGTAATAACAGACCCATAAATAAATCTCGTGAAAGCGAAATGGTCGGAATCAGACGATCTGATGGCGCACGGCATAATCTGGGCCGGATTTCGGCGCCTCGTAATTTTACGAGGTGTAAATTAGTAGCGTTTTATGGGAGATTTATTTTTGGAGGACGAGTGAGTTTACATCTGCACGGTTAAGCGCCCATGGAAGCGACGAATTTCAATGAAGATTATGGTCTTACTTTAATGACCGTGCGCATATTGCAATATGCATATGCAGGTGTATGTATTTGCGGACGAGAACAGGGTTGTGCATTGTACTCGACCTATTTGTGGCGCATGTTGTACTCGATCTGTAAATAATACGGATCAGCACCAATATGTTTGCGGAATTGGTACTCTGTGTAAATACATATATTATTGTATTTGAACTGGCAGTTTTCGTACAAAAGGTGATGTATTATTATTCAAGTGACAATGTTAAATGAGTAATAAACATATTTTTGGTCGATCTTTTGTCTCTTCTCTTCCATTCCTTCGTTTTGGATAGGTATTCATAAAATTCTGTTACTTCCCAGCTTGTTGTTCTTCTCCCTAATATATTTAATGTTATAAAATTGAAAGAATTTGTTTGAAATGACAATATTTAGTATGACAATTCCAAATCATGGATTATCGTGCACGATTGTAAAGAATTTCTGCAGCAAGAACTTCTGAACAAAGAATGAGATGTGTTACATGTACACAAAGGAGATAATCGAAATAAGAAACGCACCTTCCAAAAGTGCAAAGTGTTTTTAAATGTAAAACAGACAATATAATTTAAACTTACTAGTGAGTTGTTATTTCATTACTTGCTGTAGTGTTAAATAAAAATGTTTTAATAAGTGTCCACTTTGAACAATTTGCAGATTTTTATTGATAGCCAAAAGCAATAATTAAAAACATTTTATTCATAAGTTTTTTTTGTGAGAATTCTTTTAAAATATTAAAAAAACAAACTAACAGCTTCTTACAAGGACTGTCATAACTTTGAATTTAAGCATTTTAGGATAAACGTTTATGTACGCATATTAAAAAAACAAACTAACAGCTTCTTACAAGGACTGTCATAACTTTGAATTTAAGCATTTTAGGATAAACGTTTATGTACGCTTTTGAGCATGTACGACATAAATCTAGAGTTTATCAAAATATTTCGGAAATACCCTGTATGTTATATATACATATGAAAGTTCATAAGCAATTGGTCTTCGGTCAAAATTTACGTAATTAACTATGTAGATACATATAACTATGTCGCTTTTCGTTTTGTTTGGTCCTTGTAAAAAATTTCCCAAATATCATTAATATAAACTTTTTCTCATGTATTACGAAATTTATGAATGGCACTACATATTATTTGTTATTCACACTAAATTCACGAGAATCTGCTATCTACAGATTTAATTTTTTTTAGAAAACTATTTTCATGTATAGTTATAAAATATACAAAATAAATGGACAGGTACAGCAGTTTATTAATCATTATGCAAATTAATTTGTTTGAACATATTTTTATGCACGTGTCTATATACACGTACGTACATACAGGGTGAGCCAGGAGGAGAGGGAAATTTTGTAAGAAACGCTAGTGTCATTATGAGAATGTACCATTTCTCAAGTAAATGACGGCGCCAGTTACAATCCTTCCTATAGTAAATCATCTGAATAAAACGTCAAAAATATATGTCAAAATTATAACTATTTACACGTTGGAAACGTAGTTTAGTAAGATAGAAAAAATAATTGTAAATCAAGTTTTGCCTCTTGTACAACTTTGTGAAATTCTTTTAATATTATTTAAACTAAGTTCATTAAAAAATGTGTTTTATTTGTAGGCCTCTTTTCAATTAAAAACAATTCACTTTTGATTAGTTTCAGATTAAAAACTCAAGTCAAAAATTTAAATTGTTCGTTGTCAGTTTTAAACGAGAATAATTATCTGGACTGTTCACCCTTCTTCTGCTATTTCTGTTATCCTTTATTTGAATTTAATTGTTTTGTTTGTCGTAGCCGAAATTAATTTTAACGAATGAGTTAGCTTGTAATTTAAAATGCTTAATAAATATCTGTATATCAGGGAATGTTTGTTTATGTTTTGACGATAAACCTAGTCGAGGGAACGTAAAATATTAAGAGGAGAGGAAGTACAGTCTTCTCGTGAATGCACGAGAGTGAGAACGGTCGGTAAAGGGCGTAACGAATTGCGTTACGCGTCGAGGTGACGGGATGTGTGGCCTAGAGGGTAGCTGCAGAGTATTGGCCTAGGAAGGCAATGTTCTGGCAGAAGTAGTATCGTGGTATACTCTGTTTATTTTATTGGCAATGCGGGATGAGGATCATGCTATGAGGTGGAGTTATTCTGATATAGCGAATATCGTCCTGATGCCGATGATCCGGGGCATTAACCCGTGCACCAGTATACGACATCGTATGTGACTTGTCGCAGTGCTCAGCACCGCTGATGAAGTGCACGATGTTGGCGAGACAGTCAGCTGGTATTCCATATTCATTGTGAATGGGAATTCAGTTGGTTGTATTCCTGACCTAGTGGAAGCATTGTGCTCCAGAAACGTCTAACATGACACGATGCTCACTGGATAGGAAACGGAGTGTGCTGACACTTACGCGGTCAGTGACATCAATTGATCCTAAGAACGTAAGCTTAGGAGGCAAGGTATGCTAATAACCATAGGGAGGGTGGGTTTTCGAATTACAGGTGAATGTGGGGTTAATGCATGCGAAGATAAGAAGTCAACGTCCAAGGATAACTTCCATAGAGTCCGTTATCAATGTGAGGGAATGGTTGCTACTAGATGCACCGTTGGATTTCCGCGGAGGCGCGCAGGCCCCCCGGTGAGTAGTATTTGATGGATTTTCGGACATCCGATGTAAATCGCATTGTTTGTTGTATGTGTAACCGTTTCTCACGATGCATCGCATGCGCGATAAGCGAGATGAAGAGAGAGAGAGAAAACTAGAAGGGACTAACCAGCGAACGAGTGCTTATCAGAACGAGGTATGCTCTGTTTAACGTTATTACTATTTTGACCCAAATGTACAAAAACAAAACGCTCCAACATGTTCATGTTTTCTTTAGCATCGCCAAAATTATGATTTGAGGCTTATCATTTATCAAAAATTTAAACTGTACATTGTCAACTTTAAACGAAAATAATTATCTGGACTGTTCACCCTTCTTCTGCTATTTCTGTTATCCTTTATTTGAATTTAATTTTTTTGTTCACGTTTTCTTTAAAATTATAATTTGAGGTCTTTCATTTATCATTGCCGGTTATAACTAAAATAAAAAATAAAAAATAGAGGTAGTGGTTGATCCTAAACGTAAAATAAAATAATAATAATAATAATTTTTCTTAATTTAAGATACAAAAGTTACATTCGTATATTAACAAGTTTTTAAAGTTGCAAATGTACTTTATGAATTCGAATGCGCTTTATTCTCTATGAATTTAACCAGAAGTAGGGTCCTTTGTATTTAATATAGAGGGCTCTGTCAACACCCTGATATTCTTTTATTTCTTGCAGTATTTTCCTAGTGAACAGAAATTAGAAAATGATTCATCTGCTTTAAAGTTAGTGATACGTATACATTTTCCATTAGATTGAACTCATATTAATTCAGAAAATATCTCCATAACTTAATCTATTCAAGTCATGTCACAGTATACAGGCTGATTCAAAAGTGGCGTCTAAACTCTCTAGTACGTTATTCTAGACACTGAAGAGAGTACCAAGAATATATTAAAAAATTCTAAATGCACCATTTTTTGTAGTTATGATCAGTTTTTGTAAGTTTGATGTTTATTTGAGGTCAAATTTTATTGAGCAAATAATAAATTAAATAAGCTTTATCTAGAAGTTCATTATTCAGACTTTTTTTGTATTATAAGATGTTATAATAAAGCTTTGACTTGTACCCTTGTAAGTGTCTAGAATAATAATAATAATAATAATAATAATAATGGCTTTATTGCGTATGAGGAGTAACAATTAACAAAATAATAAAGTAGAACAAAAAAAAACGCAACCACAGGGCGAAGTTCAGATGTAGTAACTAAGTTACTTGCCTGCTTTCCAACTTAACCCTGATTAAGAAAGAAAAAAGTACAATTTAAATAAATGCCTATCCTAAGATACTAAATTAATAATACTAGCTTATTATTATTATTATTAGCGATTGACTAAATACTGTGCACTCACAAAGAAACAAAAGATAAATAATTGATACTCATTATAATTATAATTATGGGGAGAAAGAAGCAAAAAGTAAGAATTTATTTCTATTTGTGTTAGCATGCATCAACTATTTGTTAAAACACAATTTTCCAGTGGAGTTAAGTGACATTGGATTGTTTACGATACAAATGTATCTTTAGAAGTTTTTTTGAAAGAAGGTGAACTATGGGTCTTTAATTCGTTAGGTAAATTATTGTATTTGCTGTATATGGCAAAAGAGAAGCTCCTCTTAAAAAGAGCCGTTCTATGTGAGGGGGGTGATATAAGCCCACGAAATCTAGTAGTTATGTTGTGGACATCAGACCTTAAACGGATCTTATTGTACAAATATGGCGGCGTTTTAGAGGAAATTATTTTATGAAAGAAACACATCAACTGCACTTCTCTTCGATTACTGATATTAAGCCAAGAGATTTCCGTGAGTTATGAAATATGACAACATTTTCTAATACCAAATATGAACCTAAGACATGAATTTTGGATTTTTGTATACGAGTATTTGTTACATAATCTATCTAGAATAACTTACTGAAAAGTTTAGGCGTCATTTTTGAATCACTCTGTATTTGTGGATCCAGAAAATTACTGTCATTTGATTATTCCTTTTTTTATAAAGTTTGCGATATATCCATTTTTTTTCTGGACATCCTGTAGAAGCATGTTTAAATATAAGTAACTGAAAGTCGACTACATAAATGATGAATTAATTGTTGTTTAGTTTTTTTAGTAATTCATGTCGACATAAACGTGTAAATATATTTTTATTTCTATCGCACTTGCGTCATATATTTTGTAAACTCTTAAGTTAGAAAGGATAAAAGGAGTCAAATGTCAAGTACACACTGCGATATAATCTTCAATTTTCTACACTGAATATATTTCTTTTACAAAAGAGAATAAAAAGCCTTTACTTTTTCTGATGAATTAGGCGCCAAGCAGTCTACATACCGAGTGAGCATTTTTAATCCGGAATATATGACTACCGTTGATTGTGACATGACAATCTTAATTGAAATCATATTAAAAACATCAAAAAATTAATTCAAATATTCAAATTAAATTAATAGTTGAATTTATTTTTTGATGTTTTAATATGATTTTAATCAAATATGTTATAATCAAGGATAGTCATGCTAACTGATCACAGGGTATATTTATGTCATTATGCGTATGTTACAAACTGTACTCACTTTTTTTTAATTGTCTGTAATTTTTAACATAGAAATTCTCTTAATGAAAAATAGTAGCTCATTTTTGCTACACAAAAATGCCGCAAAATATAAATTGAATTAAAATAAGAGTACAAGAACGATATTTTTGTGTTTACAATTAAATTAGTTTTGCCATAAATTAGAGCGAGCGACACCTTTTGTATAAAACTTATTCTAAAGGTGGGTGTATAGGGTTTTCTGAAATTCAAAACAAACAAAGCCATAATTAAAACAACAATGAAGTTGAAATTTCTGTCTTTTATTATGTTTTCTTGCACTGAAAGAAATTTCTTAAGCACTTAAAAAAGTTTGAGGCGACTTTCAACAAAATAAAATTTGGAATTCATTAAATTTTTGCAGAAACTAAGAGTCTAAGTTAATTGTGAACGTTATAAATTACTAAGGAATTTTTTTCCCATTATCCAAAGTTTAACTTACCTTTTATCGAGGCGCAGTAAATAATGACGAAAAGCGCAAAGCCGGAGGCCCACATCTTAAACAAGTTTCAAAGTTTGTCGCACAACAGTTATTTGATTTCCTAGGAGGCGTGCACACCAACTATAAGTCCTTCAAATCAAATTGTTACCTTTCAAATTTCTCGCCACAATAGCTTTTATATAAAGTTGCGCCGGTCGAGCGCAAACTTTAAAGCTTAAAAGTTTAGCCTTCGACACCACGGATAAACGAGGGACCTCTGTAGAAGAAGAAAATGCAAGGATTCGTTCGCTATTCGAAAAGCTCGACGTAGCTGTTTTTAATAAACAACTTCGTTTCACGGTGTTTTGCGCGCCGAATTACATTAACTGAGAGGAATCTTCGAAAGTTCTGGGAAAGTTTCCGGAGAGCGCGTTTCTCACTCGCTTTCCAATCAGGGGATTACACGGGCCCCCGTAATGAACGGACGCAAAAAAGTTGGTGAACAATTTATGCTCGGAAAATTCGTACCAAAGCGCGCGATCTGATCAAATAGGCAGGACGGGATCCAACGCGACGCGAGGCGCTTGAAAATACTGAAAGGTAAGTGGTGCGCTCTCGACATTGATGGGGGTGGAATCAACAGATTGATCTTGCGCATGCGTATCTTCCTGCACTGAGAAGACATAGATAATAACTGTCATTCCTAGAATTTGTTATTCTTCAATTCATCAAGTCAAAGAGTTGTTGAATTTAACATAGAACTTCCAGTCTTTCATCTAACTGCCTCGAAGATATTTTACGATACTTTCTGTGCAGAAACTTTACGTTCGGAGTTTCCAGTTTAGTTTCAGCGAGCTAAAAAATTTAAGCTCCGCTGAAACTGTAAAAAGGAGAAAACGTGGAACGAAAACACAAAAAAAAATTAGCAGTTTTATATTTGATGTTGCCCCGCATTACGTTTAATGCTGAGGCATAATTTATATCGCCTCATTTATCATCGAAGTTTTACCGCTGCACCGAGGCACTGAAAGTTTTGTTTAACTTTGAAAACACGCCCGGTAAAACCAGAAAAGTTATAAATAAATACCGCACATAATAAAATAAAACACTATTTCTTTCTGTTGATAAATAATTAAATTGTGTCGGACGAATTTAACTTGCAAAATCTACTAGTAATTAAATAAGTTACGCACGTTCTAAGAAATTGAAAGTCACGAATTCGGAAAGTTAAAGTCACTTCGTAATTATAATATTCCTTTCATGTTTATTAATGTTTTCAAACAACAAAGGGTGAAGTATATCCTTGACATTTTGAGTGCAAAAAACGTTTGTTATTTTAACAGTAATTCTGATCGTCACATTAATATTTGTGTTTTTAAAGAACAAACTTGCCTTGCTTTCTAGATATGTTTATTATGAAAAAAATTATGGACAAACCATTGTCAATCTCAATTTGCTTTAGGTTCAGTTGTACAATTTCAGCTTAAACCCTTTTAGGTTTAGATATAGAAGTGGTATCTAATCCTCTCTAAAGTCCAGTGTACAAAGTTTACAGACGCAAAGAGGAGGTGTTTAGTTCCTGTCACCGCTGCTTGATCTGACTGTGTTACCTACAATCACTTCCTGAATTATCCCAGCTGTGATTAGTCATACAAACAAGAGGGATGATAAGTGAAGGACAAGGAATCGCTTTTATAAACAAAAAATTAGTGAAAGCATTGAGAACTTCTGGAAAGAATTTTTAAGGATACGGAGAAAGAAATTTGTTCCATTCTAGATGTTTGAAACCGAGGTGCAATGGTGATACTTGAATATTTTCAAAGACGCTGTCTGGCGGTTATTATGTTGATGTAAGGACTCGGAAATGCGAAATTTCATTTTGTTTTTAAATTAAGTTCCCACGAAACAAAGGAGGCTGTGCCTTAGGAAATGTCAAATTCAAAACGAAACGGAAATCTCAAGTTGCAGAGATAAAAATTCCGACGTGATTAGAAATGTGACTAGTATACAGTTACGTGGGGAAAAGATTCGCTCTTATCTCCACTGACGCTGGCAGAAACCGATAAATCAACAATTCAGTGCTTTTCTTGCAGAGTCATCAAATGGAGAAGAGAGTAGCTTAGCTTGCTTACGTTGTACGAAAAAAAAAATAATAATAAAAACCATACTTATCCGCCATCTCGCGGGAGCTACTTATCGATTAGAAGCTTCGCGTGTGACAGAAATTTCAAATTTAATTGGATCACGCAACGCTAACCATCTCTCCCAAAATTGATACGGAAGGTTTTAAAAACCTGCGCAGGGAGAAGAAAACTGCACCTTTGCTCCCGTCGCTGATTTTTCTTTTCGGTTTATTTTTCGTGAAGAATCAATTAATAAAGTTTGCTTTCGATTTTAATTCAGTAGAAAAGAATAAAAATTCTTTCTGCGATTGTTAAAATTTATACGCCAATCGTAAGCGAAGCCGCTGTCGTATTTTTTTTTTTTTATTCAAGTGCCTCTTAATTTTCGGATTACGGGAAGAATAATTATTCTCGATGTTGGTAAGCCTCAATGTAACTTGTTTGCCTGTATCTACAGTTCATTTTTTACTACATGCCGATCGATAAGTCAAAGAATTTTTATGTAGCTATCTTCTTCTAACTTTCGCGAAACAGCCTTTCGGCTTTTGTCATGTTTGTCATTTTCTTAATTCAGATTTATACGTTCGGCATATAGTAAAAAATTATCTGTTCTTCAAATATTAACAAAAAGAGTTACCATATATATTGAACATTTCTCATTCTCTCCAAATTTTTATCTGTTTATTTTAACTTGAAGGCTTCCGCGGCCGTCGTCCATGTTTGAATTGGCTTCCGGTTGGAACCGCGTCACGTTGACTTCTTCTATTGCCGACGTTTAGTTCTTTATTGCAGAAGAACTTCTTCAGGGCTGCTGCTTCTGGTGGTATTGCTGCTGCTTCTGGTTAGTCGTTGAGACTGAGACTTTTTATCTGTTTATAATTACCATTATTGAATTTATGTTATTTTACTTTATATTTTGTTTTGTTTATTGTCTAAAATTTCATATCAATTTTGTGTATCATTTAATATATTAATGTAATTTTTTTTCTTTTACTTGAATAATACTTATTGTATGAAAGTCCAGTACTTTATTGAAATTCAGAGCACTCCTTTAATTTAAAAAGTAGGATAGAGAGAGAGAGACAGAAAAGAACAGGAGGAAAAAAGGTTAAAGGTAAAAGGTTATTATTGCCGATTGTCGTGAGTTTTGTTTGAACTTAGAGATTTAGAATTTCTATCAGATGAACTCACCTTTGATGTTTCAATAAGATGTTCCTTTTACAATCCTTAAGGTCAGATCTTGCATTATTAAGGACTTGCAGACATTAACATTCAATCTGAATTTATACTACATCATACTAACATCGCTAAGGCTGCGCTCACACTGATAAAGCAAAAACGTTTTCGGATAAAAAGCAGTTTAAAGCACGATAAAAGAGTAACTGTTTTATAAGGGCGTATTCTGTAATTTTTAACGGGCTGTTAAAATTCGAGGGTACGTTAAAATTCAAAATGGAGTCTTGTGATTGGCTGTCACTATGGTAACAAAATTTAACAACCCTTTAAATTTAACGTCTCCGATGCAAAATATTAAGCTCTTTAGCGTGCTTTAAACTTTACAGTAACTGTTTTAGCGTGCTTTAAACTGCTTTTTGTTTCGCTACGAAACCAAGTAATCATTTCATGTATTTTATATTAGAAGCTATTTAGTTTAAGTCGCTCACAAGTGTACAGTTGAAACGCATTTAGAAATTCTTTGTAAATTTTGTCAGGTGTTCCACATTCTGCTAATTCACTATTCTGCTATGAAACTGACATTAGACCATGGATTCCCCAACTTTTTGGGACCACAGCGCACTTTGAAAGGCAAAATTTTGTAACGTCCCCCATTATACTATGACATCAAAAATTATTGTGGTCAAGGGATTTTAAAATTATTGTCGGAGATGGTTCGTGCATTGTATCAATCACTTTTTGATTGTCAAAATTTGTCAAGCAGTTATGAAAAAGTTTACTTGTTGTTACTTCTTTAGTTTCTTGGTTTTACTTGCTGTTAATATTTTTGTTGAAGCTCCACTACAGTAGCAGTAGCGATTTTATTGCGAGTGATACTTTTTGATCGTCCTGTAATTTTTGTTCGTATGCACTTGAGGTCCCATTTATTCTGGCAATTTTCGGGCGTTCAGAATGTAGCAACCAGATCGACACGACCTCATTTGCAATCATAAAACTATAAAAAGCTTTCATAGCAGTATTTTATTTCGTTCTTTCTTACCCAGGGGCGTATCGTGATTTTCGGTACAGTTTTTGTATAATTATTTCTGGAAAACTAAAGCACATAGATTTTTTAAACATTTTTCCCATAATCTCAGGTAGCGATTCTTTTGTTGGTTTCATTTTGTCGGTCTGTTTCACAGTCACGCTGTTTATACATCTACGTTTAAACAAATGCATCAATTCATTTATTGAAGAAAATCCCCTTGGTGCGCTATATGCCAAAAATACTCAAAAAATTACGGTCATTTATTGTGTTTATTATACGTATAATTAAATTGAAGTGCAGTGTCATTCTCCAGTAAATCTAGCCCAAAAAGAGTTGACGATGAAATAAATGTGACTGAACGTAAGATACATAGATACATTGTTGGCGTTTTCTGAATACAAAAAAAAATGATACTTATCCTGCAGATTTAGGTAATTTTGTTTGTTATACAACTCATTAAATAATAATTATCATTTATTCTTGGATAAAAAAAAGCAAATTATAAAACCAATTGAAAAATTGTAACAGTTTATTTTTAATGCAAAGAAATTTCGCTCGTTAAAGCCAAGACAAGAAAACAAAGCTGTACTACCGGTAAATCACTCAGGTAGAACTGTAGATTGCAAATGCAATTTCCGCTTACGTTTCGCAGTTTGCGCGATTTGTTTCTGCATCTCCGAGCTTTTATTTTCACCGCTAACAGGACACGATGCAATTTGCTTCCAACTTAAGCGGAAATATAAATATGAAATACTGACACGGAGTCAAACCTTTCGTTTAAACCAATACAGCAAAGCGTACCTACGTACGTACCGTCCTCGTAAATATTTTCGTCCCGGAGGTGCTTATGTAGAACACGCGCACGGAAAACCGGGAAATTTATTTATCGGGACGTAATCTCTTCGTGAAAAGGAAGGCTTAGCGGAGTTAGGAGCGCAGAATAAATTTCATTAGTTACAATATGCTTCGGCAAATCGTGGTCGAGTTACTTCCAAACGTATCTATCCTAAAGGGCTTAATTCAAGTACCTACAATTGACAGTTCTAATTGCGTCGATGGAAATTTCGGGTGGCGGTTGCCAAAAGCGATTCAATACGTAAAGAATGAACTACTCCTGGGAAGTATCTGCACTAGGTAGTATCTCTTCGGTCCAAATAAGGTACGATATTCCGTTTTATTGAATAACAATTAACGTATAGGACGAGAGAGTTGTGCAATGAGATTGATATTGAACAGAATTACATTAATACTAAACTTTACATCATGATACCAACAATAATAAATTTCTAAAAAGAGAATGTCGTGTACATGTAATTGAAAGTTTATTTCAACTTTATGCCGTGGCTCAATCGGTAAAATGACTTAATGTCATATGTTACATGTCGTTCGACGCATTAAAATTGAATGCTTTCCGAATAAAGAAAGGAAAACGACTAAACTCGAGAGTTTCTTAATTACTATTGCGCCACCACAGGAGTCTTACTTAACGACTGCACTAATTAACGAATACACTTCGCTTCGGATTAACTTCCCGAGATTAATATTTCATTCGTGATAAGTGCAGGCTGAGAAGTAAACTTTTAACGTCGCTTTCTGGAAAGTAGATTAAAGTTTTCACCAATTTACGTCCTCTTACCTCCTAACCCAATAAAGCACAACATATTATCTCGCGCGCCTATACATTTTCCTCGTTGCTCCTTTGTGAGTCTAAATCTGTCCTGAGCATAAACATCGAAAAACAAATTGAGTTAAGAACGGCAGTTTAAAGCGAAGGCGGACCCGTTATTTTCGGCTTTTTCTTCGCATTTAATCGCGAGACGCAGAGATCAATTTAAGAAAGTGGGTCGCTGGCGTTTTTTTCTTTATTAACTGTGTACAGACACAAGGCGGTTATATGAAACAAAAACCGACTGAGGCGAACTTATGTTCCGTTGAGAAAAAGGAAAGCACGTTAAGAATGATGAACGCAAAAAATTATAAATGGACGACGAAACTTATACGAGGTCGAAGGGCCTTTCGTATTTAATTTCAAAACGAATTGACTTACTTGGATTTCGAAAACGTCGGGAAAATTATCGCCAGCTGAGAAGCTAGGGGTATACAGCAATCAAATTGAATTCTGAATGGTATAAATAAGTGCAAAGAAAACTTGAAGAAATTCAGCGAAGTGAGCGAAACACGTTAGTTTAAATTGGACAGCAAAAAACAAACTGTTAAGATCAAAAGAATGAGGAAATAAGAGTGAATTGACCTTTTTCTTTCCTCACTTAATTAACTTGAACTGAAACATCGCCGTCGTATGTCCTTAAGAAACGAATGAGAAATTGTAATATAAGATGCACTTCAAAATATGTTTAAAGCATTCTATTATAAATAGATGACTTCCTTCTAAATTACTACGTGCTGTGAAATGAAATGTTTGTTGATGGGCTAAACATACATATGCGGTCATTACTGAAGTAAACGTCAGTAATATAAATGATCTCACGGAGTGTTAATTGCATCAAGTAAATTAAAATTTTATTGCGTGGATTCTACTAAGCCGTACATACATCTGCCTGTTATCTTATATTATTAGCGCCAACCACATCAAATCTAATAAATCATAATTATTGCCAACCCCATAGTAATAAAAGCCCAGTCAAAGTCGAATGTGTCTCCGACATCATCAAGCGTAATATTAGATCGGCCAGAAACAAATTAAAACTTAATATAAGACTACCCCAAAAGGCACATTCGAAGCTAGTATTACGCGTAAAACAAATCGACCCCAAAACTTGCGCCCCAATTAATTATTTACGCATCTAATGAAAACGGGCGGCCTATTCAAAGCGACTTTTAAACTGGAAACAATTTTAATAAATTCAAATCCGAGTCGGTTATTTATTCATAACCTGATAGCGGGAGGGATAATTTAATTCGTCGTCGGGGGATCGCACATAATGGAAATTATGCAAACGTACAAAAATTTGACCGGAGTTTTGATATGTTTGCCAAGGAATAATGACGCTGAAATTATTCTGGGAAAGAACGTACCGAAATAGAGTATTAAATGATAACGTTGTTTATAGTAGAATTTTAATATATTTTTGCGTCCCTTCCAAAACACATTTTAATATTAAATACTTTTCGTGCGAATAAACTAAATTTAAAACAGAACTATATTAATTTTATTGTTGTTTACCTATACCTATGGAATTTATTTTCTGCCCTTCATAAATGATTCTATTTTCTCAGGCTGTTGCTTTTGATTGTTCTATTATATAGAAAAGTTTATCTCACTATGATACCTACATAATTCCGTGAAGTTTGTATTCATTACTAAATTCTACGGTTATTGCTTGTGAGTATCACGGAACGAAGACTTTACGAAGCGACCTGTTCAACTATTAGTTTGCGCTCACCGGAAACTAAATCAAATCCCAAGTTGGTAATATGGTTGAGTTCGGCGGTATACGTCAGTTGCGAAGGGCGTATTAAATATCGGATACATTAACGGATGCAGGGTGCAAATGTCGCGGCAATAAGCAGCAGCAGACTCTGGAGTAATTGCATCGACTTAATGAATTATCGGAAGATTTACGATTATGACGGAAGGCGAGATGCTGCCACTTCTTGCAGAGATATTGGCACGACAAAGTCGGTCTGGAGCAATTGTGTGTCAGGACAAGTCGCGTCTATATCCTGAATATTAACCCAATACGTCGGACGTACACCATACAAGAAACACCATTGCTCAAGGTACTTCGGAGCTCCGGAATTAATGTTGCATATTGTCAGTTTTAATCGACTGTTGATTAAACTTTACACTAAAGACTTTTCCCTCTTCTATTGTGATAATAATATTTTATAACAAAAATGGAATCCAGAAATACATGATTTTTCGTTTGGTTAGCCATTTATTTGTATGCTCTATTAATGTCAGTTGAAGATTAAAAGAAAATTAAATAATTAAAAATTGATGACATTAAAAGTTATCCTAGCCTATAACACTGAAAAACAAACTAATATAAACACTCCAACTCCAAAACCAATTCAATTAAAAACTAACTAATTAATTAGAGGCCTATTTTCGTAGATTTAATTATAAAATTAATTTATTCATTGGCTTTACTTTCATTAAACTGAATTCTGTATTAAAACTAGCCTGAAATGTTTACATCGTATTAATTATTCACGTTTTTAATGCAGAGCCCTGCATTTACGCTCGTACATTATTCAGCACGGCATTTCAGTTTCACTCGTTTAGATTATGTAATTATTGAAGGTGATAGCAAATTGTATTTTGGCCTAATTATAATTTTATAAATGTATCAAAATATTCAAATTTTACTATTTTTTTTTTTAATAATATCTAAACTATTATTGTTTTAGGTATTGTTGTCATTTTTCGATACGTGTTGTTCGTCCAGAAATGTAAAACTAACGTCTGTTAATTTAGCTCGGGAAGGAACACCTATATAACGGCACTGGGGCTGGTCACGCGACCTCGTTTAGGTCTCGTCAAACCTAATAAAAAATTAAATTTATAATAAAGATCGGATCGCGTTCTCGCTCTACGACGTTCCTGCACAAATAAATAGTGTAAAATATTGACATATAAATCTAACTGAATTGGGATAATTTTCTATTAACATATTCCTTAGTTGATTGTGCCTTTGGCCTATAATGAGTAATATATGGAAACATAAATTTAAACCTAAATATATATATATTTATATGTAACTACGACAGCCTAACTAAGCACGCACTGCATTGGCGTCTTGTTGGCTTCACAACAATATTGGCGGAAATTCAGTCGGAAGCAAAAGACCAGGTCGACTCGTCTATCAATATATTAAAAATCAAATTGAATAAATCGACCTTTGTTAATAAGCAGTAAACGTCAAAGTTTGAGTGAGGCAACACCCTCACAATAATTTACAATAAACCCCAAAATCTATCCTTTTTTCTTTTGACTTAACAATGGATGAATTGGATGAAAATTTGTAACCATAACAAACACAAGAGGAACTAAATGAAAGGAAATAAATGACGAAACTACTATTATTGAATCCACTATGTCTTAATGTAGTCTTTGTTAACTTTGCTAATTTGATAGAAGTCAGAATATACATAGTAAAAAAATATGGAATATACATAGCCTTGCTTTCGGTTCACAATATTTCTTAATTAGTTGCTTTTTATAAACTAGACTACACAGACTCCATTTCTGGTATTCACTTAAGCTAAAAAGTCTTGATGGTTTCTAACTCAGTCTAAGATGAACGTGAAACAATTATAAAATTTTTATTAGGAATACTACACAAAAAGGAACACAGTACCATTGGTCGAAGTAGTCTTTAAAGTCTTATAAAATGAACCCTTTTAAAATTCTTTTCACGTCCTCTTTAATATCCTCAATGTCATGAATATGGTGTCGTTTCAACTCCCTTTTTAGATTAGGGATTAGTCAAAAGTAATTAGTAACTTCTGCTTCCTTCTCGCTGCCATCACGCCTTTGCTTTGCTCCTAGTTTCATGGTTTCTAATTCTTCAGTGATTTCTGGAATAACTTTCGAGTTCACGTTATTGTCTTCCATTTGGTCAATGAATATGTTTCATGTTTGGCTCTTGTAGCATATTTTCTTCCTCCGATTATCTCCGTTAGGTTTGCAAAGTCATAAAATAAATCATACATCTGCATCTCCCACATTATAATTGCTGATTTATTTTCTTGAATAGTCTGCATTTTTCTTGTTCTCTCACTGTTCGTTGTGCAAATTCTATTTTTAACCGTTTAACCATATCAAAAAGTTCTGTCGAATTTTGTGTCCTTCCAAAATGGCTTGGATTTAAATTACGCAAAGTCTCAACCAGAGATGAAGTCGATTGCACGAACTCTTGTGGTACTTAAGATCGTTCGCCTCTTCCCATTTAAACAAGCTTCTTTCGAGTATATCTGTCAGCATATACTCCTACATAAGTTTTTCTGAACTTGAACTGTCTGATGGATTATTACGTCATCGTAGTCTGTCAATTTGGATTTTTATGTTCACCTATTTTTTTTGTTTTGTTCAAATTTATTGCATGATTTTGCCAAACGTCAGTGTGTGATAATGATAAGAAGTTAGCCAGGTTTCTTCATCTGATTCCTTGTTGAATTCTATTACATTTCACTGATCATCATCAAATTTCTCGCTATTTCATCTCAAACTTTTGGAGTAGGTAAATTAAGATTCTAATTTATATTATTTTCTTCTTTCTTCACGTGGCTGGATTTATACTTTTAAATCTCGACTTTTATAAACCAATCCATTCACTCATTTCTGGCTCAGTGAATTCTTTGATGTCACGAGTATCTCTTAACTTTTATTATAAACGCAGTTCTCAATTTCAGTTTCGTTCCCATATTCGCAATAGATTATTTTGGATTGGCTTTCCATTTCTTTTTCATCTTATAACAAGTGTCTTTAGAATTGTCGCACTTCTTGTAAATTTTTTTCATCCAATAAACCCCTCACGTAGGACTGTATTGGACGTGCTTTCGAACTTGGTCAACCCAATCCATATCAAATAGTTCTGTACAATTTTTTCTCTTTTCAAGATGAATGAATTCCACAAATTCTGAACAAGGTCTTTTCGAACATGCATGTGGTTATAATTTCTTCTGAACTATCTGACAGAATAATTAAATCATCCTAGTCAACCAGTTTGGATTTTTCATGTTTATGTTCATCTGTTTTTACTCATTTTGTTCAAAGAGAAGATGTTGCCAGTGATAAGAAATTTGTGTGACCATAATCCAATTGTCACTAGTTACGTTATTTTCTTGAAAAGTAAGTTTTAGGCTGCGTGAACGGTGAACTTATAAAATCATCGTTAACGGTCAAACTAAATCACTTGACTAATGCGTTTATTTGTTTGCCTGCTCTAAAAACTTTTACCCGTAGTTTGTATTTGGAGTAGTATGTACGGAGCCTACTGGAAAAATGTTCCTTTAATAAACTTCAACAATCGAGTAAATTCGAGCAAAATTAAATTCATAATCTGACCTTAAACCAACCGTATAAATATGTACATATTTCCGTGTTATGGGCGTTGTTGGTTTTTATTTTCTATTGCCACACGTTGGACGACAAGAATTCCTGTGTCAGATGTGTAAATAGCTCAAGCTGCCACTTTGGAAGCCAAAAATTCTCGTGTTATGTTGATTATTTTGATATTGTTGTCTTTAGAAATTTTTTATTTTTTCATACTCAAGATATATGGTATTCGTCGTAATTCATTTAATTTACTTTGTTTTATTTAAATGTGTACCAGATTATAGGTAAACCTCTTGCTTGGACCACAAAGATGTCAACCTTTCCTCGTTTGTTGTAATCCGATAAATAATCGTTTTTTAAACGAGTAACTTTACGCATTTTTTTTATTAATTTATTTTCATTTAATGGTGAGAGTATTATTTAGTTTTAAAATAACCAGGAACTGCCGCGCTTGCACATCAATCAATTACTACTTTTTGAAAATAAATTATTGATATTTACTTAAAATTTATTTGAATTCACGATTCCATTTGTCTTTGTTTTCTTTTATTTCATTCACCAAGTAATAAATTCAGATTTTCACGTAGTACAAAGCAAGAAAAGTTTCGCGTTTTCAGTGGAACTAGAAAGTCTCGCAGACGCACTTTGCACCGGTATTTATACGCAAAAACAAATGAATCTACACTTTGATACTGGGCGCGTTTTATTGGCACCATTCTGATTCCGTAATAATCATTCTATGCGTTTTATTGTGAAATTCTGCACCCTTCATTCCAGATTTCCACTCCTTCCCTAATGGTGGAGTGAAAAGTAGAGTCAAAAAATATTTGGTTAGGTTCAAACAGTCATAAAAGTGACAAATACCGGTGAAATGAAAAGTGTTTCTTAATATTGTCATCAATTCGTACCAGCTCCTCCCCATCATCCAGGATATATGTATCTGCTACAATAAATTTGTTAAAGGTTGTCACGGGCAGGGTTATTTTTTTCTGTCCTTTTGCAAAATTTAAATTTCAGCGCCAACTTGTCTTGTCATATCCACTCTTATCCAACAAAACGTTTTATCAGTTAAACGATTCTACTTGTTCTAGATCGAGTAGGACATTTGCAATAAAACACACCCATTGTGTACTGTTACATGGAGTGATGGCGCAATTCACGTTAATTTGCTGTAGATTACGGTGATACGTTACCCTGGTTACTTGAACAAGCAATTCCACAGTTTTTCGAAATTTTCGAATTTTGTCTATCAAAATTAATGTAAGCAATTTAGAAGTACTTGTTTTCAGCTACATCTAGTAAGTAGTGAATCAATTTGTTTTATAAAATCAAATCTTCCTTCGCCTAACCCTAACTTTCTAATTTCGTTGCCTCAAAATTAACTTATATTCTCCTAATTTTCAAAGAAATTGCTAAATTAAATTATATTCTGTCACAACTAAAAATCTCTTTTGTGTTTTTTTTAACTATTCATGCTATTTCAACGTCTAATTTCCTAAAATTATCCTAGTTTAGGCCCAGTTACACAATTTCGACTTAACTTGAAGCCAAAGCTTAAACTCTTAATAACAATTGTTCAAATAATCATTGCTAAGGGTTTAAGTTTTAAATTTAAACTGACAGCACTTTAAAACCACACAATACGCTTCACCGAGCACTTACTTCACCCCCTGAGGATCCCGTTGGGACCACATTGTCCCTGGATGGTTTCTGCTGCTTCCATAAGCACCTCTTCAACCAAAATTTCATGGCATCAGTTGTGTGTAGTGATATGAATGGCTTCGTTTTCACTCCGCTTATCTGCTTTCCTTAAATCTTTTCTACTCCTTTCCAGATGGATATCACAGCAATGTATACAAACTGTTCAAGTGAAAATTGTTCTTTCTTTCTGTACGCGTAATTTTTCCACGGCCAATGATAAAAAAATCATATTTTAATTCAGGAATTCCCACAAATGTAGTCTGAAAGATCATTGTTTGTAAAATATTAAAAAATAATCTGATTTTGCGAGTGAGACATAAAACGCCTACAAGTGAAGTGAAGGTGAAGACATTTGTTGTTTGTTTATCATCTTGTTCTTAATTGTGCTGACGTGTACTACCAAATTGCTCAGATGATGTCACAAAGTGCAGCTTACAACATATACATAAAGAAAACTTAATCAGTGTTTTATTGAACTGATGATTTTGTAAAAGCTGACCATTCACTTAATCCAGCCTAAAACAACCCATTTCCCTTTCGTGCAAATACAATGATTTTTTTCCAAAATTCTCTTTTTACTGAATACAGTTCTAAAGTGTTCCTATCCACCTCATTTCTACTTGCTTTCAACAATTCAACTTTGTGTACTCGGGCCACTTTTAAAGCAAGACTATTTGTTCATGCGTATAAGAGTGGAACAAAAAGTCACAACCCTTAAGTACATACTATAAACTGGTACAAACAGACAGAGTTAAACACAACTCTCATAAAAACGGCGTAACTTATATCATAGCCCTATTTAAAATGTATAAAGAGTTTATATGTTAAATATAAATTTTTATGTCATTATATCTCGTAGGCGTCTAAATATTCTTGTGCACCATTTGCTGATCGCATTACCGCGTTATACGAAAGTAAAATATAGAACTAAGACCACCGCCGTGAAAAGAATATCCGCGGGCAGAAAAGTACGCGGCCAGGACCATTCAATAGCGCACATAAAGTGTTACATAATCCGATAAGCCGTGTATTATACCGGGACTCCCCGTTGTTACCAACCGCTTTGCATGTCTGGTATCGCACCCTGTCCGCCATTGCACTACGTGACACCATCAAGGGATAAATGCACCTCGCACCGGGTAACTGACACACGTTCTGGGCAGGATATATGGACAAAATGAATGTATTTTAATTTAAAACTTTTTAGACGGACGGTTTTATCATCTACTGGTTAGATGAGTGCATGTGATAGAGATTTTCTGAATTCAGATTGGTATGAAATTGTAAGAAACTTGTCTGCAATTCATGAAGCTAATAAAGTTTAATGTACTCGAGGGGTAACACTTACAAGTTTTAATTAATTAACATATAATCTCATTACAGATTTTTCATTATCCAACAAGTAAGTGTAGAAAATCTAAATTTGTCATCAGAAATATTTTTAAGTGACTTTTATAAATATGAGAATATCGTTTCACGTGCAAGTACATGAAATAAAAAAATTGCATTTTGTTTGCATGTCTGTCCATTAACTTAAAATTATTACCATTTCTGAGCAATTTCTCTATTTCAATTTTTATTATGAAATGCGTGCATACGTGTCGCCCACATATTCAAGAGCAATTTAAATTTGAAATCACACGCTCTAGATCTTTACTTGTAACTGATTGTGATTAAAAATTCTAATTTTCGTTCTAAAAATACTATGATAGGACTTAGGTTAAAGGTAAAAACAGAAAATTTATGAGGTATTGTTAACCGCTTAAATAAAGGCAAATGTCTTTTGAGTAAGTAAATTCAAAATAATTTTATAAAATTAAGAAACGGCATTTTGTACAAAACAACTCCGTGACGCGTCTGCATAATCTCCTTCGTTCACTAGACGCCATCTCATCAGCTTTTAAAGATGCTCTTACAGGAGCAATTAAAATTGCCCAATTGCTGGTAACTTCAGTCAACTTTTACGTCATGGCAACATCTAGCAACATAAGGCAATACATTGTACGAAAAATGTGGAGCAACTTTGTCAATTAATTGCTCAATATTGCCCAGCGATATGAACCAACAATCCAGCAATTAGGCAATGAGTGCATACACGATAAATTCAGTGAGCAACTGTTGCCAACAATAAACGTCGTCTATCTTTTTGCTGTCGCTAAAAGTGCATTTGTTATAATCAGGCAGCGGACGAATTATATTATTCAAATATAATTCAAGGTTATCATTCAGCCAAATGCGTGCAAATTGCAATGTATCATGTCGGTTAACGACGCCGTAAAAATTAGTCGTTAAGATGCGAATAAAAAGCAACTAATTTGTAGGCAATGGAAAGGCAATGTGCGCTTCTCCCACCGCGCACAATTCAGTGCGTCTTTGACCGATAACCTTGAATAATAAAATTTGTCCGCTGCCTGGTTATAATGCATTCAATAAAAAAAAGAAAGAAAAGCAGAAATAGACGAATTTAGATGCGAACATTTGTAGCTACTCGAGAACACTTACCTTCAGCATTGTGAAATAAATTAAGTTTAGACGACTTCTTAATTAAAAACCTCAGGAGAATATCCAGAAGTGATTTTGAACTAATCGTGAATAAACTGGTTCCAATAATTACAAAAAAAACTACTAACATGAGAGATCTGAATCCTGCGCTAATAAAACTCATCGATTACAGGAAGAGACGCAAGTATATAAACGAGTGCGATAGGAACAAAAATTGCTCAGTGGTGTCCAAACCCGCTGGATACAAGACAACACGTAGCGGCGACATTAACAGCACGTGACAATATGGAGCAAAATTGCCATAGGTTGTCGAAATAATTGCTAGGAATTGCATGTTGTTGATCGATATAGCTCCACTAGGTCGCCGAGCAACTCATTGCCGTAAAAATTGCTCGTGTAAGAGCACCTTAAGTAACATTTGCGTTCGTTGTTGCAATGATCACGACCGCCTAAACTGTAGGTTAGATTTATCGGATCAACAGATCTGTTCTTCGTTTACAATTAATCGCTTACAGTGATTAACCAGAGAACAAAAAAAAACAACTAATAATAACACCGCGGAAAGTTGAATCGACAAAATAAATCAACAAATTCCGACCTTGTAATTCAAATATCCAGCGTCAATGACATTTAGCTGTCAACAATGTCGGAGCGCCCTCTCACGGTGGTTAGGGCCGGTTAGGACGAGTCCACCTTCACAGGTGGGGGAAGGCCACGTTACAGGGCTTAAATCGTCTTAAAAGCCGAAAACCAGCCTTTTCTTACGTCCCCAAGGGTTATTAGGGTTTTAGTAGATAGGTAAAACAACCACTGGAAGCTAGAAGCCTAGTAGAAGAGGGAAATACGCGTTACGCATCAGCATAAAATCAAAATGGCCACAATGTTCCTTGTTTCAACGACAGGCTTTCGAAATGCTGTTTAACGAGCTGTAATTAACAAATCTCGGAGAGAATTCCATTTCATAAAACTCCATGAAAGAAACACAAAGATTGAAGACACAAATAAACGTTGCGCACGCCTCGAACGCTGTTGAAAGAATGACCGCGACGCCGAGAACGGCATACTCTTCTACTATCGCTACGACGGAAGTCGTTACGAATGAATTCAGATTTAGCCGTGCGACAGAGTGAAAGGGAGATATATAATAAGACTAAATAACAGCGTATGGTCTAGCTGATGCAATATTGTGAAATATGATAAAAATCCCGTACGCCTCCTGAAGTTATACATACAGGGTGACTGCCAATTATTATTATGGAATAACTTAAATGAATTTTTCAACCGTAACACCGGGTTCGTTGTCAACACAACCGCACAAGCAAGTCAATATTTGACGCCTGCACAATATTTCTCAAAGAAATAATGAATTTACGGAAACGTTTAAGCTTCAAAAACCCAGTTATGTCCGAATCGTATGTTGTGCACATTAATTATAATGTAATTAAAAAGATATGTAAATGATATTTCTACCTAAAAATTCCATCTGATTATTTATTATTACAAACATAAAGTACTTTCTGAATTACTTACGCCCACATACGAGTATGAACGCTTAAAACAGAGCCTGATCTCGTGGCAATAACTCACCGTGGATGGAATATCAAATAGGTTAGATAAAATTTATTAACACATTAAGCTTCAAATTATTCAATGCAGTTGAGCTGAACTGCACGTTGTGGAGTAAACATTAACTTTATAATAATATCTGTTTCTATTTGCGCTGTATATTGCAAGCGTCTTATACATATGTAAATATAATGGTCAAAAGTGGGTGTGGAAATATGGCCCTTAAGGACTACTTCAAAATGAATCAAATTTGCTTCTAATTTACAAGTTTCTTTCATTTTTAATAAAAATATACATATAAAATTTAGTTGTAATAGAATGAAATATAATACTCCTTGAATGATTAATTATTTATTAAAGCGGTTTAATAAACGCCGATCTCCATGTAATTTTTAGCCGATGTGATGAAGTCTCCGGAACGTGCTCCTAATGAAATTTCTGCATAATTCGGACCACTTAAAGGTAAATTATCCTAGCGGAGTGTTTAATTCTGTAAATGCCTTGGAGGGGTGCTCTGCAACGCTGGAGGTGAATTTATGCGCCGTAATTAAGTGCAGTAAAATGAAACTAATGTTCAGTTAAGGCGGCCTGCATTTAACGTGGATATATTCACGTCTTATTTATATTTTATGGTTCGTTTTATAGTGTCTATTTTATAAGACGTGAGCACAGACAAACTTAGATGTTCTTTCGTTTTATTAGATATCAAATTAATTGAGTATTTTTGTTGTCGAAAGTTGGATTACAGTGAAAGTTATAACTCACTATTTGATCTTACAATTTAGTTATTGTTCTCATTCAATTCGCATGATCTTTTGTGTGGACATTGACCGGCCATTGTTGTTATTATGCTATTGTTCATCGCACGTGTTGGACGCGGATGTAAATTATTCATATCAAAGCTTTGTTGCGAAATAAATACTGTTTGACTTAATTATAAGTAAATTTTATGATACAATTTTTTGTCAGCTTAAAAGAGATTCTTCTGTTGACGCTAATAAAAATTATTTCTTACTTCATTGATTTGAATGATTTATTCGTCTTAAACGTGGAAAGTTGGCAGTGTACTCATGAAACTCATGTACACTGAAACAATTATTGTCCTTCTTATTTCGTTCGTCTCCTGTTCTTTGATAACAGGGACGTATCGTCGTATTGGAGATAATTTTTGATTAATTATTTCTCGAATTACTAAAGTACATAGAATTTTTTCCTTCATTTGTAATGTCTATTCTTTCAACATTTTTCTGGATCGATTTATTGAAGAATCATCCTGTATGTATGTTCCATATAAAAAAGATTGTCACCGTATATTTGAAGTCAAAGTTTAAAATATCACACCTTTTGCGTTTAAGGTGGAACGAAGTAAGCTTGCAAATTTAAACAAAACATTATCAAGGAACTTTTTATACTGAAATTTGAAAGACAGATTTTGTTACAGGATATCAATCACCTGCTGAAGTTTCCCTGTAATAATATCCTTTAGAAGAGGGCGAAGAAGGGATTAAACTTGTTAAAACTTTTTTATGTAGCTACAGGAATTTTAAATGTAACCTTAAGTTCATCAAACTGGCAGAATAGAAAATGATCCGATTTTGTTCTAATTTATGGTTTCCTTTCAGAAATAATAATTAAATAAGTAAATGTTCAAAAATTTACATTGTTATTAGTTTGTCGTTTGTCTCACAAGGACAATTTATTTAAAACGAATAAAAGTAGGCATTTTAAGGTAAGAAAATTTTTGGCTACCATCACAGTGAAAACTTAATGATTTCCTCCCCCCGCGAATTTTTTTCTTTTACAGAAAAACTAATGGTGAGGATTGGTCCTCCTCATCCTTTCGCCGCTGCGTCGCTTTAATTCTCGGTATCTGGCGCGGTTTGTCCCAGTCTTTCCCGAGGGACAGCTCAGGACGCCGGGAGGCCTTGGTAGGTTCACACGCTGCGTCGTGGCCATTACGTACTTGATTTATAAACCGTAATTTCGTCTAATGCCGAGCGCATTACGCCCGCTTTATTAAAGCCATGACGATTTGGACTAATGAACGCTTTATTAGACGGGCAGACGAGTTATTGGTTCGACTGCAGTGACAAATTTATATTTCACGCGATTTTCAGGGAAAGATGCCCCACGTAAGCGCTAGCACGCATGTCTTTTTAATTTTACAGCTGGTAATAGTGATACTTACGCAGTTTCATCTGATATTAAATTGTAACGAGCAATCTCGAGAACCGCTTCAGGGATTGAACACAGAAGAGAAAGGAAATGACTTATTACCACGACTTCGTTGAACAAGTAAATATACGAGGGTGTATTTGATTTATAATTACCATGTGCCATAAGAATCGATAGAAATGTATGTATGGGAAAACCGAACTATTATAAAATTGTCGAGATCTTAAACTATCCGAACTACAGGAAATAGCAAAATAAGTTGTTTCTGGTTAACTAGTAATATGTCGCATGATATAAAGATGATAATATAAAAGTGAAATGAGAAAAACAATTACCGCTTCCTAATGATGTCAGGAACATTTCAATTTGTCCTCGTAGAAAACCCCTTCCTTGAAGTGTGTAATTGACTCAATTTTATTACGTCGACAAAACAAACTTGTAATTTTATGGTGGCAGCGCCGGTGGGAATAAATTCATGCTTAATGAATTTATTTTTGTGGTACCTAACACTAACGGGTGTGCGTTATATTATAGCACATTAAAGTGCGCCCGCCAGCTTTATTCAGTTTTATGTTGGTGTTTGTATTTCGAAACTGTATTGAATAAAGAGGGTCGGGTAGATTACTTAATACCTAACATCTGCCTGAGGGATAAGCTGACCGTGCCTGGCATAAACAAACAAAAGTTGCTCTATTTCAGACGCAGAAAAACTGCGACGTCGATGTCTCTCTGACGATTTCCTTCCAGGTTCGAGACATGGCTAAACGAAAACTCGACCAGCATAAGGAAAATTTCTTCGCTTGCTTTAATTAAGGTCATTTGCACCAAGCACTAAAGCTCAGCTTAACTTTAAGGGCCACTTAGGATATGACTTATTGTTAGTCAATGCTGTATAACCTAAAAATGTTTCATTTAAACACCACTTTCTTTAGGAAGGATATGATTTGAAACGTAGTAAATAGAAATGAATTTTAGAAAAGTGTCTCTTTGTTGCCATCAGAAGATATCGATTATTGGGGAACTTATCGAAAAGCACAAACATTTGTGAAATTACAAGAACCGAGGATATCTGAAATTTATAATGTGACATACAACAATCTGATGTAGCCGTGAGCTACTATATAAAAGCTTTCCTTTTGCAGAAATTTCTATTATTGTTTGGCAAATGCTTTCTTAAGAAGAAAAGCTTCTCGGTTTCACTGAAGACTTAGGCAAAATTCTATAGCATTAAGTATATTGCAACGTCAGCCTGTAAACTTTTGCATCAAGTTGTTGCTCCTGTTGTGCAACATGTACGTATACATACATACATAAGTGGAACGAGAGTAACAAGTACCCTTACCAACTCCGTCCGTGCAGATTCGTCAAAGTTAAATTAGTTCTACTCTTAAGAGGAAGCATCCGAGTTATTCTCCCGATATCCACACGTAAACAAGTCATAATATTTGCGCTGCACGTGAACTCGCTTTACAGTTAATATCGTTTCAAATTGTTTGCGTAATTAGTTTCGAGTTGGTACGACATGCGCCGCCCTCCAACGCGACGGCGACGCTGAGATTCTCGGTATTCTCTCATGTACATTTTCCGTCGTCTGTTGCTCCTAAGTTTTGGTAATGTGAAACTGACGCAGGTTGAATTTACACTTGGCTATGTGTATTTGCTTGTTCTAACTTACGCATAGATTATATACTTGTATTAATTACAATCAGCAGATTCACACAGACTTGCACATAATACGAGTTAAGTGGAGTGTATAACTCAAAACAAGCTGGTCCAGTTAAGTCGGAATTAAATGGAAATTATTCTGAGTTTATCTCAAGAAATAATTAATCGAAGTGTGCTTTTTTTTAGACAAATCAGATTCCCTCATCACATGGACACTTTTAAAAGGGAAAACGTATCCCATTCGACTGTCCTAGCATCATATACATACGCATACTTATATACATTTTAATAAAGAGAGAAAGTTGTCCTTCCAAATCAGTTTGCTAATGTTCTTTTATCAGCAATTTGAAGAATTATTTATTGTTAAAAATGATAGGGTACTTCTGGTATAGGCACATATAACATTCCAAATGTCTGAACCGGGCTGTATACGTATTTAACAAATATTTGCCCTGCAATATGTTTCACACAAGCAGTTTCTGTACAATTTGTGTTCACACAAATGTATCCACTATACCTTACGTAAACAGTCCCGTTGCAACTGCGTCTGCAAATTTATACCAAATATTTGCTAACGTCACATAATCAAGTATGAGAACGCTATTATGAACTGTCGATTTAAATCGTAAAGACGCAAACAAAATATACGAAAGTGCTTAAAAATATTTCAAATCGAACCATCTGCCTGCCTGCATCATTCAGAGCGATTAAAATGTTTGCGAAAGAGATATCTGCCCCCTTTCATTGTGATTTGTTTCGTTTCGAGGTAGAAAAATACTTTGGCAAACAGATTTGCCCGCACACAGAGACGTGCATGCAAACAAACTGTGCGAAACACATTTAATTGGAAAGCCATTGTTCCCGACGTTCGATTTGAATTCCACGCGGAGCTTAATGGTTTGGCACGTTTTTGCGGTCGCTTTCTTTTCAATCGGCGCTGATGATTTCGTCGGAAACTTTCAATCGAATCCGCACCGCTTTCTTAATTTATGCGCGCACAAATTCCGGCCTATTCACGGCCGATTTTTGCGTGGTGATAATTTATACTTCACGAGTTGCTTGCTCGCTCTACTGAATCAAATCTCCATTGCCAAACATCGTGCAAAGGAAAGTCGTAAAAGAGCCGTAAATGTTTGAGCGTCGAGGAACTCCCGGAATTGTGGTGAAAAGTGGACCGGTATTTTTCCGCCGGTGCCGTTACGCATCGCACAATAAACAAACGGTGGAACACACGTCCTGACAAGCTTGTAAAATATCTGCGTAAATAATTCTAATGGCAGATTTATACGTGTTTAAAATACTGTGTGACACAGAATTTATTTATTGTCGTCAGGAAAAAACTCACTTATTCATGTTGAATAAAATCAGCAAAATTATGTTAAAAATGTTTTTAAACGTTTTATACAAAAATATATGTTGAACACCTGTCAAAACACAGTACATTAGTCAAAAGCATCTATTTAAATAAAAGAACGAGTTAAGAAACTGAAAAGATGATGGAGAAATCATCCCCACATTTATAACTGCTTATGGCTTTTTTCTTTTGACACCATATAAGCTCCAAGCTCTCTGTGAGCTTGTCGGGGAGGGTTTATTCTTGTATTGCCTGCTGCGGTTGATTAACAAGGTGTTTTTTCTCCTTCGGCATTCGCTTTACAAACACGATACCAGTCATAAGAACCTTATCCCTCACATAGACTAAATTTGACTGTAACGCCTTAAGATTTCCTTTTTTCTTAATGTGTATTGTTTATATTGTTTACAATCGATCATTAAAAGTAAAAAAAAACTAAATTTGTTATACAATCATTAGAAATAATTTTGATCAGATCTAGAAGGTGAATGGAATTATGTACAGTCGTGGACCTTCTTAACCTGCAATGGAAATAACGGCTATCGAGCTCTTATCGTACGGCGTCCATCTCGGCTAACAAAATTTCTGTTATTGCATTGCACACGTTGCAATCACCCGTTTCCTTGGCAAACCAATTTCAGTAAGGTGGTAAGAAGAACCATCCATTAGTTTTATTGGAAAACCTCCACGCAGTCCTCCATGTAACACACTAGTTTTACTCTTAATCTTCGATATTTCATAACTTATTTTGTATTATTCGAGATAAGATAATATTGACATTTTCCTACCGCAAAATTTTTCATTGCGCATAGAGATAAATCCTAGACACTGAACAACAAGGTAAGTTTTATTTCTTATTTTTTGGAGAAAGATGAGACGTAAATACAAAGAAGAAGCTTTTCATTTAAGTAATTTTATTTTTGCTTTCAGATGACTGTCGTGGGTATAGACTTGGGAACTACAAATTCCTGCGTGGCTGTCTTGGAGGGCAGAGCCGTTCATATCATCGAGAATGAGATCGGAAGTAGAATTACTCCCTCCGTTATGACAGTCACTGAAGACGGCGAAATTTTAGTTGGCACTTCTGCAAAATACATCGCCCACATGTATGCAAACTCCACAATATACGGCAAGTTAATAATTTCAGTACAATTTTCTAGATAAAGTATCTCATGGAAAATTCTGCTTTAGGCATAAAACGTTTGATGGGTCAGACTTATTTCAATAACAACGTCCAAGAATCCCTAAAAAAACTCCATTACAACGTCGTCAATGAAAATGCCGTACCTAAAGTGAAAATTGTCAGCAATGGCGAAATCAAAACATTTTCTCCGGAAGAAGTGAGCGCGAAAATACTACAAAAATTGAAAGACATGGCTGAAGAGTACTTACAACGCAAAGAGCATGAGGCTGTGATTACCGTTCCAGCTTATTTTAGTAGTCCACAAAGAACGGCCACAGTATCCGCTGCAAAGCTGGCGGGCTTTAACACCGTCCACATCATCAGCGAACCAACAGCAGCAGCTTTGGCGTTTCATTTCAATAACGTCAAGAAATTCGAAAGAAAAGTTCTAGTCTACGACTTCGGTGGCGGAACGTTCGATGTTTCTATAGTTGCTGTTACCGGTCTTCATTGTAGGGTTCTTGCCACTAGTGGAAACTGTTTTCTTGGAGGCACTGACATAGACAAAAACTTGGAGCAGTACATTTTGGGCGAAATAGAAAAGGAGACCGGCTTCACCATCGAGGATAAAACGTCTTTGAAACGAATTAACGTCTGTTGCGAAGAAGCCAAAAAACAATTGTCGTCGATATTCGAGTGGGAAATCGAATTGTCACGTATAACTCGTGATAACAGAAGTTTCAGCGTTAGAATTTCGAGACAAAAATTCGAAGAGATCAACAGAGAAACTTTTCAAAAAACTGTAGATATTGTTGAAGACTGCTTATCAGAAGCCCACCTAAATCCAACAGATATAGTTGAAGTCGTTTTAGTGGGAGGATCTTCAAGGATTCCAAAATTGCAGGAAATGCTAAAAATATGTTTGGGAAGTCAGAGTTAAATCAAACCATTAATCCAGATGAGGCCGTAGAATTTGGTGCTGCCGTATACGCAAAAAGTATTCAAAGTGACAAGACGGAAGTAACGGATCAAACTAAAAATAAGAATACTAAAATATCAGATAAGTTATACGTGACGTTCCAGGATGTTTTACCCTCATCCCTTGGAATTTTTACAACAGGCGACATAATGAGCAATTCACCTTTGCCTATTCGTAACAGCGCAACTTGTACTACTAGTTCACATTTTCAAGATAATGTAGAAATTGAAGTTTACCAAGGTGAAAGTCTGAGAGCTTCTAATAATCAATTCCTGGGTAAATTTATAATATCTAACTTAAAAAGGGCACGGAGAGGAGAAACCCTAATCGAGGTTACCTTTGAATTCGACAGTGAGGGCATGCTTAAAGTAACTGCTTCCGAAAATGAATCGCAGAATAGAAAAGACTTAACAATTAACTTGACTGCTTTATCACAAGTGGACATTTTAAGGAGAATTAAACAGAGTGAAATCGCTAAGGAAGAGGAAATGCAGTTCGTGAGATTTTCATATAAACTAAATGATTTGAAGGATTTTTGTGAAGATGTTCAAATGAATGCAGGTAATAAGAGCCGCGAATTGAAATATAAGATAAATGATGTTATCAGCAGAGCTAAAGCTTTAACTTACAATCAAATATCAATGCTTGACGAACTTAAGCAAGAGATAAGGGTCTTTTTAAATGAGATTTAGAGTGTAGTAATATTCAGTTTATGAATATTTAGTTTAGCTCACTTCGTTATTATCAAGGCATATATTTATGTACAAGAAGAAAAGAGAAAAATTTAGACCCCCGAAATCGCATTTTTCTTTTCCTTCTAAATATACTGAAATATTCTGCTCTCTTTCAAAGAAGTCAATTATTGATTTCTAATCCGTTCTTATCTTTGATGCTCAAAAATAAAAGGTGATATTCGAGTGCATTTTATTATATTTTATAATACAAATAGTTATACTTTTTTAATTCTAATTTACACTACAAATTTTCTAGAGTCTTGTAACGTTGAGAATAAAATTTTAAAAGTACTCACTTACCTAACTATTTGTTCATAATAAATTTCAGCAACAAAAACAATTGGGAAAAGAAACCCTAATTTTTTGACCATATTCAATAGTATCTTAATAATGAGCCGAATGAATATAACGAAGCAAATGCTTTTACTTCTGTTAGAATTTCTTTTAAAGCTTAAATACGTGGAAAAATTTCAATTGCAAATCATTATACAATTCTATTTATTAAAATGTTTACTACGTTACAGGCAGAATTATTAGAATTTCATTTTTCTTGAAATATTTGTAGTTTTCATTGAAAAATTTGAAGTAAAAGCACATGCTTTGTTTTATTCATCTAGCCCAATGTTAATTTGGTTCAAGTTTCTTTTCGTAGACTTCTTTTGCTGATTTACCCAATATTTTTTTTAACAACAGATGATGAAACTTATGCATCCACGTACTGCTGTTTCGTTATAACTATGTATCACAATAACGAAAAGTTTAAATTGCAACAGCTTGCCATACCTTTTTGACTTAACATTGCATTAGAATTGATAAATTGAAGCATATTGAAAGTTTTAAAAATTTTGTTGCAAATCGGTTTTGATTGCAGTGAATTCCTCGAACATCCTCTGTTCAGCTGTTTCGGCCTTATTTGGGGCCTCGTCAGCTCGAGAATTCCACTGCAAACCAAACCGACCTGTCCACGTTATCCGCAGTTGCGGTGTGATAGTAATGAAAAGATTATATCGCGATGTCGTGCGATCCCTTTTCGAACTTTCACAATAACCGTGTTACAATGTGTCCCAACTAACATTTTCTACCCTCTTTGAAGGCAATCATTTAGAGAAATACCGTAAAAACACGTCGACTTCCATTCCCCTTCGATATTTCAGTTAATGTATTTGCACTTAAATACCTCACCTACATTGACATTTCGAAAATTTCAAATAGCTAATGGAGTCAAATCTTATAATTATAAGTAGAGAGCGGATTTATATGCAAGCAATTTTGATGAAATATGCGCATATAGATGCACTAAAAAATGACGAAATATGCACATATACACCGTGTCCACGGATCGGGTTCACTATAGGAAAAACTTTTTTAGTTTTCACTTTTCGAAAAAAAATCATTCTTTATCAAAGTTTTTGCTTGTCCCAAAGATTCTAAAAACGTTATAGAAAATATTAAATTTCCATTAATAACACTAAAATAAAATAAAATCCTGTTTACGCTTTCACAAAATTCACAATAATTCCGCTAGTATAATCAAGTAAACTGATTAACTCAAGCAATATCAATTACTGTAAATGTAATTTGGGTGATAGTTATGTAAAAATAAGAACATAATATAAAATAAACTCTCTTCAAAAATTAAGTTTTAAATTTTTTTATTTCATTTTCTAAATTTTAAGAACCTGCGAGGTAATAAAAAATGACTTTTTTGAATTAAAACGTGATAAGAAATCAAATTTATAATATTGCCCGATTCTAGCTAACGTAATTTTTAAGAGAATTTTAATCTTTGCCACATTTTGTATAAGTTAAAAGATAAATTTCCCAACTTTTTCAGTTGTTAATGAGAATTTATTATTTCCTGTAATATTTCTTGGGTTTTTAGGTCAAGCAAGAACTTTTGTGAAGAATGATTTTTTTTTTCGAAAAGTGAAAAATAAAAAAGTTTTTCCCATAGTGAACCCTAGCCGTGGACACGGTGTATATGCACTAAAAATGACGAAATATGCGCAAGATAGGCGCAAAAATTCAAATAATGCACATTTTGTAAAACTATAATTTTGCTATTCTGATCTAGGAGTTTTTATGGGCATTCTTATTCGAATAAAAACCATATTATTTTTTATACAATTTATTATACAATTTATTTACATTTATTTACGAAAGCCGATACAAATGGGGAAGTATGTATATTATTAAGTAAATTATAACAAGACTAAAAAAATCTTCGATTATAATTTACGACAATGTGTTTTTCCAAGTTCTCTACCCGGAAATTTTGCCTTTTATCTGACAAAATATTTTTATAAGTTGAAAAGCTCCTTTCAACATCTACGGAGGTAATTGGGGCATATTTAAAGTGACTGACAGCTGAAAATTCTACACCTAACTCAATTTCAAAGTTTCCATTCAAAATTTCGTAAATTTCCTCAAGGGTTTTGAAGCCGCTGTTTTTTTCTAAAACGGAGAAACATTTTTTATTTACTGAATTACCGATTTTACCTGGAACTTTTGAAATATTCTCTTCCAATTCTTTAACAATTTCAACGGATTCTATTAAGGACATTTTCGGTTTTTCTAAATTGTTTATAGTTTTTACTATAAAACTGTAATGCATTTTGATGAAGATTAGTTGATTTGCCAATGAAGTTTTTGTTACAATATTTTGTGCCTTTGCAATAGCAGCAATGTCTTGGGCATTAAACTCTAAAAGCAATTCCTTAATTGCTACGAAATGTTCAGCATAAAAGATTGCCGCTTCCAACCAAGTTCCCCACTGTGTCAACACTAGTTTGGGAGGTAAAGGTACATTCGGCAATTTTTCCCTGTACAACTGAACATCTGTTGAAAAAGTAGTTGGAAATTCCTAATTCACTACCTGGAAAATTCTGGCTGCTTAAGCCCGAAAGGGGCGCAAACTAGATCGTAATTAGTCGCATTAAGACAACCACATTTTCTGACGAATTAAGAAATTCAGAAAAAAATTTCGACACAAATTCTTTCGAATATGCATATACAGGGATATTCACATAAACCGTTCGTTAAAAGTTTTCAAGGTTGCAGTTCACGTAGATATTTGAAATTTAAGGAGCAAGGGTTTTCCGTAGAGATCTCTTTAAATAAAATAAAATTGTCTTTGTACCACTTCCGGTTGTACCGGAAGTCGCTATCAACTCGCTTATTTTAAATGGAATGCTATATTTTTTATCACGTTTTTTAATTCTACATGTAAAAATATGTTAAGTTGCAATACATTTCCCTATCTCTAAAATGCATCATTTTTGAGATATTTTGAAATTTCTTAAAAATTTGGATTCTGCAATCTGATTTTCAAAAAATTATAACACAGCTATAATTGAAGCAATTTTATTTGTAATAGCTGATATTGTAGTTGAAGCTTTAAGGTTCTTAGAAATTCCATAGGCATAATCTATTAAGCTACAGGTGTCTAAAACGCACCGCTCCCCTCGAAGATATTCAAACACAGAAAAATACTTTTTTTCAAATGGAACGACCAATATTTTAATACACCATCGTATGTGGAATTAAATGCTGTGTCGAACTATACTAGCATTCCCTATACCTAACTTTAACAGTTTTTCAGTTATAAGATATTTTTGGTTTAATACATAAAAATTTACATTTATTAGGTTAAATGTTTCTAATTTTGTTGATATAGTTATGAAAACAACAAACAATTGCATTTAACGTTTCCTGTTACTACAAATTTTAAGCAAAAGCAAAAAGAAGTTGAAAATCAAAATCAAAATTATTCAAACGCTGATATTTTAAATCTATTTTTTAAATTCACGAAGAATGATCTAAAATTGTTCAGAGCAGAGAATGTGTGTTCAATCAAATGTACCCCTCTTGTCTCCTATGAATAAAACACAGTTTGGAAAGTTTGAACCTAACTTTATACAATTTGGAAAAATAAAATGTACGAAGATCAGTAACATATAACGAAGATAATTAGACAATGGTTTTAAAATACTTTCACGCTAATCCAGAGAATTGCAAACTAGCAGCTATTTTATTCTTCAATTTAAAGTAATGAAATTCATGCTTTTTCGTTTTATAAGATCACAAGTGTCCTAAGAGAAGGATGATTAAAGAACTATTAAAATTTGTGAATTTCCACTTGCCAAATTCTATTTTCTTTGGTTGACTACAAAATTTGTAGTAACAGTAATCGTTGTTATAATTTCCATGCTATCTTAATAAAATTAAAAATATTTGACCTATTAAAATTGTAATTTTCTATGAATTAAATCGAAAATGTTTCATAACTCAAAAACTGTTAAAGTTAGGTATAGGGAATGCTAGTACAGTTCGACGCAGCATTTGATTCCACATATAATGGTGCATTAAAATATCGGTCATTCCATTTGAAAAAAAGTATTTTTCTGTGTTTGAATATCTTCGATTGGAGCGGTGCGTTTTAGACAGCCTGTACCTTAATAGATTATGCTGATGGAATTTTTAAGAACCTTAAAGCTTCAACTACAATATTAGCTATTACAAATAAAATTGCTTCAATAACAGCTGTGTTATCATTTTTTGAAAATCAGATTGCAGAATCCAAATTTCTAAGAAAATTCAATATATCTCAAAAATGATGCATTTTAGAGATAGGGAAATGTATTGCAATTTAACATATTTTTACATGTAGAATTCAAAAACGTGATAAAAAATATAGCATTCCATTTAAAAGAAGCGAGTTGATAGCGACTTCCGGTACAACCGGAAGTGATACAAAGACAATTTTATTTTATTTAAAGAGATCTCTACGGAAAACCCTTGCTCCTTAAATTTCAAATATCTACGTGAACTGCAACCTTGAAAACTTTTAACGAACGATTTATGTGAATATCCCTGTATATGCACGTTTTTCAGAAATATGCGAAAATCGGACAAAATGCCCAAATATGCAAAATATGCATGCAATATTCATTTAGCATAGAATCCGCTCTTTAATTATATGATTATAATATTACAAGTTTTGTGATGCTTTTAATGAACAAGAAAGTGAGAAAACCTATTATTAAAGAAAAACATTAAAGAATCGGAAAAACTTACTATTTGTTTAATAAGAAAGTAAAATTGACAACTAAAAATTAGTGTTTAAGTTTTCATTTCAAAACTGTTTCCAATTCGGACAATAAATAACTTTGTAGATCTTATTGCATATCTTAATTACGTGACCTATTTACGTCCCTTCATTTAATCTATAAGTAGTTTTCACTGAAATCAGAATGAAAAAATCTTTTAATTCATTTTCTGTTTTGACAATACTTATAACTTTATCAGATCACTTAGAACACGAGTTGTAATACTATTGATAATTTTTTTACCAACTTTCTCAACATATAAATTTGTCCCTTCACATTTCATTTGATGGGTCACATGATGTGCTTTCATTTTTTCAAACATTTTGGATGAGATCTTGGCCATCTTTGATTTCAAAATGGTCGTGCTTGTCTTTTCGAGAACTTGCATTTGAACGCACATTTAAAAATAAATTAAAAAGTTAGAAATTTAGAAACTCCTACATCATTAAAAATATTTTATAATAAGTAAAACTCAGGAACAGGCTAAATTGATTTTACCGATTTTTTTTTGTCCAAAATAGAACTTTTCTAAAAATATTTGATTTATTTTCTATTTTTAATCAGATGTGAATAACTCTAAAACAATTGGTTTTAGGCATACGGTACAGTAGAGTACATCAAAAAATTTAGAATTTTACAAGGAATTCGAAAAAAAAGAGGGAGCTTATCATTTAAGAAAAAACAAAGTTCATCTCAGCCCTGCTTTCGTGAGACAGCTTATGTAATACAAAACAATGTCAAAACAAACCTAGCAAAAAATGAAAATTAATTTTCGTTTATTTTCGACGTCATGGTAGATACTTTAGCACCGAATGATAGTTTAAACAAATCCTTTTTAAATTTTGCACACAAGAAGCAACTAAATGTATTTAGTTTTTTTTTTTTTGATGAGTTAGAAGCAAACGAATGAATGTGCAACACATGCAAATAAATAAGTCGCGAGTTCGTGCAACACATGCAAGTTAGTAACCGCAGAAATTATAATATTTGAACAGCGTTTGCGGGTATATGTGTGCCGGGAAAACATGAATAATTTAATTAAAGTTTGGCTTTTTATTTATGTCTGTGCACTAAATGAAGTTCTAGGTAAGAACATTGTTTTCATTTATTTTAAAAACTGTGTGTTAGTAAAATTGAACTTATGGAATTCGACTAGATTACCTTTTTTTTAAAAAAACCACAGAATAAATTTCTGTTGTAATGAGGGAACGAGTGTTTTTATTTCTTAGTGTGGCAATGCTCTCAGTTCTTAATAAAAATAACTCCATATCAACACATTTTAGCCGCATTCAGTGGTGTGTCTTCATAAATTTGCGTTCTTGAAATTTATGGTCTGTGCACGAAATTCCAAGTATTTACTGCTCGCTGCACTGATATAATTAATAGCCACATATAAATTACGTCTAATTATTCAGAAAAATGTAGTATTTACCTCACGAGAGCAGTTTTCTAGCACATACACGATGCAACTTATAGAATAGAATTGTATAGAATTATGAAATTACTTACAAGAGAGTTTTTCCATTAACTCTGAACTATACCAACGTTTTCATGTTTTATTTTTAATTTTTAGGAACCTTTCAGTTACCATAAATCAGTTATTAACTACAGAAATTCGTAATACACATAGTAAAACAGTTTCATTAAATTTCGATGTGTTTATTCAGCATTTACGTAATTTTCACCGCCGAAGCACACGTACAAAATCAGCATGTTTACAACTTCCTGCAAGTTAAGAAACTAATTTACAAAACAATAATTTGCAATCAAATCATCGCAACTTTAAATTGCATTTTGTTTCATAACGTACCGCACTCAACTCTGATAAACTGAAACCCTACGCCAAAGGCCTTTTATTATTATCTTTACTTCCCATATTTTGCTGCGATATTGTTAGAAATTGCATATTTTGGTTTCAGCGGAACATAGCTGCAACGAACTAGGCGTGCTGATGTACGAGGAGCTAGGTTGTAAGCCGGAATATGAACAAGCTCAAGCTTGTCCATCTTATTATTCCAAATGTAAATACGTGAGGCCGAAAGACAAGTGCACATTTCAAAACACCTTTTATAAATTGGGAGATATCATTGATCATTCGCTGACGAACTGTGACATTAACTGCTTTTGTCATCAACGTGAAGAAACTGACCTGTACGTCATTGCTTCGTGCGTAAGACAAATTAATATTTAATTCAACTTTGTAGACCATCTTTTACTTGTGCCGTTCTCGATTGCCCAGAATTTTTTGGGCGTCCCCCTCTTGGGAAAGACTGCTACAGAACGTATCAGTTAGGCCGTTGTTGTGCCACAGGACAAATATGTCGTAAGTAGCATTGGCAAAGTCCTTTGCAGGACTAATACGTACATATTTACAGCACCATTCGATAAAAATGACGTATGCAAAACGGACGGTGTCACGTATAGAGAAGGTCAACGGTTTCACCCGAAGAAGTCTTGCCTAGAATGTGTTTGTCAAAAAGGTTTTCGGGGAGACTACGTGGAACCGTTCTGCAGGAAACGATCCTGTGCTCTGGAATTGCGACACGTCGATGCGCTAGAAAAGAGTTGTGCCCCTGTCTATTACGTCGAAGAGGACGACAAAGCTCTATGCTGCCCTCACGATTTCATTTGTCGTAAGTTTACAGTAAAAAAATCGTCTAAAATTGAAAATCCATTTTTTTTTCAGCTACTGAGTCTGAGAAGATTATTAAGAAAATAACGAAATCTTCCATGATTTGTAAGTATTCGTATTATCTATTTTACATTCTTAATAATAAATTATAAACATGTGCTAAAATTACCGTAAATTATAATAGTCATGGGGGTTCTGATTCAATTTCTCCATATGGTTTTATATGGACGTTTCAAATGTGTAAGTATGGTTGCCTAACGAAATGGCACGCAGACTTATTGAACGTCGAGGGAGAGGGGTGGCGTGGGGTTTGTTGTTGTAACCAATCAATTCTGTTGCAAAAAAATACCGGTTGTGTTCGAATGCTGGTACCTGAATGCAACGCCGTTATTTCAAGTAAGAAAAAAGCTTCTGTACTCGTTCTTCAGGTCTCAGCAATAAACTGGCCTTTATTGAGGTCGGAAAAACACCGCAATCCGAAAAAGTTTCCGGCCACTTAATTACGCCTTAATTTATACTGATAAGTCGTAAATCAGCAGAGTCGGCGGACTAGATTGCGTTCAATCAGGAGACCCGCATTAAATTTATCTCTTAAGCGTGCCTCGATAGTCGAACACGTTCTTAATTTAAATAGCTTCAATTACTCCGAGTGCTCTGTTTTTCCAGCTGAGAAATGCAGGTTCGGTGAGCACACCCTCGGCATTGGAGATTATGTGGAAAGGAACCATTTGCAGTACGGGAAAACCAGGAACTTGATATGCAGCTGTGTGATGCCACCTTATGTAACTTGTGTTGGAAATTTCTAAACAGGTCATTATTATTTTGTACTTGGGGTATTTTAATAAATAATCATTTTGCAATCTTTATTTGTTTAATAATTTTTAATAATAAAATTCTTTCTTTCAAATTATAATTGCCTTGTTCAGGCAAATCAAAATAATTAAGCAACTCTTATCGTCTTGGATTATTCCTACTTTGAATCAAACCTTCTACCTCTGAAGTCTGCTTAGAGGTAATATTAAATATATTCTCTGCTTTAAAGTTTGAATCTCGGAGTACTGCAAGGTTCTATCTCGGGGCCTGTATCGCTTACAGTATTTACTACAAAATATATTTGATGTTATGTTGTATTCGATGTACAAGTATTTCAGCATCATTAGGAGTAGCGATGATGCCGACAGGCTAAATGTAGTTCGAGATACAATTAATTTTTAAGTTTTGGTTCTTTTTTGCATAAAATGTGGCCCTCGCGTTACGTTAAGTGCCCATTTACGCCAAACTTATTAAATTACGTCCGCGGCTTAATCATTTAATCTTTATATATGTTAATCGGATTGTTTAGTATGCAGCGCAGGATGGGCCGGGCGCGAAATGCGCGCGTCTCTGCATATGTAGTGGGTATTGTAATTAAACTGTCCATTTCTGGTGAAATACTAGCACAACAAACGGTCTGTTATTATTACATTAGCAAATCAAATAATAAATTTAAATGGTGGCGGCGCGGCGTGGCTCCTGCAATGGAGAATATTGCCGTCGAGTGACGTATCTCCTGAGATAGATAAGTTTAACGAGCGAATAAATTGTGAGTACATGTTGGTTCACCTGTGTAAAAAAAAATAATGGTATTGATGCACGGACGAGTAAATTTAATTAAATTAACTTGAAGAATACGGGCTGCAGACATTTAGTTTTTTTGTATAAGATATGCAATCTGTCAACTGATTTTTATAACGTAGCAGTTTGATAATGAGCAAGCTTATTGCATTAAGTGTGTTACTGACAAAGACTGCAAAGGATAGGGGTCCTCCTTTGTATTGAGCATCATATGTAGAGCTATGTCACATAAATCTTTTTACACATGGTATAGTCAAAATAAACTCGTATAAGGCTGTGTCATGTAAATCTATTTACACATGGTATAATTAAAATAAACGTTATATGTATTCATCCAATTGTTTTTTTAATGAATTTAATATTTTCAATACATTTCAAAAATAATCACTAAACTACGAAGGTACTTGAAATATATTTACTGAATGCAGATAGTCGAGTGTGTTGAACTGAATTGGCTCATTTTCATTGAAATTTGCAAATTTTATTTTATTATAGAGCGTCGAATAATTCAACATTTTCCCATATTGTCGTTACTTTTTTTTATTGTAATATTGCAAAACGTACCTACGTTATAAGACTTCCTTCTTTCACGCAACAAGCAAAATTAATAGCGATTTTAACGCAATGCGGACTTAAAACATTCCATTACATTCGTCTTGACGCCGATTCATCAAACGAACGTCAACGCAATCCCTCATAAACACCAGGCAAATATTCAAATGATAAATCTGCTTGTTTACACGTTAACATTAATAACGCAGCTTTTTAATGTCATAAGAGATAACATCGGGCTATCATTAATTTGCCACTCCTACTTAACGTTAGCCTCCTAATTAAAATCGTTTTTTTTTCCTTATGGGGAGGTCGAAGAGTTCCTGGAACGTCCACACAATCTAAATTATAAGAATCGAATAATTTAGGAATCGTTTCTATATATACAATTTCAGTAATAACAATTCGGCTCCATTTAGGGAAAAGGCATCGCGTTTACCTCGCCACACCCACTATTGTTAGGTAATTAAGGTTGGAACGTATATCGTCAACTTAATGCATTAACTAATACCCCGTGGTGCACTTTTTACATCTATAATGAACGTCGTTTCTTTTCAAAGGGACATGCCGTGACAAGTCGTAATTTTAGCCCTTGTTCAGGCGGGTTTGTGACATGATGCCTATTGAATTTAATCATGATTGCGTGCCGCTATCGGAAAACGAAACTATAGTCGGTGTACACACATCAGCATATGTAATTGCACACACATACATGCTCAAAACAACAACAACAGTTTCACGATTATTTTCTTATTATATGGTCTTAAATTAATATACTACTGTTGTGAAACCAACAAGACGCCAATGCTTAGTTAGGCTATCGTCGTTATTAAATCATTTATTTACATGTTTAGATTTTCATTTCATTTCATTTCGATTATTGTTTAGGTTAAGTTCCATTTCGGCTTAAATTTATGTTTCCTGATATTACTCATTATAGGCCGAAAGCGCAATCAACCAAGAAACCTGTCCCATTTCAGTTAAATTTATATGTCAATATTTCACACTATTTATTTGTGCAGGAACTTCGTAGAGCGACGACGCGATCCAATCTTTATTATAAACTTTGTTTTTTTGTTAGGTTTGATGTGTCACTCGTAAGGTCTCGCGACCAACCCCAACACCGTTATTCTGATTATGTAAACACACTCATTAATTATGAAACTATAATGGCGGATTTCACAAACGTTACTTAAAATTAATCATTCGTTAAAAGTAAACGTTGCCATGGTTACATGTTGTCATGTTCACAAGGACACACAGTCTTCGGATTCTTCAAATAAGCAGAGATTTGCTTTCAATCTTCACATGCAAAGGAAATTCTTCACCTAAAACAATAAAACAAAGATCTAAATATTTATTTTACAAATAAAATGTAACATACTTTAATTTTATGTGTATTCTTTGAACCATACTGAAATTCCTTAAGAATACCATTTTTCTTACTTCCAACACAAACATTAGATGAAAAACTTTAACTAAAACAGAAACACAGGGGCAATTTAAGTATATATTAAAAATTATACTAATTAAATTGTATCTTACAGTGTCTGATCCGGAATCTTCAATTTTATTATTAAATTCACCAAAACACGAAGCATGGATTAACAATAGGATAAGAAACTTCTGTAACTGGCTCGAGGAGCAAGCTAGGGAGTTGGCAGACACAAAGCAAGACGCAAAATGTTTCTGGACGTAGTCTTGATGTGCCGGTCTTGAAGGTACAAGATGATGTTTCAGTGACAGCTGTCATGTCGGCTCAAGAAAACAAAGGAACTGATATGAATTTTAGGCATAAAAACGGTCGATTAAGAAAATTTTTAGTTAAATTACCAGACGGAAGGAAATTGAGAATGAAAAAACACGAGGCTATAAAGTTAGGTTTCGTTAATTGATAGTTTTGATATTTTTAAAAAGGAATTAAAGATTGATCTTGTGTAATAGTTCAAACTAATGTTTTAACTTACCGAAATTTGTTCAAAATAATGAAAAAACCACAGAAGTTTGCTCACTGACACACACATTTACGTCGTAATGACAAATAACAAGATGACAGGATAATCTCGAACTAGGTAGGATTCGTGACGTCATTTAGCCTCGAACCCCTATTTTTAGATTCAAATTTAAGAAAATCAAAGGCAAAATTAAAACATTTCATTATGAAACCTTAAATAGAAAAATATTTTATGATTGACGAAACAAACGGACAAAAGATTCACTGAGAATTTATGAAATAAAACTCAAAGGAAAAATAAAATAAATTATTGGTTTTTCAAAAATAAAAAACTAGCGCCGACGTCATAAAAAGGAGAGTATATAAAGTACGCCGAACTGACATTCGCTCTCATTCCTTTGACACACATCACGGAGTGAATAACTCTAAACAATTTGACTTCCTCTACATTTAAACAAAAGTAATTATCATTGAGCAAATAGCTTATTACATAAACACTTATCATTGAGCGAATAGCTTATTACTTAAACATTTATCATTGGGCGATTAGCTTATTACTTGTAACACCTATTATTGATTGATTGATTTATACAATTTTATAATAAATAATAAACAATAGATAAAATTTATTTAGAAAAGTATGATATTTGAAGTAAAAATAAAGGAAATATATTTGAATTAATGATCATTATCGATATTATTGTTGTTAACATTATTGTTTTTATAAAGCATTTAAAAATTTGAATAAAATAAAAGTTTTGAACATAAATCTAGCATTTTTATTTATCTCTACTGCTGCTCTTTCTACATAGTTCCATTTTATTTACCTATAAAAGATAATTATAAAAAAAAGAAAAATTGCTACTAAGTAAACCACAAGGTTAATGAAAATAGTTAAAAGATAAACTTTTGACACATCAAAAGTTTGGTAATAACCAGTGGTAATACGTCATAGCAATGTGTTGAAGGTATAGGAATGATTATTCTTAATCGATGATTAAAGTTAAGTGACGTTTGTGAAATCCAGCGTTAGTGGTCCTTCCCGAACTAAATTAACAGAGATTAGTTTTACACTTCTGACGAAAAACACGTATCGTTTATCGGAAGTATCGGAGAGATTACTGCACATACTAGTTACATTATTTTTAATAAAGTTAAGTAATAGTAATCGTGTTTCACTTTAATATCGGTCACAAAATTACAACACTACCTACTGGGATTTATTTATAAGTATTTAGATTCCAATAGAAAAATAACATCTAAAGACAAAGGTTTTCTTTCTATTTTTATGAGAACATTTCTAAGGCCTGACAACAAGGGGTTATTTTGCAAAGTATTCATCTCTTTGGGGAGTAACTTACATGTGCACGTTAGAATTAATTTTTCCAAATAGATCAATAAACTACCTGGGGGTCCACTTTCTAACAAGTCCCAAACATGTTCTATTCATGCTTGTAGTGTATGGTGACCTACCCAGAATATATAAATTAACACTCTGGCTGAGTGAGCATTAATAAACAATAATCAGCTCCAGGTGATACGTTAATTATCTCGGTCCTTAGTGACAGTCTAATTTATGAATAATTTACGACAGTCTGTGTTCAATCTCGAGCAGCAATTTTTGACTTTTTTTTTTGTTTGAATTTTATGCGTGTGTGCATTTGATGACATTTTTCCGGTATTTCAAATTACTATTAGATTAGCCAGATAGACTTACGTACGTGCGAATAATAGCTGCTAACGTGACTATTACGCGCCGAGTTACCCTCGAAATCAATTCGCTATCTTGTAACAGGAAGAACGGATGGGCTGCTCCCAGTCGTGATTTAAAGACTCGAAATGACAGTCATTGCCACTTGGGGAATATGATTTATCGCGCCTTCAACTAACTACTTCACTAATAACCCCACTTGTCCCATTTGTAAGAGAGCAGAAGTGTAGATAAACTTAAGAGGCCCAATGAAATATTTCGGAGCTATGAAATTGAATTGTAGCTTATTTTCTTTATCGCTCGTCTTATCAAATTTGCATTTTTGGTTTAAGTAAAGTTTTAATATCCCTGATCATTTAGTTTTATGTTTAAGTCAAGTTTAAAAGAATTATAATACTTATAGCACACGAAACTATAAGGGGGTAAGTAATTGAATTAGTTTTGCAACATATGATTTTATATCATTCTATACATGTATGTACATACGCTTTTGGAACTAATTTCAGCAAAATGTTTCCTATGTTCTCATAGTATTAATAATTCAGGATGAGTATTGTTAGAGGGCATAGTGGGAATTCTTTTTTCGTTGTTTTAAATATGACGTCAGTTTCAGTGGACACCTATACATATAAGCAATGTGAATAAAGTTTTAATTCCATAATGAAGTAAAGAATTAGTTTTTGCTTGCAATAAGGCCAGACAATAAAAAAAAACCAAAAAGAAATTGCATTGTTTGGTAAAACTTTATGTTGGAGGAAGCCGGATAAGAGCGTCGCGACGTCTGCGAGTCAGACGCGCAAAAAGCGATTGAAAAATATGACGCACTTTATTCGTTAGTGGCGGTAATAAGCGGCGGAAATACATAATGCATGAGCCGATAAATAAATCTTGAATGAATGATCCGTAGAAATATTGTCTGAAGCTGGGAGTTCTTTGATTGGAAAAACAAACACATAAATATCGGGAATTTCACGGCTACACTTCTAACAAATAAATCGAAGCCTCCGGGGCGCACCACAATCTAAAATAATGCTAAGTGAATCGCAGCGCCGCGTCCAGAATCAGTGATATCGACGAGGGAATCAGAGGGTGACGATTTCCCTCTAGTTTTCCCGCGTCAGATGATGATTATACTATTTTTTTTCTGCGGAATAGATATTAGGGTGAAGAAGATATATAGTTTCTTGATATCGTATATTTCTATTATAGACGCAATTTTCTTTGTAAGTCGTTTATATTTTCTAATAAAGACTAAAATTGATAAAGACATCAATAACATCGTAAGTGTTTTAAAACAACTCAATTTAATACGAGAAGAAATTGTTTACAAATAATTGTGTCTTTAATTAATCATCGATATGAAAAAAAGTGTCAATAACATATTAGAGATTCTTTATCAAACTAACAATATAAATGTAAACTGAGGTATTTAATATATGTAGGGTACAGACACTTAGCAACACGTGTTTCGTCCGTTCGCCAAAGTTTCGAACGATGGGAACGCCGGGGAACTACTGGGGCATAAAAGTGCACAACAACATTAAACTAATTTAAGGGCGTTTAGTTTTTCAAATGAGTTTCCAGCAACTCCGTAAAGCTAATTTCGAATACGTAATGTAAACTGTAAGTGCACTTTCTAAAAAGTTAATCGCGAGAATTTACACAAAAGCAGAGTTCTACAACTAGCGTCGTTACTGAACATTATCGGTAACCAATTGGGTCAAACTCGTTGGGGCTCATTTTCTTTGTTGTATTAAAATAAATGCAATAGACAGCAACGTTTGGTTTCTGTGTTTACCTCGACTATAATTAAAGCGATTCAATTCTTTTGTGCTCCTGTCACTGATGCGTCTAGTTCGATAACAAAAAAATCTATTCAAATGTTCGAAATTCAATCGCCATTATTTTTAGGATACTTTTGTATGTTGAATATTGTAAGCTTGCCTCGTTTAATAGGAAATTGCTTTTAATTAATCCGCGAACTAGCCAAACACACATACATACATACATATATTCTAATAATTAATTCCGCGTTTGGAAACTTCGCCGCAGTTAATAGCTTCCATTTGCAACTCACTCCTTCGAACTTCCCCCCAAACTTATTAATTTAATTCACTCTCGTTATTTGTTTCCGCAAATCCGTAATTGAACTCGCAATTTAACAACGCAGCTCCCGCATAAATCAGGAGTTTTCCGCCAGTTTCCACCAACATTTTTTTTTCCTTTTAGTTCGCGGTGTAAAATGCAATCTTGGTTTACCCTCCACGCATTACATTACCGCGCTTCTCAACTTAAATCGTTACAAATCGAGTTTTCAATTTCCGCATTGGCGCTAAGTTCCCAACTTGTTGTAACAGAATTTCCTTCATACGTGAGTGTTTACTCGGCGTCGTTTCCTTCTCGTTGAATGTTATTAATGCATTTAGTTTAGTTGGTTTTGATATTAACGGCGCCCGACATGACTAAACAAATATTGCTCCTGGCGATTGATTGCTTCGCGAGTTCGGTCCGAAATTAGGTGGATATTAACGACGCGTTATTCGTTAATTATTTCTTCGGAGCGCCCTTGATTACCGAAGCGTGAACCGTTTTGTTGCGTTCTCCGAGATCAAAGGAGGCCTAATTGCCCTTGCGTCGATGGAGTTGCGAAACCGCCGAAGGAATATTGGAAAACTTTATGCTAATTTCCAAATCATTGTACGAACGTTCTTTTACTTTGTAAATACTCCTACATAACTGTGGAAAGAGTAAGACTCCCACATAACCGTGGAAAGGGTAGGAAACTTTAAATACGTATACAGAGTCTAATCGAATAAGTTTCACTTACTTTCACCACTATTAATACAAGAAAAGAAGTTATCAAATACTTATGGGGCAGAAACTCAATTTCATTATACGTTTATTTCATAAATTAATCTTTGTAATAAGCACAGAATACGAAAAATGTATACAAACTCTACTTACATTTTAACATGTAAATTGTAGTACTGTAGAGAAAAGTTTAGGGGAGGCGATGAGAAATTTGCATTAAAAATAAAGCAACACGAATCAGCGTACTTGTTCCTGTGTAATTTTCACCTTAAATTGACTATTTTCCGCCCTGGTGTTGATCAAAGGCAGTTTACCGCAGCCGCCTGTCCTCATTTGACGTAACCACGGCCGCCTGCGACCGTAACCAAGTGTCTCTGACGCATCTCCCCGGGGCAACGGACGGACGGTCTGTTTGTGCGTTTCGTGGAAGTGTTCCGGGCGAGATTACGTCCTTCTCCAATCACATTGTAAATCAATTTTAGTCTATTTGTTCGTATCATTACGGCCCCGGGCACTGAGAATAATTAAGTTTCTTTCTGCGTGAGCGTATTTCGAGAAACGGCCGCCTGTAAATAACGTCTGTGGGTGCTCTTGCTTGAGTATTACACACGAGCGCGTCGTAATTTCATTTGTGATATTAACGCGAATGTTCGGTGCATGTTTCAATCGCACCCGGGATAGCTTTTCATTTGGACGGAAGATTAGATAATTTTATCTAGATTAGCCGTTGGTGGGAAGTACTGAAAAGCTCTTTGAGAATTCGTTCCAATTTCTAAATGAGTTAAGTAACCATAATTGGGTTTAATCACTGTACGGATATCTAATCAAATCAGTCAATGTATAGTCCTCGCAAATACGGAAGACACCGTCGTACCAACTTTACTTTTTACCTTATATACGACAGGTTCCTATATAAATTAATTCGCTCCCGTAAAAAGTGCATCAGAAAATAACGGACGGTGCAATGCCATCGAATAAAACATTGGTCAGAGTTGGCCGTGAACCTAAATCTGCACGTCTCATCTTAAAATGATTTAGAAAATGTCAAACTGATCTACAATGACATGTCAAAATGTTGTCAAAGCAAACATTTTTCAAAGAAAGAGTTAAACTGGGAATTGGTGAACGGAAGTAGTCAGTCATTCGTAGACCGACGATGTCAGTGTCACTTTTTAAATTTAAAGAACTAAGAAACCACATGCGTCCAACTTTCACTAATTTTTTATTCGATCACAGTGTATATATTGGTTAGAAATTAGTTAATAAGACCATTCAAATTAGTTCTGCTGAAATACATATATGAGTTTGTGATACAATAGAAGATGTCTTTTACCGGATTTATGCGAAGAGATTTTGTAAGAAGCCGGAATTCTGAACAAAAATTTATTATTTCAAATCCAAACGTATGAGTCTGACCATAAATTAACAAAGGAAGTGACTTATTATTCACGTTAAAACGAAAGATGTCGTCACAGTGTACAATGATTTGAAACCACGACTTAGGACAACAGGGAGCATTGTATGTTGTAACGTTCACATTTTTCGCTGTCCGTTACATTATCTTTTTACGTATTTTCTCGTTATTTTGCTGTTGAAATTCAAGTAAAAACTGTTTCGTTCGTTTAATTAATCTCGTATTTATGACTTTCACGCCTCTATCTCTCAGGATTTGTGTTTTAATTTCAGATAGTAATGCGGACTTCTATTTCTTCTTCAAGCCATTTGTTTGTTTCGGAAATTAATCTGTAGATGTCGTACATGGTCCTTGGGTCGATTTTATTGATCGATATTTCTTGATGACGTATACAGAAATTGCGTAGAAAATCTTTGACGAGTTTCCGTCCTCTTCGATGATCGTGCACGGATTTGGGTATGTGCTCGTGCGCCATTGAGACGCGTGGCGTGCGTCTTCAAATTTTTGTGGTTTTGTGAAGCTCTGAACGGCTTTGAGATATTCCAGTTTGGCAAATATGGTCTCTATTCTCGTAAGCCCAACTGTGTCAGTTTGCTGTCTGTTTTTTTTGCCACAAAACGCTACCGTTTCCGCTACCGTATCCGAGCACGTGTTGCTTTAAAGTTCTCGATCAGAAAAACTAACAGAAGATTGTAAGTACCCTAGTTGTTTAGGAGAATATTTTCTAAGGTTCTTTTTCTCTTTATGTAGAGTTTTTCTTTGGACTTCCGAAATTGTGTTGAACATTTGAAGATTAGTTTTTTGGATTCCCGAAATTGTGTTGAGTTACCGAGGCCGAAGCTTTCCTCCTACCGCACGAGCTTTTATGGGAAAATTCCTTGCTATTTACTGCGTTGTCGTTCTGAAGATATCACCGGAGTCGTTTGAAGATATAATTCAACGGTGTCGTTTGGAACTCAGGTCAAGTTATCGTCAGGATTGCGTAAGAAACAACCATTTGTATTAGTATCGTATCGTATCGACAAAACTGTCAGTATCGTTTCGTATGGACAAAATTACCGTATCGTATCGAGAAAATTACCGTATCGTATCGTATTGAATTAACTATCGTACCGTATCGTGCTGTATCGTTTTGGAAACATTATCGTACCGTATGGAAATAATCCATTAATATTTATTTTGATTGTCAGTGGACAATAATTATAGTATATTGGGTCACCTTCGTATTTATCCAGTGCTATATTACATTTATTTGTATGGGTCATTTATCTATCATCATATTAATTTTTTTCTACTTTAAGTTTTTTTTGTACACATGTTAGTATATATATTTATTTTGTTTGGTCAAATTATCTTTTATGTTAAATCGTTATATAATTTATCAATTATATTATTTTTCATTTTCAAACATTCTTTTTCATTTTCTGTTACGATTAAAGAGCATTTTCTTTAAAATAAATTTGCGTAATCTAAAAATCCGTTTCGAGTTCATTAGTTTGGTTCCGGACTGTTTTAGTAATTACAGTTTAAAGAGATTACTTGGCGCTCAACAGCTTTCGTTTTGTCATCTAACGTTTACTATTTTTTTTTATGAATTACGCAAGTTATGTTTTTAAGAATATAGTTCGAAGAATTATCCTTCCGAATCCACCTCAGCCTCCGACTAAACTGAGCTATGGCAACCAAACAGGTGAGAATCTACTTACAAAAAAAAGTATGTCACAATGTTAGTGTGTTACTCATATCGCTTCTTTCAACAACAAAACTTGAACAGAAAATTGCTGAGATTACAGCTGAACACAAGTGCGATAAGCACATGCTTCACTGCGTAGGCGAATAAGAGGAGAACTAAACGTCGCGTCATAGCTTAACTTTAATCGTCAGTTTATTTCTATAGGAACAATTGGTTTCATAATTGCTCTTATGGGAATAAACAGGAGCTTAAGATTAAACTAAGACTGAGAAACCCAGCCTCAGGGCCCGTATTTTTATTACTGATTAACTTTAATCTCTAGTTTATTCCCATGCCTTGTTACGTTTTTTTTTATTGCTCACCATACTCTACTTCGTCCGTCGCCGCGTTCGCTTCCTTACGGTTTTGGGGCCCGTTCGTTCACAGCGGGCGTTTGTTTACTTCTGGTTTTTGACAACGCGAGGTTAGGTAGGGTTGCCAACTGTGTCGAACCTTAGGCGTTTTCTGTGCGGTTATCTTTCCAACGTGCTTATTTGGTGCGTTGTTTTCTTTCTCTCGCACGAAGTTCGGAGTTTCCTTGTTGTAAATTAATTTTGTTGCATCCCCCCTTTCTCACCTAGGAACGGATTTTCTGTCGGTTTCCTTGTATTGAGTTTAGTTATGTTATGTGGTTTTCGGTTGGTTACCTGATTCTTTCTAGAATTTTCGTTCTGACGTCACATTTCCGGTCCCCGGCTTGTTGGAGTCATTCTTGGTCGTTGGCCATTATTCATTGTGCCTCGTGTGTTCACGTCTGTTGGACGTCTCCTTACGTGTAATGTGAATTTTGTTTTTCGCTTGAAGTCTCGCTAGAGGATTTTGTCCACGGATGTAGATGGGCTGTCGATAATTTTCGTGCTCCTCGCTTATGCGGATTTGATTTCATCGAACACCGAATTTTTTCGGTACTCCGAAGACAGGCTTCTCCATATTTATTTTCACGGCTCGTATTTATTGCGAGGTAAGTTGTTGGTGTCTATTTTCTTTTGTGCGATTCGTAATTTGGTATTTTGTGTTAGCGTTTACTATTGTGATGTTTTCTTTCCTTTAAATAGCAAGTGGTACGAGGCCATTTCTCGAACACGTGGTCGACAAGACATTTTTAACTTCGCCACGCGTACCGCCTTGGGCTCCTGAACGGCTGCGAGCTACCGATCTCCCCTCTTTTCTTGCGAGTCCTCAGCTAGAACCGGATCGACTTCTGGGGTTGAATAGTCACAGTTGACCACCACCCCTCTTGGTGACACCGTTTTTGGTTGGTCGACCCCCGGACCAAAGAAAAAAAAGAGGAATTGTCGGTATCGTTATTTTCACATTTTCTTTTGGCTCTTTGTCCCGTCGCCGTCTGCGAACTCCGCGACCTGGAGAGCGCATATGCATCGCCGCCGCCTGCTATAATTTTTCTTCCGTTCGCGGCTGCATGGATTCACGTTTGATTTATTCAGTTCATTTTGTTTCTTTTCAAAACTTAATTTTTGCTACTCTGCGAGAGGCGTGTCCTCTCATTATTTCAAGTCAATAGTTTTTAGATGTTTTTTTTTTTGTATTCTAACTTTCAAAAATTATTTAATTGCGGTTTAATTCACCCGTTTGGGGTAATTTGTAAGCGTCACGGATGGGCCCGTACGCGTGCGGTTTGTTCAACGCCTGTTCATATATTTGTTTTGTACATGTTTGCCTGTATATTTTTTTGGCTTTTAGGTCTTACGACCTTTTATTATTTTAATTAATCTTTAACCCTTCAGTGCTCGTGTAACAAAATCTAACGCCGTTACTCGCGTGGATTACAACTATAGTCCAAATTAATTATTATCAGTATCATTGTGTTTTCAACTTGTTTCAACTTCTAGGACAATGAGTAGAAAATTGTTTTTTGTGTAAATAAATTTAAATAAGAATGATTTGTGAAAAATAAACCGGTATGGCAATTTATTTCATTGAATATAAACTAAGTAATTATTTTTCTTTTTTGTTATTATAAGGTAGGAAAATTATAAATGTGTTGAAAATAATATAAATAAACAACAAGAAACAACTACAATAACTGGTGAAGATATGATAATATGATTTACGTGAATACTCGCGTGGTGCACAATTGTGCTCCACTCAAACTTGACAGTGTTTTATAGAAAAAATATTAATCTAATAATCACAAAACCTTACTCATAACTTTATTTAACATGTAATAGACAGCTACTGAAAGCACCACCTATGTAATAAAACTGAATTTGACTTATGCGCGAAATATAAACCCTGGATTACAATTGTAATTCACGCGAGCAATGGAGGGTTAATATATTATAATAATTTTGTTGTTGCGATTGGCGCTTTGTTTCACGAGTTCTGCTCGTGTTGCTCGATGTTATTTTATTTTTAAGGGGATCCATTTGTTCGCCGATCCTCGTTTCTCTTTTTGCGTGTTCTTATTTGTTTTTTTTTCTCTCAATATACGTTTGTTAACCGCTTACGCTGGATTTTTCTTACAAGTTGGTGGGGTTTTGGGGTTGTTTTTGTTTTGCTTTGCTCTTCTGGCGAGCCATTTGGCGTCGGAGCTCTACCCAATGTTATATTCTGGACCCTCTCCTAGCGTCGGTTCATGACCTTGGGGATCGCTGCATCTCGGCTAGATGACGCCCTAATAAACTGTAACTTCGGGATCGTTCCCCCTTTGTACGGGCTGACACTTGTGCGTCTTAATTATCGCACCGCACGGCCGTCTTCGCTGAGCTACTGGGACGGCAGCGAATCCCTCCAAAAGAGAGCCACACGGGTAGGTCCGACCGGCTCGGCCGAATTCCCCTTAGGGTATTACCCGAATCAAAGATTAAAATTAATCAGTGATGAAAGTACCGGGCCTTGGGGGGGGTCATTCTAATCGGATTGGCAACCTAGCAACGGTGGTACCTTCTTAGCAACTGGTAAGAAGCTTCAATCTCGGCAATGTTCGGTGGTAACAAGATACAAGGTTGTGCAGTCTCGATGATGCTCGGAAGTAAGATCATACCAAGTTGTAACTTGCAACCCCGATTAGAAGGACCCCCTTAGAAAACCGGAAAAATTATTTAAAGAAAAGTCGGTTCCTATTTTAATTTCGTCTGAGTTTTTCATCTTCTCCCGGTGCATTTAAATAAATAATCGTCGCGAATGTTTCTAAATTCGATTCGTGAAATACATAATCAATTAAATTCCTCCTTAGTTTTGTTTTTATTTTACTCAATTATCCACTTCCAAATGATAAAGAGTTAAACAAAAAAAACTGAAGAATTAACATAGACTATGTAACAGAACTAGAGGAAAGACCTATTATTTCTGCAGTATGAAAATATAATGAAATTGTTTCATTATGCTTGATGCTCTTCCAGTAGGCAAAGTTGGTAAACATGATAAAACAAAAAAATATTACTTGAAAATTAGGAAAAGAAATTGCATACTATCGCAATCATAAGATTCGAAGAACGTAGGAATCTGAATCGCCGTAAACAAGTTAATAAAATGTAACATTGCGCAATGATTTGTAACTAACTTGAACAAGTAAGCACATTACTTTTATCGTATTCTTTCTAATAATTGCAGCCACAAACCCTTGAAAATAATTGCTGAGACTGCAACTGAACAGAAATGAGATTGATGTCCTTCTAGTGAAGAAGTGAAATCCTCATAAATTATGATAACATATCATAAACATGTCTCCCATAAAATCGTATGTATTTTTTATAAGGGCCTGTTGAAGAAGAAAAATGTATATCTAATTTTTTAGAGATAAATCTGTTAAAAGAGGAGGCAACTCATAAAAATCATCTATTAGTGAATAAAATTTATTACTTAACGTGAAAAATATTTGTTCAATAACGAACCCACATTTCAAATTCCGATTGTCTGCATCTTCAATCCCTTTTCAGAATAATTATGATGTAAAAGATTTATTTCACTATCAAAAAAAAAAATCTGCAGAGAAGACATTGAAATATTATTTCTATTTGATTAGGTTGGGTACAAAAAAAAACAATAAAAGTTAATAAATTTATTATACTACGAAACACAAACTGACGTCCAACTGTTATTAATTTCCATAAAAAAAGGCTCACCCAACAGCAAACAAACAATATTTACCAATTAGCGAATGCACTGCCGCAATTTCAATATTTACGCTTCACCTGCACCGGTTTTCTTTCTGTACATTATTCAATACGTTTTGCCTGCCGTTCGTCGAGCCCGGCCTGCACTATTGTGTACACATTTACGTGGCGGTACTAACGAGATAAACGCACACATCACCGGCGTATGAAGTTTAGCTGATTGTTAAAGCAGAAGTTACGATAATGTATGTCGGATGATAACGCACGATCCGTGTATGCAGGTCATATTACCGCGAAATTATATTAACGACAAGCTTACATACTAGTTTCGCTGGAACTAGACGGCTGGCGTGGGTTATTTATGACGGACACTGCTACGGTTTAATTACATGGAATGAATTCGGTTTTTTATTTTCTCTTCATCGTTAAAACGCTCCTGTAATGTCTAGCAACTTGTAACTTATTACTACTACCTCGTAGATTAATGGTGAATTACATGTAAAGTTTCTACGAGCACATCTAGACGAAGCTAACAACGAAATGTTTTATTTGTAATAGTTCTTCAAATGTAATTTTACACTAAATTTATTCTCATATGTCAAAGACTTTAATTAGTCACAAAAATTATTAAGGGATTATTCGTAGTTGTATTAACTTCATATACTTTTCTCTTTAATCTTGATTATACCATTGAGACGTAAATGATTAAATGAATAATAAGAAGACTAACCTAAAGAAGTGAGGAAATAAAATGTTCCTATAGATAGGTATGTTCATTTTGCGTCATCCTGTTTAACTGTGTCGTTGTGTTTCTGTTAAGAAAGTTCCTGATCGACGTGGTCGGAATTTATTAGTGCATCGTCAAACGAGTTTGGGGTGATTTTCACTACCCTGCCAGGTCCAGCTAATGTTAGGTTATCGGGATGACGCCATTTTGTTACTAATTACGCTGTTTCTTTTTGTAACCCACAATCAGGCTTTTAGTTTGGGTAGGTAGCTTTTATTATTGGATACTTTTACTGTCGGGATATCTCTTGGTACTTTTTGTTTTGGATCCCCTTTTAGTACGTGGTTAATTAAGTGCTATTTTTGAAGCAGTTGCCGTGCCCGGTTGAATCGGAGGTGACTTTTGTAAATTACTCCACGACACTTCGAACAACGCGCAGAAAACACGCAGGGAAACATAAACGACCTTGACTTACACGATATATTCTTGGTTTCGTGAATCTCTAGACGCTGCGTTGCTTAAGAGCGAATTTTCGACAGTGTCGCGTACATTCTTACCGAACAAACCGAAACCATAAACTAAAAAAAAAAAAATACGAAGCACGAAGCAGAAATAAGACATACTATTCTCACAGTCGAGTGCGTACGTTAGGTTACCTGATAGCAAATAATAAAAAAACAATGTCGAAACGAATACAAACGAACCTGCCTGGATCACCCGATGTTTGGGGCTGATGTTGCGACCAAAATCCCGAGTCAGTGGAGAAGGCCGTAGGCAAACAGTTTCGCACAGGTAACTATGGTTCTAAAGGGGTGAACGCAACAACTTGCAACCATAGGAATTCCCTCAACAAGAGAGAAATTCCCACTTACCAGTCGGTTCAGTGCCTAAGAAATCCGCTCCGAAAGGAGAGGGAAGGGGTAATCTCCAATTATATACGGAACGCAAAAGTGAAATCCCAGAATAGATAAACAAAACAAAACAGTACAAAAAAAACACCAGCCACTTTAAATAAACTTTAAAAACACAGTGGTGAATGGTAGTCTGAATACAGCGGCGAAATATCACAAAAGGGGCGGAAAAACGCGTTATTCTTTTCTTTCTTAAAAAAAAAGAAATTATAGCGCAATACATTAACAGCCGCGCAATACGCACCGAAGACAAATTCCGTCCATTAGGGATCCCACACGTTCGTTTAAAGAAAGGACTGAGAGGCAGTCTCTACAAGTAAAAGTAAAACTGCAAAGCAAAAAGTAAGACAAAATATAAACGTCGAGATAAATCCGAGATTATTGTAATAAAACGGAGCGCCAACGTGAGTGTGTCGTACGCATTAATTAATTAAAACATATCTAAACACGCGTAATTTAAAGTACACAAGGTGCGAGAACAAACAGGGAAAAAACTTCCGACAATGATGCGAAGTAGTACCTACTACACAAATGTGACCAAAGCGTAAAAATTAACACTCCGTAGATGGCAAAAGAAATTCAAGAGGTACAGTACCGTGAACCATACGAGCACGTCCTGGGGATTGCAGGCTCGCTCGGCACTTTAGTGACGCTGCGGTTTCCTTTCCGCCGGTGAATCGGTGAGATGCCTACGAAGTCAAGCGATGAAAGGTGTAACACGCAATCGCATTAGGAGCTTTCAAAGGTTTCTTCACGGTAGCGTAACCGTTCAAGATAGGGAGGTAACTACCTGCTACGTTAACAAAAACAGAAACAACATAATTAAAACCACACGGGATGAACGAACATTAATTAATCAACTTACCTCGGCATAAAAACGCCGAGCACCTCGGAGTGGTAAAGAAGCAAGGAGTGACCGTCGAGCCAAACAGATCCACCAAAAAAAAGGCGCCGGAAAAATAAGGTCGAAGACTCTCTCGAATTCCATGACGTCTTGAGTAAATCCAACAAAATCCCAGCTGGATGCGGTACCACTGAAATTTCTAAACCAAAAACCGCAGAAGTACTCAAGGGATCAACGGTAAATCACACGCGTGAAGCAAAATGTCGTTCTGCTCACTCTACGCTACCAAGAGTGCAAAAACCTTAATGCGCCAGCCCAAGATTAGAAACCTAACGTTTCCGCATTCGACAACTGCACGCCGCGGAATTCAAATTCACCGAGCTGGTCAACAGATAGCACACAACGACTGAGGCCGTTTAAAAATGATAGACCAAAAGCACGCTAAGGACGGCGAGATAACTGCGATAAATTGCGCCTTTAATTAGTTGATGTCAATTATTGTTGCAGTAATAAGGCGAATTGATCTGGTTTATTGAGTGAATAAGTAAATAGTTGTACACGCGGGTACAATATTTTTAATTCGCCTTAAGCCTAGTTGAATTAACACGTTGAATTAACTGACCTTGTAATTATTCTGTGTGTTTGTAATTAAAGTAATTATTATTTTAGCTATTTGTGTATCTGTGCCACTACCCTAAACGTACAGTACAAGTCAGTGTAGATAAAATCGCCTGTGATTGTGATTGGGAATACTGTCGAGGCCTATTGCGGATCAGCTGAGTGTTTTGTTCACCCTGGCGCCTGTTTTAAGATCTACTTATCCACACCAATTCTTCATTGTTGCTAGTTGAGGAAAAGCTGATGAAAGATACAGCGCAGACTTGTTACCGATCTAAGTAATTAAGACGGGAGTAATTCACACTAGAGTTTTATGGTAGTAGTACATGAAAAATAGTAATGTAGAAAAAATTACCAGATAGGATGAAGATAAAGAAATTTTAACTATTGACTATTTAAGAGAAACAAAGTTAAAAGAGTATAATAAGAAATGTTGGAATTTTTGTGCATGGTTGGGATAACTTAAGCAATAATTTAATTAGTTACATAGTGTAGTATGAACGAAATTTCTAAACTCATTAGTGCAAACGAACCCTTCGCGAAAATTTGTGGAAAATATATATTTGAAAATGTTACCACAGAGAGTTATAAAACTCAATCAGTTGACCGTAACATTACAGCTATCACAGGCCGGGCAAACTTCTGTCACAAAATATAATATTTGCGGCAACTGTTAGTTCTCCTGCGGAACACGCAAAATTGTAATTAATTTCGCACTGCAAATAAATTAATTCAATTTGCGGTCTAAATTAGACCCGGTGTCCAAACACGACTCTGTTTGTTTTAATACGTGTCACCCCATTTGCATTTTTCCACCCCAGCCACGTTCGAAATGAAATCGAGTGCATCTCTTCCCCGCGATTAGTCGTAATGGCAAGCCTCCGTAGGTGTCCGATAAGTAATTACGTTTTTCGTAGGGCGTTTCGTTCGGAGGGATTCCGCTGCGTGGTAATTAAGGGATGATAACAGGGAAACAATGCATTATCCGTTACAAGTAGCAGTATTATAATGCTTATTTATTGCTCACTCCTAAATCCGTGGGCATTCCGGAGGCGCACTTATTTTCGAGTATCTAGCGAAAACGGGGGAAAAATAATTTAATGAAATTTTAAACCAAGATATAAAGTACCATTAATGTTAAATATATCCTGGCGATAAGAATTATGTGTTTGCACAAAGAAAATTAGATAACCAACCATATTTTTTAATTAAATATTTAATATAAAGATATCAACAAGTAACTATAAGCATCGAACATGACCTATATGAGATGTTCATACAAAAAGTTAAATCAAAAGTATCTACCCTTTGAATAACAATGTTAAACCATTCCTAAACAAGAAAAAGTTTTCTGTGGAACTTAATTCTAGAAACGGTATCTGACCTGCATCATGTACTATTTTTTTTGCAGTTTCCCACTACTTCTTATTTTCGAGAAAAAAGGTTGGGATGCGTTTATATCTCGAAAACAGTCGGAACTATAAAACCATAACTTAATTTATTTTTAGTAACATTTGATGTGTACAAGAGTGTAGTTCGTATCGCGTGTTACCTAAATTTAGTTGTATAAGATATGTACGTGCTCGGAGTAATCAAATGTTTTAACGAGCAAATTTACCTCGTTTTACGTAAATAGCGCGACGTTTCTTACGTTGACGCGTTAGTCAGGTTATTTATAGTCAAGTACTTTCATAAATAAATTGTGTTGGGGTAGGAATGGCGGGAAAAGAAGTAAAAAATACATCGACTGTCCCCCATCAAAGGTAAAAAAAAAGAAGTTGAAAGGGCAAAGTGTCATCGCGACACAAGATGGGATCGCATCTCCCGTTTATCATTTCCGATTATCAATCTGTCGTAGAGTCTCGCAGGCTGTCTTCCGGTCCATACCTACTTCCGGGCACTTCCAACCCCCATCAAACATCCCGAGGGACGAAAAGCTGATGGATGACTGTTGACTGAGGAGATAATCGAGTCCACCCTGGCACACATCATTTATTAATATTAGAGCCGAGCTGATAAATGATTGGCTTTTTTGCTTGCCTTGTGTTCGCTGCTATTATTCGCAACGATTTCAGATTTCTTGTTTTAGTTACAAATGATTGTTTTTGCGCGAGCTCAAATCCGCAGATTTTAAACGTGCAATACGTTACCCTCTCACTAATGACAGTTTTCCCTATAACATCAAACCGCCTATATCACATGACGGAGCATATTATTTTTCATGCTGTTTACAGCAATATCCCCATTTTTGTTATTATACATTCCATATTTTCATTCAATTATTTGGATTTGGTTTCCGTAATGTTTTGGTTACATATTGAATTTTTCTTTCGTAAATGGTCATTATATGTAGATATTTCGTGATGTTATATTACGCAGCCTTCATTTCGCATTGAATTATAAAATACGACAGGAAATACACATCTTCCGCAAATAATACGTTTGCGTTCCACTTTCGTTTCCAAATTTCCCATATCGATTCCAATTCAATTCACTCTATTTTGTGTTGCTATCGGAATTGTATGTTTCGCAAAACTCCTACGAATTTAATTTCGGTTTTTTTTTTATCTAGGCAGCCGTTAGTTGAACGACAACGTACCAAAAATAAAATAAATTTTGCGAAATATGTCTGCGGGCGCAATTGAAATTCGCTGCGATCCGGAAAATGTTTACCAAATGTTTCCATAAATTTCGTCACGCGTACACGCACATGTTTAATAATCTGACTTTAATTGGAGTAGAATTCGTTAGGGGATAAAGCCGGGTGGAAATGTTTACAATTTACATAACCGATTAACGAGCAGAGGATCAAGCGCTTTCGATTAATTGGCTCCAGTATCAGATCGAATGCAAACCGATCGCTCTTTTTGCCTCGTCCAATTACAGTGTGAGACAGCAATTATGAAACTGCATGCATGAACTCTGTTTGGTCGACTTCGTTTATCCTCTGTGCAATTACGCCTCCATTCTCTATAAATCTGGATTAGGTATGAAAATTAAACGTGCGGTCCCTTAATTTGTTATGTAAGGCAATTTGACTTTGTGGCAGAATTATTTGCAGTTAAAATTTATTAAATTTGCATATTAAACCGACATATTTTTCCCAAAAACATCGTAATTTGGTACTGAAAAATAAAACTAAGGTTATATCTACGACAACAAGATAACAGTGCAGCTGTGCAACCTTGATCTTGTTTACTAATACCAAACATCAGGCGTTCATAACTTGCAGTTGCGCAACCTTGTTCTTGTTTACTAATACTTCGTGCTTATATCTGTAATTATCATCTTCTTAAAGCAGTCTTGGTAGAACTCTTGTGATGTTCACTCTTATAAAATAAGTCTAGATAAAGTTTCTACTTATCAATCAATAAAGTTATTGTATATTTATATTATACAAATACTGTTGTTTTGTGAATAAATAAAACTGTTTTGAAACCCGAATTGACGCGCCGGTCGCGAAAGCTCTTAATTTTTTAATATTTATAACGTGCCTTTTTTCAAACTTCTCCTCGTAATTGGCCGTGAATTGTTAGTTGTGAATCAGCCTTGCTTGACAATTAATAAATTGACGTTTATCATAACCTCACTTTTCTTTCTTTTATTACGCGCTTTCCAGGTTAGAGCGTCGGAGTGGCTCTGAGCTAAGTTACTCCAGAGTACCTCAGAGCTACTTCAAACTAATCTGGAAAGCGCCCATTCATTGCTTTTATTAGTTTAAAAGTGGGGTTATGCCATTTCATAAAGCGGTGGTAATGAACAATACATACATATATATTTCTTTAACATTGAAAATAATAAAATAAATTATAGGATAGTGTATTAAACGTATTTCAGAGGATTTTTTAAAGAAATTCTTTAATTTCTTTAAGTTTTTCCAAATCTCTTAATTTTAAATAAAATAATTTTAGAAATAATCAATTTAAAATTAACTATTTGTTGTAAATAAATTATTTAGATTTTTTAAGGTGTAAATACGTAGGAATTAAGTTTAGAATTGTAAATATTAAGATAATTTATTTAACGTCATAATAATTCAATGGGATAATGGAAACTGTAGGTTATAGTAAGAAGTTCGGAAAACAAACAGGTGAGGGCGCTGTGTTAGTTATCGCGTGAAATGGTAGCCCGTCACGCTTTAAAACCGCCGACGCACGGAATCCCATTTAAGCAATACAACCTATGCTGCACAGACAGTACGGAAGATAAGTGAGTAAAACTTTAGTGGGAAGGTTTTGTGAAAAACCCGTCCTATAATATTATAAATTTCCTTTTAAAACCCGAACTTTCTTCGTGCTAATAATTGTGAAAATTAATTATTTTAAGTGATACAATAAACTGTTTTTTAGGTTTTTTTCTACGACATTTTTCATTATACACTCTCTCACACACACACTCACAACTCTGACATTAGATATTTTTGAATGTGAAGGCCCGCGAGTGCCATCTACATCCAAAAATTACGATTTGAATATAAGAAAATCTTTCGTTTTCACTTTTACATTAAAAATAAATTAAAAACGATAACAAAAGATGTTTGAATTCTAGTCGAATTTCGACTATGTATTTTCTTCATAAAAAAAAACAAGATACAGTCAATTGCCAAATTGACAAGTGTTTATATCGCATTTTCTTCCTTAAAAAAATTAAGAAAGAAAGAAAATACGATCAATGGTAGAAAGGAAAATTTTCGATTTTTTTTTTTATTAAAAAAAAGTCACCAGTCTAGAGAGAAAATCAGTAAATTGGCAACAGTGGTTCAGGGTGTGTGTAGGCAGGGGTGTCCCGAGTTGCCACTTCTGGAAAGTGGCAACCATATCATAGCCAGATAGATAATTTAAAAATCTCCCCTCGTACTTATTCTGAAAAAACTAAAACACAAAATTAATAGTATTAAAATTTGTTTAAAACTCAAGAAATGTTCAATAGAACTTCGAGCAAAATAAGTCGAATTCATGATCATGAAGGACGTGATGCTGATGCTGCTAAAAAAACGAAAATCGAGAAAGGAAAGTTTAAAACATAAACGAAAATTTAGACATTTTTTTTTTGTTTTACACGTCTACTATGAAGCGCGTTTCGTTATATGTACAGTTATGCGCAGTATAAGTGCTACAACTCAAGAATTTCCATGAGCCTTCTACTCCAAGATCTTAAGTGTAAGGTTTGCATGCAGGAGGTGCGTAACTAAAATTACTTACACATGACTGTACGCAGGGTACATTTTTTCAGTAAAACAAATTAAACTACGTGCCAATAAAAATGCACCACCCAGAAAGGGTCAAGTTACAAGGTTAAAATTTTCACAGTTTATTTCTCCTAGATAAAGAAGTAACTGATTTTACTTTGGAAAAAAAATAACAGAAATTAAGGGAAAAAATTTAATAATGTGTCACGCCACCACGGTTAACAATACATTCCCTAACTCGCCGAGACATGCTCCGAATAAAGCTAAGTTCACATGCATTGCGGATACGCAAAATTTTTATTGCGGATCTTTCTAATTGGTTCATTTTGAATTTTGAACCAATTAGAAACGATCCGCAATAAAAATTTTGCGTATCCGCAATGCATGTGAACTTAGCTTTAGATAACCGATTACTTCTTGAAGAATCTCATCCCAAGCTGGCTGCAGGTAATGACGCAGCTCCTCCAAACTGTTTGCTTCTTGAGGAATACGTCTTAAACGTCGACCCTTGATATTCCACACATGTTCTATGGGATTCTAATCCAGAGTACGAGGTGGCCAAGGAAGAACTTCTACCTCTGCTTGTTGCAGAAATTTTCTACAAATTTGTGCGATATGGGGTCGGGCATTATCTTGCTGGAAAACTACTCCAGCGTGTTCATTTATCAAAGGTAGCGGAACGGGTCTTAAGATCTCGTCGATACATCGATGCGCATTTAACCTGCCTCTGATGAATACCAAAGGGGATCTTTACCCGATGCCTATGGAACCCCATACTATAACACCTGGCGTTACGTCGCCGTGGCCTCGTACAGCAAACTCCACATTACATCTGCTTCCACAGAACCTCTCACCATTACTCGACGATCATTTTGCCACAAACAAAATCGGGATTCGTCACTGAACATGATTTCATCACTTTCAATGACCCACTGCTGCCTTTCTTGGCACCTCTGAAATCTGGCTGCCTTATGCAATTATGTAACTGGAAGACGTCGACACGGTCGATAGTTGTGAAGACCAAACGATGCAATACGTCGATAAATGGTTCGACTGGACACCCTTTGTCTTAGATTCCTTATCCAATCCACTCCAATTGCAGCTGAAGGGCGAAACCTATCTCTTATACAGCCGGTGACGGAGACGACGATCTTCAGGTTCATTAGTTCTTCTAGGACGCCCACTTCCTGGCCGACGGTGTTGGATGCCTTCCTCGGACCATGATGTTCATGCTCGAAGCACCGCAGAATGACTTGGGTTTAAACGCTGCTTTTTTTTCTCAGCAACGAGAGACCCGCTTCGTGCATGCCGACAATTCGCCCCGTTTCAAAGTTGCTGAAAACGCTGTCTTCTGGCAATTCTAGGCATTGTTAACGATCAATACTTTATGCTTTCGCAGACCATTTTGACACCAGTTTAAAAAATTGCCGATATCAAGAGCCTCTCTTTTTAAAACAACTCTCACAAAAACCGAAGCTTCTCGTTTCTCATGTTTTTATCATCGACTCCTAAGATGTGTAACTTGACCCCTTCTGGATGGTGCGTGTTTATTGGTACGTAATTTATATAAAATGTTCTTGCAATTTATTTAAGTAGTTAAACTATGTATGAAAATTGCAAAAAGAGTTTTCATCCTTATCAAAGCAATGTGAAAATTTGTACCGAAGCCGTTGAAGCATCCCATTCAGGAAACTGCAAACTTTCATTAATTCAGACTTATTTTGGAGGAATAGAATACTGACGAGCTCGCATTATCAGCAGCAGAAGCTTTTGTACATCAGATTTTCGTTGTTTTGAATTACTTTCCGCTTCCATCTTAGTTACATAGTATCTCATCTACGTCAGTACGAAAGTCTGCGAATCCAAGAACTTCTTTGTTTGCTTTCTCTTCAATTACCTCTGGATAAACTAACTACAGTCGAATTTAATAAACGTACGGGGGTTGCCCGTTATTCCAAACGGCTGCGGTCGGAGTTGCTTCACATATTAGAGCCAGATTCAATTGTTTTTCCGTATAAATACCGGTATAAAGCGCGTCCGCGATACTTTTTAGTTCGACAATAAATGCAAAACCTTTTTACTTTGTGCTTCGACTTGGAACGTTGAAACTAACAATTTTGTGCTTGTGAATTAAAACCTTAAAGTTTCAATGTTAAAGTGTAAAACAAATGTAAACATATAAAAGAAGTTAAAGTGAGGAAATGATCAAACAATCGAAAAAAGAACATTTTCTGAGATTAGCCAATGAGATTAGCAATCACGTCCACACCTCCTCAATACTTCTTTCAAAATCAATTTTTGATTGTAGGTTTTATCACATCTACCAACTTTGCCTATGGAAAGAGCATAATATGACTAGCCTCACTACTTTACTACAGATGTAGATAATAGGTGTCCCACCCTTTCTTTTATATACTTTATGTTAGTCTTCCAATTTCTCAACTTTTATTCTTTAACTTTTGGAGAGTGGAAATGTCGTAGTTACTTGGGCAGATTTGAATGCTTAACTATAAGTTTCGCCAATGTTTCATCAAAAGAAAACATTTACAGGGGAATGTAATTGGTAATCCTATTTTTCCCTTGAGTTTAATCGCATCGTCACGTGTAACTAAGTCCTCTTTCCTTCAATGTGACTGAGCCAGAGCTGCTTTGATTTTCTTTTCTTGTTTTGCTTCTTTTATTTTTTCTGTTTCCTTTGTCTTCAGAATTTTCAATACATTGCGTGGATATTATTGAATATTGGACCTCCTCAGGAACAGACTTTCGTAGGCATTGTTTTCTTAAAGTTCTTCGATGACTTCTGTATTCTATATTACAAACTACATCATCATCATTAGAGAGTAACTAATTTGTTGATTCTGCTTTTGTACAAACACAAAAATATGACAATACATACAATGACAATACATACCAAGATAAATAATTTTCCGATATTATGTAAAATTATTTTCCAAGGAATAAAATACAAGACTTGTGACCACGAAATATTACCAATTTAAATTGTGTTATCCGGTTGAATTTTAGTTTAACATTTTTATCACACGTGGAGTTTCAATGTACACTTGCAACTGCAGCAACGTGGAATAACACGAAGGAATATAAATTTCCCAAAAGTGTCACTTAGATATCATTTTTATCCACATGCAGATTACCTTCATTATACATGAGCGAATTCTGCGTCACCTGCATGCACACGTACTTATCTGGGTGAATTCATTGTATAAAATTATGACAGTTCATTTACATAACGTGTATTCAAAACTATGAAAATATAGATTTAAAGCCGAACTGAAAATTGTGGCCGCTCGATTTTAATTCGCACAAGTTGCTGGAATAAGTAAACAATGGTCTCTAAACTTGACGGGTTTGGTCTGGTTAAATATTACGAATGAGAAGATGAGGGCGTAAATTAATTTCAGACGACTAGTTTCTGAAAAGTTAGCCCGTATTACGAGGCTATGTGTTGTAAACTATAGGCATAACAAACTTAAATAATGAAATTAATTCATATTAATTAAAACTTAAATTTTAGAAGTGATTCACAGTTTACAAAGTTTTAAGTATTTTCAAATACTACAGTGTAATAGTTAATTTGATGGTAATTAATTCATGAAAAAATAATTAAAATCATATCTGCTTGTATTTAGATAAAGTTTCGAGTTAAATTCAAATATTTTACATAGGTAAACCGAGCGTTATTATTAGAAAGTTTTAGCTTTTGTTTTGTGAATTTATTACAAAGTAGGTACCTACTTTTTTAGGATATTTTAAGAAGTCGTTTGAGTATGACAGTACTCCCAACTAGAGTTATGCATAAATTGTCCTTCTTTATTCTAAAAAGTGCGAATCGATGGAGTCCTATACCAACTTTAAGAGTGCATAATAATAAAGCCCAGTTCTGACTCGCTTTGTTATATGGGCTCGAGATGGAATTCAAAATTTCGACCGTTAAAATACTTTATGCGAGTTTCATAACACCAAAACGTATATCTCCGCACGTCGTATAAGTTTTATTGCGGACGTTAAAAGTTGCTATTATTGCGAAAATCCGCCTATACGCGCCGTATTTATTTCAAAAAGAATATACCAACAATATTCGTAATTTGATTTAAAGTTTTAATTAGTTTCACAAAACGATATTTAAATATGCAGGACGAACGCCAAAATATAAACGATAAGTTCAGTTTAAACATTCGGCATTCAGAACGCCAACTCGCTCCCCCCCTTATTTTAGGCAGAAGTCAACAAAACACGTCCTAAAAAGCTTAAATCTTAGGACCGTCTCTCATGAAAACGGTTTATTACAGTTCTTGTGGAAATTACAGCTTTAGTAGTTCAGCAGGCAATTTTGCAAACGAGATGCCTTCAAATGGGCCCCTTTTACGACGCTGCGCGTTAAGGATGATCCTATGTTCCTTTTACTAGACGTTTTCCACACCTCCTCGGAAGAGTCTCGAGTTCATCAGAATCGTCGATTGAATCGCCGTAATGAGACGGTAGAGCGACGTGTCCTGAACACGGATATTTGCATAAAAATAGATGGAGTTATTATCATCGAGGAGACAGAGAACGTTTAATGCGTTTCGGAGGTAATCTCTAAACGTATTGCCAATTTCATAGCAAATTTAAATTACACCACCTTGAATATAATAGGGTTATGTGCTTGAAATTACATAGTTTTTAATTAAGCTTTCACACAATACTTTAATGAGATATTTTTCCTTAGTGAAACTGAGACCAGGAGAGTTTAATATCCAGGAGATTACTTGTGCTGAATAATTACGGAGAATTTTATAGACTGTTCTACCGTCTTGGAGGATTTGAATTGAAGGCTATGTGATTCTTCTAGAAACTAAAGAAAGTAATTTCAAAAATTAAACTGGTTACTAAATATTTAATTCCAATCATTTAAAACTTATTCACAAATTACCTAAATTGAAAGAACGGAAAGAACTTGGCTAAAGCTAAAAGGTGTTTTAAATTTAACTAATAATAACTAATTTTTGTACGAGTAAGCAAATTAGTGACAACAAGCATGGGTCAAGCAGCCCATATGTATGTATGTATTAGAGTCGGCGAGCGGCGCGCATAATTAAAAGGAAATTCAATTGTTTTTCAATATAAATACCGGCACAAAGCGCGTCCGCGACACTTTTTAATTCGACTTTTAAACTTTTGAACCTTTTTATTTTGTGCTTCAATTTCAAACGAACAACTTTATGCTTCTAAACTAAAACGTTAACGCCTGCACAGTCAAAACCCAGTCGTGCGATGTTGCAACTGTAAAATGTTAAAGTTTCAATCAGTAAATTCAATTGTAACAAGTGTAAGCTTGTAAGTGTAAGCAAAGACAAATTAAATTATAAGTTATTTATTTATTACAATTCAAAACAATTTATAGTTATTTATTGTATATATAAGTGTTTTAGATAGCATTTTCTTAAGTGGATAAAGTAACTTTATTCCACTAGTGGATAATAGGCCACTTTAAATGCTTCATAAGTGTGGAGAAAGGTCCAATTATAATGTGACAGTGAATAAATTAATTTTTTTAAATAATTTATTTAAAAACATGTAATTGGGGATGGTTGCTGTGCAAACGCATCAGATCCTGGTTATGTTTAAAATAAATAATTCTCTCACCATTAAATAAAAAAAGCTGTGCAAAAGCGCGACTTATAAGAAAGACTATGAGATTATAACAAACACCTTTGTCGTGTAAACAGGAGGTGTCATTTTGAGGTTTGGTATACATTTAACCTTCCATTGCTCGGGTACCAATTTATTACGTGAGAGGTCGTATAGGATACATACAAGTAATTTTGAGCAAAATTCAGGTGGTAACCTGATTATTGTTAAAGAAAAATCTTCGGGAATGTCTTTAATTAAAAGTAGAAATGTAAAAGGATCTAAATAGTGAATAAAACAACAACAAAATGAAATTTCTACCGAAAAGTTACTTTAGAAATTTGTTGCAAGTAGGGAAAAAATCGTCAGCAATATATCGCGACCTAAACTGTTAGTCAAAAAGTTACTAGTTTGACATTGAAATTCCTGGTTCGATATCGAAATTCACGTAGGATACACTTGTTATCTCAGAACGAAAGTTCAGTGCCAAACACAATTTTACGATAGAAAAATACAAGCAAGCGCATTTTAAATGTTCATGGAACACACATGTATCCTACGCGAACACTAAGGGTTAAATAAAACAAAATAAATTAAATAGAAAAGAACTAGAGAAAATTTTATTCTGTGGATTACGGCGAACACCATATACCTACCATGAGAATGAAAGAATTAAAAAATTTCGAAAGACAACATTTTTCATAAATAATGAACAGAACAATTTTTGGCTTCCAAAATGGCAGACTGTGCTAGTAAGTACACACATAACACGGCAATTTCTGGCGCCCAACGTGGGGCAAGCGAATAACACGATAATATGCACTACGAAGCAGCGGTTGATTGAAAGGTAAACGAAAGAAAAAGTTGCAAATACGTATTAAAGTAAGTTGCGTTTACTTAAATTGCGTGATACGTGTAAACACACCTTGCAACTCAGAAAATTGGATGTCACGCACAACCTTATGTTATTTAGGCCCAGTTGCACAATGCTAGTTTAACTTTAAGCCAACAACAATTGTTGAAATAACCGTTGCTATGGCTTTAAGCTGCAGGTTAAATTTAAACTGACATATTACAACTGGGCCTTATAAACGTAAGATGCCACTTTTGTTAACGCAACTCAAAGTTGCGCACCACTTAAATTACGTCCGTTCTATCACTTTTACCTCCTTTACTTTCATTACTATCATTTCATGACCAATAATTCTCTTAGGAAATTGAAAAAGAAAATAACTAACTAAATATGTACAACCTTCTTGCTACATCGTAATTGGCATTCAATCAATGACCAAATAGTATATTGATTTATAAGTTTAGAAAAGTGATAGTTTTCCGGTTTCCACTCTTCTGTTAACTACACGAAAAACCAACTTACTGCACATCACTGAATTCAGAAAAGAATTCCCTATAAAACAATATGAAAAGGTAACATTAATTTGGAGAAGAAAGGTGACTATCATTTAGTATAACAATTGACACTAAAACAAAGCGAAATTCTTATCAGTTTGTAGTGTTTTTATCCGAATCAGATTATTTATAAATAACGGAGTTTGTTTTGAGGCGTCTTTTATCTCACACCCAGTATAGTATATGAATGTAGAGTCGCAACTAAATATAATGTAAAGACTCTGCTCTTATCATTCTGTATATAAAATAATTGAAAATTAAATAAAATTCTCATTAAATTCGTATTAATTATTAATTTTATACAGGATGTTTCAAAGTAAATCAACGCTGTTGTAAGAAATCGGCAATTTCGTAAATCGTTAAGCTCAGTACATAAGTTAAATTCGATACAAGGTCGCCTACGCGGTGGCAGAAGACGTAAAAATTATGCAAACAAACGTTACAGCGACTCGCTCTATGAGTCATGAGTCATGAGTGACCTTTGCAAATTGCATTCGAAGAATATCAGCTGCATGGGTGACTCCTCGAAAAAGCAGAGCCTTATGCAAGCAAATGAGCGGACGGTTTCGGAAAATCACGGTAAATCATAGGGCACACATGTAAAGTTTTACGTAATCGGAATTTTCGTTGTAAAACCATATAAAAAGGCGACTGAGTTTGACGATAGATATCATACAGTACGGTAGTGTAGCCGTACGGTCGTGAACACCTCCGAAAGTCTGCAACCAAAAGTGGTATTCATCGAGTGTCATAGTGTAATCAAACTACGGATAGGTAGGCATAGATGGACACATTTACTGGCACACTTGCATGCCGTAAGCAAAAGTGACACATTTACTCGTGGTGGGCAACGGCGAGCATTTTTACGATCGACACCATAAACATCAACGCCGATCATACGAATTATCAGTCGTCCTGATCCATTACAAGTAAATTTGCCTGTTTATGGAAGACCCGGCAGGGGGGACCCTGCTAACCGAAGCGTGGATCCAACGGCTTCGGCCGTAGGTGACCATTGTGGACGTTTGATAGAGTCCCTATGGGTGTGACGAGCCCACCGTCCCGAGTTGGCGTACCAGCGCCTGGTTTGCACGAAACCTAATCTGCAGGACGTGGCCGATTGTTCGGTCATGGCCGAACTTCCAACCAGTGAAGGCAACTGGTACCGTGGGGACCGGTTAGCCCGGAGGATACCCTCCCCTCCTCTGGAGTGGAGTGAGCAGAGGGGACCTCCGCCGGTCAACTGGGTTGGACTCACAGGGGCAGTGGTTGATAGCCCGCATGCTTGGGCTAGGGATGATGTCCATCCATCCCGACGTGTGAACTGCGGATCTCAGTTCCGGCACTAGCCTGGTTAGCTAGTAAAGATTAGATAGGTCTCCCTTGACCAGAAGGGGCGAGGGGCGTGCATCCCCGGACTATTCTGGTAGCAGTGAGTTGGAAGGCACTATAAGTGCCCAGCCACCAAAAGGTGGGCCCGCCCTGCGCGCTGATTGGGCGTATCTCAATCCGATGGCTCTGGTCGGGGCCCAAGCTGATAAGGGCTGGTCGCTCAGGAACCGCTTGATGAGCGATAAGGTGTGTTAAGGGGGTTTGGTCTGGTCTGGTCTGGTCTGGTCTGTTTATGGAAGAATGTGACGATTTACGCGACGGATTTGCATGGCTCCTGGTCTTTTGGAAATTTCAAGAGATCACAAGCCACGCCAACTGCATTTACGGTTCATGCTTTTGTCGGGAATAAACGAACGGATTTATCCGTCACTAAGGCTCGTCGCATGCAAGTGTGCTAGTAAATACATCCGTCTATGCCTACCTAATAATATCCGTCCGACTCTCTGGTTCCAGTACCATGGTTTGGGTGAGAAAACATTAATTTGTTTGCCAATTAGTTGTGTTATGAAAAGCTAACAACTGCTTTATTTGATTTATGAGATGCTACTTCCTCGTTATAATATCATTTCGAGTTTTCTTGCATTGTCTCGTATGATATCATTTTGACTTTGTATGTGATCTGTAATTACATTTAATTCTATAATAATTTGACTAAATTGTAATCATTTTTAAAATTGTGTAAATCGATTTGCAATTTTTCTACTTACTCTGAATATACAGGGTGAGTCGGGAGGAATGAACCAAAATGCAGGAGTATATTCTACCCGTCAATATAAGAGAAAAAAACTGAAAAGTTGTAATCCGATTTTCATTTCTTTTCGAGTTGTAACGTTTTAACAAAATACCTTACATGGTATTTTTTCCTCAATTGAAGTATTGCTTTCAAATATTCAAATGTTCCTTAGATTATTTGATTTCGTTGTTCTGTATTACCTAAATACCTTGAAAAATTGCAATACTCTGAAATGTTCAAATTTCGTAAAAAACTGCATTTGTGTACTAGCGAATCTTTTGATCTGAATACTTAATTTGAGAAAAAAATATTATGTAAGGTATTTTGTTAAAACGTTCCAACTCGAAAACAAATGAAAATTGGATTACAACTTTTGGGTTTTTTTTTTCTCTTATATTGACGGGTAGAATATACTCCTGCAGTTTGGTTCATTCCTCCCGACTCACCCTGTATATGTAGATTTTCTCTTTATTTTTAATTGAATTTCATCTTAAAAGAAATAATGTAATTTAAAAAATCCCGAAAATTATATATTGTAGTGGCGTGCAGGGGCTAAAATCTCATTTCATATAAAGGGGACATTGAGAACAATCTCTGGTTAAACAAAGTTCAAACTAGATACCTGTAACAAAATAGCTGCTTGGGTCGTTTATGGTTTGATTAAAATTCTGGTAAAAGAGTGATGTGAACAAGTGGAAATTGTTGATTATTTTGAGTGGTAATAGAACTTCTCTCTCGCTCTCGTCGTAATATCTAGAGGAGTATAGTATCTTGACGAGGCCTTGTAAAATTGATAAAGTTGAGAGTAATGAATAATTGTTCCCCTTTTTGTTATCATTTTTAACCACCCGTACCTCACACCTTTACTAACTTTCTTAGTTTTGGAGCTACAGAGTCAAATTACCAAATTTCCAAATTGTTCCGCTGATTGCAAATGTGAAAAAAAAATAATTGAGCATGAATCTTTTATTACAAGCTTATTTTGAAACGCCTGTATATATTTTAAGTGTATTAGCTCTCTTCCTTATGTGATCTAAGACCTCGACTGATATTTTAATAATCTCGTCCTTACTTGTTCCTCGCAACACAATATAATTTGTTTCTGTTTACTTTTTAATATAGCTGCAGAACAGTATGCATAAGTTGTTCTTACTCAGTTTCTGAGAATTTGCAACATATTTTTTCCTAGTTACAACTTTTCTGAAATAAAGTTTGCAACAAGTACTCCGCGATTTTAGATAGAGGTTAATATGCCGCAAGTTTCAGGCAGAAGGAAAAACCCTAATTTAACAAAATCTTAATACGTAGAGTTTCATGGTTGGAATTCAATGTAACACCACCTCAAGTGATGGCGTGTTCACGTTCGATATTTCGCTGTCCAAACTGCCAGGCCAGGGTTCTTCAGGCACTTCACATTCCCTTCGCTCTAGCTGAGGCATGATTGGAATTTCCTTGTTGTTTTGTGTACTATTCTTTCCGCACATCTCCTAAAGGATTACTGTTCTATTTTTAGATTAGATTGGAAGTTTAAATAATTAATTAAGGATGAAAGATTTTACCTAAAGACTTTTGGCCCGTATTCTCATCTTATGATGAAATTCGCGATTAAAAAAAAACACGAAACGATATAGTTTATGTCAATTTAATGAGTATGAGAGAGAGGGACGAGCGTTGTCATAGGAAATAAACACGTTATTAAATTTTCTCATTAAATGTACCTACATTACTAATACTACAGCTTTATTTTTTTTTTCCTTTTGGTTTCTTTTCTCAATTATCTTTTGAAGCTTCGACAAAGAAAACAAGTAATTTTCCGGTTTACGCACCTCCCAAAACGGGAAGCTACTGCATTATTCAATGTTTTTAAGCAATCCGGGCAAAACGCGACAAGCAACACTCGACAAACGGGTTATAAATTCTCGAGTAGATGCAAACAATTAAAGGGGTAAACATTCATCGTACGTGTGTGAGTGTGTGTGCACACAGAGTTATATATAAATGTCGTGCGCTCCGGGGACATCTGATAAGGTTGACATATTACCCTGCCTTATCTTTCGACACCCCCCGCCAGTATATTCGTGCATTCATTATGAATACATAGTGGAGTAAAAACAAAGGTTATACACCCTGTGAAATAAAATAAAAAAGATGCTACAACGTGTTGCCTTCGTTATCGAAGGTGTTACATTTTAATTTGCTAATTGCTTAATCGAATTAATCATCTTACTTAACACTTAAGCAAATATGTACTTCTTTACTTTCTGAAATCTTTGCGTTTAACGTTTAAAATAATAATACTTAATACTAAATACCAGGACGTTCAAAAATGAGTGCTAAGGGACACAATGTCTTAAAATATCATTGATAAGTTATTAAAATTAAATAAAAATTTTAAATAGAAATATTCATTAATGTTTCTTTTCAGTGACTTTCTTATTGCGACTTTAATAAGCATTCGGGAATGTCAAGTATCATGAAGACCAAGTTAAAGCCCAAAGAGTTAAGGTGGCTACACACGTAACTACAAACTTGACAAGCATGCATGATCAATCTTTTTGTACAAGTAGGCTTTAGCGTCTGTAGGATAATTTTGCGCAAGCATTTTAGTTGTACAAGCCGCTTGATGATGGATTGAAACTGAATCATGCAAGCTTGGACAAGTTGCGCTTGCGCAAGTACAACGGAACTTGTGTATCAAGGATTCGCAAGCTTGTGCAAGTGCATGTCAGTCGTGAGCCCTCTGTTGTGATCAGGCTTCGGAAGTAGTAAATAAAGTAAAATACTTCGTCAAAAACTACACGTAGTTTTTCTTTTTTTTATTACGTCTATTATGTTGAATAAACTACGTTAAAAATTACTTCATTTTTATATCAATTACATTGTTATTTCTTTGCCGGATTCTATTCTAAAATTGAATTAAGTCAAGTTTAAACTTAATTAAGCTGTTTAAGGTCCAATTTTATAAATGCAAGATAAATTTACTCTACAGTTTCATGCCTTAGTTTTTAGAATTAGTACTAAGGCATTAAAAGTCCCTATATAAAATTATCATCACACCACATTTTTCTTTGTACAATAAGGACAAACGCACCGAAGCGAGCGTCCAAGCTCGATATATTCCAAACACAAGCAAGCGCTGTCAAGCCATGCGAGCGTCGTGTGGTGGCAAAGGGAAATTGTGCGTGCTTATACAATAAGATTCATCATGCATGCTTGTCAAGCATGCAGTTACGTGTGTAGCCACCTTTAGTCATACGAACGCATGATACTGTATTTTGGAGCGGGTTACGACACTACTTTTTAAACAACTGTACAAAGGGTAGTATTGGATAATTAAATTAATTATACTTGTTGCGTAAACAAACAAACGAATCAATAAATGAACCCTAGCAACCGGTATATATATGTGGGATGATATGATTGATTTGTTTGTTTGCGTAACAGTATGCACTGTTCTCTTTTTTTGCAAGTACCTGTGTTTTATGATTTTCATAAAAGTTATCAAAAAAAAATCATCAATAAAATCCAGCTAAGTGAATCAAGCAACTTTATTAATTAGTTAATGTTTTTGGCAACAAAAAAAAAGTTAAGCGGACCAACTTGTAATTATCAAGTAATCGAATTTAAAATCATCATCAGAATGCTCAGATTTTTAATTCCGTGATCTTCACGGGATGATTTTAAATTGTATCACTTCATGTACATATTGATATTATGATACTTCACTAACTTAATTTTAATTTCGCATTTCATATTCCCTTCTCGAATTAGGTATAAACAATCGCAGATGTTAGTTTCAATTCAGATAGTTTCAGACTGATATACTGTGTAATGCATAATGATTAATTACGTTAATTATAAGGACAATTGCCTTTCGCTAATCTCACATAATCTATTTATCAATTTTGTAACAATCAGCTCTGCAAACATTGACTCATTGGACTGCATTTGTTCAGTCGCATATTGTATAGAAGTGATGAAACAATTAAATTCTTTATTAAAGCTAAAGTAATTTTATATTTTACAAATTAATTTAAACACACCGTCTTTGGATTTAAAATAATTTAAATTTTTAAATAGAGTTGCTCTTGAAAGATTATAAAAATTATTCATTATTTGTATAAATAATACTCCTAATTATTGTCTATATATGTTTTTTAAGGCTATTGATAGCTCTCAATAGCTTGCTAACTTCAAGTTACAATCATGAATATGAATATAATCTTAAGAGAAATAGAAAAATTTATTAAAATGTCTCAACTGAACGTGAGTTTTTATTGTAATTATTATATATAGTTACAATTTATAATTTGATGTTAGTAACCTGATGAAAATCGAAACCGGTAGCAAATTAGAAAGTATTATTTATACTTTCAAATCATTATATTAGACCTAATTCGGACATGTTTCAAGATATCTCAAAAGACAGTTTCGTATTTGCTGTGGTTAATAAAAACAGCAATAGAATGGTAGAAAATAGAATGAATTATCACAAAGTAAGCGCAGGTCCATAAACTATTTCAACATTATTTCACCGTAAGTTAAAACAAGAAAAATAATTAGTTTCAGACTACAGGTAGAATTTGAACTATGCAAAAGAAAAAACATCAAAGAAATGCGATCTTTAGTGTTCACAAAACTCTCGAAACCTAAAACTTCTGTATTCAAACTTTTACATAGCATTTATTATAGATAGTATTGAACGTAAAGTAAATAATATGAAAATCATGGAACTTGCGTAATAAATCGCCGAAATTGCAACCGACAATTATTTCAGCAATATTTCTTTGTTAACAGCGAATGAGAAAAGAGGACGGAGTTATGATTCTTAAGTCTGATGATGCAACGCCAGACGCATTTTATTTATGACGCACAGCACTTCTCTTATGAAAACATCTTTATCACGTTTAAAATTTAATTGCAAGAATCATAGGGAATTTCGTAAATTGAGAAGCTAACGGGGGCGGTATTGAAAACTTGAAAATGGTTACTAGGTTCATTGGGGGGTCATCGTATATTGAGAGCCAATGAATCGACTGGAAGTCAATTAAATAAGATTTATGTTGTATAATTCCTTTTCATTTTTTCCAAAAATCTCGTTTGTTCTCGTTAAAAATAACTAGTAATTAGAAAAAGCTCAAACATGTTTTCAGTTAAAGATTTAAAAAAGATTTAAAAAAAATGAAAATTCTACTCATACGTAGTATCCATCTGAAAAAAATATAAATCCAAGACTATTCGTACAGTGAGTGTATATCTTTATAAAATTATTGTAATAAAAGGGGAGGGAGTGATCGATGAAAAATTTATTTTCTTCTAAGCTTAAAAAAAATTGTAGTTCCTCCTTTAATTACGCTGCTTGGGTCCTTTATGGTTTGATTATAATTATGGCAAAAGAGTGAGGAAAAGAAGTGAAAATTGTTTATTATTTCTGTGTAATTAATTTTGTTTAGGTATAAGTCAATAGAATTTCTTTGACATTCTCGCCGTGATATCTACAGGAGCATAGTATCTCTGCGAGGTCTTGTAAAATTGATAAATTTGCAAGTAAATTCCCTTTTTTTTATCATTTTTAACCACCCGCCCCTCACACGAAGATGAATATCGTTAAACAACTACTATATCTAGTATAAAAAGAAAACATTATTTTAATTATGTCGAAAACAAATAAAATTTGAACTTGGAAATTTCTCAATCACGTTAAATTTGTTATAGATTTTTAATGTGTTAGTTTTGTTTTGCAATTTTTCTTTTATAAATTAGATTTTCTAGAAATAAAAAATTTTCAGAGAAAATAACAACATAATTTCTCTCTGTAGCTCCTAATTTATTTATTTGTAGATATCTGGATTGAGCTTTCCTTAGCCAGGAATGGCTCTCAAATGCCCCTTTTATATGGAATGAGATTTTAGCCTTTGCCCGCCACTACATGTTATATTTTTCGGGATTGGAGAGTATAGACTTTTTCTTCTGTTCTTGTACGTGCTTTTCTTTAAATAAAAATAAGAAAAAAATATATAAATGTATATATACAAAATAGGTAAAACAATTATAAATCCAATAAAGGAATTTAGCATAATGCGAAATTCTGAACAGTAAACAATAACTCAAAGTCATGTAACATTTGAGACAATTTTAAGAAAGACAATAATTAATACTACTTAATTCAATTAAATTATTAAAGAGCATAATTTAGACTAATGTAAAATGTTAATGTAATTGAAAATTTCTTCAAAACGATATCCTGCGGCACAATGCAAAACAAATTCAAAATAACTTTGTAACGAGAAGAAACAGCATTTTGTAAATCAAATAAAGCAGTTGTTATTTTTTAATAACATAATTAATTTGCAAATGAATTAATGTTTTCTCACCCAAACCATGGTACTGGATACAGAGAGACGGACGAATTTTCGGAATTTGATCACAGACTATTGTCTGTCTCAAAATAAAAAAAAACACGAACTTCGCAATTTACCTCGTAGATACAACAAGCAACGCAGCCGCATGTGTCTGCCAAAGACACATTTAGACGGAAGGAAATTTTAACTGCACAATTTAAAAAGTTTCTGCATTTTTGTATCATCATAAAGCTTAGGGCAAATTAAGTGTTGGCAAACACAATTCAACAAGTGGTAGTTTTTTAATTTCGAGACAGATAATATGACATTCGTGACATGAATACTGATTATATCTTTGGACTGTGGATGATGTTTACGACCACACGACTTTTGGTTATGTGATACCTCTGCATGAAACCCAGTCTTCTTTTATATGGTTTATACCGGAAATACTGATTACGAAAAACCTTGCATATGGGACACTTGCCCTATGAATCATCGTGGTTTTACTAAATCGTCCGCTCTAGTCATGTTTGATTATGCTTACATAATGCCGATTTCTTTGATGAGTCACCACGGCGACTATTTGATGATGCAATATGCAGCTGATATTCTCCGAAATAGTTTTATTTCAAAGGTGATTCGTAACTCATGACGCTAAAGCCTTTGAAAAAACAAGTCGTCTGATTAAATATTTTTTAAATGAGTGTATTTTCCGAGGTCGCGTTGACGACGTTGCATAGAATTTAACTTACGCAAAGAACTACTTAATTGATTTACTAATTGCTGATTTCTTACATACTGCTATATTATTTTGATTTTTAATTTTATTCACCCTGTATTAGGTTAAGTTATTATTTTTGTAATTATAGTTGAAAATAAAATGTAAAACTACTGTACTGTACCTCGGCATGTTCCAGAACTCTTAAGAGTAATTTTATTTACACAAATAACTAATCCACATTTCTGTTTGATTTAAAAAATCTCAAACGACATGCTTCAAGAGACGCTTTCTTCCACAACAGAGAGCTGGTTCAACCAAAAGTTCCCGGAGGTACTGCAGGATACTCAGGAATGTTTCGATGACAAACTCAAACAACATGAGTCATGTTCCGAGACATTCAAGGTTGAAATGCTGTCCTCGGAGCCTGAGCGAACGAGCCTATCCTGTCATTGTGGAAGACGTTTCAAATTCATCAGATACACTAGAAGAGGCAATCCGAAGCAAACCTCGAGCCTACTTCTACAAAAGGAACGGTGGAAGGAGGAGTATTCTTGTAAAACTGAAAAACCATGTCAGGATACCCCTTTCGAAGATTGACGCTGTTCGACTTGGCCTCTCCAAGATGTAACTTGATTTTTAGAATCTGGAAAACGAGATTGATATTATTATTCGTGTATTAGAATTTTGAATTGTTTTCATTTTAGGATTTTTAATTTTTTTTATTTAAGGTTACAGAGTTTTTTGTGCCTCAAAAAGCATATAAAAGGGAGAGATTTCAGTGTAAATTTTCAGTCTATGTTGAGCTCCTTAAGACCAACATACTAGTAATTGAAAGTAGTGATCTGATTTTTGGACAAGTAAGAATATTTCAATTACTAATTTGATTTGATTAAAAATGCTATGTTTTAAATAATTTATTAAATTCAATTTCAATTTTGATGATTGAAATTTATCCAATTGTAAGACAACTTGACAAATTTTAATTGTGTGAAAATTAATAAGGATCATTTATGATTTTGGCCGCATTTAACGTTTGTCTTAAGTTGTTTTATCAAGATTCTTGTAAAGTGTTTATCTGTTACAATTTTTCCGTGAGTAGTGTAAAAGCTGTATCGTAAGGAAAGTACATCACACTGTATCACAGGAAAGTGACCCGAGCAATCTTGATAAACTGCAATACAGATCTATTATTCACTATCGTAAATGATGGTCAGAATGCTGACAAATAAATTTCTTTCGATTTTGTTTCATAAAAATCAAAACCAAAAACTTACCGCAGGTGAGAATTAAAGTCAAATATAGGGTACTCATGCTAAAGGAGACTATGATTGCATTTTTAATTAAATACTTTGTTAAAATTTCCATCTTCCCTTCGACGAAGCAAATGTCAACTTAATTCGTGACAAACACTAATTAATGTGCATTTGTACCAACCTTCCATTTGTACCAACGACATATTGCGCCAATTCTATATCATGTATTAACGTGTATATAAATGTTAAATTTTGGAATGAATTATTATTAATAAACTAATTGTGTGTGAATATAAAAAATCGACTTTTACTTACCTTCATGCATTTCACGTAGCGTGACAAAAATTCATAGACATTGCAAAATTAATTATTAGAACAAATACACGTCAGAACCCTGTTAAACCAAAATTGTTAGTAATAATTGGCTACCCTGAGATACCAATTAATTAAATGAAAAGAGTCTCTATGTTAAATTTTTATGCGTGACTTTGTCAATAGAGTTGATAAAGCTTCATTTTTGAAACAAGTAATAAACAATAAAACAATAAATCGACGGTGTCAAGTTAAAACGACATAAGCGACAAAAATTCGAAAAATGAGATTTTCCTTGATTTGGAATAAGTGCCAACGTCCCGAACGATCCTCAAAATGTTATATTCGACAAAAATTTTCTCACTGAGTTATATCCAGTTGAAGTTGCATAAGCGCCAATCAATAAGCGGTAAGTAATTTCAATAAATCGTTGTAACACAAAATCTTGTTTTTGGCACTTATGTCGTTTTAACTTGACACCGTCGAAATGTCCTCATTTTTTATATCTCCCGTGGTACATTACATACAGTTTATTATCAATTTAACTTTAAAGTTACCTCTTAATTATATTTAGAGAACTTGGATTAACGGCTTCAATAAAGCTTCTATTATACTGGTAAAATTACCGCCACGACTTCACCGCCATCTGTTAATTTCTTTCGAAACCGATTTTGATTTAAGACAACTTGGGAAGACATTTTCAATAGATTTGATTTACTTACTTTCTTCAATTGCTTGATTTATTTAATGTATAAATATTATTTATACTGCATTGCATTTTAAAAATTTGGCTGTACTATCGTGGCCTTATAATTTCGCACGATTTAATTTTCCGCTATAAATATGGCTTTCTTTGACGGCTAAAATGATCATTTTAAACGTCAGATTTCAAAAGTAATGCTAAAGTTGTAGCAACACCATACCAAATCACGTGTTTTCTGAAGGAGAGAAGGGTTTTGCAATCGCAAAATTAGAAGATGGTTGGTCGCTACTTTTATTCTGTTATTTCAGTTCTAATACTTTATTATCTTGCTGTTCTTAAAATATAACCAAACAATCTGACTTTTGGTTAAATGTCTTTAGTGTCAAAATTGAGGAAAGAGTCTGTTCTACAAAACTATAATTTAGAGAAATTTTAAGGCCCCGATAGTACCGTCCCCGATAGTACATTTCAGTGCCATCTATTGATTATTTGATTTGTTGTTTTTTTTTCTGGTGGTATCTTGTAGTTCAAGAATGAAGTTACAATTCGTTAGAAACAAAAATGTTTTAAATATGTTATCGCACAAATAGAGATGCTTATACAAAGTATGGGTTACTTCGAAAAGAGAGACAAAAGACGAAATGCAGTTTCGAATGTATAAAAAACAAAAAAAAAACCGTCGATACTCATTCGACTGGGAGCGATTTAAAAAAAACACTCTCAGTAAACAACCGAAGAGAAGCTAAGAACAAATTAAAGATTGACAATTTCCAGCTCGAAGCTTTTGAAAATCAAATCGAGCTTTTATTTTTTCTTTACTTTTCATTGTTTTTTATTTTTGTTTCATTTTGCCGCATTAATTTTTTGTGTTAATATTAATATTTTCCTTCAAATTATTGTAGTTCATTCCTAAAGTTGAGTTGCTACTCAGAATATAATTCGTTTGTTAATAATATTTAATTCCCTAAACGTACTTCGCATGAAATATAAAATCTCATTCAAGCGTAATCTCCTTCAAGCAGATAAAAAATTATTCGAAGATTCAGAATTCAATTCAAGCCAGGCGCAGCGGCGGCGTAAAACAATTTCAGAGGCATTAAAATGCAATTACGTAATAAATTATCCATCGGAGAGATACCCTTTTAGTACCCGACGGAAGCAGACGAGATGGCGCTCACTTTTCTTAATCCCTTCCGCACGGTAATAAAGAAAAAACTGCCCTAAAACAAAAACTAAACGGGCATAAAACAATTCCGAAGAAAAGTTCCGCCCGTTTCACAAATTCCGGAATGCGGCGGCGGCAACACCTCCGAAAATATTTCCCGGAACAAAACTGCGGAGCGGTCCCTCGGTGCAGTTTCCCTCGCGCCTAAGAGGCCCTTTGTTCCCATAAGTAAGCGATCAAACCGGGTTTTAATGCCAAGACACTGTGCACCGATTGTTCATAGTTAATTACTTGAGTCTTTCGACACGATGTTGATTAAAGTACGGCGAGGGAGATGTTTTAATAGAAAATCCATAATACGCAGCATAATACAGTTAAGCGGGGCCCCGTGAGCGCAAGGACTCCTCCAGGATGAATTCTGCGAGAAATACCGTTTTGGTGCTTCGTTATTGCTGTTCAGTGAAAAATCGATGCGCTGAACTAGTAAAAGAAGGACGCGCTTCCTGGAATTTCTTACGTCCTGTGACGCCTTTCATCTTCGCGACAGCAAGTAGGGACCAACAAAGTAAACAGGTCACTTACAAAATAACTTTAATGAAGCTTTGACGCAAGCTGAGCTTCACATTTTTAAAAGTTTTAGAAATTTTGCGGTGCTGGGAAGTCTTAATATTAGAAAATATCAAATAAAAATTTATTTTTAAACGCACAAACTATGGCAATTTCCTGTAAATTCAAACAAGAAGAAGAATTAACGAACACACACAAAAAGCACTTTTTTCTACTTTGCGTTCACAATGAACTCATTGTGACACCAAAAACAGTTTCACAATGAAGCTCATTGTGACACTGTTTTTGGGGAAATTTTAGTCATTTTTAATTGAAAATATTTAATAGATTTTACAAAATAACTCAGTATTTATTTGTTACTTAACAATATACTCACAATGAAGCTGGATAAGAAAAATTAATAACTTGTTAATGTGACTTTTGATTAAAACGAAAGGTTTTCAGTGTTGCCACGCATTACAACTAAAATTCCCCATATACTAAGAAGATCCAATATTTTTCATATTTTTGTTCAATAAGTGACGCAAAGTAGAAAAAATAGTATATTATACACGTTTCACAAGAGGCATTGTAACACTCGTTCCGTTGGGGCACTCCTAGCTCGCTACGCTTCGCTAGTCGTACCCCAACACCACTCGTGTTACAATAAGCCTTCTTGTGAAACTTGTATAATAATATACTATTGTGATAATACGATTTAGATGTAAATAAAAAGAAAATGAGCAACTCGATTTAAAAACAAAGTTCAAAAATTGATGTTGAACAGAAATACAAAAAAAAAAAAAACGAAATAAATAAGAGATTTAACAATCTAAGTCACGCTATTCCAAGGATAATATTATTCTTAGTTTATCCGACGGGCCTTAGAGAGTCGAACATTTTATTTAAATCGCCAGTACGCAGAGAAAAATTGTTCCTACTGTGAGTTCCTCTTTGCGCGTTTAAACAATCGTCGGGAATGTTCGATATTTCGTGAAATAATAAATTGAATTCATTCTTAGTTTTATTTCTTTCCATTCGATAAAAGCGGGTGAGTTTTAGTTTTGTTTTCATTAGTTTAAGTATATCAAAAGCGAAGTCATTATTAAATTAAAACTAACGTACCCCAAAGTTGTATTACGAGAAGATAATCAACGTTTGGTGAGCTAAAAAAATCAATTTATTTGCTTTTTCCAGAAATTAAGAAAAGCGTTAAATATGGTACAGAATGCCGTTTCTTCTCCCTGAGAATGAATTTTGATTGATTGGTTGTATTTTTACTTTTGTTTGTATTTTGAATTATGTGCTAGCTTCACTTATTAATATTATTACATCCACATTAGAGTTGTAAAATGGTTTCAGGATGATAATGAGATCTGAATTATCAATACTAAGTTTTATAAATTGTTAGTCTAGTTCTAGGGTAATAATTGAAAAAAGCAATTGTTAATTGAAAACAGATAAAAAGGAGATTAATTAACGTTGCTATTACGTAACTATTCCTTAAAGTCTAACCGCGGAATAATACCGAGCGGAGAAAAAACGAAACAAAAAGTAGTAATTTAAATTTTAAGTAGAATTAATTCAATTTCACTAAACACTCCCCGCAAATTAATTACCAGCGGTAAGACCCGACCGCAACTTGCGCAGACCTGACCGGCAGTTTTTCTTGTTTTTCTTTTTTTTTTCTTTTTCATGGTGCCACCGGCAGTGACAGCTCTTACTTTTCCGAATGAAAACTAATTAAAAACGTCGACCGCGCCGCAGTGATATGTCCATAAAGTTGTTCTCCTTATCACGCTCGAAAAGCGAATTCCGGCACATTAATTATAATTAAGAAGACACTTCGACTCGTTCGATTCGCTTAGTTCATTTCGCTGCGCTTCGTTAAGACAATCATAACAAAATGAATGTTTTCTGATAGACGGGCCCGAATTAATTTTGAGGGCGAAGGAGAGTGCACTTTTAAAATTCATGGCCGATTGAAAATTGCAGTTATCCTTTTATGCGAACGTCTTACTTTAATATCCTGCCGAAGAATATTACGGCGCTCTATTATCATCCTCGAGATTAATAGTTATAGATGCGTATAAAAGAAAATCGATACCGAACGGGACTTATATTAATAGTACAAAACCTTATCAGTTATGGTATCAAACTTTTGATTAAAATTTGGAGAGAGAATGATTAAATGAACATCGAAGAAAAAAGAAGCTTCGTGTTATTCGTTTGCCCCACGTTGGGCGCCAAAAATTGTCGTGTTATGTGTGTACTAGCTCAGCCTGCCAAGTTTTGTTGATTATTTTTGAAAATTGTTGTCTTTAGAAATTTTTTTATTCTTTTTTTATTGTCAAAGTATAAAGCGTTCGTGGTAATTCATATAATAAAAATGTCTCTGGTCTTTCTTTTTTATTTAATTTACACTGCTCAAAAAATAAAAGTAGTCATTGTATTTTGTACGTGTATTTTCAATAAGGCTTAATTTTTTTAAGTACGACTTGGCTCTTTTATAAAGCTATTAAAATTATACTACGCTCACTTTAAAATGAACTACTCGACCACCCACAGTTTCACTTTTTTCTGAATTATCGAATGATGAGAATAAAATGTACAATAGAACAGATAATTGACTGGTTTAATATAGAAAGTAATTAATCGAAAAAGAGCCTACTGTCACTGACACTGCAACTCATTCAACCGAAAATTTCACGGCGAATATTCCCAACAATGACGCGTTCGCTGTACACTAAATGGCGTTAATAATTACTTATTTGTCGACGTATCTCTTGCATTGTTCTCACCCATTCATTCTAGTCTGTCCGCTGAATACTCACGGATCGGGGAATTAGCATATTACAAACCGAGAAAGAGAGAGAGAGAGGGGTGTCGATGACTAACACCCCGCTAGACTAATATGCATGCACCCTTGCCGCGAAGGCAGCTCGGAAATTTATTGACTGCACTGTATTAAACATTAAATAAGAGAGATCTGTTTCAGACTGCGCCATCCAGGGTTTCATAAAGACGACTGGCCCCCTCCTGGGGGACGCTTCACGGTGATGTGACTGACGTAGTTTCCGCATGCACTCCTGACGACACTCAAAGAGGTTGTAAATTGGAAATAAGTTTCCCTCGAAAGTAAAAATTTATTGGTTCCCGTAAAATGCTGTTTCATTAGGCGCACATTTCCGCGCTCATTAAATTTTTCCTATCAAATATATAATGTCAACGACGCGCGATAAAAAATAACGCCAGGAAGACAAGAAATTATTTTTTTTTTTAGGGGAAACATCATGAAACGGTTGAATGCTGTGCTCGTGGTAAAAACGTTCATAACTCGTTTAACGCTGCCATAAAAAAACTGTTCCGAACTAACCGTTGATTTTTTATTTGCTACAAAATATTGTCATTCGGAATCATAACTTAACAACAACCAAAAGTATCATGTGCGTGATGTTATACAGAGCGTACATGAGATATAAAGCAGAAAAAGTAGGAGAAGTTGCTTATTAATAGGCAGCGGACGGCCGTTGGGCAGGCGAGAGTGGGCTCGTGTCGAACGGGCGAAAAATACATCGCCTCTACTAGTTTATGTATTTTTCGCCCGTTCGACACGTCCCCCACCCTCGTCTGCCCAACGGCCGTTCGCTGCTTACTTATTAATTATGAATGAGGTAGTACTTTGTCGAAACTGTGGTTTGATTGTGGAAATGAATCTGAATCAAAAGGTAAGAAATGTTGTAATAACGTCGGTCATATTTCAGCTGTATATCCAAAAGATAAGAAAGGAATATGAAAAAAAAAAACTAATAATATTGTTACGGTAATAATTTATGCAACATGAAATAAGGGTCGTAGCTCAGTATAACAAAACATTTATTTACATACAAATATAAATACAATCACTTACAAGGCCTCTTTGGTCAATTACACAACAACTCTGACTAGCGATCACACTAATGAATTCATGATCAGCTCGTCGATTATTTAAAGGGATTTCAAGCGTGTTACTCGGAATTTGCGTATTTCTTCCTTGATATTTCCGAACTATTCATACTTATATAATTGTTTACGAAAAGCTTTGGCTGACCGGCGAATTTGTACGTTGGTGGCGTTATCCTTGTCCTTGTTACAATATGAATGAGCTTGGTGCTCGCGATATTGTAACATAAACAAATAAGTGGTTGGACGTCGCTAGCAAGTGACCTGGGATATCTCACCTGCCTAGAGCTGATATAAACAAATGTTATAAAGCGACTTGCATCTTCAAAGACGGCTTCGCCATCATGGTGCTGAGATTAACCTTGCATCAAAGGACGCCGAGAAGAACATCCACACATTGCATCATCTGCATATTCTCAAACCTATATATGTAAATACTTGTCGATTTCATTTGTAAGACATTCAAGTGTTCTTTTTGTCAATTGGAAGTTCCCTTCTTTTGTAACTTAGTATAGTGTGAACCATGTAAGTATTTTGCTTTTATTTTAATAAATGTATTACTTAATCTGGCTACGTCCTTTATTAAAAAATTCCATAACAATATAATATGGTTGTCAATTCAAATTCGTGTTCCTAAATGACATAAAATGAACAAAAGCAAAAATATGATCTCTTCTCAAACAGAGTACGAACACCTGAATTATACAGGGTCTCCCAAATAGAGTGGCCTATTAAAAGTTTTCGGGGAAGGGAATATACAAAAATTCTGAAAATTAGCACGCTGCCGATCTTTCAGATTAAAATATTTTCACTTCTATATCACTTCCGGTTATAGCGGAAGTCGCCGTTAACTTTCTTATTTTAAATGGAATGCTATACTTTTTATTACAAATTCTGATTCTACACATTATTCTAAATAAGAAAGGTTAAGGCTTCCCTATACCTAAATGTAACCGATTTTGAGATATCTTCAAATATATTTAAAAAATTGTTTTGGTGACCTTTCATTTAAGACAATGTATTTACGCAAATTTCAAATTTAAAGATTGAAGTGACATGTCGTTTAAAAGTATAATGTTCAGACTTTCAAATCATATCCTAGTTATCCCTGAAAAATTCATAGGGTGGTCACAATATGGTGTCGAAAGTCACTATGTTTAACTGCCCAAAACTCAATTTTCGTAAATAGAACACCCAGTATATTTTTACATCATGAGATACAGAATCAAATTCTACATCGATTGATAGCATTGATAGCATTCCCTATACCTATTTCTCTTAGTTACCTTGTTATCAATAATTGTTTATTATAACAGCATATTTTGCTAGAATTATCAAAATTTTTCGCAATAAGTGTCGACAAAATAAAAATATTTATTGAGTTATACCATTAACAGATAAGTAGAAATAAATAAATAAATTTCGACGAATGCTAATACAGAAATTTCATTTGCTTCATTGCCAGTTACAGGAGCAGATGAAGTTTTCTGCTCGTTCTCGTAACCATTTTATTGCACTCTCCTTGAATGTAAAATAAACTGTCTATTAGAATAAATAAAATTATTCATTATTATTTGTACCACTTCACCAATTGTAAGTATTGCTTTTGTTGTTTAATAAAAACGTTAAATTGATAAAAAAATTGGTTTTCAAAGCACGCTTAATTTTTAAAGACGCTCGTTTATGAAAATGGTAAACTTACGGTAGGTATTTACCTAGTAGCTTTATTCTATGATGTACGTCAAAATATGTTATGGTTAGCAATTATTTATTTCTTAAAAAGTAACAATTCAATATCTGCTTCTTTTTTCAAAGCTTGCTACTTATAAGTGCATATTCATTCCATTAATTAACAGAATAAAATAAACAATCATTGATAACAAGGAAACTAAAAGAAATAGGTATAGGGAATGCTAATATCAATTTATGTAGAATTTGATTCTGTATCTCATGATATAAAAATATACAGGCTGTTCTATTTACGAAAATTGAGTTTTGGGCAGTTAAACATAATGATCTTCGACACCATATTGTGACCACCCTATGAACTTTTTAGGGATAATTAGGATATGATTTGAAAGTTTGAACATTATACTTTTAAACCACATGTCACTTCAATCTTTAAATTTGAAATTGGCGTAAATACATTGTCTTAAATAAAATGTCACCAAAACAATTTTTTAAATAAATTTGAAGATATCTCAAAATCGGTTACTTTTAGGTATAGCGAAGCCTTAACATTTTTTATTTAAAATAATATGTAGAATCAGAATTTGTCATAATAAGTATAGCATTCCATTTAAAATAAGAAAGTTAAGGGCGACTTCCGGTACAACCGGAAGTGATATAAAAGTGCAAATCTGAAAGATCGCTTTCCCTTAGAACAGTGTAGTAATTTTCAGAATTTTTATATATTCCCTTCCCCGAAAACTTTTTATAGGCCACTCTATTTGGGAGACCCTGTATATTAGGAAATTCAATACAAACCGATTTGCCTATTAAACGCATTTGGGAAACTACCTGAATACTTAGGCGCAGTTGTATAATTCCAGTTTAACTTTAACCCAAAGCTTATTGTTGAAATAATCTGACAATTTACAACTGGGCCCCAATCGCAAATAGAATGAAAGAAGAACTGATCGACAGAAAAGTTGAGACTTCCAATAAACAGTTTGGATTGTTATGGTACTAAAGAGAGACCTAGAAATAGCCGAAGGAGAGAGGAAGAAAACATTAGAAACTAGGAAACTATGTTCATTGTAAACTTTAAATATTAAGAACGAGTTTAATGCAGTTAATTGAAACCGTATTAGGGCCGAACTAGAGACAAGAGAAATAAGTCCCTACTTAAGAAGAATAATCTGAATGAGCGAACAGGAGTGGAAATTCCAACCTCCTGTGGAATTCCGCGAGGTTCTGTGCTTGGGCCATTACTCTGGAATCTATATAGCACTTGATGGTGTACTTAAAATCCGTACACCTGAAGGTTCGGAAATGTTGACCTTTGCTGATGATCTAGCTACTGTGGTAACCGTTCGTTTGGAAGATCTCGAATATAAGATAAATAGGATCTTAGAGCTAATATCTGAATGGATAGACCAAAATAAATTCCAATTAGCCTCGGAAAAAACGGAGGCAGTTATAGTTAAGTTATTAAGACTTGAGAGCACTCTCGGAGACAGAGCTCTGTCTCAGAGCTCAGTGCTCTCAAGTCCTTTGTCCATTGGTGATTGAATCTCAAGACTGAATCTCGAGAATATTTTGTCACAAGTGGACACTTACCATTAGAGGTCTAGTTTAGTTAGATGGGCCGTTTAGTAGATGGGCCGACGATCAACTGGGGCGACTGATGTGGCGCACTTGCTTCCGGCTTGTCATACTTGGAGGGTCGTTGGTGTAATGTCAAGATTTATTTTTTAAATAAAAACAATAACTCCTTCACATTTTAAGCAGTTGCTAAACTACGAACAGTAGCTGCGTTCCTTCTTACACAAATCTTATCTCAGATCACTTAAACGTCACTTCCGTTAGCGTGAACAAGTAAATTTGAATGGATATTTCAACCTAGCAACTAATGAGAGTGCTCACTCAGATGACAAGGTGGGAGGTCGAAATCTCGATACAAATTCGCTAATTCGTAATAATAGAAATGACCTTTATGTGATCTGAGGTAAAATATGTGGTAAAAGGAAAGCACCTATTATCGAACGCTTACATAATATTTATTAAAAATTCGAGATTTAACTCTTCATAGTTCGGAGCACATTTGTTTCATTGGCTGCGTTCCGCCAAAGATAGCGCTTATATTTCGCTATTGCTATAGTACTATTCATAAGAAAAGACCGTTGCGTCACTGTCTGGTGTTGCATTATCAGACTTGTGAATCATAACTTCTTCCTTTTTTCTCATTCACCGGTAACAAAGAAATAATACTGAAATAATTGTCGGTCCTTGCTTCGGCGATTGATTACGCAGCGCTCAAGTTCCGTGATTTTCATTATATGTAGCAGAGCGCTAATTTATAGCGTATTAGCTAATTGAGAACTGGCTGAACGAGTTCTTCGTTTTGCTCCGTTACTTTCACATGTCCAAATTTTCAGATAAATAGTAGACTGTGTTATTTGTCCTAGGATTACAATTTATAGAGGTTATTCTCAATTAGTTCTGATTTTATAATTGAACTAGTGAAGAATTAAAATTATTGTCACTTTTAACCTATACAAATTAGAACCCCAATACAAATAACTAACCTGTGTTATTACAAAGAAAATTTGTTAGTAGAAAAACTTATTTCAATACTTACTGCAGCAGCATCAACAGGCAATCATATACTCAGACATAACCTAAAACAACAACGCTCCAGTTAGCGCTAGCGACGTAGCTTTTTTAAAAAGAAATTTAAAACATGGCGGCCGCTAGGTTTATCGGTTTCCCTTAGCAGAAGTTTAGCTTCGGCTTGAACACATATATGACGACACGCTACGTGGCGCACACGAAGCGCTACGTGCCAGGCTGAACGCAGGCTTGTTTGTCATCTTGCAATGCATTTAATTTTTTTAACTAAACATAGAAACATTTATATCGTTTGTTCAGAAATATAAAAAGGTCGTGTTATGTAATATATTTAACTTGTTTTATAAACAGTTAATAGAGGAAGTACTTTAGGGCTATCCTGTAAAATAATTTTTATATTTTGGGCGTGACGTGATGACTAACCAACCCATATACCGTTCGTTTTAAGATGCTAAATATATTATCCGCTTTTTGGAGCAGTTTTCAAGGCGTTAAATTTATTTCTTATTGATTTCTTATCCTCACCATAAAAAGGTCAGTCAAGTATCTAAGTTTTATTGAATTTTCTTTGTCTGAAATGCGTTAACTGTAATTGATGTTAATTTACGGTCTTCAGTATGAATCGTGTGACAAACGGTAGGTGAAACTTTTCTAGCCTGACACCAAAAACTATCACACAAAATCTGTCTGCTTCGGGTGCAACAATTACTCAACAACAAACGGCTATGGACAAAAGCAAAGACTGGCAGCTAGAATTATTAATGGAAAAACTACGTTCCAAAGCTTCACAGTTCAAGAGTCTCACAGAGTGCGCCAAGGCAGTCTGTATGGCAATGCTTGTAGGTTATGTTAATGCTCTTGCTTTTGTGTTGTGATCCATATCTTCAACAAAGAAATCTTTAATTGTAGTATACTCTGTCCGGCGATAGATTGGAAAATTGCAAGTATCCTAACATATTAAAATACCCTAGAATCGAGTAGCATCGAGTGAGCACATCATGCGCCTGCGTTTGGTATAAATGCCCGTGAAGAATACTATTGGTTAACGTTAACTGATTCTAGGGTATTTGAATATGTTAGCACATATCATATTTTCCAGAGTATACATCTGTTTTGTATTTAATACCATCAGGAATATTCTTAAAAACAGTAACGTGATCTTATACAATTATTGCTTTTTTAGGAAAAGCGTCACGCCTTAGACAGTGTTGAGAAGAGCCAACATCAAAAGTGTCTGGATACCTTACAACACTCAATTAAAGTTACCTCTTTGCAAAGTATGGTTGAGAGACTGGAAAGTTTAACCAGACAATCTGGATAAGTAATACTTTCTATTTTTTTTTAATTCGACTACTCTTGGGTTAAAAAGTTTGAACCCTCGGCTTAAATCTAAATTAAAAGACTTGAGAATTTTGAAATTGTGTTTTTGTTTTGTTTTATTTAGATTTTAATTTATTTCTTCTCAAATTCAGGGTTTATTTAAAATTGAATGATAATATTTTATTATTCTATATAAAAGATGATAATGATGCCCAAGCTTACTAGTTATTTCCATATTTTTACTTCACACATTCAACTGCAGTCACACAAAAGCAGTGTTGCCAATGGCTGCGTTCAGGTAACTGCACTGCTGCATGCTTTAATAAAAGGTAAACCTGAACGAGGAACGTGTAACGTTGCCTGCAGCGCTTTCTTCGAGCGAGATTAAATAGAGATTAAAGATTTTACAGACATTTCCAAAGAAATTTTTTTGTTACTTTATGTTTTGAAACATCTTATTTCGCTTTCAATGATAAACAGATTTTTCGGAACAGCAATGGGTTCTCCTTTATCGCCTGCTTTAGCTCAAATTGTCATGCAGGAACTGCAAGGTGTAGTTCAGAAAGTAACAGATTAATTTCAAACAGTGTCAAATGTTTTTTAGATGCAAAAAATGAATTTTAGAAAGTATCAATTGTAAAATGTATTTCAGAATGTGTTAATTGTAGTTCAAAAAAGCAAAATAAATTTCTGAAAAAGTGAATTGTATTTCAGAAAATAATAATTACACATATTTTATCAGCATACCATAATAATAAATAAGTCTTACAATACCTTAGGAACCATCAACAGATTTACGTGGAATAGTTAGGTACTGTCGCGATTGCATTGAAATAAAGTAAAGAATGAATTTAACAGATAATTATAGAATTTGCATGGTGTCCATGCTAAGAAATGCAGTTCTTCGCTTATTACCATGCAGGCACTTACAAACCTACAAAAAAAAAACATATACACAAATGATTCCTGATTTACAAATAATGCTTTCTGATTTACAAGTGACGCTTTCTGATTTACAAATGATATTTTCTATTGTCTCTGAAATGAAGAATGTCTAAATGGTCGTAAGTTAAGTTAAAATCATTAATAATCATGTTACCAAAGCCCTTAATCAAAAAGTATATTTTTTAATTTATGTTCTTGTTGATTTTAACCCCACCTGCAAAAGGTCTTTTTAATTAAATAACAAAACCAAACTTGTAAACTGTAACTTTCAGCTTAAAATTTGTACTGGGTCCTTCCGGAGTTGATTTGTTCATTTCGTCGGACCTATTCTACTTGGAGATCAATTAAGTTAAGAAGCTCGTAAGAAATAATTTGTTATAGTAGAATATTTTGTTCCTATGTATTTGCTTGTGTAAGAATCGCTTAAATTAATTCGAATTTCTTGAATCCTCCTTCACCTAACCTAACTTTGTGTTTCCTAAATTAACTTTAATTCTCTTAATTTTAAAATGAAATTCGGCCAAATTAAATTTTGTAATAACTAAAAGTCTCTCCTATGTTTTTGTCAGATATTAATACAATTTGCTAATCTTATTTCCTAAAATTATTTAATGAAATAAATTAATTTTTGTTCATTTGCTAATTGAAAATCTACAATAAACTGATTTAGTTAATTACTGAAAACTCTTTTCTAATAACTTTTTCATCGTTTACGTCTGTTTAATAGAGCAACGACACTTTTGCTCACCGAGTACTTATTTCACCTCCGGACTCCGTTTCGACTTCGCCGTTTGGTAACTCGTTGTAGCTGGATTGGTAAACTGACAACTAAAATCGGAAACGGAAGGAGGCGCTAATCACATTCCTAAAATCTAACTTAGTTATGAGAACTAAAAAAGCTCGATTAAAGAATGCTTTGATTGAAGTTCGAAACAGAATGCGTAATAAGAAGGTGAATTAGATCAATAGTTAATGTCGTGTCAGGAAATCAGTATCACGTCAAACTTATTTTAACTTGTATTCCGCAAGTCATAAATAAATTAGGCCCACAGGTATTTCGTGATTATCACTTTCCGCTGTAGTATTAATCATTTATGTACACGAAGAAGTCATAAGCTTCTGAGTCCCTTGAGCATGCCGCAAATTGATTTACAATGTGATCGGGAAAAGACACGCAATCTCACTTCGAACACTCCTCGCGAATATAAACAGAACGCGGATCGCCTCCGGGAGATGCGTCACCGACACTTGACTGGTGGTCGCAGCCAACCACGGTCGCAATCAAGCGGGGGACAGCCGGTCTTTGATCAACATCAGCCCGGAAAATCGCCAATTTAAACAGTGCGAGGGTCGGGGATTCACAATCACCCTGTCGCATGGAAGTCAGGAATGTCGCCGCAGACACGCGCCATTGCAAACGCCTTAATATCCGGTTACTCGTGTTACGGCTTCGTTAAAGAAGGCCGTAATCATCATTGTCGAAGCTGTAGCATCTAGTATCGCGAGCATCTGGGGACTGAACAACGGACCCTATGACAAGTCTTATCTCGTCCGTAATTTAGGATGTTGAAGAGCCACTTACTTATCTCGTACTTTTATGGACTCCGCTTTTAAGCATAAGCTTATTTATGTACGCTTTTTATATAAAGTTACATAAAGATACGAGACAATGTGCAACTTTTAAATATTATACTAAAATGGAGTGTCGTTACTGGTGTAATTCATTGATACTTACTCGAAGGAATGCAACCACTTAGGTGACGCAAATTATGCAAAGAGGTGCCAGAAATAATCTAATACACAAGTAATCATACATCCTTGAGAATAGGCCACCCGTAAAACAGAAAGGAATGGCCTGACAATGGTTGTCGCCACTTCTCGTGTGCCCTCGCAATTCTATCGGTTCTAGAAATTACGACACATTCGATTATCATGGTATTGATATTACAACTTAAATATTAAAAAAAAATAATTTCATTGCTTTGGCCCTTATAATATAATTCTTTTAATGTCACAAAAGACACTGAAGACTTGTTTATAAGGAAGGAAACACAAAGCAGCTAAAAAAAAAAACAGCCCCCAGCTATGGCTTCCATTATACCCGACTAATTTACGATAATACCAAAAAATTTACGTAATAAAGCGGTTAAACTTCCCTCTAGTGAGCGTATATCCAGCAAATTAGCGGGGATTCCGTTCGAATAAAAAACGGTCTGCCGCATAGTTCTCGCCGGTCTAGGGCCAGTGATCCGCAGGCTTAGCTGCCCAGACAAAATTATGGGTCGTTATTCTATCCCAAACAAGGCAATATCACAGTCTAGATACTAATAGGAAAGATGTACCATTAAGTAGGCTTTGAATTTAAAAGCTTTAACCTTTATTAAACGTAAAAATTTTGTGGTCGTATACTGAGTATCTAACGTTGTTGAACCTCAGCACACACAAAAAGCTTTAAATTATTGCCAGAAAATAATAGAGTTAGCAACAGACGGCGATTGATATTAAGTTACAGAATTCTACCACTTAGTTAGTTCTAATAGAAAATGTTATCAAATTTCTTCATTACATCTACGGTACTCAATTACTATCGCTAACCATATCACGAGGAAAGCGTATTCATTTCCAAGTCACTAATTCGCGATGCAATTGAACACGGATTGTACATCATATTTTACTTACGCATGATCGATAATGTCAGTAACAGACAAAGCCTGTCATGTTGAATTGTACGTAATTGTATAAAAATCTCGTCCATAATACGCCGCATTGTTTACGCGCTGTCGGAATATTGTATTCGCATATTAAAATCCGAAATACATGTTCCGGTGGAGATTTCGGGAATAAATTTGAATCGAATATGTGTCCATTAAATCCTCAACTAATTTAACTACAGTGTACACCTGTTGATTGAGCCTCATATGAACCAGTATCAAGTTATTTATAAAAAATTAAAAACGGAATAAATATTTGCACCGAAATGTCGTATTTTATGAAAAAAACTTTATAACTTTAGAAAACATTATTATTATTCATTATTTTTATTTTCTTGTGTACTAATGACGATGAAGAATTTATAATTATGTCAATATACACCAAAAGAAAAAGAGTAAAAATTTCTAATTACACGCGATTAGTCGTATCAGCTTATGATAAACGACACTGAAACTACTTTAGAAGTAAGTTGAAGATCTTTCCATTTATATATTAAAAAAAAGGATGGTTCTAGCAAAATAGGACATGTCCATTTTAAATGAGATTTTAATAATGAATAGTTTACTAGTTAAGAATTTACTGGTTTAAATAAAATATATACATGTAAGCAACTCAAATTGAACATACGCTATTTTAAATGCATAGAATGTTCGGGTGTTCAATCAAAACTTTACAAATCCTAACTCTTAAATGTAATATTGGTGGACATGTCCTGTTTTGCTAGAACACTCCTCAGTACAATAATAGTGTCTTGAATTTATGTTGTTAGGACATTATGTGTAACTTGAAACAAATCAAATTAACTGTTCAAGGACGACCTCCTTTCTTGGATTGTTTACTGGTTACAATATGGAAATTAGCTACACCAGAGTCATTTCGAAAAATTGGTGATCGATTTGGCTTCAGCAAAGGCCACACATATGAAATAGTTTTGGCTACAGGCAAGTTATTATTTATACCAAAGCAAAAAGTTATATTGTTTGGCCCACTAGAACCAACTTAGAAGATACCGTCAGATGCATCAATGCATTGCGGTGTAGAAGATAACTTCCATATGTTGCAGGTAGCATTGATGGAACGCACATTGCATTTTTAATTAATTAAGTTCTAGCCGGGTATTGATAGAAATTGCTTTTGGTATTTTAAAGAATTGCTGGAAAAAATTTAAATTTCTTCATGTTTATAATTTGCAAACTGCAAAATATTACATTATGTCAGCATGCATTCTTCACAATATAATGATTCGATTCCAACATGAACAGGATATTGTCAGAAATAGTGATGACGATGAAGATTGGAACTGGAACTGTAACAATTGTATAAATGAAGAGCAAAATAATGAAAGGCTTCAAGAACAAGCCGTCCGAAAAAGGAATAATATATGAATTCACTGATTATTAAAATTGTTTCTTATATTTCAATAAAAAATATTTATTCTTAATAAATATTTACAAGGGTAACAATGTTTTTTTTTTTAAACAGAACAAAGTATAAATTGTAAACCTATTTATGATATTACGCTAGTCAGCGCTGCAATTAATCGTTGGATTTTCTGTTTAATTTACGAACTTGTTCTATTTCAGATTCCAAATTAAAGAAATCTAATAAAATGAAAATAACTTAAATTATTTAAATTTGTGGAACAGGCAAAACTATAAACAAACGAGTCATAATCATCAACTGAACGCTAACATTTTTGTTGAAAACATTGATTTCAGATTGCACTAGGATCCAATAACCCTGTTTGCAATCCCATTTGTCTTGTCCTACTGTAAATTTCTTTGATGTAAATCGTCATTGTCATCTGTTTTCGTTATTTGTACTATTTTTGCTGCGTTCTCAACTTTAACAATATAATATTTTTGTATACTTGTAATCGTACACAACGATCTAAATGTCTAAATGTCTCATGATTTCGTATAGCCTATTCAAAAAGATTTAAAATGTCCAATATATGGGATTCGAGGACTAAAGAGACAGATTCTACAGATATAGTTGGCGGGGTATTTAACAAAAGTTGTTAATTGAAAAGAGGTGTTTCTTGAAAGAAGTTTAATATTAAAGAGAATAAAAGTTTTAAAGAAGCTCTCATAATTTCCTATCTTATCCTTCATCAAATCCATTCTACATATAAACCATTTCTACAAATCCATACAAAAAAGCTTCAAAATTCGTGGGAGGGGTGCACTGGTGTCTTGCATGGATTTCCGAGATTGATCTTTGACCACTCATTCGTCTACCTGGTCTTTTCACTGGTCTTTTCTGGTATGGAATTGCAGTTGACGGTAGCTCTAGGGAAACAGTTTTCGTGGTTTTCTGCTCTTCTAGTCTTGGATTGCGCATTTTTTATTATGAATTCACGGAGGGTATGTAATTCCAAGTCTTTTCTTATGTGATTGTTTCCCATATATCATGGAGTACCTGTGGCTATTTGAAGGACTTTACCTTGGAGCGATTCTATTATTTGGAAGTTGGATTTTGCAGTATTGGTCCAAATTTCGAAGGCGTGATTGTAGATTAATTTTTTATTCCTGATCATATACTGCTTGTTTTTCGGTAGGTTGTTTTAGAAATGAATATTGATTGTGTTTCATCTTGTCTGATTTTAAATGTCCTCTTATTCCACCAATGCGTGATTTTATTTGTTGTCGTTTGGAGTTCTTTGAGAGTTTGTTTCGAATCGAACTGCTTGACTTACATGTTCTTGCCAGGTTGTCTGCATAAGCGAATATTTTGGAGTTGTATGATCTTGGAGATGTCAGAGGTATAAATGTTATAGAGTTCCGGAGAGAGGGTGAACGTTACGGTTGTGGTACTCTTGCTTCTATTGGTCTGAAGGCCTATTATTTAGAGAGGGTGCTATCAGTTGAACGAGCTTTAAGAGATATTGGGCTTTGTGCATTCTCGCCATATCTTGAAGGAGGCTTTAGCTGTATCGATTGCTGATATGGCTATAACTTCTTTTTTTTTTCGTGGGGCTTAAGGCTTAAGGTTCTGAGTACCTGTTACTCTGTAGAGTGCCGTTCTCTGAAGCCAAACTGTTTCTCTGGTATGTTGTGAAGGGTTTTGTTGTGTTCTTTTAGTCTGAAGAGGATTAAGGTATCGATTATTTTGGCGAGTGATCGGTCTATAGTTGTTTGGGTCTTTGGTGGATTTTCCTGATTTTCTGTTCATAACTATTGTCCTTTTTTCCATTCGTGGGAGGCTGAAATTGGTTGCTTGCTTTTTAAGTAGTTGGTTTACCATTTTAGTCGTTATGCTGTCGCGTGCAGTATTGCTTAGATATAAAATTTGTCTTTATCTTCTTTACTTCTGACGTGATGGATGGTATTATTTTTGCTGTTGCGTAATTATCGTGGCATTTCTTCTGTATTGTCTATCCTCGTGTTAGGTTGTCCGTTGTAATGGACGGGGGTTAAAATATATAAGAAAGAGGAAGAACTATCCTACACTTTCAATTTACAAGGTCTTGCCGAGACACTATACTCCCCTAAATACCACGACGAGAGTGAGAGAGAGGTTTGGTTTTTATGCCCACAATCTATGGCTTTTATTCAAACTTAAAAAAAAATTACACGCAGCAAAGCAAACTATTTTTTCCTCTTCTTCTCACCCTTTTTATCAAAATTTTAGTCAAACCATAAAAGAACCAAGTTGAAATTCTTTTGTTTATACGTTTCTGATTTGAGTTTTAAAGAACCAGGAATTGCTCTCAACGCCCTTTTTATACGAAGTCAAATTTTAGCCCTTGCCCATCGCCACATATATTTCCTTGGAATTGTCGAAACTAAACATCTTCTTTTCTTTTTGTACATTTTATTTTTTATACGTTTTAGTTGGAAATTAAAAAAAAATAGAAATGCTTTTCTAAGAAAAATTTGTAGTATTCAAAATAAAATAAAAATTATTATAAATTAAGAAAGCAATTTACCATAAGGTAAGATTCAGAACAGTCAAAAAATAACTCAAATAATGTATGTATGTTTAAATAACAATATAAATTTTAAGATATTTAATTAAAGAAAATAAATAATAATTTAGACGAATTATTATTAATGAGGATAATCTAGTCAAAGGTAAAATTCAAACGAAAGATTAATTCAAAATGATATCATAACCGCAAAGAAAAGAGAAGAAACGGCATTCTGTACATCTACTAATTTAAATTAGAGCAGTTGTTATTTACTAATTACATAACTAATTGACAAATAAATTGGCATTTTTCGCATGTCAGTTCTGCCGATGTGTTAACGGTAATACTTCTTCTGACTGTATCATCTCAATTCTCGACAACAGCTATGTTTTATTTAGCTTTTAGATCTAAAAGCACGGATTAATTACGATCCAAATCTGCAGGTTGAATCAAGTAGATTACTCATCGCACACATGTTCCAAAATAAACACTGGTGTTTTACAGTCATTATAAAGTCAAGTTCTATTTAAAATAAACAAATCTCTGTACAGGATATCGATGTCTTACACCGTGAATTGTTTCAACATTGTGTTTGCAAATGTTTCAGCCTGGAACGCCTGTTATGGCGATTCGTATGGTATTGTAGAGCGGGGGTATTTAAATTTTTGATGGTCTGAGTGCTTTTGTCATATTCCACATTGAAGTGTCCTTGGTGTTAAGGGTTTTGAGTTTTTCTTGCCATTTTTCTTTGATTTCTCTTATTTGAGGTCTTTGGTTATTCTTGCTCTTTTCTCCATTTAGTTTTTTTTTTCTCAGATCTTTGCTTGATGTGTTGTGGGAAAGCGTCAGTATGTTTGTATTCCTTAACTAAATTAAATTTAATCATTTAGAAAAATTACTAAACACATGAAAAAGTCCTAAAGAGGTCATGAACATTTGAATAATGTTATAAGCATACAAATAAAAATCAAATTTTTAACACCGTAGCTACGTATTACTGCATCCAGTACGTTATCGAATGAAAACTTCTTTTTAAAATTTCCTTTAAATTTAATTTATCCAGAAAAAATTCGAGGGAGCCATCTATCCACGGTATGATTAAGTCAAAAGTAAAATCAATACTTGTAACAGCGGAAGCATGGAGTCCTTTTAATGCTAACAGGAAACGTAACTGAATTTTCTAGCGATTCCGGCCGAAACAAATAGGGGGCTCTCACCGCTTCAAAAGTAATATTTTGTTGTTGCGTATTTAATAGTGCAAATAAATAAAAAATGCTTCCTGAACTCAAGCTTCTTTAATAATCATCATCCTTTAATATACAAACTACAGGATGCAACCATTCATATTTAAGACTAAATCAAGGGATGAGATAATCAATATTGAACAATTCCAGCAGTATTCAGTATCTCCCCTGTGCCATAAAAGCTCGTGGTTACTGATTCTGAGATGATAACGTTACTAATTTTAGAAGAACGAAAACGGACGAAATTAATGTAATCAGGAATTAAACTTTCGTTAACAAATACACAAATATTCCCTTCAATACAATAAAGAGTTGTTACATAATTGTAATTAATATGAAATGTAACTTTTATTAGCTTGTTCTTTTCTTTAATCTAACCTAAAGATCGTTTAATATTTAGATATATTCTGTAAGCATTTTACATCAATTGTTATGATTGTTACGATTGACATGGTATGTATTGACATGTATGACATGTATTGATTTCGTAAGAACCATTATGTAGGTATTTTGATCTTCAACTAATTGCTGTGGCATTTTGAGTCAGGTGAATTGCTATGATTACGTGTCAATTCATTTTCCTTCAAAATGTTAGGTCAAATGAGGTAGGTAATAGGTATTTACTCTTAGATTTTCTTATACCTATGTAAAGCTCTCGTCAGAAGAATTTTTAGTAAAAACAGCCAAACTAGTGATGAAATCGTTCCATGTCTTGAGGAGTTCCAATTTCTGTCATCTCATGGTAAACCATTAAAGTCGTAAACTTTCTATATAAGTGTAATGCAATTCATTTGTTCAAAAAGGCATAGAACCTTTGCAAATTATTGACTGCATAAATACATAAAAGTTGAGCAGTTGTATTTCCGTCTGTTTTATGGGATGTCTAGTTTGTTAGGTGCGCGCGTGCTTTGTTACAATTACATTAGACCGACCTCGACCTGCAGTTATTAAATTCGGTTCAAAATTTCAGTTATTATTTTTTAATAACACAGTTCCAATTTAAATGTTGTAAAAGCGGCGTCATTTTTTGCATTTTTAAAAACCATCGCCGATATATCGCGTTTAAAAACTCATTAAGTGGTGCGTTCGCATGCTCACCCGTTCTAACTTACACCTGAACAGCGCTTGTTATGTTGCCCACAAAAAAAATCAATATTACCAGAGTGAAACCCGTGTTTTTACCTGCAAGTGGCTTCAAATTTATGGCCCGACAGCGATTTGAGATAACGTATTTTTTTTCCGCGCATTTACGTAGTTCAATTCGCAATTTTCTATTACGGTTTCGTATCTAGATGTGCTTTTGCGAATGATTACGTACGTGTTTTTAAGAGCATATCGCTAACATAATCTGCAGACTTGACAGCTTGATGTGTTACGGTATATTATTTATGCCGTGAAATGCGTGCGAGGATACTATTTGTACTTGAAAATATTAAAGTTCCGGAGAAATACGTTTTTATTGACTTTTCTGCCTGATGTCACTCACTCTTTGTCTGTTTTAATGAAGTTGTCAGGTGTTTAAAAAAAAATGCCTTTTTCATCTGTTTCACCACCAAAAAAGTTATTAAAAAATCATAAAAAAACGTTTAATTTAAAAAAGTTCATTTATGTGGTCTATTTTGACATTAATTGCATGTTCAAAACTATTAATAAGAGGATTTATAGTACTGAGTAGCAGTCTATTCACTAACTGGGATAAAAATGTCCTTTAAACCAGATATGCCCACTATACGTTTCAAAGGACATCGGGCAGGCATCTTTTTATAAGCTGATGGTAATTGTAACAAGTAAAATTGGAAAGTGGCGCTATGTGAATTATAAATCAGATCTATGAAACCGCGTGTTTGTAGTATTCACAATCATCTTGAAGTGCAGTAAGTGAGACACAAAATAACGTTTAATTTATGAAATGGCGGCGTATCATGATATAAGATTTGTCGGGTAAGTTTTTGCTAATTTTTTAAAAAATACTTTTGTGATTTTTGTTACATACATTCCAAATACTTTATTCTAACTTGTAGCTATCACAGATGTGATGTTGTACCGGTTGAATAAATGTTATGGTAGCAGAAACAATGGTGTACTTTTAAAAGGACAGTGCGAAAATGTAACTTCTTTTTTTATAGTGGACTTACCCTTGATGAAGCATTATCAATGATAGAAGATGTTGATGTTTTACGATCTGCAGACGCATTCGAAATAAATATAATGCCACCAGATCCAAATTGTGGCTCAAATAATACTGATGAAGATTCCGGGAATGTTCATATAAACAATTTACCCGGGAGTCAACTTCGCGCTGCAGCTGAGATTCGTATAATAGGAGACACTGCTGATGAAGAATGGGATGAAGATGACCTTATTCCATTATCAGAACTGGCAGAAAGAGAAAGAAGAAAGAGAATCACTCCGAAAACAGTTCACAAATGGGAAAAGGGTAATTTACAGAATCCAATTCTGAATTTAGAATGGCCACAGTTGAACACAGTTTGTAACCATAATTCACCATTAGAACTATTTGAATGCTTTTTTGATGATGAAATAATTGACATGTTTGTGACCTATACCAATCAGTATGCAGCAAGTAAAATAGAAAATCCGAAGTAACACGCGAAGAAATGAAGACATTTGTTGGCATATTACTTGTAAGTGGCTATTCTATTGTACCACGGCGGCGAATGTTTTGGGAGCAGGCAAAAGATACTCACAATTCAGTAATATCAGAAACCATGCCTAGAAATAGATTTGAACATATTTTAACTAATATTCACTGTTGTGACTGTGAGGGACGGGAGGTTAAAGATGATAATAGAAAGGGGATGAATTTATCCTTTTCCTTTCAACTTTACCACTTCTACAAGGCCTCGTCGGAACACTATGTCTCAACGAGAGTAAGAGAGAAGATTTATTATCACTCAAAATAATCAACAATTTACACTTCTCCTTACTCTTTCACCAAAATTTTAATCAACCCACAAAGGACCCAAATAGCAATTTCTTTGTTTGTGCGTAACTGGTTTTAGGATTTGCAGCCAGAAAATGCTATGGAATTCTCTTGAAATGGGATGAGATTTTAGCCCTTGCCCCGCCACACATATAATTTTCGGGATTAACGAAAAAAATTACATTCTTTCTTTTAAGAATACCCTTGATTTGAAAATAAACAGAAAATCTACATAAATAAATATTATATTAAACATAACTAAATAAAGGCGAACATAATTATACAAATTTAACTTAGAATAGGTACTCACATTCTTAGTTCACAACACAAACTAAATTACAAGAAATTACATACTGTTATGACAACTGATTATGATCTCCGATTATGATCCCGATTATGATCTTCGATTATGATCTTCGATTATGATCTTTTTTTATGCAGATCGCGGGGTTTTTATACAAAATGTAGGTACGATCAGTTCCGAATTCTATCGACGCCGAAAACCTACGACAGATAACGAAATGATTGACATCCGTTCCCACGCGCTCAAGGTTTTAGCACCTGCGTCGCGTGTCGAGGTCATATCTGTAGGCGCCGCCGAGATGCATTTTTTCTTATCTCAAGTTTGCGAAATAAATCCAATGCATGAATTTACTTGCATCTTGTCACAATATATTCTAAATAAATAACAATTACAAATTGATTTTGACAATTTTAAAAGTGATTATCTAATATACAGCACTCTAGTCAAATTACACAAATCTCACAACTTACACAAATATGAAATTTAAATACAAATTCAGATTATTATAGAACAATATATGGGAGAACATAAAACAGATTCAAAATAATTTTACAATAAGAAAAACAGCATCTCATAATTAAATTAAGCAAATGTTAGTTTACAAAACATTAAAACATAGGCAAAATAATAAAAACAAACGATACTTTCTCACCCTTAGACCATCGCAGCAGGTACAAAGAGACTGACGGAATTCAACACTCACTCCGATTATGGAGATGTCGATGAACACATATTCGCTAGCAATGTCTTGTTTCTACAAGGTTCGGGGCCTTATATATTGCAAGGAGAATGGAAAAACCCTATGACTCATCTGTTCTTCCCGATGAATCATCTCGGTAGTTTGCTTGCATTTCTGCAACCTTGAGTGAGTCATCCTTATATGAGTCATTCTCTTTGACATTTGCCTTAGTGAACACGTGCGTATGAGTCATACATTACATAAAACACAGATGTGCTCTACGTTGGTGGTCTAAAAGGTCAGCTCTGACTCATATCGGTGAAAACGTTTGTTTATATATATATATTTTTTTTTTATGGGTATGATTTATCGACTTGAACTTACGTACTGAATTTACATAATTATGAAATGCTCGATTTCTTACATGACCATTTAAATTTAGATGAAACAGATCGGTTTGCTAAAGTCAGACCTCTTTCTCAAAAGATGAATGAAAGATTTTTGGCTTTTGCCGCAGTAGAGCAGAATCATTGTGTCGACGAAGCCATGGTGCCATATTTTGGACGCCATGGCTGTAAACAGTTTATCAGGGGTAAACCCTTGCGTTATGGCTATAAACTGTGGGTTGGTGCAACTTCTACTGGTTACATCGTTTGGTATGAGCCTTATCAAGGAGCTAAATCTGAGATTTAAGACTGTTATAAACCAATGGGTTTAGGTAATTATTATTACCTAATAATAATTATTTTACCAGTCTTGGTTTGATAGATGAATTGACAAAAAGAAAAATACAAGCAACTGCTACAATTAGAAAGAATAGAATAAATAAGTGTCCATTAAATTCTGACGCTGAAATGAAAAAGAATCGGGGATCTTTTAACAATAGAGTAACTCATGAGAAGAATATTCAAATTGTCAAATGGTGTGACAATAACTTTGTTTATATGGTATCCAACATTTTTGGAGTGGAACCTCTACACCCAGTTACCAGATACTCTCAGAAAGAGAAAAAAATAATAGCGGTAATGCAGCCTAACTGCATCAAAAAATACAATGCCAGTATGGGCGGCGTGGATAGAAGTGACCAAAACATTGCTTTATATAGAACGGGCATAAGGGGAAAGAAGTGGTATTGTCCTCTTATAATGCAAATTTTAGACGCCGCTGAATAAAACGCCTTGCGGCTGCATAAACATCAAGGTGGCAAACTTGATCATCTAGGGTTTAGACGAAATTTTGCTGTTTCTTTACTTCAATCGTACGGAAGTAGTAGAAACAATAACCAACCAGAAGATTTAGTAGACCATCTCTACTGGAAAATGTTGAATCAAGATTTGATCGAATGGACCACTATGTAACCGAACAAGAGAAGCAAACACGATGTCGCGTTTGCCACAAAAAAGTGTCGACAAAATGCTTAAAGTGTAATGTTGCTCTACACGTTAGATGTTTTATAGCCTACCACACCAAAGATTAAACTAAAACTTTATATTTTTTATCAGTTTGGCTTTTGCTTATATAATAAAAATGTTGAAAAACTGTTGATCATATTTGCCCACTGTCCTTTTAAAAGTACGCCACTTTTTTCAAAAACCAAAAGAGAAAATTTTTTTTAGGCATTTTTCTGAAGTTTTCTAGTTAATATTTTAAACAGAAAACAAATTTTTAAAGAGCTTTTCGAGGAAAAAAAATTCTGGGCATATCTGGGTTAAGTTTAGGTCCTAAAGGTTTCAGCAATACATTTTTATTTATGTTATTAGAGACCAAATTATCACAAATCTATCAGGAAGAGTATCTGTTTTACAAAATAAAAATGAACTAGCTTGAAATATAGTATGTTCTTTCGTCTTATGAATTTGGGTTATCATAATATTTAACAAATGTGAAACATGTTCCTGGTAATATTGTTTAGCAGGGGCCCGATTCTCGAGTCGTGCGAATACATTCGTATACGAAAATCTCGTACAAAACTATACAAATTGTTCGAAAATTGCGTCATTTTGACGTCATTTTCGTTTACGAATGTATTCGCACGATTCGAGATAGCGTGATGTGAAATTAAGAAAAAAATATATCTATATTTGTTTAAATACATACGCTACGGTCACTGTATAATTTAGTTAAATTACAGTAGTTAGTTTAATATTATGCTTTAAAACTCGGAACAATAATACTTGTGACTGATGATTATTTCCATAATTTACTGCGTTCGCATGTTCAAGCACATAATAAAGTAATTTTCGTGTTACACACGGCCGTAAAACAAAACGGTCCGAATATTTCATCGTGCGCCCCTGTCAGTAAACCCAATACATCAGCGGACACGGTAAAGAAACACAATAATATTTCACCCTTTTGTGAAACAAATAATATGCAAATTTTAATGGCGCCCATTTAACAGGAGCACAGTTTCGAAAGAAACCACATGAAACGGCATCAGCACGTTTCATCAAAATGAATGCACGCCGGTTTTTGTTCGGTTGCATGACCGACTGGTATAGCATGACCGCCTGTCAATGCTGAAACTCCCTCTCAAAGACTAAATACACCAACTGTTCGATAACATCAAATATATACGTTATTTATACATACTTCGCAAACTATCATAATATACTTACATGTATTCAGTGTGCTCTTGCTTGAAAAAAATGGAAACGGGAATGATTACCGATAACATGTCAGCAGCTAATTATTTGCCCGTTTTATACCCTACTAACGTGTACACCCCTTTTCGTACATAAAATATAAAATCGTGCAGCATTTAGGTACTCTGAAAAAGGTAGTGTGTGTGTGTTTTCGTTCCGGGGAAATAAGAGTAAATCAATCGAAAATAAAACGGAATTCGAAAGGGTTCTCACAGAGTCGTAAATTATATGTGCGGATGCCTCGAATAAAAAGGAAATAATGATAGATAAAACACGTGTTTTACGGCGTTCACCATTGAGTTTCTTTCACCTTTCTCAACTGTCATGGCGTTCAGTTTCTATTACGCATCGTGAAATTTTTTATTCGCCTGTTTTTTTACTGCGAAACGTACGATTCCGCCTTGCAAAGTTTTACATACCACATTACAGAAGGAATAACATTTTCATGGTTTTGCATTAACCTTTCCTTCAAAAGAGATACGTTACTCCCACAAAACTAAATAAAAAAAAAATACTTTGTGCATTTAGAAAGTAGGAGGAACATTGATTTTATCAGTCTTTTTACATACAGCGTGTTGTCGAATAAGTTTCACATATTGTAACCACAACTGATACAAAAGAAAAGAAGCGAAGTTACGACATACGTTTGAAAAAAATGTCAATAGTAACTCCGGAAAAATATATGTTTAGTTTTTGCATAAAACGTTTGAGAACCGCTGGCTTTGATTTAAAGCCCCGGACGGTCCGAACGGCTGAGCGAAATTTATTATTATACGCAATAAATGATAGAGCAGTAAACCCGCAGATGCGATACAATAAACGTTGAGACAGGTCATTTAATACTTTCGTACGAAAGGATACGGAGATTCCCAGCTGATTTTTAAATTAATATTTAAGTAATAGATATGCAGATTTTTCACAAAATAATGTTTACATAATAATTTTATTTCCTTAATTAAAAATAAAACAGTAATCTTGATTCCTATTTAACAATAAGTAAAAAAAATTGATAACGAATAATTCAATAAAGGTAACATTCTAAAAGTATTATTGGAACAAAAAGTGCCGAATTTATTATCCCTTAATTTATGATTCTTTATTACGTTCAGGCTAAGCAAAAAAAATTCCGAAAGATCGCGGAGATACTGCGTGTACGCCTGTTCACAGTGGCAGCTGATTACGATAGTTGCAAGTGTTGTGTTGAAATTTGCCTTTTTTAATTATTGGACGTTCTTTATCATTTAATATTCTGAAAGCAAATAGTAATTTATACGTGAATTAAACAATAAACGATCGTACTGTTAAACTCGAGCGATAAGATTGGACCTAATTACTTTATTACAGTAATTGATTTAAGAATGTTCTCAAAACTTAGGGAAAGCGTTAAACTAAACATTTGTAGGTGCTACTGTAGTGTGCGGTCTACCTGCATGTTTCTACTGTAGTGTGCAGTCTACCTGTACGTTTCTAATGTAGTATGCGGTCTACCTGCATGTTTCTAATACCGGGTGAATTCTTAATTCTTTTTATCAACCCTTGCTATGAAATTTAGATTAACTGAAAAATAAGTCATTGCACTGTTTTAGGTTATTTTAAGTCAAACTGAGACATGCCGCCCAAATATCATAGCAAGACTTGATAAAAAAAAATTAAAAAATCTGTCAACATATTATGCGGTGTCTACCTGCATGTTTCTAATTGTTCTTCCCGAAACTTGTAAACAAAAACAAATTAATCCTTTAATATGCCAAGTTGTAACAATATCCTTCATCTTAATGAATATCCCTAATTTTAATAGAAAAACATTTATACCGAAACAAGTAAATCCTTTAATTACTTCGTCACAAACAAATAGGGTCAAATTAGAGATTAGCATGTTTTTCAAATATATTTTCAGAGTAGAACGCACTTTACAATAGGTAGATATCAGACTCGCAGGTAGAACGCACACTACAGTAGCACTCATTTGTATTTAGTGCAGTCAATGCATTTATTTATTTGACGGAACCGAAAAAAATGTTCGCATCCGCAAAATTCTCCTGTCACCAATTTGTTCCTTATCAATGTACTTATAACTTACATTCATTATTTTAACATAAGAAATTAACAAATTATATCACATAGTGCGTTATTGGTTTACAAAGTGTGAAATATGACGATGTAATTATTGTGGATTATTTAATGAAACAGATGTCCGAAGATTCCGTTTCAAATTTTATTGCGACACTAACCCAATGACCGTAACATTTGCGATATTTATCATTTTACGATGCGTCTATAAAAATCGCAGACGCACTGATGAACGAACAGAGGTTTTCAAACAAAAGGCTCTTGTGCTAGGTCAGTTTTTTATTTTCGAGCAAGAACATTGATATTTGCCGAATCAATTCCTTATGTGATGAAGAACTTACAGTATTAATATGTGAAACTTATTCGATTACACGCTGTATTTCAGGATTATGAAAATATTAAAGTCATCTAGGCACTGAATTTTAATGAGATACATAAATTTAAAAAAAAGATGAAATGAAAGTGGAACGAAACTACAAACTAAATTCTGATTATTTCTTTTTCCTTAAATACGAGGGGAGCTTAAATTTGACCTGGACTTTTTAAATTTCTGATTGATAACAAACAACAATATCCAAATTTACTTCATAATATTCCGTAAATATGGACAGTTGATCAAACATGTTTGTCGGTGCTGTACCTAGTTCTGTTGTACGGCGAATTATCATTAAATTTTTATGTATTGAGGTTGAGAAACCTGGAACGAATTATTACCATTGATAAATCTTGGGTGTACCATTAAATCCCACGAAGCAAACAGAGTGGTATGAAATGGCGGCACTCAAATTTATCGCCGCCAAAGAAATTAAAAGCTGTACCGTCAGCAAACAACGTGATGCTTATTATAGGATATTCACGGTCCAATTTTAACAGATTTCTTAATTGACCTTAAGATTATAAATTCAAAGTTTAGGTCCCTTAGCCAGGTACTTGAGACGCAAGAAATTTATGTCGAGTGAGTAGGTAATAGAAACGGTGCAAATTTGGCTTTGCAGACAACCAAAAGAATTTTTCTTTGTCGGTATTTGCAAGTTACGTGGTCATTGGGATAAGTTTATATTAAAGAAAGGACATTATTCTGAAAAATAAAATTTCATTATTAACTCGTCGTACCATTACTAAATGTTATAAAGTACTAAGCATTAATACATAATTATAAATTAAAGTATGTAAAATTTCCATTTGATTTCTACGAATAACTTCTACATTTAGTTAAATGAAGATGTTTTGATACATAAAACGTTAAAACCTTTTGAAAAACGTTAAAAGCATTGTAAGCTTACACACAAACGTAATAGTTCGAAACGTAATACAAACGGAATAAAAAGTAATGCAGGGGAAAAACGAAGGGCATTCAAAAGAATAACGAGAACACAGAGAATATCAAATAAATCTACAATTACAAATAGGAGCTACTGCAGCGTGTTCACTTATTTCGCCATCACAGTAAGCCATTATGTCACACGAAATTTGCATATTTGTTGCGCTTCCAGTCGACGCAATCAAAAACTAAGCTCTGCCAAAGGCTAATTCAACTTAACATTCAAATACCCGTTTTTCATGCAGGCGAAAGCTCGTCTGCATGCGTTTGCACTGCTCGAATCGATTATTACTTTTTTTTAAATTTTATTGTAAATTCTGTGTTGTCCGCAAACATGGCTTAGGTGAGTGGATCTTTGAGTGGGGACATCTCTGGGGCCCGAAACCAAAAGTCCTTAATGTGCATCACTGTTCACCTCTCGAACTACGTAGGGATGAAGAGGGATGACTTATCGGCACAAGTGATCCCGGCCAAATTAAATAAGGAATATGATGGATAAAGTTGCGTGCGGATGACGATTTATCAAGGGCCCGTCAAAATCCATTATTGTTCGGCTTTTTAAATTGCTCCGTCGCCGTCTCTTTAGAACTTTTGTTAACCGAAGACGGTGTCATTGCTCGGCTCTTCCAAAGCAAAATAATAAAACTTATATGTGACAAGCCAGATAAGTTTTACAAATACTTTTGATAATAAAAATGACGAATATCATACTAGCCCACAACATTTTCAAGTCAAATGAAATTAACTTTTCCCATCAAATTAATTCTTTTTGTAGTGTCGGTAATAATAAGACGGAATATAATAGGTACACGAAGTAAATATCACATATTTACTTATTTACAAGATGATGATGAAGGTTTTTTTATTATGTTAAAATATTTAAAGTAATTTTCTTTTAAGTGCACTCAATTAAGTACCCACCTCGTAAAACCGCTTTTAATTAAAAACACGAACGCAACGAAAATAAAGATTATAAATTGTTTATATAGGAAGCAAGTGCAATTTCCCTTTTTCATCATCGTCCCGTGGTAAACAAAGGCGGCAGATTTTTCCGCCGTCGTCGTTCCCCTTTTGTATACATAAGCATATGGTAAACATTACTCAAATGATTGAACATTAAATTGCACGGGGCCCGAAAACGATTCGCGACACATCAACCGGAAGATCCTATTTAATGTTATTATAACTTCATTGCGATGCATTTTCAATTTGGGGTGGCGCGAGACGAGTCGGGGGGCGCAGGGTGGCGGTGGCACGGCGCAAATTTATTTTGTTCCGAATTGAATTAGATGTAAATTGTTTCCGCCGTCATGTAGTGTAACACAATTTATTCGGAGCGTTCACTAAATTAAATATTTATGAATTTTCCGATAGCTAGTGAAAACTGTAATGAGCAGCAGTAAAAATCGTTTTATTGATGCCCGAACGTCACATGGCTTTTAGCGTTTAATACGAAATTAACAAATAATCTCTTCCAGCTGGCGTGACCTTTTGTTTCCATTTCCATCGAATAAAATAACAAAGCATGTGATTAAAAAATACACAACAAAAATACTAAATAAATTTTTGCCCCGAGCATTCCAGGAGGTTCAAAGACTACGGGACAGTAATTGAGGCAACGCAACGTTGTTTAAAGAATAAATTGCTTTATAATGTGACCCAAAACAAAGGCAAATTAATGCCAATTTATCAAATAAATACAGGAATTTCAGTGCATGCATTTTTAAATGTTGTTTTTTTTTTTTCATTTCTATTTGCCGCATTCATCAAGGAAATGTTTTTAAATTGTAACAAATATCATTATAACTTTAATAATTAAATCAATAATTACGTATCCCAATACAAAAGAAAAGACAATTAATATTAATATTATCAAACAACCATGTGATTGAAATAATAAAAAAAGTGTATAAAATGAATGTAGCAATATAGTCAAAAATTAATTCGAAGAGAGAACACCATTTAAACCACATTTAAAACGTTTGTTAAGTTCCTAATTTCTAAGCAGATAAATTAATTTTACCTCATCAAACGTTCAGTCTTTTTGCCTTCCCATAATTCAAAATTTTTTAGACATTTTAATTTACTTGATTTTTCACGAAAACCGATCTGAGCAACAATCGCGACAAGAATTAAACACGCAGAGACAGGTTGGAAGCTGTGACGGAATCCGAAATCGATTTTACTCCCCGAACTGCAGTACATATTTAAAATATTATTATCTGGTCTTGTAACTAGGTGGCTGACATAATGAACCAATCAAATTTAAAATTTTTGTCTCGTGCGAAACCTCTAAGTAAGCTTTCGCCCAGTACGCGGGATCATAACGCGCCACCACTTGCTGAAAAAGCAGAATTTTCCTAACTTGCCGCTTTAAGGCTATTCAGAATGGTGGCATCCGCTATAAGAATTAAATCTTTCCCCGTAATCCTATGCAGAGTATCTGAGTAACTTAATATTTCTTTTCCGTCCTGAATGGAAAAATTGGTCCCTTGGTTTACGCTAAGATATAGATACGCTAAGAATTGATGTTAAATCTACGTTTTAATTCCCTGCGTCGAAAATTTAATTTTGTTACAGTTTAATTTCACCGTAGCGAGTTCGCAACGCATTTGTAGCGAGCTGGCAACGTCACTTGTGTGTATACCTTGTCTGGACATCCGACAACACTGTAAATCACGCCGGAAACGGTCGCTTTAAAATTCTGTCTTCATACTGGTTCTTTATTCGAATATATTTACGTCATAATTTTCCCATTGATCACGTCATTTCATCTCGTTAGTGTTGCCGGAAGTATTCCATGCTTTCCGCAATTTGACCACTTTCGTGTCTGCCGTCTTGTGGGATAACACGTAACGCCTGGCTCTCGTGAATTGTTGCCAATTTAGTGTAATATTCAAGAAATATACAGTTTGACTGGAGTATCTCACACGGCTCAGTGAAACGCGTTTCTCGTTTTAAACCAACGACCTCGTTAATTGAAGGTAATGTTCTGAACATTTCTTAATAGCGTCGCAGTAATTAATGGCCGTCTTTCTTGTCCTTTTAGGATCGTTTTTTTTTTTATATCTCTTTTGGGGTCTTAACTACCCTATTATTATGGCGTAATCACTTTGCCGATCATTTGCTGATTTACGTCTCGTTTGGGGAAAAATCTAGCGAAGTAATCGCAGTTGTCTTGTGATTTCAAGTTCCATGAAGCGTCTCTCGCAGTGAACAAGTACGTCATCTGTACGTGACTACACGAACCATGCAACATACGAACTTCAGGCGACAGAGAGTGACGTATTACCTCATTTATTTATTTATTTATTTTTATATCGTTCTCGGACTTACAATGAAGTGGCCGATACTGTGGCAATACTTTGATTAAAGTTAATATATTCAAATAACCGGTTAGTCGACATTGCCATTAAGGCACCTTCTGTGCAATCAGATCTGATTAACCGCGTGCCGTGTGAATTAATTATTTTATTTTTAACTAAGTGCATTTAAAGTTGACGAGTTGAAACAACTGTAGTTATTTAGTTTGTTGTGCACTAATATATTTGTTATACAATGCGTGTGTGTTTTGTTTATGCCAAATTCTACTCTGAGCGCATCAATTGAGACAAATCTCCTGAAGGCTAACATTTACTTGAAGCGTCGACGAGACCTCGGGAACGGTTTTCGAAGTGGATTCTGCAATTGGGGGTTTATTTTATTAGTACCCCTCCCTCCTTCACTGAGCTGGCTTGGAAGCAGTTGTGGTAAAGCAACGCTTACTTGTCACCTGGTATTTCAAATTATTCAGGAGTATTAGTATTTACACTTTTTGGGGTAACAATTTCTTTTCTGTTGGTACAGAATTCCGATTTCTTACTGAACTGTTTGGCAACATACGACATACATGGTGTTAAAAACTTGATGTTTTTTAAATTTTTCCTAAAAAAAAGTACGTCTAAAGGTTATTACTGACTAATAAAAATCATCCATGAGTTTAGTTTAGAGATTTTTGACAATAAAAATCACATACAAACCCTTTCAATTTTGTCAATATTATTTTAGGAATTTATTCAAAAATAATCCCTCATATTTACATGGGCTTAAATTATTTCCAATATGGAAACTCAAACAAGTAAAACAGCCTGTACAGAGCATTATTAAATTACACTCGCGCATAAATCGCCATTTATGACATTTTACATAAATTTACTGCCATTAAAACTAATGCACTAACAACGCACAAATCTGGCCCGCTTTAGCGTTCGTTCGCCGATGGGGGTGGAAGAAGGGGTGGGCAAAGAGTTCTCATTATATTTGCCGTGCCTTTTTAATCAGGAGAGAAAAATCTCGCGGGCGTGCAAGCGAAAATCGGACCCGGTGACAACTCACTCGTACGGCACGAAACGAGAAATTCGATAACGCGTCACGTTTCTGGCTCTGCTGTTCGTGGAAGTAAAGTATTACGGACAGAATTTTGACAGCACGACATATCGGCATAAAAAATAAGCACGATCCATTATCATTTCACGTTCTAACAAAGAACGAAACGAGTTTCATGTTAAAGCGTGATAAAAGCCGTTGCCCTAATTGTTGAATTTGTTTACACTTGCAGAGAGAACGGTTGCATATAAAATAAACTTTTAGATATAATTAAGTATAGAAAATTGTTAACCCTTACAAATGGGTTAAAAAAAATAGCAATGGGTCTGTAAGAAACCGGCATTCTGTACAAAAGTGTTGCAAACATAAAAATTCAAAGAAAAAAATTCTGCATCATCGTAAAAAAAGAGGGTAATTTTATTTAAATTAAAACAAAACACTAGCATTATATGTCACTCTTATCTTTACGGACCGTCTAAGAATTGTAGCTGTAAAACCGTGAGGAAAATGCTAATATCACAAATATACACCTGCATCATTGAGTGGGCGGGTTAAGAGTTATCTATTGGCGAAAACGTTTCGTTTGGAAATTTCGCGGGGGATGAAAATGATTCTTTCTTCTTTTTCTTACACGTCTTTTCCGGTTCTTTAAGGAACCTTTTGTTTATCTTGTTCTTCTTTATATCTTTAAATTTTTCTTCCAATCTTCTTTTTACAGGAGTATCTGTCAATATTGCAGTTTCACGTTTTCGGCTGTCATTTCTATTTGCCAATTTTCTCTTTGCTGCCTTTGGCAAAGGTCTCACTTCTAATGAAGAAACGTGCGAATGACTGGGGTTCAGGATCACCCAAAGGTAATCCAGACTAAGTTGAAACTAGAATCTGCTGTGCAGACTGGGGTAAGGATTGCGCTTCAGCCTCTTCTGAAGGCTGTGCTCTATCTGTGACATAATTCGGAGCAAAATCAGCATCAGTGAAGATTACTGGATTAAAGGGCGATATTCCGGAGCATTGGAATACTGCTTGAATGGTCATTGGAGTCATTGCTAATGGAAATGCGCGAGCAACTATGTTTGGGACGTCATAGATTGTCATCGTTTTTCCCTGATTACTTTGTAATCCACTCACCACAAGCAGTATTGTAATACGCTTTAAACGGCCCATAAACAGAACGGTCCAGCGACTGGAGTTTATGGGAACAATGCGGAGGAAATGATAACATGACTATTCCATTAACTTTAGCGAAATTGAGTCCATCAATACTAAGGTGAGATCCGTGATTATCAAGAAGGAGAAGACATGATTTTTCGGGTGTGCTTCTTGCGTGATTGTGAAAATGTTTAAAAAAAACATAAAATCGGCTTCTTTCATCCATCTTGATTGATTTGCTGAACCAGCTGAACTTTGAGGCGCCGCAGCAATAAAATGAGACTTGAAGTGTACTCTAGGGAAAGTGAGAAAGGGAGGGATATGATTTCCAATTGCAGAGGCTGCAGACGCTAAAGTTATTAGGACACCACGTTCAGCAGAAATAAATAAATTCTGTGAACCAGTTTTCGCTAGCTAGCTCTTTCTTTTTCCAAGAATTTTTCCAAGGAATATTGAGAGTATTAGCTACACTGACCTGGAGAGCAAGGACACGAACTTCTTTAAGTGTCAATCTAAGAAAAAATATCAGAGGCTCTCAAAATACATATATTCCGTCAATTCCTTTTCAATCCTGTCAGTTAAAACTCTGGGCATATCCAACATTAATAGAAGGGATGACAATAGTTGCATCATCAATTTTGTCTTAGGGAATTTTCTTACAATATCTTGCTAATGTTCTATACTTAATTTATATTTAATTCAAGTGCCGCGTGTCTTATGGACTTCAGGCTTGTAGTCGTACCCCTTTCTGACTATTCCTTTTTTTGACCGTGACTCGACGCATTGACGCCGCGCCGCCCTGTTTAGACACGGGCTGTTTAAAGACTTTCTCCGCCGGATTGCATCTCGTCGATTCTTCCAATCTCATCTTGACAGCTAGCTGAGTGTCAGACAGAATTTATCACAAGGTCGGATTTATTTTGCTTTATTGGTTATCTATTGTTTGTTTTAAAGGCTGTGTTACGTTAATTAAATTTTAACAGAATAATTTTGAATATTCAATCGTTCGTAAACGAAAGGCAGATCTGTTTCTTGTTTAACGTTTTAATTAATCGGTATACCGTTTACTATTTTCTTACTCAACTTATTGAGACCCCGTCTGGGTTTTACGATTTGCTTATATTTATGTTTTAAATTTTTGAGTGACACCAAATAGAGGCAAGTGTGCTCAGCTGGTGATTTTATTTATATTTTATTTATTTTATATGTTTGACCTCGACCTATTCTCCAAGAGTTAGCCGGCTGTGTTGGAGAACTTAAATTGCCCTCCTTCAATTTGCTGTCCTTCAGGTAGGTTGCAAAAACATGTGATTTTGCGCAATGAGTTGAAACTGTAACAATCAGTCCTTGTGGTTATAGTATACAAACAATTCGAAGAACATACTCTGAGCTCAAACCTTGAGAAACATGATGGTATTCGCAAATGGACACAGGTGTGGGCGTACTAAGAAAAAACAAACAAGCAGAATAGAGAAATGGCACATCTTATATCTAGAGTCTACGGTTTTGAACGTGTATTGAAAGTACACGTGCACACGGAAATCCGTGTAACGACATTCGCCAATTAAATACACGTGTTATCAATTCAGGTGTAATTAACTCTTATTCTACGTGTACACGGATATAATTACACGTGTATTTTAACACACGGGTCTGTTCGATACGTTCAAATCCAGGTTACCTAGCAACGGATGTGTTTTTGTATTAAATACACGTGTAATGTAACTACACGTGTATCCGTGAAATTAAAATTCACGAGTACCCGTGTATTTAAAATTACACGGATTACACGTATACACGTGTACTGACATATAAGTGAAATAGAGAGCTCTACTTATATCGGTAAATACATTTTCATTCGGATGTCATTTTACCCCTCTTAGATACGCCAGATAGATTATATAAATAATGTGATCTGTGTTTAAATTTCGTCGCGATTTTTCTACAGTTCGGTTTCTTGATAAATTAATTTTCTCCTTAGTTTTATTTATATTCGGTAGAAAAGATTAAATTCAATCTACGAGTGCTTTTCCCTCAAATTTTGGATTATTGCCTAGAGAAACATCAGAAACTAACAAAAGCTTTAAATGTACAGAATACCGCTTTTTCTCTCCTCGAACTATTTTGACTGCATTGTGTGCACTTTTGTTATTGAACATTGATATTTGAATCTGTTTCTCACTTTCATCTAGGGGAGAAAAGTGTCTCTCCAGGAGTACTTATGAAATTAATTATATTAAAAGTATAGGTTTCTTTAATCTCCTTTCTTCTATCATTTATTTTCAATATCGTTCGGTTGTTACAATGGTATGGAGTACGGGTACCCTTGAGTAGTCCGGGGCCCGGGTGTTTTGCACTCGGTTCACCCCCCCCCCTTGAGGCCGGCCCTGGTTCGTGGTACTTTAAATTGAACATAGCGAACGAAACTAAACGAAAAAGAAACATTTTCTTTTATTTTTATGTCGGGACAAACTCGATTTATCCCTCTGTTTTTACTTTCATGACCGCAGAAAGCATGACATCTGGTGGGATTTTTCGTCTGTTAATCTTTTTCTTGTAATTTTGAACCACTACTTTTAATAAAGTAGTAATTGTGTTTCACTTTAATCTCGGTCGCAAAATCACAACACATAACGAATTTTTTTAATTTTTTGACGCTAAAAAATCTCGTACAATAGCTCACAGTTTCACTATCGGTTTATAGCATCGTCAGAAGTGAAAAACAATTTCACTCCTATTACATTCGTGTATTAAAAACATGTAAAAAATTGTTAAAATCAGTTAAAATATATACTTAATTTAGTAAGGATATGAAAATTTGAAATTCCGGATCCGGAAGTCCTACCATAAAGCTGAAAATAACATAACGGTTGCTCTGCAGGGTTGTTTATAATTGAGGCCGCCAGCGGTCGTCCCGGAATTACATTCTTAATTGTTGTTTATTATAATAACTCAAATAGTGGAACGAGGCGACATTTAAATTATACGTAATTAGTAATTATGTGTATTCTTGTTTGTCCGTAACTTGAGTTTACTTTGTAGCACGTTTATTTGACCCAACGGCGACGCCCCACAGGAAATTATTTACGGAGTTAAACATAGTACCTACTTGCCCGTTTTTTCCTTTACTGCGCTGGATTTAAACAAAACAAAAATTTATTTGTCTAGATTTACTAAGCAACTTTGTTTGTGTTCGTTCATTAAAACTGTTGTAGTATAAATGTTAATTAGGCAAATCAAAGTGCATCTAATTATCTGCTTTACTGCCTTTGCACGAGAAGGATTATGAGTTTTACCGGAGGATAACAAAGCTGCAACTCTTTCAAATAGCTCGAAGCGTATTTGTTATAAACTACATTTCCTCTTAGTATAAAATAAAGCAATAGCAGCTGAAATTTAACTAACAATAATAATTGTTTTGAATATGGTTTTGTACCGCGAATGTGCGCGTTTGGACTTCGGTTGTGTTCCTAAACCAACTTACATAACAACGTCCTGCTTGTTTATACTTGCAATTTGGCTCTTGTTAACTAAGCAAACTGAACGGTTTCCTCGTAGTCAAATGTAATCTTTACTTGGCTTCCTTGATAAAATAATAATGATTCCAATCTCGAATATATAAAAAGTGAGCAAATAAAAATCAGATTAGAGTAGGCGGTGCAAAGAAAATGTATGTCTGTGATTAACTGAATTAATTAATGCAATACATTCATGGACTGTCAAATTTATTGACTTTTCATTTAATCACAGACATACATTTTCTTTGCACCGCCTGCTCTAATCTGATTTTTAGTTGCTCACAGGTTATTTGCTTTCCATATATACATAAAGTTGCAATTTGTGTTCAAATAAAATAGTAAAGCAATTTTAAATAAAAAATTTAGCTAGGTATTGAGCTAGACGAAAATATTCTATCCTCGTATGTAGTTTTCTGTATTAAGTACCTACTTTCTTTAATCTCTTTAGTCTTATTGTAAATTTATTTTTCACAAGCTTTTAATCACACAAATCCGGAAGCCTAATCTACACATTCAAATTTATTATTTAGCTCAGAAAATGTTAAGCAGCCCGTTCCCTAAAGCATTTACGCACGATATCGAGAGGCATTTTTAATTCGGCCTCTCCAGATTTAAATAAAACCCTTTTTCGCGTCCTAATCCGAGCGCGCGGACGCCATCGGACCCTTTTGGTGAAGAAGATTTAGTCGGTCGCTTTCGCTTCTAAAAACAAAGTTTATCGATTCCCGATCGGCTCATACGAGCAGAAGCAGAAACACGTTTAATTATTAAAAGCAAATCCATCATAAAGCGTCAACGGTCGCACGTACGTACACGGCCGCCTGCGATGCGTTTCCATTTTTTTTTTTTATTATTTATTCCGGCAGAATGAATTCGCGATGGTATCGGCGGAAAGTAATGCAAGGATAAGCGTCATGCCAACCCCTGTTTTCACCCTGTGCGCCGATAAGACTTCATAATGTAGCGAACAGCCGCAGATCGATTTCATTCTCGTTATTATGAGCATGGGTACCTTCGTTCCTGGTGGTTCGAGTTACGTCTGTAAGAAGGCCGTGAACAACAAAGCATAATTGGGAAAATTTACGGATAAAATGCTTAAGCGGTGATGATGATAGTTATATCAGAATGAATATCATGTGGCAATTATTTCTGGAATGTGACTACCGAAGTTCACTGAATTTCTTACCGAGTTCAAGATTCTTACCCCCTTACTCTTATAAACGTTGGAAAACACATTTTTTAGTTATTTTCGATATAGACTCCGCTAAAAGTGGCAAGGAACATAAGTTTTGTTGATAACCCATATTGCTGTGATATTACCAGAATGAGGGTTCAAAAGTATCACTAATCGTAATAAATGCACAGGCAGCAATAAGAAGAAAGCATTCATCGTTCTCAATTTTAAACCAACACCGATTAAGTATGATCTCAGGAGAGTTTTCAACGTTTCAAAAACCATTACTCCAACAATCCATTCCATGGTATGCCAGAGAAAAGGTTGCAGCATTTCAATACACATTTGGGGCCATAAAACACCACAAATTAACTACTACAACAACATAGTTATCAAAACGATCAAAGGGTACATTTCACACTCATATAATTTATTCTTGTTTACATCAATAAACAACGAAGCAGAAGAAATCCACATTTCAGGCGATGTTATAGTAGCGGCGCAGGAGTTTCCCGTTCCACGGTAGAATGTTGTCGAATGTTTCTTATTAGCAGATTCCCGAAATCTTAGTCGGTGTCACTGCCTCCCGACCATCTAATAATAGACAAATGTCAAGTACACATATAAATATGACGACTTGTAGGTAAGTTCCTCATAAAAACTCACGTATGCACGCACGTTGCGATGGAAAGAAGAATTATTAATAGCATTTCATTTTTTAAACAAACAAATATTTTATACCCCTTATTTATAGATATATGACCATTTACACTAGTTATTATTGAAAATCTTTGAGTATATCATAATCTAAAAAAAGCCCCGGCAGAATTTATAATTTATTATTTCTTATATAATCAATCACCTTCTTAAGTTCAGTGGTGACGCTTTTAAAAGACATTTGAGGAATTAAAAGCGAGGTAGATGGCAAAGATAGTTTCAAAGTGTATTGATTTTACGTAAAATTTTGCGTATTTAATACATTTCCTTCCTTGTCTTCCCCATGATGAAACCTTACGTCACATAAATCGGTTTCCAATCTGTATAAGTGCTACGTCACTTAAATGCCAATATATTTTAAGACATACCACGTATATAAAAGAGTCATTTGTTGCACGTTAGTCAAAATATAATAAAAGAACAACCTGTGAAAATAATGACAATTCCTCAGTGTTCCCAACTCACTAAATTTACTTCAATCATTGGTATACGTGTATAATATATAAAACGGTCAAGAGTCACTATTTGAGTTGGCAGTACTGAATTTTATTTTTAAATAGTACAACTGGAGTAACTTCCGGTTTTTGAAGGCTTGACACTGATAGCCGTCGCTTGAAAAGCGTCATTTGACATTTCTAATTTAATATACAAGGAGTATCGACCGTTGGGAATCGAAGTAAAATTCAAAATTATCGACCGTATTGACCGAATACCCGATAATTTTGAATTTTATTTCTAATTTAAATTAAATTGCAAATAGTCGAATATAAAATGCTCTTAATTGTATTGTCAACTCTAACAGTTATTCTTGACCACCTTGTATTTACCTTTAATTAGATTTTTATTAAACATGTTTGAATTGTCGAAGTTATCACCTTTTTCATGCCAAATAAATAAAATAAAACAGCGTACAGCGAACCGTCGGTATTTAAAAAACTGCGTGAACGTAATAATCACAAATATGTTTGAGAAAGTTTTAACAAACGAGGAATTATGTGCTTTAATTACAGACTTATTATAAACAACATGTAATGGCACTGATGTACATACCGATGTACATACTGATGTACATGTATATACCGTCATCCGATTGACACAGACAAAGACAAAGCCTTCATGTATAACATGCTTCTGTCATGTCCAATTTTGCTCTACCAGACTCAACCTGATGCTACAGGAATGTTAAAAGGTGCACGATCAATTATATTTTTTCAAAAAATTCAATAAGATGAAAGCATAGCTAGTAACACTTTTTTTTAAAAGTACAGTTCACGCGATACCATTTTTAGGAAAGGAACCCATTGAAAGTTTGCCACGTGAAAAATGATTATTTTTGGAAAAACCAACATAGAAGAATCGTTAATCGAGAAATCGAGAAAATCAGTTTTATATAACGTTTAAATTTGAATTAATTAACCCTCCCCCTGCCATTCGAAAGAGGCGTTCTCGATTCACTTGCACCGGAATTTTGTTTTAACCTCAAGTAATAATAAAAGATAAAGATATTCTGAATGCACACTAGTTAAGTGCAGTTAATAGAGAACGCTGGTAATCGTGGCCTCCAAGTAGCTTTTTATTGCGTCTTTTATAAACCCCTTGAAAAAATTAATTTATAAAATTAAAGACCCCCTCATGGGTCATATTTTTCGATTTTTAATTGCACCTTGTTGCATACGTTATATGTTCAGTAGGGCTCAGTTAAGCTTGAGTGTGACTCACCATATTTCACCGTACGTCATACAGATTCCTTTTATACATCGTACATTATGCTCAGTAGAGTAGAGTAGAGTAGAGTAGATGTCGCCTGTATTTTTTGAAATTTATTAGGTTTATTCGTAGAGCAATTTCTGACTTAGATCTGAACCGTCAGAATCGGTTGCCCAATGAAGTATTGATCGACTTTAACACCCCCATTGAGTGTACAACTTTAATGGATGCATGCTTTTGGCGGTTTCAAACTAATGAGAAACTGCTCTAGGAACAAACCTGGTGTTAACTAAATTTCCAAGCGACATCTATTGAGCATAATGTATTAAACAGCCTGTGTCATATTTTTCATTTTTTATTTCACCTTGTTGTGTACGTTAATATACAGTAGGGCTCATTTAAGCTTGACTCATCATATTTCACCGTACGTTATACAGATTCCTTCTAGACATTGCACATTACGCTCAGTAGATGTCGCTTGGATCTTTCTGAAATTTAGTAGGTTTATTCGTAGAGCAACGCGTGGATCGAAGAATTCCACAAGCAGTTGAAACGGTTCAAGCTTTATGAGTATCTAGAAAAGAGAAGCAGACACACCCAGCTACAAGAACTATATGCTAATTGACTCAGTCTCAGAGACATAAACAGAGACGTCGAATGATATATCTAGAAGACACTTAGACTCTCGAATTGAACATCAATATGTTTCCATTTTTTTTTCCAGTTGCAATATGTCCTCAATATGGCCGAGAAAGTTGCGTCACGCAACATCTGACTGATTCGAAACTGTCAAATATATTCGCCTGTCGAATTAATCACCGCTTTCAAGATCTGCATTAAATGTGAAACTTATATCAGTTTCGGATTAGTGAGAAGCTGCTGTACGAACAAACCTATTGTGAATTCTTCTTTAATTCTTCTGTGATTGGTCAATGTTAGTTCAAGTACGCCCCTCCGTACCTTGTTGTCGTTGAGTCAGTGACTGTAAGCCATTTTGTGTTTCATCAAATTGTGAAAGCTGAACGGAAAAATTAATCCGTGCTCTGGAAATAAGCACCTTACGTGTAATATAAGCATTTTCTATTGCTTTTCGAAACCTGACGACTGCGAAGTAATCTGGTAATTACTACGTATACGCGAAGTGTGTGTGCGCAATCCCTGTTGTAACGATATTTTCGTTCTTTTGGGGATATTTTTGGTACCGTTCTTGAGAAACTATTTGGTACCGGTAATTCCCGCACCGTTTGAAATAATTAGACTCCACTACTGACACAAGTACCACGCTTCGTAGTCGAAAGAGGTCTCAAACAGGAGACCTAGGTTAACGTGCTGCCCCTCCCCCTTGACCTGCAGTACCTGGCCGTCTTCTCTAGACCTCGGTTGAACAACGCAAGGTCGGATTTTTATTATTTAAAGCATTTGGCGATAGCTTATCGCAAATTATTGTTGATTCGGTATTTATAATACACACAAAAAGAACATTATATATTTTTTTATTATTAATTAAAACGATTGCTCTTCTGCCCGCATGTGAGTAACAGGAACAAATTCACATAAATAATAAAAGTTTTATTTATTATTAAATAATAAAAGTTTTATTGAACAAACACACACGAAACCAGAACGAAATATTCCTGAATAATTATAAAACGAAGAGTTTTCGAGAAGTATTTAACAAAGACAAACGAAACAAATTAGAACATCTCTTAATAATTAAAACGCATGTGCGTATATGAACACGAGCAGGGACGAAATCACATTAATAAGAAATATCATCATAAAACACAAACAAACACTGACGAATTTATCGCCCTGTAAATTAAAAATTAAACGAAACAAAAACTATATAAGTTCGGCTTCCAACATATTGGGACAAAATATAACATTACAATAACATGTAGGTATTTATATGTCCTGGAAATGAAGTATAATTTGAATGGTGTTATGTAAATAAATGTTTAACAAAAAAGTAATCGTAAAAAGAATAGATTTTTCAAATTTTTCACAAAATAGTTAAAAGCAATGTAGATTCTGTGGCTTAGGTCAACCGAAGACTGTTCCATTACGCAATCCAATAAAGCTTTAATTAATCCGGAACTACAATTAGGAGCCGCAGGTTACTGATGCAATGTTACTGCGAATTAAATGCCCAGTCCAGGTGACGTGTAATTATATTGTAATGAGGTGAACCGCGGTTGCTAATACAATGATAATGTTCACTCACCGGTAATGTTAACACATTTCGAGGAATTTATGGGACCTAATTTGCATCCGTACATACGACACATGCCATGTTTATTTACCATGGGGTGGCCAAAATTCCCGCGCGGAGAATTTCACAACCTGATCGAATCAGAATACTAATTTCTAGCATTATGTTACGTAAGTAATTAGCAAATTAAATTTGGGAAAACTTTTTTGTTTTTAATTTGTAATTTTTTATAATGACAAAGAAATGAAATAATTTTGCCACTTTATAAAATGTATGTACTCTTGTATAATGAATATCAAGTTTAATTAAATTAACAACGATTCTTAATGAATAATTTAATGGTATCATCCAGAAATAGAATCGAGAGCTTTATTAAGTCTGTGTGATCACGAAAATGAACGCGAGCCACTGTTTTTTCAATATTCAATTTGGCCCGATTAATTTAGAGCAGTCACGCGAACCCAGAAATTACTAAAACCAATATGAGTGACAGCGACTCATGTTTGTGTTCTGCCGTACACGATACCGTTACGTATCTGGAATAAATTTTCGTACACGACATCAAAACCAGCGGCAGGCAGGAAGCCCGAATACGTCACGGCGTCGATCCTGACGTAGTTCGCGCGGGAAGGGCGTCTACCAAATTAGATTCGTCCTTAAACACTTTTTAAACTTTTCCGAAATTAAAAATTTCAGAAGTTCCACGTCACAATTGAATCCGAGCGAGTCCGCTGCTGTCATTAAAATAACTCGGCGGCGTTTTCGAGAGGACTACTTAGGGGCCTAACGAGATCGCATTAAAACTTCAGAAAAGTACACAAGTAGAATTCTTATTATTAGACTTTAAGAATGGTGGGGTCAAGTTGTACGACGTAAATGTTTCCAGATCGAAGCAACTGAAAGAAATAATGTAATTGCTCCGGTAAAAATAAATCCGCTGGCCGAAACAAACATGCCTTAAATTCCTATCCTGAATCATATCACAATACTTGAACATCCATAGTTAATGAAAAATTCTATAAATTCTTTCCTCAGGGAAATATTGTTGCCATGCATCGGTTATAAAATACTCTGTAAGCAAAACACAAAGTTATGTCATTACCACTGAGCAACACTGACATTATTCAAAAGAGTCAAATATTTTTAAAAAAGCATTTCAAAAATTCTTTACAAATTCATGTAAAAATCTCATTACGTTGTTTTTTGGATTGTTCCAGTCTTGCTCAGAGTAACAATGTTTTTATACATACAAGTTTGATCAGTAAGAGCAGAGCTAGCGACAAAAAAACAGCAGTAATAATAATAACCTTTAAGATATCCTATGTGACCGAGGACGAAATGTTCAAGAGCAAAAAAAATAAACAACATTTAATAGAGTTCATTTAAACTACACACAATCGTGGAATTTTGGTTGACGAGGTGCTTCTGGGGGCAGCAAAAACCAATCATTCAGCCACAACGAAGTAACAACCGGTGAAGCCAGAACGGGGTCTGCAGGAGGTGAAATAAGTGCTCTGTGAAGCGTATTGTCCGATTGTAAAGTGTTGTTGCGCAAAAAGCGATCTAAAAATCATTCCAAAAGAGTTAAAAGTCATCGATTAAGTTAGCTTATGGTAGATTTTTAAGTAAAAAATGCAGAAATTAAATTTAGTCAATCTGGATAATTTTAGGAAGTTAGATGATGAAACGGCGTTAATAGTTAACAAAAGGACAGGAGGTATTTTTAATTAGAACAAGATTTCTTTGAAAATCAGAACAATTTAAGCTAATTTTGAGGATACGAAGTTAGAAAGTTAGGTTAGGCGAAGGAAGATTTGATTTTACGAAACAAATTAATTCACTCGGCTCGATGTAGCTTAAAAATTGTAAAATAAGTACTTCCAAATTGCTTACATTCAATTTTCCGGAATAGGAAAACTTGGAAAAATTGCGAAAATGCTTGTTCAAGCAAATGGGCTATAGGTAACATAACCTACAGAAAATTGACGCCGTCATTCCATGTGGCTGCTGTCGTTGCACCATACAGGATGTCTCAGAAAAACTATTCCTAACTTTCAGAAGTAGTAGAGGTCAAATAATTAAGCAACTTATATTAATAAAGTTGTGGCCGGAAATGTTTCCGCTTCAACTAGAAGTAATCTCGATATAAGAAGTAACTTTTCTATTTATTTCTAGTAGCTACACAATTTTAATTAATTTCAATTTATTGAGAAAACTTGAAAAGTTATAATAAATGTTATTATAAATAAATATATACATATATATATATAAATATATAAATATAAATATATTATAAAATAAATTAAGGCCACCGTTTTGGATCCATAAGTTATGACGACGTATGATTGAACGATGAATTCTTCGAAATATCTGAGGATGATCACGAGTGGCATCAAAAGTAATAATAATTCTAGCCACTAATTCCTTTTCTGTGTTGACAGGTTTGATATGATTCCAAATGATTCCAAAAATGATTTGGAGACAAAATTCGATATCGTGCAGGAAAAGGAAAGGGACCATCTTTAGAAGGACAATCGCTGGATGGTCCTATTCCTTGGCCCGCACGATCGTTAGATATTCAGTTTTACATTTGTGGTCATATTAAATCGAATGTCTATGCCAACACAGAAGTGGAATTAGTGGCTCGAATTATTCTTGTTTTTGATTTTGCTTCGTGATCGTCCTCAGATATTTCGAAGAATTCGTCGTTCAATCTTAGATCATTATAACTTATACATCCAAAATGGTAGCCTTAATTTTGAACATTTCTTTAAATCTTTCGAGTTTTGTTAATAAATAGAAAAATAAATTAGAATTGTATAGCTACCTGAAATAAGTAGAAAAATTACTTCTTACATCGATACTATTTCTAGTCCTCATTTTCTTTATTTCATTTTAACTTGACGTGGCAACATTTCCGGACACAACTTTATTAGTAAAAGTTACTTAATTACTTTACTACTTCTGAAAGTTAGGAACAGTTTTTCTGAGACATCCTGTATATGTATTTCCGTATAAATACTGGTGCAAGGCGCATCCACGACATTTTTTTACTTCGACTTTCAAAACGAAACCTTCTTACTTACTTTGTGCTTCGACTTGAAACGAAAAACTTTGTGTTTCTTAATTAAAACGTTAAAGCTTCAATCAGCTAACTAAATTGTAAAAGGTGTAAATATTGAAAAGAAATTAAAGCAAACGAAGGCAAACGGAATCGTGAGTTATTTATTTACGGTCGTCTTTTGTATTTTGTTTTGTTTCAACAATTTATTTATTTACTTTTAGTTTTTTGTTCATTTTCGTTTCGACACGAACCTGTCCACCGTATCTTCGCCTTCGTTGTTTCTTTCTCGTACTTTTTTTTTAGCAGTTTCTTACACAGCAACTTGGCGTGAGTTGCGCCGTCATTCCATGCGGCCGCGGTCGTGGTTATACTACATATTGCAGATTTATTTGTTTTTCCGTATAAATATAGGTGTAAAGCGCGTCCGCGACATTTTTTAGTTCGACTTTAAATGCGAAACCTTTTTACTTTGTGCTGCTTCGACTTGAAACGAACAACTTATTAATTAAAACGTTAAAGTTTCAATCAATCAATTAAATTGTAGCAAACGTAAATATAGAAAAGAAATTAAATTAGACAAAGACATCATCAATCAAGAATCATTAATTTAATAAATAAATAAATATTAAGTTAATTTTCAAAATAATTTATTGAAAAAAATAATAATAATAATTGGAGGTGATTGCTAGTATAATTAATATAATTTAATTTATTATATTAGAGAGGTTATGCGATAGTAACTGTTCTGTGTTAGTAACTAAGGTTGATATATGTATAAACAATAAAAAAAGGAACTGACATTTTCTTGTGCTGAAATATAGTCAGCATTTCCATTTTTACAACTGGCGACGAGATACATTAGAAGAGAAGGTTAAAATGCTTTGTGCAGAACAAATTGGCAACCAGAGAAATGGTCAGCTGTTGGTACAGCGATTCATGTTATGGCCCTTTGATGCAAATAACGACAATTGGCCACTGTACAAGGAAAGTCTAGAACATTACTTTGATGCAAATTATACTTCAAGTCCTGATAATGGAAATAGATCGAGACAACAAAGTTACATCTGTATCGATAACAACTGTATCGTTTGCATGAACCGACTAGCACCACAATTCGTTCGGTGGCCTAGAACCGACGGCGACGGCAACATCGAAATTCTGGCAAAAGACTTTTGCTTCGCTTAAAAAAATCCAGTAAGACACATTCATTATGCAGGGTCATTCATGCGAAAAACTTTTGTAGCTGTGTTAGATACTTACAGTAAGCAGCAAATTCTATGTCGTCTACTGTTACAATTATTCATCTACGTTCCATTTTTGTTCGTTTTAAACTGTCAAAAGTAATGATTTTTGAAAATACTGCATCATTCATGTCTGATGAGTTTCTCAGCAGTGTTTACAAAAATCTACAACTACACTTTATGTTTACTCTGCCTCTCCTTATGTGAATTAGACGATCCATTAAAAGCAAGTCACCAGCAGTTTCAACGCTGCCTGGGAGGATGCCTCAGAAACTAGGTTCGACCTCAACGACTTACATAGTTACGTGGATATAGTCAAAGCGGGAAGCGACTACTAGTCTATACATTTTTGGAAGACTGCCAAAATTGATTAGAGGGATGGTACCTATTTCTTCAACTATAAGGCCATGATCAAGACGAGACGAATAATGAACAGAAAGTAGAGAATATCAGGGAATTCGGTCAGGTAGTAGATTAAAAACCTTTTTTCAGTGCTAAGCTTTCGCTAAAATAGCTTCTTCAGAGCGTTCTGAAAACAATGTTGTTTGTAAGTGAAAATGTAGGTTAAAAACAATGAAAAAACTTACGAAGTTGGTTTTATACAATAAACACTAGCAACATAACATTACATTTAGTATCAGCAATACATCAACCAAAACACTTAGTTTTAAAATAAGTCAACTTTAGTAAAACGTAACATTTCTAAAGGAAACGTACAAACGTTTGAAATGAAACAAAATGGCGAGCAACAATTCGCAGAGTGAAAATTTTAAAATGCGCATGTGTGGACTAGAAATCAAATTGTTGGCGGTAAATTTGAAATGAAATTCTGAGAATTATTTTTACTGGAAAATTGTAATAAATATTCGTAAGATGAATTTAGGTTTTGAACATCAGATCTGAAGTTCATAGAATTTGAATGTCTTTTTATATGATACATTTCAAGAAATAAACGTGCTCGATAATTGATTTCTCTGTCTAAAATTTTGACATTATTGAAATCTATTGTATGATTTTGAATTTGTGAATGTTGAACCAAAGCATTGATATTTGAATTTTTATTTACCATATTTTTGCAATCCGATTTGTGTTTAGAAATTCTTGATTTGAGCCAAATGGAGGTTTGTCCTATATATACTTGATTGCATTCTGCACAAGGGATGCAATAGATGAGATTAGATTGTAAACTAATGAGTGTCTTATCTTTAATATTACTAAAAGTGAATTATTTGTAATAAGATTGTATTTAGCTATTTTTATATTAGAATTATTAATACATTTGATAATATTAGAAGTAAAACTAAGTATATGAGGAAACCTTTTATAAGTGAGATTTACATTTAAATTAGAATTATTGTTGGAATTAGAAGTGCTATTAGAATTCGAATTGTTATTACAAAAGAGAATTTTATTTACTAAACTGGTTGGATAACCATTGTTACAAAAGATCGTTTTTAATTTCATTAAGTTATTTCTGAGAAAAGAGGGATGTGAGATTGAAGTGACCCTATTTTTTGAGAGATTAGAATGTAGAACTTTTGGTTAATAGGATGGTTCGAAAAGTAATTGATGAATCTACCTGAATGTGTAGGTTTTTGGTACCAATCTAGTAAGATAGAATTATCTTGTGATCTAATGACTAAAGTGTCAAGAAAGGGAACAGAATGATTTGTTTCTTGTTCAACAGTAAAAACTAATTTTGGATGAAAACCATTGAAAGTATTTTTTGTTATTTCAATCATAATGGAAGGAATAGAACAGATAATATCATCGACATATTTTTTAATGAAAGCAAACTTGAACGGTAATGTTGGTATAACTTCATTTAAAAGACGATCCATAATTATTTGTGCTAAGATGGGACTTAAAGGAGAACCCATAGGGACTTCGGAGATTTGTTTGAAGAATTCATTATTAAGACGAATAATGTCGTTTTCAATGGAAAAGGATTAACATCCTTATTGTCATTTTAATAATCCTGTAGTAATATTTTTATCCCTTGGATGTTGACCGGTAATCTAAATGTTTCTAAGAAATGGCCGAGGCTGGGTTGCTCAGTCCTAGTTTAACTTTAAACTCCTGTTTATTTCCATGGTAGAAATTATAAAAACAATTGTTCCTATGGAAATAAACAGGAATTTGAACTTAAACTAGGACTGAGAAACCCAGCCCGAGTTTATAAAATATTTGCTTACATGAGATACAGGTAGGTAAACTATTCTCGCCCTTACATTTATGTACGATCAATTTTTATTTAATTTTATCTCAAAGATTAAGTTCTGCTTACTTCTGCTGGTCTAAAAAAAGTAACTGTTCTAATTTATAATATGTAAAAATGTTCTAATTTGTGATTAAGGAAATTTAGAAGTTGCTAAAACGTATTGTGTTGAATCATTGATCGGCTGAACAGAGTATCATTGTTAATTGAATATATCCTGAAACTGAACTGTTTGAAATATTAATTTAATGAAACGTAACGAGTGTAATGTAACGGAAGAGGTAAGTCTTCTGTCTACGTACGTATTTCCGTCGAATTGTTTCCGCCCCGGCAAGCACACGAAGCGGCTGATAATTTGATATACATATATGCAAATTTAGACGAGCAGAAATAGTTGTGATAGATGTTTTGTAGCTCGCCTTATTGTTTACCTATGTTAATTTGCAAGGGTATTAAATACACAATACCAAAGACAATATTCTACAACATCGCATGATGATTAATTATTCTAACACAATGCGCGTATTAGTACGTACTAAGATAATTACCGTGTGAGTACAAAGCAACGTAATGCGCGCATCATCTTCCAATTAAGTAATACCACGGGGCGCCCGTAATAACGAAACGATTTTATTAGGGGTTGATTGATGCGCGGAGCGCACGTTCCGCATCAATTACGGGCGTAGATTCTGGCCGCGAAGTCACAAATCACCCTTATCGGGCCGCGAAATAATATAAACATGTCGCGCATTTGAATATATGTAAACAAGCGTCCTGATTATAACACGTCCAGCGCCGGAACATGTGAGTTATAATGGCGCCCTCGCAGCCCTAGCAATCCCGGCCCTGCCTACCACACGTTGCGCCCTGAATCTTTAATGGCACGCCGCGGATTTCGGCAAAATGTCGATTAGGAAAATAATAATCTCCTGACGGCGCGCTGACATTCTTGAGTTTTGCATTATTCAAGACACAAATATCGGATTATGGAGATTATATAACATGGGAACAAAAAAAATTAAATTAGACGCTCCAAGAAGATTTGCTCTTTTGAAGATGGCATTGTATCCGATCAATATTCAAATTCTTCTTTTACCAGGATATCATGCAGACGCCGGATAATGATTTTCGCTCTAAATACAACCGGCAGCCATCCTTTTATTTACTATTATAATTTTCCATTTAAGCCACCCTTGCCGAATCGAGGAATCCTTTTATCGGGATTAAATCTACTTGGGCTGACAACTCTGATACTTTATAGGCTTTAGAACAATGTTTACATATTTTAGCTTGTTTGCAACAATTAGCCAACTTTAAAACATCAGTCTTGCTTTTATATAGTTGAAAAAATAGACTTTCAATTTCTCAACAAATAAGTACATGTATAAAAGAACATCATTTACGATTCTGTTAAATTAATTTACTTATCATTATATCCTGGCCATAAAGCGGAGAGAAACTCACATTCCTCGTTAGCAGGAATATTTCTCAATAGAGGGATCCTCATCATCAGCGTAACCTTGAAACTTGGTACTTATTCATTTCGAAGGTTTCAAATTGCTAAGTGCAGTGTCATTTCGATCTTCAACGTAACCTTGAAACTTGCTCTTATATAGTTCCTAGGTTTCAAATTGTCTACTTGCTAGGTGAAACGTCAGCAATCATCAGAGTAACCTTGAAACTTGCCTTATACTATTTGAAGGTTTCAAGCTTCCTAATCGTCTCTTACGATACATATTGGGTGGTATGCATAAAACAAAGTACATGCTAATACTTCAAGCGCCTACTTCTAAAGTGAAGTACCTACTATAGTAACGTAGTATTTACTATGCGATCTAGTAGGTACTAGAGCAGAAGAGCACAAAGAAGTTTACTTCGCTGTAGAAGCACCTACTGTAGTATCTACTTCAAAGCCTAAGATTCACCGCAGCGTAGTATTTACTACGTGCTGTAGTATAAACTTTGCTTTCGTAGTATATGCTTCAGAACTGCAGTAGGTACTTTATGTAATAGAAGATACTTCGAGGAATTTACTAATTTGAGAAGTATTAGCATCTACTTCGTTTTATGCATACCACCCATTGTATATTACACTGATTAGTGATTACCATCCATGTAATATTAAAACTTGAATCGAAAGTAGTTGTATTCAATTCGTAGGCTCCACACATGATACTGGTTAAATAAGACATCACTTTCAATTGCCGTTGTGTAATGCCATTATTTTATTATTTCAGAAAACAAAGTCTGTTTCCAGTAATAAGAAATGTAGTTTTAGAACAAAGTCTCTTCATTCTATAAGGTTAGCACATTGGGGACTATGATGATACTTTCTATTCGAGAGGAAACAGAAATAAATGACGTCACAATTGATGTAAGCTGCGTAAGCTGCATACCTTTTATTTAGGTTCATACATATTGCGGTTTTTATGGACAGCATGTTTCATAAGAAATAATTTAAAAATAAATAAAGGATAAGTGTATTTCAGCAGATTTGTTTAAGAAATAATTTAATTCAAGTTGTTTTTTCAAATCTCTTAATTTTAAGTAAATATTTTTAGAAATAATCAATTAAAAATTAACTATTTATTATAGATAAATTATTTAGATTTTTTAAAGCATAAATACGTAGGAATTAAGGTAGAATTGTAAATACTAGGATAATTAAAATTGACACCCAAAACGTGGGACATAACACATAATTAAAATTGTCGCCCAAAGTGATGGCATAACACATAATTAAAATTGTCACCTAAAGTGATGGCATAACACAGCAATATGTCAATATGCCGTTTTAATGTCAAAAAGTGAGATTAAACACAGCATAATATCTACATATTTTCATTTCAACTAGTGGAACAACTCTGAGCAGAACTGAGTAGGACAGATCTGATCCATATATGCAAAGAGTTCTTTCCATACCACCAAGGTAGCAAATTAAATTAGATCAATTCAGGATCACTTCAAGTTCAGATCAGTTGCGGATCACTTATAAAACGAAAATATCTATTATTCTTGAACGCAGCATACTATGTATCCTATAGAATGCTTTCAGAAAAGATTTTACTTATTTTTGTTTTGGGTGAAATGTGCATAGACACAAAAATTTCGTATTTTTTCTCGTGTTAAAAATATATCAAAATTTTACAAGACAACATCGAAAATGTGAATTTTCGAATACCTTTCCAAATTTCCACAAAAATCATCTATAAGGTTAATAATCTCTCTACTTAATTGCCTAGTATATGCAACCAACTATACGTTATGTGGAGTCGTATGTGCTAACCTTATACATAAAGAGACTTTGGTGTTAAAATAATATTTATAACGTAAACACAGTGACAATTGTTACTCTGTTTCATATTTTTTATAGCATATTTTTTATAACGGAATTATTCGTTTCAATGTTTGGCAATTTAACTAGACCTTTCTTTTCTCTCAACTTCACTACCAAGAGACACCGCCAAAAGTAAGTACTTTTGCGTCGCAGTGATTTATTTTACTTATTATTTATTAAAGTTACAATACGGAAGAAGGATTAGTTCAATTCTCGGGAGTATGAGCGCATGAACTAACTGGAACCGTACCCTAATTGACAATAATTTCAATCAAGCATCGCAAAGATTAATCTGGCAAGACTCTTAGGAATTTACTTTACTCATCTATAAGGAGGGCAATACTTGAATTATACATATATGTACACGGTGATTCGTAAATAATAGACCGACAAAAATGCTAACGAAAGAAAAGACTTTCCAGGACATGGAAAGAATGTTTAAAAAATTCTACACAATTTATAATTAATTAAAAATTTACTCCAAACAACTGTGCTATAAAGACTTTTTAATTACTGTTATGATCACAATAAGATAATAACATCTTAGCATATTTTTTTCGCGAAATACGAAGATTATTGCGAGTCACTGTAGTGGCGTTTTCACAAAAAGCATGGCCAAAGTAGGCAAAACCAAATTATTGTAAGATTGCCACTATCTTAATCTAAACAAATAAAATAAATTAATTTCCTAACGTAAGTTTCAGTTTAAATTAAATCCTTGAAACCTGTATGAGTCTGCCTAATAAATTTTGTGTTCAAAATGCATTTGCAGTGTCCTGCACAGTATTTAACGCTAGGTAATTTTTTAACTAATTATTGACTCTTGCAAAAGCAAGACCATTAGGCCATCTGAAGAGTGGAGATTTTGCTCGGTATATCATAAAATTGACATATAAACATGGACATTTGTATTATTGAGACAAATATTTCTTTTTTTTAATGTAAATTATTCTCTTAGAATTTCATTAGATTTTAATGAAAGTATCTCACTAACGTGTAACTTTTCGTTGAAATTTATTTGAAATGCCTTGGCACAAATTTACCAGCGTTAAATAACCCGGACACAGTTCGTGCAATGTTGTGCAAGTTTGCTGTCCATATTAATAGAAGCGAAGGGGGTAAGAGCGCGGTCGGTTACTTATGAGCTCCTTATCTAGGGAATGCGGAAGATTTCGCGACAGGAAGTTGCAATAACTAAGGGCGAGACCGCTCATAAACCGCAGGATCACGCCACCGCACCGTTTTCCAACTGGAACAAGTTATTTTTATTGTATCGTTCAAGAAAACATAATGCGTCTTTCCGCAGTTCCTTCGGCCGATATTTTCGCAGAACTTGTTAATTGCCAACCCTCGGAAACTTCGACGCGAGAATAAATCAGGGAACGCCTGATTTTAACTCACTTATAATTCAGTAGTAGCACCTGAGACTCACTAAAATAAAGATGAAGTTGACTTACGCCGGCGTAACACGTGCATCTGATGTCGGAATGATTGAGATTATTTTCGACGTCTTGCGGTTATTATTATGTGCATAAATTTGATTCCTCCTGCCGGAATTATGTTTTAGGCGCCGACCGAGTCGAAACTTTGAGAAATCTCAAGTTGGTTAACATTTAAATGCTCTATTTTGGTGTGGAAACTGTTGAGGAGAAACTTTCGGAATGAAGTGTATTAAAACCAGGTAGTTTAAAGTCACTTCTTAATGCACTCTGTCCATGAATTTAAGTTGCAATTATTAGTCGAGTGGACTTCTTCACTAAAACTAATTATAACTAAATTATAACTAACTTTCATCATCATCTGAGAGGATTTGCTTTTATTGTTAACGTAGAATATAACAAAGGGTTCAAGTGCATTAACTTGAATTACTTAGGAACGAATTTTAGATAAAACGACAGACAGTTTAGTTTCAATGCATTGTGTGTTACTTAGCCAACAGATTTCATCAAATTAATCTATTCGCCTTTATATAAATCATATTAATAATATCAAATATTAATATTTCAAATCGAAACTATCGCATACCTGATTTATTTGTCACTATGCATGGATTTACTGCGAGGAAACACATACCCTCTGTAAACTGGTTTGTATGACATAGCAATTCGCAGCATAGGCAAGACAAGGGAAGAAATATATCATGTATAAACAAAGATTAGCTGTGTCTCGCATTTGTTTGTATGGTACCATTTGGGATTTTCTGTAGTGTACTAATTAACAAACAATAAACAAGAAGAAGTGCTGTAATATCAAAAAATCGCCGAGGTGATGCATCAAAGAAATCGGCTTATGCAAACATAACTAAAAGCGAACGATCCAGGAAAATCACGATGAATCATACACAAGATTTTTCATAACCGGAATTTCCGGTCTAAAATCATATAAAAAGGAGCTTTACGATAGATATCACATAGCCAGTAGCCATGTGGTAGTATGCACCTCTCACTAGGGGACTCCCAGAGTCGACAGAATGTCTTGTGTGTGTACACATACTCTATGTAAACATACCTACTCTGAAAATCAATGCGTCGCTCTGCATCTAGTACCATTTGTTTGCCAATTAGATATATTAATAGAAACTACCAACTGCTTTATTTGATTTACAAAATGCTGTTTCTAAGGTTATTTTGAATTTGTTTTGCATTGTGTCGTACGATATCTTTCTGAAGTAATCTTCAATTAAATTTCTTTAATAATTGGACTAAATTATTATATGTATTTAATTGTCTAATTATTATTTGATACTTCATGACTTTGAGTCATTGTTTTAATACTGTTTAGAACGTCGCTTTATACCAAATTACTTAATTGATTTGTAATTGTTTTTACTTATTTTAAATATATAGGTATATTTGACTTTCACATAAAGAAATTATTAGCAGAATTAGAATCAATTATTTTTTGTCATGAAGAGAAAGTTCGTAATGATCTAAGATCACTTTTTACAAATATAATAACTAATTTTGTACATAATAATCAAAATGTTAGATCAAACCTTAGGCAAGTTTATTATGAATGTAAAATTTTTTTAAAAGAAAACAATAACTTAATAATAATTCAGTCTGATAAAGGTAATGTAACAGTTGCTTTAGATAAAGATGATTATAATAATAAATCTTTAGACTTATTAAATGATATTAATTATTATCAGATTTTAAAGAGAGACCCTACTAGCACATTACAACAAAAAGCCAAGAAAATTGTTTCTGAATTAAAAACTGCTGATATGATAGATACGGTGACAGCGAAATCACTGAAGAATTATTCTTCTTGTAGTCCAAGATATTATAGCTTACCAAAAATTCATAAACCAACTTTTTCTTTACGGCCTATCATATCTTCAATTAATTCACCTAACAGTAATTTATCACAATTTCTTACTGAAATATTAACAAATGCCTATGATAAAAGTAATGAATATTATGTTCAAGATTCCTTTGAGTTTTCTGAGTTTGCTAATAACAGAATAGTTCCAATTAATTATGAAATTATTAGTCTAGATGTTGTCTCACTTTTTACCAATATATCTTTGTAATTGGTTTTGCAAAGTATTGAAAAAAACTGGGAAGAAATAACTAAGGTATGTAATATGTCTAAAGAAAAAATGATAATGATAATCAAATTCCTTTTCGATTCTACTTATTTTAAGTTTAATAATTACCTTTTATAAACGAATCCTTGGAACACCTATGGGTGCAAATATATCTCCAATTATTGCCCAATATGTAATGGATGATTATTAAATGATTGCATACCTCAGTTATCATTTGAAATACCTTGGCTTAAGAAATATGTTGATGGCATTATTTGTGTAGTTCCTCAAGAAGGTATTGATGAGATTTTAACAGTCTTTAATAACTATAATCCTAATATTCAATTTACCATTGAAAGAGAAACAGACAGATGTGTTCCTTTTTTGGACACGAAAGTTACACGCTCACAGAACAATACAATCATTATTGATTGGTATACTAAACCCATTAGTTCTGGACGTTATATAAACTTTCATTCCTGTCATTCACACAGAATAAAAATTAGTATGATTTTAGGATTAAAAAACCGAATAGAAAAAATTTCTCATCCCTCCTTGTTGATAAAAAACCTTCATAAACTAAAAAACATTCTTTTAAAGAATAGTTATCCTAATGCAATGCGTAATAAATTAATTTTCAATACTCGGCAAAGAATAGAACCCCAATCACAAGATAATAATAATTCAAGATTAAATGATGGTAATAAAGTTTTCAGATCATTAAAATTAATTCCTAATCTTACATTTCGACTAATAAAAGTAATTAAGAACAAAAATATTCACATTGCCACAAAAAATTTATTAACAATTAAGGCCTTATTTACTAAAGTTAAAGATCCTTTTGACAAATTCCAACAAATTAATTCTATTTATGAAATTCCATGTCTTGATTGTGATTCTGTTTATATTGGACAAACATCCAGAACTCTTCACTCCAGAATAATCTCACATAAAAGTGATATTAGAGTCAGTCCTTCTGCTTGCTCTTTATCTGAACATGCCAATAAACAGGACCATCACATCAATTTACAAGATGCAAAAATACTGGATATTGAACCTAATTTGAATCAAAGAACTTTTATTGAAATGTGTCATATTTTTAGCAATAATGAAAGCATGAATAAAAGAACAGATATTGAGAAACTTAGTGGCATTTACACATATTTACTAAATTTTAAAATCACTTCTAAAAATTCTTAATCTAAAAATATAAAATTTATAACATCATATTGCTTTGTCTCAAATAAACAAATTTACTGTCAATTCAATTTAGTGTCAAAAATAATTTGTCAACAAAAAAATTTTTAACTTGAAATTAATTTTCTTACTCATTAAGGAGTAAGTAAAAATTTAGATTATTAATTAATTGTTAATTAGTGCCATGTTTTTGTAGAAACCTTGAAAAAGGAAATAAAATTTTCCGAAAGCTCGGTTAAACTTTAAAAGAGTATTAATTACCGCCCTCTTGACTGCAGCCCTGTTGAAGAATCAGTCGTGATCATACTGCACTTAGGTATATTTATATACACTTTTTCTTTTATTTACGAATAGAATTCATTTAAAAGCAAAAAGGTACTTCGTCAATCCCAAAAATCTCATTCCATATAAAGGGGGCATTGAGAGCAATACCTGACTAAAATGGGCTCAAACCAGATACGTAAATATAAACAAAAAAATTATTCCTTTATGGTTTGATTAAAATTTTGGTAAAAGAGTGAGAAGTGGAAATTGTTGTAGAGTTTGGACATAAAATAATAGAATTTCTCTCTCACTCTCGTCGTGATATCTAGAAGAGCATAGTGTCTCGACGAGACCTTGCAAAATGGAAAAATTTGATCAAACGTGATTCCTGTGATATAAATAACGTGGTGCCAAATTGCTACAATACACAGTCGATTTACACAATGTATATATAAAACGAACACCTTAAGTAAATTCAAAAAATTAGAATAGGAAATTAGAATTCTATTATAAACTCAGGTAAAAATGACGTGACAAGCAAGTGGAAAAGAAATTTAGCGAATTTTAATGCAGCAATAAATAATAAATGCAAGTTGCCAACAATTTAAACCGACAGCGAAACATAAAAAGAAACCGCGGTCCTCATTAAAATAAATTATGCGCCCGCGTTGTTCCAACAAGCATGAAAACACTGTCCATAATACTTCGTCGGTGCTCGAGTTGTAGAATGTATATTAGTGGCCTCGTTAGAGCGAAGACAGGTGGCGTGCGCTGCAGCAGCGGGCTTGTCATTCAATTAAACAAGGCCCATAATGTTGGCAGCGTCACTGAATTATGCATTGAACATACCCATAATGAACCAGGTGTCGACTGGTACCAGTTCTCCTTACACTTGAAATTACTCCGGTTCTTGAATTATCAGTCAACTCTACGTAGACGTGCGAGCTCATTCAAGGATTTAATAATAATAAAGGACGAATCGCGTATTTTATGAATTATGATCTACGCAAATTTTAATTGAAATGTGACATCAGGTTGACACTGACTCGTTCAAACTGATGTACTTCGTTATTCAGGATTGTTGAAATTCGTTGGAATATTAAATTAGGATGGACATAAATATATATGTATGAACACTCATATATATTAATTTGATCGCTCGTGTAAATATTATTAACACGATTTTCCATGTCACTGACCTCAGCTGAATTATTTATAAATACATAAATTTGGCATAAAAGTATAACATAGGCAATTTGCTACTTGCACACGGTATAAGGAATTTACTTTTAAACAACAAACTTAAATCTAAAAAGTAGTATTGCATCGTTTTTTTTTTATCTTGATATTTTTATAAGTAATATTAGTGTTTGCAAAACTTTGTTAAAGTAAATTCAATCGAAACTAAAGTGTACTTTTAAACAACAAACCAAATGTAAAGGGAACTAAAAATATATTGAGAGGAACGAACGCTAGCAAAATATTTGTCTTCAGCGTTCTGTTCCTGAAACTTGTGTTTGTTTGAAAATACGTCTAAAACGAAGGCAAAAAAAATATTTATAATATTACAGACAAAGTTACCTACAACAGTTGAGCTAAGTTCACAAAGTAAAGCCCACGCGAGTGGAGCAGAGATAAGGACTTTCTTTTAGTATCTGCTTTAGCAACTTATGTTGTTTTATTTGCTGGCCCACAGAAGCGCCCGGGGTAGATTAATATCGGGCCCTTGTGAGCTCCGGCGAGGAAATATTCCGGGTTGTTATGAAACGATTCGACGCGCAGTAAACAGATTTGTTAGGTGTTTGTACGTCGCAGCAATTAATCGCGCGTCTTTCAACCCGGAGGACGATCAAATAATTTCCCGGCAATAAAATATAATAAGTCCAGAATTTTCCGAAATGATAATTAATTCGAGCCGAGCGGAGCACGGCGAGACAAAAAGTGATTTCAATTAAAGTTAGGGAAAGCAATTATTCATCTTGCGATGAAATAACTGCCGTCTTAAACTCGCCCGCTCTTATTAAGGGATGATTTATGTTTTCCCTTTTTTTAATTCGCATAATGAAACACAGAAAGCAAATTATGATTTATTTAATTCATTATTTTGATATTTCCGAGTTTATAATTTTGCTTTGATCTCATATCATTTCAACTTTCTACAGCTGTAAATCATACTTCTTCTCTTAACTATTCAAAGCAGTCTTTACACTTATACATCAAAAAAATTTTAATAACTTTGCACATCACTTTTGAGCATTTATGGCCTTATACATCCAAACACTTAATATACATAATATGACAAGTTTCAAATTACTTACATTCAATTCTGAGGAAAACCCGAAATTTTGGAAATATTGTGGAAATGCTTGTACAAGTAAACAAGCTAGTGACAACAAGCGTGGGTCAACCCTCCCCGTTATTGCGGGTAGCTGCAAGCGTCTCATATTAGAACAAGCTAACGAGCTGTGCGTAAAATCAAAGTGAGATTCAATTGTTTTCCCAGTATAAACACCGGTGCAAAGCGCGTCCGCGACATTTTTTCTTCGGCTTTAAAAGCAAAACCAAGTGCGGTCCGATCAGGTTGCGCCTTATATGAGAGTCAGCGAGCGAGCAAGCGGTGCGCAAAATCAAAATTAAATTCAATTATTTTTCAGTGTAAATACCGGTGCAAAGCGTGTCCGCCACACTTTTTTCTTCGATTTTAAAAGCGAAACCAAGTGACATTTGAAGTTTCACAACATTCTGTAAGTCACATTCGTGACGCTTAAAATTAAGCTGAGTTTATTATATGACCATTAATGTTTTAAATTAAATATTTCAATTTTATATGAAGATTAATATTATTTCACTTACTATGTTAATCTTGGTTGCAAAATCAATGCACTTCTCCTGAAAGCTCAGGAGTTATGTAATTTCTGATTAATATTTACAAGTCTTGCCTCTTGGCGTAATCTCGAAGTTAGACATTCTCCTCAGTGATGTCTAGATTAACCAAAGAGCCTGCACCAGCTAATCCGCTCGGTATGTAAGTTAATTACGTCCTTGCCATACATCGTACTCTTAGGTTTTGAATTATACACACACACGCAAACTCCTGCGCTCGCTCCGCGCAAATTACTTTCGCAAACGCAGACGATCGGCGCGAGTTTCGAAGTTCCAGCTCTGGAATTTCTCGCCGGGGTAATGTATTTAAATGTATACGATTTATTCGAAATATTCTGTATAATATCGCGAAGTAATAGTTTCGAACTTCGAAATTTCGAGAGTGTATATTCCGGGGACTCCGGGTCACATATGTGATGGCATAACAATCCGCATCTCAAGTAGGGGTTTTCGGCGGCAGCGAAAGTTATGTATTAGGTTTCGCACATCTGTCACTATCTACCTGTTTGTTTGTTCAAAAGTGGCTACTGCTGGTGCCAATCATAGATATAAGGTCTCGGACTAGGTCAACTTATATATCGCAAGATGTAATTCATTTTTGTATATAGGTATAGAATCACAAAATACATGTGTTTCCACAACCATTTCTATACATATAATACAAGAAAAATAAAACATAGAAAGTGTATGCAAACGTACAACGGCTATAAATACACTGCTCTGTATAAATTGCACGGTTTAAGGTGCCTACAAAACTTGCTATAGACTGCGAACAAATATGGATAAGTTGTAAGTGTAAATACCAAAGTAGTTTTCGTTCTGTCACGTCATTACAGAATTCTATTAATCAGTGAATAGTGCCAAATCACCTGATGACTTGTCTTCTATAACAAGATGGCACACAATCGTACAATAGTACCAAACCATCTAATGATTTATTTTCCACACCACCGTTTAGAAATAAAATCTTTAACACTTCTCCATGCAATTATCTTCGATGCATTTCCGTAATAAAAATTCCTCTAGTCTCTATTTTTATTAAATTTATTTTGTTTTGTTTAAATGAGTACCAAAGTATCTCAAAGTGACACCTTGTATTTGCACGACCAAAATTACACTGTCTCCCTTGTTTGTTATAACTGATAATCGTTCACTTAAGTGGTTAAAGTCACGCGCTTGCACAGCAGCAACCTACTCTTTTTTGTTTAATTGGCTTTTATTTAAAGTTAACCAAAATCTGGCGTGTTTACACAACAACCAGTCTCGACTATAAATTGAGCAAGGGTTTTGCTTTTAAAGTCAAAGAAAAAAGTGTCGTGGACACGCTTTGTTCCGGTATTTATACTGAAAAACAATTGAATCTCCTTTTCATTTTACGCACCGCTCGCTCGCTGACTCTAATATGAGGCGCAACCTGAACGCACTTGGTTTCGCTTTTAAAATCGAAGAAAAAAGTCTCGCAGACGCTCTTTGTACCGGTATTGATACTGAAAAGCAATTGAATTTCATTTGATTTGGCTTGCCGCTCGCTCGCTGGCTCTAATATGTGGCGCCATCTTAACACACTTGCAATTGTCTGGAATAATGGGGCGGCTCGACCCACGTTCGGCGTCATTAGTTTGTTTACTTGTAGGTACAAGCATTTCCAAATTTTCGGATTACCAAATATCAGAATTGAATGTAAGTAATTTGGAAATACCTGTTTTACAATTTTAAACTATATTTAGTCCGCACGTAATTTGTTTCATAAAATCAAATCTTCCTTCACGTAACATAACTTTCTAATTTCATATACTCAAAATTAACTTAAATTCTCCTGGTTTTTCAAATAAATTTTACCTCCTGCGGACCCCGTTCTAGTTGCAGCACGTTGTGGCGGGATGGGAGGTTTCTGCTTGATCTTTTCTATTTTTTTTTTCTATCACTTTCTGTCCTGAATGGTTTCTTTTATTTCGTCCCATTTCACCCCTCTTTTCACCACTATATTTCTCACTTCTTACAACCAAAATTATCTCCGTCTCCTTGTTTTTCTTCCCCCAAGGACCCATTCTAACAACCGTCATTCTTTTCACGGGCCCACACCGTCTTCGCTGTCCTTGTATTTTTCCTCTACAGGCTTCACTTTTAAATTATGTCTGTATGTCACATTTCTAATTTTCACTTTTCTTTTCTACTGTTCTTAAGAATTTCATTTTTATCACGTTTATTTTTCTTCTTTGTTTCCATCAATATCCATGTTTCTGCTTTGAGTAGGTATTGGTGTTACTACGTTCTTGCTTCCTTAGGGATTACCTTCTTTCCTAGGAATGTATCTTTAATATTATTGAATAATTTACCTTCATCTGTTATTCTTTCTCTTATTTCTTCCTCCACTCTATCGTCTTCCGATGTTACTGCTCCTAGATATTACAATCTTTGTACTTGAAGTACTTTTTCCTCTTGGACTTGTATTGTGTGTGGCGTTGCTTTCTTTCCCAATACCATAGTTGTTGTCTTTTCTGTTTTCATGTTTCTAAAGCTTTCCTGTAACTTTCCATATTTCTGTTAAGGGTTTTTTCATCTGTAGATATTGTAACCATATCGTAGACAAATTCATATGATTTGTTTAATTTAACAGAGTATCTTAGCACAAGTGAAGCAGTTTGTAGAAGCATCGAGGCCTAAATTTCAGAAGTGTCCAATATAATTATTTGAAATAGTTTCTTTAAAGATCCCTGTTTATTTCTCGGTGCGCCAATCAACGCAAATTGCACGTTCCATTCGTTACTTCCGCGACTGAAATAAACTAATGAGATCCTCTTTCAATTCGCCGTTTCGCGAGGACGTTATTAACTTTATTATTCTCGGTACAAATGAAAAGGAATATAAAAAAACCTTTTATGTCTTCGTGAAAGCAGGCGCATTGTTCGACGGAGGTGCGTTCGAATTGATTCGTCAAAATGCGATTGGAACGGGAGATGAATGGTGTTAACGTCACTTAGAAAGATGTTAATTTAATTCAAAACAGCCCCGTCTTAATGCATCTCGTCTTAATTCCCCAGTGAAATTCGCGTGAGATACGTCTGCCAAATCCAAGACTGCACAGTATGATACATTTCTTCTCCTCTTCTCGCGGGCGAAATTGATGAGAATTGTTCGACTACAAAATAGTTTGATGCAGTTTCGTGCGCTCGGAGGATTGAAATCGATACTTATATGATTTGGGATTATAGGAATAAAACGGCGGGGTCAGAGAAACTACGATTGACCTTTTAATGATGTCAGAGATTTTTCTAACCATCCTCGTATTTGATAACTGAATTTAAATGAAGTTATTTTTAAGTGTTCCCTATTCATCATGCTTTTGATCTAAAAAAAAACTGAACCAATTCTTATTTTCTCATTTTTAAATCTGTTTCCTTTGTGGAATTTACAACTAGTCGAAAATAGTTGCAATATGATATTGCGTTCTAGGAAAAATCGCATCCAAGCCCGCGGCAAAAGTTGATGGAAATTGTCTGCAGTAATTTAATTCACTGACGTTTTAAATCAATACTGATATGGATTGACAAACCAGAAATGAGAAATAATACGTCAAAGGCCAGAACGTAGAAAAATCAAAGGGCAGGGCAATGCTGTTTATATTTTTATATGTAGGTTTCTACTACACATGATCAATACTGTTGATATTATTACATCGAACATGCTTTCCTATAGTATTGAGTAAATCACAAGGGCCACGCTTTAACCACAGTAAATGTGTAGTATATCACATATCTAAAAAATTCATCATAAACCTTGGCCACCACATAATCTCGTGCATTTCAGAGCACCATCCAATGTGGATGTTTCAAAGTAAGGCTTTGCTGAATATTCACGCGATGCACAAACCTACCTCGGGATTTCAATTTCGTCTATAGCGGGACTGATTGAACACGAACTGCAGCTTTATTTACAAATCGTACGGAGCTGGCTTGCTTTTGTGGATTGCCCAGGCCAGCAAGAGTACGTGAACGTTACACTCTCTTTGTGATGGAACATATGACGCGTGAAGCTCACTCGATTTGAATGTAGAACTACAGTTGCTGATTAAACTGAACAGGTAACGTTACTGTAATATGTTTGACTTACGGAAACTTTGCACACAGATTTACGTGATGTGTGTCTAACGCCGAATTTAATTTTCTTCCGATACATCACTCGCTTGCACTACCAAACCATTCCGCTGCGTCTATTTGATTAAGCCGTCGAAAGTTTTAATCTTACAAAGTCTAACTTTTGCGGAATATGTTTATGATCGTCTTGCATGAAGCTTTCAATTTATTTTAGAATTATATGTCGGAAACAATATTGAAAACAGTGATAATTTCCATTCTTAAAAAGGCACGTCACCATCAATCACACAGTGGGGTCGAATATTTAATCAAAAATCTTATTCCAAAATTTTACATTATGTACCAAAATTATAAAAATGATTTGCTACCTACCTGAAGGACAGCAAATTGTGCGAGTAACTTCAATGATCTCCAGCACCGCCGGAGAAGGGAGGGTTCAACGAAACACCAAAAGCAAAGGGGGACAAGTTAAATAAAACAAAAGCACCAGCAGAGCGAACTTGTTTTTATTCCCTGTAATTCTTACATCTGAAGAATTGTCACAATGACGTTATCTTACCAGAAGGTCGTCGTTGACTGAATTTTTTGGTCAGCGCATGCGGTCATTGACTTTTCTCGAACATGATTTGACATGTTTGATCAAAGCAAATAAATGCATTTACGACGATTAATTGGTTTTGTAAGAATTTTATGAACGTGTGGCAAACTTTTCAGTTTCAAATTCTCCGACGTTTCGCTGTATCAGTTGGTAGCATTTTCAAAATCTTTCTTCAGTCAGCTATCCAAGATTTACGATCATCAAAATTTTTAGATTTTAATATCGTTTCGTTATGAGTTGACAGTATATTATAATTTGAGTGATTTTTTTAAAGCTTTATGAATTTGCCTAATATTACAGACATTCAGTAAATATATATGTTCTGTGTGCGTTTGAAAATTATTTTTTCATATTAATATCGCATTTCTAGCAGTTATAATCTGCTGAAAATCAAGAGAATCCTCCTCTACAACGAGAGTTACGTAGATTTGTGGAGGTTATTGATCCAAAAGTTAAGTAATTAGTACTAGAACGTTATAAGAAAAATATGTAAGTAATGAAGTACAACAAAATAAAGAAGAAAATATTGACTATAAATTCCTCATTGCTACTCCAGTGTGTACAGAGCTTTAGCTCATCCGACTAATACATATGTAAATTCGTCCTATATTTAGATGACCCCAATTGTATTCAATACAAGCATTTACTTGAGAAATTATCCCGAATATTGACATAACTACCACATCCTATAACACAATGAAAATACTACATGTTACCTAACATCTACTAGTTGCTTTTATTCAACGCAAGCTGTTTCTATACAACTCACTCCTTGACTGATCGATTAGAACTGCATTTAGAGGTAGGTCACCAATCATCGATCTTGAAACTTGACTGACCGACGCTGACGTGAGGAAATTTTAATTTAAAAAGAAAAAATAAGATACAGGTTATTTTATAGAAGTACAGGAATTGCGAGTATCAAGTTTAGTTGAGTGTGTTTATAAACTGAAGTGAAAGTTTGTTGCCATAGAAACGATTGTTTTTATAATTGTTACTACGGAAATTTTTTCGCTGATCATTTCAATGAAATTCTACAATAAAGTTTACGAGCCGCTCTTCTGCTGAAGAGACTTCAGCTAGAGTCGAAATAACAATTCGGAGGATTTCATGTGCAATCACGGACGACTTGCAGTAAGAAATTTCAGAATTGGTTCATGCGTTGATTTATAGAATTATTTCTGAATGCGGTGCTAATGTAGTGCAGACTGAAAATAATAAATGCAGAAACTTTAACAGCAAATTCAAAAGAAATCTTCATGGAAATTTATAAGTACGTATTGGTGAAACGGACTATCACGTGACATCATAGAACCGACATACAAAACTCCGCCGGTTAAAAAAGCCATCATCCCCATCTCTAATTTACAAACAAGACTTAAAATAATTGCCGCACTTAGCATGCTTACGTCGGTATAATAAGTCTATTAAAGACTTTAGAGGGAATTTTTGCCGTCGCGCATACGAAGCGAATTAGATTTCCGTCGATTATTTCCGACTGCGCCTTTTAAGTGCCTGAAAAAAGTGGAGGAAACTAAAAGTTAAGTGCGAATTTTATTCGTCGATTAAATGAATTTTTCCTATTACGTTACGGAATTAGAAAAGATCACGGAGACCTGAATAATGTCGACAATAAATCTTTAAGTGTAGAAGAACATTACGAAGAATATGAATTATAAATTACTTATGAATCAGACTTCGGCGTTTCTAGGACATTTCAAAGCCGTAGGTACTTGTTTTAACTCATGCGCACATTTTTAAGTTTTTAAAACATAAGATTATGAGTTCTCCAATAATATTCCAGGCGGCTTTTATTATATTCACAAAAAAACAATGTTTATGAATATAAGGCGTCTGCCGATCTGTTAATAACTCGTAAATCGATCAAGATAACATCATGACAGAGACCTATGAATAAGAATTTTAGTTAATTGTTTATAAACGACTATTTATCGGATTATTATACAAAAATGTATATGTTGTAAATAAAAATGTTAAAATACATCCCTTTTTTATTGGTTTTGTAAACTTGTGCGCATGAGATAAAACAAGTCCGGCTCTGAAATGTCCTAAGAAACGCCGAAGTCGGCTTGTGATGAGTAAATTACCACAAAACTATTATAAAAGGGTGTTGTTTCCAGTATAAATTTTACATGACAGCATCAACGTTGTGCAACCGAATTACCCAGCGAGTTGTATAATAAAACAAAAATTTAAACATTATGGTTTCAACTTACTAGCCGCCGCGATGTTTCAAATATAACCTAGGCCGGGGCTCGTAAATAATTCAAACTGACCAACCAACATTCGTTCGTAAAAAGTAACAGAGAAAAAAATTTTGACACAAAACAAACCCCCACACGTCCGTCAAATGAACGAGACAGAGACGACCGTTTTACACGTGCTCGTTTTATGAGTGTTTCGCGGTTTGTTTTGAGCATAAATTTGCCTGAAATTGGAGTCGCTGCAGTGTCAGCTGAAACGCACGTTTTAATTAAATGCTGTCGTTCAGAAAGAACTGTAATGAAGTAGCTGTCAGAGCGAAATCACACCCCGCACGAAACAACGGCGGGTTTTCTTCGTACTTGAAATTATATCATTGAAATAATTTGGTGGAAATAAAATTCAGACGCGGCGCCATCGTGAACAATAAGCACGCCATTATGTAAAATAGGTTTACGTATATATGTACATACATACAGTTAACATTCGGTAGAAATAGTGTAACGTAAGGGATATATGCTTCTGGTGTAGTGTCAGTCCCAACTGGATAATGTAATAACACGAATATCCTTTTAGCGGCAAACTTTGTGTGAGCGTTATCTCTCTGAATGGTTTATCAATAACTACTTTTTCTAAATGACGTTTAACCAGCAAATCTTGACGATATTACACAGTTCGATTTTCGGCGAGAAAACCGCGTCAAATATACGAAAGAATAAAGGAACAATCTGAGACTGTTTCCAATTGGCAGTGCACACGTGTTACGTCTCAGAAGCAATGTTAAAATGTATGTGAATTAACTTGCTTTGAATGTGCTATTGAATCGAGCGAGATTCCTATCGGGATTTGCGCAAGTTTGCTGCTAACTTGAAACGTTCCTTTAATTGAAAATGTCGAATTATCATTGCACGATTACCAGAAAATTTAATTACATTTTTGCCGAGGAGACGTTCTCTTAGAAACCTTAATTACAAATATACTTTAAATTTCCAATGTAGGTAATTAACAACACATCAGTGACCGTATTTATTAAAAGCACTCAGATATTTACAAATTCTTTCTTCCGTTTATTCATAAATGACATATACAGCGTATTCAAAAAGTAATTACATAAGGCTTGTCCATGGAGAGCAAAAGTAATGTCTACTTCAAGCTTTTGAATTCATTAACTGTCATTCATAACTGCTGTTGTTGTCATAGTTTTACGTTGAAAATTCAGTTAAGCTACAAATACAATGGTTTCTACAGTAGAATACAACAGAGCTTGCTACAGACACAGCTTTTGCGTTTCATGGTCAAGTCTTAGTAATTACTAGGGCCCGGACATGACACAGCGATGACTGATCTATGAATAACAGTAAACTCAATAAAACATTGCACGGAATACTCGTTGGCCTCGCCGCCTATGAAACACTGCCTTTCAAGCATAAAATCCTGCACAAAAAGATCGACGACAACCCGCAAAACATAAGTGCAGCCAATCAATAAAATATTGATGCTCAATTCTTTGCTCTCTCGTGTCCGGTTCTTAGTAATTACTTTTTGAACTTGCGGTAGAGAAGAGAGAGAAATTGGTATTTACTTAACACCGTCTCTTTAATGATTGTAGGGGAGTCGAACGCAGAAAAGAAACACCAGCTTCTCCTTAAGCACACTTTATTCACCTCAGCTCGTCTTGGAGGTGTATCAGGTAGCACCTTTTGCTATCAACTGTCTCCATCGTCCCCCGTAGCCTGCCTGGTACCCCTCGCTTTAACTACTGATAGCCACCAATAGGTGACATCTAAGCCGTGTTCATGGCAATATTTTCAAGTCAAATCTTAGTCAAAGTAGTTTCGTTGGGTTAGAGAATCCAATCAACATATTATGGCCATTTTACACTATGCTAAAATTTGATACAAAGTGAGTGAGAAGTGCCAATTCAACCAATCAGAATTCACTGTGGTAGCTTATCTCTCTCACTTTGTACCAAAAATGTTATAATGTAAAACAGCTTTTAGTGGAGCCAGAACATTGCCATTGTGGGAAAAAAATGTGTCAAGGCGAGAAGAAATTTGGGAAAAACGAACAGGAAAACAAGAAGAGAGCAGAACATGGAGGTCACATGGTAGTCAAAAAAGAAAACTAAAAATACCAATTACAACGCTTCAACTATGTAACGAAATTGAAGATGACGTGTGGGAAAGTGGATACAAAATTGTGATGAATAAATACAAAATTTATCAGGAACCCATAGACGTTAACATAAAAATATATTTCCAATGGCATCAGAGGATAATTTCGAGAGGTCGAAAGACATTTTCGGACCCAGAGATAAGATAAGATTCTATGTAACGTACTGCCTTTCTCCAGTCACATCCTTCGTGTGTTCAGCCATGAACGGAAAGATGTGCAGGTGTAAACTCACAAAATAAAACATGATATAACTCAACTAAACTTTATTTAAAATTCTGTCAAATATTTACGCTACAGTATTCGATATTCGCAACGGTAAAAGGTTGTCCGGAAAACAGGTCAAACAGCTAGACATTGGAAAATGAAACGCGGCGCTTGTGTCAGGCTCGAGAAAGGCACCTGCCCAGTGACGGAGTACACGAGACACTCGTGTCAAGTAAAAGTGAGACACTCACTTAAAAGACGGAGTACACAAGACACTCGTGTTGGGCCGGTAAGAGTGAGACCCTCACTCAACGGACGGAATGCACGAGACCTCGTGTCGGATAAGAGTGAGACACTCATTCAAAGGACGGAGTACACGAGGCACTCTCGTATCAGGTAAGAGTAAGACATTCACTCAAAGAACGGAGTACACGAGACACTCGTGTGGGTAAGAGTGGGACATTTACTCTAAGGACGGAGCACGAGACACTCATGTCGGGTAAGAGTGAGACACTCACTTTACGGACGTAGTACACGAGGAGGCGAAACACTGCACTATTCACGAGCGCACTTAAGAGCGATTTTTCCGTTCGAGACGCGGTGGATTTTGTATTCCCCTTAAAACGTTTTCTCCCACTACGAAACTAATAGGGGAAGTAAAATCTAACAAGAATAGAGCCTTCGTTATCTCGTTTAGAAGTCAACATGCTGTTTATGAAGTCATAAATATTGATACTTTAGGCACGGGCTTCGATATTTTTAAAAGAAAGCGATTATGCAGCATCCCAGCATCCGGATAAATCAAAAAATCAATCAGTAATTAATAAAAGGCATTGGCGAAAATTCACCAATGTAGATTCCGGATTTGGTCACTATTTTTAAAAGTACATATTTTTTGATAAAAATCACTATTAACAGGTATATAATTTTGCCACAGGTAATAAACGTGGTTGTCAGATTTGTTAATATACGAGTAGTCTCGATACGGGCGAGGACAAATCGAGGATTTTCGTCAAAAAAAAAAAAAAAAACGCAGAACATGTCATTAAAATTGGTTTACCGTCAAACAAAAATAGAAAACGTTTATCATCGATAAAAAAAACTAGGAGGTTCAAGAAATATTAAGAATTTACATCGGACAAAATTGGAGCATTTTGCAAGAGAAATTGTTGAAGGCATAATTGATATTGCTGTGACTGAAGTGAATGTTAGCGGAAATATCTTACTGGTGAGGTATTAAAAGTAGTTTAGTGGTTTTTTTTTTGTTGACAAAATACAGGTTGACTACGCGAGAATTCCTACCCCCTTTAAGTCTTTTATTTTTGATTTTCGGGAAAAATGTTTAATACAAAACTTGTAGGGACTAATTCAAAGTTTTTTTCAGAAAAGCATTGATGGCCGGATAAACGAGATATAAACTAAACTTAGGTTTTTTTAAATGGAACATCCTGTACAATATTACGTTTTTCGATTCTAAATTAAATTCTAATGGTCCTACATATATAATAAAACTAATAATGTACAAGATGTCTATCAAATAATTCCTATTTAATTTTTTTATTTGCGAATTTAGAAAGAAAAAAGATAAAAGAAGTTGTAGAATTTATTTCAGTACTGCTACAGATATTCACAAAAAACAATTGAGCGACGGATATCCAAAAAACTAGAATTTGAAATTAAAATCGTATAGTTGGAAAAATAAATTGTGTATTTTTAACAAAAATATTGATAGACACCTTCTACATTATTAGTTTTATTATACAGTGAGAATTTTTTAGCGTAGAACATATGCATCCTTGCTGCAATATTGAAGGTGAGTTTTTTTAAATCGAACATAGGCTTAATATGTATGTGGGCTTCGTTACTGTGGATACCATTCGTACTTGTTTGTCTAGCACTGAAGCTATTTTTCCGAAATAGTTAAAAATAATCATTAATCAGTTTTCTGAAAGTTTGAGAACATATCCAAACGGTCATAAAAATTGTTAATTGCCTTAAACTGAATCCTGCTCGATGCCAGTTGTAGATTTGTATCCTTTCATTCGTTGAATATGTGTCAAATGTGTGAAAGAAAACTAATGACAATTAATGTTAACCATATCCATGGTTACCACGTACTTTTCGGCCTATGTTCGATTTTAAAAATTCGAAACACGTAATAGTATACAGGTGTTCCATTTAAAAATACCTAAATTAAGTTTATATCTCGTTCATCCGGCTATCAATTGTTTTTCTGTGAGCGCACAGAGAAACTTTGAAGTAGTCCCTATAAGTTTTGTATTTTACATTTTTCCTAAAAATAAAAGAGTTAAAGGGGGTAGGAATTCTCGCGTAGTCATCCTGTACATACATTAAGTACAGAAACTAAATAATTTTAAAATTATATTTTCATAATAAAAGTATGTAATACTGTCCCATACACACAGAGTGATTTTTTGGAAATGACCCACCTGAAATATTTCGAAAATGAAAAGATGCTCATTTTGAGTGAATATTTTTTTTTATTCAGTGTTGGTTATTTATTCTGTAATAAAATCTCACAAACACACTCTTATTTCCAACGCCTAGCGAGATGTTGGAAGATTTAGTAGGCCAAAGTGTTAGTTTTTCAGTTTTTAATTAATTATTTACTAAAACATAGGTACATTGGCCCATTATTTGGAGGATAAGCCTTCATTTGAGGTACCGATTGTCGGAACGTTTTTTTTTTGTACATTTGGGTCAAAATAGTAATAACGTTAAACAGAGCATACCTCGTTCTGATAAACACTCGTTCGCTGGTTAGTCCCTTCTGGCTTTCTCTCTCTCTCTTCATCTCGCTTATCGCGCATACGATGCATCGTGAGAAACGGATACACATACAACAAACAATGCGATTTACATCGGATGTCCCAAAATACATCAAATACTACTCACCGGGGGGCCTTCGTGCCCCCGCGGAAATCCAACGGTGCATCTAGTAGCAACCATTCCCTCACATTGATAATGGACACTACGGAAGTTATCCTTGGACGTTGACTTCTTATCTTCGCATGCATTAACCCCACATTCACCTATAATTCGGAAACCCAACCTCCCCTTAGCATACCTTGCCTCCTAAGCTTACGTTCTTAGGATCAGTTGATGTCACTGATCGCGTAAGTGTCAGCACACTCCGTTTCCGATCCAGTGCAACATCATGTCATGTTAGACCATTCTGGAGCACAATGCTTTAGCAGGTCAGGAATACAACCAACTGAATTCCCATTCACAATGAATATGGAATACCAGATGACTGTTTCGCCGACACCATGCACTTCATCAGTGGTGCTGACCACTGCGGCAAGTCACACAGGGTGTCGTATACTGGTGGCAATATACCCCCTGCAATGCTCCGGATCATCGGAAACAGGACGATATTCGCTATATTAGAATAACTCCAACTCATCGATGATCCTCATTGCCAATAACATAAACAGGGTATACCGCGATACTACTCCTGCCAGAACATTGCCTTCTCAGGGCAATACTCTGCAGCCACCCTCTAGATCACACATCCCGTCACCTCGATGCGTAACACACGCGCTTTACCGACCGTTCTCAGTCTGCATCACGAGAAGAACTGTCCTGCCTCTCGTCTTAATATTTTACGTTCCCTCGGCTAGGCTTATCGTCAAAACATAAACAAACATCCCCTGATATACAGATATTTATTAAGCATTTTAAATTACAAGCTAACTCATTCCTTAAAAATAATTTCGGCTACGACACGATGGGTTATTCTATTAAAAAATTTTGGGAGGGTACTCGGGGGGAACGAGAGTAAACGTCAAAACTATGATTCATAGATCAAAACATCCCCTCAGATTAAAGGCAGACGTGTTTTTGGAAAATGTTATTTTCCTTTTCATTTTTGAAATATTTCAGGTGAATCAATTTCCAGAAATCAGCCTGTATGTATAGCACTGTATAGACTTAAATACAGAATTACCTTTGCGATGGACTAAAGAAGAGGGAAAACTTTTCTATTTTAAACTTTAGAGAAAAATACTATTCTTTATAAAAGCTTTAGCTTGTTCCAAAACCATTAATTTTCTGAACAAATTTTTTTCAACAAGATGGATGTCCTGCCCATTCTATCATGCCAATTTTACAATACTGTAATAAATATTTTGAAGGAACATTTTCCAAATAAATGGATTGGTTGTAAACTGGCCAGCTCCTTCACCGAATTTGAATCCATTGGACTCTTTTTGTGAGGATATTTTACGCTAATAATTTAGAAAACGATGTTTCAGTTTTAAAATAAAAATGAGAAATGCTGTCATTTCTATCACGGACAATGTTGTTAATAATGTTTATAAAGAATTTTTGTACACAGTTAAGAAAGAAATTTCAGTTGTACACAATGTGCAGGGACATCAGTAAACCTAGACTTACAGAAAATTTCGAGTTGTGGAGGTTCGAGTTATAGAGACGCGACTGTAAATATTTTTCCATAATTTTAATTTTTTATTTCAAGGAAAACAATATATGGTTTGTTTAAAAATTAATGGTTTTCGAACAAGCAAAAACTTTTATAAAGAATTACATTTTTGTCTAAATTTGAAAATAAAAAAGTTTTTCCTCTTTTCAGTCCACCTGGGGACACACTGTATATTGTAAGCACATTTTAGAAATGTTGATATCGCAGTAAAGAGAAAGAAAATCTCTACCCAATTACAAAATTACAAAAATTAGTACATTACTACTTAAAAAAAACATGGTTGTACAAATATTTTAACAAGTAGCAGTGCAATTGTTTTTTCTTTTATTAATTTCTTTTATTAAAAATTCAGACTCTAAGTAAACGTCGATTTTTCTATTCATGGCTCCTCGTGAGCCATGGTGATATAATGCTATACACCAACTATGTACAAATGTCGCCATAAGTTCTTTATTATTAATTTTAAGATGAAATAGCAAGAATTATTTGTAATTAAAATTTAATGTTTTTTCATTTGCCAATAAAACATGGTGGTCTTTTACAAACAACTACACATCTGCAAGTATTCTGAGAACGCGATGAGCAATAATTTTTTTCAGATCATCACTGTAATCCTGAGCAAAAGCAGTTCATTTGTGGTCATTTTACGACTTCGCAGCTTTGATCACCCTGTATATTACTGTACGAATTAATTAGTCCGTCTTTTTTCAGAACACAAAATTAAGATATTCAATAACACCTACAATGAGATTTCGTAAAACAGTTATAGATTTGTAGTAAAGTAGGTGCTTTTTAAACCACGTTTGAAAGTTTCTCGATAACGAATATGAAATTTTTTATATACCTCTGTAAACATAACATGCCTTAAGTGTGCATGTAAACGTGGATCCCATTAATTTATTACTGTTTCTGTGTCACTTCAATACTACGTTTACACTCGTCACTCCTAGAAAGGAGAGGGGATTGGTTCGACTGTCAGTTCCTTCAAATTTGATGAATTTATATTGTTTGCGGAATTCGATGCAGCTAGCACATTTTTTAATCAAAATACATAATAATTTACGTATTTATAGAGAAATGTCTGCTCTACAAAACGTCTGTTTTACATTTTTATTATTTTAACAAGAAGTACCAGAAAAAAAATGTTAAAGTTGATCTACAAAATGCTGAAACATCTTAATTAATATCTATTAATTGACAGAAAATATTGATTTTTTAAAATAGACGTTTTGTAGTTCATCATTTCATAAGGAAGTACGTAATTTTCTTTCCGGGTTATCTTTCATAATAAAGGCGCTACATCGAATTCCGTTTCGTAAAAATGCATTGAAAACGCCCTATACTGAAACGGAAAGATCGCTCTTAAACCACGAACTCTATAGAATTCTATGTATTTTATTTCAGTGCTGTAAATATAAACGTCACTTGAAGAACACGTTCAGTTGGATTAAAACTTAATTTAGTAAAGGTTATCATCCCTCAAACTGCTGTAATATGAAACGTTGATGAAGGACATTGTACAATTTTGTAAAAAAATTTTAACCGCAGAAGAATCGATAACCGTCTAGTTGATACTTCAAGCTCTTCAAGTTTATTACTAATAACTTTTACGTCAGTGACATAATCTGTAATGGCTTCTACATAAAATCTGAAGCACTAGCAAATCAATAACACCACCAAAATAGAATTTAATCATTGCATAATATTTTAAGCCATTAAATTAATGGACTTTCTCAAATTTATGATCGCTAACAAAAAGCGACAAACACATTTCTCTTTTATACATATACTGGTCTTATTTTGATGGATATATTAAGAATCATCATTCCATTATTGGAATATTTTACGCCATTTTTAAAGTAAGTCATAGTATCAAAAAATAATAATATGATTAATGAGTCGCATTTACTACCATAATACTACGAAATAGAAATCAAGTGATTTAGTACAGCTTGAAACTGTTCAAGATACCTTTAAGACCTTCAATTTCACTAGGCTGTGATTAGTTTTTTGAAGTAATTGTTTCTATTATGCTGGATATTATTAATTTTGAAATTCATGTAGTCAATCATGTAGTTCATTAACTTTTGACTTAGATCAAATTCAAACGATCGTCATTACAATACACCTTAATGTCATCAATATTCAGATTAAAGCAATTATTTTATTAATGTATAAGGTAAAACGTACATTGTTGGGTTATTGTATGCCAGCGAACGTATGCCAACCACTCAACTTGACACAATACTAAGCACTTCATTGCTATTATCGTGTTTCTACATGAACTGAATCGCTTTACACTAGAACAATGCCGGGCTCCATTCTGCAGGACATTGTAGGGAACTTTAATTATTACGCGGCGAGGGCCCGCGAGAAAAACAAGCAATTACGATTTAACGTGCTTCGTGAATTTCAGGACTAATCTAGTATCGCGATTTCGAACGCCGGAAGACGTATAGTTATAGGATCGGTTATTTATTCGAAGCGATTTGAAAAAGTTCATCTTCAGTCGTTCGTTCGCTCGTTCCTGTCCAGCTTTGGTAAGCTTAATCAGTATTAGCCAGAATTACGAGGAGGTATTAATAAATGTTTAACATTTTTAACTTCTTTGAAAAAAAAAAACTGTTTGAGTAAACATTAATATATGAATTCGGTTGCTCTTTTCTCGGAAAGTAGGAAGTTGAAAATGTGTTCAGGTTTGAATATATTACATTGGCAAACATGTCGAAATTCTATTTCTGGAACTGTTCGAATATCTTTTCTAGTCGTCTCCAAATCGGGCAGTACTGGTGCCTTTTACTTTATTCGCATAACTTCAGACCTTGGTTTTGGGCTGAGCCGGCAGTTGAATGTATAGTCGTCCAAGTTTTATATCGGTTTTATGATCTTACTATAAAAAAAACAGCTTCAAAGAGACCGGCCTGCGGACGCCTTTCTGTCGCTTTTTTGGCAAGGCCACAAAACCGCTACCAAACTGGGACGACTATAACTTAATTTTCTCGCTCAATAATTTTGCAAACAGGTACGTAGCATACATTGAATTTTGAAGCTTTTCAATTAACCTGTACCTTAAGTATTTCTAAATTTATGCATATACGATGAAATAACACAGATTTAATGAAGACATTAACGAAACTATCTGTCAGGTGCAATCATCATTTAATACTCGTATACCTACGTAGAAATCGAGCAGACAGGGAAAGTAAACTCTGAATAATTTAACCACGAGAACAGATCATATAGTTTTCAAAAAGAGTTCTGTCCAGTAAGAAAATTAAATATTAAATACACACAGACAGCAACGTGTATGTTAAACCAGAGTCACTGATTGGAATCAGTGTATCAGATGTTGTGCTTTAATTGAAGATGTAACAGGATCAATATTTGAAATCACAAAATACAGAGACTTATTTATCAAATATACACTTAATACTAAGATAGGAATTTAAACGTAAAACGGATTTTTTTAATTGCTTCAGTATTTCCTGCCACCATAATCAGTTTCATGCTGAAAGTTTAAAAACTGACACGGATAAATTCCATTATAAAGAAAAACAAGCAAATAAATATACCGTCGATGCAATAAAAATAAAAAACATAAATTATTGAGAATTACGCAGGCAATTGAGGAAATATCGGCCAGGTTACACAGAGGGACTGGTAAAAAATTTATACTGACAGAATTTATCGTAACAGCCTTTAGCGTTATTTGCATTACAGATAACACCCTTTTTCCAATTTAATGACCGAATCGAAATCCGACTCTGAACGTTTTAAAGCTTGCAAAACGTGAGCTGAAGAAGTATTTAAAACGATTCGAAGTTGTTTTTCTGTTTACGGTAAAAAATTTGTTTCAAGAACGAGTACCATTTCGAGTTCGTCTGCTTGAATTTCTTCGCCAATTATGATACACGTGAAGATAATTTGGACAATTAAACTGTAGCCATATCACTGTTATTCTATTAAAATCCTGAGGCTAGGCTACATGGCTAATGGAATATGTGTGTAGTTGTGAGTTGTAAAAATTATATTATCAGGAATGTATCGCAAACTCGACGAAATTAAGGTGATGGTACAAACGGTCATTACCGTTTCGTACTCCTTTCATTTGTTTTAACAACAATGTTCTAATGCCATAATTGTGTACCTTAGTAAATAACAATGCGGCGAGGCTAAAATAGATCCTGTTATTGACAAGCAGAATTGACCTTAATTCGTTTCTCCACAGTCCGTACGTAATGTACATTACATTGTGCCAATACAAGCCACAAATTTGGAATAATTTTCGAACTTAATATTTTTCTGACATCAATGATGACTGAATAAGTTATAGCTAATTTTCAACATTGAATATCTATAAATCTCATAAAGTACAAGTGACAACTTGGCAGGTTCTACATTGAATTAGTCTTTAGGGTTCTAGTGTAAACAGACGCTTGTATACCTGGAGCGTGCATATGTAAGGTGACAAAGGCTTTGTGCGGAAATCCCTTCTAAAATATCACCACATGTTTAGAGAGACCCCGTGCACTTTCATGAGAAAACAAACTCCACCACGAAATCAATAGGCATCCTTTCGCGTTCTTCAAGCACGCGACGAGTAACTTTACTGGAGGTCCCATTTTACGACCCTTAAATATTAAACTTGGTCGTCGGCTTAAAAATGCACGCGCGCAACATGCACACGGAGATACAATGTTGTACGTGAACGATGTTTATCTATTGTTGTGACAAGAACGTACAGGACAGGCTAGTTTATGACCGCATTAGCATTTTTATGTGTTCGTTGATAAATTATTTGAACGCGCATCAGTGCGGTCGTTATCTACATATAAGTATCATTTAATATCATGTTTATTTAAACGTACGTTTCAAAAAAAAAACAACATAATTTTCCGCGCCACTCAAATATTCTGCTGCGTAATCTTAACACCTGCAATAAATCTCAGAGGAACTTTTTTTTATTAAATATACCGATCAGAAAAAACGAATTTGCCTGGCCGGAATGACGTTGCGGGTTGAAAAACAATTTCGTAAAAAGCCCTCTGATGTGATTCTGATGCAATTCGTCTTGTCTGTTTTTCCTACATTTGTTCCTAACATATTCTGTCAGTCCATCGATCCTCTCTCGGCAAGACAGAGCGATCGGTTGGTGACCCTTAGGTGACACAACTGCGACAATATTCCCGCACCCCTATATCATCAATACGTGTTTGCAGTTGTTTAAAGTTGCCGTCTGAGTATTACTTTTCTTGGCTTTCCTTTACAATCCAATCTCTCTCCTAGACTTCAAATTTTGACTCCGTTTCACATAAGGAAAGGCAAAAATCTAAAAAGTCAAAACGTGATTACTTTTCAAACAAATGCTTGCATATATTACCTGACATGTACAGGGTGATTATGTATAAATTCAGTCTTCAGAACTATAGTTGAAGCAACCTCTATTTTTTGTTTTGCCCGAAACTTCAAGGTAGAAAGCTGCAACTCTCTAAAGAGGAGTCGAAATATTCATTAATAATGACTGCATCCCCGTCAAAGATTTTTCTCAGAGTCTGCTATTTAAGACGATAACCTTCCATAGATAAGTTCAATTTCTCTTAAATGAATTGAATGAATGAAATGAAATGAATCTGTTTTTAAATTTTAAATATACAGGGTGTCTGTAAAAGGTCACCTATTCAGTAGGTGACGTGATTCACTGAATATGACAACATTCTCGTAGAAATTTGAGGTGTACAATTATTTAGAAACCCATGTTCTACGCCTATGGATTGATGTTAATCATAATTTTGACATGGGTTTGTCTGTCTCATAAAACTACGTCAACGTAAAAATTTTTAGCAAAATCGCATAAGCCGTTTTAAAATTTTAATAAAAAAAACTATTTCAAAATTGTAACTTGAGGGCCGTATAGCGCCCAAACTAAGCACCATTGTACTAAGGTAAGTTTACTTCAATCGGTTTATTTTGATCTAAGGAATATGTAGTGGGTGTTTGTAAAGACCTTTTATAGACATCCTGTATATTAGCTTGAAAATGTATGTTTGTTTAATTATCTACTAATACCAAGTGTAACCCTCCTGTTTAGATTTTTCAATACATTCCTTGATGGCAACGAAAATTTTATTTCAATTAAGAACTTCTATATTAGGAGCTAAATGGAATTGTTTTATTACATAATATGCAGGCAGGTTTCGCCTAAGGAACCCCAATTCCCCATCTTACATAAATGCTGATAATTCAGTGGAATTCAATAATTAATAGAAAGAAAAATAAATAGAATCTTCATTCAAGAATAGGCCTTCTAATAAATGGTGGCGGCGGTGGGATTTAATATTAAATAGAAAGAAAAATAAATAAATTCCTCATTCAAGAATGGGCCTCCTACATAAATGGTGGCAGCGGTGGGATTTAATAATAAATAGAAAGAAAAATAAATAAAATCTTCTCTCAAGAATAGGCCTCCTACAATGGCAACACAAGTCGAAACATAAAGATACGTTCATAAATATTTTTTCGAATTGCGACAACACGAGGATTTTTCTTCACCCCAGGTGTGATTGTTAGAAAACGATCACGAGTGAAGGAAGCCTCATCTGTAAGCTTTGTGAAAGTCAGGCTCAATCAGTTGAAGGATGTCGGGTGAAAACAGGATAAGTCAATTGCAAAAGAATTTCGGAAAACTAAAAACAAAAGTTTAAAATCTCGATTCTTCGTACTACTGTACTTTTTGAAAATAGTATTTTTCCTACGACTAACCTCACTTTCCCCCTTCACCAGATGACAACAAAATCTTAATTTCGAATAAAAGTGGACTTGTGTGATTAAGCAATATCATTGGAGGAAATTTAAACTTTCCTCCAATGATATTGCTTAATCACACAATAAACTTGATCGAGTGGTTAACTACGTTTTATGAAACTGGGGCTTACCCTGTTTTACCCCGACGCCCTTCAACTGAGGTTCACAAGCTAGCGGCAGAGGTGGGATAGAGACTTTTGAAAAGTATTTATACAGGGTGTCCCGTAAATAAGGGGCCATAATGCGAAGGCTAAAACAATGGTGCATATAGAGTCCGCGAATGTAAAAGAAAGTGGTTTGTTTATAATTTTTTTGGAAAATTTTTCAAAGAAATTACGATCGGAATACGGCCCTGTTTTGTTTATAAACTCTATACGTCATAGGTAAGCGAATGTGATTTAAAGCGAAGATAATTCGATTGTAAAACGATAATAAAACTGACCTGTTCAACGCAATGACACATATTGCTGAGGTCTTTGTACTGCGATTGTTATGTCATTAGTTACCGTGATGTATTCGAAATGCCCTCCGTTGCACAGGTCAGGGAAGGCAAGTTCGTATTCAGTATTATACTTTAGCATATCTCCCAAACGATGCTGTTTTCGTAATTTTATTAGAAGAAAAAAAGTTATTGTATATGGTCACCTATCCATTGTTACCGTACGGCCCCTTATTTATGGGACAACCTGTATATAAGATACGAGATACTTTTGCAAATATATTTGTAGATACTTTTAGAAAAGATACTGTACATAAAAGTATTCGAGATACAAGATATTTTAGTATCTAACATACTCTGAAAAAAAAGATACTTTAAACAAATGCGGCTTCGGCGTTAAGCTTCTTTACATATTTTCGTATTAGCAATTTATTTTCGATTATTTTTCAAGATTATTAGATAATATATCTAAGAAGGTTTTAAAAAAATAAGTTGCCCCGAAGCTTCCCACAGAAAACTGTCGACTCTCCCACTCTATCGAATAACCGCCGATCAGGTATTCTAAATACTTTTTAGTATCTCAAATACTTTTCAGTATCTTGAGATACTTTTAAGTATTTAAAATACTTTATTAAGATACAAGATACAAATACTTTTGAAAAGTAGGTATCTTTATTTCGTAGATAGTTTATAGATGAAAAAAGTATTTAAATACAAGATACAAGATACTATCTTGTATTTGAAAAAGTATCTAGTACCTTTTTTCTTCAAGATAGTCCCAGCACTGCCTAGCGGCTTGAGGACCTTAGCCTGCAGAGTTCGTTGCATAAAACGAACGACATAAGTTACTCTCTTTCAGGGAGTAGACAGTTAAATGGAAACTAAAAATTCGAATTGTAGTGGCGCCATCTGACGGCCACCGCATAGTCGTTACAGTTACTTTCTTACAATGAGTAGTCGTCAGATGGTAGCATTAAAATTAATAGCATTTTCGTCTGACTGCTCCAAAGCACTCTGAGAGTATCTCCAACCCCTGCTATTACATGAAGATACGCTCAGAGTGCGAGTTAGTCGAAATCGTTATTAATTAAATATTACTTATAGGGTTTGGTCGTTAGATGTCGTTGGAGAAACCGGTTACACGTCAGAAATTTGAAATTTTAATATTCAAGTAGTGCTATATTTTTCCGTTTTTTGGTGAGAAACGAACTGAGACACGAAGTGTGTTGCAGATAATGTAAGTAATGTCTACTGAATATCAATTAGGAATTTAATTAATGTCTGTCAAGATCTTGAACTGCAGGATAGAATTAATTTTGAATTACATCGACCTTAAATGAACGCGCTTACATATTCAACGCAGGCACTATCACGGAAGAGGATACAGACCAAGAAACGAACTTCAACTTCTACCTGTATTTTTCTGCTCTAACAGGTCAATTTTTTACTGATTTATCTAAGAATAATTTTTTTTGCAGATCAAACTCCTTAATTTTAGGAGCATTTTAGGGCCTTTTGGTTTTCCGTCAAACCAAGTCCACAATCGATTTTCCAAATGATTCAGGAAATTTTACAAATCTATCTAATCGAACTAGATCCATAGGTATGAGGTCGTTCTTTATTTATATATTATTAGAAGGAAAAACTCTGATTAATTACGATGAAAATCTGCAGGTTGAATCAAGTGATTCAACGCACACGTGTCCCAAAATGGATGCAGGTGGTTTCACGGTCATCGCGACGCGCATCAGATTCCTGCGTGTTTCGTCATGTTTTCTTTATAATTACGTTTTATTTAAGATCTATTTATGGTAACTTGAGGTACATTTTCAAGTTTTAAATTAAAAAGAAAATCGGAATACCTAATGACGTATAGTTCCAGCGTTTAATTTCTTCATAGTTTGGACATAAACTTGTTCCTCAGAACTAATGTTTTAAAGATGCTTATGATCACATAATTTCTCGAGGAAAAAAAGGCAAAAACGGAAACGGCAATGAATAAATGTATACAAAAGTGACCCTGTGTTAGGTAGGAGCAGTGCATGCGTAATCAGGTTGTTTTATGCCCTATAAACGAAATAATACTCGTGAGTTTCATGGGAAATCAAAATTTACGTTTTGTTTGCGGGACGCTTAATCCGAAACGATAAAATATTTTATTCGAAAATTTTCCGGCATTACAATTTCAACAGTATAAAATACTTCTGTTTGCCCTACATTCGCGTCTATATTTGACAGAATTCTTTTCACACTCAAGATGGTCTTACGTAACGTTTCCGTTACGTTCTCTGCGATCCTTTTACTTATTTACTTGTGAAATACTTATAAGGTAGGTAAGAATTTTAATCGTTTAAGGAATTCGATTCTAAGATTAAGTAATCTCTTATTTTATGATGATTTCAATTAAGTTTATTTGTAAATAAATGACAATCAAGAAGTTCAGGATTTAAAAAGTAGCCGTGCTTTAATTGAAATAAAATATGCGTAAGTTATCACATGACTTGCTTCTTATAACATTGTTTCCTATTTCATATGTAGAATGATTTGAAAAATATTTTTCATTTGGTTTTTAGGTATTTATTACAGACACAAATATTCATGTTGCCCTGAAACGTAAAAAATTGTTAGCATTCGTTCTGTGTACAGATGGATCCGCTTCTGCGTACGAAATTCGTTATTCATGGTTAACATCAATATTTTCAGGGGTCGTTGCTTAACGAAGCAGTAATTCCTAATTCGCTTGTACGAGGAGCATGCAAACAATTTAGCGTATTTCATTGCATTTTAAATCGAGACCGCTGACATCACGCGAATTACGGCCGACTAGTAAATACGAAAAGGGCCATATATTAAAAGTGTCTTCCTTCTCGGGGTGAGTTATTTTTAAACGGATATGACGTAACTGTATTTACAAGCACGCGGACGCGAATTATTACGACGACGTAGTTACCTTATGGATGGTCGCCGATGCTAAATAATAGGAACAAACGGCATACTAATTTAATATCGGGGAAGGTAAAAAGAACGCGACGTTTTGTTTTGTGAATCCACGGATGCATCGCCGTTTTAATTGGACTACGTCATATTCGACGGGAATTTAACGCGAGCAACAAGGCAAACTTATTGTTACAATGGTCTTTTCCCCGCCGAGACTCGTTGCGAAATCATAATGATGCAGTTGCTGAAATTGGTAGAACGAGAAATCGTGAGGAAAATAGATACCTATTCCTTTGTTCTTTACGAATTATAAATTAACTAGGACGTGATGGTTAATGAATTCCAACTTGTTTCTACTGAATTAATATTGTACCTTTATAATAAAAATAGCATTACAAACGAATTATAGAAGTTGAACATTTTTGGTCCTTTGTTTTCTTTATTGCACAGTACACCTTGCAGGCTCGGTGCTTGTTTGGCCACAAGCATCCTTTCCCTTCTATTTTTTGCTTAAGTCCTCAATTTCTTTGCTAACACAGCTGCTAGATTCCTTCGACTTCCTCCAGCCATCCTTGGGTCGGCCTTTTTGTTTTCTTTGTGCAATATTCTTTGGTAGTCTTTCTTCCACTGGTCTTGCTACATGTGCCCATCTGATTCTGTTTTCATTCGAAATTGTATTGTATTTTTATGTTCAGTTCAGCAATTCCTTGTTCGTTCCAAATATTTGTTCTCTTTTGTTAAATTTTCCTCTAGGTACTCTGCATTCCCATAAAACTTCAGACTCATAAGATTTTGTTTGTTGAAATGTTTTTATGCTAACAAGCGTCGGTTCTTCTGAGCTTGGTCTTGAGCTTTTTTGTGATTACCTGACCTTGAATTTTTTTTTACCGTAAACATCTTTTCCAGAGAAGTAAAAAGAAAGTTGGTTATTGGTTGTTCTTTTTTTAATTTCAACAGGCCATGTGGATTGTTTATTTTTAAGTTATTTTCAACTAATGTAAATGTGTCTTCTTTGTTAAAAAAGAATTTAGAAATAGGAATAACTTCAGATTGCCAGGAAGATTTTTCAGAAATAAATATGAGAATGGGATCATTAGGATTCATTAAAGAGTATGACAATGGTACTTCAATATTAATTGCACGAGAAGCTTTTACAATCCTAATCAGTTCTTAGGATTGTAAGAAATTAGCAGTTTTGACATTAAGGGCCAGTTTCATAATTAAATTTAAAGGAGACTTTAAAATTAAAGTCACATTCAGATGTGTAAACAAATGTGTTTTCATATTTGTTTTGACATCTGAAAGTGACTTCAAATTTAAAGTCTCCTTTAAATTCGATTATGAAACTGGCCCTAACCTCATTGCGTAAATTAAAGTCGATAAAGCGTCCCAAACGCGATCTCGGGAAAATACGCCCACATTAAATTATACACAAACGACTTGGCTTGGCCGACATGGCTGACTTTTGCACTAAAACTGCATTCGATGGATATTAGCTGTGTATTATTGCATCATCAAACAGCTGCTTATCAAAGACACCGGTCTTATGCAGGCATAAACAAACACGACTAAGAGCGGATGAATCTAAGAGAACCTCGATGAATCATGGAAAATTGTGCAACTTAAAGCTGACGCTTTTAAAAAAGCTTGTTCATAATCGGAATTTCCGGTGTGAACCATATAAAGAGGGCTAGGTTTTACGAAACGATATTACATAATTACAAGTAGTCGAAAGTAGCATTCATGTTTACTTAAAGAGAATTTTAATACTGAACTTGGTTCTTTGGAGTTTGAATTTATGGAGATGACAGCCGGTCATGAATATGAAAATGCTATTGTGAAGAAGGGGGAATATTTGATTTGGGCATCTAATATTGTTTTATATTCACGTACAGTGCGATTAAATGCTTTGTGTGAATGTCATAGTGTGTGATCATATTCCGAAAATCCGTCTGTCTCTCTGTATCCAATACCATGGGTTGGGTGAGAAAACTTTAATTTATTTGCCAATTAGTTATGTTATTAGAAACTAATTGTATTTGATTTACAAAATGCTGTTTCTTCTCGTTATGAAATGATTTAAAAAATGTGTCGATTCTGCTCGTATCTGTAGCAACCGTAAGATCTGTAAACCTGTAACTCAGTTATTAATATGGAATTTTGAAGTTCTGTGGAAGGTATGATTTTTTCCTAGGTGCCTAGGATTACTCGTAAGTCTCTTTGGTATTATATTATAGACTCATAAGAAATCGTATCATACTGAGAACTTCAAAATTCCACCTTTTAATAATTGACTTACAGGCTTCCGGATCTTATAGTTGCCACAGATATGAGCAGAATCGCTCCATTAATTTGGTTCGTATGATATTTGATAATACATGACATTGAGTTATTGTTTATTGTTATTGTTATTGTTATTGTTATTGGTGTTTAGAATTTTGCTTTATACCAAATTCCTTACTTCGATTTTTTTTTAATTGTTTTTACCTATTCTGAATACACATATTTATTTTTAACTACATTTCATTTAAAAGAAAAAAGGTCCAAAAAGAGAATATGTGTAGTTTCGTCAATCCCGAAAAATATATGCAGTGGTAAGCAAGGACTAAAATCTCATTCCATATAAAAGGGACATTGAGAGCAACATCTGGCTAGATAAAGCTCAAGCCAGACACGTACAAACTACAAACTAAGAAATTACTACTTGAGTCCTTTATGGTTTTATTAAAATTTTGGTGAAAGTGTGAGGAGAAAAAATGGAAATTGTTGTAGACTTTGGGCGTAAATTAATAGAATTTCTCTCTCACTCTCGTCGTGTTATCTAAAGGAGCATATTGTCTCGATAAGGCCTTGTAAAATTGATCAATTTGAAAGTAAAGAATAATTCAATCCCTTTCTTTTATCATTTTTAACCACCCGTCCCTTACAGGATATTTCTGGTTTTGCATTACTTTCATTGATTCCTTTCTTTTTGACAAATATTGGAAAACGTTTAATTTCAACTTGACGTTTAATTTTCATATAGTGTTTCAATTTAATCTAGCAGCCTTTACTGTCTTAACCTTAGTTTATCGCTCGGTATTTGCAAAGTCTGCTGCAGATTATTACGAAGTTTGCCATAATTCTTACTGGAGCAAGCATGATCCAAATCAAAAGGAAAGCCAAACCACCTGTACCTGATTGGTGTACCAGTAACAAATTAAGAAGGAGGTACGGATAACACCCTTTCACTCAAGCTAGCTAGTCGGGAAATAACCCAAATGGTTAGTTCACCAACTGCGCAAGAATTTGGACCAACTGCCGCCTGTCACTCTGGAGATACACTCCACCTGGTTCAGTATCCTAGAAAAGCCACGTTCGGTGGGTTCGGTTGATCCAGACAATCAGACGTCCTCCTCTGACGCCTTGGATCTCTGTCTCAAAAGGCGATCCGTTTAAACAAGGGTTGCCAGCGAAATGAAATCGTCAAAAATATAAAATGCATTTGCTTACGAGATATATTGTTAACGATTCTCAAGAAGTATTTGTCTGCGACAATACTTTTGCAGGCTCTCCCTCACAAGTGAAACAAAATACTTTTTGAAACAGATGCACTAAACTCCGGCAAACGCTCTTATAATTTACAAATTTCCAACCACTAATTTGTAAATGCAAATCTTAAATCGTCCCAACAGCACGTCTGCACCGTGTGAAATCTGGCATGTTAATAACATAAGTTTCGCAGGTAGAGTATTCACTTTTGAGGATCAAAATTCTCGTAAATCTATTAGACTTCATGTAGCAGTCCTGCTCAATAATTCTAAGTTTCACATTGCTACAAGTTTATTGATAAAGAAAAAACTGATTTACATCATCGAAGACGAAATATTCATATCTGTCTGCGGCGGGCGTACTTATTTTGCGGTTAATACTATTTTTTTCATCTCCACAAACTTGAAAAAAGGAACAAACATTCTAAAAGGAAAAATGTAGTAGTAATAATATTTTATTTTTTATAAAATCTAATTTGGCAAAACACTCCCAGATATCATTCCAGTTCATTTCGTGCTTCCGCATTGACTTCAATTTGTGCGTATAGTACATAATGAAACGCCCTAAGGATAATAAAATATAAACGAGGAAGTAGATCCGTCGACACAACCTCCGTGTATCACAAGTTCGATGGTGCGGGGGTAAATTGTAAGTTTAGGTACATAACTCGAGAGACATCTGTCGCTTACCTAGGGAAGTCCTGACATCTTAATCAAATTTACGTCGATACAGCCAGCATATTGAGAGACTTGCCCCATCCTAAGATATTGAATATGTATGATGTATTACCGCCAGCATCCACGTACAGCGTACGTACTTCGCATCAGACGAAGCAGAAGCCGTCATAACAACTCCTAAACAGTAATGTAACATGCGAGTCAGACTTTAATTTGTTCAAGCTGTCTGACGCTTTTTTCCTCTCGTGCTTGCGGATTTTGGTTGAACGTCCACATAGAAAATAGAGAGAGGAATTCTTCCTTATGTTGTACGTACGTTTAGTTAATGAAATCTGAATTTTAAATCAACTTCACCATTGTCAACGGCCAGCCTTAAAACTTAATTTAATTTCTTAACTTATCTACTTCTAATTTCATTTCTTTCTTGAAAAGAAAAAGCGACAATAGTTTTTTATGTATCAAGGATATTATAGCCCGAGTATAGTATAGTAGGTATATATTATGTTTAAAGGAAGGCGCGAAGCGGAGTGCTTTTAATTGCTCGAGGGCTATTATCTACTATGATTCCCGTGGTACATACAACGTTTTATTTTATTTTGGCCAGAATTTATGGATTCAATATTTTTATAGCGTATGCGTGTGATGTGAACGTTGCCTCCATACAATAATTATGTAAATTGTTTGCGTTACTCTGGATTTGTTTACGTTCCTACGGGTTTGTTTACTTTAAAACCCTTGGGTAATAAAGGCCAAATTATGCCCGCAATTGAGTGCCAACAAACAAGTTATGGTTCCAAAATAAAATAAATAAATAAACAATTTCATAATCACTTAAGTTAATAGGAATTATAAATAACCGATTAATTTTTTTTTTTTCAAAATTACATCAACTATAAATGACTTTAAATAATGAAGTTCGTAAACTTTACCGTCACATATTGGCAGACTGGAACGGCGACATAAAACAATACTCAAACTTTCCTACTCTCAGAACTGTACCTTTAAATATTTGAACTGTTTGGAAGGACGTTTCAAACACAATCACGGCAGATTTGATACTTCACTCAAAAGAAGTAGAAGGTAATTTTAATTTTTTATCTAAAATTAATTTATAACGCCGGAAATCGACGACATCAAAGTTGTTAATAACTAATGATTAATTATTATGTTTCTTTACTTGTTTCCTAATACTTTCAATTACTTGTCGCAGGAACAGGGTAGACTAGGTGAGGTGTGTACCTCTCTTCACATAAAAAATTAAGTGAACATTTAATAAAACTTTTCAATGTAAGCGCTTCCCCCCACTCCAACTGAGAACAAACACCCTTTACTGATTATAGGTTTGCGGTTCCTCAAAATCGGTAAAGGGGGAAACTCACCTCACTTCAAGCAAAAGTAACGTGTAACTTACGTAAGGAAGAGGAAGTGAGGTGATATATCTTAGAATCGGTGCAAAAGCTCACTTTGACGATGGTTTAATTAAATCTTCTTTAAAGAAATTAACAATTTTTAATTAGGTATTATTAAAATTCCTCATTTTTTCTTCTTCTAATTTGTTCATTCTTAACCGTCGGATGAGAACTTTGTGCATTTTGTGCATGACATTTTATCTCTTCCCTCGATTTGCTTTTGTTCTGGAGATGTACGTTTGGTTGTAACATCTTCTTGATTCTGATCAATTAGCTATTGTCTCAAATCTTTTTATTTCTTTACCCTCTATCCTCAACTCTGCATTCATTCTTTTGGTCCTTCTGTAATTGCCGGCCGGTGTTGAAAAGAAAAAGATAAAATAAACCTGTTCTTTCAACTTTTCTCCTCTTTAGTTACCACGACGAGTTTGAGAAAGAGATTCAATATCTAAGACCAAAATCTCTGACTTCTTACAAAACTTTACACAAAAAAAAACTAATTTCTCACACTTTTTCGCAAATTTTTTGTAAGGCTATAAATGACCCAAATCGCAATTCTCTGATTTTTTGCATTTCTGTTTTGAGTTTTAGGTAGCCTCCGCACCTTTTTATGTAGATTTAAATTTTTTGCCCTCACCGTATCGCTACAGTATAATTTTGGGATTGACGAAATTCCACCTATTCTTCTCGCTTAGGCTCGGTCTTTTCATCTCCAGTTAACTTTATCTGACGGTTTATTCCCATAGTAACAATTGTGATCACAATCGTTACTATGCGCATGCGCTACCCTATCCGTCTAGACATTCAACTACCTGACTACCTAGATTTACTGCCGGCGATAAAGGAACTATCCTACTGACCTACTTATTCTGTTTACGTCTGAGGTGACCTTCCGGGAATCCGCAAGAAACTGATAATATTTATAGTATAGCTCGTAATCGTCAATGCAACAACTGGACTTAACTTGTTGTAACTCAGTTCTTTTGGTGCGGCGGTGAATAAACTTGAGAGATTAAGGAACTAAATACGTTTAAATAAAATACGGAAGTTAGATTTAATTAATTATTTATTGAAAAAAAAAGGAAAAATCTCCTTGTACCAGCCACTGTGGGATCTGATATAATGAGCACAAAAATTCTTGCGTTTAAATCAATACAGAGAAAACAAAATTACGGTTATCAGGAAGTAAAGTAGAATTCGCTTAACAGATTTCACTTTCGAATATCGCAGCGACCGAACTGACTTCAATCACACAGCTGGTGGCTTGGTGCACATGCAAATACTTGTTGGAGACCTCTGTTCCTCAATTAAATTAACAATTAATTTGTGTTCAACTTAGCTTGGTCTTGGTACTAGTAGTTGTCACTTCAGATCGTACCTTAAGACTTGTTCTGCTCAAATCAACCAACGCACAGTGTGACACAATGGGTCTACATTGTACTTAATTAATTAATCAGACGTTCTGGAGAAGTATGTAATACAGAATGCCACCCTCGGCGATCAATTTGCAAGATAATCGATAGCAATCGCCGCTAGTTTTCAGGGACTCCTTTCGGAGGTGATGGGAAACCCTATCGCTAGCTAGAGTAATTAATTGAGGTCGAATGGGTAGGATCTTTTCTCACTACGTCCAATCGCCTTAAGGATGTGGTACAGTGTACCCCTTTTTTCAAATCACCCTTCGTCGTTTTTTCTTCGGCTAAACCTATCTAACTAATTTATTGGCGCAATGGACCCAAATTTCGGCACTCCGCTTTTGCGGTTATAACACTTGCAGTCTCTCGGCAAATCGCTCCTAATTAACCTGCAAATCTCTCTGCAAAGACCACACTTCTGTACACACACCGAGGGTGAGAGAAACTCTTTAAGAAGATGGGTATGAATAAGGTGGTTCAAATTGTTCGGCCTCGTAATTTCACGAAATTCGTAACGAGCAATAAATTGGCCTTGATTTTTGGGTTTAGATTGTGCTGGCACACTTGATTTCGGCGGCAGATATAACTCGCCTTAGACCAGTGATTCAAATCGGAGACTTCCCTGTGCAAATCGAAATACCGCCGTTAGCGTGTTTCCAACTTGGCAGAGAATATCTTCAAAAGGTAGAACTATTTTTCGAGAGTACACCGTGTTTGAATTTCCAAATAGATTTGAGGGAACAGTTAATTGGCTCTGGTTGATTAAATCACAGAACTGGCCTAATAATTTATGCAACAAATGACCAACAAATTTTACTAATGTGAATGCAACTTGTTGAGGTTTGCACCGACTCAAATACAAATAAAATTATTTTGACTAAAAATCATCCAAATGTAATACGAATACTGAGCTTTACAGATTCTTTAGCTACTGATTGATGCAAATTAAAATAATTATTAATCGATTTATACTTTATACCACCAAGTATGTGACGAAGAATACAAATAAATGCAAATTACCTATACGCGTACACGAGATGAGCACCAGACCGCACACACACTTGTTTGGGTACACCCGCGGCGCGAATCCGTACATATTCGTGGTTTTGTTTGTTTAATTGCCCTTTCTCTTAACACAGTGTATTTTAACTATACCGAAATAAAATGATTTAGCTAGAAATATGAGAAAAATGAGAGAATGACTGCAAGCACTACAAGAAACCCGCTAAGTCAAAATTAAAAGAGAATTCAACCGTTCGCTCGAGAGATCGAATTCTGTCTGCCTGATTCCATCGCTTCTGTCTTTCCAAGTAAAAAATTAATCTCCTCCCTTGGACTCCGCAAGCAAACTTTGAAACAACCCCGGCCAATAATAATCGCTGCTCTAGTCTCAAAATCACGCCTATTTCACATTTTCTGTCTCCTATCCATAAATTAAGAAAACCACAATTAGCTTGTCAGAACAGGCTCGGCGGTGGTCTGTCGCAATCTGACCTTTCCGACTTTCTCTTCATCATTCAACTTTACAAGTGTCTAGGCTGATATTTTAATGCATCCGGTACTTGCTTGAAACTAAGCAGATAAAGCGAGCCACTTTCAACTTAATGGTTCCCTTTTCTATAACTGACATGTTCTAAAATTTAGTGTGACCAATTCGTACAAAAATCTGAACCAACACAAAGCTAAAAGGTTACGCTCGCTTGTTTATGATGGCAGATAACCAGGAGTGCTATTGGAGTAATGCCTAACATTATAAAATTTTATGACCCGCGCTGGGGATTCGCTCTTCTGAAAAGTACCGCGGCGTCAGGACAGGATCGCATCCGGTGGCAACTTTACCGAGAATCTGAACATCTGTTTGTTATTCACAATTGAACACGCAATTTTCTTTTGAAAAACAAATCCGCGACCGTTTCACATGTTATGTTTTAACTTGATTCACGACTCACAAATTTCAATTTTCTAATTGCAACATTTTGAAATCTATTTTCTAATTTTGAAATAATAAGCTTTTGTACAGAATTCCGGTTTCTTACATTTCTAACACAATCTTCCTTTTTAGAATTTTCCTTCGATCTAGTCAAATTTTCTTTCGTTTTTTATTTCCTCGTACGTATTAGTCCATCTCACCATACAACGCAGTCGTTTTTAACGTACATGAATGGTCATCAAAGAAACTTGGTGGTGAAACTTAGTAAAGCTCGAAACACCTGTCCAAGATACTACCACGTGACCAGATAAATTTTCAAATTTAGAGATTATGTTTGATTTGAGGATGTAACGTTCACATTTTTCGCTGTCCATTACATTAGTTTTTTACGTATTTTCTCGTTATTTTGCTGGTGAAATTTAAGTAAAAACTGTTTCGTTCGTTTAATTAATTTCGTATTTATGACTTTCACGCCTCTATCTCTCAGGATTTGTGTTTTAATTTCAGATAGTAATGCGGATTTCTTCTTCAAGCCATTTGTTGTTTGTTTCGGAAATTAATCTGTAGATGTCGTACATGGTCTTTTGGTCGATTTTATTGATCGATATTTCTTGATGACGTATTGCGGAAATTGCGTAGAAAATCTTTGACGAGTTTCCGTCCTCTTCGATGATCGTGTACGGATTTGGGTGTGTGCGAGTACGCCATTAAGACGCGTGGCGTGCGTCTCCAAATTTTTGTGGTTTTGTGAAGCTCTGAACGGCTTTGAGATATTCAAGTTTGGCAAATATCACGTCTCTTTCTCGTAAGCCCAACTGTGTCAGTTTGCTGTTTGTTTTTTTGCCACAAAACGCTACCGTTTCCGCTACCGTATTCGAGCACGTCTTGCTTTAAGGTTCTCGCTCAGAAAAACTAACAGAAGATTGTAAGTACTCTAATTGTTTAGGAGAATATTTTCTAAGATTCTTTTTCTCTTTATGTAGAGTTTTTTTTTGGACTTCCGAAATTGTGTTGAACATTGGAAGATTATTTTTTTGGACTTCCGAAATTGTGTGAAGATTAGTTTTTTTTTTTTGACTTCCGAAATTGTGTTGAACTTTAGAAGATTAGTTTTTTGGACTTCCGAAATTGTGTTGAACATTTGAAGATTATTTTTTTGGACTTCCGAAATTGTGTGAAGATTAGTTTTTTTTTTGGACTTCCGAAATTGTGTTGAACATTTGAAGATTAGTTTTTTGGATTCCCGAAATTGTGTTGAGTTACCGAGGCCGAAGTTTTTATCCTACCGCACGAGTTTTTATGGGAAAATTCCTTGCTGTTTACTGCGTTGTCGTTCTGAAGATATCACCGGAGTCGTTTGAAGATATAATTCAACGGTGTCGTTTAGATGGAACTCAGGTCAAGTTTTCATCAGGATTGCGTAAGAAACAACCATTATCGTACCGTATCGTATTGAAGAAACTACCGTATCGTGCCGTATCGTATTGGAAACATTTTTGTACCGTATGGAAATAATCCTTAATTTTTATTTTGATTGTCAATGGACAATAATTATAGTATATTGGGTCACCTTCGTATTTATCTAGTGCTATATTACATTTATTTGTATGGGTCATTTATATATAGTTTGCATCATATTAATTTTTTCTACTTTAAGTTTTTTTTGTACACATGTTAGTATTTATATATATTTATTTTGTTTGGTCAAATTACCTTTTATGTTAAATCGTTACATAATTTTTCAATTATATTATTTTTCATTTTCAAACATTCTTTTTCATTTTCTGTTACAATTAAAGACTAATTTCTTTAAAATAAATTTGCGTAATCTAAAAATCTGTTTCGAGTTCATTAGTTTGGTTCCGGACTGTTTTAGTAATTACAGTTTAAAGAGATTACTTGGCGCTCAACAGCTTTCGTTTTGTCATCTACCGTTTACTATTTTTTTTATGAATTACGCAAGTTATTTTTTTAAGAATATAGTTCGAAGAATTATCCTTCCGAATCCACCTCAGCCTCCGGCTAAACTGAGCTATGGCAACCAAACAGGTGAGAATCTACTTACAAAAAAAGTATGTCACAAGGAGTGTTCTTACTTTTGACCAAATGGTCATGAAACTTTTAAATAGATATTTTACATTGGAATACATTTTCACTGGATATTTTTTGCGATGCCTGTTTTAAGCTAAAATTGTGCAAACAAATTGGTTTTTTCGGGTTCGACACTAATTGTTTTATAGACGTGTTTTTTCAAAAGCCTAAAATATACGGCCCTTCAAGCAGACTCTCGCGTTTGTTGCCGCTCCGGAGGAGCATCCATACATCAAGAATTCAATGTACTAACTGCCGCTTTGTTTGCCTAGTTCCGACGACTTATTTTGACGCGGCCCTGACGCCGGCTCGTTTATTTCTTTCGATCCGACCATCCCTCTCTGTCACAGGGGATACGGCACTGCCACCTGTTCGAGTTATTTACCCTCAACGTGCTACCCGCCAAGCTCCGACTGATAAATCTCTATATGATAACGCACCGTATCGATTCCGTAGCAACAAAACGTTCCTAACTTAAATATACTGGCTGATGGCTGATGCTCCTGCGATAAATCTTGTGTTTTCTTCTAGGCGGTAAGTTTAAGGAAAATGTGGAAAAACACCTTGCGGAGGAAATAATTTTTGATTTTCGTTGGAGGCTTTTCTTTCTAAAGTACTTCTATATAATTGATTGTGGATAAATCTCAAATAGAAAGAACCATATCCATAAATATCTCAAGACCATTTCGTCACTTACACAAAAACCGAAAATCAGCTGTAAAAAAATAAGAGAACGAAAATATTTAAGACATTTTACCGACATATTCTTCGTACAATAAATTATAATGAGATAGGAAATTAACTCATCAAAATAAATTTATTAAAATTTTAAATGTTTGGTTGCGCTTGATTTTAGAAAAGCGCGATATCTGCATTACTCTTCTCAGAGAAAATTGTGCAGGACTGAAAAAGCTGCAAATTTACATCTAATCAACTAGTTCCTGTAGTTACGCTACTGGTTCTGTTAGAGTCCAAAATGGCGTGATGAATAGCTTGGCAAATTCGAAAATTTTAGTCAACTTAGAACTTATTATGACAACTCTGATACCCGAATGTAGAGGCATACAATTTATCGATCGCCACGTGACATGTCCTAATATGAGCATTTTCGTTAACAATGGTTTTTGATTGGTCGAAGCATCTGCGATCATCTCGCATCACCTTGTTTGGCTTTGTTGGAACGTGTCATTACCAAGCGGCGGGACAGTCGTGGGGTCCAAAATCTAAACGCCTACTCAGATGCGGCGCGCGCACTATCGTACGTAAAGTTATGTGTGGATATTTATTTTATTTCAGTTAGCGAGCGCCAGGCGACATCCGCCACCGACTGTTGGTTACGTATTTTGTACAGTTTTTGCGCTCTAATTAGGTCATTCACTGTACAATCCCACGAAGTCCCCTTGGTCTGGTCATTACTCGCTTAACTTGTGTCGTAATTATTACAATTATCGGAATTCTGTGAAGGAATTTTAGGGAAACTCATATTCGACGTGGATCGAAATGTTCATTAGTGCATCGCTAGACGAGATTAGGAAAGATTTCCACTCCCCTGTCAGGGTCCGGTCCAGGTAATATTAGGCTAACGGCATGACACCAACTTGTTACTAATTATGTTGTTCCTTTTTAACTCAGGCTTTTCCGTTCGGATACTTCCTTTTTGCGATACCTCTTTTGGTACTTTTCCATTTGGAATTATTTTCCGTTTGGTGCTCTTTTGATACTTTGGTATTTATCTTGGGAGTTGCTGCTATCGGAATTCATCAATTGTTTGTATCCCGCTGTCTCGCATTACCGAATTTGAAAACGCTCCGTCTGCGAGAGGAGGTACCGGACGCAGTTGATTCATAATCGCCACGCACAGCGTGCAGAAAACTCGTAGGAGGACGTGAACGACCTTGACCTACGAACGTATTCTTGGTTACGTGAGTTCAATGAATATCTTTTATAATTGTTTCATGACGCTGCGTTTCTTAAGAGCGAATTTTTGACAGATTTTGTGTCTATAAATATTTGACGTAAATTGGTGTAGTAGTAATAAGGCGGATTAGATCTGAAGTGAAGAGAAGAAGAGGAAGGAAGAGGAGAGGAAAAGGGATCAAGAAAGGAGGGGAGAAGAGAGAAGAGGATGGAAGAGGAAGGAAGAGGAGAAGAGGTGGGAAGGATAGAGATAGAGAAGAGGATAAAGGACAAGATGCGCAGAGATGAAATGCCCGAAGGCTGTTCCCTCTGCGCAGAGTAGCGGAAGAGGACAGGGGTTTAGGTGGTAGTTGTCTGGGTAGGCGTGAGACACCGTCCCAGTTGACCCAGTAGGGTTAGATGGAACACGTAGCCTCTTGAAGATTCCCCGACCTCTATAAAAAAAGATCTGAAGTACCGAGTTAAGTAAATAAATAAATTGTACAATCAGATACAACATTCTTGAGTCACTTTAGACTTGGTGTTTCGGCGACCTCCTATCGCATATGATTGACCTGCTTGTGGCAATTGTAATTATTTTGTGGGTGTAATTAAAGCAATTGTATGTTTGTACCTCTACCTTCAGCGTGCAAGTAAGTTTCAATTAAAATCCCCTATGATTGTTGCGAACGATCAACTGTATAGCCAAGGGAAGACATTCGAGGCCTAGTTCGGATCAGCTGGGTATTTTGTTCACCCTGGTGCCTACTTGAATATCTAATTACCCACACCCACTCTTCAGTGTTGCTATCAAACATCATATTGCCACAGGGATTATGGTTTTACTTTTTATCCGAAAAAAAAGCTTTTGGCTTTTCATTCACAATTGAAAAACCCGACTGTCGGGTTAGGATTTGAACCCACCCCATTCGGGTTGCAAACATGCAAACTTTAGGAAGTGTGGATCACCCAGATGGCTAGCATATCTTCTTATATCTAAATATCTTGGAGGTGTGTGTGGTGGGGATGTAATTTGAATAACTATTTCATCATTTCCATTAAGATTGACAAGCTAGTATGTAAACGACTTTCTTAAGGCAAGAATTCTCGTATTGTCTTAATCTTCATAACGGAGGTAACGTGGTGTATCCAAGTCGGTTTTCAGGATTTAACATTCAAGCTATCTTCAGTGGGGAAACCTTAAAGATATACAAAACAAAGAAAGTATTTTGATATTTTAGGTAAGTCTACTTTATAAAGTCCATCAATATCAGTTATTTTTGAAAGGAAGACGGCCATTTAATTTCATTGGATCATCACATGTCGCCAGGAATAAAAAAGAACTTACTTTTTAATACCGAGCTATTTAAACTCGTCGTCAGTTTGGAAAGGTTATATGAACCACTTGAAGTCGACAGTCAAATCGTTGTAAAGAGTAACGAAACATAAGTCGGGAAGGAATAAAAATACATAACGAAATAAATTGAGAGCCTATAAAAGATATTGGAGCGTCAAAATTGGATCGTAAAAATTAATAAGGTATTCTTGCACTTTTCCGATACGTTAGAAAGAATTTAATAAAATAAAATGTTACCTATTTTAGTGCGACATAAAGGTCAACGCGAAATATAAATTCATAGGCAGTTACATGGCGCTCGCGACGCGTAATAAGGCGAAGACAGTAAAATTTTAAAAAGCCCTAAAACAGTAGTATCGAATTGTGTGCTATTACGGACGAGTCTCCGGCGCGATATCGGATCTTTCCTCAGACGTCGATGTCTCATCTTCGACACAGGTCCTTTTTTTGCTGAGAAAATAAAAAAATGTACAGACTCCTGGCAGCAGCAGTATCGGGAGATGCATATCGATATCTAAGGCGGTTACGAAGTCTCCGAAGAGTTGACACTTATTGACAACTACGGAAACTTATTTACCACACTTTCTTTTTCCTTCTCACCCGGTGTACACAGTGGAGTTTAAAGTTCGTAAGTAAGGAACTCTTAAAATGTAGTCACGTCACTTTAACTTGCTATTTTAGATAAGTTCACTAATTGACAGTTTCAATACTCGAAGGAATTTTTATATTCCATATTCGAAACTATTTGCTGAAAGTACTTATCGAATATGGACTCAATACATTTATTTTTAGTGAACACTCGTAATTGTAACCAGTGATGTGCCGTATAATTTACGTTAATTCTACGTTAAAATTATATAATAATGTACAGCGTGTCTCCGGATCGACCTATCTATAGTTGTAAACTTCCTTATTTTGCATGTTAGAAGAACAGTCATTCGTCATAAAAAGTTTTGCTTCTTCTAGCAAGTCCTCTGTCACTACCAAAAGTTTTAAATAACATACAATCATATAATCAATTCTTGTATCACAGAAAGTACTTTTCCTTCTTCATGGAAGCAAGCTAGAGTGCGGCCTCTACCTAAAATAAAACTGCCATTAGAGTATAAAGACCTACGGCCAATAAGCTTCCTTCCCGCTCTTTCGAAGATATTCGAAAAAGTTCTGAATAATCAATTGAAAAAATTTATACAACTACGCTTCTAAACGTTACTGGCGATTTGCTAACCAATTGCGACAAGGGAAATATCACTGCACTTATATTACTTGATTACAGTAAGGCTTTCGATACTGTTAATCACGAGACTCTTATTTCTTTACTGTCGTACCTTGGCCTTTCCTCTAGTGCTCTTAATTTAATGTAAAGTTACTTACGGGACCGTACACAGGTTGTCAAGCTAAATACATCTACTTCAACTTCTCTGCCTGTTTCGCAAGGCGTTCCTCAAGATTCTATTCTTGCCCCAACACTTTTTTCAATTTACACATCAAAATTTCCAACGGTCCTTAAATATTGTCAACCACACGTTTATGCTGATGACACTCAACTGTATATCAGTTTTCATCCGTCGGCTTGGCAACAAGCTCAATCTAATATTAATGCTGATTTAAGTTATGTTGCTGATATTTCACATGAACATTCTCTTAAAATAAATCCGGATAAATCCAAAGTTATTCTGTTTGGCAATACTGACATGTGTAGAACATTGGGGAACCTCCTTAACTTAAAAGTCAATAACGTTAAAATTCCTATTGTCTCCGATTCTAAAAATCTGGGTTTAATTTTAGATAATTCATTTAGATACAGACAACACATTACCAAATGTATCAGTAATGCTTATGTCAGTCTCAAGAGTTTATTCCCGCATAGATCTTATCTTAACATTGATTTAAAAAAGAAACTGTGTGAAGCGTTTGTTATGTCTCAATTTACTTTTTGTGCTCCAGTGTACCATGCTGCTATTGACAAAGCAACAAGCTATCGTATTCAAAAAATACAAAACGCATGTTTGAGATTCATATATGCCATAAGAAAGTATCAGCATATATCACATAAACTCGCTGAAGCAGGTTGGCTGACAATGTACAATAGAAGAGAATTGCATACTTTATATCTATATCACAAAATTTTAGTATACCGCTCCCCGCCTTACTTAAACAATAAAATTAGATTTCGTTCGGATGTTCACAATATTACAACCAGATTCAGAGGTTTAATTTCACCCCCCCCCCCATCATATATCAACACTTTATGAAAGATCTTATTCTTATCAAATATATAGTAAATACAATGTTTTATCCGATGAAATCAAAACTCTTAAGCCGAGCACTTTCAAAACAAGGTTCCGTGCTATATTATTTAATAAACAATGTATGGCATTGAATAAATGATATGTAATATTCCTCAGAACTTTTGTACACGTTCAATCTACTTTGATGTCTTCATGTCGCAGAATATTAGCTTAGTTTTATTTTAGGCAATTTTTACATGTTCACTGTTGTCAATATATGTCAGAGTTTAGGTGGCAGATCAGGCTATAGGGTAACCTATATACTGAACCTCACCTTGTGGTTGCATAATTAGCAAATAATTTGGTAGTAATTAAAAGGAAAAAAAAATTCTTGTCCTTATATTTGTAATTCACGATTATGCAATAAAGACAATTTATTATTATTATTATTATTATTATTATACAGCGTGGTTAGAAAACGAGGCAACGTGAAATTTGGTTAAGAGTAAAGTACCTTTTAATTGAAAGGAAAGGAAAAGTATTACTGGAAAAAGATGTTTGTAATGTCAATATAAACTCAAACAACTAATCTGAACTTTGTATATTAAAGTTAATTTTTTCTATCTTCATTAATTATTCAAACATTGACTAATTTTAACATTTTAACAACTCCAAACTGTATCTGTCAGTTAACGACGTAAACATGTTATAAGCTAAGACAAAGACGTACCTTTATCGGTTTTTGTCATTTCATGCATACTGCGAGAAATTTTTTTACTGAAAGCCCCTTACATTATAACATCATTAAAAACAAACTGGAAGGCACAAAAATAAGGAATGCAAATGTCATTATATTTATTACCGTGCGATTGTAAATTTGATGAATTATTTATTTATCAATATGAACTCAATCTAGAATCCCCTCGTTGACAAGATCTAAATATAAGATTTGAGTGGTGGTTTTGATGTGGAATTGATTAAGATTTGTAAGGCAGCAGTGAAATCTGTTTCCCTCTCGTGCTCGAGGAAAAGGGCGTCGTGGGTGTATCGTTACTTATTAAATCTCGTTTTAATTGTACCATAGCGCGACATTATCTCTAAAAACAATATTTGTTTGACTTGAAATTTCGCTTTGTTCGTAGCAGTTATGCCTCTGGGATTTCCATGTTTTTAAACAGAACTTGCTTCTTTACTTTCCGATTAAACCGCACGTAATATCTTCTAATTACCACGAACCAATTATTAGAACTACATAATAGAGTATACAGGTCCGACGCCGCGCCGTATTAAATTCGGAATTAATATAGAACGCCTGCATTACCTATGAATACATTAAGCTCGCCGTGTAATCCCGCCCAAAACAGAAATTCTGTAAATTGGTTGCTCACCTTTACTTCGCCAAATTCCTAATAATCCGATTGATAATCCCTCGGCGTTCATTTTGCTCTGGCAAGTACATAATCTTTATTTAATTCCTTCGCTACCACTTAAAACTTCGGCTCCGGTTCGAATTTATTTAGGTTGATCGTGTAATGCAATTAATTTCAATGAATTTCGTAAATATGTCCTCTCCCCAGGACTGTTTATCAATATTCAATTCATTTCAGCTACAAACTTTCAATTTTTAAGTACGTTCACTAGTCAATGATTTAAGAGGTGCTGCATATAAGTTCAGTTTAAACTAATGAGTAGCATTTCGTTAAAATTTAAATAAGTTTATCATATAACATACAAATAACTTACCGACATTACTTTCGTCGTACGTTCTATACGAGCGAAAGTTGTGTTTAATTTTTACGTACTGAAAAATAAACTTTTTTTTATAAATCACGGCTACTAAAACTGTATAAAAATAACGACATCTGAAAATTATTACCTCGAATTAAACTCGTAATTGTGGTGGTCCGGAGTAGACAAAAAAAAAATAACGAAAGAGAGACGAAAAGCCACCGCGATCAACAATGCAGAAAGGCGCATGTCGACGTTCGCAAGAGACGCGTCGACAAAGTTGCAATGCCGCCACGATATCAGTTCTAAGCGGCGCGACGTCGGCGTCGGTAGTTTTCCCAGTCGCCCGGAAATAGCACGTGTCTCATGCCCGGAGCGTGCTCTGAGACCTCCTAACAGAGACCCCCAATTTTTCTTAATTAAAATCTAATTGTGAGCAGTGACTAAAAACGGAACTCATTTCGAATTACTCCCCCTTTCAAAATACTATCATTAGTAGACTATAAATCATGTCAAAATTGAATTAATAGTAATTTTTGGCGTTTAAGCACCCACGCTGCGATCGCACTCAGTCATATCAGTGTTGGCTTCATGTTGCACGTATCAATTTTGATCATATTTTGAACTGCTGCATGAGAATTAACTACGCGTCTCTCGTTCAGGGTCAAATGTGTTTGAGAAATTGAAATGTGATTGCTCTAACCAGATTTTTGAAAAAATGTGCGTCGTATTCAATTTCCTCTCAGTGGTGCTTTTCTTATTTGGTAAGTTCAAAATATATTAAAACTTTTTTTTAATAATAGGCTTTGGAAAGTCAAGATCTCCAGTTACTCAAAATATCTTAAGCGAGCCTTATTTATGCTGAATGTATTATTTTTTATTAAAATGTTTTCAAATGTATTGCAATATTGATTGTGCTTTTTTGTGTCTAGTTCTGACTTGCTTTGTTAATTGAAGTGTAATTGGTTTCATGAACTCGTGAGTCTTATTAACGAAGTTGGTAGTTGGTTAAATCCAAAATACTTTAATTGCTGTTGTGAAAAAATATAATTCTAAAAGACTTATAACATAAATCTGAAAGGTTTTGACTAGACATTCCTCCAACAATTTTGATTAACTAATAAATTATTAATTTAAATTAATCTTAAAACATCAATGATGCTAATCAAATTCATAAGCACGCACAGTTAATAAAATTTAAGAAGACTAAGATTTTAAGAGAAAAATGATGAAATCTTCAAATAATTTTAAAGGGTAACGTGATCGTACTACGTACATATAAAGACGCAACGCGTAACACTTCTGTCCTTCTAGCTACGTCAATTTTATTCCCTCTTATGCAAACCAGGTCAACTACTACAGATTGATAAATTAGTTCTAATGAGAACAGCGTAAGGAAATTTATTACTTTCTTTGGTTTATTTAGTTAAATAAAATAAAGTTTTAAAAAGAAAGTACGAAATGCGAAAGACACTAAGTCGTTTTCAATTTGATTGTTTTTATTTTGTTTCTTTTTTTGAAAACGGATTTAGTATTAGGTACCAGTCAATGTAGATACGTTAATAATAATAAATAAACATTATTTGAGTCCGCAAGAAACCGAGCATTTGGCATTTCCTAATATTGTTACGCCCGAGCTGGCGATAATTCAATTTTAGCCTGGTCACGCCATCTACCTTCTCGATTATTCCAGTTAATTTTCAGTCGTACGCTAGATGGTTCCAGACGTTTGCTGGAAAATTCGAGAATTAAATGTCTACTATAAAAGCCGAACCTAGCGCAACAGTTATTATTCCGTAGGCGATAAGTGTGAATATTGCGATTAGTAGAACGTTTAAGTCAGCAATTTTCTCAGTAAGTAATCGGAATTCATTTATGTACTTGGTGTTAAGATTTTAAAACAATTTAAGTTGTTGTTGTCGTATTCAGTGGTGCCCAATTCGACCTACGTTCACAAACGAAATTTTAAGTGATTCTAGTTCTTTCTATGGAAGCTAATAAGCGAATTTTTAACTCAGCGTTTTGGTTTTGTCGCAAATTTCAGTACCGTTGCAATTTCTAGAAAAAAGGAAGCACTAACGGTCTTAAATCGTAAATTTTTCTAAAATAAAATTGGTAGTGGAATTCATTAATATTTTCGTAATTATTTTCAAATTTGAGTTTTCACTTAATCATCATATCTTAAATTTTAATTGTTTAACCCTCCTTTTCATTTTATTTGGGTAAGTCTATTTAATATTTGCAATCTTGAGACTAAAACTTTGTCATCACCTTTCAGCCTGAAGATGGCCTTAATTTTTGTTAATTATATTTTATTATGTAAAGGCCGAAACATATATGTATATATAAGTGCAGTATGATCACGACTGATCAGTTAAGGAAAGTTAAATTCTTCAACAGGGCTGCAGTCAAGAGGGCGGTAATTAATACTCTTTTAAAGTTTAACCGAAAATTTTATTTCCTTTTTCAAGGTTTCTACAAAAACATGGCACTAATTAACAATTAATTAATAATCTAAATTTTTACTTACTCCTTAATGAGTCAGAAAAGAAGTTAATTTCAAGTTAAATATTTTTTTTGTTGACAAATTATTTTTGACACTAAATTGAATTGACAGTAAATTTGTTTATTTGAGACAAAGCAATATGATGTTATAATCCATTCACGATCTTTTTAGACTCAGAGTAGGCCATGTTAGGGTGACACTTTTGTTGGTACCTCCAAGTGAATATGTTCCATTTTAATTTGATGGTTATATTTTTGAAAACTGATACCAAAAAATATTGATGATTTTGAGCATTTTGACTTAGTATTACAAAGTCACAAGTAATTTATTTGTTTTAATGCTATTATTTTACTTTCTTCATGCCAACGTAGAGTATAAGAAGCAATATAGTCGATGGGACTGACGTTAAAGTGTCAGAATTTTACATTTCTTACATTTTGAGTTCTATCAAAATCCATGTACGTAACTTAACGAAAAAAAAGCATGGCCCTCTAGAGTCTAAATAGGTCGTGAACAATGTATATAAATTTTATATTTTTAGATTAAGAATTTTTAGAAGTGATTTTAAAATTTAGTAAATAAGTGTAAATGCAACTAAGTTTCTCAATATCTGTTCTTTTATTCATGCTCTTATTATTGCTAAAAATATGACACATTTCAATAAAAGTTCTTTGATTCAAATTAGGTTCAATATCCAGTATTTTTGCATCTTGAAAATTGATGTGATGGTCCTGTTTATTGGCATGTTCAGATAAAGAGCAAGCAGAAGGTCTGACTCTAATATCACTTTTATGTGAGATTATTCTGGAGTGAAGAGTTCTGGATGTTTGTCCAATATAAACAGAATCACAATCAAGACATGGAATTTCATAAATAGAATTAATTTGTTGGAGTTTGTCAAAAGGATCTTTAACTTTAGTAAATAAGGCCTTAATTGTTAATAAATTTTTTGTTGCAATGTGAATGTTTTTGTTCTTAATTACTTTTATTAGTCGAGATGTAAGATTAGGAATAAATTTTAATGATCTGAAAACTTTATTACCATCATTTAATCTTGAATTATTATTATCTTGTGATTGGGGTTCTATTCTTAGCCGAGTATTGAAAATTAATTTATTAAGCATTACATTAGGATAACTATTCTTTAAAAGAATGTTTTTTAGTTTATGAAGATTTTTTATCAACAAGGAGGGATGAGAAATTTTTTCTATTCGGTTTTTTAATATAATATAATATGTATATATATTTATATGTAGCGACATTAAAATACCAGTGAAGAAGATTTGAGTTTTTTTCTTTCCTTCGTTCAACATTTACATTTTCACTATGAGTAGACGTGGACCTCACACAACTATTTTCAAATAGTTTTACTTTTAAATAATTATATTCCTCTTCTGGACTTTACATTTCTTTTCTATTCACGATAAACATTTCCCTTCTCTGTGGAACGGATATCCTGATAACTCCGACTAAGACAGCGAACAATAACAAGCTTTGCAGAACTGTTTCCCTGGCCTTCCTTTTTTGCTCTGTTGGGATCTCTGGTTTCTCCCGAATCTCGAACGCGTCTTATCGTCAATGTTATTCGATACTGCAAAAGTATAAATGTAGACAACTTCAAATTTGTCTAATATCCTCTCAAATTTTGGATTCTTCGCGATAAATATAAAATAAAAATTGTTTAAGTAAAGTGTACTTCCCTTTTAGACCTGCAATCAACGTATGCTACTTAATCTATTAGTATCTGAAATTTCAAAGAGTTGTGATGCAAGGAAAGACAGAGGTGAGAGATTAATAAGATTAGGAGAGCTCTCCTAATATTTGATTAATTTAATTTGCATTTTGATATTCAGACAGAGGCTCCGGAAACTTTACTGAACAACTGAACGGAAGCTCCCAGATTTCTGCCATGTGGTTTTCAGCCAAAAAAAAAACTCCGCCTCGATACTAAGAAGACAAACACCGTTGCCTTGTACTGCCTGTACAATCTACTTCTCCTTGTTTGACTCATTAATGACATACACAATAAAAGCTTGAGGGAATTCGTGCATGCAAGTAAAATCTTAGGCCTTTGTAATTCTGTTCAACTATATCCAAATTATATTCCTAGCACCATTCTAGAGAATAAAATTAGCGGCAAATAGCAATAGATTAGTTACAGAATTCCACCCCAGAACTCTGAGTTTGCAAAAACGAAATATAAAAGGACTTTTGGATCTAATAAATGAGAACTTTGTTAACGTAAAAGTCACAAAGACACTCTTTTGATGTTTGAAGACATCTTATGTTAGCACGCTGTATTATGGTAAGTTTAATTTCAATTTGTCAATCATTGCAATAATGAATTCGTGTGTTTATGAATACATCGTTTCATTATTGTGGACTCAAAATTATTAATTAAAATTGGAACTTATGACAATATTTAATTAAGTATAGTTTTGTGCATACACTAATCAAAATAATACATTATACAGTCAGAAGAGACAGTGAGATTATATGTACAGGAATGAATACAAATATAAAAATTTATACACTTCATTATCCGTTGAGAGCAAAGAACAAAACAGGACATGAGCTGTCGCACTCCGGAAAAGTTTATTTGAAACTTAATATTGCGCTGGCTGGGTTTTATTTTTTCTTTCTTTTTGTTCATCATCTTCATGCTCTGCTTGCTCTTATTTACTATCAAGATTATGTCCGCCGTAACAAGACGGTTGCGTTCAAGCACTACTTTCGTAATTTGTTTCCATCATCAAACTCACATGCCCGGTTTTATACGAGTTGTTCAATTTTACTTTGTCATTTTAAAAACATCGATTTTATGTTATGGTCCTTGCTATCTATATATCTTTATGGAACACTTCATTTTGTATCTCCTTATATATTTAGATTTTTATGAAACTATTTTCCTGTTGGAAGGTATCCTATAAATTAAAAGTTCGTTATTTTAGAGTTATTTGCTTGTTTTAAAAATTGTCTTCTTTTGTGTTCTATTTTTCATGCAATTTCGTCTCAATTTCTAACCGTGTTGCTTGCTATTTTTTTCTAAACTCTATTTGCTTGTATCTACTGTTTGGTCTGGTCCTCTTTGCAACAACTTTTTTACCAAACACAAGCAATAATGGTAATCTTGGCTTCTACATTTATTTTAAAATAAAAGACAAAATGAGGATATAACTAAAGTTCTGTCAAATGACAATTAGCTGCGGAGAATCACTCACCATTTCTTGTGAAAGAATTAGAGTGCGAATGTCAAACAAGAAATTTTGGGAAATTTTCACGTAAATAAAAGGTAATAAAATTAGGTTTATATAATTTGTTCTTGCAGAGAATTATTATTAATCTGGTGAATTAGTTATCAGCCTTTACATTGTAGCATGTACTTTCCTAGTTTTAAGCACACGCCAAGTCTTACGTGCATTATTTATTATATAAATACAACCTTAATAAGATTTTCTCCGCTCTCACGGAAACACGTGTGTGATTGTTAAATTCAATGTTACATTTTTCTAAATAATTCAATCTGTTTTATCAACTTCAATTTCGACTACTGTTTTATAATTTCTCATTTCTGCATTTAAATATTAACTCGAATTGACTTAATGCTTTTATGTTACAGAATATTAACACAAAATACAGTCAAACATAAACGAAAATATTTATTTAATGAAATTCAAGTGTATGAAATATGTGCAATAAAATACTGGACGGTCCTCTACTTTCCCAGAGCGAATGCAAATACTAATAAAACGCACATCTCGTGTACGTTATTTAAAGAGAATATTGAATATGACGAAGCAATCGAACGAGCTCAAACACGAAGCAACCTAGATCTAGGTTATCCATGTGTTCTGCAAGCTCTGCGAAAATTGCGAGTGGACATACTTGAACCTGAGGCAATAAAAAGTTCCTGTCTCAAAAAGGACAGTTTTCAATACTCATTCATTTATCCGCTTTTCAGATTCAACCGATTCATAATCAAAAGCCAGAGCAAAATTAATTTCGTGAGCTATTACTCGCGTTCTGTTTTCGTTCTTTGTCCCACGGAGAATTTCGTATTAGCTTCAAAGTCTAACTTAGTATTCCAGTAATCAGAGTGCATACACACAAACACTAACAAACATTATTCGCCGTGATTATACGACGCTACAGTCTAACTTTAATTTATAATATTGCCTTAGAATTTAACAGTTCATTACGAATTCCGCTGCAGCGCCCTCACAACAGAAGCGGATCGAGCGCACTTCGTTATATCCATATTAAATTTTAATTAATCGAGTTAATTCAATCCAAGGGATGAAGGCGAAATTTCTTACCGCCATTATACGGTAAACCTGCAAAGTTTCTTGCACACAGGCAACATCTGCTTCAATTTAATACGTCAATAGGATAACACTTTCAGTTTCATGCCTCGAAATTTTACGTTGTGTACAGCACAATATTAGAATCTTAACGCAGCATTACTTGATTGTATTAATAATTTCCTGACAAAGTAATTCTTTTTTTTTAAATAGGAAAATTTTATATCTACCTTTTCGGTTTATCGGTTTAAATAGGAGAATTAAAAATAATTCTTTAATCACAGTATTTCTAAGAAATTTCCCAGAAAGTTTTCGAATAATAAACCAGACAGAGTTACTTTCTTCTGTGTGTGAAACGAGCGAATTTCTGCCTACACAAAGATCCGAACTGCTGAAATATTGAAGGGAACAGAAAGTTAGTTCGCCGGAGTGCAGCAGCGAAATTAACTACCTGAAAAAGTTTCGAGTCCCGTTTCAATTATTTACGGCCCTCTGTGAGCACGCCCCGCTCAAAGGTCAGCATTAAAATATTAATTAATTGGGATTACGAGCCGGCAGTGACGTCTTCCTGATTAAATCTGCAATAAGTCACTTTGATAAGAATTAAGTTCGAGCTTGCGTCGCTAAATTTCAATTAAAGCGGATCTGAATTGTACGAGATATTTTCCGAGAGATCACGACCCGATTTGAGATAAGGCGGTTAGTACGTCAAACACAGTCACTGTTTTAATTAGTAACTTTGAAACAATGGGTCAGTATCTGAATGTCTGAAAACGTCCTTCGACCTTATCATTTTACGTTAAACTTTTGATATTTTTCTTGAGGAAAGTACACCATTAAGTGAAGCTTAAAATCGAATTGTAATAGATTCGCATCATTAATTTTTCTGTTTCTGACGTTTCCTTCTTCGTTAGGTAACAGAAGAAGACCTTCTCTAAGAAATGTCGATAATAAAAGAACTTCTATTGGAAACCCAAGAAAGCTTATCTTCTAATTCTCTTGATAATAAAAGAACATGCATTAATTCACAAAATACTAAAGGTATTAATTTATTAACAATGAGCCATATACTTCCTATGTCCCTCTGTTTTTTTTTTGCGTGTCCTGAACAATAAAATGTAATTGTAATTATATCGCTTTTATCTGACGGCGAATTAACTTATTTCCGTAGGGACGTTTTACGAGCGTTAAATTTCGAATGCCGGTAATAAATTCGCGTAAGGTATTCACCTAATTGTTTCACAATAAATATTCATGCGGCTTCCAGTACCTACAGGGCCGGACGAACGAGTTGACGGCAGTAAATTTTAATCCGGCACAGAAATGGAAGCAATCATAAAAGCGGCCGCCGCCATTCCGTCCTTTTATCGCCGTGTTGACCGTCGCATCGATGTACTAGGGAAATGTTATTGTGCGATATTAAATAGAGATAAAGTCATGAAAGTTAATGATCGTTTCCCATTTGTGTGTTTGAACTCGTGGAAAAGTTGGCGTTACCTGAATAAATACTGGACGGGAAATTACATCGTTCCTCTTTCGGCAATCATTGAATAAAATATTTAATAGATTAGTACTTACATGGCGATCAGACTCATGAATGAGTATACGAGTGGTGATAATCTATTATAGTAATTCTTTTCAGACTTAAGAAAATATTCATAAGGGTTTTCTGGTCGTAGTACACGATTGACATTTAATGCGAAGGATAAATAAGTCGTTTCCGGTTATTACAAAATGGTCAAATTAATTTGATAGAATCTAAATCGAATAATCAGAAAATAAATTGGAATTAGAGTCTAACCATTTTTCAAAGTTCTCTAATGAATTGTTAAAAGTTCTCAGGTAATTTAGTAATTCTTTATTTACCTCCAGTAATTATAAAAATAGAAATCTGAAGAGAAAGGGACAAAGAAAGATTGGCAACGTGAAGAATGAAGAAATTAGAAAGAAATGTCAAAAAAACAATCAAATGGAATTTCTGACAAAAGAAGGGAAAGCAGTACATTCAAGCAGGAAATACAGATATTTAGAAATTTTTTGTGAAACTAAAAAGATTGAACGTAAGAAGACAGCAAGGTATAGAACAGTCTTTCTCAAAGTGGGCGATAACGCCCCCTTGTGGGCGCTATAGGCCTACAGGGGGGGCGGTAAAGGACACAGAGAAAATTGGGGGGAACAAGATAAGACTCATATATTATGGTAGGCTATAATTTAACTAAAGTTATTAAAGTAATGATTGCGATTGTGATTTTTAAGATGTGGTAAAGTAAAAAATTTTAGGGGGCTCTAGAAAATAATTGATTCTCAAAGTGAGCGGTAGACGAAATTAGTTTGAGAACCTATAGTATAGAACGAAGATAGTAAAAATAAAGTCAAAGAGAAAAAAGGAGCACATATAAAATATGTTAGAATAAGAAATGCAAAAGATGCAAGTATAATTAAAGAGTATTTTTAAAGCTTGAGTTTCTGATTTGATTTGTCTCGCCATTTTGAACAACATGGACAAAAGCTCAAACTTTGGCCGCGTTCAGGTAACCACAGCGCTGCAGTGTTTTAATAAAGCGTAATCCTAAACGAGGTACATGTGCGCTTTCTTCAAGAGGCCGCCATTAATCAACGGTGGTCTTTATATGCTACATTACACCGTAATGAATTCATAACCTCTACGACTGAAAACCAGTTCAGGTAATTTAAAACGCTACAACTTTACGCTGTGCTGCAACGCTGCAAACATCTTTTCTGCCTGAACGCAACCTTGAATAAAACAAGAGCAATACCATCAATAGAAATAAGCATAATTTAAAAAAGAAAAACGAATTAAAAAAAGAAATAAAGTAAGCCTACGTGAAAATTGAGTAGCAACTAGATATATAATAATAGAAAAAACATTGGAATGAAGAAGGAACGATAATCGAAAAAAAGACAGTTCTGGAAGAAATTTGACGAATACAAAAATCCCGAATTAGCAAACGAACAGAAAGGAAAATGAACCAAAACGAAAGTAACGGAAAATACGAAAACTACTAATAAGATAAAATTTGGAAGAGTGAGAGGCGAAGAAAAATTACCCAGAAATGATAAAATTCTCAACAGAAGATAGGTAACCATCTACTTCTCGTTCTTCCTCTGCGTCTGCGCATACCAAATATCTTGGGGTGGTCTTTCAAATCACATCTTCCAAACATAGGTCTCTCTCTCGTTCCCAAACACTAATTTTTGTCATCCTGTTTTTTTCTTATGTCCACACTTCATTGGTCATATGATTGTTTTGTACTTTAGTTATAACACTTTTTGATAACACCTTGTATTTATTGCCTCCACACATTTACTTACCAACTGCGCTTGAACTTCTTCTATACTCACTATACTAAACTCGACGAAGCAATAGAGTAATAAAAGCGCGTGATCAGCACGTGCTGTTTGGATGCAGGGTGGTAATTGGTTGTCTCCAGTCTACCTAGGTCATGCATTGGGAAGAAAGTGTTCACGTGATTAGTCTATTGGTTCGCTGAGTTTAGTATAGTAGGTTTGCTACCATTGTTTCCAAATTACTAAAGCTATTTACTTCTTTTACGTTCCATAGTATGGTTAACGAAAATGACATGTGGAGAGTTTTGGAAGAAAACAAACAAATAATCTTGTTAGAATAAAACAAAGAGGAAGTATCGAATATGTTTGAAATGACAAAGGGAGTGAGACAAGGTTGTGTATTGAGCCCAGTATTGTCGGATAAAGGAATCAAGGTGGAAAAAGACAAGTGAAACAGCATAGAGTAGGCTATTGGGGCCCAATTCTTGAAATCATTCGACATCATGTCGTATGCGACATACCAAAACAATTTATAAGCAACAAAGGTGGGAAATATGAAATAAAAGTAACTGGATCAAGGTTAGAACAAGTTTATAGTCTTAAACACTTGGCATCAAAGATAACAGGAGATGTGGAAATAAGAGAGAGAGCAGATAGAAGCGGCCAGGGTGTTTAGTTTAATTCATGTTTAAGACATACAAAAGTACAAGTTCAAAAAGATAGTTATACCAATCTAACGTATGGATCGGAAGTGTGCACGACAATATGACAAAGTGCCGAAATGAGATTCCCTAGGAAGAGAGAAGGAAAAATTAGATGGATAAAATAAGAAACACGATATGCAGGGAGGCCTACAAACAATTCAATTCACAATAGGAGAAGGACAACTGAGGTGGTTAGGGCATGAAATCGGGATGGGAGGAAACAAGATGGTATGAAGCAAGAACGAGAAAAGGAAAGCAGAGGAGAAGGTCTAGAAAAACATGAAAAAAAAGGAAGACAGGGGAAAAGAGAGACATAAAATGGATATAAATAAGACAGAAGATAGCAGTGGATGGAAAGAAGCCTATAAAAAAAACAAGATATTTTTATTTTTGATGCACCAAAAATAGGGAAAATAATATATAAATACAGTGTCTTTCAAAAAGTGTGCTACAAGAAAGCACAAAGTTTCCGAACGCATTGAAATAATCACTAAGAACCAAATGAAATAGTTGAGAAATAAGAACCAATTTAATGTTTTCCTATTCGTATTATTTTAGCGGACACTTTAATCTAACCAGTATTTCCTAATGTAGTGTGTATAAAGAGTGGTTCACAATAAATTATTATTTTTGAGATAGAAGGCTGTGACTTTAGGCTTCATTAACTTTTAATTCTGAACAACTTATTCTTATGACATTTTGCTGTATCTTGTAAAATAAGGGTACTTTACTTTTAAGCCGTCTTCATTTCTCGGTGTCCACGCTGTATACCGTTCAAGATAAATTTCATCTGACATTTTCCAATTTGACTTTAAGGGATGCAGAAGCATTCTGCTTCAATAATTTTTTATAAACACCAATAATAAAAAAATTCCCATTTGTAGCACACTTTTTGAAAGTCACTGTATAATATTGTCAAATTCTCTGCCAACAATAATTTTTCTTTATAATCATTACATTACTCGATGACGCACGGTCTAGATGGTGCTGAAATTCACTTGTTCCAGGATTTTTCTCGATGAGGGAGTCTCTATAAAAGCAGAATCAGGCGCCAGATTTAAATCAGTTTCCTATTAGATTATCTACTGTTTATCTTAATAAAAAAGCCAAAGTTAAGCAAAACATAGATATTTCAAGCGTTTAAAAATATGTCTGTCAAATAATTATGGCAGATTTGTTAGGATATTTTTAATGTTTCTATTATTTTAGTTTTTAGTTATTTAGTTTTATGCATATTTTGTTAATTTCTTCGACAAGGTTCTTCATGTTCCTAAAACAAAATTTTATTTGTTTTATAGTTGTTGCGGAAGCTGTATAATTTAATATTTTTAGGTGTAGTAGCTAGCATATGCGCTTTGTGTAACGTTGTTATTAAAGGTTAATGAGTATGTTTTAGCAAAATATCAAAATGGCGCCTATAATGTCCTATTAATACCACGAGAGTTTATAAAATACCACGTAGTATCTATTTTACAGTGCTAATTAATATATTCTGTAACAGCGAGGAGGAAAATTAAAGCCACAGTGTACATCGATTACTATTATTAAATTTTATCATGCAAATTTGATTTATGAAGAGCGGCGAAGGTCTGACCGTAAAACGGGAGCGGCTGATTCACACCGCATTATTTTATTTACGGGTCGCGATTCTCTTATTTGATTTCGCATTTAATTATGAAAAATTTTCCCGGTTCGCGTCAAGTCGACCGCGAAATCGCACATGCTGCAGCGCTTTCAGTTGAATTACTTGATAATGTAATTGTCTAGTTCCATGCTTTTCGTGAAACAAACAATTGCAGCGCACGAAAAAAAAACTAATTACTTATTTCGGCGAATACATGCCTCGTGTGGTGTCGGAATTAACGCTGGCGAGCGAAATTTCAACCACAGGATTTCGTCATTTTCGATTTGGTAAAGGATAATTCAGTCTGAATTTCATGACAAGTTCGCAGAAAAGCTCGGAAATGTTAGTGACGACTGTGAGAGGAATTTTTAATTTTAAAATGAAAGTTGCACCTTTCGCTAGAGACACACAAAATGCATTTTCCCCAATTCGCATTAATGATTAAATAATTTGAACTGAAGTAGCAATGATGTATTCGGAGTTCTGGCTATTAAAAAGTTGACACACAGACAGAATAGGCGACTAAAGCCCAGTTTCATAAAACGTAGTTAACCACTGGATCAAGTTAATTGTGTGATTAAGCAATATCATTGGTGGAAATTTTAACTTTCCTCCAATGATATTGCTTAATCAGAATCACACAATTAACTTGATTAAGCAATATCATGGTAGGAAAGTTAAAATTTCCACCAATGATATTGCTTAATCACACAATTAACTTGATCGAGGGGTTAACTATGTTTTATGAAACTGGGCCTAAACTGAAAATAACTTAAACAGATTAAAAGGAAAGGTTTTCATATTGCTGTGATATTTACGTTAGGTCAATAAAAATATTGAAAATGTTTTAAAAAACTTATCAACATTTTAATTGTAAATAAACAAAAGAAATTTTATGTTCTTTCATGAGTAGAAAAGCCAAAAAGACATTTACCTAGTTAAAAGGGAAAGTAAAGTCAAAGTGAACAATGTCGAGAACGATGCAGTAGAAATAAGTCTGCCAGACGATGATCTACGGTGGGCGGACAAGAAGCCCAGTGCACCATTGACTGCAAGACACTGGCCGGTTCGGGAGAAGACGTCCGGTAGGAAGAGAAGACGACGGACGAAGGGTCCGACTGAACGCGTCCAAGATCGCAGACGTTCAGGTCAATTACCACGAACTTCTGCAACAGCACCTGGAAGCAGAAAGGAAAAGATTTGTGGCGAAAGTGAAAGTGAACTGCGGAAATTGTGTAAAGTTAGATCGAAAGAGAGCATTTGAATTTTGATTTTTTAAAAATGGAAATGGATTTCACTTCGCTGTAGTTGACTTTTATGATCACGATGGTACATACTTTGGCAAATCGATTTCGCTCGTTGATTTTCGTTTTAAAGCGCCAAGTCTGGCATGCGCAGGCGACGAAAATGATGGAGGAAGAAAAGTCATAAAAGGAAAACCGAGAGCAGAAATTAATGAATTTTAAATATAAAAACAAAGCCACACAATATTAAATTATGGCAATTCGCAGCAACATTAATTAAGAAAATTGCTAAAAAAATAGGCCACAAATAACAAAGAAATTAAATAATAAAAATTTAATTATAAATTTCCCATAACATAGCATTATGTTTGAATCCTCTTTTTGTTTTCGAAACAATTTTCAAGATGAAAAAAGAAAAAACTTATGTGCTAGTATAATACGAGAATACAAGAAGTGTCCTATTTTATTAATATATTTGAGAGAACTGTCAGTATAAATTATAACGTATGAATTCATGCAACAAACTTAATGCACAATGAATGGCGAGTTTAATATTATGTTCTCTAATACAGTCACTCCTAAAAGCAAGATCAAATTTTACAGTCCACTTAATATACACAAGCAGCTATGCAGAATGCATCACGATCGCCAAGATTACCTAAACCAAGCGCCAAGTTTCCTGATACGATCAACACATTTCAGGCATATTCGTTCAACCGTAGCTCGAAATTTACAGAAACATCCGATTTCCCGCCCCTAAATCACGACAAACGCCGAAAATATTACGCCCCTAAAACTTACATTTAAAACGCGGAAAGAGTAATGGCTGGTAGGAAAAAAAACCTGCTTTTTTTGTCCGTTAGCGAGACAAAGTTTCGTTTCCAGAGGAATAAAGCGCGACGGAAACTAAATATCAAATACATTTTTGCCGGAGAAATATTAAACTTATTTCCAGCGAGTGCATTCCGGCGAGTCTGATATTAAGCTCGCTAGATCTGGGTTGCTTATTGTGCAGTGTAAGCCCTGAGAGAGAACTGGAGCAATGCTGGTCAAACCGGAAATGGAGAGAGCCGGAGAATATTATGATATTATAATAACGTCAGGCAATGCATCTTCATATATGGCTATGTATGTAGCGTGTCGTTGTGTGCCCAGATTACAAAATATTTATAATGAGGCAACGGAATTTCTACAAACAAGCCAATAAAATGAAAGTAGTAGAAGGCTTGTACCATAAGTATTGCCTCCTTCCTTTTCTAAAGATCTGTGCCACTTTTTAACCCATCGTTCAAATCTAGTTTGAAAAAAAAAATCCCTTTTAAACTTTTTTTTTTCGTTGGGGCATAACTGACCGTCCAAATTTCTGGTTTGTCTCAACCATGGCAAAAGCAGTGTGGGGTTTTGCATTTTCATGATGTAAGGCAATGTTATGCAAATTTTTTTTTGTCATTGTTTTCTGATGGCTTCCTTAAGCGTCAGAAACCTGACGAACCAATAAAACAGCTGTCGGGACTTTCCTCGCAGATGTTTGCACTAAAATTTTTTTGGATCTGCGACGCCATTCCCTTGACTGATTTTTGGTTCCTGGATCACACGTAGATATTCATATTTCATCTCCAGTCAAAAAAGATGGTCCATGTTCCTCGAAAGAGTGTATGAGATCAGCGAAAATCTCCATCTTTTTTCCTTGAGTTCATTGGTTTACTGACGTGGAGTCCATCTTACACATAACTTAGAATAACCAAGGTCATGTATAATCTTCTCCCCAAACCGTCACACGTGGATCTTCACGAATCACTACATTGATGCGCAACTGTTTCACTTGTTCCAATCGGTGATCAGTCTTTCTGATCGTGGTTTATCAAAAATATCGGTTTCACCAGCCCCAAATTTGTTTACCCATCTACGTACATTGCTGACATCAATTTTCTAATCACCAAACACTTTCATGAATTTCTGACGCTGAACAACCTTTTTTTTCCAAAAGTCTATCACAGCTCTGAAGCATGACTCAAACTCAAATTGACAGTTTGATGTTAATTGATTAACATGATTATCAAAATATCTATACCGACCATAAATTTGATCGACAGGCAAGAATTAAGGTATAAGTGTCATACTTTAACACTGGTATATGTAAAGTAAAAAATATACAGGATGATTCGGGTTTAATCTTGATAATTCAGGTTTCAATTGAACTTCTAAAAATACTGAGACTTTCTTCTGTAAACTATGCCCAAAATCCGAATTTTGTTTTCCATAAAATGCCAAAGATGAATACGGGCGATAATCTCTCATGAATTTTTCCAAAAATAAAGCAAAGGATCGGGAAGGAACATTAGTCGTAAGTTTATGAACTATTTCATTTTTTAATACAAAAAAAATCGGATGGGTTTCAGGTCACAGATCCCCCATGTTCCAAAAATAGCTCTTAGTTGCAAAATTATTCAAACTGTATCATTAAGGCCCAGTTGTACAATGCCAGTTTAAATTTGAGCTGAAGCTTAAACCCATAACAACGATTATTTCAACAATTGTCGGTAAGAGTTTAAGCTTTGGCTTAAAGTTGAAATTGTACAAGCTGATCTAAATGGGGTACATAATTTGAGTTTTCTACATAGATGAACTCAAAACACGACTTTTTAGGAAACATGCTTCATATGACTTACACCACGGTGATTCTCAGAATCTCAACTTAATGATCAACTTAAAATCACATCGAAGCCATAACTATTTTCAACTCATTTTCCCTCAAATGAAGTATTTGGATTTTAGGTATGGTTTATCAAAAATAATACACTCACGAACAAAAATATTGCTAATTTCTTGCTATTTTTGCATAACACTTGCTTGGTGTCTTATGTTGAAGTGTCCTAAGTATACTAATACTATTTGGTAATAAGATAATTTACATATGACGAAGTTTGTGGACAAATGAATAAAATAGTGAACGTTTAATTAGAAGATTTAATTGAAGAAAAAAAGGAAGGAAAACAGGGATTTACTAGTAACTGTTATTTCCTCCTTAAGCTCTAATTACTCCTTGTATCCTTCTAGGCATGCTCCACAGAAAATCTTGTGGAATTTGATTCCGTGATTATTCCGTAGGCGTTCTATAGGATTTAAGTCGGAAGTCAATGGTGGTCAGTTAAACGAAGCAATTCCGAACATGATCTTCAATGATGTTGCGAATGTACCAGTCTGCTTTCATTTTCAAATTTACTTCAACAAGCTCTGTGCGACTTTCCCAACTGATGCCATCCCATAACGCAATCGAATCTGTACCGTTCTCTAGTTCGTTTATAGTCTCTATCACGTCCATCTGGTTTCCATAATAATTGTGTTCTTGTCTCGTCTGAGAAAAGAACTTTGCTCCATTCATATTTATCCCAATGAGCATGAGAAGCTCGTGCAAGTCTAGGGACTTCGGAAGGACTTGTCTTGTATTCAATAATTCGTCGTCCCTTTGCGTCGTGAATATTTTTCATCCTTGTCCAGATCGCCTGCTTTAATGCCCAGTCTCCTCATACCATTTTACTACACGAGAGACTATAGATTAATGAATTTTCAATATTTGTGCAATATCTTTTTGCTTACGACCCTCATTAACAAGTAACAGTTTTGACAGCAATTAATTCATTTAGATGCAACCTCTTCTTAACAGAAGACGCCTAATTAGCGTATAATGCACTATAAATGTCACTTGGTTAATGTAAAGCAAAAGAAAAGCATACTGTCAGATACATTTTTAGATATTCAGATAAGTGCTAGACAATGCCAAAATGTGTAAGACACTCCAAAGAAACACATTTTCCGATAAAAATTACTTAAAAAATAAGAGCTAAGAAATATGCAATATTTTTGTCCGTGAGTTTATATTGTTATGTTGAGAATTCTATCCGCTATTGAAGTTACTGAAACTAAACTTGAATCACCCTGTAGAATATGATCATCCTTATATTTTTTAAACTACCATGTAAACCACTCTTACAATGTGACCAACCAAATTGCAACTGACATCCTAATCGTTACAAATTAAATTGAAATTAAGCAGTGCAGCTGATAGTGAAAATAAAAATCCATTATTCTGCGAAGTTGCCTTTCTCGTCGTTAAATTTTATTTCGATACTTTAATTTTATTTAATATAAAATGGAGTTTCTATAAAAAGTCAATCGTGTAAATTATATAAGATTTATAAAAAGTTTAAAAATTTTAATACGAATTACACACAATTATTTTAAAAATCACTTTATTTTTTTAAGTAATGTAAGTAAAAGCCTCTACTTATACACTGTATTAAGTGCTACTTTTTATTAGCATTTACGTATGTCACAGCGAGAAAGAAACTTACATTTATCGTCCTGGTTTTAAAAACACTCAACCAAAGACAACAGCCTTTTAACAAGGACGATAAAAGTTATAGTTTGCTATAGTTTCTTTCTTTATATGATATGAAAGAGACGTCAACTAAACTTGGGGGAGTTGAAGGCGTTCATGTTGAAACACAAAGAATTCTTTGTTTCATTAAACGTATAACTAAATTAAAGTAAACTTGCGCTTAGAGGTTGAAGATAAAATAAACTATTTCCAATAATTACCTAATTTTGATAGTTATTATCTTGATATCTTATTACCTAATCAAATAATAAATTCAAGCAAAGCTTTCGTGTTAACTGTTAATCTGTGGTGTTATCTGTAAACTTTCTTGAAGAGTTAACTCATTCACCATGATTTACAGACGAAAATAACCAATGTGAAATATCACACTGAATATTACTGAAACGAGGCCTTTAGTTTCCAACCCCGCTCATAACAATGGACGTATTATTGCTGGCGTGTAAGAAGTTTTCCTTGGCTGCGTTGTGAGTACTTAAAAGCTCATATTTTGTCGCCCATAATGTGATGTAATCGACGTAATTACTTATTCAAGCGGTCGAGAACTAAGCTTTCACACCTCTACATACACGTGGAACACACTCAAAAACAAACTTTTTGCATCGTAAATCGTATCGATGAGAATGACTAAGCGTTGTGCGCTAATGGAAACGTGAACTTCAAACTAGAGAGAAAAAAATGACGTAAGTTACATAAATGGATTATTGTAGTCCATTAGGGGCAACAATGTGTTTATGCTGAATAAATTGAGGAGAGAAAACATCCTTTTTTACTATTCTCTTTATGGACTCGGTTATATTTACAATTCAGAGGTGTTTGGAAAACTGTTTCGTATAAATGTCAGAAATATTGCAGATTTTCATTCTTTAATATTAACAACGGAAGCTTTCTAACGGGTTTCATTGTATACAATACTATGTATAACTGATGGAAACTTAATTTCGGAAGATCATTTATCAAATTATCGGTATAATATACAATTCACAAAATACAATTTTTTCATTAGCGTTTTTTGTGTTTATACACACAAAAATATTATAAAAGTATTAAAATGAACATGTGTGCGTAACCACACGTGAATCATCACCTCAGCAAATTTATAAAAAAAATCATAACATGAAAGACTATTGATTCAGTCTTACGCCTGACAATAAGTAGCTGAACTATAATATGGTTTTGGTGGTTTCTGAGGACAGACAGAATTTGATTTTTATATACAGGGTTTAATCTAACTTGAGTAAATGACGAAATCGGTAAATTACAATCGATTTACAAGAACAAATTATAATAACTGTTTTTTTTTAAATAAAAGAGTCATCTATCTTTGGAATTATTTCCAATCAAAGTGATACAACAGAACAACAGTAAAATAACAGTAAGCTACAACTAGGAATTTATAAATGCAAAAATGATAACAAAATACTTTATCTAGCAAGAAAGCAAACTACACGGGTACATGATGCAAAAATTACTGGCTTGTGACCTTAGTGCACGTGCACTAACTAGTTGAGAAAGAATATATGTTCAGCGTTACCCAAAAGTTTAATTCTACACTTTCACTCATTCATTAAAAAAACATTTATTATATTTTCTTTTTGTACGCTTTCGTACCAAAATTTGACGTGTCTGTTGTAATTTACAATGACTAAATACATATATAATTGACTGATGATAAATCGATTGTAATTTACTTACACCGTCGTTCTTTACAAATACCATCTGAAGATAGATGACACTCTGTACAGTGTAGTGCAAGTTAACAGAAAAAGGACAATAGCCCGTATTCTCATCTTATGATTTTAATGATTAAAATAAACAAGAAACGATATAGCTTTATGTCTATTTAATGTGTAGCGACGGAAAAGCGTTTCAAAATCTGAGTTATTTTTAAATAACATATGGTGTCAATGCTGTAGTGTACCACAAACTCTTTTAAACGGACACAAAATGGCGCACAAACACTTAACGTTTCACAGTCGTTCGACAGCTTCGTCCATTCTGCTCATATCTATAGCAACCGTAAGATCTGTAAGCCTGGAAGTCAATTATTAAACGGTGTAATTTTGAAATTCTCAGTAGGATGCAATTTCTTGTAAGTTTCTAGATAATTAGCTTTGTTCCTACACCGTTCTAAATCAGTTCGGAACTGTACTGCTCATGCGCTCTTACTAAAAATGCTGTGTATTTAGCAAAAGCGCATGAGCAGCACAGTTCCGAACTGATTTAGAACTGTGTAGGAACAAAGCTAATATCACAGAGACTTACGAGTAATCCTAGAGACCTAGGAAAAATCATATCTTCTACAGAACTTCAAGATTCCATATTTTAATAATTGAGTTACAGGTTAACAAATCTTACGATTGCGAACGAATTTAAATTCTGATGGAAATACCATACAGGGTCATTCGCGTAACATGTAACAGTTCATATCTCAATAAATACAAGTGAAAGTCGTTCGGTTGATATATATTTTTTTTTATGGTATGTCTTTTCACTTCCGGTTTAACAGGAAGTATATGCAACTTTTGTTTTTCAAATGGAACATTATATTTTCCATATTTATAATTAAAAGCAATTTCTCTCGTGAATTAAGAAATGCAACACAGGTTTACAGTTGTTACTTCTCCTAGTTTAGAAACAAGGTATGATTAAATTGAATTGAATTGAATGTTGCTATAATATTTTATAAAGTGGTAGTATGAATCATTTGGAGTAAAAGAAATCCAATTCTCAATGGTTATTTGAAGTTGACATGTAAATATCCAAAGCGCGCTAATGTCTTAAACAACTGACATTGAACCTTCTGAATGTGACACATGACACTTATAAAATGACACTCTTTATTGTTTACAACTGTGTCTAATAAGGTTCAATAGAAGTGCTACACGTGTATTATCATTAACAGAGTTCGAAAGTACACTGCAATGGATGGATGGACACTCGTGTGTCTTATACCGCGTGATTTTTTAAATTTTTTATCAACTCAATGACGTACTTTTCACTTAAACTAAGATCTCATGGCAAGAGTTAGTAAAAAAAATTTAAAAATCACTCGGTATCATTTCAATAATCAATAAATGCAATAATCAATGTTATTTGCCTTTCCTCAACGCAGTTTGTGAATTTTTTTTTATTGGTACCATTCAAATAGCTGTATCTCCCTAACCAATGAGAATTGGACACATGTTTATATGAACATTTTTACTCAAAATAGTTCATGTTAGCACCTCCTAAATGATTAAAGCTTTCTCCTGAAACACCCTGTATAAGCAATGCGTATACAGTATAGAGTCTTTGGTTTCATCTGATTTGTATTTTCTTAATTATTCTATTCTGTATTGTACTATTCTGTTTTATTAGAAAAATAAACAGTCGATCTACATACACGTGTTTTAAATTTTACACGACCGGTTTCGTCTAAATAGTCTACTTATGGTGGATTTCACAAACCTTACTTAAATTTAATCAAGCGTTAAAAGTAAACGTTGCTATGGTTACATGTGCTGAAGGTATAGGAATGATTATTCTTAATCAATGATTAAATTTAATCGACTTTTATGAAACCCAGCATTAGACTGTTTAGTTTTCTAATAATTCCGTAATTTGCAACGGCATAGAGGATCTCGCCATTTTTTTTCTATTCTGTTTTATTTCTCACAGGAACACAAACACGCCAGTTTTTAATTATTTTCTGGTAACTCGGCTCTCCATTGTACGCTGAATTTAATACAGACTTCTTCTAGATTTCAAAGAGCCCAAGCTCCAGTAGTGCCCTTAATTAAAGAAGAGAAACTTTCTTGTTTGTTTTCGCTTGTTTAAAACTGCAAAACTACTGACTGGCAGGAAATATTCGCCATTTCCGAGCGTCGGGAATAAATTTCGGGGCGAGGAATCCCCAGCAACTAACTAACTAACCGACCGACTCGGCGAGAGTTCAGAGGATGATTTCCGGTTGAAGTCTGGCGCGCGATGTCGCGCTGGTTGCGAATTTAGGGTATATTAAACGAGCGTGTAAACGGCACTTCTGCAATAATGAATATATCTTCGAAATGAATTCCGCGCGTCGATGCAAAGTGGCTTCCTTATCGAATAAATCAAAGCGCTAATCGTCAGTGCTGATAACAATGAACGATAAATTTACTGCGAACGTAGGTTCCTATGTAAAAACCGTTTGCCCTGGCCATAAATTATGTAGGCCATAAACAAACCATCACGATCGGACCATAAATTGAGATTTATAAACATCTTTTACCACACTTAAGAATGAGCTAAAGATTTTTCCGACATATTCCACGTGATCAGTATTGGGCATTATTTTTGTTTGCGGTTGGATTTTAGTGTAGCTTTGCCCATTGATTCCTTGAACAGAAATGATCAGTTGCTTTATATTAGTATACCAGTCACGCACGTGGGTTAGACCTACATTAAGAATTCAGCTCTCTATGTTTACATGATGATGATTTCTACACAACGTCACTGAGACTTTTATGCTTAATTGGATTACTCAAATTCAATGGAAAGCTTTTTCGTATAAGCAAACAAAGCCGTTATTCAAATGTAACAATGGCCTTAAGTAAACGCTGTAATCACTTTTGAAAAATCATGAATAGGAGAATTAATCAACAAAGAATAAAATTAATACTGCTTTTATACGGCTGCATGCAAACCAATTAGCAAAAGATATAATAATAATTGAAATAACCTAAACCTTCCAAATATTTAATTATTTATTTGCTCAAGTGTAATTACTCTTTGAAATATCGTAAGTAATTAACATTGTGCTCACTTACTTTATATTAATTGTCGGTAATTCTGTGAGCTGAACACATTGTACTTGCCGGGATTTATTACCTCTTTAATTATACTCGGCAACTTGTTGCAATTATCATAAAACTGATTTAATTAGTGTACTTGAAGTTTTACGACAAAACATTCATGTTATCACAGTGAAAACAATCTGGAACTAAAAGTTCTCACTCACAATTTCCTACACTAGTTCCTAATTTCCTGTATTATCATTCGCAGATGATAAGCTCACGTAAGTCACGTATTTAAACTTGTACAAACAGAAAGTTGGAAGAGAAAAGTGAAAGCGAAAACAATAATAACAAGACAGTTAAAGAAAGATCGCAGTCTGAATAAATTATTTACTTACTCCGAGTTAATAGGACTTGTCTGACCCTAAAGGATTAAAACAAATAAATTGTTTTTCGCGGGAAATATGTGGAACATCTGAAAGTTCCCCGCTCGTTTCGGGCGCGCTAAGCGTGTGTAGGAATTAATATTTCCGTATTGCGAGAACAAGCCGGAAAAACGTTTCGAAGTCAACATAGTACATTATTTTTATTTGCCGGAGGGTTTCGTTTATGTTCCGCAACTTTTATCGCCGATAAAAGATGTTATATGTTGATCCGCCCGCGAGAGTTGTCCGGAATGAAACTCTTTCGACACGTATTACCAATAAGTTCACGTGCTGTAAAAAGAAAGGGCCCAAACAGTAAATCTTGATTGAAGACGAAGACCGTTTATTATTTATATGATTTATATGAAGCAGAAATTCTGTTTATCCACTGTACGGCGAAAGTCAAGTAAATAAGGCCAAGAGAAAAATTTGGAAAGTTGTGTCCTTGCAAAGTCCTCTCAAAATTGACTGGCCCAATTAAATGGAAAAGACCTTCTGCATAAAATATTTTCAGTTTTACACCTCCTCCTTTTGTATGTACTAGTAACGTTTTTACTTCAAATAGAAGGTATTTTATATTTTATAATTTTATTTTTGATTTCTACATTCTACAAGCATCAACGTTTATGGAGTTCCAAATTTTTAACTGAAAATATAAACACAATTAATTCGTTCATTAAGTAAGTTGATATTTTACATTTTTCTTATATCTCGCCCTCCTATAACGATCCAGTGAACGCGACCCTTGCGCTTTTACAATCGATTCGGTGGCCTACTCTTCATAATGCGAACGCCATATGAATACCATAAAGCGATAATATTGTGTTTTATTAGGGATGATGTGGTGAAAAGGGTTAGCGCTCGGTGGAAAGACTTCACATATAATTAAGTGTTTATTAGAGAGTATACAAACAAGTGGATGAGGCGAGTATTAAAGGATCACGTCCTCCCTTAACGCATGAGTTTTTTGCAGGACTTTCACTGCCGCCGCCTTTTTTCTTCCCTTTTTTATTTCTTGTTTGCAATTTAAGGGGCGTTAAACCGCGAAACTACTACGCTCTTTAAGTAATTTAGCAGCGAGGAAATGCAAACATGAAAAGTCACTTTTAAATAAAGAAATTTCTTTTTTCTTGCTTTTCAGTTTCTTTCCAGAAGAAATTTCTTATATGTCTCTGTCTACTATTATAATTATTCAACTCTTTCTCTTTTTGATTAAAATATACATATTTAAGAAATATTTTTAAACTATATGCAAAATTCATTCAATACAAAATACCTAAGTCATTTTTATTATGGTTTGTAGACACATTTTATTTTTATTCAAACGAAAATGAATCTTCGAGTTTCTATTCGTGAATTGATTTAATACATAAATTATTTGTCAGAAATATACTGTGGCATCACATCGTACGTCATTGACCAACACATGAGTACGCCGACCATTTTTGCCTTCACCATTTTTGCCAACATTTAGAAAACCATGTCCAATTTGAGCTCTGAAAGCTAGCATTGAAATTATTTGTTTGTCGTAGCGTTATGTACCATGATGTGCTACGTACCTGGTTGCAAATTTGTTGAGCGAGCAAATTAAGTTACGATCCCAACTGCCGGCTAGCTCAGTGGGATATGGCGGGGTCATACGTAACCCCCAAGGGGGACAGAATTTAAAGATAAATAAAAATCACTAGAATTGCACACTTTTGTCTTTATTTGTGTCAAAATTTTAATCTTGCCAACAGCACAGAATCCACACAAGTCTAAATAAATATACAATAGATAACACCAAGTTAAGTAAAAGTGAACCAACGAAACACGGATCTGCTTTTCGTTCACAAACAAAAGAAAAGTAAGTAACAAATATAAATTAAATTAACTCTACAGTGTCTACAGTTGATTTAATTCGACGCCAAAAATATGTCATATTAAAAAAAAATAAAAAGTATTCCGTTGTCCAAAGATGCATGCGCATCAGCTATACAAGAATCGTCGAGTAACAATCGACCGGGAGGGTCGCGTCTAATGCGTCAATCAGCGAACCGAAATGTTCTATCATGGCCCAAGGGCAACACAAACAGGTAATCTCAGGCTCCGATAAAACTTTGGTAAAAGTCCCTGAGCGAACCTCCGTTTGAAAAGCTCCGGTAAAACGTTTGGAACAAAAAAACCTGAAATAAATGATCGATCGAAAAAAACACGTGTTACGACCTGAACTGCGCACAAAATTGCTTATATAAATCCTACCTGATTATCTGCAAAAATCAGGCTACGAAAGGCCTGGAAGAAAGCCTCTTGTTGCTTACAACGCACTTCTCAGAAGTCGGAGTATAATCCTCCGGTCAAACTTTACTTTAAACAAAACAGTTTGGTCAATTTCTCAACATGGCCGAAGAGCCCAAAAACACGAGGCATACACCAAGCGAGGAGCAACAAGACTGAGCAGAATTGGCGAGCTCGTTCACGAGTGGGGGTTGGCGGATAAACACTGCAAGGGGAGTTGTTAAGAGAGACAACAGAATTACGCAGCGAAGTGAGTGAAATAGAACAACTCCGTGTAGCGGAAGTTATTGCATTTGTCTGCTTCTGCAATCTTTTCCACAATATACATGGTGATCCGGAAAACTAATAATGATTTTAACGAATTTTGAAACCGTAATAGATGTCCCACGAATTACAACACACGTGTCATTAAAATGAAATATTATTCTAGAAAACGTATCGACACTTCAAATTCTTTCACTTTTTGCCCCACGATGTCTTTTACAAAATTGTATGTGCCAGTAACTAATTTTCTTGTCAACATTTTCTAATGAAGATATTATTAAGAGAAACAACAAAATTACAAATATTTCTAAACGAGGATCCCTGTTTTCTCAATTCCTTCTTTCTGTCCATCTCTGTATAGTTCTTACCTAAGTATGTCTCCTTAATAATTTAATTGATTGATTAGAGAATTCATTCATTAAATGATCGAAACATGTTCAGCCCATGCAAGGCGTTTGCAATTGCAATTAACGAGAAAACTTCGGCGGCAAACTATGAAAGTTTCTGCCGGAAAACATCGTTAGAAAAGTTAACCCGATAGGATTTAACAAAGAGTTAGGTGTTGTGTAATTAACGACTGAAATATACATTATATGTCGCCTAGCTCCGGCGCACTTCTTATGTAAATCCGTGTCACAAGCTAGTTAATGCCCTGCTAACCACCGTTCAGCTTACGATACTTAATTTTGCTAAGAGCGAAATTAACTTGAACGCACTTAATAATGAAGTATTTGTGGCAAATTAGCAGGCGCCCTCCAAAACTCACTCATAGAAAAAGCTCTAATTACGCAGAGGCGTAGTTAATTATGATGTCACTTGGCAAGGCTTGGTCGAGCCACTTATTTACTATTTACATACTAATACGCAGTATCGTGGTCATTTGTCATGTATCACACACACATTCGTGTTGCCACTCCAACTAAATTGTCAAAGTAATCGTTATTTTATTCGGAATGAATAGGATGTAATTACTATAAACCGGAGTGCTAAAGGAAGAATTCAAATCCATTAGAGTTAACAGCGGGAAAGAAGGGGGTGGCAAATGAAAATTTTACCAAGGAGGTATTAATTGACTTCTAGCCGGGGCTGAAAACGCCGAGAAAATAAATACCGTTTAAAGGATATGATAAACGAGGATCAACATGGATTGTTTTAATTGCTCTCACTAGTTTGTCAAAAAAAATACTCACATTAAAAAATAAACTCTATACAATTTGCTTTCGACCTCAAGAATGCTTTTAATTATGTCGATCGTTCGGTAACGAAATTTAACATCGAAAATTATTTAAATTGCGTTCTACCGCGATCTCGGCAGCTGACACATTGCGAGCCATTCGCACGAATTCCGATGCAAACCCGTGCAAATTTGTGCACATTTAGAGCACCCGAAAGTCGTGCAAATGGGCCGCAATGTAGGTAATGATTTGCAGTAGTTGTTCAATTGTAGTTTTAACACTAGATAGATCCGTGAAACTGCGAGCTGCATTTCCGTAACGAAAATCAGATTTCGTAACTTTAAGCCAGTTTGGTTTCACTATGAAATATTTTTATTTATTTTAACATAAACAAGATTGATACATACGAACTCACCGAAAAGAAACAAATACAGGGTGGCACATTAAATGGGCAAAATACAATAACTCTGTTATATCAGATGCACAATTTCATATAAAAAAAAAAACATGAAAAGACATTAAAAAGTCGATGTTATAAAAATTATAGAGGGTGGAACATTGGTATGGATTTCTTTAATAGCTCCTTAATAATTATTAATTATAAAGGACATTATCCTGTACAAGAGCTATCGCTTATAGCCATTTTGCCGAGCAAATGATTATTCTCGAGAAACCATAAAGACATTGGAACACTGAATTCTGTATTAGTAAATTATTGTCTCGTACATACCATGTTTCATAAGTGAGTTATCTACCAATCTTATACTTTCTTAAATGGAATGTACAAATTTTTGTTTACATTTCTATAGATCTTTTAAAAAATAATTTTTTTGACCACTAATTATAAATAAAATACTTCTACATTTCAGCTCGTTCACCCAATTGAATAACTGTAGATGTCACGACGAGAATGAGTGAATTTCTATGTCTTAATTAACAAAATAATTACACCACTTCATCAAACCACAAAGGACCCAAGCAACTATTTCTTTGTTTGTTTCTGGTTAGAGCTTTTTAGCCAGAAATTGCTCTCAATGTCACCTTCACGTAGAATGAGATTTTAGCCCCTGCCTGCCACTATATATAATTTTCAGAACTTTAGTCATAAATAAAGAGAACATTTATACGAATGTATTCTGGGTGTTGAAAAATTCGATTGCCAAATTTCTAGGGTAAGTAAATGAGACGAAAATAAGCCATTTTTGTTATATAACACAGGGTCGGAAATTAATAATTACTTAATGAGACTGTAAAATAGTACAAACATAAAAAATTATTAATATACTAAACCGAAAAAATTAAAAGTATAACATTTCAGAAAACGGTTACAATCTTCGCTCAAGATGGTTGCCCCCAACTTGCACATACATTACATCTTACAACAATGTATTAATGTTTGTCTTGTGTGTTCAAAAAGTATCATAAAGTAATTATTAATTTCCGACCGTGGGTTATATAACAAAAATGACTTATTTTAGTCTCATTTACTTACCCTAGAAATTTGGCAATCGAATTTTTCAACACCCTGTATATTCAGAGTAAGTGAAAACAATTACAAATCGAACACTCTTTAGATAAATGTAAAATTTAAATGTAATTACAGATTACTTCAGAACGATAACATACAAAGTCAACACGATATCATACGAGACAATAGGTAGGCACACACCAGCATTCAATCATGTCATTCTTTTCTTCGACAATCTTTCCCTTCAAGAAATTTAAACGAAACAAATCCTCTATTATTGTATTAGTGGGTTAGAACAGGATTTGTTTCGTTTCAAATACTTGAAGGGAAAGAGTGTCGAATGACATGAATGAATGCTGGTGTATGGCTACCTAATGCAGAACAAATTCGAAATGATTTTATAACGAGAAAAACAGCATTTCACGAATCAAACAAAGCAGTTATTAGTTTCTAAAAACATAACTAAATGGCAAATAAATTGCTACCTAGCTGAAGCAAATTGTACGAGTAACTTCAATGATCTCCAGCACCATCGGCTAAACTCCTGGACCCAGAAGGGGTCACAATGAGTTATCATTGTTAATGATTATGTTATCATTCTAATGATTAATTAAAATTTTGACCGAAAAACAGACCTGCTTTTCGTTTACAGGAAAAAGCTGAAAATAAATATCGAAAGTAACTTGTTTGGAATTGAATTAACGTAACACAGCGTTTAGACGACGCAAACGAATAAATAAATAAAATGTTTCCGACCTTTATAACCAAAATCCACATTTAAACAATCACCTGTCAATAGTGAAGTGGAAGAATCCGAGTGAGCGCCCCCCAGCGGAGGAAAGTGCTGCCAATAACGTAAAACGGCGTTAAGTATTACGTCACGAACTCTCCGGTTGCGGTATCATGTCTGAGGTCAACTCCAATTTTTACCGGACGAGAGGTGGACCGTGATGTCAGAAGCTTTAGCAGCTCCGATTACGGCTTTCTCTTCCACACAAAGAGGACGTAGTTAATTGTCAGAAAGGGGGTATGACTACAACTGGAAGCCTAAGTAAAGGAAAGATACGCGTTACAAACTAAAAATACGCACAAAGTTGCCGATAAAGGCTACCTGTTCTTTCTCCCTGGAACAGGCTTAGAGAAGCTTATAAAGAGCTTGAATTACTTGGCGTGCACTTAAGCAAATCTCGGAGTAAATTCCGTTTCAGGCTTCAATCAAAAGATTCAAAAGAAACACAAAAGTCGTGAACACACACAAACAATTGATGTGCACGCCGAGAAATCTTTCACAACAATCAGAGCGTCGCGGAGAGAACTGGGACAGGAGTCGTTACGAGATGAACTCAGTTTTAACCGGGCGAAAGAGTGAAATGGACTGATACCGTAGGGCTTAGGTAGCGGCGTAACTGTTGCAATGTTACAAACGGCACGTAGGCCAAAGCTAACCGTTAATTCCTGCACAAATATAGGGCGACTGGCAAATATTGTAAATAATTTAAACGAATTTTTCAATGTGGGCCAGTTGGAATATGATTCATCGTGATTTTTTAAAACCGTCTTGCATAATGCCTGACTTCTTCGATGAGTCACCTCTGCAGCTGAAATTCTTCGAATGTAATTTGTACAGATCAGTAATGACTCATGATAAAGCGAGTCGCTGTAACATTCGCTTACATAATTTATAAGTAAGAATATTGTCCACGGTCGCGAAGGCGACATTGTATCGAGCTTAATGAGCTTAATGATTTATTGGATGCTGAATTCTTATAAAATGAACGCCAGTTACTAAGATAACAAACTCACTTCTAGACTTACAAAATTTCTTGTGCACCATAAATTTAAAGTAAGGCAGACAAGGACGAGGAACATTTTGACGCTTCTAACTACCAGCTACATATAAGAAAAGTTTGTATAGGGTGTTCCATAATTATACCGACAAACTGAGAGCGGTTTCGCACTTTTGACTAATATATGTATATACTTATATCCGGGAATGAGTCGTTTGGTCCGTGTGAATTGAATTGTAACTAATATTGCGTATTAGTATTGTTACAGCTATTAATAGTTGCAAAAATATTATTAATTTGCAGTGCATTAATTAAACCTACAACTCGATTGAGATTATGCAAAATACCACTGACTACCAAGGTAGCTGAGGGATCAAATAGATCCTACGAGTCTTTTTTCTTTGGTTCGTCATAATACCCAAACTATTCCGTTTATAGGTCAAAAGTGCTTCTATAACCTCTCTGTTTGTCGGTATAATTATGGGACACAATGTACATGAAAGAAATACATTTAAATATTAACAATAAGTAACTACAATACGTAATCTTTATTTTTAAATAATATTTGTTTCTACAGTTCTAATATCCGGTTCGGCAAACATTAAATTAAATTTCTTTGTAATTTTTTTGGACAATTTGAGGCCTAAATTCAGTTAAGTGATGGCGCGACTAAGCGGTTAAATTTCTTTATTGCATTTCTGTATTTATTTAAAATTTCAGAAATACAAAATGAAATTAGTTCAAAGTATCAGCTGTATCGCCGAATAATACAGGACGCTGAGAAAATATTTACGATTTGCGGTCACACAAGTTGTAAAATTTTAAAGTCAATTTATTGCTAGCGTTTGACAGCTTCGTCCGAAATGACGATATATTGACTTTGGAATTGATTTTGCAATCGGTCGATACCGATTACATTTACAAATTTTGGATAATTTTCCACACACGAGAACAGTGACAAAAGAAAGAGTTTCTAAAAGTATCATTTGTAAGCGATTATATTTTGTTAAAACTAATAAAAAATAATAAAAAGTCCGTTTGAAAAAATTACTCATGTAAACATTTTTCTTGTGATTATGAACTGATCTACATGGCCATTCAGGTGTACCAACGAGTTTGAAACAAAGTTTAAATTAGCTCGATTAAATTCCCTTTAAGCGTGGCTGTCTGTGGTTAAATATTCTTGTTTCAAACGGAATAAATATCGAAAAGCATAACCTGATGGGGATCCACTGTTGAATAATTTCCAGGCGAGATAAAATCACGCGGCACATTACAAGGCAATTAAACCTTGGCAGAAATTTCAAATCAAGCGTACGTAGGCTAGTGCAAAGGAGTAAAGAATAGAAAGACAAGAAACAGTGGCTACTGTTTATGGCATATTTAATTAATGCGCCCGTTTGTCTTTATGCTCCGAATTACGTCCTTTGTAAACCTACATCAAAGTCGAATTTTCCGCCGATAATAAAGAAACAGTGCACTGCCGTCGGGTTGATAACTACCTTTGGAAAAACTTCAAACGTAGTCGTAATTGCGCATAAAGACACGCGGAAGAGAAAAAAAACACTGGAAAGGAAACTTAAAATAAATAACGCTGAGAAATCGGTCGCGGAGGATGATGAATCTTCTTCGTCGACGTTCTCGTCCCCGTCATGATTTCGTATTTTCAAGTGGCGGGATAACGAAGGTATTTTCCAGCTTTTGTTTGTTCTTTTCAGACTGCTCCAGATCCTAATCTTAATCATTCTCTCTCATTATGCCGTAATGAGGTAGATGATGACGTATTTACAGATAAAATTTTCTGTCGCCCCCCCGAGTCACAAAATCCTCAACGTATTATTGCACCGTTTCAAATTTATTCTCATAAGACCCTTCATTATATTCCCTAAAAAATTCAGTTCAAGTTTGTTCTGAATATTTCTAGATATCACGGGCATAAGAGATGACCTTTTATGACATTCATATTAGTTTCTTTTTCACTTTTAAATGCATATAAAGTGAAAGCTCTCATAAGCGGACACCGACGGTTCCAACTTTTTTGTCCGCTTATGGGAGCTGTCCGCTTATAAGAAAGCTTTAAGCGAGGTAAAATTAAATTTTGGTCTCAAATAAATTGTCCGGTCATGAGAGCTGTCCGTATGGAGAGCTTTCATTGTATGTACAAAATTATGATTTTCATCAACCGTTTCTCTTCAAATGCGTCGAAAACTTCAGCAAGATAATGAAAACAAAGAAGAAAAATGTGTTTTTGTATTAATGAATTATCTACATTTTTTGTCAACGAAGTAACATGATTCTCATGTGCAAGAGCTGATGAGGAATTTACGAGAATAATTGGCGACGAATCTTCGAGAATTCCCACAAAGCTATTAGATGGCAATTAATAACGGATAATTCTATTTTGTTGTTGACCATGATCGAACAATACCTTTGTCTGCCAAAAGCATTTTCCGTTTTGAGTTTGTTGAATTCAGCTCTTGTAATTTTTGTATGATGACTCTTGAGAATTCCTTGATAATAATCTGTTTAAAAGAATTTCGGCTGTTTCATAATGATAAAAGTGCGGGTCAACGAAATTAAAGTTGGATGAGAGTTCGGATTGAGCTGTTTGATTGGAACTGACATGAAGTCCGATACGTATTTAATTAATTTCCGGATAGTTCCCATGTTTTATTCGATATCGGTATTGAACACATGCTAGTTCAAACTTTGTTAAGCGAACATAATAATTCATCGCGTGACATAAACTGTCCGGCCCGAAGATATTCCGCGTTCTCCATCATCGTGCTGCCTCTTTTTATGATGGATCCCCTTGGTGTGAAACGGACGTGCACATCTGATTCGTATTTATCCCTTTCAATTTATGGGAAGTTCGCGGCCATAACTTCGACGTTTTGTGCTCCTCGTTAATTCGCATTAACCAACAAAACCGTAAACGTTATTTGTATGCATAGAAATCCGGAACAACGGCGAGAGGGCTCCGGATTATAAAGGCGTCGTTAACATTTTCAAGATGCTCGGCAAGCAAGACAATGATCCACTTATTAAAACTGTCTACGAACTTTCCGCTAGAGCGTCAAATGAAATGTTTATATCGCAGACAATGCTACGAGCGGTAATAAATTGTCAGCGAACTGTTTTCAAGATGCGCCCTCGTCAAGAAAGTGCGCGGCCTGAAAGACGCTCAATGTTTGTGATTCATTTCGCGCGTTATGAAAGATTTTACGACCGCCTCGTCGATATCGTTCTGACTTCCATTTGTCTCTCGAACCGATGCGGAATATTCATCAATAAAATCACGATCGTCACGGTAGACAAATTAGATGAAGTATTACGAGCCGATCGGGTGGTACATATCGCTCAGATTGACTTTAAAGATACCCACACCCCTAGCACTTGATGTATTGCTTGCGAATGCAGTTAACTGCAGTTGAGATGAGTTTAGAATGAATTAATCCCAACTAAATTTACTCTACAACCTTCAGGAAGTCTCCTGTTTTACTATTACATGTATTCATCAGCCTGCATGTTACAATTGCAAAGTTCCTGTTAGTATACAAACACCTTCCAAATACTACGAGGATTAACAATATTTTAGATTATTATAAAAAGTAAATGAAAGGAAATACAAGGTGTTTGAGATATAAGGTAACAAACTTTTTATGTATGCAGAAGCAAACGAAATAAAACTTGTGACGCGCCCACCTAATTACTAGTTATTAATTAATTAATCCTAACAAGTCAACAGACAAATAATTTACACAAGTAATTAGTAAATATGGGTCAACGGAATTCCCAACTGAGATTTATGACTGGTAGGCCGGTCGGGTCCCTTTACCTGCGGCACGGTTCGTCGTCTTACTGCCCCAAAACGACAGCTGTTGTAATTGTTGTGGTTTTCCGCAATTCACTCTGTACTGAAGTTAATCTCAATATTATCTAATTATGACACAATCATCGGATGTAAGTGACCGTACGTTGTGATTCCCAGGTTCTTTGTTTGGTGCGGCAGTACAGTAAATCCTTTATAACAAGGGAATTGGCAGTTTAATAATGAAACGCAACAATTAAAAGTTAAGTAATTATTTATTGTAATAAAAAAATATATAGGGCAAAAAACTCTCTCCGCTTCTGTGGAAACTGAGAACTTGAGCGTGAAAACCCCTGGTGTTTTAAAAACAATACAATTAATCAAAAAATTACGATTTTCAGAAAATACAGTGTGATTCTCGTAGCAGTTTTCGACTTCGCGTATCGGCGCGATCTCTTTACTTTCGATTCACACCGTTGGTGGTATAATGTTACACAGATGTTTTACTGGAGAGTTCAACTCCTGATTTATCAGTAATTGAGGTTCAACGGTTAGGGTCTTAGGACAGCGTCGGTAACTCTGCCGGTATTCAAAGGCTTGTTCGATTCAATAAACCAACGCACAAAGTGTCTCTGTTGGACGACAGTGTACTTAATTAATGGAGTTAATAAATGAATTAGTCAGATGTTTTGGGCGAAGTATGTGATTCCTGTTGCCTTCAGCGATCAATCTGCAGGTAAACCAGTAACAATCACCCGTTTTTCACGGACTCCCTTTTTGGGAGGTGTTGGGTTCCCTATCTCTAATTAACCTAATTAATGGACGCGTGCGGTGAGCCGTACTACTTCCGCTCCGACGCCCCGAGTTTTATGTTATTTTGAGAGCGGTGCTGTTACCCGATGCCTGGCCTGTCAGGACTCTCTGTATATTGCTCGTCCGCCGACAAACTAGCTAAATCAAATAAAAGCGCAAGATCCCAGATCGACTATTTTTTTGGCACTTACACTATGGGTGTTTTTGGCCTTTCAGTCTCGAGGTAATTGCTTCTCATTAACCGACAGATCTCACAGCCAAGACAACAGTCTTCCCCTCCCATATACACAGGGTGTGAAAACCATGGTCAAGAAAATGGCCAGGAAGGTATTGTAAATTGTTTGGTTTACAATTTGCTTGAGAGAATTCCCCTAGAGTGTGGTGGTTTCTAAAGTACTCTGTATGGAAAGCCCCCAGTGAATGTAGGGAATGACAAATTGCCGTTTATTAATCAAACTATCGAACCCGGCTACAAATTACTAACGCTGACCAATCAAAGATTTGAAATATGAAAGTCACTAATGCTTTTTAATACTCGCAGTAAAGTGAATAAAAATAGTTTGATTAAAGTTATCTAAGTGCAATGATAATAGTGAACTTTACTGACTCTTTAGACACTAATTAATGCAATTTAAATTATTCTCACTCAATTTGTACCACCAAAGGTGCGATGAAAAAATACAAATTAATGCAAATTACCTATACGCGTTATTCCGTGGAACACTCACGCACTTATCACACTCTGATTTAATCACCCGCGGCGCGCGACGCGCGTGTTTTATTTTAATTGCTCTTATGGTCACTAAATTTAAAACCGTACCGGGATAAATGATTTAACAGACAACAGAATTATATGTATAAGAATACAAATTTGAATAAAGACTACAAGCCCCTAAGAAACTCCGGAATCAATCTAAAGATTCAATTCGATAGTTTTCGTCTAGGCGTAAATGTTATCTGCCTTCCTACGCGTCTTTTTACTTAACACGAAAACAATCAAGACCGCCTCTCGTAATTTTAACAGGGTCCGTGCATTTTTCCGGCCAATCGCAACTCTAGTCTTCTGTTCACACGCCGCCTACCACAGCCAAAAATCAAGAGATAAATTCCATTAACGCATCGGAATGTCCCAAAGTGACAGCCCTATAAATTACTATTCAAATGTGTAAGATGACAAATTTAAAGTCTTCGTTATCTGCCTGAAATGAAAACAGACTCCAGCCTGTCATGCAATTCGATATCTTTGTACACATGGCTGGTTCGTCTGCAGTTTTTGACACGGTAATGTATAGAAAAAAAACAATTTAAAACGTCAGAATAGATTGGTTTATAATGTCTGCGTCGCGACATTTCTTCGAACATTGCAGTACGTTTTTCGAACAGATTTACAGCTGTGTGTGTGTGTGGTCTACGATTAGTCGGAGGAATGCACGCCACATGTCGTTTTTCGCTTGAAAAGAAGAAAAAATTTACACAGGCTGCGGACCTACATTTGTTATTGAAATCATACATGTAACAAAACTGCTTTAATCGTAAATAATTCTCGTTTTAATTTATAAACAATTTAGCGCCCCTTTTTAAACTTCAACGTCAACATTTTCTTCAATTTGAAGAGCCACTGTTTGTGATCTATTGGAATTTGAAGACGTAGTAGCAGCAGCAGCTAACCACTTTTGTTTTCTAATCTTTAAAAAATCGTAGTGACTTTGACGTTTAATGTCAAAAACGTTACCTCGCATCAAAAATTAAAATTAAATGTGCCAAAAAATTTTTCTTTAAATAGCAAAGTCTTGGCTAACTTTAAATTTTGAAATTTCAGTAGATCACAAACAGTGATTCTTATTCATCCTTTCAATCTCCTCCGTACTTTATGAGACACCCAGTACAGATCTTACTGGGTGATCTTATTTGATCGACCCCCAATTGACTGTCGACCCCCAGCCGATCCGTACATGATTATCGACCCCTAGAAGTTCATCGAAGTTCAAGTTACTATACACTTTTATGTTATAAATCTTACAGATTTATATTTTTACTCATATTTAAACAAACAAAAAAGAGCGCCCAATTTAAAATAATTCGTTCTTACGTCAAGCGACAGCCATAATAACATCGAAATGTTTTTGTGATTAGGTTTATTACTACATTAAGGTTTTTCAAACGAGGAAATAATTACCAACGAATTTTAATTGTATAGTGGTTATTTGGTGTCATTTCCTGTACTTTCGACGACTTGATTCCATCATTAATAGCAAGGCTAATGCGTAGCTGTTTGCCTCGAAGTCGATACTTTTTGCCCTTTCTTATCGTAAAAGCTGCCCTTCCGCGCGAGCGATCGAGGCGACTCTACATAATAGCAACCCTGACCTCACTAGAATTCTTCGACGACTGCACAGAAATTGAATATTTCTTGCAAGGCAATAACACCCTCGAATTTTCCATCAGGCACAACCGAGCCTCGCGTGATGACTCAGTTAATCCGATTAAAATTTCTTTCAACGCTTCCACAATTCATTCATTTAAGTATTCAGCAACAAAAGGTTTAGTTTAATTAATGCATTATGCAGCAGTACAAAACACAACAAAACTGTCAGATTATAGAGAGCGATTGCAAATTTTATAACGAATGCGGGGCGCCTTAATTTATTCGCGAGGAGAATTTTGTAAAAATCGTTGAATTCATAATTGCACGTGCTAAGAAAATAATGGATGTTTTGGCGTAATCCGATTGTAAAGACTTGACAAGTAGACATGCAATCAGGTCTCATTTGAAGGTATAATGGGACAGTAAATGGTCAGAAATTGCATACACTTCACATTTGCTAATTACGTTATTATATACCATCAAATGTTAGTATATTTTTTTTTAGTGTAATTAGTTTTAATAGACCGTGTTTTGTATATAATCATAGTAGGTAGTAATTATGTAATCAGCACGTATATTCTTTCTGTTCTTCTGAAATATCCAACGTTTCGCTCTCTAACTTTTATAAGAATTCAATTTCATTTATTTTGGGAGAAGCAGACATTGAACAATGCGGCGAATTTCGACGGAAAAATCGCATTTAGTTGCTTCCGAGGAATGAACGTTTACCTAGCGTTTCGTTTTGTTTCTTTATCCGTAAGTGATTATTCAACAAAGTCATCCTTTTTTTTTCCTTCGGAGAGAAACTAATACAAATCTCGCACAGTATTGATTTTACACCACGCTGATAATAAAAATACAATTGCTAAGTGAAGCGATCACGCTAGGTCATTTTGTGTAAGTCTGACAACAAGAAAAAAAGCGAGCAATTTTCAGAACAATGGTAATGGCGCGATAACGACAGCGGGTCACAAATTACGAAACGTTTTACAGCTTTTCTGTCTCTAATGTGCTACTCGAAGTCACCCATGTTACGTTTCGTTATTATCTGTGCCTCCCACTATTTGAATTATTACCGAATGCTTTTTACATAATTAAAATATACCAGTCTGACAAAGAAATCGATGGTTTTATTACTTAAAATTTGACATGTAAGATACAAGCTAAAATTATCTTATTGTTAGGCAGTTTGATTAAGTACAAATGTAGAAGTTAAATAAGAAATTATTGGCATTAAGTATTTTAAGAAACGTCACATTAAGTATTCGTCGTGAATGTATGTACACGTTCGGATAGCTTTATTTCAAACGAAAGTTGTGAAGCTTTGACAATTGTTGGATTTAAAACTTACTCTCCATTAATCATTGTACCCTTCGGCTTTGTTATACGTACAGAATAAAACAACTTTCCTCTTGATTCAAGGGATTGTATGAGATTAACAACTGAAATATTTTATATTTGAAGTTTTCGTGGATGTTTAATGAATGAACAAAATGGGAATTTTTCCTATAAACACGAACAAAAGGGAATGCGGACGATAATATCCTGCATTGACGTTGCTGCGTTTAGTTATCGGAAGCAACTATGGAAGCCGTCTTGTTTTCGTTGAATGGGGCATACTTTTATTTTCTTGTCGTTTTATTAAAATGGATGTTGAAATTCAATACCGAGTCGAGTTATTCATTTTATTTCTTTTCCAGTTTTCCGAATTGAGCGCGACGGAATTATCATGAAACCTAAATATAAAATGGGAAAGAGAAATAAAACAGCTTCGCTATTGTGAACGCCGAGCAGTTAATTATCTGGAGAGAAAATCGCGAACGGACTTAGGGGGTGCTCTATTAAGGCAGTTACACGAAATGAGATAAAATAGAAAAATCTGAAGGCCCTTGTAAATAAAGAAGATCCTGGTGCTCAATATTTGATTCTGTTTCAGCGCGACTTGCGCTGCGAAGGCGCTGAAACTACAAAGTGTTGCGAGATTGCGAACGTGAGGCGACGACAAAGAGTCGTGATATGTTTTACCCATATGGTGGCGACTTCGTTCTCGTTCTTTTGTTTCTGGGTGTAAATATGTAAGGACCTCCAGTCGGATACAAAGCACTTTCATAAATAAGTTCCTGATTGTGTTACCCCTAACAACTTCCTCAAACGGACTACGGTACGCCCCTTTTACAAATTCATGCCGTACGTCAGCATCAGAGGAATTACAATACGGCGCCCGCCCTAAATGTTTTATAAGGGTCCTCAAAAATTACCCTGTCGCACGGCACGCCAGTATTGAATTTCTTGCTTTATTTTTCCGACCGCTGAGCTGCCGCGACGGAAATCGCATTCGTGTTAATTTATGATGTTGAACGTGCCCTAAAATCAACTTCTTTTCATAAACAACCTGACAGAGATTCTATTTTGACTTGCTAATGCGCATAATTTAAACTGACACAAAAGAACAGCTCACATTAAGACGATCAGAAGTATGCAATTTAATGCAGAACGTTTTCAGACTAGATTCACAATTTAATTAAATAAGTACACGTCTGAATAAGAACTAAGTAAACTTAATTAATAGCGTCAAAGTAAATATTTATGTATTTTGTAGGAAGAGAAAATTTTACGTGAAATATTAGCAATGCAAAAGATTTCTGTGCGTCCGAACTTAATGAGTTGCAGCAAAAATATAAAAAAACTGGAAAGACTAGAGACACCAAGCCAGATTTTTTTTTTTGCAATAATTCACAAAATGAAACTCCTGATATGTTACATGAAATTTTATTTTTACTTGAAGTCAAACCAACCATATACTACATTACTCTAAAACTAATTCCTCTCATTTATTTCTACAAAAGGTAATTGACGAGGGAATAAGTCTTAGTCAGAAAGCATTAGTTTTCCACATACAGGGTGGCGAAAAAGTTTTCGTAATTTTGTTTAGAGTTTTTAGACGAGCGAGTATTGTTTATTGATTTGCAATTGACTGCCAAATGGGTCGTACAAATAAGCTTAACTTCCTAAGTCCGGAATAAAGATTACTGGTTTCAAGAAAAATACTGCCTAACGTGCAGTCTAATGCTTTAATTAGTTAGGAGGTATCCTAGGAGTGGCCGTCCAGCAACACTTGAGAATGTAAATAAAATCTGATGCAAAATCCGCCACAAGAACAGCATGCGTCAAATCGTTCAAAGGAAGCTTGGATTTCGCAGTTATAAGAGTGACCATGTGCACTTCCTCAACGAGCAAATGAAAAGAAATCTTATCGCATGCTTCAACTAGCTGCAGGTGATCGCCTCCAAAAGATTATTTTTACTGAAGAGAAGATTTTCATCGTTGGGCATGAGCAAAACCGTTCGAACCATCGTCATTTACTTAAAAAAGGCGAGAGGAAATCTACTGCTGCTGAAATCGTCGCCCATAGTCATTTTCCAGCGTCCGTAATGGTTTGAGTTGGTATTCGCTCTATAGGCAAGTCTCTGTTAGTATTCATTGAAAGAAACGTCAAAATCAACACAACCACCAATCAGCAAGTCGTTCTTCGGGACGTCTTGGAACCGTAGAAGTTGGAACTCTTCGGCGGAAAAGGATTTACGCTGCAACAAGACTGGGCTTCGGCATGTCAACGATCGCGACCTGTGCAGAACAATTTTCTGAATTTTGGAACGAAGATGTGTGGGCTTTCAAGTTCACTGAATTTTAATCCAATGGATTAGTCCTTGTGAAGAACTGGATTTTGAGACAAAGATGTGTGGCCTTCAAATTCAGCGAATTTGAATCTAATGGATTAATCCATGTGGTCCATCTTGGATCAAAAGATATCGCGAATGCGGTATAAGTCGACGGATGATTTGGAAATATCTTTGAAACGAAATTACGGTCGAGCAGTGATAATGTTAGCAATGGTAAAGGAGGTAATTTTCAGCACTTGATGTAATTTTTATGGAATGTTGTTATTATTAAACTAAGAGACAATATTAAACCCGTAGTGTTGACTTGACATAATTAATTCGCAAAATTGTATAATCTTAAAATGATATTATTAATTCCGGCAACTTTCTCGCCACCTTGTAGTTAGATTTTGTTTGTCAAGGATGAACAGGAATCTATATTCGTTCTTCACCATTGAAGACAACATACGTAATTTCATCTCCAGATTTCCAAAAGCAGTCAACATAATAACGCCAACCTCCATAGCAGTTTGAAGATGAAGGAATTTGACACCTTCTCATCTGTTCAGGTCTACTTACATTTGTTTGAATTATGCAGTTGGTTTTCAGTACAATGGGATAAAATAAAAAAGTAGTGAAAGTCGACCATGAATTAAAATTATTTAACAAAATTCAAACTGACGACAAGCGGCTTTGTGTTCCTGGCCAACTTTAATATTTTTTTAAATTTAAACCTATTTACAATACTGCAAAAAATTACAATTTCGATATAGGTAGGGACCATTGGACCATGGACCATCAATAATAAACTAGTTCTCGAAATAAACAGTAAAGGAATCAGACAATCATACAATCCACATGGATAAAGTGACCTATGGTGGTTATAAATAATATATATATATATATAAATAAAATAATGACAAAAGAAGATATGAACAAAAAATGCTAAAAGAGACAAAAGCTCAAAAAAACATGGACGGAAAAGTCAAGGGAAGAGAAGCGTCAGATTGAAGAAGGTGACGAGCAAAACAGAAAGACCTGTAGAGAGTTATGGGAAAAAACTTCAAGGGACTACGATGATACCCGAAATGGCGAAAGAGTTTATTACATTACCTTGTGTGCCCCAATAAGAGTGTGGACACACTTGGCATTGTTAAATTCAATTCTGATGAAGGTTAAATGCATACCTGCTTATCCAGTTATACTTACTGTGAGACCTCTCTTAGCCAGACACCAACCGTAAGCAGCTAATTATCCACCTATTAGAGGTGTCCGTTGAATAAAAATTAAATAAACTGTTGAAATGTTAATTAATTTTACTTACCTACATACTTTGAAAGCAATTGTTAATTTTAGTTTGTTGTTTTGTTAGTTTAGTTTGTCTGCTACCTATTAGATAAAAACTTCTTGACTGCACTCCAATTTGTGTTTATAGTCGCCATTTGCGTTTTATTACGACCTGTATATCCAGGATTATGGCTGCCATATTGAAGGTCACCGAAATTGGAACTCGAAACATCAAAGGAACCGACGCGATATAGCTTCCCTTTCTGATTTAGTGAACCAGTCGTGTTCGAGTTTAAATAAACAAAATCGGCTTTCGGAATAAACGGAAAAAGTTATCTGGTTTTTTGCAAGTGTAAATTTCTGAAGAATTTAAATGTTTTGCCTTAAATTTAACGTCCCTGTTCACCTTGTAGAGGTGTTCGTCTAATAGAGGCATCAATGCATACAAATTAGATATCCGTTATCAGCATCGCTGCTATTATGGGCGCTCAAAGTACGGAATAGGATAGTGAGGTTAGGGGCGTAGGGGCATTCAACGGACGCAATCGATTCACAATCGATTTATGATTGCATACGGTTTAGCGTTCAACACATCTGAATCGATTCAACATCGATTGTGAAATTGTCATATACTTTTTTTTAATTTTATAACTTAAGAAAAGGTTTTTCATTAAAGTAGTAATAACTTGGCTTATGAATTTATAAGGTATTGTCCAATTAAAGCAATTTTGTAGTTTTGATTCATTTTATTCTCTAGCACGTACACTAGGTATTAGTTGTTCCTATGTGAAAGCATTGAGGGCTGACAGATGAAAGCCTAACATTTCAATTAAAAATGGTCAATAATACTTCCGGTCACGCCATTAATCAAATTAATATTGCGAGTGCGACCAAAACATCAATACGCGTGATGCTTTCTGTTGGCAGGGTGGGTGCTATGAAAACTGAGCGATGGTGTCACGGATGTCCGTGTATCTGGCCGTGATAATGTTTGCACATTTATACAAGGGACAAATGGAACGCGTCCTATATTTTATGTCCGTTATAATTCAGATTGTGTCGGCGCTGTCGGACGGAAAATAAGCTTGCCACCTCGTGACAGTGTGCTCCTTTCGATCGCAGTTCGGGAACATAAAAGTAAAAATTTAAAGGGGAAGAAGACATAAAAACTTTCGTGTTTTTATTATTTCGCTTCGGAGATATTCTTATTATATTGCTTTCTATGTTGCCGTTTGCGATAAACATTTCGGCGAAGCAGTCGCATAAGTGTCGCTTACACTAGGCTATAAAATGCAATATCCTGAAAATATCCGTGTAGTCTATTCCAAAAAAGTATTTATTTTCTTGTATAAAATTAGTAACTTGTAATAAGAAGCTATTTTTTGATACTTTTCTGCAAATCCCCTAAGAACTTATCTACTTGCTTCGAGGTATCGTCCAACACTTTATCCGACTCTTTCTTAAATTTCTGGATGGCCTCATCCGTTTCTTTCTTGTACTGCGTATAACACTTGGTTGACATTTTCTTCACGGACTTGTTCATGATTTCAGTGATCTGCTGTTTCGCTTCGGTTACTATTTTGTCGGTGGCGGCTTTTACTTCAACTTTTGATTTCTCAAACTCCTCCTTGCAATCTGACATGGTTGTATATGAAAGTCTTATTTAAAAAGCCAAAATTTAGAACATTTTATTTTGAACTGCCAATTTGAAACGTTGAAATTTCGTAATTACTTTTGTATACGTAGAAACGGAGAAACAATGCACTTTTATTAGGATACGCACACGTTATTCTTATAGCTGTTTTAAACGTCTGCCTGATTAAGCTGAAATATAGCATCTAATTTTCTAATTGCAAGACTTCATATTCTGCTCATTTTGGGGCCCCATCTGGTTAGACGTATTAACAAATTTGAGGTACGTCATGTTACAAATTAATATTACTGGTATTTTCTGATTTCCTTGACTACCGCCCTATAATCACATCACCAGTTTCGCACTTCAAATAATTTTTTGAGTAATGCCTGACCAAAAAGAACAAATCGATAAAATCGTGCAGAATATAACCACCACCAGCGATAAAATTGTACAGGAAGCAAGAGAAAAACTAGGAAATCTCATGAGTAATTCCGTGAAAGATATCTCGTCGAAATTCAAGGACAATCTAAAAACGGAAGCTACAGACAAAGTAAAGGAAATTATAGCCGAAGCAAACAAGGCTTTGCAGGAAGCTACCAATAACATCCACAAATTTATAAATGTTGCAAAAAAATTATCGAGTAAATAGTCTCACGCAATATACTTTGACAAATTAGAATTTCGTTTTATTTACTAAGTTACTGTCATCGTAAAACGTCAAAAGTGTTTTTGAGGCGTAAGAAAAACATCTCTGAGTTCGTTAACGTAATGTCTCATGAAGAATTTAATATTCTAATAAAGAAAATAGCTTCCACTAGTAATAAGATTGTAGAAGAAGCACGTCACAAACTTCAAGATCTTACTACCAAATCCGTCAGGGATATAACCGAAAATCTCACAGATCAAACCAAGAAAGAAGTGGAACTTAGCTTGAACAAAATAATGGCAGTGGCCGACAAAGCTATGCTAGAAGCCGCGAACAACATTAAACTACTAGGAAGTCTTGTAAAAAGAATTTTAAAATAGAAGCGGCTTTGCATTTAGCATCCAGACAAAACAACGTCTAGTTTCCTTGACTATCAGTACACAATAAGCGGCAACAAATTTGAAAATTTTCGAGTGCACACCCAAATTTCGATTTAAAAAACATGGCCCAACCTCAACCTCAACCGTTTCAACAAACCCAACAAGATACAGAAGTGGATAAGCTAATTAAGAACGCGAACGATGCATCTAACAAAGTGGTAAACGAAGCTCATCAGAAATTAATGGACGTTTGGACAACTACATTTAAAGAAATTGCCAACAAGAGCCCGCCCAATTCGAAAGAGGGAATTGAGAAGGTCCTAGAGGATGTCAAGAAGAACAACGAGAAAGCCCTTAATGATGCAGCTGCCACCATTAACAAAAATATCAACAGTATAAAGGATGCTAAATAAACCATGTAATCTAAACAATAAACGCTTTTCCTAATTAAACTAATTTCTTTTCTTTGAATACTTAAAAATATCAATGAAATCTATCTAGGGAAAAGCCCTATTTCTTGTACAAGATTTGGTTCAACTTCTTTAACAATTTAATTGATTTAGTAAAGTGTAGCAAGGTTTAAATTGAATCAAAAATTATATGAATAAACAAAACGAGTTCTATCTGCAGCCCAAAATGTTTGTTCTGAATATTGTGGAAATTGGACCAAATATTTTACAAGAAATATGGTCAAACGGCCTTAAGTAAAAGTGTAAAGTTAATTTTAAGCAAGTTGCTTGCTCTATCTGATACAAATGAATTAATAACTGATTAATCAGTAACACGAATCTAAATATTTATTACATTTTCACAAATATAGTTTGTTATTTGAGATGAAAATGTTTAATGGTATCCAACTCATTCCAGATGTATGTAATAAAAATAATTTGGTTTGCAAGAAGTCGATCCAAATGTCATGGCGGAAAAAATCTGTGACATAAGTGACATTGTCCTTTTTTTATATACAATAGCCGTCCTCCATTTACATTCACTTCACTCAAAATCAAATCGATTTGATTTTGAGCTGAATTGATTTTAAAGTGAACAGAGAGGCTCTTAAAGGAATGACGTTTTGGAAGTAAAATTAACATAACCTCAAAATACGTATAAAATCACATGAAACTGATAACTGATTTAGAAAACCAGCTTGATCAGTACGGGGTGCGGGAGGGGAAATTCAATCACTTCGTTATCACTGATCGCCAATTGAATAACTGTAAATGGAATGTAATCAGTAATTTTTAAGTGAATTTGAATCGATTCGCGTTCAAATAGGCTGTAAATGGAGGACGGCTAATATAATATTTAAAGTTGGTTCTTGTCCGATGAATTTTCACTCAGAAGTGAAAAATATTTTTCACTTCTGACGAAGCTGTCGAATGACGGTGAAACGTTAAGTGTATAGTGCGCGATTTAGTGTCCGGTTAAAAGATTTTGTGATACAATATAATACTTGTCAAATGTTTCTGGTGTTGGTACCTGTTACCTGAATGTTAGGAAATTTCTGTTATACATTTAGGGATAAAAGCAGGTTTCCAACAGAACAGAACCCTAGAATTTTAACACTGACAGATAAATCTTATAGAAAAAAAAAACTATATCGTCATTTTGACATAATTTGACATTTTCATGACAAATCTCAAACAGTGAAATATAGGGTGATTCTACTCGTATAATATTATAAACAACGTTTAACTGTTTTGAAATAACTGCGATTTCATGTTTTCTTCTTTCTTCAAATTGTATAATAAGTTTTTATGACAAATCTCAATGGAGATTTAAAAACTGTGTTTTCTATTTAGTCTGAGTATTTTTCTGCATAAATGAAAATTTGAAAGTAAGCCACGAATAAGCAAATGGGACACGAAAGGTTTGCTTATCTTTATTGCTCTAATCTAAGTATCTCTTTTTGACTTTCGAACTAAAAATGTATCTTCCTTATTCGTAATATTTCATTGTATTAATCTTGCTTATCACGGTGGACATGGCGATATATATTTAAAACATCTTCTTTAACAAGACATTCGATCGATAGAGCAAGCGTTTCGTGCTTCAACGAAAAGTCGTAAAAGTTAAATATAATTTATGCTGATAAATCTATGGGAGGGAGAGTGGTATTTGCGTAACGTGATCTTGCATGCGTGCTGATATTATTTATCCAATTATCGAATCCAAAAAACGGTTTGTGGGTGTACGCAAATATGAATATGTACTTGAAGGGCTGTTCATACAATATATGTAAGAAATTATTAAAAAATATTTTCTGCTTTACATCTTACTAATTGCTACAGCAATTTGTTTGCTTTTTAAATTCTTGATGGTGATAGGTGTTAGTTGAATTTAGAAGAAAAGTTGGGAGTTGATTATCTTATATCTCTCTTAAGGTATATAACTGTCCACTTGTGACAAAATACTCTCGAGATTCAATCTTGAGAGCCAATCACCAATGGACAAAGACTTAAGAGCATTCTCAGAGACAGAGCTCCGTCTCCGAGAGTGCTCTCAAGTCCTTTGTCCATTGGTGATTGAATCTCAAGACTGAATCTCGAGAGTATTTTCTCACAAGTGGACAGTTACCTTTACACTGTTGTAATCCTTCAAGAACAGTTCATAATTTGAGTAGTAGGTACAACTATTATTATCATAAAATTAAATTAAAATTTATTTCGCTAACCAGTTACAAGAAATATCGTACCAATATTAATAAATCAGGTTCTGCCACTGGTGAATTTATTTGCAGCGATGTATTCAATATATTGTGAAAATCACAAAAGGCGAACGTTATAAAAAACATAAGAATTGACCATCAGTTGTAGCATAGACATCGCAGAGGTAATAAAAAGGGGCATTAGAACCGAGGTGTGTGGTCCACTGGGATTTGGTAATACGCCGCCTCTCCCGAGTACAACTCCGCTGATTTATTATCCGACATTGCTTCCTGGATCACAGGACTGCAGTCATTGGTGAGCTTTATTTACTCCGAGTAATCCTTGTTTCACGTCACTGGCAATTTCTTTTCTCGCTTGCTCGCTCTTCCGCCGCCGCAGCCGACGGCGAAAAATCACGTAAGGTCAATCCATCAATAAATTAAGCCCGATATAATACTTTATTTAGTACTAGTGAGATCACTATTCGCATAAATTGCCAGCCTTATTTTAAAAGAAACGAGCTAAATAAAATACGTCCCTGGCATATTTGATGCACATAGCTTCGGTGCACTTTAAATTTCCTCAAGATTTGATGCGATGTACACGAGAATACGATTAATCATTCCTTAATATACGATGCTGTGCACATCTATTTTTACAAGGTATGCAGCGGCGGCATCATTCCGTACACTCAAGATGTATTCCTAGACATAATGGTTTTCGGTGATAAATCATAAATTAGACTGGCAATGCGACGCAGACCCCAAGTCAAAGTACAGAAACGACTACTAACTTATTTCCTCGACAACATGCCATTAGAAATATTACGGAAAAAGAAGGCAAAAGACCCGGACGAATATTTTCAATGCATCCCAGTCGCATTCGAGGAGGCATTCGCAATTAATCACTCGTAAAATCTCGTACAAAACGTGGTTATTTTTCAGTGAGGCCGATAAGAAACCTTCATTTCCGCAACGCAGCACTGAACCCGAACGATATTCAAACCTTCTGACCCAATCTGCATTGCACGCAATATATCGAGCAGAAAGGGAAATTCTACCACTTGAACAAGGTCGGGTGAAATGTATTGTTACGTGAAAAAATTCTCGAAGGTCGATGTTATTTCAACACGTCAGAATGTTTCTAAACCTACACTACGGCATGCACAAAACAAAATATGAATAAAAACATTCCAAAGTTATGACGCATTTTAGGTAAGAAATTTGCGATTTGATTTTAATGACCAACATCAACAAAAAAGTTACGAAAATTATTTTTCAAACTATTCATTAAGCTGTATCATATACATACAAGCTGTTTCGATGCACACCGTTGAATGTTGCTTATTACAAGAGATGGGGGGGGGTAGGTTTAATTAAGCAAATTGGCTCAATTTTGTGCAATGCAAGAGAAAAGTACGAAAACATATCTGCATTCAAGCAACTACCGTTGGTCATGAACTTTTTCATGATGACATATACGTAGGTATTGTTCCGCTTCTCTTAACTCACCCTGTACATGCCATTAAAAAACCATTGAGATAGGATACTAGGAAAACGCTATCGCGTGATTTCAGGTGTTCCAGCTGTCAGGTGACACTTCGTATTATCAATTCTTCAGTTAAAAACTATGTACATATTCGAAGGAGTTTTAGCCAAAATGACCGCAACTCGTTGTATCTTATTTATTTTTGAATATAAATGACAAAGTAACGATTCCATTTTACTAGAGAGGTTTGAACGATGGCCGAATATTACTACTAAAAAAAATTGATGTAGAAATTTAAAATGAGCCACAAACAAACGAAGAATCTGGAGCGAAAATGGCTGCAGTTCGCGGTGCTTTATGAATCTAAGGATGTTAATTCACTCCTGGATTCAGGGTTGCCAGATTGGGCGAAAAATTACTCTACTGAAAAAAAATTTGAAACCGCAGAGTTGATACAAAAAAGTATAAGTATAAATGCTTCAATTTTGATTAAATATAACGAGTGTTCAATTGAAAAATTCATGGTTTTCCATCATATGAAACAAAAATACAATTATTATTACGCAGACGGGTTTATAATAGGTTTGTTCCAGCAGCATTTTCTGCTCTAGTTCTATCACCCTAACATGGCCCACTCTGAGTCTAAAAACATCGTGAATGGATTTTTCGCGACTTAATTGTCAACTCAAGAGGTCTCTGTTAATCGCAAAATGGCCGATTAAAGGGTGAACAGCATTGCAGTTGTGAAGTTTGATTGGTGCATGTTTTCTGATGTTTTCAATGTTAAACCAATTCGTGAAATGTTATTCACCCTTTCGATGGTACCAGCAGAGGTCGCCTACTTTGTTTGATTTCGTGAATAACACTAAATACAGTTTTAGTGACGTGGCTTTAAACTCAATGAATTCTTTTTTTTTTATCTGTGGTGGTTGCCCAACGGGGTCCTAAGTCAAAGACTTGTCAGGACCTCAGGAGCGGGAGTATATTTGAGTGTGTGTAAAGTGTTCCATGGCTTTGTTACTTCCAACCTTCTCGCAGTTTCGAATTTTATCCCCAACACTGAAGGGTGCCTGAAGTCGATACCAACCATCCCCGAGAAAAATCCCGACCGCGGTTCGAACCGACGACCATGCAAGGCCGGTCCTCTTACCACTGGACCGTTTAGGCGTTCGTGTATTAGTAAGAAAAGAACTACTATTGTTGAGTGTCAGCAGTATTTGTCTTTACAAATGACTCTAAATATATCCTGTGATCTAGTTGTGCCTGACGGTTAGGTAATTACAAAGTTGGCAGAATTGCGGCAGTTGACACAGTATAAGAATCTATACAGTGGCGTCACTCGAGTATAACTGTCACATTTGCCATTTTGTTTGATACGTACCGATTTGCAAATTGCATTACATTTCCATAAGGATATTAAACAGTATGGCGTTTGTTTTTTGACACTGACGTTTAAGTGACTTATACTGTGCAGTCGGGGTCTCGCAACGATGGGCGGAGCTTATCTACTTATGTTGTTTATGTATCACGAGTTCACGAGTCAGGTATCATGGGTTTATGTATCACGGTTATGTATCACAGCTTCTTCTCAAGTTGCGAGACCTTTACTTTTACCTTTACCATTAATTTATTTTATTTCACACTAAAATCGCTTGCTTGCTTTTTCTTTATTTTTCCCGCCAAATATCCATTGCCCTGGTAGAATTCTGACCTACGCCGCCGAGCAAAGTCGGCTAGGCTGACCGCTAAACCACTCGGCGACCTCACACTAGCAAAAGATTTTATGGCAAGCTGAAGATTGGCTGTTCCAAGTTACGTTAACTGTATAACCTGAACTTAGAACTTAGGGAATTCTGGGGAAATTGAATTTTGCTTGTCTTAATTCACTTTCTGTTCATTTGCATTCGCTAACAATGTTTGTTTATTTACTTCGTCGTTATAGAGAGTTATTTTAAACCAAATAGCTGTTTTACAGACTGCTTTACATATTTCGTAATTTAAATAAATCTGAACTAATGTAGTAATTAACTATAAATTATGGACAGTTATTGATCGCATTGTGCAGTCGTTACTTACACTTGGTACTTATTGGTTGAAACTGACGACTTCCTTCCTGAGATAAACTGAATATATGAATATGAATCCAAAGAGTTTTATTACCAAGTGAAACACTCTTTTTTGAACTTTAATGATACTAAGTTTTAAGGTCTACATCTAAATGTGTGATTATTGTTTGAAGGGCCTTGTTGAAAGACGTGTTAAAAGAACCGAAGAAAAAACACTTTTTCTAAGATGAAGCAGCTGTGAAAACGACAGCTTCCTAAAGTCATCAAGGTGTAAGTCGTAGCGCATCAATCAAATCGCAAAAAATTCAGATTTATTGCCAAACGAAACACTCATTTTTGATACAGAAATTGCACATAATAGAATTGGGGGCATTTAAATCTCATCCAGTGGTTCTCAAACGTTTTTTGCAAAAGTAAACGTAGATTTTTGATGAGTTTTTTTGACCTTTACCCCAGACGTATGCCATGACTTCACTTCTTTGGTTGTTGGTTGTGTATTGTTGTTATTAGTAAGTTAAACTTATTTGATTACACATTGTATAATAAACATTATTTAATACGCTTTCTTATTTGCTTTATATCATTATAAGATAGCGAACTCACTTTTACTTACAATAAGAATTTTTGCAGTTTAGTAATTCGTTGCAAAAGAAATCCAGTATTTTTGAAATTTCATTTCGATGTATACCTACTTATTGCGTTACACTTCTGATGAAATCACCGATTTTACGCAAAATAAACGAAAAAATAAACCGATTTTGCTTTCCGGCAAGAAACGAAGTAACGCTGGTGCGCACGTAAAAAAAGGTTTCCCCCTCGGTGGTAAAATTTCCGAGCGTTTACTTTTTAAGCACAACGTTTTCCTGAGTAAAGGCTTTCAGCGCAGCGCTGCGTTATGAACTGGGGGGTATATTTAATCCAGTAACTGGTAATTTGGCCCTCATATCTGGCGTAGATTAGGGCAAGCATGTTATCTCGCGACCACACCACGATTACCATATGTAAATATGCAAATTGTTTGTTGTTTAATAACTTGCACTGATTCGCATGCACAGCTTGACTAGACGCGCACTCTTTCTCTCTCTCATTCCCTCTCAACCGCATGCATTCATCTCTGTCTTTCCGAACGTTGACATCAATCTCGTAATGTCATCCAATTAGAATACATTCGAATAGTCGGAGTTATCTCCTTCTGCGCGAGCATTTGAGCATTTGGATCGTGTTCGAATGGACATATGTGGAATAATAAATAGCGAGCCACGTGAGATGCCTCATGAATCTATTAGTGTAACACCAGCACAACGAAGTCACGTTTCTTGTTTTCGGGGCGACAAATAGTTTGTACACTATGCATTCACGATAATAAAAAGAACTCCTACACACGGTTCGCATTTCTAAGCAGAAGTTCATTCTTACCTTTATGAGGGGGACCGTTCCCATCAATTTAAGGTTGCCACCGGATTAAAACAGATCTTAACAAAAAGTCTCTCTACGTTTAAACTTGGCTAAATAAATAGCTACTTCCAATTTAATCGATTTGGTTTAAATTAGGCAATTACTCGTATTGCTTTCCCAATGCAATCATTTAAACCTTTTTTTTTCATTCACCTTTCAATGTTTTAGAGCTGTATCCATCATTTGCATTTACTGAACTTGGCATATACATATACACATAAAAATCTGGAATTAATTCTAATTTTAACTTCTTTTCCGTGTTCCCTCGCGTCCATACGTTTCTGGTGTTAAAATAAACGGAGTTAGGACGTTTAACTTTAAACTTTTCAAAACATTGTCTTCAAAAGTGACATTTTAATTTCGTAGTTATTTCTATCTTTCAAGGAGTTAATATTGTAGGATAGTTTTTTTTTCTTTGTGTTAAACATGACAAACATAAATATAACATAACATAAACTGAAAACAATGTCAGAGAACGTAGGTACAATAAACATTTACTCAGCCTTCGGTTAGATCTCTCTTTCTCGTCCACTGCGGAGCTGAGGGTAAACGTCTTAACATCTGAGCTTCGCTTTCCGATTCTATAAGGATGTCATGTAAAATTACAAATAACCATTTACGAATACCTACTCAAGACTATAGGACTTATTTACTCACCGGGACCCTCTCCCGGCCCCGCCCCCTCCAGCGGCGAATCTAGATGCGGAAGCTCCCTGCTACAAGGCAATTCAGGTGGTCAGATATACAACTAGTTGTGTCTCCGGCATTTACTACTCACGCCTCTGCAGCCGGCGGATATGGTCAAATGCCGTATGCAGGTGGAGTGATCCCCTACTCTCTCCGACTATTGGCGAATACAGAGCGATCACCCTTATGATAGAATGCCCAATCTCTTACTCTCTGTCCGAGCCATCAGCGGACACCACGTGATTGGCACCTTACTCTACCTCAGAGTATCATCTATCATCAGCAAGCCTTAATGCACAACTACTTCATCACATGTCATTGCAATTCATTATAACATTCGCATGCCCGTTTGCGTATTTAGCGTAATTTTACCAAGACGTTCACCCTTCAAGGACCGCCCGGAAACTAAACGCTCGCTCTTTCCTTCCATCCCTCTGCCTGAGACGCATCCCATATCATATTACCAAACCATAAGATAATATAAACAAACGTGCTCGTGTTTTATGGATACATCGAGAATGCGTAAACTTTCTTAAATTCTAAACTTGATAAATTATACAACGACAACATTATTATCCAGGAAAAGAGAGACTTAAATTCTGAGGTAGTAGTTACTACTAGTTCGTATTATCCAGAAAGTGTCATGCATTTCTATCCTTAAGGGAGTTAGTAGTATCCAGACAATGAAAGAATCTCAGCTGTTGGAGGAGTCACTTGTGCCTTTACTTCTATTTTAACTACTCCAAAGACAGGAGTGTACTTTTTTCAATATTACATCATTCTGTTACAGAGATTTCCTTATACCTTCACCTCAAGATGTAAAACTTTACGAAGTAAGTGTTATATGCAGGCATTTGGTTATTATTTTTGAAATATTTGTAACTACAAATAAAGAATCAAATAACAACCGTCTTTTATGCCCTATCTTTTTGAGCGGAAATAATTGAACTCCTTATTGCAGTATATTTTAGATATTCATAAGGCCTTGCCAATATTGCCTGGTAAATAAGGCTTTTATCATCTATGGTGTCATTTATTATTATATCACTATTTTTAACCCACTTGTTGTTGCTATTATACTTAATACGTAAATAAAATGACGGTTGCATTGCACCACCTATTAGGGGATAACAATTTATCACAAAAATTTTATTGTGTATAACTCAAAACGACCCTTTCATGTAATTTATAATAATTATTCATCTGATGACTCTAAGGCCCGGTTTTATAATCGTCGGATAAAGCAAGCATTCACCATACTTGGTAGGCCTTTAGTAGCCATAACTTGGGAGGAGAACGTCAATCCCCTTCCCTCATACAGCAGAATTTACCAATATACCAACACCCTTAGGAAGACACTTTTATTTTTTTGGATTAAATGCGGTGGAGTTTCACCAAGGCAGATACAATATTTTCTATTTAGTGTAACTTATTCCTACTTATGAATTAACGAATTATGGATAATATCTTTTCTGTACGGTGTTAAACAGGAGTCGAGCTTATCCTTGTTGGAGTAAAATTATTACACTTTTTTTAACACTTAGTTTTAGACGCATTTTAATCGGGAAAAGATAACAATATCACTAAATTTGATAAGCTTTACAACTTTTCAGGTAAAACTCTATCCATATTTTACCACCTATTAGGGGATAACAATTTATCACAAAAATTTTATTGTGTATAACTCAAAACGACCCTTTCATGTAATTTATAATAATTATTCATCTGATGACTCTAAGGCCCGGTTTTATAATCGTCGGATAAACTGAGTATTCTTAGAATAACGTGACGTAGATATGGAAGAATATTTAAGGATAATCGACGAATAGCATTTCCATCCTTGTTCTACATTTGTAAAACCGGATCTCAAAATACTAAATAGATATGTTATTGTATGTACATCTGCAGACATATCTAAACTATTCGTTCAAGTCGAAAATTATGCATGTAAACAAATTACCCCCCAACTGCTGTTTTTTAAATTCAATTCGACCCCAGGACCTTTACATAAATATCTGACCGAATAGCGTAGGTCCAAGTCGGAATATACATTTCATGCATAGTCTATGTTAAGCAGCCTTCCAAATATTTTCCGACGTTTTCTTTCCTCGTTTTAAGTAGAAGCAAGCCATCACGCGACCACGATCGAAAATATAATTTTGCAAGCTGAAAGCCTAATTTGCCTGTCTCGTCTTGTTACGCTGTAATAAAATTCCCAAAGTTTGTGTCTTATATTCTAAGACTCGTAATAAATATTTGATTGCAGTAGGTAATTACAGTCGGTCTTTGAGGGGGTACATAAAATAGAATTTAAGAAGTTGCCTGAACGTGAGTGTTTCGATCCGCGTGTGCAAGTGCGCCGGAATCTTTCATTATTTATAAGCAGAGACGACATTCATCACCGGACTAAAGTTTTTCTATGTGGGCCTGAATTTATTATTATATTAGGCCAAGCACGTGATGTAAATTTATATATATACACCTACCTACTCCTCGAACGTGAAGAACAACTATATCGTCTTAATTTATCAATATTAAGCGGAATGCCTTATACAAATAAGTCAAATTTATTGCACCGTTCCGAACATAATTTCAGTATTTATGGAAATTCTCCGGCGGCGCTTCGCCTTAATCGATGGTATTACTTGAAGATATATCCTGTCATAAAATAAGTGGATTCTTAGCGTGGTTACAAACATAAAATATGTCCGCCACCTAATTATATAAGGGCTTAATGGATGACAAATTAGTTGCGTTCACTGACGTTCGCCAAAATTTTCTCGTTCTTGTTGGGACGGAATTACAGGTCCGGCCTACTCAGATATTTAGCGATAGGGATTTTATGCAGACCCAAAGATAATGATAACAATAAATAATAGAAAATAAGAGGCTTATCTCAACCTTTGTTTCCACGGCAACCTTCGCCCAATATCTTAACTGTGCCGACCGCAAGCTTCTAGGAGGTCCCCGAGCGAGTCGATAACATTCTGTCCGTTTTCGTTAAGCCCGGGCAACGTGGCAACGCGAAAATATCTTGACAAAATGTTACCGATTTCTCCTGCAAAATATGAAAATTATTTCCAAGCATTTTTCCCACGAAAATCCGTTTCATTGCGTGGCTAGCCATAATGAAAACGAAATGCTTTATGCAACGTCGAATCGGAATTGCAATAGACGGAATTGGTCGTTATGTAAATGGGGGTTGTTAAGCATTTTAAATTAAAATGTAATACACTCAGTCGGAACAATGCACTCGATTTCCATAACTTATGCGCTTTCGGATGTCATCTATTAAAAGAAAATCCGTGTTGTCAGATATTTAATGCACATTTGCGTTTTAACATAAAACTTGATTTAGAGGATTAAATGGAGTAGGATATTACTACAGAAGCAATCACATTAACGTTTTGAGTAGTTTTTTAAAATTTAATAGACTTATACGACATTAATACAAATCAAGAGCACTCTAAGTGAACAGAGTTTATAATTTATTCTACACCACTCACTCTACTTTTTAATCAGTCATGGTCTTAATTGAATGTCTTCATGTTTAAATTAACATACGAATTAATCGATTGGTATCAGGTAAGATACCAGTTTTATAAAAAAAAAATACAAGTGCAAGGTGATACTCGTCTTATTTGCACGATACTAATATGTACATATGTATGTATATTATTGTTATAATAAATTGTTAATATTATACCATGACAGTTTTATCTCTGACGCATAATGCCATGTCCCAAGCGAGAACTGCATTTCAAATATATTATATAATAGTTTAATTAAACGTCAACAAAAAATACTGATCAATAAATATCCAGCGAGCTTGCTTTGAAATCAGTATTAATTTTGTACTATTTATAGGTGAACATTTTAAGTAGCGACATCTTTCGATCGCTTTTGACCTGACATTGCAGTAGGATTGACAAATTGAAGCCAGTTCGCTACATAATAAGTCAGCCCATGCAAGGCGGCCATGCTTGCTGTCAAAGCATATGAGAATTAAAAAAAAAAATTGTGCAAATCGGTCTCGAGCTACGGTTCTGCTGACGAAGGCCCAACTAGGTCTGAAACAGCTGTACAGAGCCTGCTCGAGGAATCCGCTGTAATCAGGACCGATTTGCACAATTTTTTTTTATTTATAGGTGATTGGGAAATTGTGTTCAATTTGAATCATCTTAAATTTATTGATTTTATTCATAACTCATAACTAAGGAGCTGGAGTATTATATTTTCCAAGGTTATCGGTAAGCGAAATGCTGACAAAATGAAATTACCGAGTCGGAAATAAAAGAATCTTTAATATTAAGTTAAGAACTATTAAATACACACTTAACATTACATACAACTGATTTATATTCTTAAGTAATTTATGTTGCACGCGATTTATTTACACGGCACATCCTTAGCGTTGTTCGCGGTAATTCGTCACCGTCCTTCCATCCGACGAGGACGTTCAGTTCTTCTAGATCGCATCTGGAAAGTAGCTGCTTGTTTCCGAAGATACCTATGACGTATACTAGCGTTGTCTAGACAGTGACGTCACTTGGCTTCGTCATTCTGTCACAATATTAGGAATAATAAGGGACTCAGACTGCCACCTTGTCTTACACCTTCTCTAGCATTAAACGCTTCGGATTTCATGTGTTTACTTCAAATGCAGTTCTCATTTCCTTCATAAATACTTGCGTCCTTATTCTATTATTCACCATTCCTTTGCTTGGACTCTCCCGTATCTTTAGTCTTAAAACCCTGTCAAAAAAATTATTTCAGTTTGATAATGCTTAGAATTATGCTTAGTTTTGACGATAGTAAAAAACCGAATGTAAACCTATAACCCTATCAAATATTTTCTCCGCCAAACCCCTTTAATTATCTGGGCAGAGCGTCGCGTCGCCAACTCAAACACCACTAATCGCCGCCCCACACCCTCCAATCTTAAGTCAATTTTATCCATTGTTAATCCGGCTCGAGTTAAATTCGACAATAATGGCGGGGGCTAGGAAGGGTCAGATCGTAACCCAGCGGAGTTACCTTAATATTAATTCCTTCTCGCTTCGTTTGGTACTCGCGTTCACGAACAGGCGTGCAAGAATGCGGACGTCTCGTTCCCGGCACTCGGAGAAACGCAGGCATCTCTTTCCGGAGGCAGTTTTGAGAAAATTGGGGCTTAAATATAAAGTGGAATTAATAGTTAACTAAATCGATTATGCGAAACAAAGGGGCCCCAGTTAGATCGACACGATAAGGAGCTGTGCGACTTTGTTGTTACGGCGGTCTTAAGGGCAAGAAGCTGTAAATTTTCGAGCTAACTACGAACACCAATTATAACGTTCGACTAAATTTTGAATCTTACGCTGGATTTACATAAATCAGAACTAATGGGCGAGGCAAATGTACGAAATTGTTCTAAATTGTTTCTAATTTTTTTTTATCCGCACAGAAGTAACGGAAAATAGAGTTATCAAAATCATGGCTGCACAGTAAAATTTAAATGTGAAAGAAAATTAACATCATGTTAAATTGAAAATATCTTACAAATAAGAATAAAAAGAATATTGCTAGCGAAATAATTCATCAACTTCAGATTTACTAGAAACTGAAAATAAAGTTTAGAATTTTTCCTGGAATATGAACATATTGATCGATTCGTTATTTCGCTGGTAATTAGGTGGAAGTTTCTCGAATACATTTAAACTCAGGCAAATTTATTATCAAGGAGAACCAAAACGACAAGGAACTTCGAGGCTTTAAAAATAGAATCAAGTTATCTGGTTATATGAGAATTTCCATCTAAAAGAGAACTACAATGGCCGATAAAAACATTTCATATCGTATCTCCAGTTTATTGCGCCGCAAATATGCCACGTACACACGTAACCTCGTACCGAGGAGGAACGCGTGGCAGGTAAGAGGCGTTCCTTTCCGGACAAATAATTTTTCTTGCGGCATATTTTTCTAGTTTTAAATTATTGCCAATATAAAGCGTTTCTCCCCGCGTGCGGAAAAATGAAAAATACGACGATTTATCATCACTGAAAGCCACTTTATGCTGAAAGAGCGTTTATTGTTTCGCATTTCAGAAGAAAAATAGGCGCACAATAAACAAAACAATCTTGTACCGGCGTTCGCTACATAACTATTACAACTAGCAGCGCTGCATATACATATTTAAATATTCATGCCAGAGAAGAAATATTTATCGGACGTCATTTATCATTCACAGTGTTTCGCTTTGTATCTGTTTATGTCCTAGATCTTGACGTAACACAGGAATAAAATGAAACCATAAACTTCAACATAGATTTGTGTGGTAACCCTTTCAATCATTACATGTCTGCATCATCTACGCTGAGGAATTCTCCTCATCTTCTCCGGAAACGTATTAATTCATTTCCACTTCAAGTTCCTTTTTAGTCTAAGCATCCGTTTCCGTCACCAATAAATACTAATCATTTCAACCTCGATGTTAAAGTTTAAAAATAGCTGAAGACCTCATAAACAATTTGATTGGTTGCACATTTGATACTTACTAATTGAAATCTAGAGATCTTTAGAAAGCTAACTTATCGTTCATTTCAGCTATCGTTTATTGTGTATTTAGGAAATAATTTAATATTTGTGAGCTTATATACACGAAGCAAAATATTTATGTACCTCTAACTTATGTCTACGCACGTCTTAAGCCGACGCAAACCAAGTTCGTGAATTAGTCCTGGACATGATCCTTTGATGTTACCTCTTAAACAATGAACCTCATTAAAGTCAGCGAACTATTCGCGAGCATCTGCCTAAAACAGGTCGCGCTCGCGAACCATTTAGAACTGATTACAAACTTGGTTTGTACTTGTTGTCATTGCACACTGACAAATTTACTTCCGTTACAGTGTGATGATATTCCACTGCTTCAAAACAACACTATACAAATCACTTTTAAAATGGAAGTATTTGTTATTTTTACATTCACGATCCTCTTGATGTGGCTCAGAAATACTGTCGTAAGAAATTGTTGTGATAAACTATTTTTAACTTTATTAACTTTATGAAATCTTTTACTGGTTCTTCAAATTACAACACAAAATATAAACGACACAACAAATTAACTTATTTTCGGCTTTCACCTCTAACAATATTGGGCTTTGCACATTTAGCTCCCTTGATATTTAATAACATGTGTCCAACAATTATTGTAGTCCTAGGTGGCTGTAGAATCAAACATAAATGTCGACTTTTACTTCGTATTGTTGAATTGGCGTCTCATATATTGACTGTTAAACAACAAGTAAATGTTTCTTTACGTATATAATGTTTTATTGCTATTTGAAACAATAATTAGTTAGAAATGTAACACAGCCACCCAGGACTACAATAATTGTTGGACACATGTTATTATCCTTTAATGTGCAAATAACAATTTTTTTTAAAACTATTTCTTGTACATACAAGAATTGATTCAATTTAAAACAAAAAAATTTTTGGCCTGCAGATACGGTTTGGAGATAGAACACATTCTAATATTTTTTAATTCAATGTAAATTCGCTGTACTTTACTACATAATTTAAATCGAACCAAATCTTGTATGCACAAGAAATAGGGTAGTCTATTAAATTTTAATTTAACATCCTGAATTAAATACGAAAGCACCAACCAAATCCATTACGACTAGCAATACGGACACCAGAAAATTCAAAGGCTTTATGAACAGGCACTATTCACATGTTGTTTCACAAACACTAACTACCGGTTGATTAGTTATTTATAAATCGCAACCAATAATACCGAATTAGCGGAATTGGAGGTTCTTTTCAAGAGTTCAAACGAAACTCACACGCATTCGAATATAGAACGCAAACACGTCGCGTCGGTCATTTTTTGGGCTTCGCTTTCGATTCGTTTCCGCATTCATTGTTTCATCCGGCGCGTTGCCCTTGCGATGCAGGATTACGGATAACGAGCTTTATTTAAATTTTTCAATTTTAAGAATGAGCGCTCACGTGGGAAGCTGCGTTATTATCTAATCCGTTCGGCTTGTAGTAGGAAAAGGAAATTGAAGTGGAAGACCGAAGATGTCGTTTAAATATGAAAGAATTCGATCTAATAACAAAAAAAACCCAAGCTGAAATGGATACGTGTGTGTAAAATATTTCTATATGTTCATCAAATTCTGAATAATTTTTTTTGTTTCTTATTTCAAAGGACTAACTGGAACTGTATATTTCAGAAACATGCTACGATTTAAATTTATTTTTGATTCATTGTTGCATATTTCTTCAGCGAGGTGTGGCGTAAAAGATATTTATTGAATACATAAAAAGAACGAATGAAAATAAAAAGTAAACTGCATTAATAATAGGTTTGTTCTACTTGACTAGATCTAACTTGAAAGTAATGAAAAATGGAACGCAAACCGAGCATCGACTATTACATAAAACAATCTGATGAGGTGCAATAAATTCAAAACTTATATACGATGACAGCAGTAATTTTCCCTGACAAGTGACAGCTTCCTTTTCGATATAAAGTCTGCAGAACACACAGTTTTAACATTCTTTTTCTCTACAGTTGGTACACATTATTTATTGTCGAAATATTTTCCCACTGTAGACATTGTATTTATTCTGTTAGCACTATCATCCTATATAATAATTCAAGCTGATTTCAATATTAAATAAAAATTATTAGCGATGTGTTTTATTACTGATATTTTTTTTATTACCCTGATATGCATTTTAATCAGGAATAATATACATATACTGAACGCATATGAATATTCATACCTACATATTTTAAACGTAACATAAATCTATAAAATGATTCCGCTGTAAGTAATATGTATAATAAATTTAAACGTCCCAGGCTAAATAAATTTTGCATAAACTCGTTCATCGAATTCAATGAATTATGCCCTAATCTATTATTTTAAAAATGTACAATGTCAGCTTCTTATTCTCCAATTTCACGTTACAATGGAGAAATAATAATGTACTACTAACAGATGTGAACGTGTAATTTTGCGCCGAGCAATTTATTCATACGGAGGGGTCGTAAGAAAATGGATCGTGCTACGAATCAGCCTTCGTATAATTTTAGTAATTAATTTGCTTTATTAGTTTATTCAACCGAACGCTGGAAACGCGACGGAGCGTAATAAAAGTAACACTTAAAAAATTATATCTTCACCGCGCCGCCGGGGCAGTTTTATGTCTCGTGTTAAATAAATGCCGGATAATTAATTCTTACGGCATTTTTATTGAGCTCTATATCGCACGGTAAACATAAGGTCCGATTCCGGTCAGATTTATATGAGACATAAAACAGGAACTTGTTGTTTTGATAGGTCGTGCGCAATTGTTAAACCAACTACACTTTAGAAACTTAATATAACGAAATTTCTTAATTTTATTGGCCCCAGAAAGTCACTCACTTCAAACTTCAAACCAATCAAAATGGCCCATTAAATACAGGTTTGAAGTATCATAAAATAGTAGTCCTCAAAGGCGTTAATTTTAGCTGATTGAAAGTGCAGTTAAAATCATCCTGCGGAGGAATTTTCGAGTGATTAATGAACGCAGGATTCAGCTCTTTACCCACCTTTTTACGTCAAACATGATTGATCATATTTAATTTATTTTGTCATATGCATTTCCGACAGGAAGGGAAGATGTAAAGCAACAGAATATTATTGCATTTTAATTGCCAGTTCACTTATGCCTCATACAAATTTGATTATAAATGATAATGTAATAATGACGACTGAACAAGAGTTAATTTAATATAATCTAATTGAAAATATATAAATTAACGACAAATTACTATTATAAGAAAATTCAATGAAATCGGTTTTTAAATTATCTCGATACTACTGCGGTTAACTATTTAATAATGCGACTTGTTAGAGAAGGAAGTTTTTTCTAATGAATTAATTGGCTGTTGTATTAGATTTTTACGCGTAGCAACACGAAGAAATACATATTTTTCAAATATAACAGCATTAAGAACACGCAATTTCTTTCAAGTGAGAAAGTTATCACTCCTTTCATTTTTCATGCCGATATCATTATAATAACGGAAGGCACGGTTATGTAAATATTATCATATATTCCTGTATAACAAATGACTCATTAATGAGTTTCTTTGACGTAAGTATGTATGTACTTACAAGAATACTGCATAAAAACGTAACTAGACCCGAGACACTTATTTTTTTTTCCTTTCTGTTCCAATGAAACAAAGTTTCAATTAGAACTTCAATGAATACAATTAGGATTCGAAAAGTTCCAAACAACTTGCAATATTGAGGCATACTTATAAATAGGTCCATAGTTAGGGTTTCAATTTCTTGCGATTCTTTTCTTCCTTGCCCTCTATTTCTCTTATCTCTCATCTATCCTTCATATTTTTTTCAAACCCCCTGTCGTCTTAAACATTTTCCTCGAGCAGCTTTTTTTCTGTTCCAATGAGTGCAATGAGTACAATTAAGAATTGTTTAAAACAACTTGCAATATTGAGATATTCTTAAGAAATAGGACCATTTAATTCCATAGTTTCAGATTTCCATTTCTTGCAATCCTTTGCAATGGTCCTTTTCTCTCGGGTTCCTCAACACTTTCTCATATTATCTCTTCCTTATCCATTCCTTCTCTCATCTATATCCATGTTTAACATATCATATCCTTTTCTCAATTCTCCTGTCATCCTTCAGATACCCTAAACACTTTCCTCGAGCAGCCTTTTTTGCTGCGCACACTTATTTTTTTTCTGTTCCAATGAGTGCAATGAATACAATTAGGAATCGAAAAGTTCAAAACAAATGTTGCGGTATTCTTAGTAAGTAGGTCCATTTAGGTCCATAGATTAGGATTTCCATTTCTTGCGATACTTTGCAAGGTTCCTTCTCTCTCAGATTCCTCATATTATCTCTTCTGTATCTTTATGCTTCATCTTTTTCTCTATTCTCCTGTCATCCTTAGACGTCCTTAATCACTTTACTCCGGCTTGGCCAACCTGTTAAGATGCATTAGTTCCTAGTTCGTTTTTCTTATCTACACATCTTCTTCCTCCTTCCTACACAAATTAATCACAATATTTTTTTCTCCCAATCTCTATTTTGATTTCAGTAATCTTTTGTCGATCTTATTCCCTATGTTCGTCGATGAGTAAAATGTTGATATTCTTAGAAAGGGTCGATAAATAGACAATTTCTTCTAGACGCGTCCTGGGGTGGGACCAGAGATGGCTAACCGGAAGGGCGAGATGAAGGAGAAAGCATTCGGGATCTAACAGTACAACGGGTTAGATTATATTATATTAAGGCTTTGTTTTTTGTAATTTAGTGTTAATATAAGTAAGTTGAAAACAAAATCTCGTTTTATCATTGCTCCGACCGAATCAATTGAGAACACAATAATAATAATAATTTCACATAAGAATAACTTTACGCCTCTTGATTTTTTTTATTGTTGTTTTGTTGCATCAGTGTTCTTATGCCCTTCTGAAATTTATGGAATTTGTGTTGGTCTTCCCTTTTTCTTGATTAGTATCTCTAATTTTTTGAACTTGTTCAACATGTACTCGTATATTGCTTCCTACATTTCTATAATAATTAAATCTTCTCTTCGGTCTTGTCTCTCATATGATGCTTTCATGTCATATAAAGTATTTTTAATCTCCTTAACTTTTCAGGTTACATATCAATTTCTTAGCCCCGTAGCATTTATATTCTTGCGCTCTTATCTAAACGTCTGAGTTAGGAATACAACGTGACCTCCGACTGCGAGAGGCAAATCTGTTTCATGAAAGCTAAAAGGAGCTATATAAGGACCGTTTTTTTTAATATTGGAATTATTGAACTCACTTCATCACTTGATCTCAGTTCTCTGTCATATAAATTAGCTGCTTGATCTTGAAAAGCTGCTTGAAAAACGACTTTTACTCTAAAGTCAATTTACTCTCTGAACTCTCTCAACTCTGAACTTAGGGCCGGTTTTTCATTATTGGTTTAAACTAAGAGTTCTTAAAATTATCAATCGATTGACCAGCATATAATAAAAAAAATGTTGTGTAGGAATAAGTGAAATTCAATTCAATATTACATACATATGTCGCATACATATACATATATTTGCTTGGACAGATCCAACTGAAGCTACTTTGTCATAACAATGAAGTTAATACGTCGAAGTTAATAACTCTCAATTGGTACCAATTCACAATATGTATACAGTGAATTTTTTTTAAATGTGGCCATAGGGATTTACATGCTAAAAATTTGACCTCATGTTAATGTGTTATGGCACAAATTTGAAGCAAATTTTTGTATTTAGTCGTAAATTAAACGATTTACTACAAGATGAACGTTGCTAGAATATCCTAACACGTTCTCCTTAATTTTATTTTACTGTGAAAAGTTGAGGAAAATAGACACAAATTAATGAACGAATGTAATCCACTGACGTCAAGGGCTGACGTTATTAATAATTTGTCGCTGTGATTACTGATAAACCAATTATTGCAACATTAATTTATTACCACTTGTAAAAACTACTTCTTCATACCATTGAAAAATGAGTGGAACTTGTTATAACATACATAATTGATAATTTTAATGGTGGCTTAATAATAACGGACATATTCTTTATAAATTTGCATAGACAGACATTAACGGAACTTTTCCCTTAATGACATTTCAGCTACCTTGATTTTTGACTTCGGTTAATTCTATGCTTATTAATTTCAACTTCTAAACGGAAAATAATTAAATAGAATATGTTATTGTTATTCTAACAATGTGCATTTCGTAGAAAAATGTTTAAGTTATTAATAAAAATAAAAATTTGCTTCAAATTTGTGCCATAACATACATTAACATGAGGTCAAATTTTTAACATGTAAATCCCTATGGCCACACTTAAAAAAAATTCACTGTATACCTGGAGTGGTGGAGCTACACCTTTCAGGTATTCAGTGATCTTATTACAATGAAGTGTCAATTTAACAATGTCAATTAAATTTTCGAGGACCTGGAAATTACTTACAAAAAGGAGCTTAATCAATATTGTATATGCTGCCTACAAATGGATTTATTTTAATAAAAATAATTTCGTTGCGGTACCTCCAATTAATTTAATATTACTTTACACTAGTTTCAATGAAGTGCATTTATTTTGTTTAATTAATAAAATTGGAATAATCGTTTATTGTTTAACTAAAGGTAAATAATTGAATAATTGCAACAGCGACCGCAGACGTATTTATTTTACGCTTTTGATTGATTTCAACAAAGTAATGCCACTGTTCTATTTCAGGAATTCAGTAGTAATTAATGATTCTAAATCGAAAATTATTTAAAATGCCTTTATTGTTACATCCAAAAGCTTTTTGACGGTTTCATTGCATTGTATTTTACTCGCGCGTAACTTTAAAGGTAATTTAAGCACTTAAATTGATGTCAATTTACGTACACGTAGAAGTTTCAGTCGAAAATTTTTCGTTAAATATTTACGGTGCCTGCACATCAACTGTATTAAATATTTGTGGATTGCAAGTGTAGACCGACAGTCCGGACATTATTCATGGGAATTGATTGAATATCGAGGCCGTTAAAAACACTGACAGCGGAATGAATTATTAGGGCTCACCAGGTCTGCAATTACCTGTCCTTCGCAATAGTTTGCTACTGTCTAATTAGAAATCACTTACATCAATCGTGTAAAAAAAAGGCAAACTGATAGCAAATTAACAATTTTAAAACAATGAGAAACGAAGTACTTTTTTTTGTAAAAGGATCGATTTAACTAAATAAAACATAATTTAAAAAAAAAAACCTTAATACGAATACTCAACTCGACATACTCTTTCGTACACAACGAATACATATTTCGATATATTCTCGCTTTAACACCCGAACCTTAGCATATAGAACTCCCGAAGTACCGCAGCGCCACCTGTACGCCAAAAAACTTACTTAAGTCGTTATTCTACCCCTGCTAAGAGAACCGGACTTAAAGAAAGTTTGAACGGTATGAAGTATCATTTATTATTATGTTCTAAAATTTTTTTAAGTATTCAAAGTATGAATGGGTTTCTCTTAATATTGTTTTTAACTCCTGACGAAGGTATCAACCGAAAGTGAAACGTTGAACGGTCGAGAGACTTTTGTGTCCGTTAAGATATTTTCATCGAAATTAAAATTTAATTATTAAAAAGTGTGTGTAATACTGAATTGAAATTTTGCATTTAATAAAACCTCAGGCGTTTCAGTAAACAGCAACGTAAATTACAAAGTCTTCTCGCCGGAAGCACACATAATCATGATTTAAATTTTAATTTTGTCCCCGAAGGAATCGCGCATCGGTAGTTTCATCACGAATTCTGTTAAGATCCTTCGTAATTAAGAGCGGAATATTTTAAAAACGAACGAATCCCGCGTAATTAACTCCGATTAACGCGGAAGGAGATACTTCGCGAAGCGGATCCTTTTGTCTAGGAACTTATCACTACGACGAGTTTTACTGTTTCATGCATTTTGTTTTCAAAACTTGCACATATTTTATAAAACGTAAAACAGGAAATACTCGTGAAACGTTTCAGTTTTAAACGATGCAGAAAATGACTGAAACACTCAAACTAGGAGATGAGGCATAATAAAATTTGTAATATACAATACAAAAGTTGGGTTAAAAATGTCGCGGAACTAAAATCTGTAATAACTCATAAACTTTTGGAATGATATTTAAAGATGGTCGCAAAAATAGTCGACAAAAATAACGAACAATTGCAGAAGTAAATATATATAAAATCTTACAACTGATAACTCCAAATAGAAAATGACTAAGCCGAGGGCTAAGCACTACGAAATGCCTTTCACTTCACCCTTACAAATGACTTCTCCATGGTATACAGTGACCGCCAAAAAGTTCGCACCACTTGGAAAAAATTATTATTATTGATTTTTTTTTAAAACTTTTTGCGCGAATAGTTTGTACAAACATGTTGGATAACCAAATATAAGCGAGACAGATCCGTGAGCAATTTTTAAATGTAATTTGGAATTGTTGGACATATCAGGCAAAATATTAGTATGACTTAGTGCAAAATGCGTCGCTTGGTACTTGGACTAAATTTTCTGAGACATAATATTTCGAAAACACTCGGCCGCGAGTTCATTCAAGTTGCGTCACAAATGGCACCTTCAGTTGTTATTCGGTATAAATACCGGTGCAAAGAGCGTCCACGAGAACTTAAACGCAAATGGCACATTCAGTTGTTTTTCGTATAAATACCGGCAGAAAGATCATCTGCGACATTCTGGCATGGTATGTACAGAGTTGCCTTACACAGCCAGAAACTCATATACTCAAATAAGCAAATCAGGTAATAGAGTAAAGGGAAATAATTCCAATCCATCTAACCTAAATAGGAAAAAAACTTTGACGTCCGTCTGCCTTAATATAAACTTTCTTGAACTATTCTGGTACAATTTCCAGCAGCGACTTTGCTAGGTGAGAAATATAATCGAGAACGCCAGCAAAATATATCGCCTATGTGCGAGCGAGTACAAAGAATGAAATATATTATAAAAACAAGAAAACGTTCAAGCGCGAAAGAAGCCCGAAAAGAAGTCTTGTATTGAACTTAGACCATAAACAAATCAACTCGAAATGAAATATAAGAATGAAATATGAAAAAGCCGCGCAAGAGTAGTACCCGAAGATTTATGAATATAATGCAGGCCTGGTCAACTGCCGAGGCTCGAATCAATACGGTTCCTTTATGCCGCACGGATAAAGGAGCCTTCGCATTTCCTTCGTAAATAATTTTATATTTCAAAGTGGAAGTGCCAAGATTGATGATGCGGCAGTTATTTGCCGCGATATAAATAGAATTAAGCCCCGGCTGTGAACACAACACATTAAAGAAAACAACGCGCGGCCATGTGTGTTCCCTCACATGCGGCGCGGAATAATATATTACCGGTAATAGGATTATGCTTAATTATGCATATGACTTCCTCTTAATATGTTAATGGATGATATCAACACATTTGCAGAGGATTTCTATAACATATTTAATACTTTCACTTCCACACTTTCTCCTGGGGTGTCATTTAATAAAGCATGCTTGAAAACTTGCTCAAACAACATCGCTCATCAACTTTAATCAACTTCTCTAAAGGAAGAAATAATGTACCCAACATTGATGACATATTCGAAGCAAAATTTAGAAACAAGCCTGGAATAATCAAGTTTGTAAACTTTGAGATAATTACACGTATGCTTAGAATATAAAGAATACATTCTAATTTCAAATATCAAAATATAACAGTGAATTATGGAAATTTATAAAATCAACCGCGATCACGGTATCTCGAAATTTACGAGGCTTAATGGCAAATTATTTTTTTTTTATCTTCAACTCACTGAATTCACTGGATTGAGTAAATTGGCAAGGGACCGAGCGACAGCATGAAATACAAACAAAAGGACGACTGGCGCCCCACGCAAAACAAACGCACACACGAGAAGACGGAGCTGACTTCCACTTCATTAATGAACGTCCATTTAGGTCCGACAGCTGTGCCAAAAAAAAAACATCGCGGCGATTCATCCGTGCGGCAGACAATGCGAAAATGGTCAAAAATTACTTTGTGATTTTATAAAACGCACGCACTTCGTTGAATGTCATTTCGTATCATCGGGTTTTCCTCCGCAAAACTGCACCTGGGCTGAAAATGAAATAATTAAATGAAATGAAATATTAAAAATGTAACACGATACAAGAGCTTTTTCATGTATTCCATTATCCTTAATAGCACCGCCATCGTCAAATCTCCGTAGGATTCACGTCCGTATCGATCTCCGAAATGAAATTAATTTGGACGCATAAATATACCGTTTGGTATTGATAAGCCCGGAACGAATTTATTAACGAAGTGTATGCATGCGAGCCTAATGTTTGGCTGGGGGAATGTTAGGGTTGCTTGGGGATTTCCTTAATTCGAACTAAATATGTTAGCGGTTAATTATTCACGTCCATTTCGACGTCGGACTCACTGAGAACTAGCTATATCGCTGGTGAACTTCAATATCTGCGTCGAAGCTAATCTAATACTGTTATTATGGCTCAGTGATTTTAGTTTTGTAAATATTAATTTGTGGATAGCGGATTGAATACCCGCAGCACAACAAGTTTCAGCGACTGCATGTTGCTGTGAGATCCACCTGAAAAGAAGTAAAAGAGATTTGAGAAAAAAAAACAAATTAGCAAAATAAAAACGAGTAACTTGCCTCTAGCAAGACCAATAAAGCTGATTCAACAACACACAACCGATCCCGTTGAATTTTGGTTGAAGAGATGCTTCCGGAAGTAGCAGAAGTATCAACCCGAGGAGCCAGAACGCGATCCAAAGGAAGTGAAATGAGTGCTCGGTGAAGTGTTTTGTGTGGTTTTGTATGTGTTGTGCTTTAATATCGTCACAAACAATGAAAAAATGATTATACAAGAATTAAAAATCAGCAGTTATGTTAATTTATAGTAGAGTTTTTAGTTAAAAAATGAAGAATTTTAGTTTAGTTAAGCAGGCCAGTTATAGGAAATTAAGTGATGAAATAGTTTTTAGAGTTAAGAAAAGCACAAAAAAACTTTTAGTTTGGATAAAAGTTAATAGAATTTAGCAATTTATTGTGCGGGCGGGCATCAGAGCTTGCACTCTTTGAAAATGGAACGGGCAATTGTTCCTCACGAATAATTTGCCAAACAACAAACCGCACAACTGACGCAAGGGATCTGCTATTTGGCAAAGGGCGATCTGGGTAACGCTGTGCATACAAACGTCTTGCAGCCAACGCATTTTGACTGCATTCGCCGTAAATTAAAATCATGTCTACATGTTGGAAAATTCGGCCATGTTTTCAACACTGTTATCTACGACGACGTGCACTTGAGAACAGACTTTAACAGCCGATGCTGACACATCAGCATACTTCTACGATTACGTAATTACATAACAGAAATAAGCCAGGGACTACCAAACTGTTTCATTGTTCGCCGAAAACATTATTTCTAGTACTTATTAATCAATTTTTATACAAAAACTGCTTCATTGTATCACTTTTAATATCAACTTTCACTGGTTTCATTTTTTGTATGAAGTTAAAAAACAGCCTGTATATTAATTCACTTACCGACTAAATGTGGCCTGAAAATTGTAAAATAAGTGCCGCGCTATAATTTTTTATTGTCTGCGCTTTGTCAAGCAGAATAATTATTGATATCCTTATAGATAGTAAAGAGTTGTTGCGGAATGAAAGATTGATATATGTATTTAGGAAATATGTCAAATGCAAACCTTCCATCATTGTTGATCACAATGTTTTTCCACATTACTTACATTCAATTGTGGTAGGCGGAATTCCCGAAACTTGGAGAAATTGTGTAAATCCTTATCAAAAACAAGCTGATGAAAGCGAATGTGCGCAAACTGTTCCGGCATTCCAAACGGCTTCAAATATTGCTCAAGCGGTACCACATATTATAGAGGGCGAGGGAGCGCGCGCAAAATCAAAATACACATTCATTGTTTTTTAATATAAATACGGTTACCAACTCCGACTGTAAACGCGGAACATTCAACATGAATTATCAACACTAAAACTCTTAGTTCAATTTTAAACGCGAAAAATTCTTAGTTCGACTTTAAACAAGGAACCTCTGTTCAATTTCTGAATTTGTAAATTTTGAAAAAACAAAGTGTTAAGGAACAAACAAAAGTAAACAAAAACAAATGGAATTATAAGAGTTAACGAAAACACGGAAGAAATTTCTAGTTAGCCCAAAATTTAATTTAATCCAGCGGTTCCATTGAAAAAGCAGGATAATTTAAGTTGATTTTGAGAGAGCGAGATTGGAATGTTAGGTTATGCGAGGGAAGATTTTATTTTATGAAACAAATTAATTCACTTACTCACTGGGTCTGTTCGTACAGCACTTTTGACTAGTTTGAAACTGTCAAATATATTCGCCCGTCGAATTAATCACCGCTTTCAAGAGCTGCATTAAATGTAAAACTTCTGACAGTTTCGGACTAATCAGAAGCCGCTGTACGAACACAGCTACTGAGTGTAGCAGGAATATTGCCGACGGGTACCCGGGCACCCGTTTATTTAAATGGAGCCAGTTCTCTTTATTCGATAATTACCCAATACCTGGTAATTGCCTGGTAATTTTCTTTTAAACATAAGTTACTATAAAATAAACAGGATTATTTATTTGGAGTATCAGTTACTGCGGATACTTCTACGATAGATTTGAAAAATGTTATTCGATACTTATCGGGTAATGGGTAATGCCTGGATACCAATAACGGGTATCCGCGTAACAACATTATCGGGTATCGGTAACTCTAGAATATTGTAAATCATGTATTTCTAAATTACTTACTTTCAATTCTGGTACACGGAAATCCAAAAGATTGGAGGAAATGCTTGTTCGGATAAGTAAGGCGGTGAGGGTAAGATTAGATCAAACCGCGAGTGAGTTCAACTTACACCACATAAGAGACAATGGGTGAGCGTCCAGCGTGCAAGATTAAATGGTTTTTCGGCATAAATACCGATGAAAAAGGCGTCCGCGTCCTTCCTTAACCTTAAGGACGAAAACTTTTATTTCGACTTTAAACACAAATATGGCACATTCAGTTGCTTTCCGGTATAAATGCCGGTGCAAAGAACTTCGACCTCAAACCTGAAAATTTTTCTTTCTTTAAACACAAATGATACATTCAGTAGTTTTACGGTACAAATACCCGTGCAAAGAGCGTCCGCGACATTCTTTCTTTGACCTTAAACACGAAGATTTTCTCTTCGACTTTACACATTAAACTTTTGCTCAATTTTTGAATTTGTAAATTTTGAAAGAGCGAAGTGTAAAATTAAAGTGAACAAAAGCAAATAGAATCGCGAGTTTATTTTCTTACTACAATTTAAATCAATGTAAGATAAAAATTACATTAATTTTTTAAAACAAGCTAGAGTTGACGGCTGCGAGATTTCATTGGTTATTTCAATATAAAAAAAAGAGGATAAAAAAAACGGAGCAACATTTGTTCGGTGCAAGCTGAATGTATTGTTTCATTAAATTGAAGATTATTGGTTTATATCAGTGCAAAGGTGGGAGTAAAAGCACAGCTGCAAACTTTTGGATTTTCTTTGAAGCTCCGTATAAAAATAAACTAAGTAAATAAACAAAGTAAGTTTTATATTCTTGCGTGGGTGGAAAGAATAGATTTTTAAATGAATGACATTTATTCAATTGCGAGAAAAATACAACTATTTATTTTTTGTGATATGTAACTCCGACAACAGAATTTTTTATCAGAACTAACTTCTATAATATAATACATAAATACATAACACTCCCTTCAACTTATTATAAGGCAATTTTATAGAATTAATCTGTCTATTGGTTTTCTGGTCCTAGTTGATCGTAACCCTTCTGTAATTGCAGTTCTCACTGGAATCTTACTTAGATGACTACTATTAGTACCACTCTCTGCTGTTTTACTTGAATGAGAACTCTCGATCACTTCTTCAGGGTTTTGTCTTTCTTCATCACAACATTTTATTTCGCTTTGTAATTCGGCATTCTCAGGACTTTCTGTGTACTTTCTTCCAAAATCACCCGTAACAGTAGCATCATTAATATTCATTTTATTATTTAAAAGAGGCAAGTCTGGAATATTTACCATCTCATATCTTGTTCTTAAATGATCCGTGTGCACATATCGTCGCTGACCTTTAACTTCAACAATGTACGTTAGCCCTTACGTACGTTATTCCCTTCTGTCGGATAATTTTTCCTGGAAGCCACTTTTCGCATTCTCCTCTAACACTCTTCACCCATACTCTGTCCTCTGGTCTGAAGCTTGATGCGGGCTTTCGAGACATATTTCTTCTGCTTTCTTGAATTTGTTTCTTCTTATCGACAACTTCTGCTAAATTCGGTTTAAGAATTGTTAACAAAGTTCTTGGTTTCCTGCCTAATAAAAGTTCTGATGGACTGCGACCTGTAATCTTATGTGGTGTATTTCTATATGCAATCAAATAATTATCTATTCGATGTTGTAAAGTTAGGTTTGACGTTTCTGAGCTAATGAACATTTTCTTCAAAGCTGTTTTTACATTCTGTATTGCCCTCTCTGCAGCACCATTCTCGAAGGATGATAAGGTGGTGTCAGTATGTGTTTTATACCGTTTCGAGTGTTAAAATCCTTGAATTCTTGAGCTGTAAACTGTACTCCATTATCAGAAACAATAATTTCAGGAAGCCCGTAAGCTGCAAAAATAGTTCTAAGTTTTTCTATAGTTTTTAAAGCTGTTGTAGAAGGCATTATTGCTACTTCCATCCATTTACTATATGAATCAATCAATATAAGTAAGTTATAAGACATACCATTACGTTTTATTTGAGCGTCGTCAATGTGAAGTCATTCCCACTTCCTACTACTCACGGGCCAATGTGTTATCGGTCCCTTATGTGAATCACGTGCATTCATTTGACAGTTATTACAAAACTTGACTGGATTTTCTATCATTTCATCGATTCCTGACCACCATACAAACGATCTTGCCAATTACTTCATTTTTACGATTCCCTGATGACTAGCGTGCAGTAAATCCAAAACATCTTGATATACTTTCGGAATTATAACTTTATTACCTAAAGTCAAACAGTTTCCGTCTGTTGCAATTTCTTCGCGTTTAAAAAAATATTTCTTTACATCTGGATTTAAAACTTCTCTTGGCCAACCATTTTGTGCATATTCAAAAACTTGCTTCAATATTGGATCTCGTTGAGTTGCTCCTGCTATTTCCAACGAAGTTAAAGCAGGACTACATTTATCTATAAAATGACAAAAATAAGTGCTTGCTGAAAAAGAGTTACGTTTGCCCTCCAGTTCGTCATCTTCAGGTAAAGGAAGTCGTGACAAAGCGTCCGCATTAGCAATTTCAGATCCTCTTCGATATTTAATTTGATAATCGTAAGCTGATAACAAGATAGCCCACCTCTGAAGTCTTGCAGCTGCCATAGCTGGTACTCCTTTATTTTCACCAAAATTTGTCATTAGTGGTGCATGATCAGTAACAAAAGTTCAAAATGTCTTGCGTACAGGTAATTATGAAACTTTTTTAGTCCAAAAACAATAGCTAAGGCTTCTCTTTCTAATTGACTATAATTTTTCTCAGCTTGAGACAAAGTTTTGCTGGCAAAGCTAATAGGTCGTTCTTCTCCATTAATGATATGTGCTATCACTGCTCCTACCCCATATGGCGAAGCATCACATGTTAATTGTAAGGGTTGTGATGGATCAAAAATAGTTAATACATTATCTGAACATACCCACTTTTTACTTTCTTCGAAAACTTTATTGCATGCATCAGTCCAATTCCATTTTACATCCTTATGCAATAAGTCGTATAAAACTTTTAATCTGGAAGACATGTTATGTATGAAATGACCATAGTAGTTTAATAATCCTACATATGATTTTAGTTTACGTTGATTCTTAGGTTTTGGTGCCAATTTAATTGCTTTTATTATCTCTTCAGTTGGTCTAACACCTTGTTCATCTATAATATGTCCTAAATATTGAACAGATTTTACTAAAAAATCACATTTATTCACTTTAATCTTGATATTGTAACGTTGAAATCTCCCTAAAACTATTAAAAGACATAACATTCGTCATTTGATTTGACTGATATGAGAATATTGTCCAAGTAACATACCACTCCTGGTATCCCTATTAAAACTTGGTCCATTATGGACTGAAATTGTGCAGGTGCTGTTGCGATATCATAAGCTAATCGAGTAAAACGAAATAATCCTCTATGGGAAATCACTGTTAATAATGATTGAGATTCCTTACAAACAGGTAATTGAAATTAAATTAAATTGAAATTGAAATCAAAAGAACAAAATATTTTACCTTCGGCAAGTGAGGCATATGTCTTTAGGATTAGGTAATGGATAATGTTCTTTATTCAAAAATGGATTTATAGATACCTTAAAATCCGCACACAGTCGAATTCCTGTCTTAGGAACTACAACCATTGGAGTTGTCCAATCGCTATGTACAACTGGAATTGATACATTTTCTTTTACTAGCCTCCTAATTTCTGCTTCCACATCAGCTTTTAAAGCATATGGAACTGATCTTGCTTTATAAAATACAGGGGTTGGGTTTCCTTTCAAGAGTAGCTTTGCTTCAAATTCTTTAATCTTCCCTCTTTTTGAGTCAAAAACTATTGGTAACTGTTCTCTTAAATTATTTATCAATTGGTTTTTGTTTTCAAAATTTAATTGCATATTAAATATATTTCTATTCCATTTAATATTCAGTTTTTCAGTCCTAACAAAGAAGGTAAATTCCGATTCCCACTATTTAATATTAATGCTTCCAATGGCATATTATTATTATTGTATTTCACATTTAATATGATTTTTCCAAACAAGGGCAACGGTTTCTGAAACCAGTAAGCCGTCAATGATATGTCATCGCATTTTATTAGTGTCACATCCGCAAAATATTTGCGGTATATTATTTCGGGAATAATTGTAAATGCTGCACCAGTATCAATGTCAAATCTAATCAAATGATTATTTATTTCTAATGCCAGTTTATACGCATTGGGTGTTTGTAAATTATTTAAATTATTTATGTGATAAAGTGTCACGTTAGTATCATTTTCTACATTTTCTGCTGAGACAATTTGATTCACAACATTTTTATTCTTGGTAATGCCTTTACACATTTTTGACAGAGGTCCTATTTTTGAACAGGAATTACATTTATAAGTTTTGTACTTACAGTTCATTGTTGAATGATTCGTGCCTCCGCACCTTGTACATCGACCATTATTTATTTCAGCTTTCTCAGGTCTCCTTTTATCAACCGTTTTATCATTAAATTGTTTTTTATTTCTAAAATTAATTTTATTTACCGCCGATTCTCCAGTAAATGTGTTACGATTCTTTGCTGCTTCTTCTAACATTCTTGCCCGTTCATACTTTTGTTCAAAATCCAATTCTTCCATTAACGGCTTTTGTCTAATCTGATCATGACGAAGTCCACTCATCAGACGATCTCTTAAAGCTTCTTTAAGAAACGTTCCAAACTTACAGGTAGCTGCCAAGTTTTTAATTTGTACAACATATTCTGCAACAGATTCATTACTTTGTTGTACTCTACTGTTAAACTTAAATCTTTCTACGACTATAAGCTTCTTGGGTTTAAAATGCTCAGTTAATATTTGTACCAAATCTTCATATGATTTGCAATCTACTTCATCCGGAGCTAATAAGTCTTGAAGAATTTTTTTTTATCAGAGCTAACTTCTGTAATATAATACATAAATACGTAACAGTAACGATATCATTAAAGAAATTAAATGGTAATTTTTGTCGCCCAACAATAACACACCAATTACTGGCTCATAACGAAAGTATCTAGCAAACAATGCTTCCAAAGTGGCAGGCTGAGCTGGCAACCTGTATATAGAGCGAGAAAGAAAATATTATTAACATTTAATTTGCTTATTCTGTAACAAAGCAAAAATAATAAAATAACTAATCTGCTTTTACAACTGATAAAAAAATAGAACGCCGCTCCCTTAGACGACTGCATATTCTATCCACATTTGAGGAATAAAACAAATTTCCCGAATTAAGAATACTAACTAGATGGAGCTAATGTCGTTAACCGCAGCGCTAAAAGCGATTCGCCGCGGTATTTTCCTCTTACACAGGCTAAATATCGGGCGGTCTCCGGTCTCCGGCTGCGGCCTGGAGCGAGACAGCAACCGGGGACCGTTTAAGCTAATTCACATATCCCTTATGCCCGGCTTCGCGGTTATCTAAAATATTCCGCACTTATTTCGCGACGAACTTCCACCGCTCGCTACGGAAAAGAGGGAATTAAGAATAATTCGATTCCGGAGGGTATCCAAACCTTTCGCATAATTTTATTTAGTTTTTGGTAGCCCCGGCTCCTTCACTCCTAAATAATCTCTAATCATTTGCTTTTGTTTCAGTTACTACGGACTGCGGGATAGGGGTGAAAATAAACAACTTGTTAGTACCGGAAGTGATCAAGCATGGCGCTCCTGTTGTCTTGGACTGTGATTTTAGTTTAGAGGCTTCTGACGACGAGTTGGTCGTGAAGTGGTATAAAAATAATACACTAGTTTACCAATGGATTCCAGGTAAGGAAAAACTACATACAATACAAGTCAAATTATACACTCATCCCCCCGATTATTCTCTTTCGTAATTCAAATGAATACGTAGGAGTTAGGCTTTATCTGCATACGAGAAGCAATATATAAGTATTTCTTTCTGATAACAACGTCTTACATGTTTGTGTAATTTATGTTTCAGCTCTGAGCAAAAGCCCTCAAGATTCAGGAATACTGAAAGGTCGACTCAATCTGGCTTACGCGGCCAGCGTCGATGCAAACAGCATTCACAGAGCCCTGCACATTCTGGAGCTGACTCCGGATCTGTCCGGAGAGTACACCTGCTCCGTTTCTTCGCTGAAAAACGAGGATTCCATGACGAAGAAGATGCTGGTTTTCGGTGAGTGCAAAATTTATTGGACATTACCGGCCAGAAAAAATCGATCGAGACTCGTTTCGTCTCAGGGCGCTTTAATTTATGCGCGTCAGATATTTTTAATTAAATTATATATCAAAGCGCCGGAAGGAATCCTTACAAAAAATAAAATAAAATAGAAATCCCGCGATTCTATTTTTCCGCTTTCATCTTTTCACGTTAATTAAAAGTAGAACGGATCCTCGCTTGAATTAAACTTACATATCATGTCCTATCCATCGGATTAAAATCTTTCTGACTTGCCTTATGTAGTAAAACATTTCAAAATATTTTAAAAGTTTTAAAAATAATCCCAATAAGATTAATTGAATTTCGACCTTAAACAAGAGAACTTTTATTTCGAGTTATTATTGATTCAATCGTTTCTCGGTATAAATACCGATGCAAGGATCGTCCGCGACATTCTTTCTTCAACCTTAAACATGAAAACTTTCATTTCGACTTGAAACTCAAATTCAATTGTTTCTCGATATAAATACCGATGCGAAGAGCGTTCAGGACATTCTTTCTTTGACAAGAAAAATTTTATTTCGACTTCAAACACAAACGGCACATTTAGAGTTTGTCGGTTTTAAAAAACGGATTTTTGACTAAATATATAAAATTCGAAAAGCGGTTTTTAACCTTTAAAAACGCGTTCTGCCACCAGGGGAAAGGAACCGCGAAATTATCCCTCGGAATAAAGAGGAAATGGGTCAAAGAGAACATATAACTGCTGAAGTTGTTTATGAAATCGTAATTTGTTTACCTGACTTTCGTTCTTATTAAACATTATTTCTAAAGTTTGATTTTCATTTGTCTACTTTCTAGCATAAGCCACTAGAAATGTCCACTGTCTAGTATAAACACATTTTTCTACCAAAAATATTTGATGGCGGTATTGCTGACTGTTGTTGGCAAAATTGCCAGTTTGCAGTATTTTTAAAAAATACTAATAAAATGAATCAAGAGAATAAACAGATGATTTTATTTATTTTTAATTTTTACTATAATGATTCACTCGTAATTTTTTGCAGTTTATTTCATCAAAAAAGTTGTTTCTCTTTAGCATGTTGATATTGTATATGTTACGGGTAATGTGAGAAGTATGAGAAAACTTAAGTTTACCCAGGTTAACTTAACATTACCCGTAGTCACTTGCTAAAGTCCGAAATTTCAATTACATAAATCGGGCTTTACCCGGAAAAACTTAGTTCTATCCAATGCCAACTGGGTAAAGTTAGATTGATCATATCAATCTAACTTTCAAAAACAAAATAAAATTAGAACATTGAAACATATCTTTAATTGATTGTAAGATAGACCTTCTATATTATAATAGGAATAAAAAATATATATGAACTTAGAACATATAATAAATAAATATATATTATTTATTTAAACACGACAGACTGCCCTGACACTTTGAATTACAAAAATTTCCAGCAGCCCTACATTGACATTTTTTAGTAACACATTTCGTTTTGCAATTACACCTTTTGTAGCCTTGACCTCCCGAAAGCGATTGTTCATTTGCAAGTTGGCGTAAACTTTTTTTTTTCTGGCGATACATTTTCTATATCAATAAGTTTATCATGACACACAGAAAACTGGTTTCTCGAAAACATTTCCTCAATTGTTCCGCGCTCATTTCCCAACTTATAAAGACCATTATCCTTAATGTCCACAATTGTCATTAAAATGTTCTCTTCCTCTATCAACATCCGGGATTTGAACTCTCACTGTGTCTCCCACTGAACATGAGGAGAATTTTGTATCGGACAATGCTTTCATTTTCTTAGCTTGAGTTTGCAAGTTCATCCGAGCTTCACTTCTATTTAAATCTATATTTTTTTGCGTTTAACAAAGTTCACATAAACTTATTGCGTTATTGCTCGTGATTTGTTTAATACATTCAGTCCATTGAAACTGTTCTATTAAACCCAGTGTATCTTCCGCTCTGTTCAGGACCATGCCACTATTAAGAGTATCTGAAATCGTGTTACCGTTGTTCTCTTGTTCCATCTATTCATTTTCTAAATTTTCTCTATTCATGAGATGATTTTCGTCGAGGTCTTGTATTTGTGATTCAGTACTAAATTCATTAACAAGTGTTTCGAGCTCTTCTTCAGTTTGAATATTGGCAATAACTTCTTGTGGGAAAGAGGACGACGATAAACCAACTTTAACATAATTACCAAACATGGCCGTATAAGGAGCTCGCTTTATGCCGTCATGGTATGCCCTGTTTTTCATTAACTGTACGAATCTCAAACCTTCTAACCAACGATTTGTTCATCGCTCATCCACGTCATTAGCATATTTTGCACATCCTGACTCGCCCGTTCTACACTTCCTTGGGACTGACTATGACGAGGTTTTCCATGAACTATTTTCAGTCCAGTCCACATGGTACACAATTCTTCAATTACGCAATTCGCGAATTACCGTCCATTATCCGACTAAAGAATTGAAGGTGCGCCAAAAATACAAAATATATCCAACAATTTATGAGCAACCTCCATAGCTCTTTTGGAAGTTAACGCACGTAGTTGCACAAACTTTGTTAAGTGATCCTGGTACACCAATACAATATGAACCTATAGTCTCTGTCAGGATTCGATTGCATATCAATTAAATCCACTTAACAGCGACTATTTATTTCTGTGGACACAATTGGTTTGACCACAATTCCTTTTTTGGCCGACTTTAATTTTTTTGACAGGGTTCGCATAAACGTAAATACAACTTTATGACATCTTGTGTTATATTTTTGTATTTCTTTTTGCACTCGTTTTCCATGAGATGCTTTCCTCCATGTCCAATAGCTAAGTGAATTTCGTGTAAAATATCAAACATTTCGTCGTTTGTCACGTAGTATCTAATTGTAGTTTCTTTTGAAGATACACGAGCAATCAATTTCTCAACGCCACTGACTGAACAAATATCAAATCGTTTCAACCGTCGCGTCGGTATTGTAAAGTAGTTTTAGATTTTGCTTCCTTAGCACTTTTAACTGAGTTAATCGTTTGTAGATACTGTTCACCATTAAAGTAAAAGCAATTTGAACCCTTGGCAGCGTATAATTCTTTAAATTTTTTATTAAAATGTTCTTTAAATGTGACACGAGCACCTTCTTTATCCGCCATTTTTATTGTCACTAACTTTACCCAGTCGCCGTTGTATAAAACTAAGTTTACCCGGATAAAGCCCGAAGTGCGATTTACGTAAATGAAATTTCGGACTTTATCCAGCGCTTGTGGGTAATGCTAAGTTAAGCCGGGTAAACTTAAGTTTACTCATACTTCTAACGTTACCCGTAACATATACACTAACTCGAAATATAATTATTCATTTTTAACTTTATTTTTTGCAAATAATCAAAAACCGGTTTTTGGAAATGCTAGAATTCAAAAACCTGTTTTTCAAAAAAAAACTCTAGGCACATTCAATTGTTTTTTCGATATAAATACCGGTGCAAAGAACATCCGCGATATTCTTTCTTCGGCCTTAAACATGAAAATTTTTTCTTGGACTTTAAACATGAAACCTTTGTTCAATTTGTGAATTTGTAAATTAAAAAAAAAAACAAAGTGTTGCTTATGTGATAAAAAAAATTTCAAACGAGTTTACAAAATCATCCAAATATGATTGAATTTAAATGAAACATGTGGCATTCATTAAATTTAATCTGTTTTGCAAATATCATTTACCGCAGAGATTATTTCAGAATGCAGGAGAGAATTAATCATATGAAATTTTATTTCTGGTGCACGGCTCCAAACAATTTATTTCCAATAATCTCTGGTCGCGCGTCCGTAACTCACAATCTGATAATGTCGAATCGATTGCGTTGTAATTTAGTTCACAATTGCTTCACTTTGCAGGCAAGCTATATCTAAATTAAATATTAAATTTCGGACAATTTAAACTTGAACCCTCATTTCCTAATAGAGAATTTCATTAGCCTTTCAAATTCAACGCGCGGTCGGTCGGTTCGTTTTTTGTTCGCATGCAGTTCGTCCGACGAAATAGAACGCAAACAATGGCACACTCGTTCCGTTCTATTTCATTTCATTAAACTAATTCTATTAATACTTTATGAGCAGGGCCGCCGTGTTGTTGCAGCTTTTTTTTTCTCCTTTTGGCTATTGCGTCTCTTTTTTGGAGGGAATAATTACAAACTGGAGATTAAAGCGTAGTAACCGGAAAACGGATAGTCTTCCTCTGTGGAGCATGAACCGAGTAGATGTAGATGTGGATGGGGTTGTTAGGGACATAATTACAATAATTACACCGGCGTACGGAGAGGAATGCAGACTGCCAACATTAGCGCAAATCATATACCGCTTATCTGCGAGTTATCTCTTAGAAGATTTACCAAATTAAATTATAAGATTTACGTCTTGCGCGCAAATGTATTTAAAATTGCACTTGCACCGGATGCAACCGAGTTATATATGTATCTGGGCTCATATTAAAATTCTCCAGCAGGTTACCGTAATACTTGAGTGAATTAAAATAAAATATATTTAAAAATTAAAAAATTTAAAACAACCCGAAATCTAGAACACTGGAATTATTATAAGTCGTTACGTAACCTAACCACAAACGCTGTTCGTATAGAAAAGAAAGCTTTTTTTATATACTTGCTATGCAGTAAATCTCCTAGAGACCTTTGGCGGAATCTAAAACAATTTAACTTAGGACATGTTTCTGCTTCTTCCATTCCTACAAATTTATTAGACCCTGATAAATTCAATAATTATTTTTTGAACTCCGTCCCTCACGATCGTGTATACAATGATGATGTCATACAGTTTTACTTAAATAATGTCAAATTTACTTCTGGCTGTAAGTTTTCTTTTTCTTTAGTAGATAATGATTATATTCTTAAAATTTTGCGCACAAGCAAATCTTCGGCTACTGGCAGTGATGGTACAAATGCATTTATGTTAAAGCTCTGCTGCCCTGTTATTCTGCCTTATATTACTCACACGTCATTAATTCTTGTTTATTGTCGAATTACTTTCCTAGTTCCTGGAAAAAAGCTATTGTCATACCAGTTGCTAAGATTTCTCAACCCACTAGTTTTAATCACTTTCGCCCTATCAGTGTCTTACCCACACTATCCAAGATCTTAGAAAAAATAGTTGATACACAATTACGGGAGCACTGTGATAGGTTTAACATATTCCCTCTTTGCCAATCCGGATTCCGTCCGTCTCATAGTTGTACTACCGCTTTACTTGACGTAACAGATAATATTATTACAGCCGCTGACAAAGTGTCCTTATTCTACTAGATTACAGTAAAGCGTTTGACACCATCAGTCATGACGTTCTGCTTGCTATTATGCATTTCATAGGACTGTCCGACTCCAGCATTTTATTCTTTAAAAATTACCTGACCAATCGAGTGCAAACTACCTATGTTGAATCTCGTAACTCCTTGCCCTCTGTTATTTCTCAAGGTATTCCTCAGGAATCCATTTTAGGACCCTTGCTGTACCCTATATACACGTGCAACTTTGAAACTTACTTTAATTGCGCTCAATATCATATGTATGCTGATGACACTCAGCTTTTATACTACCTTCCTCGCTCCGAGGAACTTCTTGCTTCTACTGTTTCTGCTATCAATAGTGATTTGATGTCTCTAGTTTCAGCGTCCAAAAAACATTCACTTCATATAAATGCTGCTAAAACTGTTGCTATCTTGTTCAGCAAGACTTTAGTATCTGGCGACCTGTCACTTCGTATTGATAACTGAATACTTTGCATTTTGCTAATGAGCAAAAGATTTGGGTTTATTGTTGGACTCTAAATTTAGGTTTACAAATCATATCTCTATGTGTGTTCGCAAGGCATATTCTAATTTAAAGCTGTTATATAACAGCAGACATTATTTGACTAAAAAATTAAAAATTATGTTGTGTGACAGCCTAGTTCTTTCATACTTCAACCACTGCGACTTTGTTTACGATCCCTGCATTGATGCCATTACCCGTAGTCGGATTCAGCTGGTGCAGAACTCATGCCTCAGGCTTATTCATTCCATTAGAAATATCAGAGAATTTCTCATACCCTCTTGGACACTGGGTGGTTAAATATGTAACATCGGAGACTTCTTTACTCGTCCTGCCTTTTTCATAAGATTATTCTAAATAAATGCCCTAGTTATTTATACAAGAAAATCTCGTTCAGATCGGATGTTCATCACTTAAATATTCTTACAAAGGCTCTCTCACTCCTCCCTTTTATTGAACGTCGTTATTTGAAAGGTCTTTTTCTTTTAAAATTGCCAAAGTATATAATAATATTCCCCTAAATTTTAAATCTTTACCTGCCACAAGCTTCAGAAGACGTATGGTAGATTTATTGAAACACATCACTTAATTGTATTTTTTTTCCTTTAATATTTTAGTAATTATTTCTTTTAATTGTTTAATTATAAATATATGTATATGATATATAACGCCATTAATTAATTCTCTTATGTTTTGGGTATCGTGTGGTTGGGTGTAAAAGCAGAAGTATACACCTTTATTGCGTGTTCACATTCTGAACTTCGCCCCGCTTTGTTTTCTGTCATATTGTATTGTTTTTAAATTGCATTTACTGGTGTCTGTGTTATGATGGAAATAAATACAATATTATTATTATTATATATTATTAAAGATATAAGTAACAGAAAGAAAGATTTCAATTAAAATTAAATTTTCCGTAGCTTAGGAATTGAAAATATTTGTGGTGTTGAAAACATAACACAGAAACAATTACGAAGTAGTTGCCACAACAATCCCGGTAATGCTCGAAGCACAATCTATTTTGCGGACTTAATGCCAGATGTAAGCTACTTAAAATGAATAAATAAGATTTAAAGAAAGTATAAGCGCCCAAGTTTAAAGTAGGTATTATATCTGCGGTATCAAAACGACAAGTAATAATGCCCCGAATTCGTGGCTGGTGCGGACAAGTTTTCCTCAAGAAATATCTCGGCGAACTTTCGAACGAATATAGAAATTACCGAGGCATGAAAAAGCTAGATAAATATTATTATTAAACTTCGGTTCGGCCCTGCCTTTGCTGGCTCGAATTGATTGTCGGTATTAAATTACGGAGTTTCAGAGTACTGAACTTCATATACTAAAAATTTATACTTGTAATCCGAGAGACGGAGACGCCGGGGTATAACTCAAGTCCTCTAACTTTTGTTCTGCTCGCCTGATGTCCTGACGGACACTGCTATCTAATTTGGTCCTGAAATCCTACTCAAGGATGCTCGACGCCGACTCAAAAGCTTTTTATAATGAAATTTTTCCCCGGTTCGAGTATATTCTGAAATGAATTTTGCTACAGTAATCCCCACTTTCATGTTATACTTCTACTGCAAAAATCCTTCCTACACAATTTTTATAATAATGCAGTATATAACGATTGTAATTTCTGAACTAAATAATAACTTCAAGTACGGTACACTTAATACCAGAAATAATCTCTACATGACTAAAAAAACTATCACCAATAACAACAACGAATTCTAATTGAACAAATACTTAGAACAAATTATTTTAAATCTTTTAATGGACACTTTGAAAATCGTTGTATTTATAATCGGTTGATAGCTTCGTCAGGGGAATTAAAAAATTATAAAAACTGCGCAGATTGAATCTGCAACAAGCAAGTGAATATCGAAATGAAAATTAAAATTCGTTGAGTTAGTTGAAGCGATCTTTAATGTTTTAATAATAAACTTAAAATCGTGCGTTCGTTTTAAAATTGAAATTGCATGCATATTCTTTATCGTTGCAGAATTTTTAGTTTGATATTATGAATAATGCACTCAGTTTACTTCGACTTTTAAGGCCGCCGTCATATTCCACCACCTTACGTAGTATCCGTCTACAAAACTGGATGGGATACGTTGCATCCTGAGCTTTTCAATTATAAAGTTTACGCCTTAAATGTGCAACGGCATTAATAAATTTCAACAACAAAGTCGTAACTTCGTGTGTACGTACATCGAAGTTTGTTGTACAGAGGGCCGCCGTTGCAGTATATTTTTACATAAATTATTTAAAATTACGATTCGTTCGGAACGCGCATCCGCGTAATAGAACAGCCGCTGGAATTAAAACGCAGTTCGATGAACAGCTCGGGCTTAAACATTTGAAATTATAATTGCGCACGTTATTTAAACGTGCAAATTATTGCGAATATATAAAATCCGGTCGGGCGTCTAAATTTCCAGATTCGACGTGACCATTTCCGCCACCGATTAAAATTATTCGTGTTATTACTACGAGGGAGGATGAAATCCTCCTAGCCGTGAAAAAGAAATACACTGTCATGCTGCAATTTTTTAACGAGTTGTGTGTAAATCAAATCATTTTTATTTTCAAATAAAATTCTGGTCAAAGCTGTTCAAATGTAACAGAAAATCCATTAGAGATGATCCCAAAAGTAGACGACCTGTGGTAGCAAGGACAGAAGACAAAATCAAGAAAGTTGAAGAAATGGCGGTCATAAATCGACGAATCAAAGTTTCGGTTATCTCAAATGAATTAGGAATATGCTAGGCATCCATTTTGACAATTTTTGGGGATGAACAAAGTGTCAGTGCACTGAATTCCGGGAACCCTGACTCTTGAACAAAAGTTGTGCAGGCAAGAAGTTTGCGAAGAAAACTTGGAAGCTTTAGTTGGTAACCAAGATTGTTTTCCTAAATTGTGACGGGCGATGAAACGTGAGTATTCCACTGAGATCCCACATTAAAACAAGATTCAATGGAATGAATGCACAAAGGATCTCCACCACCCAAGAACGCAAATTCGGCGAATATCTGCAGGGAAGCTGATGGCGACAATTTCTTGAGATGCTGAGGACATTCTTTGGATTGAGTATATGCAATTACCGCAGATGTCTACAAAGAACAATTAAAAATTCAAAAGTTGCTACATGAAAAAAGAGGTCTCATGATTTTGCACGACAATTACCGAGTTCATAAGACTCACAAAGTTCAGGAAGAAATCAACAACTGCGATTTTGTTGAGTTGGACTTGTGGAGTTCTCCTCGACAAGGCGAGCACTAGCTATCTTATCGCTTTGTGAAATTCAGCCGCCCTTTTATAACGTTTGAAAATTCCGGTTACGTAACACTACATGTGTCTCAGTTGCTCTATGATTCAACGTGATTTTCCGAAACCGCTGCTCATACGCTTGCATAATGCTCGTCTTTCTCGATGAGTCATCCATGCAACTGCAATGTTTGCAATTGCAAAGGTCACTCATGACTCATGACAAAGCGAAGCCTTTAACAAAGTGAAGCGTTTGTTTATGTGGGTGAATTTTTCCGCGGTCGCGTAGGCGACGTTGCATCGAATTTAATTTACATATTGAGCTTAAGGATTTACGAAATTACCGATTTTTTACAAAGGGTCATATGTCGAAAAATAAGATTTTCTTTTTTGCTAAACCTTTTCTGATTAGATAGATTTCATTTTAATCTCCCCTCGTAACAAACGCTACTTCAATCTTCAATTTACCTCATTTCCATATGACTCAACAGCTCTAATTTTCGTGCATTTAATATAAATTACAATATTTCACGAATAAATGAATCTAACCCCCCTATTCTGTAACTCATATCGTCATCGTTAGATACCGATAATCGTTAAGTGACATATTTTGACCAATCGGTTCATAGAAATGCTTTGTATCTAAGCACTGTGGGGGTCATTCTAATCGAGGTTGCAAGTCACAACCTGGTATGATCTTACTTCCGAGCACTATCGAGACTGCACAACGTTGTATCCTGTTACCACCGAACATTGCCAAGATTGAAGCTTCTTAACGGTTGCTAAGGAGGTACCACCGTTGCTAGGTTGCAAATACGATTAGAATGACCCCCTCATTCGTCAAAATATGTCACCTAAAGAATATGGGTACCTATCGTTGTCGTTATAAGTTACAGAATAGGAACCACAGACATTTTTTTGTCTAGAAAAAGTGTTGACTCTTTGTGTCCAACTTTTGCCGTCTACTGTGCAATAATAACATAGAAAATAGAGTAAATTTTCCTCACATATTTAAGAAAGTACGTTTGTCTAAAAGAAGCGTGAAAGACTCTTAATATATAGAATACAGAACAAATTGTAATAAAAGTTAGACTTTGACAAGACATGTCACCTTTTGACATCAAGAAGATTCCTTTAAAACAAGATTTTTCTATTAAAAAAATATGCGAAAATGCATCATCCTCTTTTTTTAATGCATGCATTGAAAATATAAATAAGTTCTTGATTCAAATTAAATTTTAATTTAATTGTAGATTAATAGCACGAGTTGTCCTTCCTGTTAAACGTTCTATTCAACGTTATATATAACAGGTCATGTTATTATATCCCGGAAGCTGTACTTCTGAAAGTTTCAAGGGTTTTGCTGGCATGAAAACCGACCTCCATTATCCAAGACATAGTTACCCCTGCTTTTATCTACGGTTAATAGCAACAATTTTATGTCGTTGATTTATGAGATTCTCTGCAATCATTTGCTGAGAAACGTTTATGTTACCTTCGAAAAAAAAACAGTAGTTAATAACGTAGCCGAAATAATAAATTGAATATTAAATGGGAACTGATTTAAATCTCCCACTCACTAACATTCTCGTACAGCTACAGTAATTAATATCTGGCGCTCGTATCTACTTAAAGAAATAAAGAAAAGCCAAAAAAATTATTTCAAAATAATGAATAATAAAATTTATTAAGTGGACTTACATATATGGTTTTTGAAATGAAGCGTTATAAATTTAAAAAAAAAACATATTGGCAATGAGCAAACTTCGCTTTCAAATGAATTATGTTTACTTAAAAAATATACAAATATACAAATGGATTTTTCTTTGTGTTCTTCGCCTGTGTGTCAGCCTTTTATTTTTTATTTAAATCCCTATTGATATTAAAAGCTGCAATTATAAACTTATTTCACAAACATTGTTAATGTTTTGGCTTTTACGAGCTCTCGTAATATACATTTTGGTATCGATCATGTCCCTTTCATTTTCTCTTTCCGTGCGGAAATTCGTCGGGCCATTTCGAAACATAAATTTACAAAAGTTATAAATTTGGTTCTTGATGTGCGTTTGCGAAATAATTTTTGCATTATCGTAAATAATTCGGACGAAACGTGAAATATTCGATGCGTGAAAAAAATATGGCGCTCAAAATATTACATATCACGACTCGAACCCGGCGTTCATCACAATGATTGATGTTAAATAACTGTTTAACAACAAATATGAAATAAATTGTCAATTATTTACAATTACTTATGTACAAAATACTAAAAACATGACATGTTAGACAGTATCACAATATTATGTCAAAATTATTTTGAATAGAAACAAAATAGAAGCAAATTCTATTTTAAATCTATTATAATTTCAAATATGTAAAAAGAATAAAAATTCAGAAGGTATAATATACGAATTAATCGAAATTAAACTCTTTTTCTTAAACTAGTTCTAACATCCTTAATAGTGTAATTTAATTTCTTGGACCTCTCCCCTTTCATATTTTTGATCCCAATAGGTTCATACCTAGCGTTTCTCTGCTCAAATTAATTCTAAAAGGGTCTTTTATTGCGTTCTGTAAAAAATTATTTATTTTTTCTTAACCACCGTCCGTATTTGTGTTAACTGTACTAACTCAATTTGTTTGGTTTAATCTGCAAGATACGTAATAGCTTTACCCAAAAGTCACTTCCATTGACGTCAAGCGAAATCTCCGGCCAATTGCAGCAATAGACTGAACTAATCTGTAAATCCCCAAATGGATGTCGCATGTAATTCGAAAACACAGTTTCGGACGCAACTGTTGTTGGTTCTTTGATTGGAACGATAATTTACGTTTCGCGAAAATTCGTTTCAGAGAGACGAGATAATAAGACGGGGAAACTCGATATTACGAAATCCGTATCGTCGTAGGTGCAAGGTTATATCCCTTGCAAATAATTCCGTGGTTGTAACTTGATCTGGGACACTTGAACGCCGAAGCTATCTTGCATGTATAATCCGCGGGATGTAAATCGGAACCGGAAGCTGACTTGGTGGTGCGCGGTTTTCCGGAAGGATATTGGACGGAATGATGATTCGCCGGGTGCGACATTTGAAAATGCCAATCTAGTTTAGCATTATTCAAGGAAATACACAATATAAATCCTCGCATAAAATACGAATTGATGGAATCAGGGACGAGCGGGACGGCGGCGGAACCGGCGGAGCAATCGGATACGACCGCCATCTTGAATCGTCACGTTTCATATTTATTTCATGTGTGCAACTTCCGAAGTAAAATTCTGTCACATTAGATATTCACTGCGGGGAAAAATAGCGCTCCCGCATAATAAATAGATAAAATTTTTAAAGTGTTTGTGAACGTATATACATTCGAGATTTATTATTTTTTAAAATTCTTCACTTGGTACTCCTTCTTTGTTTAAATTTGTTGCATAATAAGGTATTAATACGGACTTATGGAAATAACTATATGATTTCTTTTAATTTATTATGATAAAATTTTATAATAGAAAATACGAGGTACATTTGATATCTAAGGAACCAGATTATGAAGGAGAAGGAAATCTGAAACATTTTTTTTTGTTTATAGTTTGAAGTGTAAAAAAATTTTGAGGTTTGCAGATCCAGAAACAAAAATTTTTTGAACAATTTATTTTCTTTAATTTAGAAAAGTGAAAGGTTGCACTGAGGTCATTGAAAAGTGAATAAAAATATTTTTTTTATTCCAACGTCTGCATAGTCGAGTACCTTAGATAAGAAATGAGCTTTCGACTATTTCGAAACCACATTTTTAAATATGGAACAAGAAATTCGTATCAAATTAAAGAAATATTTATAAAGTTTTAAATGTTGATAAAATTCTTTATGAAAACGTAGAACTATTTTAAAAACATGCAATTATACTTGCAAAATAATGATTATGTGGAGGTCTGGTCACTACGAGCGAACTATTTTGCATATGGAAACTATGGCTGGAAGAATTCTGAAAATGTATGCCTCGAAAAATAATCCATCGAGCTCATTTAACTTTAACAGTTAAAATATCGATTTCCTGCAGCTTGCGTTTATATGGAACCCAAACTGTGCGATTTAAATGAAATGACCCGACTAACATTATACGTATATTATGTACTTAAAAGATATTTTTAATTGTAATATTTTTGTTCTTCTGTCTTCCTTCAATTAGGCTGAAGAGACATAATTTTTGCATACATATTTTTAATTATGAATAAGAAAAAATATTGTTGAGGCCCACACCCATAATTATTAATGTAAGTAAAAGATTCATTTCCAATAAATGAATTTTAAACATAAAATTATAACTTTAAAGTCTCATTGTTCTTTCTTTTTCAGTAAAATTTTATATAAAATTAATCCGCTTAGTTTTAAAAGATTCTCGAACTTTTTATTCGGCAGTTTTTGCAACGCTAATAAAAAACATTTAGTTTTTAATTAACAGAAACACCGAACACTAAAAAAAAAAGGGGGGGAGGGGACTTCAAATTTCACAAGCACCCGCTTATAAAGTATTTACCCGTCGAATGTGCGATAAAGTTCCGCTGAAACTTTAATAATCATAAAAGTTGAGATTAATTAACAAGCTAATCAAAATTTGAATCTTTTAATTAACTCTTTATAACTTGGCTGCGCATAAGTGAAATCTATTGCGCGCACACCCTGTACAAGGACCGCAGCGAGTGCAAAACTTGAGACTTCCTACTCCGCCATCTACATATTAAGCCGTTAAATTATTAAAACGCTAAAGCGACACTAGGTCCTAGTTTTGCTGTGCTTTCCCCTTAATATCGAAACTCTTCCTTCATGATTTTGCTCTCGGTATGCAAATGTTTTTCATTGCTTCCGTTTTGGTTTCTAAGCGATCTATTCACGTAATTTTACACAAGTTTGAACTTGGTCTCATCATCATCATTAATGAATCATAACACCCAGTTTCTCGATAAACTGTTTTAATTTACTTCTCACGCTCGCTTAACTAGAACTTTATTTTCACCATTTTGCTCACTTCTAAACTCCAAATTTAATTTACTAGTTCCGAGGCCAGTAAAGGTAATTCATACAACTAAACACAACTGATACCGTGGAATTTTGGTTGAGGGGGAGGTAGCAGGAGGTGCACCACAGGAAGATAAATCACATTTCCAGATGATTTTAGTAATTTGTCCTGGGATGGCGGAAAATTCCATTTGGCAACGTCTATATGAAGAGCCACTATTATTGGTTCTAAGACGACATGGATATAATGAAGTGCATTCGATGTGACTGGGATGACCACAAAGAGTGATCCTCGATATAGTCGTACTTTTTACAGCTATCGTTTACGGACATATAAAATCGATTTCGTCTCATATTGTTCCATTGATCGACTAATGGCGGATTTCACAAACGTTACTTAAATTTAATCATCCGTTAAAAGTAAACGTCGCCATGGTTACATGTGTTGAAGGTATAGGAATGATTATTCTTAATCGATGCTTAAAGTTAAGAAACATTTGTGAAATCCATCATAAGTCTTGCAACTTTTGCCACTATGTAAGTCTAACAGCCTCCTAAAGTACATTTAATGGAAGCTGCCTGTTCAAATAGACTGCGTGTAGTTTAGAAGTGGGCATTTAACTGTTTCCTTTCCTCAGTCAAAATACAAAAAGCTCCCATAATACTTTCAAAATTTAATTATAGCGAGTACACAAACACGTACAAAACGAGAGGCCAGTGGAATATTCTTAGCCTTCGCCTGTGTATCTTGCCAGAGGGAGATATAAATTAATTCCGAAAGAATTTAATAGACCGGCGAAAGAGAACGGAAAAATGTCTCTCATTCCTGGCGAAATGTTTAATAAGCTAATTGATTTCTCATTCTGGGCGTATTCTGGGTTTCGCGAGAGAGGATTGAACTGTGATCTTTCCGTGTACGCCAGAACGAGCACCCTCGCAAGACAGATTGAAAGCAATTGATATTTTTAATTATCGGAGATGTTTCGGGTTTCGTCAAAGGCGTCGTTTTTAATGGGATATTATTTCATTTCATGACGTCAGAGTAAGACATTATGAAGAGATACATAATATTGAAATTAAAGAGAAAGGACGTGAAAATACAAGACTATTGTTTGGACATAGAGTTTTGACTAAAATAATTCATCTCTTTGCCAAACACTAGTGGATACCTGAACTAGGAAGGAATGACCTGTTTGTAAATGGCGCCACATTCCAACAAACTACGCGCACGTTCTCGTCGGTTATTCATCGGCTCTCAAACGTTCAAAAGCAGGAGTGAGCGCGAAATTTAAATATTTCATTCGGAAACGTGAGCATGTAGACTAATATAACGAACAGAGATTTAAAATTTTATTAGTTATTTTAAGAAATTGTTTTGACACACAACAGCGCTCGGTTATTTACAATGTAGGCGAATTAATTAACGACTCTTCGTTCACAGTAAATTACGGTGACAACAAAGCTTTGTGCAATTACAAAAACAAAAACGATCACCATATAACCTAATAATAATTTTGAAATTAATTTTGCTTTTATACTACGAGTAATAATTTTCCTCTTCCACTTTCATTAATAAACATTTCACACGATTATTATTTCTTACTACATATACATATGTCATCAGTTGTTTACACGAACTGATCCAGAAGTTTGATATTAAATATTTCAATTTGAACCAAGCATTACGGTCACGAATATTTCATAAGGCAAATCGATACTAGAACACGGAAACGAAACGGCAAATTAATTCCAACAGGCTTTAAATAATTAATATGCACTAAAATAACCAGCACCGGCTAATACGACCTAAATGTGCACATAATATCGACATCAAGTGAAATTAGGGTAGGACAATAAAACTAAAATGAACATTCATTTGTTTAATGCGACGCTAATAGGGAATGGGGTATTAATTGCCCTGCTAGTACCCTCGCAGAAAAAGTAGTAGATAAATTTAAAAAAGATTGAATAATGTCTTTCTTCTCTTTATCGCAGGTGTAGGTAAATTTCGAAAACTCAATTTTAACTTTCTTTGCGTTGAATTCGTATGCAGACGATAGTGCTAGACGCCGAATTAAAATTTGCTGCGGCGTTGTTTATATGGATATTGCAGAGGCGGTTACTTTGCAGGATATGTTGAGCTTTACGAAATAGATTCATCCAGGTCATATTTCTCGTCGCCAAGGGAAATTGTGGTGTCATGCTGAGTTGTAGTGCGGTTAAGATTCTCATCAGAATATTAAAATCACAATTACCGCGATTGCGGAAGCAGCGAACATCTCGGAGTGTGATTCGTCGTGATCATTTAAGTGCTCTTGAATACATTTTTATTGAAAGCATTCTCCACGGAATTGCTCTTGAACATCACTAGGAAACAATTCTAAATTATTTGAATTGCAGGGTCATGTAATAATTATAACTTTAAAAAAATATTTTTCGTGTATTACTTAGGTTTTCATTTCGTTTTCCACTCATTGCTCTAGAGCACTCTCAAAGTACCTCCCCATCTTCTATTGTTAAGTGAGATTAACATACTCTGACAGTACTCTAAAACAATGAATCGAAAAGGTTAAATATTTGTAATGTGTATCGATGTGCGTGTTACATGTCCCCCACAGTATTTACCAAGTTTATACTTTTACAATATACTTCCTCCTTTATATTGATCATCGTGTGAAAGGATGTGTCACATAAATCCGTTCACGCATTGTATCAGGTGTTCAATTTAAAAGTTCATCATGTAGTCTTTGAATTTTTTAACATAATGTGAAGCCGATCTTCAAATTAAATCAATGTGAAGTGCCACTGTCAAACGTCAATCGATAAATCATCTTTCATTAAAAACTCAAAATCAACTTGATGAATTTTTCAAGTGAACACTCGTTAGATTCTGAACGATGCCAGAAGTTGACGTAAACTGCCTGTAACACTCTTGTCAGTGTTAAAGGTGAAAAGACACGAACCACTTTTAGCAGTGGAGTCGACAACGAAAGTCCTTCGGCAAGGATCGCAACTCCAAGCAATTGACTGCTGAATGACTTCTGCAATTGACCTCGAACGCTAAAAGTAGGCTTTGATTCTACTTTTATTTCATTAATTAATTTAAAAAACTTTCTGATATAAAAGATTTACAGTCGATGAATTTGTGATCATTGGCTGAATTTTTCATTCATTTGTTTCTTATTTTAGTTGTTGAATTGGAAAGTAAAGTCCTCTTTTGCTCTTTTCTGTTGGTTTAGATTTTAGATGAATACTTCACGGTCAACAAGGTATCAAGGGAAACTCAAAAGAGAAACTAACCTAAAGGTCTTTTTTTTATAACAAAAAGTGAAATACTTTTTTTTAAATAAAATAATATATGTTCAACGTTATTCATTTAACCTATTCATTAAAGATTTTCAAGGAAGAAGTTTAGTTGGAATTTGTAAATGTACAAAGCAGAGTTGACTTCAAACAGAGTTGACTTTCAGTCACTTCCGGTTATACGGATTATAAATTTCCTTATTCTGAGGCGATTTTATTTGTAACAGCTGTTGTCTTGGTTGAGGTTGCAAACTACTTAAAAGTTCCATAGTATATTAAGCCGCAAGTCTAGAAAATATCAATCTTCTTGAAGATATTCAAACATCGAAAAGTATTTTTTCTCAAATATCCGTCGTATGCAGAATTAAATGTAGTTTTTAGTTGCGAGACTTTAATTAATTAATCAAAATTTACAATTAAAATAGCTAAAATACATTTAATTTTGTTAAAACATTCACGGAATAACCCTATATAATATGAAAATTAACAGATAGTCTAAGCAAACTTATATACTATTTAGGCCCGATTTTACAATCGTCGGATAAGCATTATTATTGGTATAACCTGTGGTATAACGTGACGTAGGTGTGACGTAGATATGGAGGAACATTAAAGGATATTTGGCGAACAGTTATTCCGTTCTTATTCCACGATTGTAAAACTGAGCCTTAAAAAGAAAAATATTAAATAAATGAGATAAAAAAGTTTCACTTTATAAAAAATTTTGTTGCAAGTCGGTTTTGATTGCAGAGGATTCCTTGAGCAGCCTCTGTAGGTCAGAAAGTGATCACAGGATGTCGTAATCTAAACTTTTCGTTTCACTTTATGTTATTGAAAAACTAAATTACCTTCACGTTTCTCTTTTTAGTTTCCTTTGACAACCTTCTTCATTTATTATTTATTCTAAAGTATCACAAATAATACAGCAATTTTTAGTCACATTGAGTCATGCATTCTCCGTCCGTTTCTTTCGACGTTTCTTGCACGGACGTTTCTAGCAAGACATTAACTAGGCAGCAAAAGAAAACAAAACCAGCAAGCTTAATTACATAGCAATTTTTGGCACCCAAAGTGGCAGGCTAAACTAGCAACCCATATATCATAACAGTATGTATAATTTACATAATTTAAGTTTGAAATAAATTGAAGTTTGAAGTTGTATAAACATTATTTTTTTCTTATTTATTCAAGAGCAAAATTAAGTTAATTTTATACTTTTCTCTTTTAACTAATTGAGTTTTATTAATCAATGAGATACACCCCTAACCACATAAATTCACTGATAGCGAATACATATTTCAGTAACAATGTTGCCATCCTCAGCGCTAAACTGATATTAAATTTAAAATTTAGGAAGAGAAAACAGGGCCTGTCACTTCCAGCCTGTTCGACCTTTAAGTTTTCAAGGAATCCAGGTTTACATGTTTAATTTAATATAGGGGGAGAGGGAGTTCTATTTTAGCTTAGTTTATTTTATTCCTAATTTTAAATTTAATATCAGTTTAGCGCTGAGGATGGTAATATTGTTATTGAAATACGTATTCCCTATCAGTGAATTTATGTGGTTTGGGGTGTATCTTATTGACTATTTTGATTATTACAACCACATGTTTAGTGTTGCTTTGTGATTAATTTAGTTGTAATTTCTTCCACCAGCAGAGCAGAAACTTGCTTTTTGAGTTACTTAAGGTTTTTAGCATAAAACATTGTATGCGTGGCATAATTCTTTTGCAAGTAATGAGCTAAGTAAGAACCTGTGTATCCATATGATGGTATAACATGCAAGTGCAGGTAAAAAGGCTTCGCGTTTTTTTATTAAGTTTTGTGTTTTACGTCGCCATAAAGAATATGATATACTCGAGACCGACGACGTTTTAAAATATAACCACACTTGCAACTTTTAAGGTCGTAATGCAAGTAGTAACAAAATTACAAATTCATTTTCTGCGCTCATATTTACTTTATATATTTAATCAATTTAGAATTAGTTCTACAGAACGTTCAAAAGAAGCTCAATTTTTATAGCTTTAACGTAGGTTTTGGGAAAAGATTTAAAGCTCTTAAGCAAACAGTAGCAAATGTTTTATTGATCCATGAATATTAGGGCTTGTTCGTACATCCTAAAGTATTACGTAACTAATTTTACATAACTGCCAGAGGACCATTATCTTCAATGGCGCGCAGTTTTCTGCGAATTGTCTCATTTTTCGCTGGACAAAAGTAACATCTATTTCCCGAATCTTCTGAAATATTTTCCCCGCAACTGGTGTTCGTTTTGGGCTTCTCAAGCATTATCACAAACTTTTCCAGCGAGATGTGACCAAAAGGTCTCGGCCTGAGGAATATTTGGGGAATTGTTTTCTTTGGGTACAAAATTAATGTTACTTTCGTTTAAAAAATTCTTGGTTATTCATCATTACGCCAGAATAACCAACCACGCTACCCTAATAATAAGTGTCTCGTCAATAAGTGGTCATTTGCTTTGTTCTTCCGATTATGTATTTATAGGACAGTTTTATAACTTCTGTTTTAGATACTCTTCAGAGATAGAAAGATTCTAAGATGAAATAAGTTCCATAAATAGTACTGCTAAAGAAAATAGATAAACTTCTTTCAGATATAAATTGCTTTTATACAATTGCAATCCTTTCCAAAGCTAAATGTTTCCAATTCAGCAATGCTTCAGGAACACAAACAATCACAAACAACTTGAATTATGTAACATAATTGCACTAGGAACTTATTTGTTAATTGCATCTCTACCAAGGCGTCGTGTTTACCCAGACTCTTCTGGCAACGCGATTTCACAACTTTCAAAGCTTAATTAGGTGCGCTCCTTTTTAATAAATAAGGATAACGAAATGGCCCTCGACGGGAAAGCCGCCAAGATTGATGCTGACGTTTGTGAAAAATCGCCGACGGCAATCACAACGGCAGCAAACCGAAAACCTAGACAAAACATCGTGGAAATAAATCATCTCCCGCGGCGGCGTTACTTAATAGAGCGCTTAGCGAGAGTGTCGAATGTATAGCGGTAAACACGCAAAAAGCGAAAGACGATGTTGAATAAACACGTACAAAAACAGCTACGTACAATAAGAATCGAGAAGGGTTCTTCTTCACGTTGCCGTGAAAGCATTCGAATGGGGGAATTTCCGCAAAAATGCGCTGGCATTTATTAGTTGCACGGCTTAATTAACCGGTGTTGCAGCGTTTTAGCCTAGAATTTAAAAAGGCCAACTCCATTTTATGCAAGGCACTACGTGATAGTAGTTACGATGAGCTTTAATTGTCCGGCACTAGTTTTCTGATCACTATCGAGTTGTTACAACTTAGCAGTTTAACATCCCGTAGTTAGGTAACTAAGTACTATATGCTCAAATGTACTCATACATACCATGGAGAGATCAAATTTACTCTGCTCTCCAATTTATAACTTGCAGAAAGAAAAATATTATTGAACATGAAACTTTTAATGGAAGTATTAATTTTTAATTCTGATTGGAAATTGATGTGTTTCACGAAACGAAACGTAATCGATAAGCTGTCTAAAACTAATGAAAAATGTTTATTAGGTAACTAAACTTGAGTTGAGTTATTATCGATAGGAAGATATTTACAACATTAAAAAAATATGCATTAGTTAATCTGGTCTGGCTGACGCAGTTATGATTGAATAATAAATCGTCGCGAATCTGAAATAACGATGGTAAAACGGGACAGCTTCTGCAGCATCAAAAACATATCAATTTAAAAAAATAAATAGTAGAGATTAACATAAAAAATACATACGTTAAAGTCGCGACAGCTACTCTGCAACTCTCCGGTATGCCATTTTGAATTTTATTTTACATCTAAACATCTAAATTTAAAATACATTTTAATATTACACTGCTCCAAAAAAAGTAGTTAAACAAGTAATATCTTTATAGATATGCTAAGTTTTACTTAACATTTTTAAACTTAGTTTGTAAGAAACCGGTACTCTGTACAGAAATGTCTTTATTTTAAATGGAACGAAATTATAAAACAAAGCATGTCGCAAGCGAGCTAATTCGGTCGACTTTGTGATGACCGCAAAACACCTGTATCCGTTTTGGAATACATGTGCGATGAGTAAACTAGGTACTTGATTCAACATGCAGATTTTGATCGTAATTAATCGGAGCTTTGCGGTCTAATAACCAAATAAAAGACGGCTATTTCCAAAAATTGGAAAGGCATATTGCCGTTAACACATGAGAAGAATTGACATTCTAATAATGTCATAGATGTGTTCGTGACGGGTTCAAAAAATCCTACGCCTCTCTCTCTCTATATCCAGAATCAACATTTGGGTGAGCAAAAACCAATTTATTTGCCAATTAATTATGCTATTGGTAGCTGAAGGGTGTTGGGGGAAAGACAGGGTAAGTCCATTACATAAAATTTTATCGATTCTATTATTACTGTTATAAATACCACGTCTATGATTATAACCTCGTCAGGAAGGTTACCTCTCAGATCGAATGAGTCATACGAATCACCGGCTGAGCTTGTCCCTGGATCTTACCTTGTTTTCTCCTGACACTACTTTCTGAAAATATTATTTTTCCTACGACCAACCTCGTTTTCCCTCTTTAATGATACTGCCGTTCGAAAGCTCTCTTCAAGTTTCACCAGATGGCACCAAAATCTCAATTTCGAATAAAAGTGGACTTACCTTGTTTTCCCCGACACCTTTCAACTAACAACTGCTTTAATTGATATACAGAATGCCGATTATTCTCTTTATAAAATTATTTTAGAATATGCCTGGTGGATTATGAAAAACCTTTGGTGCTATAACTTCCTTACTTTTTCTCCAATTTTAATAAATGATACGTCAAACAAAATCGCTTAAAAAATGCAACAATTTGAATCGATTAAAAAAAAATTTTGAGTTCCGTTTTTGACAGATGACAGTCAACTTTTTATTTTCAAATTGCACTCCTATTTATTTTTTATTCCTTTTAATGGAATTTTTTGTTCTGAATATGAAAATGTAAGCAACTATACGATGAATGGAAAAGGAAACGAGAATTTAAGGTTTTAATATAAAATTTTAAAAATCAGATTAAACAATAATAACGATATGTTCTACATTTGCAAAAGGACAAGTGAGCTGTGGATGTCAGTCGCGCATTTTATTAAAATTTTAAAGTTATTGACAATAAATTCTCACAGTTGTGATTAAAATGGATAACGAAGACTATGTGGATATGATTGAAGCATATTTTGAAAAGGAAAAAATGCTGCAGCTGCCTTGTAGCTTTATGGAAGTCGTTTTCCTGACAGATTACTTCCAAGTGCCGATAAATTTGGAAAACTGGTTCGAAATTTACGAAATTGTGTATCTTTCAAAAAACCCAAAACAATCACATGCGAAATTCAAGAACGAATTTAGAACTAAATGTTTTGCAGCAATGAGCGTCAATAGAGATGTCGAATGTGTAGGACAGAATGGGATTAACTTCGAACAGTTGCTCTAATAAAAACTATCGTATATTTGATTTTTGTAAATTTTAATTTTTTTCATTTAAAATAAATTTTTGACTTCTCACTTTAATGTAGCTATATACAGAAAGAATATCTCTATTAGAATAAGTACAAAAAGATATATAGTGCAATTTAAAAAAACAAAGTTATCTACGATCTGTCAAAAGATAGTTGTCAAAAGAAAATTCACAGCAGATCAGGTTAGAGTGTTTTTAAAACGATTTTGTTTGACATATCATTTATTAAAATCGGATAAAAACTAAGGAAGTTACAGCACCAAAGGCTTATTATGTTCCATCCGGTATATATGATATTACTGTAAACTAATCTTCAATTTTGCTTTCATTTTATATTAGTCTAAATTTGTCTGAATTATTAATTATTTTCTCCTAAATCTTTCTTAATTTGTATTGTTATTTAAACATATATGATCTTGAGTTATTTTTTAAATCTTTTTTTTAAACTTACCTTAAGCCAGGTAGCTTTCTTAATTTGTAATTATTTTTATTTTATTTTGAATATATATTTTTCTTCGAAAAGTATTTCTATTTTTTTATTTCCAAAAGCAGAAAGAAAATACAAAAAGAATAAATAGAGGATGCGTAATTTTGACAATCCCAAAAAATACATGTAACGACGGGCAAGGGCTAAAAAAATTTCATTCCGTAGAAAAAGGGAGCTGAAAGCGATTCCTGATTACTTAGAACTCAAACCAGAAACGCACAAACAAAGGAATTGCAATTAGGTCTTGTATGGTTTGACAAAAGTTTAGTAAAAAAGGATAAGAAGAAGAGGTGGAAACAGTTTGTTTATTTCTGTGTAAAGTTTGAATTAAAGCCGTAGATTGTGGGTGTAAAAGCTGAATTTTTTTCTCACTCTCGTCTCGTTCCCTCTAAAGGAACATGGGCCCTTTAAATTGATAAATTCCAAAGTGTTGAAGTGAAAGTATTTCAATTAACTTTAAACCACCCAAATATGTAATAAATGGATGGCCAGAGAAACAAAATTGTGATAAGAGTATAATAAATTTTTATAAATAAATATAGGCAAAGTTTACATATACGTGAAAACTTACTGTGTTTTAAGAACACAATGGTCATTCCATCTTTGACGAAGAAGAACTGTTTACAAGAAGTACTGTGCCCACCAAAAAATCTGGGACGACTCTATACATGCATTTTTGAGTTATTTTATTAGTTTGAATGCAATTCAAACAATTCATTTTGCTTTGTCCTATGGTAACGTAAAAAGACAAAAATAAACGAAACGGACGCATTTTTTGAACAATACTTAATTCGTCGTATTTACAATAGAACATATTACATGTCCCAGATTTTCTTGTCAGGCATAATACATCAAGGATTTGATCGCTGTAAAAGAAGGATAAAAGCAGCAATTTAGTAGCCAGGTATTAGTAACTACATTGAAGACTTTGTTAACAACTGTGAAATTTGTTTGAAGAATAGAATTCCACCGACGGATCATGTGCTACAAAATGGAAAGTATTAGCAACAACTTTGTGTAAACTGAAAGGAAAAATATATTTAGTAATTCAGAATTATTATAGCAGGTACCCTGAAATAGTAGAACTGCATAAACAACCAGTAAAGCTATTATTGAAGAGTTAAAGACAATTTTTGCAAGGTTTTGGAATGATAATGCTCGACAATTTGACAGTTACGAATTTCGAAAATTTGCAGAGGTATATAAATTTACTTGGATTAGTAGCAGTCCTCATTTTGCTCAATCGAATGCATATGAGACGATGAGAATAGAAAAGCAAAGACAAAAGGAAGATTACAAGACATAGAGTGACCTTTAAAATCTTTAGAGGAAAAAGAAAGAATATGGATTTTTGATAGAAGATAGGAAAGAACCTAGCAGGACCATCTAAAGAACCAACCAAGATCGTACATAGTTAATACAGAAGACGAAGAAATAAAAAAAACAGAAGGCAACAACAGCCTATACCAAGAAGCAGGGAATTCTACAAAGGAGGTGATGAACGAACAAATACAACCTGTACCAAATGGACGAAGGAGAAGGACGAATCCAACGTCAGATGAAGTAGGTACAAATTAGTCAAAATAGATTGGGAATTACGTGTAATTGTCAGTTTTCGGAACCGTCATATTTAAAATCTTATGTATTTTTAAGTCATGTATTCATGTAAGTAATATTTTTGGTTAAACGGACTTTATTTTATTAAAAGAAAGAGGGATGTAGAATGATGGTAAAGTTAGCACAAGTGAGATAGCAAAAAAAAGAACGCTTGGAACATTGCTTATTGTTAGTTCTAATGCATAACAGAGATAAGGTTGAATTTAGCACAAAGAATGAAAAGCAATAAACTTTTTATTGTTCACGAGTCTATTTAGTTAGTTTATATTTAAGTTTAACACTCAGAAATTAAAGGATTTAGATGTTTCTAAAAATTGATTAGGCACTAAAACTAGTGAGAAAAAAATTTAAGGTTTTTCCTCTGCTTGCTTCAATTAAACAAGGAAGTTGTAAAATACAATTAATTTTATTTATTTTAGACAAACACGTTTAAATAAACAAAATATACCTGAAAACATATTTGTACGAAATATTTCGTAAGGAAGTGATAAAATTGCCCAGATACCTGATCATCTTCATGAAAAACGCTTTCTTACTCGACGATTTATCAGCACAGTCACTCTCTTGGCCTGAAATGAAATGTTCTTCGCTTAAGCCCTCATGTCTAAATAAGTTATTGCTTGATATATCTAAATCAATCAGCGGATTAGTTTTGAAAGTTTTCGGCCTCCTGCATTCCAAGTTGTCTTTAGCCATTTCCAAGTTTGAAACTTGGAGGGGTGTTGGTTTGAGCTCGGCCAAATTTTTGCTCACGGACACGGTAGTTTTGACTTCGATTTCCGTTTGGCTTTCTTTTCCTGGCAGTTTGAGGTCGGTGACGGGAGGCATTGCGGTCGAAATTGCATTTGGTGTCACGGAAATCGATACTGGTGCACTATCTATTTCATACCTAAAGTCCAACGATTGATTCGACTTGTCAAATTTGAAAGCTTTATTGAATAGCTTCGATATATTAAAACGCGTGTACGAGCTCTCGTCTGTTTTCAGGGGTTTCTCGACGATACTGGCGAGAAATTCCTCATACTCTTCAGTTTTTATGTTAACCGAGTCGGTATTTTCACTGTTTTTTGACGTAATATTCGACACATCAGAAGGAACCGACGTTGTATTATTAGTGGTCGACTCTTCACTGATCGATTTATTTCTCCAACCTATCAGCTTCGTCTTGTCGTTAGAGTTCATACATTGCGAGATATCTGATATGCTGTAGTAATCGATCTTTGCGTCTTTAGATTTGTGCTCACCTTTTGCGTTTTCTGGTGTTTGTAAATCAAAGTGTCTTGTGGACTTGCGATGTAATTTAGTGTCACTTTTACTGCGTTTAGTTTCAGTCCTTATTGGAACTTTCTCGACATTGCTCGTGCTAGGTATACATGATATGGGCATGTGAGATATGTGGCTCAAAAATACCTTTCTGTGCAACGTCGAGCGACTGCGTTGAAGGGGGTGGCTAGCTTTTTCTTTGCTTTTATTAGGAAGGGCTTGAGGTGGTAAATTTTGTTCCCGAAGTACCTCTAAACAATCATGGATACTAGATTTTAGAATTTAAAAAACCTTGTTAATTACCACTTTGTTGTTTTTTGGTGTCCTCTTCCTTGCCGTGGTCTTCAAATTCTTCACCAGCAGAACTAAACCTAGCAACTTTCGCGATGTTCGATTCTTGATCTTTAACTCTTGAATTTTTCTTAACCTTAGGTTCCAAGTCGTTTTTCTGGGAGCACACCATCTCCGGTTTTTTCTCTTTCACTTGGGGGTTCGATTGTTTGCAAGGAATCTCTGCTCTTTCTGAAAATCCTGTGTCACTCCTTTCTTTCTCACTGAACTGAGCCGATTCTGAAGACAACAACGTTAAGGACTCTGGTTCTTCTTGTATTACATCACGAGGTAGTTTTCTTCGGACGGTTTTGTAAAATGAAGCCTCTCTTTGGATGTTCTTATCGTCACTAAAGTACCTATCAATGTTTTCGTGCGACAAGCTTCGGTTCTTGGCGGGTTTGAGGTTATGTGGAGCCAAACTTACTACTTTGGTTGGGGCATACAGAACTGGAACGACGTAACGGGGCATGTTATGTAGATTTCCTTCGGGGACGCTCTCTTGGGATACAATATAATAGTTGTGGAGTGAGTTTTTAGTTGACGATATGAAGCTCCGACTAGACGCGAAAGAGCTACTAGACTGGGTGAATCTTTTGTGTTGGGATACCTGAAAGTCTACGTAAATCGGGTCATCATAAGCCATATAATTCTCGGGATATTCATCGTAATAATAGCTTGAATTTGGTTCGTAGTCATAATATGACATCGTTTGGGTTTCACATTTAAAGGCAATCTTTACAATTTTCTCGCGATTCTGACATTCTCCTGAAATTGTGGCAGGACTGATTTCAAATGACGCACGTCAGTGTGACGTAGTTATAAATTCTGAAGTTGCTGACTGAGAGAGATCACATTTTCCCAAATGGATGCGTCCCCTTGCGAGCATTATAGCTATAGGATTAATTTAAAAAAAAATAGTTTTTGGAAACCTATGGTTTAGAGTAAACTTCTCCAGCAAATGGTTTCAAAAAAAATGATCTATTTCTCGATTTTTAATTTGATAATAAAGGAAACGAAACAGTTTTATTTTTCCCTTTCTCTGTTGGTTTTTTCACTTTCTAAAATTATTCTTATATAACATCTTATACTATGGCCCTGTTTTCCTGTCACATTTAGCTGTCAACTGTTAACATTTAATTTACTGTTTATATAAATGCCAAAGCACTTACTTCCTTTCAGCCAACTAGAAACTTGATACATTAAACTCCTATACATGTGTAAATGTGGACCGCTGCGTTACTTAAGGCAGTTAGTGCATTGTATATTATAGTAATAATAGTAATTGCTGCCATGTGAAGTTCGTGTAATGGAAATATTTGTCGAAGATTTACGACCTTGCTAATAAATTCTAATCGATATTTTCCCGAATTGCCCGCAAGTGTAGCGCTCCATAATTGCCCTCTAACCAACAACACTTAACTACCATGTAATTTCATAAACATATTTCACAAAACCGTGCAATTAAAGCACTTGAATCTGAAAAGTTTTGGTTGGAGTGGATTTAGTAATATGTTTGTGTCGACAGCTAAGGGGACGAAAAATGGTTAATATTCATGGCGATATTTTCTGTATTGATTATGTAAAACGATGTAAATTTCTCGTGTCCCGGCGATATTTTTATGTTTGAGTTTTCCGTTTGACTGGACATCCTTGTTTCCGGTTTCGGAGAGAAGTTTAATCGCTATCGTTTTCCGATAACTGAAAGCTAAGAATAAAAACTAGTAAAATGAAATTCTTTTATAGTCTAGGAACCTCGACAATTATAAAAAAAAATATATTTATAAAAATGCCTACTTTGAAAATTATTTGTAGGAACTGCAAAAATGTGTTTCATTTATTTATTGATTGTTAAACAAAATGCAAAAATTTTCTTATTTACTTAACATTATTTATATTTAATTATTCGTAGAGTTTCAATTTGACCTGTATTTTATAATTCAACATATTCAGAATGAATTTAATATCAATTAATTTCACGTCCCGTCATAATTAGCAAAAACGATGCGGAGAATTTGTTTGTTTTTAATAAAACTAGAGGGCCGTCACGCGATTTGTTTAATTTAATAAATTCCAGGACGCGGAATTTTAATGAGCACACACCCGGGCAACGCCGCGCTAGCCGAAACCAAATTAAAAATGACTACTATTACAAATAGAGACAGAGGGCCGAAATGAAATTCTAATTCGGGACAAATTGAAAATCACTAATGGCGAAATTAAAAAGAGCACTTCACCGGCGAGCGGAGATTTAAAATTTTAATCCCGCAAAGTAACCACCGACGGCGCAGCAACAATGGTGGTTTTTTGCATATAAATTGCATATTTCGTTCTCCAATAGAGTTTGTTTTCCGCTAGAATTATAATTTCCAATCAGTGGTGACGTCGTCAACGTCGTCGTCTCTATTCAACTGTAGGAAATCTGCTAGTGAAAAACATGTCACAATAAGAGATTATAAACACATTGATAAAGAACCTTTAAAATGACTTAGAATATAATATACAAGCAAACATAAATTCATACATAATTTGCCTAAACTTGTATGAGGGGAGTAAGTATAGATTCAACCTAGACTTTCTTATGCAGCGATAACTAATTTTATTTTTCAAAATAATGTCCTTCCTTTAATAAAAACTTATCTCCAACGATCAAGGAACTTACAAATACCGAAAAAAAAAAATTATTTTGGTTGTTGCAAAGCCAATTTTGCACCGCTTCTATTACCTACTCATTCGACATCAATTTCTTGCGTCCCAAGCACCTGCTAAGAGACCCAAGCTCTGAATTTATAGTCTTTCGATCAGTTAAAAAATCTATTAAAATTGGACCATGAATATCCCAAAATACCGTAACCATCACGTTGCTTGCTGACGGTACAGCTTTTTGTTTGTTTGATACAATTGTCAATATTTATGGAAACAAAACAAAGTCTCAAAGTCTTTGGTATTTATCAATTACAGAAGTGTCTTCATCATTATGAAGTAAACTTGAATACTGTTTATTATTATCGATTATTATTACAATTACAATTGTTATTATTGTTGCATCTAATAATTACATGTTATTGTTACTTACGGTTGGAACCGAAACTAGATCTAAAAACACATTACAATATAAAACCATAATAAACTTTTCTACAAAGTAACCCAACATGCATGTATGCATGCAAGTTAGCCACTTCTTTTTTCACAGGTGACAGTTCTTTTGATCCTTCCGTTAACATGCGGTTTTCAAACAAACGTGAGCACCACACCTACGTTGCAGTAAATAAAAGAGTAAACCTTGTTTGTCTAGCTCTAGTGTATTTCATACGTGAGCTTCCACGTCTGTTATTGCACGCTTCTATTTCATTAATTTTTTGCCTGTCTTTCGGCATCCGCTCTCTACAAACGATCGGAACGTAAAGAGGATTACGTTAATGACGATGCCAGGCACACAACAAATTCCCATTGATACAGTACCTCGTTTAAAATAAAAGTATTAGTTACAGAAAATTCAATGATACCATATTTCAATTACCATGAATAAAATAAAAGTGGGTCTTGCAAATTAAATTGAAATTTAATTCCCTAATTACGCAAGAGATTGATCTACCTGCTTGTTCTGTAACAAATTTATCATTTTATACGTTATATGTACATTGCAAAGGAAATTTTCTCTAACTTCAATTTATTTCACAACATAATTTGTAGAATACAACCTTATCTAGCTTGCGCAACGCTGCGAACTGAAACCAAATGTATAAACATCTGACATTTATGATTTGAGTACAATAGAGTTATTGAGGTGTGATTTAATTTTGTAATTCGGTAGTTTGCAATGAATTCATTCAAGCGATTTTATTTGCTCCTAGAACGACCTAGTAACAAATTCGTCATAACTTATCATGTACTGCTTAAAAGTCGCACAATTTTCAACGTTTCGTTATTCACTGACAGTTCCTTCTATCCATTACGAAACTTGAAAATGAGATTTTTGAGCTGTGCGTGACAAGTTGCAACGAGTTTACTAAACACGCGGCAAAAATTAAGGGGGTTATTCCTTGGGCTATTTTAAGGTTTTTGTGTCCTTAGATGATTTTCGGGAAGACGGTTTGTATCGAAGATATTGGATACTTAAAAAAAATTATGCCATTTGAAGACATTAGTGTACACTACTCCAGGGAAAAATGAAGAAAATTTGAGAATGGGATAATTTATGGGTGTAATGCAATAAGAAACACCCCTGGTGTTTTTGAACGAATTCGGCAGTCAATGAGAAGAAGATTGGATGCATGTATCCTAGCAGGATAATAAAGTACTCTTTCTTTTCAAAACTTGTCATCGCCCTGTATCTTCGAAACAAAGCGTTTTTCAGAAAATCATCCAAGGACACAAAAATCTTAAAATAGCCCAAGGAATAACACCTTAATTTTTCCGCGTGTTTACCAAACAGCCTGTATATATTTTTTCATCGATTTAATTAAATTTCACAATTCAAAATTCTGTGTGAAGGACGTACAAGGTTACTAAGAGTAAGAGATATATTTAGATATAAATAGTTATAACGTCAAGTCTAAGTAACATTAGAACATGCAAATTTTATTGGTCACTATCTGTAGAACTACAATACGTGACAGTGACCGAATTGGGACGATGAAACAATAAATACATGCTCCTTGGCAATAAAAGCTTATTAATTTTGTTAAGTTTCGCTAATTTTTCGAAAAGTTATACTTTCTTACGAGAGGCCCCAGAAAAAAAATGTTGGACAGACAGATAGGTAAATTTCGTTTTTAAAAGGTACAAGACAAAAGTCAATTCACATCAAAAATTTGTTTTATGGCAAAAATTTTCAAAAAAAAATATTGAAAATGATGTATACGCCACACACCTCATCTCACCAATGAAATAATACTAAAAATAATTTATAATAATATGTGTTCTGGATTCTTTATGAAGAGATTTTTACAATGGGGGTGTTCAACTTGAAAAAATAATCAAGGTGTGCTACTACGAAAAAGGAGGAATAAAATAAACCGTATGCGACAACGTGACAACTATGTAAAAACGCTTCTGCGCATGCGTAAAATTTGCCAACCTAAACTAAAAATTAATTAAAATTGCTGTTACGGTTGAAAAATTCATTTAAGTTATTCATAATAATATTTGGCAATCGCCCTGTATTTAAGCGGGAAGTAAGAGTTTAGGGTGCCTGTTACATTTCTCAATGTTTCACCACCAGACCATATATTATGCTGTTATTTAGTCCTACAATATATCTCCATTTCACTCTGTCGCCCGGTTAAAAACCGATTTCATTCGTCTCAACTTATGGTAGGAGAGAACACGGTGTTCCGCTCGCCTTCAGTTTGTCTCCAGAGTTCTTAGCGTACGGCTCGTTTATTTGTGAATTTTATCTTTGTGCTCCCTTTCACGTGATTCTGTGAAGGAAGACGGAAACGGAATTACTCCGAGATTTGTGTAAACGTACGTTGAGAGAATTTCAAGCTCGTTAAACAGATTTTCGAAAGCCTGTCTATGAAACAAGGAGCAGGTATGTCTTGTGGCCATTTTGTGTTCGTGCTGATTGGTAACATGTATTTTCCTTCCATTAAGCTTCCAGTGGTAGTTTTACCCATCTGACAAATCTGAACAACCCTTGTGGGTAAAATAAAAGGCCGGATTTAAGCCCCGCAACACGACTTCCCCCCGCCTGTGAGAGTGGACTCGACTTGCAAGACGACGCTACTTGGCGACATAACCGCTTCATCGACTTAGGGCGCTAACCACCCTAACACACAGGTGTCTGTCATTACGCCGGATTCTGGTTACAAGGTTGGAGTTACTCGAATTATTTTGAATTACTCTATTTTGTCAACTCACTTTTCCGCGACGTCGTTCGTTATTTTATTCAGGGTCAACTTTAATGCGACGTTGTTAGTAATTTTATCTGGTTATTTACTTTAAGGCGTGGTATAAACGAAGGGTAGATCTGCTTATCGGTTTGTTTCTAATTTGATTGTTCACCTGATAACAAAGTTGATTTAAACTACTTTCGTGTCCGTTTCACTGGACCCCGTCTGGGTCATATTTAACTTTGTAATTTGTACGCTTATTTATTTTTACCAAATTTTCAGCGTTTTAAATAAAAACAAGTGTGCTCAGCTGGTGATTTTTATTTTACTCACGTTGCCCACCTTTTACTTTGGGGTTTCGTCGAGCCCTCCCTTCTCCGAGAGCTTAGCCGAGCGGTGCTGGAGAAACGTCAGTCACTCGTACAATTTGCTGACGTTCAGGTAGGTAACAAAAATAAAAATCATTACCGTCGACTTAGGACAAAATAGTACCTACCACAATTGAAAATAACTTGTTAAGTATAACTTAAGGCATAGATGGTGCTGACTTAGCATAAAGTACAACTCAGGTTGTACTTGATCAACAATGAAATAGAATTTTTACATTGTCAGACTTGAGGTTAAAGTTGAACTTAAGATATGTCTATTAATACAGGCATTAGACTAATAACATGAGAATTAAGCTGAGTTGCGAGTTAACGTCGTTAAGTAATCCTAGATTAAACATAGGATTTTCTTTCCTTTAATTCCAGATTAACTTTAAATTTAATAGATGTCGGTGCAACTGGACAATTAATATTTTGTGTAATCTCCTCAGTGCCACGTTACATTTTAACGTTCAGCTTACGTAACGAACGGATTAATTAGTTGGTCCAGATTGAGGAATACATAATAAAAAACGTGATATTTTATGTTTGTCCGAATTATTGGGAAATCTGGATTATTTAAGGTTTGCTGACATATCAAAAATAATATTGCGAATTTATTTTATTATCATACATACAATTTTTGGTCAAAATATAAAAATTGTTCGTTGGAAAGGAATCGTTTAGTTTTCCATTCATAAGATCAATAGGAGTTAATTAACTTTTCTAGACAATTGCCTAATTGCCTGCCAAATTAAAAAAAGAAAATATAATGCTTGTAGAAGCCAGAGAAGTTATTATTAGATACAATTTTAAGTTGCATGAAAAACTTTCTCACATTAGCGAGAGCGTGACCTCAATGACATCTTGAAAAACGCAGACACGTTAAGTAGACTGTCCGTTCCGGATGATACTGGAAGAAAAATCTAGGATTTAGGTATTTTCAAGTTCAGAGGAGCAGACAAAAGAATTAATCTGTGTGATTGAATATTTTCGTCTAATATATCTCAATAAATTTTATAGAGGTATATTTTAAAGATGTATTTTCATGCATCTTTTTATATATAAACATATTTTCAATGTACTTTCATTAATTATATAATTTGTAAAGATGATATCAAACGCTGGGTTTCTGTACTAAAAAGTATTCAAAATAATGCATTTAATAAGCTGCGTTTAATAAACATATGCATTTAATATACTAATTAGTGAACATAACAAATAACACGTGCAATAAATTCGCTGTAAATAGAAAAGAAAAAAGTTAAATTGCACGTGACTCTAAATGATCAGATCTCGGTATGATATGACATGACAACTTAAATCTAAGTAATTCATCAGAATTCTAAATGAAAGTTTAATTATTTATAAATTATGTTGACTGCGAAGATTAGGGTCATTAGCGGTATTACTTATCGATTCATTTTGTGAATATATGTATTATTTTGTTAGTGATGAACATTTTATGTCAATTGAGTAATACAATAAAATTCTCTGTACTTCAATTATATTTACAGAAATACGGAATAGAATTAGTCTGTAGCAAGCAGTATTCTATTGTAAAAATAATAATTGTAATTGTAATTTAATTGACTTTTCAAAATAAACTTATGACAATGTTGTTAAATGAATTCCAATTTACTTTTGCTTTCGATGAAGTTAGATTCAGACGATTTAATTAATTAATTAAATATAAATATTTATTAATTAAATGTTAATAACAACTACACAAAGTTGGAAAGAAGGAAGTTTAAGTTAGCGTGCCCAAATTAGGAGAAAATAAAATTACCTTCCGCATGGTTATTACAGATTAGTAGAATAAAATTTGAAGAGATTTACTTAAACATTAGTCGAGTTCAACTATAAATTTACAAATACCCGAAAATAAAAACGTTCCTCGCCCAGCTTCTTATAACTAACGAGATATTAATCCCCGAAACTTTCCTCATTTTCTATCGCAAACGGCGAAACTTCGGAAATAAGTCCAAGAAATATATCTCCGTAATTATAAAGAAGTTAATTCTCGGATCTAAATCTGATACGCACTGAAAGATATAAACCGAATTTTGATTGCACGTGATCTCCCTAAGCAATAAATAAGTTATCAAAGTTTTTCTTTTTGGGCGTCGCGTCTTGGGACGAAATATTAATCGATTGTTTATTTGGAAGGCATCGATTTTCCATAAAAGCGCCGTTATTGCTCAAAGTAACAGGCAACATAAAGACGTTAAAGTGTGCGATTTCTTTTATACGATAAAATTTTATTGGTATTTAAGGGCCGTGGAAGTATGACGCCGAACAACCGTATAATATCCGAAAGTATTCTTGCTTGAATCGTACGGCGACAACCCCTTTATAAATTGCAACAGGTCAATTCGGAAATAGAGGGCGTTTCGGATTGATTAGAAAGGGAAATGAACATCAGAATGGGAGCGGTTACATTAGCTACAAGATGAGAATTTCTAAATAAAGGATCATCACATGTAGGTACATATGTAGTGTGTACATAATATATAACATAAATCGAATGTATTTTATGATTCATGACTTTAATCCTAACAAATTATTTAATAATTCTCATTATTTGTTATAGCTTCGAGTGAGCGACAATGTATTTATTTATAAATTCAAATGAGTTTCGTTTTTGTTACATTTAATTAATTTTCATTTTCATCGTAAATTCTGTGCTGCGCGTTCACATACAAAATACAGATAGCTTTTCCGCGAACCTCACGAGATATATTAACTGTACGAGCAGTGTTGAGCACTGTTGATATTCTACCTCGTACTGTATATTATAATTATTGACTTGAGCTAAGTCGCAAGTTTGTACACTTGGCACAATAATACATTTAAATTTTAGCAAATTTTCTGCAAAACAACTTGAATAGTATGCAAATAGATCTTTGTTCGTCGAACTAGGACGCCGCCGCCGTATGGGTAGAGATCTTGGGGTGCAAACTTGAAACTTTCCTCATAGTTATCGGCTTTTAACGGAAACTGTCACAACAATTATATCTTCCAATGGTTTTTCGTTGTCACGCTCGCCAACTTTTCGAAAGAGTTATTGTTCGGGAAAGATTTTCCGGAAGTATGAATTTAATAGGACTTAATGTCTTCCAGTTTCTTAGATTGTAGACTAAATTGACTAAAAAACTTTTCCCCCGGTATTGTTTCGCGTATTAAACTTCGTAAAGTTGAATTTCGTAGAAAACCACACTAAACGATTTTGAAGGAATCGCTTTTCGTCATGTAGAAAATAGCAAAAAACAAACTTGACGTAATTTTCATATTTTCCGCTTTTTTAGTACCTAATTCATTCGGTCAGTAGAATAGGTCCATGTAAGTATGCGTGTTTATTAAAAAAAAATCCTGAAATGTTATCAAGCGATGAAGATAACAGACTATTCAAAAAGACGTCAACAATAATAAAGATTTATAAAAATAAGAAAACAAGCGTATCATTTAATGTAATCGAAAAGTAATTTGATGAAGTGTGGCATATACGTGATAGAGAATGTGTGCACCAACTTTCTTTCGCGAAGATGTTCGATATAAAATATATTTGCGTACGAAATTGTATTTACTGAAAAGAGACACGTCCTCTATTTTAACATTAAACGATAGAGTTGATAAAGCACAGTTCAATTCAGCTCCCTTTTCCAACATAAATATTTACATATATCGCGGTAACTAAATAATTTGTTTGAGCACTTCCGACTTTGCTTTGCGCCTTCCTGCTGCAGATATAATTTCATAAATCTACCGAACCCGAAGTTTGCTTCCCTCTGGATTATATTCGCTTTCTAAACATGACACATATCTACTAATTTTTACGCTCGAATGTATTTATTCATTCAATTGGAAGTTTCGTTTTCAAACAAATAATTATATTGAGGTTACTCAATGAAGATATCATTGGAATGGAAGCTCAAAATGTATTTGCAGTTAATGACGGAGAAAGTTCGGAGTCGGCAGGCGGAAGTATCAACCGAAATTCAAACAATTATCCTTCTCATTATTCTGCTTCATTTAATAACCCGGCATCATGTATAAATGGCGTGGGCGGCGTTCATTAAATTTCCAAATGGCTGTTCGAGATACTGCCAACTTCGAGTTACTTTTAATATCGCGCCGGAAGTATCTTAAATCGCGAAAATTGTTTCGTTAAATTTTTAATGACCCCCGTTTATCCGTCAAGCTCACGCAGGATTTAATAAAAAAAATTCTAACAACGGGCTTGAATTATTAAAACGACTTGATGATTATCATGAAATTTTAATTTGAATAATTATTAATATCGATTTTCTATTTAATAACACATTTATTTTACAAATTTATAAATAATATATCGAACCACTATAAAAAATTATGCGTTTTGTTCTATTTGATTTGTTTTAACAAAAAAATATTGATTTGATTAAAGAGCAAATATTTATTGACTCTTTGTAAGTAATAGAGGGTTCTGAATTTCGATTAATTATAATTATACGTCACAGTCGACTATATTTAATATAATATGTAATTCGGTTGGCTGTGTTATATCGAATTTATTTCCGGTGAAGTGTAAAACCACTAAGAGCCAATAACTTTATCAATAACATAATTGCCAATTTCCCGTCTATCTCCTGTAAAATTTCACAGGATATTAGAAGAAGGAGATGGATCCGACGTTTTTAGATCGGCGTCTAACGCATCAGCAGCGGGAGCTTTAGAGCCGCTTATTTAATTTCAGGACAAAAGCGCGGACGATTTTTTCGCCATTCTTTTCGATTTGCGGCGCATAATAACTACATGTGGCGGGATTCGCAAGCGTTTCCGGTTCAAAGTTGCATCTCCCATTGTTTGTGTGTCGCCGTTTCAGTGCACTAAAACCTGTAAGCCGCCTCAATTACAGCCACTACACAGAGCTTATTATTTAATGTCGGACGTTTATTGATGAGAGCAGGGCGTCGTATAATGAAACTGTCTGTTCCACTTTGTTTCGCGTTAAGCGTGGATTTAAACGGAAAAAATCAAATTTGTTTCGAACCTGCTGTAAATTGTTATTCCATCATTATTTCAGCATAATATATCTCTTTTTATTTATAGCAGAACGTTTCAATTTTGTACACAAAAAGTACCATTAGAATTTGGTGTGTAAAGTAGAAACAAAATGAAACTTTTTGCCTTAATTTATCAGTTTACAAGAACTCGGCCTTGTAAACAACCTTTACCTCTGTGAAAGAAGCGACGAGAGTGAGAAAGAGTTTCAACTACAAAACAAAAATATTCTAACATAGTTTTGTAAAGAGAAAAAACGGCATTCTGTACAATAGTTAATGCAACCGTTAATTTCCATTAATTAATTTTTTCTGCCCATATGATAATGCTGGCAGAAAGAGATAGAGAGAGAGAAACGGAAACTTCTAGAACTCTGACCAATGTTGCCAATACGATAGTTGAAGTGTCGTTAATATTGGCTGGTCGCTCGTTTATGGGTCAATTAGAAAACTATGTTAGAACCATGAAACTCTTTATAATATACAAATGGTTACATTAAAAATTCATAAACTCTGTTCACAAAATAAAAGACCACTGGCGATGTTGCCTTGTGAAAAGTACAAGCGGCAACAGTGTCCTAGTTAGAAATTTGGTAACATTTTGGCATTTAATACATTTTTCTGCTTTCGAGGCATTGAAATGGCTTGTTAAAATGAATATAAATGTAAACAATATAATAATAAAATTGATTTCACAAATTACTTTGACATGAAACTTCAAATACCTTGCCAACCCTGCTATCTTGATAATGTTTTATAGGGGACTTATGTTTTATACCAACATAATGCAGCAGGTGGTGGTTTTTTAATTTGTGAACAACGTATACACTTTGGAACCATAATCTTGTTTATTGGCATTCAATTGGGACATAATTTGGCCTTTATTGCCCGACGGCTTTAAAGTTGCAAAGGTAAACAAATCCATAATAACGCAAACAATCTAAATAATTATTTTATGGAAACAACCTGCACCACATCACTCGCATACGATATAAAAATATTGAATTTGAAATTGAAAAATATTGAAACGTCGTGTGTACCACGAGCATATTTGTAGATAATAACCCTGGAGCATTTAAAAGCACTCCGCTTCGCGTCGTGCTTTAAACGTACTCTCGAACTATGATCTCCTAATTGTTTTGTTAACAAATTAGGATTACTGGGTTCTATCTCTGGTTTGTTATTAAAATTTAATTTTAAAATGTTTGACAAATATATCTCGCTACGTGAAATGTATCAGGTAAATAAAACACAGTTTAAAATTATACACAAAATGTTTATTAATAATTATTCATTGTTGCAAATGCACATCAATTTATGTTGGTAACACGAATTGAGTTGACATTTGTTTTCGACGACACAGATAATGGAAATGCAGAAATACATAAATTTAAGGTATAATGCCTGTTTTACACGGTCATATTTTTGTATCAAATTTGTTACGAAGTGAGTGAGAAGTGCCAATTCAACCAATCAATATTCACTGTGGTAGCTTATCTCTTTCACTTTGTCACAAATTTGTACAAAAAATATGACCCTCTAAAACAGGCATAACAGAAAATGATAATTTTATTTATTAAAATGTTTATAAATAAAATCAGATAATTAATATTGTTTTAGTGGAAGTTCAAACTTTTTTCAGTTTTATACTAAATATTTTAACAGACTTGGTAACAAATTTGTTACAAGAGATATGCAATCGTGCAAAGGTTACTCTTAACTTCTTAACTTACGTCTAAAAGCGCACACTGACCAAAGCTCTGAACAAGTTCAGAACTGCTCAGAGCTATTTCGACAAAAGATTTGAACTTGGTGAGGACGCTTCTCGTGTTCGCCGGTCCTGAGCTTTCAGCGAACCGAACCCGATCTGTGAAGTAGGTAAGATGAAAGGATTCAGACAAGTTGCAAGCCAGCTCGAAACTCATTTCCAGTGTGGACGTGTGTCATTCATTCTGGCAACAACTGAATAGAAAATAGCGAATCAATTTTGGACTTTCGTTCTGAAATAATTCCGAACCCCAACTGATTTTGGTGTGTACAGATCTAAAAGTTTTTAACCTGCTTTGAATTCGTTAGTTCTGAACTAGCTCCGAACTAGTTCGGAACACTGTTTTTGGTGAATACGAACCATTAGTTATCAACTTAAAAAAGAGTTACACTATTATAGCACTTCACGAATATGATAGTATTGCATTCCCTATCATATCATGTCATGAAAAAGTACATACTCTAATTATTTTCTTGGTAGTCTTTTTTTTAATGAAACCCTTAAAGTGGCTCACTAGAAGGACGTGTTGCGCTTGAGCTTTAAATAAATATCTTGTTTACGATTGATCTGTATACATAACTGTTGGGCGCGTTGTATTAAAATAATACCATCCCCTTATTTGAAAATATACCGGTACAAGTAGCTAATAAAATAAAATTGCGAAGAATACGAGTACTCGGTGATGGTATATTTGATAAATTACTCCCCGAAAGCTATTTTGTCTGGGCAAACTTTAACGCGAGTTATGAAGACACAATTCAAAATAGTGTTTTATTATTCATACATTCAGTTTGAGCTGTAACCGTGATTCGAGTTTGCATGCTGAAGAGCGAATTTGCAAGTCGGTTAAAACACAACAAACAAACCCCGGTGTACTAGATACAGGTGTTCCACATGACAGTAATGAAATTTGCCGTAATTCTTTTCTACAATTTACTTTCATTCGCAAGTCACCGAGATTTGTTCAGCAGCACTATTGCGGCTACAAATCATTTTCCTTTGTAAGTTTCACTTCGTTCAAACATAATTATTCATTCAATATTGTCGTTTTTATTTAAGAAAAAATTATAATTGCACATCACTACCTAGATCAGTCTGTACGCACGGAAACCAAGAAAAATTAGCAACAATGCTATGAGCCGTAAAAATAAGTATGACATTGTAGATTTAATAATACATAGTTGCAAGTCTATTTTCAACTCAAGAGGGTATTTCACAGTCTTTTGTCCAATTAAGTTACAGTATATTACGTAACGTTACGTGCTCGAAACTCCACCGAAACTTCTATGTAATAATAAAAATTTAACAGCTTATTACACGTAATACATAACGTACGTTGAAGAAAATCCTTCGTCGCTCGAGGATCACGTTACATGTGGCAAACTTCATTACTTCGGATCGCCTAAACTTTTTAATTGCCGCAAAGATCTTCTTCTTGGCAGCAATTATTGAATCTGGAGGGAATTTATTTCACCAGCGCGCAATAACTTCAGCCCAAACTAATAAACACATTTAATTTACTCACTGGCCGGGCGACGTAAATCCGTTTTGCGACGTGAACGTGAGCTTCGAAATTTTTATTTTGCGGAAACCCCCGGCGTACGTAAGCGTAGGAGGCGAGGTGAGCGTATTGTTAAAATTTCCAATTTTTCGCGGAACGACGAACGCGAAACTCGATTTGTCGAATCCCATCAATTACCTTCGTTTCTTTTTTGTTTCGTGCCCACCCGATATCTTCCGCGCTGAATTTGGATGCCTAATTTCAATTTCCGGTTTCATTTATTGGGACTGCCTGGAGTAATGCACGACTTTATAAAATCGGAAGCAAACGTCACTTTTCAAACCACAATATAATAAATAAATCTAAATATTTAATAAAGATGACAAAGTACTACTCGATGTACCTAGATTTAATTGTTAGCTGATAGTTGAACAATTTTCAAAAACGAAGATAACTAAAATTAGATTATATATCAAAAGAAGAGGAAGCAATGGAAGTAATAAAGCAATTAATAGAGACAGGCAAAAATCCACAAGAAGTAAAAAAGTAAGAGTCAGGAATAAGTGAATTAGGAAAATAATAAACAATTGACCAGCCAGATGTTACTATGAAAACCAATTATCTCAAACGAGAACAGAACGCAGAAGAAACGAAGACCAAGGACGAATAGGATACAAAGAATGACACAAATTGGCAAAACATTGCGAAAAACGAAGCAAATGATAGAAGAGAAGAAGAAATGAAACAAATCACTCATCCGAAGCTCTAAAAAAATGGATTAACGAAGAAAAAGAAGAAGCAATACACTTGTGACGAAAAAATTGAGATGATTATTTTAAAAATAGCTATCTTCCAGAAAAAAAGAACAAAAATGCAATGGATCTCAAGAGAAGGGAAAACCGTAGTAAGGAAACTAAATGAGAGAGACAAGAGGAGACACAAAAACTGATAAACATCTGCAAGAAAAATTAAATGGATAGAGTAAGGAATGAACGAATCAGGGAAATAACAAGCAGGAGCCATAAAGCGGAAACAACTGGCATGGTATGTATAATCACAAAGCCAGACATCATTGACTCAAACAGTTACCATGGAAATTCAAACAAGAACAGAAAGCAGAAAAGTAACAGAGAGACCAAGAACGACAGGCGCACACGAAGTAATATAAAGGCCGTATTAAAATAATTAGACAAATAGTGAGAGGAGAAAAGAAATGGAAATGTGAAATACCCAGACTTATCCAACGCTCTAAGGAATATTGGATTGGCGAAGAAAAAGAGCCAACACACAAATCATAGAAAAGAAGCTAATTTTATTAGAATAATTATTGAGGAGCGTTCTGGCAAAGCAGGACATATCAATTTTGTATGAAAAATGAGATTTAATAGCCAGTAGTCAAGAATTTACTGGTTTAAATAAAATATGTATGAGCCCTGCGCCGAAAGTATCCGCCTACCTCTCTTTGGTAAAGAAAGAGTTACTCAGTGGTAGATTATTTTTCGAGAATAATAATAATAAATAAATAATAATTTATAATATAAATATTAATTTATAATTTTTAAATAAAAGTTTTGATATTTAAATTCATTATTTTCTTTATTTTCAAAAACAGCTACACTAGCTAGGCGAATACTTTTGACGCAGAGCTCGCAGATGTAAGTAATTCAAATTGATCAAACTCTGTTTTAAATGCATAAAAAGTTGACCTCTGAAATGTAATTTTGCTGTTAACTTTAAGATGGACATGTCCTATTTTGCCAGAACGCTTTTATCTTCCAGACATGAAAATGGCTAAAATTTAATGGATCTCAAACACAAAAAGAATGCCATAGAAGAAACCAGGCAAAAGGCGTGAGACTTATAAGAATTTTAATATTCTGATAAGTACAACGAGAATATAGTCATGGAAAAAAATGAACCAAAAAGTAGGAAGGAGGCAGACCAAGAAGGATAAAACTACAGAAACAATGACAAAAGATTGTTGAAGAAAGGATGAAGGAGAAAAAGAAATTCAGAAAATACCAAGACCCAGGATTCCATGCTCTAAGAAAAAGTGCATTCACGAAAACAAAGAAGCAGAATATTGTGCCAAAAAGAGCTTAATTATTATTATCTTCCAGAAACACAAGATAACTAAGATCCAAGAGAGCTCTATTTTTCGATTTTTTCAGAAAGTTAAAATAACATTGATAAAGTCAAGAAGCATTATTTATTTTATATTTTTATAATTACAATTACAATTATTATTATTTTAGTTAGTTCATAAGTGGGTATAATTTTGTAAACATTTTTCCTCAGTGCACATTTATATCATGCTCTTAGATGAAAGAATAATAAGATGTCAAAGCTAACGTTATATACGCAGAGCAATAAACTGCGCCCTCACACGGCCTGAGAGAAATTAAATCAAAAAAGGCGCGCAATTTAAAACTATTTGAACGTAAAACGTTTTGTCCACGAAACTAAAGAATTTAGTAAGTTGAACAACATTCTTATGTGCCCAAGATACTAAATAGTTAGTTCCTTGAAATAAGTATAAATATTTTACAAGTGAACATTTTTATATAATCAGAAATAAAATAATTTAATATCTTCAGCAATAAAAATCAAAGACATGGTTAAAATTATCTCTATTTAATTATTTACAAGTACAAGACAAATAATTACAAGATTTAGAAAAAAGTATACACATTTAAGAAACAATTCTTTCAATTAAAACAACTTAAGTTGTGGAGGCACTTGCCATCATCTCAACTAAAACTTGGCTCTCCTAAAGCCCAGTTGTACAATGCTAGTTTAAATTTAAGCTGGCTTAAAGTTAAACTGACATTGCATAACTGGGCCTGAGATATCCAGAGTTATGTATAATGAAATTCCGGAAACCTTCTAAACGGACTATATTTTTATATAGAAATCTTGCCTTGTAATCCAGAAAAATTAAACACTATAAACAGAAAAAATAAATTAATACGTGAACAGAAGTCCGTAATAAATCAATTAATAATAAATTAAAGGAGAAACTAAATTAACACTTTCACTTCTGACATGCGCTTTAAATCAACATATAATTAAAATCACGGAACTTGAACGCTGCGTAATCAATCGCCGAAGCAAGAACCGACAATTATTTCAGTATTATTTCTTTGTTAACGGTGAATGAGAAAAAAGGACGGAGTTATGATTCATAAGTCTGATGATGCAACACCAGACAATGACGCAACAGTCTTCTCTTAGTAACAATACTTGCAAACATTATAGATTACTTTGTTTTTAAATATAGTGTCATATATCGTATAAATACGTTTGAAACCATGGTATCTCCCATAAACATCTATGTATACTCTTTAATCCAGGATCATGCTTTAATGGAAACAGGAATGACAGTCAACTGTCTTGAGTCCTGGCAATGCTGTCAAATGTCAACAATCAGTTCATCAACTGTCAAACACACAGATAAGATCCGTAAGATAAGCAACCAACTGCACATTCCAAAATGGTTGAAGATGAATTTAAAAGAAAAAAACAAGTAAATATTTTTATTGGAAGAAAATTTATGTCATAAACAGAATTATATTAATTTTTAATTTTAATTTTCCTCTCCCCTTAAAAACAATTTGTCCTAAAAAAAAACTCCTTTCATAAAAATGTACCCTTAAATTTAGGGGGGAAATGCCTAAGAAAGTTGGCAACAAATTCCAAATTTACATTCTTTCATTACATTTATTTTTGATAATTAAAAGAAGAGAAAGCTCAGTATTATGAGCTTCCTCTTTTTAATATTGTTACGTAATAAATTACATAACAGAAATAAGGGACGCAGCTAGCGTAAATAATACATTTATTACAAGTAAAGACTTACATGGGTCGGATTAACAGAGGAAAGCTTCCTCCTCGTGTAGTGTAGTGTGAACCACGTAAGTCTTTACTTGTAATAAATGTATTATTTAAGCTAGCTGCGTCCCTTATGTTTATTATGTAATTTATTACGTAACAATATGAACGAAAATTGATTGCTATCTCTCTTTCTTATGAGTGTATCATGCGTTCAAAAATTCCCACGTTTGGAGTTGGCCATGACTTGAGATAGCAAGAATCACTGCATGACTTTCCTACCGTGAATTTATTTTAACATAAAACATTGCTGTTACGTGACTGTATATACGAATCTGAGAATCCATAGCAACATTTACAATTTGTAAATTAAACTGTTCTTTTTAAAACAGAACATGAGGTGACAGCAGTCATTAATCTGTTCTGTTATTATATTAGTGATTTCGATATACTTGTAGGTACTACAAAATAATAGCGACTCTTTCAATTACATTACATAACTTTATTCTTGTTTAAAATAAATAAACTTAAAACATAAGGAAAACAGAAGTTATTTAATTCAAAACAAACACCGCAACAAGTTTTCAAAAATTTCCTCCAACCAATATCCTAAACGATTATAAAAGTTGTTAATTGCATTAGTTATTTGTCCAGGGGTAATTGTTCCTGATACATTTTCACTAACTTTCTCCGCCTAACAGATGTTCCAAATTAAAATAGACAAATTTTATTTGATATGACATTAGAAACCCTAACGACGACGATGATGCAGCGACATTTTTAAAAATTAGAATTAGTTTCCATAATAATATGAACAGCGATGTTTCATATTAAAATAAAATCATGGTATATTAAAACGTCAAATAAAGTAAGTGCAATCAGCTGACTATGACTACAGCACCGACATACGTTTACCGAACCAACGTCAACTCCAAACGTGGGAGTTTTTGAACTATAATGGTTTTAAAAAACATGCACTAACTTTAAGTATAAAATAATCATGCAATTTAAAATACATCCGTGTTAACGATTTGAGAGTTATGAGGAAATTCGGATATTCGAAGCTCCTGAAAAACTCCTCAACCGCAAAATAAATAAATAAAGAAATTCCATTTATCTGTCAGATGATCGAGTAGTTTTTTTAGGTAATCATTAACATTACAGAACTAAATCAGAATCTATTATAATAAGACGTTGGAAAATATTGTAAAAGGAAATTAGAACGTCGCCAACGTACAACCTCGAATATAACATCTGCTATCAAACAGTTCGGATATGCTTGGAAAAAATCCAAGAAAGGTAGAGTTAATATAAACAAATGACGGTTTTCACCCTCAAAAGGCCTCATGATCAAAATTTCCAGCTACACGATGAATCATCCACAGATTGCATAAGCTCTCCTATTAGAGCTTTCTAAAATCAAACCTATAAATACTTTTACTTTCATTTGTAAGACATTGAAGTGTTCTTCTTGTCAGAGGAAAGTTTTGTCCTGTTGTAACTTACAATCAGTATAGCGTAAAGCATGTAAATTCGAATCTTTTACTTTTAATGAATGTATCACTTAATCCGGCTACGTTCCTTATTTTTGTTATTTAAATTATATCGTAACAATATTTCATTCTTACAGAAGAAAATGTAAGGTAGAATAAATTTTTGTAAAAGCTTTGCATGATTTCCGGAAGAGATAGGGTAACATGAATACTCTTGTAACTCTTCTAAATTTTTTCTAAGCAGAAGATTTACGTAATCTTCATGAATATTAAATTTCGCATGTAATAACCGGAACTCCGACAGGAATTCAAAATCTTACAGTAGCGTACGTTGCATGTCGGCGATATATCTCGTAATAAAACCAAATAGAGCCGCAATTTGTGTGACGTGCTCACTCAAATGCATGCACATTTGCCCGGTATAATAATATCAGGTGGATTGGGGAGGAATTCTTGGCGCTGTAATCGGAGTAATCAGATTGAATCCATCGTGGATGGTTGTCGCTGGCGGCGATCGGAATCAAGGCGGCGCTTTTAGGAGCCCGTTGTCACGTCAATGTTTGCTGACGGCAGGGATTTCAATATACCTACATTACTTTAAATGATCTCTGGAATATCGGCTTCCTTGCGCCGCTACGGACATGAACATGCAGGCGTCGTACAGCACGTCTGACACACTTTCCGAATGTCTAGATATTTCTGGCTGTTTAGCGCCCGCTCTCACCCTTCCTGTTTCTAGAATATATTTCGATTTCTGACGTTTTGCTGTCCGAAACAGTTCCACTTCACTCCACGAACTCGCTTTATTGCTTATATTTTTAGATAACCTTTCAAAGCTTTGACATTACTAAATATACTGTTTCATGCTTAACATCTATGTAGGTATATGCAATTCCTCAAATTTTAGATTAACTATATTAAAAATTATTCATCCACTGTCCTAATTAGCAATGTTTATATATATTTGACTCTTCGTTAAATATTCTTCACCTTCATGCCCGTTTCTTTGATTGAATTTCCTCTAACTCCAAAGTTTCTCCGGTAAATAGCACCAATGAAACGACCGATGAAGACAACAGCAACTTCTATATTGTATTTATTCGTCTGAGCATGAGCCCGGCAGGATTCAGTCGTTGATTACAATTGAAAAAGTTCCTTTGTTCCGCTCCTTTTATACAGCTCAAACGCCTTCTTAAACTGTCTTATTATTTGCGCAAACTTTTTCACGTCTTACTTCCGGTCCATTGTTTCCACGCGCGGCTTCTTCGAATTAACATGTTAAAAATTGCACGGCGAGAGCGTAAAACATGGCGGCGATTCGCCATATTTCCGCTATAATAATTTACGGTCGGCATTAATTCAGCGTGAGCTGAGTATTTAACAAAACGCTGGCGAAATGAATGAAGGTAAACGTGGAAGGCGCGAGCAGCCCGCTTGGCTGCTGATTGAAGTGAAATTCTCAATAGACCGGGGCAATAAAGGGAAAAAAGGAAATTCTATTGTGAGTTTTACACCGGGAACTTAATTAGGCTAAACGCGGTAATCGAAAAAGGATAATTGTTAATTACGTCTGGATGAATTAATTTAATTTGCCGAACAATTATTTAATTGGGCGTTCTTTGTTAAACGTTTTCCTTAAACGAGCTCCAATTATGATTACTAATGCCAGGTACCTAACGATTTTAATTAAAACCTGTTCTTACGTTAACGCTTTATAACTCGAAAAATTCAAAACGAAAATGTGAATTCGGTGAAGTTTTAGGAATTAAATGAAAATGAGCGGGGAATGTCATCGCACGTCCAAGCGATGTTATTAGCTTTGATACAGAAAATGCCAGAAAAATTTCTTCCGATACAAAGAATTCCTATTTTATTTGCTTGGCTTGTCAGAAGAAATAATTGCAACATTTTTACTGAGGTTTTATGACGTCTCTGAAACGTATATTAATTTCATCTTTGAGTTCCTTTGTCTAGTTTCTCCTTCTAGCGACAATCATTTGATAATTTTATTAAATACCACAAACATTTCAATGCAACAACCACTAGTAGTAGTTATATTTTAAATGAATTTTCAATTCGGATAAAATTTATAAAAATATACAATAAGGTAACCGATTTGTAACTCAAAATAATCTGCGTAATTATCAAGACAAAAAGAGAAATACGATGGGTATTTTTTAGCATATGGAAACGGAAAAATACAAACAAAATTTGTCATAACAATGTTATAGCAAGTGACGTCTATCATTAGCGAGACTCGGACGAGTACAGCGAAGAAGCGCTCGCATTACCATGTCGCGAATAGCACGAATACTGTCGGCAGGGTTGTGAATTTGTTACGGTTCGTTTTCGCTTTAACGATTTTATTTTAGGGAATATTAAAATTTTGTCTTCATTTAATGATCTATTTGATAACAAACTCTAAAGTTCTGTTTTGGCTTCACTGATCGCTCTATTCTGAATTCAAACTCTAAATGGCCGGTTGCACCAACTTTTTAAGCAGAGCTTAAATTTAAGTGGTGTTTAGACAATGACATAATGTCATAGATTTAACAAAATGTTAGTCACCTTCTTACTTAATTTGAAGTTTAAATGTCAATCAGAATGTATTTGACATTATACTGACCATACGTAAATGTCACATTCTAAACATAACTTAAATTTAAGCTCTGCTTAAAAAGTTGGTGCAACCGAGCATAAGTTTCCTTTCTCGTGCATGTAGATTGGTTAATTTCGGTTTTGGAACAAAAGAAAACCTCTTGGCATTTGTTTGTTTGTTGATTCGGAAATAAAAATTAATATTAAATTCGCCATCTTAGTGTTCGTGACATTCCTGAGTGTAGGTCATTTTCGTTTGCTGTAGAAGCTACTTTCTGTGATTCGTGTCGAATTCGACCACCGATCAGTCAATAGGGATTTTATACACTCAAGAAAGTTGATTGGAATATCGCCAAGGCTTAAGTAGCAGATAAAACTCACGTCACAAACTCCAACTTCAATCATACAATCAAACGGATGTGTTACAGGTTTTAATAGGCCCTTATTTTTAAACAAGGGGTAAGTCTTCCGATTCAACTTTGAATTTGCCAAACTTTTCGTCACGTTTCTTCCTTTAGCACGTTGTACGGGGCAGTTTCACGTTGTGCGAGGCAGTTTCATGTCATACGGAGCAGATTCACGTTATGCGAGGCAAATTGTAGCAGGTGATAGGCAGTAAACAGAAAAGCCGTGCGAGAGTCATCTAGTTCTACTACCATCAAACACCGCGAAAGTTCGGACGTTCATGTAGAATCATAGCCTTTTCTCGAGACTTCGATGTAAATATCGTGATTTATGGCATCAGACGACTGGACTTAACGTCGAGCGGTATCGTACACTTTTCATTCCTTACTTCGATTAATCATCAATTACGCTGCGTAATGAGTAGTTAAGGGCTTGAAAATTTTGTAATTGTATATTTCAAGCCACAGTTCCTTAAGAACATGTCATAACTTGCATAAAGAAAATTAATAACCGCCTCCTACTGTCAAACTGACAGGTGCTTATAACTTGTACATCACCTTTATAAACCAAATAGGATATCCTTGGCGGTTTTAGGTGTTACACTTGCTCTGTGAATTTTAATTTTATTTCGATCTAAAGTGATTGACGAACATTTATTAAGGTACATTTACGTAATTTTCATTTAGAACGATCAATAAACTTAATGTTGTGAATTGTCATACTTTTCTTTTAGATTTCGTTATACAGGGTGAGTTATTAAGCGCCCTTTCTTCCATAGCTCATTTATAAAACGAATTTTTTTTCTTTCACAAGGACATTCTACCTATTGAGCACTAATGTTACGTAAACTTATGGCAGCATGGATCGTGATTTTTTAAATGGAACCTCCTGTATATTTTCTTATAAAAAGACATAAGACTTAATCTTCTAAACAGTAGTACATAAAATATTTATATTTACTTAACCAACTAAGAGTAAATTAATATTTTGTTGAAAATGGTCTGATTTTCTACTTCTCTTGAAGTACTTACTGTAAACGTATCGTTTGTCGTACAGCAATAAAAATCGGTAGTGTTATAAATTAAAGTGTAAGGAATAACCTAGATATAAATACTTTTAGTTTTATTTGTTTTTTCAAATGTTCAAGCCTGTGCAATTGTCAGATTTTCAAACTATCGTTATTCAATTTTTTTAAAGGCAACCCCCCCTATCTGCTTTAACGAATAGACAGTGTTCATGTTCCTCTTTAATTCAGTTATAGGTTTTTTGTATCTAATCCTTACAGTTTTTTGCTACAATAAACTTTTTACATTTTTACTCTAAAATCAATATTAAAAAGTTATTTAACGTTCCGTATTTTAATTTCTTTCACACAGCACCCTCTATTTCATGAAACAGATAGATAAATTCAAGGTTTACAATTGATTACAGACTCTGATTACACTGTAATCATCGTATTTTTGTTATAATACAATTCTTTTACTTTGTTGTAATTACAATGTTTTAAAATTGATGCAATGTAGTTCCTAAACTTCAGTTGTCTTAATTAACATTTGATTTAATAAAATCTGGATCTAAATAAATAAAATCTTAATAAAATACTGGAACAAAAAAAAATGATTAGGTTATAAATTTATTATTTGTATAATTTTTTTAAGTAAAACAATTTTTGTATTAAGGTAATTATTTGCAAACACTGATGATTTCATTTGTTGTGTCAGATTTTATTAAATCAATTGTTAATTAGGACAACTGAAGCTTAGGAACTACAATGAATCAGTTTTAAAATATTGTTAATTACAACAAAGTAAAAGAACTCTATTGCAACAAAAATACGATGATTATAATGCAATAAGAGTTTGTAATTAATTGTAAACTTGATATTAACCATCTGTTTTATGAAATAGAGGGAGCTGTGTTAAAGGAATTAAAATACGGTACGTTAAATAACTTTTTAATAATGATTTTAAAGTAAAAACGTAAAAAGTTTATTATAGCAAAAAAACTGTACAGATTAGATACAGAAAACCTATAACTGAATTGAAGAGGACAAGAACACTGTCTATTCGTGAAAAAAGATAGGGGGGTTGCATTTAAAAAAATTGAATAACGGCAGTTTGAAACTCTGACAATTGCACAGGCTTGAACATTTAAAAAAACAAATAAAACTAATAGAATTTATATCTAGGTTATTCCTTATACTTTAATTTATAACACCACCGATTTTTATTGCTGTACGCCAAACCATACGTTTACAGTAAGTATTTCAAGAGGAGTAGAAAATTAGACCGTTTTCGACAAAATATTAATTTACTCTTAGTTGGTTAAGTAAATATAAATATTTTATGTACTACTGTTTAGAGGATCAAGTTTTATGTCTTTCTATCAAAATAATTTTAGGTTATAGTGCTCAATAGGTAGAATGTCCATGTGAAAGAAAAAAAATTCTATCTCGTTCTATAAATGAGCTATGGAAGAAAGGGCGCTTAATAACTCACCCTGTGTAACTGTATAGGGTAACTGATAATTTCGATATACTCAGGGTGACTGATAAAACATTTTTTTTTAAACGCGGAATTTCAAACTTGAAGATTACTCATATGCTACAGTCACATGTGTAGTCCTAGCGGTAACACGTATACGTATACGTATAATAAATATAGCGCTAGGTGGCGCCCCTTTCTTAATTAACAACTAGATAACGAGCTACCGACGATCCTATTGTGTAGCCCACTCCCATCTCCACTGAACTGGGCATAATTTCAGGTAGGTTGTTCACCAACGTAAAGGAGTTTCCCCCAATTTTCGCAATCTATTCAAGGTCGACTATTTTGATATAGTTAGGTTTAGGTGGGTAGCAAATTACTCACTGTTAAGTTATTTAATGTGTTTATGGGAGCGGCTTTCACTATTTACCCCATAAAAAAATCACGGGGATTTAGATCTTGTCCTATCTTAATTTATAGGCTCAAATTTCTACACTTATTTAAAAAAAACAAGCGGTGTAAAGCTTCGCCAATTTTTAAAGTAATTCTTATAATGCGGCATAACCTCATCGCATATTATGAACAAGCCAGCCGTTACACGTTCCATGTTAGCGGTTACGACTAATAATTTCCGCACAGCATGTATCTCGTACATTCGTGGAATCGCGTAGTTAGTTACCGGTGATATATTATTCAGCCAATTACAAACTTTGGTCTTGTTAATGCATGCCCCTTATTACATATTATATTATTAAGGCAGTGAGTTACGTCTCGAATATGCTGCTGCAACTACAACGTATGAAGTATGTATACGTACACCCTTTAACGATATCAATTTGTAACAACTCGATTACTTTTTGGCGGGATGAAAGTCATTTTCCTCGACGCTCTCGCAACCATTCCAGGGGCGAAAGAGATGGATATTCGCTCCGTGCGATTCATTGTAATTGATTCGCCTGCTGATACAGTTATGTAGTTAGGAACGCTTCTGTTTAATTAAACTATGGAGTTTACTATTGCATATTGAAGTTACCGCCACGGGAATTATTGTTACACGGCTATTAATAGTGGGAACAGAAACAACACGTCCGTATTTTATGGCAGCAGCCACCTTTACACGTTCGGAGTTAGTTACAGTGTAAATATTGGAGAGCGTCGTTCTATTATACAAGCTCGTAATTGGTTGATTGATTTACCAGAAACAAACATGTTACATAACGGCTCTATGCGACACTGCATAATGAAGGCTGGTGCATTAATAAGTCATGGAAGAACGCCCACCTAATTAATCTTTGCGATAGGGATCTTCTATAACAACTTTTCATTATTATTTATTACTTGCACTGCTACGTTCAGGAGTACATGTCATTTTAACATTGATGTAAAAATCAATCACTTAATTACATTGGCACGCAGAGTTAATTGACATGTTACGAGAAAAATTTTTTTTTTGAAACACCAAGGTCATAGTATATCAGAAAAATTGATTTGTGGAATTTATTATAACGCAGCAAAATGCATGCATACATTTTGAACCCTTTATTTAATTTATTTACTGCATGGTAAATGCAAATTCAAAAACATGCTCAATGAAAATCTAATGATTAGATTCAGTATGTCAATTTTCAACAAGTACTTTTTTGTTAAATATGTAAGGTCTGTTTGGAAAGTAGGTATCTAGCCATTTATTTGTAAATTGGTTGGCCCAGAATAATAACGCCTTAGCCATTCGAAGTACTCTTCTTGGGACTTCACACTCAGCACTCCTTTCACTTTTGAGAAACAATCCCTTTTCAGATTTGCACGTTTTCCTTCATCTCTTCCACAAATTGAAGTTTCCTCTAATTCAATGTTAAGTTCAGATTCGGTAAAAGTTAAAAATTGCAAGGAGACATGTTTAGATTATAGAGGGGCTGGAAAACCTGGATGATGCGTTGTTTTTGCACGAGATGCATGGCCAGGTGCATTATTGTGATGAATTTGCCAGTTACCACTTTCCCAAAGCTGTGACCGTTTTCTTCTTACCGCCGGCGAGAAAGCATGACGTAATCTTTCTTATTTATTGTTACTTTGAGGAGCGGATGCAAGTTCCTTGATGTACTCGCTCGGTTATTCCGAATACTACTGCTTGTAACGTTTTAAATGTACCTAAACTTCAGTTTCGACTAAAGATTTTCTGCAGCTAAGTGGAAGTAAAACGTATAGTGCTCCAATTCTTATTTTGCTTTCACGACAAGCTCTACTTTATAATACTTAATTTGGTTCACAAAGTCGCAAGTCATTCTTAAATAACAATCGTATAAGGTGCGCCGAAGACGAAATCAAATAGCAAGTTACTTCAACACTTCAACATCGATCATTTTGATTGCAAGGCCATAACGAATTAAGAATTAGAAAAGTTCTGTGGCCAACATTATTTACCTGACAACTGAGTAAGCCTATAGGACAGCAGTGGAACAAGCGAAGTACAGTTCCTTCTTACTTATTGCCAAGTTACTACAGGGCCGCGCATTCGGTGACTGGGTATACATACAAGTGTCCACTTTGATTACGCACCATAGGAATTTCAATGCAATTTTTTATAATTGTAAATTCCTGCTTCCCTTTTGAAGTTATTGTTAAAAAAGCACCATACTGAATGCAGGCTTGTTGATCCACGGTAGTCTGCATGATCGCCGGATTTAATACCAAACGATTTCTTCTTGTGGCCTTGTGTGAATTTGAAATCAGACTCCTTTCCGCGATTTGAATGAGTTGAGAGGTAGAATCGTGGAAGAATGGACAACTACTACTTCTAGAATGTTAAACAATGTTCTAGAGCAGGTTGGCCGCAAATGGCGAATTATTTGAACATTTGATGGGATATGTAGTAATTTATAAATAAATACTTTTCAATACGAATTATGTTTGAAGTCTCTATTTTTCGTTACAAGATTTTAAAAATTAATAAAGTTAGTCAATTAGAAGTTTGCCTGCTTGGTCAAAACTGTGGAATACAAAAATATCTGCTTATTTAATTTTTTTCTTTTTTAATTTTGAAAGCCCATTTCGAAAAACATAGTAAAAGTAGTCTTAGCTAATGCATAACACAAAGCTACGTATTATGCTGTTTAGTGCTTTATGATATATTCGATAGGAGAGCAGAAATATACAATTAAAAAAAATTGCATTGAAATTCCTATGATGCGTAATCAAAGTGGACACCCGGCATAATATGAAAATCACGGAACTTGAGCTCTGCGTAATCAATCGCCGAAGCTAGAACCGACAATTATTTCAATATTATTTCTTTGTCAACGGTGAATGAGAAAAAAGGACGGAGTTATGTTTCATATCATAAGTTTGATGCAGAGCTCTTCTCATATGAGAACAACAATACTGGACAGACCTCGTATTGTCTTGTATTATTTACTGCTTAGCTAAATTCTAGACCAATGATTCTCAAAGTGCTCTACTCCGAACTGCAAGGGGTCCATATCAGCGAAAACAAAAATTGGGGGTGCATGAGATGCAAATTGGGGTCCACGGGAATTGATTACATTTAAGCATGTCGTGACCGAAATTTTGGCTTTCTATAAATGTACCAATATGTTTCGCGCATGCGTGAAGTAGCAACGCTTGTCCAGACTTGTACCAGAGCTTTGCATCGGGCTCATCCCTCCCATTAAAAGCATTTATTTTTTTGTGTAGTTATTTTATATTAGAATTTTACTAGATTTGCATTTTGTCGTTTTAATTAATAAGGACCAGTTTTTCAATCACAAGTTAACTTTAATCTTCAGTTTAATGCCATAGGAATAACTATTTTCATAATTATTACAATGGGAATAAACTGATAAAGTTAACTTGTGATTGATATATCGGCCCTAAATGTATAAAACTTAACGTGTGTTTTTTTTTAACTTTTTCACTCTACACTACAGTTAACCTACCAAAGTGAGTAGCAGTGTGTCAGCTGTAAGAAACACATTCATTTGATGTTGATGAATTTGTAACAATTCAATATTAGAAAGGCGGGGTGTCTACCCAAAATAGAAAAAATTGGCGCGTGGTCTACGAGACAAAAAAGTTTGGGGACCAATGGTGGACAAACCCAGGCCCGCGAGATTTAAATCTAAAAAAAAATTGTAATGAAATAGATGGCAAATATTAATAAAAACGAAAATGTAAAACAATAGAAAATCATACACACGTGCCCATTAACTAACTCTCCTAATAAAAAGTTAAACTGCTTCCTAGTCACTTCTGACCGCGGCAACGAGTAGGCGAACAACACATCGAAATATTGGCGATGTTTGCTTGGCCGTCTGCCGGTTATGATCAAAATAGATAAAACCACGCATTTATATATTATTGGGAGACATTATTTCTCATTCTAACTGTACATAGATAAATGAATTTTGTTGTGCTTTGATTTTATGAAATGCGAAATAGTAAGCAGCAACTTATGGCTGTATCGAGAAACAGTTAAAAAATTCGTTCAAACTTCTTTAAGTCCGATTCTCTTAGCAGGAACAAAATAACGTCGTAAGTCTTTTGGCGTACAGGCGGCGCTGCGGTATTTGAAGTTCGGGAGTTCTAGAGGGAGAATTTACATAATAATAATAATAATACTCTTAATAATAATAAAAAAATATTTGTGTTCTTACATTTTTTTAGATTTTCTAGATTTCTATGATTTCCATTATTCTGTTTTAATTATTTAATGTTATTCACCAAAGAAAATTAATTTAGTTTATATTTACTATAAAAATAATAAACGTAATATACCGTATGATTCAACTTGGTACTCGCACCCCTATAACTTTTTTATTTCTATTTTTAGGAAAATGACACTTAGTGTAAATAATATAGACCTGCCAATAGTTTATGTAACAACATGATACAATAATATGTACCATTTCTTGTTTAAGCGGTATTTTAACTTGAACGTTTTAAATAGAAGAAAAAATGAAATTGGCTCTGGAAAAACAAAAGCGAATCGCTCCAGAAATAAAGTACGTTCGGCATTCAATCAAGCGGAAAAAGGTGTTCCAGGAATGTTTTCACAAATTTTGAAAAAAGTCTTAAATAAAGAAGTTATGTCCGATTTTCGAAAGTCGCAATTTTTAGTTTTTCTCCGACTGCGAAGAAACTGTTCGAAATATTTCAAAATTTTTAATAGATTATTAATTAGCATGAAATTTGGCAACTCTGCCTCTATTTAATAAATTCTCTATCTCTTATAATAAGCGAGATGCCGATACCGACTTTCGAATTTCAATTACCCTCTATATGGAATGTTTTACATCATTTCGATCTAGAATTACCTCTACAATCCAAAATTGCAAAAACATACAGGGGTTCTATTTTTTACCTTAAAACTACTTCCGCTTAATGGTGGTGTATATTGTTTCATGTTGTCAAATAAACTATTGATTTCATTTAAAATTTGTAAACGAATTAAAAATGTGTTCATTTTTTGAGTCTGCTTATAAATATAAAATTGCAAACTTTACTGAATAAAAATAACAGTGTATCCTGTGATTAGAACCAAAACACGACAATACAGTTTTCTCATTGTTGAAAAATGGAAAATTGTACTTAATTACGAAAAGTAAAAGGTAAAACGCTTTGAAACTGTGTAAGCTATAATTGATAGCTCAAACCAACCAAATGAATCAGAAAGCAAATTCTTTGCAAATTCTCTGAGCCGAAGGTAAAGCTATAAATTAATTTTGCAATAATCTCACGCAGCGATAAAACAGAAGAAAAAATAATAAACTGGCACATTTACATAACTAGGAATGCATATTTTTACATACATTTTTAGTAATCAAAGAAAATTATGCTCACGAACATTAATTTATTGCTTAACTTTTTGCGTTCTGTATATTTTCTTTTTTTTATTGCTCCGCAGGTGAAATTTATTTCATACAATTTTTGCAACTTTTGTACTACATAATTTATAATTCCCCCATTTCTTTTAATATTCATTCAGTATTTAACTTGAAGGCTTCCGCGGACGTCGTCCATGTTTGAATTGGCTTCCGGTTGGAACCGCGCCACATTGACTTCTTCTACTGCCGACGCGACGTTTCGTTCTCCATTGCTACTAACGAGAAGCAGCAGCAACACCACCACCGGCAGCAACAGTCCTGAGGAAGTTCTTCTGCAATGGAGAACGAAACGTCGGCAGTAGAAGAAGTCAACGTGACGCGGTTCCAACCGGAAGCCAATTTAAACATTCATTCAGTGTTTAGACTGAAACTAATCTAAAATATTAAAGAGAAAATCCACCTTGCGACTAATTAGATGACCATATGATAATAATTGTTTAATGGTATGTTTTGTATTATTTGAGTCCGAGTTATTTATTTAATAACTCCGTTGTAGGACTTGGAGTTAATTTGTAACTAAATAGCAATTACTAGTAGTTATTAGAAATAATAACCCCGAATTTCAATATTTGCCCGCTCCAGTTTAGCGAGGGTGAAGACCTTCGGCCGAGGTATGCCATTAATTTTCCATCCTGAGTCCGACTGAGTGCATGCATGCATAAGTAATGGGGGGGCCTCTGAGTTGCGGCCGGCCACCCCTCCACCCCCACAGATCCGCTCTATTAGAGCATGGATATTCAAATGGACCCCGGACACCTGAACTAATTACTTTTTATTCTGTCTGCTTTATTAAAAATTCATGAAATCACTGCACACGACTGACCGGGACGCCAGTTTTCGTTATTTAAATTTTTCGTTCTTCTGTCCGGGCAAATGTTACCGTCAATTTGTGATAATAACGCCCATGGATTACCGCCGCCATTCCAAAATGGGGTGGATACTAAATTACATTCGCTCACGTGTAAATGTTCAGTATCTTATATCCCATACGTTTTAATAAATCCACACAAGCAGTTTTTTTTAAGTTCATTTACATTTTTAATCCATTTATATTCTGATCTTTGATCTCCTATTTTCGATTTATTTAAATATATAATACATAGTGTATTTTGTGAAAATTAGGGAATAAATTACATCACCACCACGTAAATAATATTATCATAACTAAAGAGAAAAATGAACCAAAATTTATTCATGAAATAATGTCCCAGGGATACGCCAATGATGGTCCATCTCATTGTCAAGTGATATTTTAATGTAAACAGCTTAGGGGGCCGCAACTCAATTCAGGATGACCCCAGATCAGACGAAGACTAATTCTCATAAGAACTGAGGAAACCATCAGTCTCGCTGAAGGCATGCTGCTGTCAGATCGACGAATGAAGATCCCAGTGCTTACCAAAGAAGCTTGAGTATCTGAAATTATATTTTACAAGATGAAGATGAAGGTCCCAGTGCTTGCTAAAGTATCCAAAACTACAGTTTATAACGTTGTGCACGAAGATTTAGGGGTGAAAGAGTTGCTGAATGATGAATCCCCCCCAACTCCTTATACCAGATCAGGAACAGGCGTGGAAAGAAATTTGCCAGGAACATTTAGCCACTTTAGAGAACGATGAGAGTTACTTTTCGCGAACTGTCATACGTGGCGAGACTTGGGGTCTTCAAGTGGGATCCTCCCATGAAGCAAGAGTCGATGCAATAGGTTCATAAGGACTCTCCACCTCCAAGGAAGGCGAAAACTGAGCTGTCTTCTGGAAAGTTGATGGTGGCCGTTATTTGGGACTCCGAAGGTATTCTGCTTGTTGAATATATGGAAGAAGGTTACACAATGAATGGAAAGATTTACGGAAGAACGATCCAAAACCTGAAGCAGGCCATTAGAGAAAGGTCTAAAACTTTTTCCCTGCAAGGCTCATAAGGCTCGTAGCTCAAGCTACTATCGAAAGCTGTGGCCCTGATTTAACCTCCTGCCGCTCCTTTTTGTTCAAACATCTGCAGAAGGAAAAAAGTCAGGGGCTGCAAATTTTCCTCAGATGATGAGTTGAAAGCATCATTTTTTTGAAAAAGACAGTTTTATTAATGAAATAAAGAAGATAAACAAACACTAGTTTGTATTAAAAGATTTTTAACGATTTTGGTTCAAAACCGGTTGCAGGCTAATCGCTCAGGAGAAATTAACCGCAATTTATATTTCGAATGCGCCACGAGGATCATATATTTCGCCTTCTACCCCCGTTTTAAAGTGTACACCCCGGGCTTGGACGTGGTCAGCATCTGCACATCGAATTTTATCGAGCGAGTCAACGCAAACATGATGTCGATTTGTACGCGTTTGCCGCCCGTTTATGTACACTTTGCCCCGAGAGTGTTTATCTATAATTTATTATCGGACGTCTTGCAGCGGCATCTAAATTGATTGAGGCACTTATGTGTCATTAAATTTAATGGCGCGCAAATATTTAGTAGATTAAGAGAGAGCTTTCTACGTAATGTTTTCTTAGTCGAGCTCGAATTTTTTCGGACGCTTGTTTTATAAATAATGACCTGACCTCTTACGGATCGATGTTAACAATCGAGAATTAATTTTGTAATTCAGAAGAAAAACGTTCATAAATAAAATGATCATTGTATTTTATTTATTTCATAGATTATGGAAATTATGTAAAAAGCTTTCTATGTCTCTCAGTTTTCGAGATATATTGGATCGAAAATTGTACCCCAAACCTTGTTCAACGAGAACTAACGCATATATATATGATGCGTCTAAAAAAAATTATTAGTTTGTTGTAATCTGTGACATCGATTCTCTCTTGCTGGTTTTATTTTATCGGATTAATTAAAAACCGACCTGTATACGTAATTTAGTAGCTCACACCGTCATTATGTGTATCTCCTCTTGTTGTAAACTGGGGTCCCCATAATGAATAATACAAGCGTAAGTTTAATATACAATGAGAAGTTCCAGTCGAGTGTGAGAGCAAATATTATATCCGGCATAATTTGCAGTTTGGCTGCAGTACAACTTCCTCTTACATTACGGCATCATCATCATCAGGCCAAAACTTGAGACAGTTATACATATTCTAGTAGCAAATTTACAGCCGGCTTTCACAGAGGCATTTAGAAAATAACGTGATCTACAATGGTGATAACAATTTATTTTGTGTGTGATATCAACGTGAAACTTACATATAGTGACTCATCATTACAATGGAAAATCAGCGCATAATTAACCAAGAATGGGAATCACTATGTGTAAGTGAAACTTATTCGATTACACACTGTATAATATTTCATTGACTTTTGTGGAAATATAAAAGAGTCTTTATCTTCTCCTTAGCTTATATAAACTGCCAGCCATGCTTAATTTGGGTCCGCGGCTCAATTCATTAAATTAATTGCCCGCATTCATCCATTATAATAAACAGTACTGAATCAATATGTGCAGAGATCGCCACCGTTTTTCAACCGGATCACCGTGAATTCGCCCCGAAATTTATAATTCAAGAGCCTGGCAAAATTCAGATCGACGCCCGCTAATAAATTTGGATTTGCGGTTCGATTTTATCCGACCGCGTTTTGATTATTGTCGCACCCCATTATACCAACCCGTCCGTCGCGTGGACTGGCAAGCTTTTAAGAATTCTATGGACGGAATAGTAAATTTAATTAGAAAAACGAGAAAACGCGTAAACTTGTTCGAGTGGACATGTGGAGGGTGTACATGTACATATTTCAATTAGCGGGTTTCATTTGACGCGGATCAGGTGCGTTTAGCTATAAACGAGGAGGAAATAAAATTTTGTCAAAATGACAGTTTTAATTTGCGAGCGTCATTTCAGCTGGTCAGGTTTATATTCGTTTAAGGTTTACATGAAACCGAACAGGATAGAATATGCTTCAACATGTTTTGCTTAATAAACCGGAATATAACGAATTATTTACTTTCATATTTTAATAAATACTAATAATTTAATTCTATCAAATAATAAATAAACACAATCATTTGTAAGCTTTTATTGTTTAAAATTATTGGCAATTATTTGTGCAACACATTTATTAAAATATTCCAAAGCACTAAAATAAAAAGAATGTGTAATGCTTCTTCTTAGACCGTATGACAGTTTCTGAGAAAACAAAGCTTTAGCGATTTAATAAAGCATTTGAAAAAATATGACAAAGATTCCTCAATGTAAAAATGAGCAACTACACATGTCTACATGTCGATCGTCAACCCCACTCACGGATACACTCTATACAAGATGTTATTAAATATACGTCATTAATTAATACTGTAAGAATTAAGTAATATATATATGTATAAGAAACTGATTCTCCAAATTTCAATGATCTAACTCAAAAATGAAAAACTGGCCTACCACAAGACGGCGAAGTCCTTTTGTTTTGAAACCTCTGCTTCGTTATGAGTTGATTGGACAATGTATAACGAATTTTCTTTTCTTTTCTTGAGTCCTATTCGTGGTTTTAATTAGTGACATAAGTTCAGTAACACCCTGTATAATATTGTCGCGATAGTAAACAAGGTATTTAAAACTTTAAATGTAACAAGGAATTCGTAAAGACTCCGCATATTGTGTAAACATAGATTCCACGAATCGCGACAGAGAGTAGGTCATGAACGTTAAAAACTGTGTGATGCTAAATCCGCACAAATGATGTGTGTCATGTTATTATTTATGTAACCAACGATGTAAGGCATTTTATTTACGAAAGTGTTACCGTTTAATAGGATATGTAGGACATCTTGTAATCTTTATGTAGCTCATCTAAGCAATAATTTAGCATAAAAGGCCAGGGGAAAGTTCCAAAAACTAGTCGTCCCAGACTCATGACCTTCGCCGTAGCCGTCGTCGCTCCGCTGGGGGTCCCCGAACGCCGTCGCTGTCGTCCCGACGCCACCGTTGACAACATCCCGCCGCTAGACACCGCTCGTCGTACCAGCCGGACCATCTCATCAGCACGACCCATTCCAGTCCGGAGGACGCCACTGCATCAACGCCGAGCCCGACAAACATCCACCCGCTTGACGCTGTGACTTCGCAACATCTAGGCCGACAACGCAGCCACCCCGACTGGTATACCTTGGTCGAAACCCATACAATATTCTCCCCTTTAGGAGTAATAAAGATATTCATTTCTAACCCATCTTTTAGCTCTACCAACCCCCGAATCCTGTGCGGCATTACGTACTACATAGAAAAGGCCCGAACCTTCCCGAGACATAGAGAAGGCCTTTTTGTGACATGGTGGAGGCTTGGGCCTTTTCATGACATTTCTCGTGACAATATTATGAATTAAGTTCATTTTAATTATTACTTTTAGTTTTTTTTTTTTTAATGAAAGTGGAAACTTCTAAGTTCTTCAAGAAATGAAACAAACAAAACAAAATAAGTTATTAATATCAAGTGAATTTATTATAAGTGTAAGAAGAAGTTGGATGAAATCGTTCGTCCTTACAACCTCAAGACTATCCATTAGTTAGATGCGACTTTAACAGCCCAGATTTTCCTGTAACTTCAGATGTCTTTTGACTGAAATAACGTCGTTCCAAAAAACTCAATCCCTATTTCGCTCTGAAATTTATTTGCTCCTGAAAGACGTCAAAACGTATCGAATGATAAATTAATGGCAACCCTGATACAAAACAGCCAGCGCCTTACATTTCGCGAGGGGTCTGAATGATGGTCTTCGAATACTTCACTTAAACCATATGTTCGTGGTAATTTCTAAAGACAATAAATATAACTACTTGTTGCGTTAAATGCGCGGCTGTAAAAAAAATTAATAAAAACGAACGCGTTAATAGTTAAACAAGCGACGTGTACATACATATTTTCCGGCAACATTTGATTTCATTATTCGTAATTAACAATTTGCATAAAGCGCGGCGTATCGCCGTCATAAATTCCGTAATTAATAGCACAGCACATAAAATACATTTTTACGACTGAATAAAACGTAATACCTAACGACGAAATTAATAATAATAATTTCAACCCTCCCTATAAAATGCATGACATTATGTTTATCTGATTCAATTCGCCCGCGACGTTCGCTTTTATTAAGCTTATAAAGACGGTCTGAATGCAGCATAAATTAATAAGGACAGGCACGACACTGTCCCATCTTTCAGAGATATTATAATACCGATACGATGTATATCTGAAAATTATTTTCGTCATCATGCCACTTCCAAGGCAGATGGTGTACGCGCTTCCGCCTTTCCACCGCCGCAGAAATAAAATATTTCCCGGGTATTTATCTTCTTCTCACATCCTTACGTAATTTATTACAGATAAAGATGAAATGTAGATGTAGGAGAGAATGCACGACATTATCTTTAGAGTTATTACACGGCATAAACGTGTTGGCTCCTATGACTTCACTTAAATGATATTAAAAGTAACATTCTCCTCTATCTTTAGCATTAACAAAAACACAGAAGAAATTTTCAGTTAGAACAAAACTTAATTTAATTAAAATTTAACTGTTTCTTAAAAAAAAAAACAGGATAATTGATATTTGAGCATACGAAGTTAGAAACGAACGGGCCGATGAACTAGCCAGGCAGTGAGCGGGCATGGTATACCTTGGCCCTGAACCTGTCCTAGGCATAACCAAGAACGCTATTCGGGGCTTTTTCAGTGACTGGATAAGCGAGGAACACAATAGATACTGGCTAAGTAGACCAGGGCATCGCCATAGCAAGACCTTTCTCAGAGGTCCTTGCAAGAAGAGAGCTGCGGAACTTTTGCTTTTGAGCAGGGCGCAACTCAGTATCGCCACAGGGTTACTAACAGGACACTTGACTGTTAAGGAGCACCTATGGAGGATCGGTAAATTTAATGGGGATCTAAACTGCAGACTTTGCAATAGGGAACCAGAGACGGCAATGCACATTTTGTGCAGATGTGATGCGCTGGCAATCCGTAGACAGCGCATATTCGGACATCTTATGATTGCTCCTGAAGACTTTAATACGCAATCAGTGAAAAACCTGTACCAGCTGGTACAGGGGACACGTCTCACTGAATGGTTGCGTTAACTGAACCAGGGCGAGCACAATAAGCCTAAATGGCTGCGGTACCCCCGGCGCATTCTTGCAGACGGGTTTTGGTCAAAGGGGAAAAAAAAATACGAAGTTAGAAAGTTAGGTTATGCGACGAGAGATTTGACTTTATGAAACAAGTAATTCACTTACCGACTGAATGTAACAAAAACATTATAAAACAAGTATTTTTAAATTGCTTACACTCAATTCTGGTAGACGGAAATCCAAAAAATTGTGAAAATGCTTGCTCAAGTAAACAAGCAACATAAACTACATATGCATGGGTGAAGCCGCTCCGTTATCCGAAACTGCTGTTGCATTCAAGCGGTGCCACCCACATATTAGGGCCGCATATATTCAAAAATAGATTCAATTGTTTTTCAGTATAAGTACCGATGCAAAGCGCGTGCGCGACATTCGCACTTCGACGTTGAACGCAAAAATTCGTTCAACTTTAAACGCGGAAAATTCTTAGTTTGAGTTAAAGAAAAAACAAATGTTAGTGAAGAAAAATAAAGTGAACGAACACAAATGGAATCGTGCGTTATTTGAAATCAATTTAAAATAAATGTTAAATTAATTTTGAAATTAATAATCGTGGGCAGGTTGCTACTACCTTGAATCGATATAGAATGAAGATAAATATGATTATCTTAACACCTTAAAATGCTTTATTCCATTTAAGCCCAGTTGTACAATTTGCAGTGCAGTTTTTTTTTTAAATAAAGCATTTATGAAACCCAACATTATGTCACGACAAATACAAATCGAGGTGGTTCAACTTTTCATAAAATATTGGGCTTCCAAAGAGAAAATGAGATATTAATTAATGAAGATTTGTTAACACTATGTCCGGAGCATTGTAGTGAATAATGAATCGCGCTCGAGGCGTATTGTTTTATGCAAGAAGAAAATGTTAGTAATATCTTTCGGTTTCAGTTAATTAATTGTATTAAACGAGAAATATATCGCATGTTAAACATTTCCCGCTACGTCGGGAAGAGAGCGTATTTTTAGTTAAATTACAGCCGGCGTGTATATATTTCAAAGTGTCTTGGCGTGTTGTGTGTGTAACTTTATAATTACTCCGGAATACCGTATTTAAATGCTGAAGTATGTTAAAAATGTCCAGTCACATGACTATTGTTAATTTCGGGGTGTAAATTAATTTCATTCAGGAACTTCCGGCGAACATAATTCGAACGTCTGCGCCGGTCTCATGTAATGGAAATTCGCTTTTTGTTTTTTTTCCTTGACTAATGGTGGCGGCTCTGCTTGTGTTTAAAATTAATTAAACTGAACCAATTGTAGTGACTGTAAGTTTTAGTTAGCGTTTTAACTTCCAGTAACTTGTATGCCTCGCTAGATTTTGAAACTTCAACACAATTAGCAGGCTTGGAAGGGAAAAATTTACGATCTCGGTTTTGTTTAATTAAGCTCAAGTGGAAAATATTTTCACTCGTTTACGGGTTCTTCTGTAAATAGTTTCAAAGTTTTAAATTAATTTCAAGTTACTTCTCGTAAGTTATGATCACGTGAGTGAGATAATTCAATCGGGTTAATCATTTTCTATTTTCGACAAAAAAATAGTAAACATTAAAAACAATAATTCATAAATCATTCAGTTCTTTAAAATCAACTTCTATTTTCAGATTTAGAAAGGAAAAAAAACGTCAACATCAAATAAATTATACACGCCCACAAATAAGACTTTTGTATTTTCGTAACTCCGGCGCGTTCGGAATTCGCGTATTTTTCCCCCCTTAATCCGTATTACTCTGTTTGGAAAACGTTAATAATTTAATACATAATAAGATGGAGCTTTATCATGTCGGCAGTGCATGTTTATTCGCTGCTCCATTATAAGAGCCCCGAGAAAATCTAATAAAAGCCTGTCTAAATATTTTAGGGCTTATGTTTGCGAAATTGTTATTGTGAGACTGCGAGTAAATGTCGGCAGAAATAAAAGTCTCATCCAATTTCAATGTTTCAGGGCGCGAGACATTATCACAGAAATGGAAAAAATAAACACTCACTCATTTCGTCTTTATACACCGCCCGGAAGAACATATTAAAGCTTCTTGTCACTCGTAATGAAGAAAAATACAAAATGTTTTTCTAAGAGAAGAGAGAAGTACAAGAAGTAAATAATTACATTTTTAAATTTATCAACAAGTTGAAAGTTAGTTTGAATAGAAATAATGATTTTAATGATTGTCTCTTTTACAATTCGAAGCTCTTTGCGTTTAAAATTATACAAATAAAGACATAAGAAGATTTGATTCACAAAACTTTTTTGCGTTTATTTCATTTTGATTAACCCCATTCCTCATTCGTCCTTAGAGATGTATGGTTTCTCCAAGTTTCTTACGACTTCCTTCTATATTTTCTTGTCCGATGTTTAGTTGCCTTCACACTTTCACTCCTACTCTTTTGAAATCTTCATCTGCTTCATTTTGCCATCTCACTCTAGCTCTTCCTCAGGCTCTCTTCGCACGCATTATAACAGCATGTCAAGTTGAAGATTTACCGAATCTGTATATTCGAGGTCTTTCTTCAGATGTTTGAACAAAGAGAAGTCGCAAGGCGCTATTCAGGATTATAGGGTAGGTATTGTAACTCGGTGAACCCAGCTTTCGATAATTGCCTGAACTGTGCATGGGCTTTGTGGAGTTGTTGTTCAACTGTAAAGTTCTCGTTCTCCATGAATTCGTACGTTTCCTTCTAATGGTCTGCTTCAGGTTTTGGGTAAACCTCTCCATTAATTGTGGACCCCTTTACCATATATTCAATAAGCGGAATACCTTCGCAATCTCAAGAAGCGGTCGCCATCACCTTTACAGAAGACAACTGAGTTTTCCTCCTCTTTAGAGGTGGACAGCTCTGCACCAACTCCTGCTTCTAAAGAGGATCCCAATGGAACACCCAAGTTCCGTCGCCTGTGATAATTCGCGAGAAACAATTGCTTGCTAAAACGGTCAAATGTTCTTGACAAATTTCTTTCATCATCAGTTTCTACTCTGGTGTAAGGAATTTGGGGATCCATCGTGCAGAAGCTTTTTTCATCCTTAAATCTTCGCACATAATCTTGTAAAATATAATTTTGGCTACTCAAGCTTCTTTGGTAAGCACTGGGATCTTCCAAATCTTCAACGTGATTGGTCAGTTCTTATGTGAACTTGTCCACCTGATCTGTAGTCATCCTTAATTGAGTGATGGCAACAGTTTACACCAAAATAAGTCGTACCGTCATTTCCGGACACCTGGAACATTCTTTCATAAACAACTTTGGTACATTTCCCTTTTCAGTTAGAACATTTATCATTGCACGATGCTCCAAATTATTTTCACTCCTTTCTCGAAAGAAATCATAAAAACTGAAAACACAAAAAAGCAATTTTCTTTTATATGATGTGATGTTCACTGCTAGGTAGATTAATTAAAAAAAACTCTCTGGTATTTGACAATTATTTTCAGTATTTTTGCAGATAACGTTTCTGTCCATCATCATCACCTTCAATTACGTTGGCAAATATCATCTCTTTCACACTGTAAACTTGACGTCGAAATCTACATTTCAAATTTGTTAATTTGTATTACGAACGGGTACCGCGGCGAGTACACGATCGATAATTCAAATTTCTTTTATTTTCCACCAGCTCAAAATTTCTCCATTCAAGACAAAAGTCGCGCGGGCATACAACGTGGACGCTTTATCGAATTTATCGCCTCCTACGTAAGCGCCGGCCTGTCATCGCGTTAACGTGACACGGATACACTTTTCGGTTTTTCAGCTTTTTCAGCGTTCATTATTAATAAGCGCGTAAAAGCTAAGCAACCCGCTAAAAGCTTCGCGCCCCTCTTTGCACCTAAATTTGTTCCCGCTGAAAGAAAGCGGAGGCAGGTAACTTCTTCCTCTTATTTACCACGATAAAGAAGGTTTCAAGCGTCGCTTATAACTATAGAGCGGCAGAATTATATTTTCCAAGGTTATCGGTTACCGGAATGCTTGCAAAATGCAATGCATCGGGTCGGTCAGCGGCGTCGTAAAAATTTAGTCGTTCGCTTGCGAGTAAAAAGCAACTAATTTGTAGGTAATGGAAATAGTATGCGTTTCTCCCACCGCGCACAATTCACTACGTCTCTGACCGATAACCTTGAAAAATATAATATTTCCAGCCGTTACTTATAAGTTATAACTAGCATGCTGTTTCGGGCTCGATCTTTGTTTGCGAAACTTTCCGAAAACTATACTTCGAATTTGGGCTTGGGATTTATCCTTAGGAATTTCGCCGCGCGACTCACGTTTTTATGGGGCCTGCATAATGTTCTTTGCATGTTTTACACTTAGCTTTCCGTACACTATATCACCATTAAAATTTTCCGCGGAACATTTTAAACTGCCATATTTCTTCCGGCAAACATCTTAATAAATCTGAAATATTTTCTCATATGTGCGGAGCCAGAATATAACATATAATTTGCATAATGCGCCGGTTATTTAATAAAAAATATGGGTCGTAAAATAAAATGCGAAATAATCTGTGACGTTCTACATAAACATATGTGCTTTGTAACATTTCTTAATTGACAATGAAACTTACTGAAAACGATAACTTATTTACATGGCGAAGCTCGATATGAGTAATTTAAATATTTTATATAATTAATTGTAACTTCTCATATACCGTGTATATTCTCGACATGGAAATTATCAGATTTCTTTACGCTGAGTAAAACAAAACCATAAAAAATAATTAATAATTTTTTTATCAGATTTAGATATGACTGAATTCATAAATCAGGTGTTATTTAACTTGACAGATAAATACGGAGAACATTTACTTTTAATGCATTTGCCAAGTTAAAAAATATATACTGTCGAGATAATTCCCTGATATCCGAGGCTCAAGGCACCAGGCGCCTCCACCATAAATATTTTATACTGGGTGTAATTAAACATATGGCTATGTTATTTTAGTTTTGAAGTTTGAAAGTTGTTGTTTGTATTTATAATTTTGATATATTAATTGTAATTTAGTTCGTGATTCATTATACATCAATTATGTAAGTTTTGCATATTAAAAGAATAAATTATGATCCCAAAGTATTTCACCATAAATGTTGTTACTACTGAAACACAAATTTTTGTTAAGAAAAACAAACATGAGGGGAATCATTAAAAGGTGCAGTCATCATCACCAGACTGACACATACACACCAGTCTAAAAGCAGTTCCGATGGATGTACAATGATTTGCAATTCTTAAAGGCACCTCCGAAGACTGTGATGCGCCCACTAATTATTTAACTATTAATTAATCCTGACAAGTAAACAGACAAATAATTTATATAAGTAAATACTAATTACGGACCACTGAAACTTCTAAACTAAATTTATGACGGTAAAGGTTCGGTTGTATACCTACTGACGGCTGGGCGCCTCTAATCGTTCAATACAACAGATGGTATTCTCGGGTGGATGACCCTAAAGAATGCACCGATGCCGCAATCACTTTCGCTATGGCCTAATTATGATCCAATTATCAATTGTAAATAGCCCTACGTTATGCTTTCCCCCGGATTCTTGTTTGGTGCGACAGTATAATTAGCTTTAACGAGGAAATAGGCAGGTTGATAATGAAAACACAACAATTAAATTTTAATTAATTATTTATTGTAATAAATATTGAAACGGGAAAAAATTCCGCTTTTCCTCTTCTATAGAATCAGAGATATTGAGTGTAAAAATCCTAGTTGTTTGAAATTAATACAATTAATCAAAAAATACGATTTTCAGAAATACAGTGTGAGAAAATACAAATACATGCAAATTTACCAATACGCGTTAGTCCATCTCACTCACGCACCTTAACACAACTATCTTCTAATCACTCACGGCGCGCCGTGGGTTACTTTAATTGCTCTTTGTCACTAAGCTTAATCGACCGCTATAAAATGATTTAACAACAACCGAATTATATAAGAATAGAAATTCGAATCAAGACTACCAGTGCCTAAGAAAACTGCGACACTCCTCTAAAGAAAATTTCATTTCGACCGTTTCTGTTTAGCGTAAAATGCTCTCTGCCTTCTACACGTTTTGTTACTTAACATGAAAACATTTAAGCTCCGCCCTCGGACTTGCAGCGAAGATTCAAAAATCACCTTAGCCAATCCCGTTCGTGGCATTTTGGTTCACATGCTGAAATTGAAATGTCAAACTAGAATTGTTTATGGTGTTTGTATGACTCTATCGCTGTGGACGTCGCCAATTCCCAGACGGAACGGACAGTGACATGTTTCAAAATGACTAAAGTCTGGTCTTTGTGATTCCGGTGAGTATTTAAAATGTTAGAAAGCATTCAACCACATGTGCCGATGATCTATTTATTGTGCTCCTGGGTGGCCAGAATATACAGCACCTCGGTCCCGGTGACGCCTACGGTCAGTGAATTCCTGCTGCAAGTCCGAGAACCGAACATGTGTTTTTATTGAAACATGCAGTAATCGCTTTTTATTTTTAAAACAAATTATCGAAACATTTCAAGACAAACTTCCTAGACCAGGAGCCGATTTAATAACATGTACAGTTTCATTTGTTTGACAACTAAAATCAGAATTACAAGGCGATTCATTCAAGATCAAGCACGAATTTGTGAAATAAATAATTAGAAAACTATTTTTTTGTATCACATTTTGATTCGCGTCTTCACAAAAAATTGTTTTAAAATCATTTTATGATCCATTTCAGTTTTTTTTTAACACAGCTTATAAATATGAGCAACGTTAAATTGGGGTGGAGTCTAATAAAGTACGCGACTTTGAACATTTCACGTGGTACTGAAAATTAAAGCAATCAGTTTTAATTGTGTAAGGTGAAGTGAGAATAAGCATTAGTTTGATTAATGACGTAAGCTTAGTTACAACCTGTAGTTATAAAATTATAAAAATATTAAAATTTACAATTATCTCAGTGAGTCGCTCTAGTAATCGTTTAAACAAAATTAACTTTCCAGGTTTACTTTACTAACGTAGAAACTTCAATGTAATAATATTCGATCGATAAAGAAATTGCAGCTCAAGAAATATTTTAATAAAACGAATGACGGTCGTTTAATCTGACATCACTATCATCAGAAAATGAAATGTGTTTGTCAGTAAATATCTTCCTTACATTAATATTACATAAAACGATTGAATTATTAATGGACGAAGGAAAATCAATTTCAATATTTTGCAAGAAACATTTGTTAAAAATGTTGTTAAATAGGTAAAACTTAATCATTTTTTTTTTCTTCCTGAGACATTGTATAAGAATATCAAAAAACAATTATTATACAATTCCAAAAAATCGTGGGTAATTTATTTCAGAATTCGATTAGAAGCGAAAGATGGCTTTCGTTACTTGGAAAAAAACATACTCGAAAGGAGGCGGTAAACATTGTTGGAGAAATCATTTTTTGAAATTATAAAATCATAAAGAAACGTACTAGTATGAAATAGAAGAAGTTTAAAACCGGGAAAAGAATGTGTCAAAGAAATGATGGCCCTAATCAATCATGTACTTAGTCGACACATTTACAAATGCTCGAAACAGGGAAGGGGTGTCACAAAGAAGAGACGTAAAAAGCTGGAAAAGCCCAGGCAATACAATACGATTCGGGAATTTTTTATTTTCATTTTGATAAAAATTGATTTATTACGTTTGAAAAAAATAGACCCGAATGAAGAAGCACTGGCTAAATTGGATGGAAGTGCAGTGTCTTGCATTCAATTGGAAGGCAACTTCAGATAGAGTCGGTGATGCTACTTCACCTTCAACTTGATCAACTCTCAATGCCATTCCTTCAGAAAAGGAAATCATTATGATGAACGGAGACCTGTTTCCTGTAACATGTTTGATTAAATATTATAAACTATAAACTTCGGCAAGAACTTTTGCACGAGACCAATGGAATTATGTGTTATTATTGTTATCGCTCCAGACATCTTTTTTCTTTTAGTTTACTTTCTAGTGGGACCAATCTGTAGGCTTCGAATTCAAACCCGGAGCCGCTGACTCACGGTACCAACTGAGCCGTTCATTCCTTCAAAGTTGATAAATTTTCAATGCCAATTTCATAACAACAGAAGCGCCATAACGAACATTGCAAATTAACTTCAAAACTGTTAACATCTTGGATTTTCTTAAAATATTGCACTATAAAATATTAAATTTCGATTAATATAGAATTTCCACGTATCTGAAATGCATCTCATGACATTAATAAATAGGGTTCCAAATTCGGGCAGATCGTGAACGGTGGACGTGAAATATTCACAGAGGCGAACGCGACGCCCTGCCAAATATTAACACTTCGCACACTGTAAACATAATTAATGCCCGAGTTTACGACCTCGGTGATTTTACTGGCACCGTGGCCAGTGCTTCAAACCGGATTAATAATAAATAATTGACCAAATTACACGTGGCGTCAACGTCGCATGCAAACGCCAAAAAACCGCGTGATATCCGGTTGCAGCGCACATGTAAATATTAGATTTTACTAAATGGAACTGGCAGGCGGTATCATTTTCAGTCAGCTATGGCCTAGATTTCAACTAAACAAATATCCATATGATGTCACTGTAACATACATCAACGACTATTTCTTTTACGATCAGTTTATGGAAAATCAAAACATAATAAGGATTGTTAATCTGTTACTGTTTCTGAAAGCGTGGTGATGTTGGTCATGGTTGTGCATTATTTATAAAATATGGTTCTGCCTAGTAAGAACGATGTCATATTCAAACAGAAAATAATTAATGTACTAAGTAAACTGACTGTTCATTTTTGTAGACGATTGTAGTTCACATCTTGAATATAATTAAATGCATAATAAAATTTCTCAGCGCTTATAACAAGGAGTAGCGGCGGAACATGATACAGGATCTAATCGTCTGACGCAGATAATAAAGACTTAATATCATTAAAATACACTGAAGTGAAGCTGTCTTTGAAAACATCTCGAGATTTGTTCAATATGTACAAAGCTCGTGCCTGTTAAGTCGGGTATTAACGTCGCTGCGAGCTTACACTAACTTTCTGTTTGAGTTCTGCTCCTAAAATGCGAAATGCAATTTTCCCTCTTGCTCCCTGCCTAATAAAACTATTATTAAACGGATTATTGCCCCTGCATTTTATTACCTTCTTTATTAATTTCCAACGAAGGCAGTAACTAATAATTATCTCTTAAATGAAGTCTGCGATGAAAACGTAACGAACTCCTCTTATTTTCGATGCTCCTCACTCATTATTAAACACGTTTAAGCACCCACGCGAACATACATATTTACACGTTGCTGGAATGAATTTAATATAATTATACCGCTAGGCGAATGAATACGAGCATGCGTTAATTACGAAACACGTTTGTTTTGTATGTGTACGTTTTAACAAAATATATTACAGCGACTCCTTTCATTTTACTCTAAATGTTCTACAGCATATCTTCGTTTTGGTACTAAATGTAAATGGGGGTTCAAAAATAAAAGGCAAGAGATGAACTATCCTTTGCTTTGAAATTTATCAATTTACGATGCCACGTCGAGAAACTTTTTTTCTCTAGGTACCACGACGAAAGTGACAGAGAGAGAATCTATTTTTACGCCCAAAACCTATTCTAATTGATAATATTTGCCAATATTTGCCAGTCGCCCTATATTTGTGTCGGAATCAACGGTTAGCGTTGGCCTACGTGCACCATATTGCGTCAGAAAACCATACGCTGCTTGCTAGTCCTACGGTATCAGTCCATTTCACTCTTTCGCCCCGATAAAAATGAGTTCATCTCGTAACGAACCCCGTCCCAGCGTAGTTGAGCAGAACGCGTCCTTTCTGCAACGACGCATTACTGTTGAAGATCTCTCGTCATGCACATCTATTGTTTGTGATTTTCGTGGTTCTTTTTTGTGAATCTTTTGATCAAAGCTTGAAACGGAATTTACTCCGAGACTTGCTTAAGTGCACACCAAGTAATTTCAAGCTCTTTATAAACTTCTCCAAGCCTGTTCCTGGAACAAAGAACAGGTAGGTTTTATCGGCAACTTTGTACGTATTTTCTGTTTGTAACGCGTATCTTTCCCCTACTCTGAAGCTTCCCGTGGTAGTCATACCCCGTTCTGATAATTAACAACGATCTTTGGTGTGGAAGAAAAAGCCGTATAGTCGTGGCTGGTATCATGTGACGTCACAATCGAAGAGTTCGTGACGTAATACTTAATGCCACTGTACGTCATTGGCAGCACTATCCTCCGCTGGAGGGCGCTCGTTTGGATTCTTCCATTCCACTTTTGACAACTGTTTGTCTGTACGTTGGATTTTGGTCATAAGGTCGGAAATATTTTACTTATTTATTTGTTTGCATCACCTAAACGCGTTGTTACGTTATTTCTATTCTAATCAAGTAACTTTAAATATTTATTTTAAGTTTTCGTTGTAAACAAAAAGCAGACCTGTTTCTTGGCCAAGTTTTACTTATTTACTAGAGTGATTACAAGTTTATTTATTTCTTGCTCAACGCTTTGTGACCCCTTCTGGGTCGTATTTGTTACTTGTTTTCTTTCATTACATTTTTGAGCATTTTAAATAAAAACAAGTGTGCTCAGCTGGTGACCTTTATTTTATTTAACTCGTCCCCCCTTTGCTTTTGGGGTTTCTCCGGGAGTTTAGCCGGCGGTGTTGGAGATCTTTGAAGTTACTCGCACTATTGCTGTCCTTCAGGTACGTAGCACGATATCACAAAAAACAAATTCAAAAGAATTTTATGTAGAGAAGAAACGGCATTCTGTACATCAGATAAAGCAGTCGCTAGTTTCTAATTGACAAATACATTACTTTTCCCTCGCCAAACCATGATATTGCATATAGAGTGAATATGAGACAGAATTTTCAGAACTTAATCACACAGTATGACATTATGCCAATTACCCGTTCGGACAGTGACTACGCGTCCGGCCTCTGGGTGTGTTTAATCCCGGCAACAGCCGTCTTTTATTGGATTAAGAATCGAAAAACTCCGATTAAGTACGAACGTGTTATAATATCAAGTTATAACTTGATGCACACGTGTTCCATGCAGGTGTTCACGAGTCATCGCGACGCACCTCAGATCGACCACTTTTCATCATGTTTTGTATATAATACTTAAAATAAACACACTTCTTTATAGAATACCGGCTTCTTAGGCCAAATACAGGTGTTAATGCGTCACCTCAGCGACTGTCTGATGATTGCAATGTGCAGATGTGCTCTTCAGCATTCTTTGATGCAACAATGTTGCAAGGTTCATCTCAGCGCCATGATGACGAACTCATCTTTGAAAATGCAAGCAAGTATAACGACAGTTTACAAGAACACTAAGCACTTCTGTACAAGAAAGCCGAAAACCACAATCACAAATATTATTCTCCTATGTCTCAAATCTAACTCTTGGTTTTTCTATTCCATATTTTTAATGGGAAATAAAATGTAAATTTTAAGTCCTCTTCATATTTCTGTATTAATATTAATTTCTTAACTGTGACAAAAATTATTTCAGGGATTACGTTAAACCTAACAATACTCTAAGGGCCAGTTTCATAATGGGATCTAAATGAGACTTTAAATTTAAAGTCACTTTCAAATGTCAAAACAAATACGAAAACACATTATTTTGTTTATACACCTAAATGAGACTTCAATTTTAAAATCGCCTTTAAATTCTATTATGAAACTGGCCCTAAGATCTATAAATGCCAGAAATATCACTGGTTAAAGCTTTAAATTAGAAAAAGACATATCAACAAGAGTTCATTATTATGACCCCACTTTTTGAATTCTCAAACTCAAACTCAACTTTATTATATACATAGCCATTTTTACATGGATGTACAAGTCAAATCTATAATAATTTAACAATAAGTCAAATATCGCCCATGAACATACAGTTAAAACTCGCTATCTAATCTATCCTCTAGAAATTCATTAATGGAGTAATAGCATTTTTTACAGAGTAAATTTTTGATCTTTTTTTTAAATATCTCAAGTTTCTCTGATATTATTGTACTAGGCAATTTGTTAAAAAGCTTAATGCCTAGAACATTAATCGTGTTTCCGAATTTGCTCGTACTGTGTTTTGTCCTTAGTGCGGGTGTCATACCCATGACAGTCATAGTGCTTGAGCAACTTTTCTATTTTTTGCCATATGAAAAGTAGGCATTTGAATATAAACAGTGAAGGGAAAGTTAGAAGACCCTCTTTTATGAATGTTGGTTTGCAAGACTCTCTGAAGTTTAAACTAAATATCAAACGAATTATTCTCTTTTGAGCAACAAACACTCTATGACTGTCACAAGCGTGACCCCAAATTATTACGTTGTAAGCTAAGATGCTATGCACTGTTGCATAGTAAACTGTAAGTAATTTTTCTTTTGGTAACATATTTTTTAAGTGACGTAAGGCGAAGTATGACCTATTGATACGTTTACATACATAGTCTATGTGCTTATCCCAAGTCAATCTCTCATCAATGTACATTCCAAGAAACAGTGTGGATTGCTCAGATTGTATTGCCGTTCCAGTAACTGTATAAGATTTTGTTCCTGTATCTTTTCTGTTAAAAAATTTTATGATGACCGTTTTTTGAGAATTAAGGATAAGCTTGTTTTTATGACACCACAAACTGAATTGTGTGCTTAATTCCGAAACTTGTTCTTGGAGTCTCTCAGAAGTCTCAGCTGAGACCACCATAGACGTATCATCGACAAACAAGGTTATTTTATCAGTTATTACATGTTTCGTTATATCGTTGATAAATAATAGAAAGATCAGAGGTCCCAAGACATACCCCTGAGGAACTCCAAGATTGATGTCATATTCAGAAGAAAATGTACTTTTTACTTTTACACACAATTTCCGAGATGATAGGAAGGATTCTATCCAATCTAAAATTATACCTCTAATACCTAGTGCATTAAGCTTACTACATACAAACGTTATATCTAAACAATCATATCAAACAATCAAATTCGCTCTTGATTTCTCTCAACCCCTTGATGCCTTGAAGTACACTCTCGGTTTTAAGGCACGAATTTCAAGGTCGGCTAATTTAAAACGATGATGTAGAAAAGAAGGGATTTTGTTAGTGGACCTGTACCCTAGCGCATTCGGAATTTCCCGTTACGGCGGGATTGCGTCCGGCACGGTGCTCAATTTTCGATTTAAAATGCAAAATACATGCATAATTGAGATTCAAAGTTTGCATTTGATTCGGCCTATTGAAACGATACATTTGGGTCACCGCACAAAAGGGCACAAAAAGCCATTTAAAAGCGGATCGAGTGCATTTCGAAAACACAAAACAAACCCGGCCCTGATTAAAATTTCGACGGGCGGAACTCTGCATTCCGATAATAATTATATTTTAGTGAATTTATAGTGCGGTTTTTAACTGTTGTAGGTGTATGACAATAAACGAACTTATTGCTGGTGTATTGTTTATGTGTGAAAATAAAAATTAACTGACCGTGATCGTTTGTGTTTGTTAATAATAACGTTGAGAATCGCCGCGTCCGAAATTCTGATTTAAACGCCTACGATGAAAATACAAAAGTGCATCGTTAAATAACGCGAACAGAAAATTTATATGTTTTATCTGCGCTAACGAGTTCAAAAGGTGTATAAATAACGTCATAAATTTTTATTTGCGCAAATTTCGTAGCGCGTCGCCCGTTTAAAAACAACTAACAATGGAGTGTGCAGCAAACAAAAAAGTTTAAAAAAAACAACAATCTATAGTACTTTACGGTCATAAAACAGAAAAGTTTTCAAGTCTGCAGGTCCAGATTCCACTTCGTTGATGAAATTTGTTTTGGCGAAATGAAAACAGTATGAATTTCATAACACCCGACGTTTACAATAGGCTTTGTAAATTTGCTCCGTCCATAGTAAAATATTAAAGAGAATACGTCGAAAAAATTCGAGTGCTGTGCATATTTGAGGTTTGCCCGAGATACTCGAAAGTTTCAAAGGTCTCCGCCCGTAAAACTTAGGCCTGTCAGTCAGGGGTTTACTCTCCCCTACTTTATGTACGCCATGATGTTCACAAGTTACTTAAACTTGTAATAATAAGAAAGTTTTTCCTTCGTGGAAATTATTTTGGGTCATGTGCTCGGCAGTGAAATGCAAAAGCCACGATTCCCTTTGTGCGTGAAAGAAAAAATATTCCTTTGATGTCCTTTGTTTCTCTAATAAGTTTTGCTCGATATTGCTAAATTAACTTTTGAGAAGATATTTTGTACAGTTATTTATGAAGTTTACCTCCAAGCGTTTTGAAATTCTTCCACTTCCTTTGTTTTCTCTTTTATCTCTTATAAAATTTCAAACATTAAGGGAATTTATAAGAACGAAATTTACTAGATAATTTGGCAGACACTTTTTATCGCCATCAGTTTGACATACTTTACCTTTAGGCGTATTTTCCCTTATTAAAAACAACAAAGCAATTAAATAGAATTAAGCGAGGCGTTCTTAAATATTTGATGCGATACGTTTTGTGTATGTATGTAAGTACAGGACTCGTTTCATGATATAATCAAGATATGTGATATTTTAAGCCAAACTCTGATAAATAATGTATGTTTCAATTTCAACACAGTAGATTATTTATTATTCAATTAATTGGCATCTCCTAACAACTAGTTGCCGCACGAACGTAAACTATTATTTATCATCGAAACGAAATAAAAGGGAAAACGAGGGGGTAAGTAAAACTGGCACGCGTGATCAAGTGCACTGCGACGCTATCTGTTACTTAATTATGATCTAAATACTGAAAGTAATAAAGGGAAAAATGCGGCGTAGCGTGCGCGCCACCGTCAGTGCTAGAAATGAAGGCTTTGTTTATACGCACGTGATAATTCGATCAATTTAAGCGGCCACCGTTTCCACCGTCATTAGCTTTATCAAGCTGCATATTTTCCAAATAACTAAATTATTGGCGGGGCAAGAAAATAATACGTCAAGCTTAAATGACAAAGATTAACAGAACTAACAAGGTTCGAAAAAACTATAAGTTTGCTGAACTTGTTTTTTGGACAAGCCTAGATCGGAATAGATTAATTAAAAGATTAGAAATCTTTCAATAAAGTTACGAGCTTTTGTTATTATGTAAGTGCCCACCTTATGTAAACGTCTACTATGGTTAAAGGGGAAGCAAGTTTCTTAGCTTCTGCTCACTTCACTTCAAGCAACTTTGACAACTATCATCCGTCTCATTTCAGTTTAGGAAGTCATCCTTTTTTTGCTTTTATCAAAAAGTGAAAACCAATTGATGAACTTTTCACGAATGTATTGACCCTAGACGTTGCAAACTTCCTCCTCGTTATGTGTAGCTTTTCACTGCAAAACAACTATTTTATATTTTTCTACCATAATCTTCTGTTCTGCGTCGGTTCCTTGGTTTTCTTCCACGTTAAGTCTTTTCTCTTGACCACCTCCCTGACATCTTCCAAATCTTTCTCTCTCCTCGCATTTTCACTTTGTAATAACTTTTTTTTGCTTCTTTTATCTTTTTCTTCTACTTCTTCTTCCTATTTTATGTAGGCTAGCGTTTTGTTTATCAGAAAATCTTTCATGAACATTCCTTCCATCTCTTTCTGTTTCCCACTTGTCTATTGTCTCTTGGTTTCTTTACCAATCTATCATCGTCCATTCTATCTATATGGTAGTTCCATTCTCTCTGACCCATTGTGATCCATTCCATTATTTTACATCTATCCCTTATTTGGTACTCTGTCCCTTCTGGTCTTTTTTGCTTTTTCTCCCAGTACTTTGATTTCAGTTACTTCTGCTCTCTGTCTGCTCTTAACCAATCTAGTCTCTGCTGCACAAGTAATAATTAATGATCTTACAGCAGACCTGCAGATTCTAGCCTTGACTTCTGCATTTATATATTTATAGTTAAGTTAAGTTAAGTTTATAGATGTGTGCCATGTCATTTAAATTTTTTTATTTGGTAAAAATTGGTCCGGGAGGAAGATCAGAGATCCATCCAATTATTATTATTATTAGTGTCGTTTGGTTTGATTAAGGCATGCTGCAATTCTATCGGCCTTGTTTAACTGATCTCTGGTATCTCACTATTTAGATCTCCGTAATTTATATTTGATGTTCCCAAGTATTTTATTTTCATAACCTGTTCGATTGTTGCGTTATCTACTACATCTTATAGGATATTTGGAAATCACCATAATATTTTTAAACTCTAATGTCATTCTCTGCAGGTTATCCTTATTTTCGCTACTAACATAGCATCGTCCACGTAGGATGTAATTTATGTTGATGATGTTCCATACTGTGTATATCCAACTCACTGATGATAATGTAATCATAAACAATTTAAGTAGCGACATCTTGCAATCGCTTTTTGACCAACTAGGCCTGAAACAGCTGTACAGAGCATGCTCGAGAAAGCTGCTGTAATCAAAACCGATTTGCACAAAATTTTTCTGAGATAATGTAATCCTCGACTATATTAAATAAGACAGGACTTAGCGAGTCGCCTTGTCTAATTCTTTTATTTATCTGTAAAGTTTCGGTGAGTATTATGAAAACCACCAGAGTTGTACCCTGCGTTATCAATCACGGAAGTTATAATCAACAAATGTTTCAGTATTATTTCCTTGTCAACGGTGAATAAGAAAAAAGGATGGAGTTGTACTTTTTATGTCTGATGATTCAACGCCAGACGCATATAATTTATGACGCAGTGTTCTACTCTTATGATTTCCTTAGTACCTATCCGATTACATCTTATTTTCATGTTATTGTTGGTATTATTAATCGTATACTAAGGTTTTGCCGGTTTTGGTATGTGCTTTTTTTTGAGAACTTATAACCTTATAAGACATCCTTAGACAAGCTTTACTGATATCGATAAAGCACATAAATGCTGATTTAATCAATTCCAAAATTTTTTCGCAGATTTGTTTCATTACAAACTATTGCAGGATCTGCCACTCCTAAAGCCCTGTTGTTCATCTTGCCATTGTATGATTTCATTCATCTTGTTGGCTATTATTTCTGTAGTTAAATTTAAGGTGTTGATACTCTACAATTTTCTGGTTTATTTTTGTCTCCTTTTTTAAACACTGTTATCTTCCATTCTACTGGAAATTCTAGTGTATTAAATATTCTTTTTATCAGAATAGTTAATTGTTTAAGGAAGGTTGTTCCACTGCATTTCAGAAGATCATTATAGATTCCGTCTTCGCCTGGAAATTTCCTGTTTCTTAATTTCGAAAGCACCTCCACGACTTGTTCTTCTGTAATGTCTATTATTTGGCCCTCTTTTTTTATAATCCATGTTTGGTGGGGTTGTGTATCTTTTTCATAAAGTAACTGGGTGAAGTATCGAACCCTTTCTTCACTTGATATTTTGTCCGCTGGTATGTACTCTCTAATCTCTGCTCTTTGATTTCTGCCATGGTGTCATATCTGTTTCTGTAAACTGTAATAATCATGGTCGAGTTGTATTGTAGAATAAATAAGCTTCTCTTTTCTTTTAAGTTCTGTAAACCATGGTGTTCGGTGTTTCCCTATAGAAGTTTTAATGTGTATTTGTAGCGAGTAGTCGCTATTTGTAACGACATTGTTTTTAAATAGCGACAAAGCGGCGATATCATTAAAATGAAGAATTTTTAGTGACTTGATCTGTAGATTTTTAATATTTTAACATATTTTTCTTTTTCTATTTTTATTTTGAATTTATCGAGTTAGTAGGGAACTTTTCAAAGAGGAACCAAGGTCATGGACGGCCGATTGACCTATATAATTTTTAAAATAAAGTACATACTAGTCTACGCTGGTGGCCAAGTAAATTGTTACACCTCGAAGAATACGTAACCCTTAGCGTAATATGAGTGGGGAGTCTTAAACCAATTGCAATTGCAACAATAGCCGTTGTTTCCATTGCAGGTCAATAAGGGCGAGCCTAGCACGAGGGGTATTAATGGCCACCACTGTACATGTAGTTTTATTTAAAAAAAATTGTGAAATATTTTATTATACTAGTATCTTAACATCTGTGCCATTTAATGAATTTAATGAATTTTTTCTACATATTTTCAAAGTTATTAGAGAAGTTGATGTATCAAGTCAAAACAATTGTGGCGACATCTACCGACAAATAGCGACATTTTTGAAGAACTGTGACGAATTCAACGCGGAAGGACCTGACAACACTGCAGTTAACGTAGACATTGCGCTAACGTAAACACCAAATTCACGTCACTGGATCAAATGGAACGCCCGATGATGTAAACAACCTGTACAACTGTACTCTCGATAACGTAAATTATTGTAGCGACAAGCAGTCGTCGATTTGCGCCAGCGATTTCCCTTGAAATTAAAAATATGAACTTGCTAAATAGCTTTTATTTTAAAGCATTAACATGAAATTTGTCGTACATATTTGCTATATTATGATGAAGAATAAAATCAACATGAAGCGCCAAATATAGATTATTCCGGAACGGCCTAGTGATAAAATTGTTCAATACTTATCTCAGAATTCATTAATAAAAGACTACCTGTTTAAATAAACTTTTTGATTCTAAACCCCCACGAAGTATTGAGTTTTCCTCCCGGAGCACCCTGTGTATGAAGATAACAACAAAAAGACGTCATTAATTTGTTTTGTCCAATAACTTATATGTATAAGAAATGTCTGAACTAAGAGAAGTCAAAGATAACATGAATCAAAAACCTCGGATGGCACTCTTCAAAGAAGAAATCTTTACAATATAATTTTTTTCATCACATTTTCTATTCAACAGTTTTAAACTTAAGATAGAAGAGAAGAGGTTGATTTGTGAATGACAAGAAGCTTTTTCCATGAAATTATTAATTGTTTACCTTTAAATTCACCATAAATCTGAAAAATTCGCTACCGAACGTTGGATTTAATTGTTCGACTTTAGAAATAAAATGGAATGACATCCTCAGTATTAACATTGGAATTAAATTCTGTAGTCTGTTGTAAAGACGTTCTGCTTTCTTTGGAAACTTCTTTTGCTACATTTTTTGTATTACCCAGTATTTGTCTGTTATGATTTAGTTTCTTTTTAATTAATTAAACATTAAATTTTGTTTGGCTACAATTCTTTGAGGTCATTTATAAACTACTACCTGTATATTTTAGCAATATTTTCGCCAAAATTGTAATTTTCATTCAATAGAGCTAATGCATGGAATTTTGTGGATGGAAATTGAAAATGTATTCTGTGTATAATTGAATAGGAAGTAGATTATGCTATGAATAGCAGAAAGAGATGCGAATTAATAAATTACACACTGGTTTACGTAATAAGTGCCGACCATTTTTATCCATTTACGTATTAATATCGAGTAGATTTAATTCGGGCTAAAAGCTTTTATGGTCGTAAATAATTCGAGATTCCAGCGCACGCCGTGTATTTCATTTCGGGACTTCATAAACATAGTCAATGTACCTGGCCGCACCACTTCTGCGCGCATTAAATAATTTCCTTGCCCTTTTTAATGGTCCGTATGTGCGCCTGACCCAAGGAGACCATAAATATCACTGAAACAACTAGATTTCGAATATAAAACCCACGTGGGTAAATAGACGAGGGTCGCCAAGAACATAAAAACGACGTCGTGGGGCGAAGGCCACAAGCCCCGCATAAAATATTTCAAACGTAAATTTTACGTTCACTGCGAGATCGATGGGGGTTCGAATTTATCCGTGGCTTTAATTTTTGTGCTATAGTTTTGATTGAGATATTTACGGTGATGTCTGGCCGTTTATTTAACGTGTGCGCGCGTGTTTTGCGCTGATGATGGGGGAAAAGGGTTACTGTTATTTATTGTTCTATTGTTTCGGCCGCCATATTTGCATGCGAGATAATTTTCGGTATTTTCGTTTTAAATTATTTTGCGAAAACAATGCACAATCGCATTTTACGTTTTTTGTGATGAACTTCTGGAAGCATATGTGTGCATTTTGCATGCACCACATTTATATTCTAATACTGCTGTGGCGTAATTGAAATGTCTGGAAATTAATTATAAAGTTTCTCAATCACGCTTTTGTATTTTCTTTAATACATAAGCACTATGCATTATTATTTATACCAGATTGTCTCTGATGTCGGTGTAATTCCCTGCACTTACAATTTATCACTGAAGCAATCAAAAAAATTAATAATTAGAGATTCTCATTATTTTGAAAAACATCAGCAACTTGTCTTTATGTTGGAATTCTTAATGAATTAATTTTAACATCAAAAGAAACCTGAATTGCATTTACTCTCGGATTTTTCAGAAATTCCTAACAGCAAAGAACAAAGAAGTCAAAGCTGTGGTAAACATTTAACGCCTCTCCCTGCATAAATCTATTCAAACCGAAATTTCCATAAATTTATTTTCGTTTCATGTCAATTAAACGTGTTTCTGAAGCGTCACCCCCCAACAACACCACAGTCAATTCTTTATTGGATTAATCGATTGGAGCGTTGACGTCAATGTGTGGCTTATAAATAGATTTCGATATGCCGTCTGAAAAAATTAAACAAATACAATCTGGTAACGTGACCGAAATAAATAAAAAAAAACACCCCGACGTTTGCTACAGACCACGGAGTAACTGGAGAAAGAAGGAAAAAAATATAATGCTTCGACTTCGAGAGGGGTCGTGATCTGTTCTCGCATTTCTTATATTCAAAGCGTAAAGGGTAAAGCCGGAATTCGTTTCGGCACGAATAACGGAGTATGCAATGTTTACCCTAACGAGGTAACAGCAGATAGAAAACATCGAGGCAATCTTTTTTCAATTTCCACCAAAGGCGAAAGGGAAAACTAGATCTTCTGTTTTATGAACTCGAAACCGAAACGTATCCCATTGCAATCTGCTATACGTGTCAACGAAATTCACTTCATGACATGAATTTCATTTCAGTGAATTACTAATTATACGTATCACAAAAAATCTCTTCTTTTTTTTTCTTTTCGATTATCCCATTCACTTCGTAATTTAACTCGGTACGATTCAAACGTAGCGAAATTTAAATACGTTCGGGCTAAAAAAAAAAACCTGCCTTTTGAATAAAATAATTTAAGCCGAGAACGTATCAGCGCGGATATGAAAGCCCACGAAAGAATATCAATAATTCAGGCGCTCGAGAAGATTAACGCGACGAGATACGTATTTTAAAAATTCACGTTTAAAAGATTGCCACCCCCATTATTTAAAATAACATCCCGCTGACCAGCCGACTGGAAGTAACGATTTCGCCGCTCGGGGGATTTCTCTTCTCTATAATTCTCGAACGACTTAACAAATCATTTTTATAGACAATATTTATACAAGGTATTGAAAACTTAATGAGAATTCGATATTCGCGTCGGCTGCGTTTGAAGTTTCATTTTTAATATATAACACCACAGCCTAAACGCACTTTAAATTTATTGAAGCGAATTTCACTTTACGTATACAGGGTCATTCACTTAACATGTAACAGTTAATACCTCAGTAAGTACAAGAGCAATCTGCTCGGTTGTTATATAATTTTATTATACAATTATTTGCTTTACTAAATGGCAACAACAATTACTTATTGTCAGTTCCGGTTTAATCGGAAATACATTCAGTTTTCTTTTTTTAAATATCTGTTGTAAAGCAGGTTTTCTTGTGCTACGAAATGCCACTAAAGTTCAAAGACTTATTTTAAAGCAAAACATTAACCTAATTTGTATAATTGAATTTGTACTTACTATGACATTGACTGTTACATGTTATGTGAATGACCATGTATACAGTTACTTTCATTTAAATGTAATGCCGCGTATTTGTTACCAATATTTCCCACAAAATTAATATTGATTTGATTATATTGCTAGGTATCATCGATGTTATTCATTATGTAACGGAAAGTTCTATGATTTCGTTATCTTAAATCTCGATACAAGGCAATTATCATGATCGTTCATCAATAAACCAAACACGAGGCAGTTATTTAATTCCCACAATTACGATTCGCATCATGATCTCTATCAGAACTAAAAAAATAACTTAATAAGGGTAGTAGGTAATCAAGGAGGTCTTGATCAAGTAAGCCGGGGGAAGTCGAAATCTCAGAGTCCGCTGCTATCTCTTCCGCTCGAAGAATTTACGGAAAGCGAGTTTTTTTTTTATTTTTGGGGTACGAAAATAATCTTCGATAAGGGTTAGAAGTTTTATTAGAAAAACAACGCCCCCGTTTTGCTCCGCTCGCGTAATACAATACGGCGATAACTACGGAATTTATATCGTGAACGGAATCCCCGTGCCCGATATGAAATGTTATAGAAGCAATAACAGTTCATTCGATGAAATCGTTCGCGTTATATTCTTTTCTATCTGCGCGACGCTCTTGATCTTATTACCGGCGGTAATGACGAATATTTACGGTCGTATTGTACAACGAAGGAGTTTAGATGACTGTTCTGAAAAGCCCTTGTTTCAAAATCGTTTTTGTTCCTAACATCAACTGAGAATTATCCATAATAGATATGTATGAACAAATACATAAACTTGCCAAATATGTAAGAACGCGATTATTTTTCTGAAGCCTTGGTTCATTTAATAACAAAGTCAAAATGCCGCAGTTTTACTCCTATCTTTGGAAAGAAAATATTTAAAAATTAAAAAAAGAACAAATTTTTCTAAATTTTTGTCTCTGATCTGAATTTTTTGCTTTAACTGGGAATTGTTCGAACAAAACCACAACCGTGTATTTTGTTTATTTAAAAATACATACAAACATAAAATACTGACTGGTTTTTTATAAAGAAAGAGCAAATTTTCCTTTGAGTAATTTAATATTTATGGCCCGAAAATTAATTCAATTTAACTGCGAGCGAGCACGTCAAATAAAAGTGCGCAAAATAAAATATTTGCGCAGTTGTTTAAATATTTCAGGAGCAGAACGAAGCGAAAACGAAACGGAAAGAACTCTTCACTAGCTTCTCATAGTTTATTATTAAGACTCCGTCTGATTAGAGTACTAGAACAATAAAAGTTCGGAATGGGAGATGATATTTGCCCGAGTAAATTTACTGCTGCCGGAAGATAAGGTCTTCATGTTATTTAAAATTAATTAAACTACAGCGTTCGCTCGGTTTTATCTTAACTTCGGCACTCGCTTAATTTACTTGCGTATTTTGCCGCGCACTTAGCGCTAATGCTAATAATTCTCGATGAACTGTTCCAGGGCCGGAACGGCCGGGCGTTAAATTCGAATTCGATAATAACGGCGCGTGTGACTCAAATTTAAACGTCGACATCAAAAGCTATCTTACACATTTGCTCGATAAAGCGCGATATATAACGGCTGCACAACGACGCATTCGTCCTCCATGATGAAAGGATTTGTGACGTTCGCCCCTTTTTTCATACCGCAGTCCTTTTATTTAGAGAAATATCATGCGTGTCGCATTAAAATCAATGGCACATACCGACCGGTTCGCTGCTGCTTTTCTATTCTACCAACGTACATTTTTTTTGTTATACGCTTTGATTTTTCTACACAGAATTTCAAAATAGTTTTTTTTTTTTTAATAATCCAGGATCCATTTGATTTTTTTTAATACATTAGAATTCAAAAGGAGAATTTCTCTTGCAATAATTATACCTACACTCCTATTATATTGACTGCACTACATTATATAATAATCTATGTAGGACCTTTTATAGACATCTTGGATATTGTCACTCAAGTACAATATATATATACATATTCGACCAAATGAAATACAAATAATATTAATTCATTGTAATTGATAATGTGTACATAAGACATTAGACATACCGATTGTTTCATCGAGACTTGAAAAACGGCGAAGACAGCATAGAAATAGTTGTATTATAAAGTAACTAAACCACGCCTCCAGTACTTATACGTGCCTAAAATAACATGCAATTGAAGATTTAACTTAAGTTTAAACAAACATAAGATATGTCGTCATCAGTCATACTGTTACGAATTTTATAGAACGCAGTCGTCATTTACAGTGGAAGGTCGCTTAGTGTGACTCCACATACAGTGATAAACCACTTTTTATGACGTAGCTGTACCCAGTGTTTTTTTTTATATAAATTATATAAACCTTAGTCCGTTTAGAATGACTTAATGTGACCAACTGCTTATAATGACATTCGGTTATTATGACATTTATTATTCAGCTGATCACCCGCAACCCTTCTTTGCTTACAATAGCATCACAAGCGCAGTCTCTCCTGTAGTGATTAATTACGCGGGCAAAATGAAATCACCCAAACATAGTAAACATGAAGAAGACATACATACAATCGAAGAAAGGGTGTCATAATTTGTAGACCGGAAACAGGCGGGGAATACCCATCAGCAGTTCTGTATTACTAGGAAAAGCAGTTTTTTTTGCTTCTGAGTTCTGTATAAATTTCAAACGTACGGCAGGTTAGATTAATCGTTTGAAAGTAAGGCACAACATAGTGTCTGCAAAAATAAGTGGAGAGTCACCGATAATGGTCACTAATTGGTTAACACCTGTGTGGCCTAATTTACGAAGACAAACAGATTTTCAACGCTGAAAAAACAGGTCTATTCTACAAACTGTTGCCAGATAAAACACTAAAATTCAAAAGGGAATCTTGTAAAGGTGGTTAACTGTCAAAAGAAAGTATAACCAGCTTTGTGACTGAGAATATGAATGACGTAATCAAGGAAAAACTACTGGTGATCGGAAAATCTCAAAGTCACAACGGAATTAGATCGATTAAGAAAGCAATCGAAGAGCATGGCTACACGTCAAAAATTTCCAAGAAATGGGTTCGATGGGTTCGTAATCTATAAGAAACAAGAAAAATATATATATATATTTTTTTTTTTTAATTAATAATTTATTCAACCAAACCATCAAGTTACAAATATACGCACTTAATCAATATTCTATCCTAGTGAAATTGACAAAAAAAAACCATTGGTACCCTATGAAAATTATATAAAGAGAAACAAAAGAACTTAACAGTACGTTCATTTGAAATCTAAGTATTAAGTTTCAATTGAGACATGCCAAAGTAAAACAGAAAATTTAAATTAAAAATTATTAAGATTGAACAGCCTTAAACTAACAAAATTTCTTCAAAGAACTTAAAGGTATGTGCATAATACATATAAGATTGTAACATGACAATAAGAAAAAAATTCGTAACTACGTACGGCTTTTCAAAAAAACGGTAAACAAGTAGAAAATAATAATATAGCAGATTACAAAGAATACACGCCACTAAGTCCTAGGACTTTTCAGTGGCGACATTAGTGAGTGACCATTAATTAGTTGTGTAAATTAACTGTGTAAGAGATCAAGAGGCAACACTACCTAAGGTAAGTATGTAACATTTGTGTTAGCATTAAACCTATTTACTAATCTAGGAATAATATGAAAGTCACCTAGAATTTACGCTGTTAAGGTTAGTACTCATAGTGCCTACTTATTATTTGTAAATTTAATAAATTTGATAATTTAATAACCTGGAATGACATATGATGAAAAGAAAAGAAAAACTTGCCGCTAGATATTTTTAAGAAAAGTTCACTCTCACGCACCCAGTAACCACATTTTAACTTTCTTCTTCACTTCACTAATAGTTTTTAGGTGTTGCAGAGTTCCAGGTAACATATTGAAAATTCGAGGGATTGTCACAGCAGCAGTCCGATCACCATATTTATTACACGTATGAGGAATAGTTAACGATCCTGCACTGCGACACTTAGTGTAATAACTATGTTCATTAATGTTTTTATAATTTGGTGAGTAATAGTTGTTTACTACAGTTATGTAGATTAGTAACTTTTTGATTTGTAGTATGTTTCCTGTTTCGTATGGGTTTAATACGTTTGTGGAGTATGGGAATAGTTGTTTAACTATACGATTCTGCAGAGCTTGAAGACGGTTTATGTGATAATCGGAAGCCCAACCCCAGACCGTGATACCATATCTTATTATTGATTCTACCAATGAGAAATAAATTGTAAAGAGTGTTTGTTGAGGTAGAAACGTTTTCAAGTAGTACAGGCGGGATGCAATTATTCTTAATTTTTTACATAGTTGGTCAATGTGTTCTTTCCACAGAAAACGATCATCTATTATAATTCCCAGGTATGAGTATGTGTTAACTTTTTCAATAAGTTGCAAGCATTTACAATCAGTTAGGTTGTTGTGTAAGCATGATGCAGAATGATGTTTGATTTTGATGCTTCTTTCCTTTTTCAGGTGAGGAGATGCTATATACATGAGCTTCGACTTGGTAGGATTGATGACTAGTTCTTTATCGTGAGCCCATCTTTGAAATTGATTAAACTCCCTCTGAAGAACCTCTTTGGCGATTTCCAGGTCTCTGTGAGTAGAAATGATTGCTGTATCATCAGCGTAAAGTAAATGGTAGCATTTGGTAAAGCAGGTTTTTATGTCATTCACATACAGAAGATAGAGAATGGGGCTAAGTATGCTCCCCTGAGGGACTCCACGCGAGATGTTGGTATTGCTACTAAAGGTATCAGAGATTTTCACACAGAATTTTCTATCCTTTAAATAGTCAGAGAACCAGTCAAGAATCGGCCCTCTGATACCTATTTTTTCCAGGTAGTTCAATAGGAATTTATGATTGATACAATCAAAAGCTTTACTAAAATCTATAAAAAGTACCAGTACGTGCATATTGTTGTTTAATTTCTGATTTATCAGGTCTGCAAAGTCGTTTAGTAGACTGAGGGTACTTTTAGATTTTTGGAAACCGTATTGCCATTTGTTAATGATTTTGAATTTTTCAAGGTAGGCCAAGAGATTATCACATATATATCTTTCCATTATTTTGTCAATTGCTGGCAAAATCGAGATGGGACGATAATTATTAAAACATTTATGGGAGCCCTTTTTGTAAATTGGCATTACAATTGATTGCTTTAATTTACTGGGAACGTGTCTGTCATCGAGTATGAGTGAAATTAACTTGTGAATAGGTCCAAGAAAGATGTTCATGTAAGTTATAATGTGGCTCATATGCATTTGGTCCATCCCTGGTGCTTTCCGATGATTCATTCCTGTAATAAGGCGTTGCAGATCTATAAGTGAAATGCCTTGAATAACAATAGATTGTAGTTGCAGATCATTACTTTGATTATCAGTAATCAGTTTTCTATTACAGGAATGGATAATGTTGTCAACCTGATTTTTAAATGTATTGACAAAATTAGTGGCAATATCAGTAGCGGATAAATTAAAATGGCTTAGTATAGATTTATCCGGATCAGCTTTTTGTTTTTTCCCGAGAACGGAATTAATACCAGCCCATGTTTTTCTAATGTCTCCTTTGCAATTAGCAAAGAGCTTATGGAAATGTTGTTTTTTTGCTTTTAAGATGGCTGCTATGACCTTATTTCGTTGTCTATTGTACAGGTTCCTGTAAAAGTTTTTATCATTTACAGGGCTGTTTTTCCAAAGTTTAAAGAGACGGTCACGAAAATGATTTTCTTTTATTATATCTGTTGAAAGCCAGTGTTTTTCATCTTGGTTTCTGTTTGATCTATTCTTGGAATAATTTCTTACAGTTGCATTATTAACAGCCTTCTGATAAGCTTGACTGATGTGATCGTACATATCATCTGCAGTGTTTAAATTTTTATGGGTACTAGGATGAAGAAGATTTTGTAGAATTTGTTCTAGCTTGTCATAATCAATTTTCTCTCTACAGGGAAATCTAGATTGGTCGTCTGGTGTTGAGGAGGTTATATCTATTGTGGCAACTATTGTATAGTGGTCTGATATAGTTGATTCTATAATAGTCCCAGAGGATTGGTTAATAAAGCCTCTAATGAAAATGTGATCGATGCAGGAGGTAATCAGTTCCTGATTTCTGAATTGTGCTCTTGTAATTTCGTTAATTTTTTTCAGAAATCCATGCGTTGCCAGGTCTTCATAGCGTGACGCTTCATACCGGTGTAGCAAGTTAATATTAGTGTCACCAATGATCATAAATTTGTTGTAATTCACATTATTGAGTAGATTCTCCAATTCATTTAAAAATGGAGCCTGATCTCTATTAGGCGGCCTATAAATAGCAAGAATGTTTAATAAAGCATCAGTATTCGTTTGCACGTTAAAAAGAACACCTTCCCAAAACCGGAAACTGTCGCAGATAATGTTTGCTTTTAGAGAAGATTTTGTGTAAATTAGTAAACCTCCTCCATTTTTATCATGTCTGCATTTATAAAATAATTCATAGCCTTTGATTTTGTAAAGATTATGACAGTTTGTCATGGTATCATGTCTTATGTTTATTTCGGTTAGTATAATAATATGTAAAATGTCTAAGTGATTTTTTACATATGCGTAGAACTCTTCAAAATGTGATGTTATTGATCTTATATTTAAATAAAGAACGTTTAGACTTATGTGATGATCTTTTCTTATGAAATTATTAAATTGAATCATGTCTTACAATGTTAGTGTTAAATCATCAGGGGGCCAAATTGCACTGTCAAGAGCCATGCTGTTGACAAATGTTTAAATTGATTAATTTATGAGTTCTAAATCCTCCTCAGTATGTATTTGTATGATTCTTGATTCTTCAGTTTTTCTTGCTAGTAGCTTACCCTCTTGTACCCACGAAAACCTCCAATTGTAAGTCTTAGCCCTAAGACGAACTTGCCAAAGTAGATGTTTTAAGAAATTGGGAATTTGCTCATGAATAAATATTTTATTTGTGCTGTTGTTCTTAAGAATGTCTTGATTGTAGATAATTTTGGATTTTTTGTTGTTAAGAATTTCTTTTTTAACTTTATTTGAAGTAAGTTCAACTATAATCGATCTTGGTTTGTTTGATTGTTTTTGTCTGATAGGAGAGCGAATAGCCTGAGCTATATCATCTACCTGTAGGTTAATATTAATTTCTTTAAAAATCTGTTTTACAATTTCTTCGGTGTTCTCGTTGTTAGATTCTTCAACTCCAAAGATTTCTAAGTTGTTTTTAATATTAACAAATTCGAGTTCTGTAATTCTCTTTTGAAGTGATTTTATTTTATTATTTTTTTCTTCCCCCTGTTTTTTCAAAAGCTCAATTTGATTTTCGTATACTTTTAGCTGTTTTTTTAAGTCTTCTTGACTACTCTCGACTTTCAATATTATGGATTTCAACTCTTGTATTGCCCCAATTAGTGTAACATCTTCCTCTTCTGTATCAGAAGAAACGATCTTTCTGGACTTGATTTGCCTACAATCATTACATCTCCATGATTCTTTTCTATCTGGATCCATACGATTCCAGGTTGGAGCTTTTAAAGAACATTTAAAGTGGAGTCCTTGATTGCAACCCTGGCAGTGCACATAAGCTCCGTCCCTTGGCAGCGCGAAATTACATTTTCCGCAATTCATTCCCGGTTCGTTTTCTATTGATCACTCCTCGTACCCCAAGAAACGAACTGGTTTGAATGTTTATTTACAAACGCTTCGCCGCTAGGGAAAAAAGCGGCCAGACAAAAACACGGGATCACCGACAAAATAAAATTCTTTATAGAGAATGCCAAATAATTATGTTTATAATTTTGTTTAATTCGTGTTGGTCACGCTGATTGATTTAATGGTTGAACTCTGCGATTTAAAAAAACTTGTGTCTCCCTGTAGATTTTTGTGATTCAAATGGATCTTCAAGTCCCAAACATACAGCGCTTCCCCGTAATTGGCAGAAGAACACGAAATAAAAAGTGAATCGTAGAGTAGACTGAGCCCACATTGGAGAACAATCAAACTTAATATTTTGCACTTTATTTGCGCAATTTGTTGAGTGGTAATTCGTGAAGAAAAGGTGACAAATATATCGGATAAATTATACAGCTCACCCAGACCACGTGCGCTCACTAAGGCGGGTCACACACTAACTACTACTTTTTCTACATTTTTACTACATTTTTCATTTACAAAACTTCAAGCCAACAAAAATAAAGTTACTATTCCAGTTTTGTTTATTTTGATATGGGGTACCTAATTACTAGTCATAAATCTGCTAGTGGAGTTGGAAATAAATTTTTTGGTCGTCAGTGAAGAATTTACTTATCTTTATTGTACGAAACGCAACCCAAACTATTTTGGCTCACCATCCTCATTTGAAAAGATATCCAATAGGTCGTAACTTGTATTTTAGCAAACTTTTAGCGACTCCTCATAACCACTGACGTCCCCGCTACCTCCTACTCTCTTAAGGGCAGCAATTTCCCGGCCCAGATCTCTCCACCGTTCACTTTGAGACATATGATTTAGGGTAATGGTTCAATCAGTGACGTAGCTAGAATTTATGAGGCCCCGCTGGGGCTATCATCTCATCCTCAAAACTGACGTGCCAAGAGTTCATGAGGCACCGCGGGGGCTGTCATATTATCCTCAAAACTATCGTACCTACCTATAGTCGATGAGGCTCATATGGAGCTGTCACCTAGAGTTCATGAGGAACAAATAGGACTGTCATCTTATCCTCAAAACAAATGTAAATACCTGGAGTTCTTGAGGCCACGCTGGCGCTGGGGCTATCATCTTATCCTCAAAACTGAAGTACCTTCCCATAGATCAGGAGTTATTCGAGCTCTTAAAATGAACTTTCGCAAAAGCCTTGTGCTGAAACAGATAGAGCATCCTAAAAGTGCGAGCACACTGTTTCCTTAAAGACTTATGACGCCTAAAACAAGATACCGATTTGTACAACTTTTAAGCTGTCCATGATAAGATTATAATGAAACTGTTAAAAAAATTTTCATCAGACAAGTTTAGTTACGAATTAAATAATTTCTTGCACACCAATTACCAAAATGAAAATTATTTAGTTTATTTACTATTTACTGCTCTCCGAATCTGAAAGCACTAAAGTCATCTACTATAATTATTAATTTACCATCATTCTTCTTCGACAGGTCATTATATCCAACATTAAGAATAGTAACGGACCAAATATCGATCCTTCTGGAAATCCGATCTTCGTAGTCATTGTGTCTGACAAACAAATTTGCACATCTACCTGAAGTGGGTGACAGCTTCTTAGCTAAACTATTCATGCAATAAGTTGTGGGTTATTGGTATCAGAGGCCGTTCTGATACCAAGAGCCCGCCCATAACTTATCAATCATAAAACTGTCCGTCCAAAGACTCAGGTCAAATCAAAGCATATTATTACGCGGCCCTTCCAGAATTCGTATTTGGGGATCGTATCCCTCTTAGAAAACATCGCTAGCTCAGCTCGAGGTACCTAGTGTTTTAGAAATAGGAAAATTTGTGCTAATCAAGCATCCCTCTCTTTAATGTTAGTAGAAAAGTGGAGCGCAGCTTCTTCTTAAGCACGCACTTTATTTACCACAACTTGTCTTCTCTGCTATCAACTATCTCTACTGTCTCCCTTAGCCTACCTGGCACCCTTCCCCCTTACTTACCAATAGCTGAGCCGTGTTTTTTTTCCGACGAATTATGTTTGAAGTCCAAACGAACGGTAACCGTGGGCCTACCACAACGAAAATTAGTCTGATCTTCAGTAATTAAGTAGATCAAAGAGACCCAGAAAGCTGCTATCCTTTTCTAAAATCTTACGAATTAACAGTTTGCTTTGCTGATTAGTAAACAAATGTGTCAGAGACCTTATCAACAGATTTATATTTTGCTTTAATATGAGCGTCAGATAACTGTGGATACCAAATTTTCCCATTTGTTGTAATACTGAATACCTCACGTTTTTTAATCTCTGGAAAATATATGTATGTATAAACCAATTGGGCTAAGCTACAACCGAAAAGAGATTTCAGCTAAAGATTTTAGGTACAATGAAATGAGTCACGATTTTACCATTAATATTTTAAATATGACGTTCTCTTACTTTTGCTTTTACGACCAGTTAAATGTAAATTGTTTTATTCTCATTTTGGGCATTAATCGAATGCTTTGCGAAATAATCCTCGTTTTGGTTTTCGACAAAAATAATAATCAAATCATGTTTAGAATATAGCAAAACTATTTATCAAAACGATTGAAAACGTGATCGCAAATTTTGTTCACAAAAAAATTAACTTTTTTTATAATTTTACAGAAAATTTGAAATGTTCATTCGGAACAAAGCTCTAGCAGAATTAACTTATAAAGTTACTCTTGCAGAACAAATACACACCTGTACATACACCACACAAAAGTGAATATGAACAATTACATTTATTGCCTATAAAGGCTACACTTGTATTTGGTCATTTACTGATGCAAAATTCACGTTATTTAACATTTACAACTACGTACTATAATTTTGCATTAAATAATAGGAGTATTAAAATGGAATTTACCTGATTTATTCTTTCCTATTCTAGCCGAAGGTCTAGATTTATTTAGTGTTTAAATACACATAATTTATTGAAGTTATCGTTATTCTGAATGGATAGACACCAACAAAGCTGAATGGCCTACTTGTAATCGTCATACCATCTAGTAACTTCACCAGAATTCTGGAAGATTTGCCACGTTCCAGTAACTCTCAATTTTAAATAACTAGTTTGTAATATAATCCAGAATTTGTTTTTTCCCAAAATATAAACAATCCAGTAATTGAACTATTTCTAAGGGAAAATTCACTCTGACCACGTCAGTGTCATTAAAAATGATTGTTAAACTTTTGGCGAAACTCTAGATTTATTTATATTGTAAATTTAATTCGATAAAGTTGAAACAAATGGTTACTGAAATGTAGGATTTGCTTTGTCTCAAGTGTCGGTATTTGCAGTGTTAAATCCTTTCACGAAATTTGTCATTAAAATACATATTACCGACCGTGTTAGAAGTCTGTGCGAACTGCAACTAAACGGGGGGACATTTGCTGGGAGTACCCATTGCATTGGAAAAGTTAATTTCCAATTTAGAAACAACTGCATTCGACAAGGCAAAGAGAACTTTAAGGCTGTAAATCCTTAACGTCTACAATATGCTACGTGAGCAGATTTAAACGAGATTGCCGTCGACTCCAAAAAAAAAAAAACGCTAAGGTTACACTTACCATTAATTTCTCTTTCAAATTTCTGCCTGACAAAAATACCCGTTTCTTTCAAGTCAATGCCCCATAGAATCGGTAGAGCAAAATTCTCGAAGTGCGAGATTGAATTTAATTAAAATTTTTCCGTCCCCGTGCCCAGTTTAATTGCGAAACGTCGTTTGTGTGCGATCAACCGAGGTAATTATTATTTATTTGCACGACAAAGGCCCGCTTTGTCATTTGAATTCGCGTGAAGCATAATATCACACACGAAAATTGTAAATTCATAACTTAATTAACCGCCAGCTAATTATCATGAGCGCGGAAAGCTGCGAACGGAGCAAACGACAAACGGCCTCAACGCCTCGACTTCAAAGTCAAATAAATTAACAGCTGAAATGTTATATTTGCTAATTGAATTGCAAGTCAAACTTTGAATGTCTGAACAGCTTCTTATTGTAAACAGTTTAACGCCCCTGCAATAACTGAAACTCGAACTATTTTAGAAACGAATCTGGAGAGAAAGAGAGAGCTCAAATTAGTGGTAGTGTAATGTGAAACTTATTTTGTATTCTCTTTCATTTCATTTAAATTTATTTTCAATCATAAGTAGTTAATTATTCAGTTGTGGCAATAATCGTACTCCCGTAAGGCCTAACGGAGGCTTATTACGAAACTCAATAGACTTTGATGTGATTACGATCAAAGTACCGGCTTCTAGCTGATGTAATTCAATCACTTTGATAGATATCAAACCTAAGTAATAAGGCTAGGCCAATTAAATGATAACTTACAATATCCAAGAGTAAGGATTGCCGACTCACAACTTAATTAAGAGCTATGAAAGGATACCGAGGATACGGAAAATTGCACAAAAAGTAAACTATCCAAATTACAAGAAACGAATTAATTAACTTAAGCCAACGGAAAAAAATGATAGCGAAGAATTTTAATTAAATATTTCACCACTGAGATGTACTAATTAGAGGAATACTTTAAAATAGAAATACTGCTTACAATTAGAAAGAAAAAAGTATAAATCCGAGAGGTATTGCGGAGTATGCGGAAACTGTTTGTTCACGCACAATTTAATATAAGGCAAGAAGAGTCGTCGTTACAACTAATATACAAGTTGTTTCGCGCACGTGGGACATCTCCAACTTCTATATTTTGTGTATTACGTACACATTAGAAAGATGTGTTACCCGGGCACACGATGCCGAGCCTGAGCCTGAGCTTCAACGTGCTCACAAAAAGAGCTACATTATCCGCACATGTGTTAACTCACCTAATCCCCACACGTATTTTATAACAAAGCTCGCGGCGCACTCTAATTTCCTAAAAGGTCTGAGCACGATCAACGAAAATTATGTCCGGCGAAGAAAGCGGAAAATTTACCGTCACGATCCGTGAAACGTTCGCGTACACACGAACCCAAAACTCAATTACGGAATTGCATTTTTAAACTTACAACCTGTCACTTTCAAGTATTGAGAGATATTGATGCATCACATTATTTATAAACTAAAAATATCTCTGCGTTTCAGCAAACTCCAACTCATTTTTGAAATACCATTGGATTAAGTTACCCATTTTGGAGGTTTCCTCAGAAATTTTCATTTGGAAACCTGCCCCTTATTAATTTTCTTTTGAAAAAGACGCCCATCCTATTCATTTTCTTAAAATCACTTACCTCTTTATACCATTTAAGAAAGACTCAAACGTGACCTTTTCCAACTTCATATTGGCATAAATAACCAAAAACTTCAGCTTTACCCAGTTTACCCTTTTTAAGTAAATTGAAGCGTGGTACTCCCAACTCAAGGGTCTAAGTGCCAAATATTGCTAAATTAGTATTTTTCAGGGATCTATGTGCCTTGCTGCACACATTAGAAAAGGTTCTAAGTGTCTATCTGATGTGGAAATATTTTGCATACTTATACATAGATGACTCTCTCTCTCTCTTGCGCGCCTTCAACAACAAGAATAATTTTCCTTAATTTTCTAGGAATTACATTTTTGGCACTTAGACGCTTTGGGAATACCATGCTTCAGTTAATAAAATTCTTCAGAGGTAACGTGGTCATCAGTTTTTTATGCACCTATAAACGTTGGAAAATCAGAAATTCAACCTTCTTTTAAATCGTATATTTAAAAAAAAAACTAATGTTTATTTTGTTCGCAGTGCCCGAAAAGAGTTTGGTACTGAGGAGAGTCAGCGCTGACGAAGACTTCATGAGGGTGCAATGTACGGCAGAAGCAGTTTTCCCTAAGCCTTTAATGATACTTCGTTCGAAAGGAAGGTAAATAATATTAAAGCAATTCAAGAATTAATGCACCAAATTATTGTTGGTAAATATCCTGTTAGTAACAAACACTGAGTCAAAACACAAAGCTGATCTTAATATGACGGGGTTGCAAAAAAGTGATCAAATGTTTGTTTTATCGTTTCTGCATATAGTTTTTTGATAGCCGGCGCTCTTTATATATCAAATAAATTTTGGTCCTCTTTTTACCATACCGTTATTGTATAAATAATTTCGGGATCGACGAAATTTCTACTTATCCTTCTCTCTTACTTACTTGCATCTTACGAATTATTGCATTCAATAAAATTCTATACAATTTCTTAAAGCGAATATGTTCAAATAAAACACTGTACCTACATAAATTTTAGAAATGCAATAATATAAAGAAGAATACGAAACGTTTACATATTATATAAACAAACAAAATAAAAACACAATCAATAATTCAATTGGAAGAGAGAAAAAGCGGCATTCTGTATCACATTTCAGTTTTTGTCTCTTATTTAAGACAAATTTATGGTTAATATTTTTTAAACAGAAATTAAATGCTATACTTAACTATTATCGTAAATGGCTCATTCTAGGGCTCTCTGGTTTCATTCATTATATAAACCTGTAAGAAGAATAGTAATGAAGAAGAAAGAGATTCATCAGAAATAAAATATTTTGGAGATTTTTAAATTGAAGATTTTAGGAATTAGGAGGGCACTTTCAACATCACAAATTAGGAAGCCGAGGGCGAGGCTATCGAATCCACACTCAAAGGGGATCTTTTTCCTCGGTCGATAAAATATGTTTTGAAAGGATTGATGAAATTATTATTATTATTATTGCTAATGAAATTATTAAAATAAAAGAACCTCTTGAAATTATAATGAATATAATTTATACTATTTCTAGATGATTTGATTAGACGTCAAATATTAAAACGGTTTCTCATCGCGACTACGAACTTAAGAAACTTTATTTGACTGACTGCTATCCTGCTAGAACTGACACGCTGTTTCGGAAGTTAAATATATTATAATTATATTGTACAAATATCTACCTCATCAGCAGATTGATATATATAAAAATAATCAGACAACATTAACGAAGTGTCCAATATCAAGCTGCAGGCTCAAATCCAAAATTTTGATAAAGGAGAAAGGATTATTTAAGTGACGAATAAGAAAGTAGTTCCAATAATAACGTGAATTCCATGGAATCCTGTTGCTATGAAGAATGAAGATTCATATACTGCATCTGCATCTGCAACAGTGAATGGTGGGGGTTCCTCATATTCGTATGTCTGAAGAAGAGTAAAATAAATTCCTAAAATAACCGTAACCGAAAGACCTTGAGTAATTTGATTAAAGTTATTTTCAATTAATCTATTTCAATTAATCTGTGAGTCCTGAAGATAGGAGAATTAGGATATTAAGAAGGAGGATTTGGTGGTCAATTTATTCCTAATTCAATTGAGGGATTAACTTTTTCGTGGAGCAGTCCTCGGAACGATGAAATAAAGAAAAATACTTCTGATGTAGTAAGTAAAATTATTCCTCACCGTAAGCCTGTAGTAACTACATATTTATGTATGAAGACCTTGAAATGTTCCTTCTTGTGAAATATTTCGTCGTCATTAAAATACGACTAAACTGGTAATTAAGAATCCAAAAAATAGTAAATTATTGCTGTACAAGTGGAATCATTTAATAATAGGGTAGGTGGGGGTAAAGGTACGCACCTAACTGTTTCTTGAACCTGTTTAATAAATATGGTTGGGAAAAAAATTGTGAAATTATAGGTTGATTCTTTGCGTATCATGTGCCATAGGTAGGAAACTCTATTGCTGACAGAAGCTTTAAAATTTCAATTTTCCGAAAATTTGTATTTGCGAACGTTTGCTCCATGAGATGGGGCTGTAAACAGCCATTTCTTATTACTTTTGAGCTCTTTACTAGTGGTTATTCCTAGAGTATCATACTCTGAAAAATGAAACAACACAAATAAATAAGGTACCTCCTCTTGAATTGTAGCAAAACTGAAAGCTGCCAACTTGGTAGGTACCTAGATAAAACTACCACGACTAAGACATGAAAAAAAAAGAAAAAAGTAAAGTAAAACTAGGTAAAATCATAATGACTAGGTAGGACTGAAGACAAGAGATCAAACAATACCAAATTAGAAAAGATTCGCACCTTGAGAGAAAAGGTACGCATGCGAATCTTTTCCTCTTAACACGTCCCCGTTTTAATGGTTGCCAAAAAACGTGACTTGTTGATTCCACTTTCGGGAAGACAAAAGAAACTGGCATGCAAGATGATGTTCAAGACGTCGACTTTCATAGGATTGGTCAGTATAAAGCCTAATCCCTGTTAGTAGATGAACAGAGCATGCATAAATTGATCAAAATATTAGATGAAAAAGGTGAAAAATGAACTTATCGCACTTTTACCCCCAACTACCCTACCGGTTATAGTAATAGCTGCTAGTGAGGCACCTACAAGATGAAATGGGTGATTCTTATGAGACATTAGGTTACTTCTCTTGAGTATAAAGATCTTAATGCAGCAAATACATAGGATTGAATAATTGCAACAACTGATTCTAGAACTAGAAGAAACATTTGAGTAAGAGGATGAATACAAGAGAGAAAGGAATTACAGGACCTGTATTACTAAGTAGGGTTATAAAAGGTGACCTGCAATTATATTTGCAGCTAAACGGACAGTTAATGTTACAAGACGGATAATATTTCTTATAGCTTCGAAACATACTATAAAGTGTATAAGAAAAGAGGGTGTTCCTTGCAATTGCCCATGTTTGTTTTCTTAGCCCATCCACTCAGTAATGTAAGTGTCCATTTATCATATCAGCATTTTCCTCAAGATTTTTGCAGCTGCAGTTATTCTTAGAAGGAACACGATAAGAGTAACATACAATGCTCACTTATTCGAGTTTTGTCACAGTATATTCATTAATATACGATATACATGATAATATATATGATAAGTATACTCTGGTTTTGTTGCAATCATTGCGCAATGTGCCATGTTTGAGTCAGATTCACAGACTCGTGTAAAGTTATTTGTATGGAGGTACGAGTAAATAGGGTGAATACCATTATCAATATATGTACTTAACATGTAAGAATAAAATATAACAAAAGGAACCGCACCCCATTAGATGTGTATTATCACGTTTGTCCTAACAATGGTCGGTGTTTAGATAAAATAAAAATGTAAATTAGATGTAAAAGTTTGGCGACCCTTTACAAGTCCAAGCGATAAAAAAATGTGCGCTCCAGAAAACGGGTGCGGCGGTATCTGAATTGCTTAATTAAGGACACGTCCCCCCCCCATTGTGGTATATTCGCGTACAATAAGATCACTTCAACAGTTCGAAACAAATAATTATCAAAGTTTCCGCACTAAATCGCACGGCAAACGTCCGCCTTCTGGTATTGATACGCCCCAAACGTATTAGCGAAAATTTGCAGATTCCGTTTTGGAACCGAGCCGGGAACATTATTTCGCGCGGAGCGACCGAAACTTTGATTATTTGCCGTGTTTATGCAATTCAACCAGTCGTATAATTTCTGTGCCATATGCTAACCTTGCATTAATTAGCGCGTTTCCGCTCAAGTTATGCGACTTCGGATTATATTGCCGTGTAAATCTGGCTCGCCGGATTTAAATACTTAAATCAATGTAATTCCCGGACTATTCCGTTTTCGCTTGCAGTCGCTTGCGTAAATGTTTTTCGAGCAATAAAATGCTTTTTATTGCCTGTTGCGCGCTTTATTTAATTTCAGGTGGAATTGTTCAGTCGCTCGGTTGTATAATTGTTTTTAAAATTTTCAAAAGGTTACTGAAAGCATGAAAGGAAACGATCAGAAGTTGGACAACAAAGATAAGGTCAACCTTACACTGTTTTTTTACTACAAGTCATATAAATAACTACAACTTCTCGAAACTGAAGTGCTTTCAGATAGATGACGTTAGCAAATAATTGCACAATTCGACAGATATGTCAAGCACTATTACCGAAACGCAAAACTTTTCGAACTATCCTTGTTCCTTGTATAAGAAAAAAATTGTAAGAGTGTATGTATATCTAATCCAAATTTCAACTCCAATTTATTAATTTATATAACTTATCAGGAAAAGTATACAAAACTTTATATATAAATTTTAAACAAAAGTTTAAAATACCTTCGCCAGTTAATTAATAAAATCTGCACACTGCAGTATGTACGAACATTTTCGGAATACTCAGCCTTTTTCACCGTACACACTTTTAACCAGGGGAATAGTTTCCGAGAAATTTTGCTGCGCTGACAATAATTAGAACTGCAACCATAAAGTTGCTTTAGTCAAGTAAAATTAACAGTAATTTCAGTGAAGCAAAGTTCGAATTATTATAGCGGTTACTAACATGCCACAAGAAATCACTATTAATATCAAAATCACGGAACTTGAGCACTGCGTCATCAATCATCGAAGTTACAACCGACAATTATTTCAGTATTATTTATTTCTTAACGGTGAATGAGATAAAAGGATGGAGTTATGCTTCTTATGTCTGATGATGCAACACCAGACTCGTTTTATTTATGACGCAGAGCTCTTCTCAGCCTCAGCACATAAAAAGTTAATAATATTTCGCGGTGCAACAGTACAAAACAAACTCTTTGGTATTTATCAACTATTTATATAAGTGTCTTGATTATTATGAAATAAATTTGGATATTGTTCATGTTTGTCAATCAGAAATTTACTCCCCTCGTAGTTAAAAAAAATCCTTATTTTGAATATTGTATCCTTAATGACTCAGTGCTTGCGCTGGAAATTTGAGGTTACCAAACACGTGACTCCGCGATTTCATCCCCTTTCTGTTTTCGCAATTAACAACTGGTACGTGTTCTGTTTACAGCACTTAGCCTATAAATTTGTCTGCCCCAGCCCTACCAGTGCACCAAGATCTTATCGGAAGAAATACTATCACTCGCGCCGTCGGATAGAGACGTAAAAGTGCACCTACCTGTACATACATAAAGCCGACGCTCATAGACTCGCTCGACGCTTGCAAATAGTACGGCGCCGTAAATTTCATCTTTTGTTCTGGGATTACTTCTTACTTGCAATACATCGAGCACTTAATAGGTTGGAGATATCAGTGGATAATAAATTCCGTTAATGGGAGCAGCAGCCTACGTTATTACGTTATGTACAGCGGGGATTATATGTTTTATCTGGACGAAATATTTGCAACGCTTTGAATTTATAATGGCTTTATGGTGTAAACGAATCATTCAATTAACGTATGTGCCATTCACGAGCATTTAGTTTCGTTTGAATTTCGAGCTTAATTCTGCTTTTATAGACGGACCCCTTCGTCATTGTCAACTAGATTGTGAGGCAACCGGCCTTTCTGCTCTGCTTTACTGGTTGCCTATGTTGCTGGGTGTAACAGTAATGTAGTATTTGCTTGGGAAAAAATAAAATTAGAAGTAGAAATTCCTGCCAAACATACATACATATTTACTTTAAAGGACGACTTCATGTATGCTGAAACACATTTTAAAATGTAAACAATAACTCCAGCGCGTTTAAATAAATAATTCACCTGTCAACCTATTTTACACTAGACATTTGCTTTAGTATGTGTCCATTCCGCAAAAGTAAATAAAGTATATTACAGTTTAAATTCATGATAAATATTTCCTTGCAGTGGTCACAGGTTGGCGTGCGTGAGTGTATTTATTTATTTATTTGTTTCAATCAACATTTAGGCAAGTCTTTTACGGTAAAATGTGTTTGCCCGGGGATTTTTCCTTTTGTTGAATTTAATAAAATGGCGTAGACGAACGGATAGCAATAAATGTTCTCCGCTTCCTCCTACAGCAATGTGTTCGTCCATGACAATTTATTTTTATTGACTGGTTGTATACTCAAGTGTTGGTATGTGAAGTGTGTGGTTATGTTGAGGTCAGGGGGTGATTTTATACTGGTTGTTTGGACCAAATTGCTCCGCATAGGACTGGACGACCGCGGCCCAACCCTTATCTTTTCACACACTACTGACTCTACGTCCGCCAAATGAAAGGAATCCCTCCCAGAGAAAAACACTTTCAACGAGGAAAAAATGAAATTCCCGCAATTTATTGCATTATAAAGTCCGCGCGAACGAACCGATTCCTCGTTTTATTTTATTTTATTTAATGGCGTTCTATATTTTCGAAAGGTTTAATATTGTTTAGTGTTCTTGCTTTCACTCGACGAAATTGGAATTGATGTTAAAAGTTGACAAGTTGTGATGTGGGTCTGGAAAGAAGACGAAATAAACTTTTATGTAATAAAGTTTGCTTTATTGCCGGCCTAGAAAAAACTTCCGATCATTTATAATATTTATGCCATTAATAAAATTGTATTAGGCATTGTTCTGCAAAGCGTTGATGTTCTAATAATGATTTATTACTCAAATAATTATTACTCATAAAACAAATGTATTAACAACCACAAAGAAACATAAATCACTTCAGTAATTTAATGAACAAATCTTTTTTACGATAAAACAAGCTCACAACTTCCACAAAAATTCATTCATATATCAGATCCAATAATTCTTTTACCGTTAAACTGATGTAATTATTTAAGTATATGTAAATAAGACGATATACTTGCAAGTGTACATGAACGAATGAATTCATTTGCAAGCATTTTTTTCTTTAACTGAGAAAAATGCATGTCTAAATATGTACATAACGTTTGTTTCATTAAAACTTGAAAAACGACAGAGATAGGACAGGTTTATTATAAAATAAAAGACAAAAAGCGAAACGCTGTGCCATGCCACATCTACTTCGCTCTATATTCTAGACTCAATCAAGGTTTACATAAAAATCAAAAGATACAAGACGAGAGTCCGCAGAATATCTGCATACGTTTGCAGCTTACAATGGAACATATAGTATACACCACTACAATACAGCTTGAAAATGACATACATTAGGATTTTAAAACGAGTACCATAAAGGTCCAGGACAGTTCATTGCAAAACTCTCTCTCTCCCTCTAGGATATTCACAGTATTAATTGAAATAGTATTAATAATATTCTTTATTTTCAAAACTACTGTACATTACAAGTTTGAAAAACGTCCACGATTAAAATAATATATTTCCGTGTAATTTCATTAACGAAAAGTTACCTGAATTTATATTAACTTAAATATTCTTATAACTTTTGACCTTCATCTTCCGTTATTTCGTGAATGGTTATTCTTTGACTACGTGAAAGATATCATCTGGATAAATAAGACAAACAAGGTCGGTCCTGTATTACCACCTTGAGGCACGACTCTCGTGATTTCCAACGATCTGAAAATTTCTGTTCCATTATAACCTATTCTCTAAAATGTCTGTGTTAAGTATAATTTTATCCAAATTAAAAATCCATCTTCTTATGCCACAGTGGCAAAGTTTTGATAGGAGACGTCATGATCTAGGGCTAGTGAGTCAAGTATGATCCTGCAATGAGCCTCAAGTAATATTCCCAACTGTGGTATGCTGGTGGTAAAATCTATCAGTGGTCGAATATACATACGTACCTACGTACGTAGGCAAGAAATTTTCCAGTTAACAATGAACAGTTAATTATGTTTGCGAAAGATTTCTCAAACGGTTCATATTAATAAAAACGTGGGGAAATTGTTACGTTTCATTGCGTCATTTTTGTACTGCTGAAAAAGTGCTCTGATTAAAAAAGTTAAATACTTACATTCATTTGAATAAAATAATTAGAAAATTATAAATTTAAAAATGCGATGCAGTAATAAATGGAATTACGAATTTAAAACCAGCATGCCTTCGGGATATTTGTTCATTATAACTGAAAGTTGGTTTATTATAAAAGCATTTTTAGAAGAAAAAAGAACGAGTTCGGTAACATCCTGTACATGGAAATCAAAGAGAAACTTTTAATGATTCGCATTAGTGAACAAATGAACTTACAGAATGTAACTGTCTGAAGTCTTCTGCAAGAAATGAAAATTAATAATGCTTCGGTTATTATTTTCCTTACTTTAATATACGGAATATAATGTTTTTATTCATGTATGATGCTTATAATTTTTTCTTAATTATTATTATTGGTGAAACACAGCTTAATGTGTTCGTTCGCTAACGATGTCCTGGACGCGGACGAAACCAGCATTCATAGAGATATGAAGGAGTGCAGTGTAAGTAACTGCTGTCCATAATTTCGCAAACTGTAGAATTAAGCAAAAAACTAACAGTGTTAAATTTATTGTAAAATTTTAAAAGGACGTATAAGTACGATATCTAGTTTTTTTTTTTAGATAAATCATATTTGCACATGGGACAAGAGGTGGCGCTCTTAAAATTCCTTTTTAAAATTGCTTTCTTTGTCGAAGACCTAGAAAATACTCCAAAAATATTGTTTTTAATAACGATGACTTGAAGACGCTTTTATGATTCGCCCATAGATGGCGTTCACTTTGAAACAGTTCAAATCTCTCAATTTTTTAAGCAATTAGTTAGTTAGTTGCGCCAAAAAGTTTTTCTTAGGCTGGATTTCTCAGTCCTAGTTTAACTTTAAACTCCTGTTTATTCCCATGGTAGCAATTACAAAAACAATTGTTCCTATGGAAATAAACAAGAGTTTAAAGTTAAACTAGGACTGAGAAACCCAACCTGAGTGTTTTCGTTAAACTCGCGATTTTTTAAAGTGAATTTTATTTTAGAAAAATTTAGGTAAACTTAATTTCCACATAGACAAAGAGAGGGCGTTCTTAATCTTTTTTAAGTTGCTTTCTTCGTGGAAGATCTAGAAAATATTCCAAAAATATTGTTTATAAAATCACGAAATTTAGTAGCAAATTTACTATTAAATTCCCTTTCAGAAGAAGAAAGTAAAATCGCCACAGAATTAAATTATAAGAAAATGTAAAACGAGGGCGCAAATCAATTTAAGGAAATAATAATAATTAGGCGCAGTTATACACTGCCAGTTTTATTTGAACAATTGTTGTTAAAAGTTTAAGCTTTGGCTTAAAGTTAAGCTGGAATTGTACAACGAGGCCTTAATGAACTCCGACAAACACGAAATGGTTTTAACGACAGTTTAGGTGGCGACATCTCGCGGCCGATATTCAATCTAAAACTGTGTGAGAATTCACAAATAGCAACCAACTTGCTACATAATAAGCCATCTCACACATAAAGAGGCCAAACAACTTCGCTTTAAATAAAATCAAATGGCGAAAAATTTTGAAAATTTATAATTTCGGAGAAATCTCACAGATGGCGCCACTAGACCTTCGCTTTAAATAAAATCACGGAAAAAATTTCAAAATCCAAAAATTAGTTCGGAGAAATCTGTACAGATGGTGCCACTGAATTTTCGATTTTAAATTAAAACAAATGGCAGAAAAAATTGAAAATCACGAAAGTGGTTTAGGGAAACCGGCACAGATGGCGCCACTGAATTTTCGCTTTAGATTAAGTAAATCAAAAGGCAGAAAAATTTGAATATCACGAAACTAGTTCGGAGAAATCTATGCAGATGGAGCCGATGAATTTTCGCTTTTAAATTAAAACAAATACCATAAATTAAATCAAGAGGCAGAAAGATTTAAAAATCATGAAATTAGTTCCGAGGAATCTGTACAGATGACGCCACTGCATATTGGTTTTTTAATCAAAATAAATAGCAGAAAAAGTCGAAAATAGAGAAGTCGACATAGATGGCACCATTGAATTTTCGCTTCAGATTAATTCAATAGACAGAAAAATATGTAAATTTGAAAATCACGAAGTTAATTCGGAGAAATGTTTTTTAAGGTGCTTAATTAGTTGGTTAAAGAACCTGTGATCCGGCTCGAAGGATCAAATAATTTATTGTCAAATATCAGAGTCATTTATTTATGAATTAAGTGTTATTTACTAGATTTTTAAGTTTATTAACGTTTTATCGCGACATTCGTTATATCCTTTCCAGAAATTTCTTTTTAAAAAAGAAAAAAAGCCACGACGAAATTAAACAACGGAAGGAAAACGAAGAAAATCGTTATTTAAGGAAAAAATGAAAGGATCTTAAGAGAATAAATTTGACTATGACAATCTTATCTTTCAACTTGGATAAAACGAACAAGGAAGATCCTACTCGAAGGACCAAACATTTGATTTTCATTTTACAGTTTCGGTTTCTCTTGAAATTTCTTTCACAAAAAGAAGAAAAAACCATCGCGAAATTAAATACATGAAAAGATAACGAAAGCGATAACTCCCAAAGTCATTATAAAAATCGAGACTCAAACTCTAATGTACACCGTGATCAACAATAATTGAAGTTTGTATCTGAAATATTTCCAAAATCATTTTGCATTTATGCATAATTTAGGTATAATCAAAGACATGACTTTCTACTCAACGCCGCGCCGTGCGGACAATAAACTACTATTGCAGAACGGCACATTCAATCATTGTTGATCACACTGTACAATTGACTACAAACTTATGTATATCTTCTGTTTTTGAAAACATTTTGTTGCAAACTTCAAACGTAACGTAAATGTATTGTTTCTTTTGGAAATTTCTTCCCCCAAAAAGGAAAATCATCTCGAAATTTAAAAAAAAATGTGTTTCATAAACTGATGTCACCTGAATGAGTTCAGAAATTATCATACAGTTAATGGTGTACGAGCCCTGCGTCAAAAGTATTCGCCTAGCTAGCATAGCTGTTTTTGAAAATAAAATCATTATTAGAATTTAAATATCAAAACTTTTATTTAAAAATGAATAATTCCTATTTATTTATTATTATTATTCTTGAAAAATAATCTACCACTGAGTAACTTATTAACTGTCCCTTCTTTACCAAAGAGAGGTAGGCGGATACTTTTGACGCAGGGCTCGTATAAATAAAATTGTAATAAACATACAATTAAGTTATTTAATTTTTCCAATTTCCGGAAACTAAATTTTCGTGTTTCAAATAAAAGCCTGAATGATTACAGAAACTTAATTATATTTCGCTGTCCTTTTGTAGTGGTGCTGTGTTTACATCGTCCAAAACAAAATGCCCATATTTTATTATATTATTCATCAAAATTTACTTTTTGAATCATATTTGCAGGAAAATCCCCACAGGGCCGCGCAAAAACACAATTCCGACGGAAAAGCGAGCTCCTAAGAGAGAAAGAACAATGCCCGACCGTGTAACGTTTCAGGTCACTTTTCATGTTGACCTGCTGAATTTAACATGCGTCCAGGACGTTTGCATAGATATGTAAACCCGTTTTGGTGCACGTATTAAAAATTGAGTCCTGCACGACACCGACCGTCCTGCGTTTTGTTCCAGGGAAGTCTCAGAAACGGAAGTGAAAGTGCGGGAGAGGGGGCAGCTGTTTGACATCACAGCATCCGCCGTTCTGCCGGCCCTGCAGGACCCAGAGGAGTTCTCATGCGAGCTTCGGATCCCCGAGGCTAACTACACCAAGCGTCAAGAGACTGTCTTCTTTCCCGGTAAGCAGCGGGAACCCTTTGCATGATAAACTTTAATGTTTGATGCCGGCCAATTTTCGGCTTCAATTTTTAAACAAGTTTACCTAAAGGCCTAACTTTTTGCCTCAAAGAAATCTTTGAGACAAACATGTCAAATATGTTCTTCTCCTCCTAGTTAAAAGACAACCTACATGCTAAAATTATTTTTAAATGTACTGTGTGTTCAGTTTTCAAATACCAGTATGTACAATCAAGGATATTAAAAACGAACACTCGAAACTTACTTAGACACTAACGCATGATAGATGTAAGGTTGGTGTAATTTTTTTGTTCTCTTTTAACTATCATGTGATATTTCCCCCCAAAAAAGTGCCTTATATTTTATTATGAATTTTGATAGAACTTTAAGAAAATATTTCTCTAAATCAAAACTTACCGCCATATAGCTGGTTACCATCATATTTTGAATTTTATTCAAAATATCAGTTTAAAGAAAATTTTAACTTTGTTTAAATATATGTACATGTCTGTTTGACTAAGAATAAATCACACAGGCAAGAGGTGGTAGTAGTAAAAACACGTTCCACAAAAAAAAGTATATACAATTCTGTTCGGCAGAACAGTGTATAAAAAAAAACTTACCACTTGACGGAAGGGTATTTCTGTTAACTCTATATTGCATTTTTGTTGGCTTTGAAGTACGTTTGTGCTCGTAAAGATTAAAATTCTCGGCATTTGCATCGCGCACAGCTGAAATCGGCACGATTCCCGCTTTATATTCGTGACAAATGGGGGAAATTTGAGTCGCTCGTTCGTATTAGTTAAAATCCAAATTAAGAAACATTGCCGCCGGCATTCCTGATGTTCGCCGCTATAATTCAGCGCTGGAACTTAATTCCGGAGTCATGGAATTTTTATCTTATTCCCCAGCATTAATGAAATTATTAAAGCGGTTAAGCAGCTCTGCCGTAAACAGCAATCTCTTTCGACGCTAAGGTAAATCTCAGGCAAGGTTAATGTTATTAGATTCTTAGTATTATGTTTCGTTGGTCGTTAAAAGGATTTATCCTTGAGAAAATTTAGTTTAAAAAAATACTGCTGAAATTAATTATAATTTACAAAATCTTTTGTATTTATATTAGTTTGTTTATTAAGTATGAAAGTCACAAATCTGATAAATTTGTAATTTATTATACTCAACACGAATTAGGTGTAAAAATTTTTATATCTTCAATCGTTTTTAATTTAAACATTTCTTAAAAGAATCACCAAAAAAAGGCTCAAGTTGAATTTTTCTCTCACACTTTTCCATTTATTAATTTATATCTTACGAATTTATGTATTCAATAAAATAACAGAATTTCTTTAAAAATATAAACAATGTTTATAAATTTTAGCTAACAAATAATACAGAAGAATACGAAAAATTTATAACATTAATAAGTACCTAGAACATTCATAAAATAAACATAGCAGGTTATTCAAAATACAAAAAAAAAACAAATATAATCAATTGAAGATAATTCGAAACGAGAAGAAACGATATTTTGTAAAACATTTAAAGCTTTTGTTTGATGTGGTTTCCTATTTGTTTTGACATCTGAAAGTGACTTTAAATTTAAAGTCTCCTCTAAATTCCATTATGAAACTGGTGCTTAAGCAGGTAGATTGATTTTTAGCTCAGCAAACGTTGGGTCTGTTTATTCTTTCCGTAATCGAAGCTTTGGTAAACTTTAGTTTTAATTGCGAAGACGACTCGTTTATGACTTACGGCCGTTTTCATAATATTGTTAAAGGAGACTTTAATTTAAAGTCACTTTAAGCATAGGAAAACTTTAGAGGTTAGTCACTTTAAATTTAAAGTTCTATTATGAAAACGGCCCTTAGGTATATAAATTAATTAAATTAAAACCCAAAAACACTCGTGTAAAAACTTTATCCCTTTTCGATTAAAAAAAAATAAGGAGGAATTTGATTGATTATTTCACGAAAAGCCGAAATTAAAAACATTCGCGACGATTAAAATTAATAGCAGCTAACTTTTCTTTGAGATCCCCGTATTTAAATAATTTGCCCGACTCTTTAAGAGGCGTAAAATGACATTATAATGACATCCCAGCGAAAACACGTACGTGTAAAAAAACGTTGTAGAATAACACGTAACCAAACGTTGAATTCATTTTCACATTGAATTCACAACGAAAAAATGTCGCGGCAATCAATTTCTTTTAACGTCTCTGTCCACATGTAAAAAACGTTGTAGAATAACAATTAATCAACGTTGAATTCGTGTGTTATTGATACGTTTTAACAACGCTCGAGTCAAGTTCTTTTAAACGTCTTTGTCCACGGTATTTCAACGTTAAATCCCAGTGCACACATACATATAAAAAACGTTGTAGAATAACATGTAACAAACGTTGAATTCGTGTGATATGGTTACGTTGAAACAACGAAAAAATGTCGCGGCAATCAATTTCTTTTAAACGTCAATGTCCACGTGTAACGTTGAATCAGACAATTACGACGTGTATTAAAGCAGGGTTTAAATCATTAGACTGAAAAAACATACATGGCTAATGGTGGAATTCGAACCCACGCCGCCGAGTGACCCGGCTTTCCAAGTCGGCTAGGCTATATCGCTAAGCCACTTGGAGACCCCAGTTCCGTATCGCTTCCGTGACTGATTCGTAAAGCGGACGGAGGCTGTGGTAATAAAGCCGAACCGGGGACTTTAACTTATAATAGCCACGCGCCGCCCTCACTCGTTCAATTTCTGAACTCCTTACTACCTACAATTTCCCTCTAACATCGATATTATCATAACATCATTAAATCAATTTTTCTAATTATTATAATCCTAAGCTTATTTTCTTTGTATATACATTTCAAAAATTCTAAATAATTTATTTATAATAAACATGTAATTCTAAATCGCGTATTTCTAAAAATATTTACACTAACTTAAAATATTCGACAAAACACATTTAATACAGTACTCTCAATTTACTTTATTATTTACAAAATTATTTCTTTATGAAAATTTTTAAAAAATTACATGCTGCTCATAAACACCGCAATATTGTTACGCTCTCTTCGCGCTTGCAATAAATTCAGCTCTTGGGGTAAACGTAGCTCTCGATAGACGGTTCCGTCCAGGTATGGGCTAAATGCACTTGGGGGTAGTTTACCCGAATAACAAAGACTTGCTTACTTTGTCCCGGTTCTCGACTCTAAAAAGAAAGGCCCTCTTCAGAAAAACCACCGCACCACTTTTAGGTTTTATTGAGCACCCTTCGCTATTGGGCCACCTTCTCGCTCGGTCCCCAATCGACTGTCCCGCGCAATTAATCCATTATCCATAGTTCAGCAAAGTGACCCCGTTAACAATTACACAGAGTGGAAAGTTTAACTGGAATAAATTCTGTAACTTAGAAAATTGCCATTTGTAGCAAAATTCTTGGAACAGGTCAATTTTTATTTTTATGACGCATATTATAAATGGATTGCTTTAACTTTTCAATTATTTTGAGGGATAAAACATCCCCTAACTATTTTTTTTTATGGAAGGGTATGTTGAGTATTTTTTTTTCATAGTTGGGGGTTGTTTCACCCCTCCAAATAACTGTAGAGTTAAAAAAGTCCCTTTGTAATATGCGCCATTAAAAATAAAAATTGACCTGTTCCAAGAATTTTTTTACAAATCGTAATTTTCTAAGTTACAAAATTTATTCCAGTTAAACTTTCCACTCTATAACTGGAGCTGTCTCCAATGAGTATTCGTGACAATATGTATGTATAATTGATTGACTATTGCGTTCTTTAGTATTTTTAATCACAGATTTTGGGCATCAAATTCAAACTAACTTAAAAAAATTTGACAGATTACATTAACTTAAAAAGAGGTTATGGTTGACTCGTACGTGCAAATCAGCAGTACTTTTCATACCTGTTTCATTTCATTTCAAAGCTGCCAAGCATGGAGAAGAACCTCACATTTCAGAGATTTTTAGTAAAATTAGAATTCAAAGGTGTGAAACGCGATAGAAAATCACTGTACAATTAAGTGTTTTTTAACGTCAACATCACGTTTTGTAACGCATATTTATTCGGTACACGTTAAAATAACGTTATAAAACGTAAATTTATTTAGGTTAAACATTTAGTTGTAAATTATGATTTAACGTTGAAAAGATATGGTAGCATTTACTCATAGTATAAATCACGTCGTAAAAAGACAAAATTATTACAAACGTGGTATAATTATGGTTGCTAATTCAACCAAAAAACAACGTTGCATTTTTCAACGAATAACGTTATTTCCACCGTAACAACGTGAAATTAACGTTGAATAAACGTACATGTTTTCGCTCGGATTCGAAGTCAAAACATTTCCATTTCGTCCAAAGTTTCTTAAGCCCCCCATACACCTGCGAACAAATTGCACAAACTGACGTTGCACAAGTTGTTATGCAAACAAGGTCACCCATACACTATCACCTATACACTATACGCAGTATTATGCAAACTCCAGTTGCTTTTGTCGTGTACCTACGGAAGCATGCCGTCTGACGACGGTATAAATCATTAAACTCATTCAAAAATTACTGCACAAGAGCTAGATGAATAAAACGAAAATGCTTTTACTTCAAATTTTCCAATGAAAACTACAAATATTTGAAGAAAAATGAAAGAAATTCTAAATAATTTTGCCTGTACCATAGTAAAAATTTTAATAAAGGGAATTGTATAATGAGTTGCAATTGAATTTTGTCCACGTATTTAAGCTTTAAAAGAAATTCTAACAGAAGTAAAAGCATTTGCTTCGTTTTATTCATTTGGCTCATTGTGTCGTACAAGGCCCATAAACGACGCAATAATTTCAAACATCTTTGAATTTCTGAAACTGGTTGCACAGCACGTCAAACAACACCATACACTATACAAATGTTTGCACGACAGCCTCTGTTGCGCAATTTGTTCGCAGGGAGACTTTACGTCTACGCAGTGAAGCGGGTGTTATCACACTTGTGTCCAGTTGCAATCTCAGCAATTTTTGCTAAGGCTTACAGCTGCAATTTTTCGAACCAAGTAGTGATATGACTAACATTACAATGCTCTGTTTTAAGTCACGGTTTCAAATCATTACGCAATGTGACATTTTTTTGCTTGAACTTGAATAATAAATCGGTCCCTTTGTTTACGTTGATTCAGACTCAGACGTTCGAATTTCATGATTGCAATATTTTGCAATTTATTTTCTGTTTTTGAAATGATAAATTTTTTGTACAGAATTCCGATTTGATGAAATTGAAAAGCAACTAACATTTCTTTTGAGATCCCTGTCTGTAAATATTTTGTCCGACTCATTAAAGAGGAGTAAAATCACATAACAGTGACATTCGAATTCAAAACATTTCCACTCCGCAAAAAGCTCTTACGTCTACGCAGTGAAGCAGGTGGACTTATGGTCAATTACAATCTCAATTTTTCTCAAGTTGTAATTCGATTTCAAATCATTGCACAATGTTACATGTTTTAAGTTGAATAATAAATCGTTTACGTTGATTCAGACTCAAACATTTGAATTTTATTTTTTTAAGATTCTTCAAGTTCAGTCTTTATTTGTTATAAAATTTTACGTACAAACCTTTCACAACGTTTTTGTTTGTTCTTCGGTACGTGTAAAAATAGGTAAGTGTAAGTAAATGACAGTAGTGACAGTAAATACTTTATTTGTTTCTTAATATTATGTAAAATCAAACTAGAAACAAGTTATCTACATTTAAACTTTCAAAGCTAACAAGTCTGATTTATTAATATTGTTTAATTCTGTATTAATCTGTAAATTTTCAATTATTGATCTTTTCAGTTTATTATTTTCATTATATAAGATAGATGTATTATCAAAATTAAAGTTACGTAATCTGTCTATACTATAAGCCACTAAACCACTATGATTACAGTTATAATTATTTTCTTGTTATCTTGTTTATACTGGCCTTGAGTTTTCCATTTTCTGCTTGACGTTGGGCTATGGTGTTTTTAATTTTATTAGATTTTATGAGATGGCTTCACGTGATTCCGTTTCCTGGAGGAGCCAAGTTCTATGAGTTCCGTCTAACGTCTTGTTCAAAAGCACGTCTACACAGTGTTCAATCTGGGGTGTTAATTACACATCTTTGGCGTTGTTGCTTATGTTTCAAATGGAAATATATCAAGAAATTAGATTAATGTAGGTCGACTGATTGTGCATTAAGCGTAACCTCACCCTCGCTTGGTTTTTCTTGGTCAAGCCATTATTTTCTTTACCAGGGTATGGGAAACTCAAACGATTTTGAATACCAGACTATTTTATGCTGCCTTTCATGGTTACATTTAACTTTATCGTTGTACGATTCGATATTTATTTTAAATAGTAAAAAAAGTCTCATATTTTTTGTTGGATTTTAAATATTCATCACGACTTCCCCTTTCTAGTCGAACGAAACGAACAGACGCGGTATTAAATTTAAAATCAACCACAACAGTAAATCTAAGGCCTTGTCCGTTCGACGTAACACTCATTACGATGGATAGATACGCGTCGGTGAGGGTCCCGAGGGCATCGAGTCCGTAGCAGATATAATAACATCCCCCATGTAGCACCTAATTGCCCCACTGATATTGAGTATACATACAAAGTGACGCATCAGAGGATAACAAATAAGATTAATAGCTAATTCGTGTCTCGTACAAAAGACATTGTTGGAACGAAGATATTAATGAAACGCGCAACAATTAGCAAATATTTACAAAGAACGAAAACGGAACACGCCCGGAACTTCAAAGCAGAAATTCAACTTTCTCGATAGTTAAATGTTTGTAGAGTTCAAATTATTATTATTATTACTATTGACAGGGGCTCGAAAACAATTAAAGTAACATTTGTTATTTAACACGCTTATAGTACCATGCAATTTATTTTTCAATTAATTTTCAGCAGATTTAATTGAAAAAACAAATCGTGTGCAACAATAAAGGCGCAATAAAACGAAATGAATTTTTCAAATCAAATGTCAAATCAAATGTTAATATACAAAAACAACAAATTTTATCGAAGTGTTATTCAGATCTATATTATATAAATTAATTTCTTATCTAGAATTCAATCTTCAACATTTTATTCTCGCAAAATATGTTTTCTTTTTTATATCAATACGAAGCGTATCAGTTTCCTCTGTGAATATTATTAAGAATACAAAGGACACATTACGACTAAAATAAAGCCGATCCGAACTAAATCGGCGATAAGGCGGAATTTTTAATTTAAAGTTTCCGTTCGAATATCAGCAGCAACAAACGAATCACGGCGGAGAATACTTACACAAGCAAGCGATTTCCTAGGGGATTTTAAAGCGTGCACTAAATCAATTTTACACGTTGTACCGCTTGATGTTTCATCTTTTGATAAATGTTCTAACGAAGTGCGCGATTTGAAATGCTGTGCGCCTGGGAAAATCGAAGAATAAAAGATTAATGCGACTTACGAGCGCTGCAAAATAATCAAAAAATTTAAACAAAAAAAAGAAAAACAAATATATTTTAGTCTTGTGTTGCTGCTATAGATTTTAGAGGGACTTGCTCATAAAATAACAAAAAAGTTAGTATTAGATATATTATGCTACCGACAATGAAATCGAGTGCTCTTGCAGGCCCTTTCACTTAAGCAGTTGCATTAAAATTCGACAAACGCCGTCACTACTTATTTATAAATTTCCAAACACTAATTTGTAAATCTTAAAATCAACTCGTCTTAAAAGCACGTCTTCACCGTGTCGAAACTGGATCGTTAATGACACGTCGTTGCTTAAGTTTCGCACGTAAACACATCAAAGGGATACATTGGGAATATATTGCGGATCGACTGACAATGAGTGAAAAGAGGGGATGTTTCGCATAAGCGTAGGCTCACCCTCGCTTAATATATCTTGACCAGGCCAATATTCTTTCTAAAAGTGTGGGAAAGGCAAGCGATTTTGTGTTTCAGATATTGTTTTGCTGGGCCATTGAAATTTGAAAAAGCATAGACGAACATCTATGGAGGAAGTTTTTATAGAACGTATTATAATTGGGAGGAATAATCTCGCTTAAGCTCATATTAATAAATCTGATTAATTCCAATATGTTTCGACGATCTTAAATTCGAGATGAAACCCTGCGCTCTGTGCAGCTTACTCGTTGAGAAATCGCTTATGTGATGCAACTGGAGTAAATACGCTTCCAAGCTACAATTTAAATGCATACAAAATTTGATGCTTTGAACTCGACCCCCAGCTTTGACCTCACTTTATAAGATACCAAGTTGTTTGGGGATGTATGTAAATACTCCGAAATTATTCACCGACGAAATTTACGATGCCGATAAAAGAAAGCGCAGACAAGATTTGAAGTGAACAAAATCTGTCGAAAAAGCAAGAACCAAGTTCTTGTTTTTTTTTTGAAAAATTTACTATTTCGCGTAAAAATAGATGTTTCGTTTTTCAAATTGAAAAAAGTAGTTTTTGAAAAATATCTTATGAGAAGATTTTATAAATTCAAAGTATTGGTTATAATGTTTTATTTGCAGACGAACTTTGGAATCCTCTGACAATGCATGTAAACCTAATTTTAATATAAATCTTATGTTACCTACCTGAAGGACAGCAAATTGTGCGAGTACATTCAATGATCTCCAGCACCGCCGGCTAAACTCCTGGAGAAGGGAGGGTTCAACGAAACCCCAAAAGCAAAGGGGGGACAAGTTAAATAAAATAAAAGTCACCAACTGAGCAAACTTGTTTTTATTTGAAATGCTCAAAAATGTAAGACAATAAATAAGTAACAAGCAACGAGCACGATCCACAATGAGTTGAGCAAGAAATAAATAAACTTGTTATCACTCTAATGACTAATTAAAACTTTGACCGAGAAACAGATCTGCTTTTAGTTTATAGGAAAAAGCTTAAAATAAATATTTAAAGTCACTTGTCTAGAATTGAATTTAACGTAACAGCGTTTAGACGACGCAAACGAATAAATAAATAAAACGTTTTCGACCTTATAACCAAAATCCACGTGTAGACAATCAGTTGTCAAATGTGGAGTGGAAGAATCCAAATGAGCGCGCGCCTTCCGGCAGAGGACAGTACTGCCAATGACGTAAAACGGCGTTAAGTATTATGTCACGACCTCTCCGTTTGCGGCGTCTCCGATTACGGCTTTTTTTTCCACACAAAACGTCGTTGATAATTGTCTGAAAGAGGGGGTATAACTACAACTGGAAGCCTAAGTAGAGGAAAGATACGCGTTACAAACGGAAAATACGCACAAAATTGTCGATAAAACCTACCTTTTCTTTGTTCCATGAATAGGCTTAGAGAAGCTTATAAAGAGCTTGAATTTTACTTGGCGTGCGCTTAAGCAAATTTCGGAGTAAATTCCGTTTCAGGTTTCAATCAAAAGATTCACATGAAAAGAAGCACAAAAATCATGAACACACACAAACAATAGATGTGCACGCCGAGAAATCTTTCACAACAATAAGAGCGTCGCGGAGAGAACGCGTTCTGCCCAACTACGCTGAGAGGGGCGTCGTTACGAGATGAACTCAGTTTTAACCGGGCGAAAGAGTGAAATGGGCTGATAGGTAGCGGCATATGGTTTTCTGATCCAATCTGGTGTAACATTACAAACGGCACGTAGCCCATAACTAACCGTTGTTTCCTACACAAATACAGGGCGACCGGCGAATATAAATAATTTAAATGAATTTTTCAACCGTAACCCTTACTAACTTAATCCAAAACCTATTTATCCTTGTGGGTATAAGAGTGTTTGCAATTGAGTTAGGTATTATCACAGGGTGGACGAAATAGGCAGGGTCCTTTATGTGATGCAGCGCATGCGGGCGTACGGCACGAATGCACGGTTTGTCCAATTTTATTTCACCTATAAATTTAATTAACGTACAAAAATCAATAATTTTATTTTTTATTTTGTTTACTTTCGCGATTCGCCGATAGATGGTGCTCTAGCGGTTTATTATTGTTTTCATGCTTTTTAACAAATTTGATTTTTAATTTTTAATAAATTTAAATTAACGAATAAAATTCGATAATTTTGTTTTTTATCTTGTTTAGATTTACAATTCGCCAGTAGATGGCGCTATACTGGTTTATTTAATAAAGTAAATCATTATGCCAGCAATATTTATTTTTTATTTTGTTTTTCTTTACATCCGCCATTCGCTGACGGATGGCGCTCCAGTGATTTTATTGTTTTGACGCTTTTTAACAAATTTATGGCGGATTTCACAAACGTTACTTAAATTTAATCATCCGTTAAAAGTAAACGTTGCCATGGTTACATGTGTTGAAGGTATTGGATTGATTATTCTTAATCGATGATTAAAGTTAAGTGACGTTTGTGAAATCCAGCGGTAGTATTATTAAATTTAATTATCGACTTTTCTTGAATAATTTTGTTTTGTCATTTCTTAATAAATTAAATTGAAAATTTTTAATCATTAACTTTATTTATTCTTTATTTTATATACCGTTCACCGATAGATGGCGCTTTACTGATTTGTTATCGTCTTGGCGTTTTTACCCAATTTAATTTTCATAAATTTAATCAATATTATATAGGTACAGTGTGGAAACAAATTCGATATATTCGAAAATATTTTGTTCTCAGAAAAGCGCTCAGACAGGTTGATTTAGGTTTTTAAATGGAACCTTTTAGCGGCAATCGTTTTCTTACGGTGATCTACAGCAGAGTTATAACGCCATCGATTGTTTTTTCTAACGCAAATCTACTCTTTTGATTACATTATTCGACAGATAATATTTTTCTACGCATCATAATGTGAAATAGTTATGGGGTTGAATAACAAAATTTAAACCTATACATTTTTCCCAAAATTATAAAATAAATGAAAAACAATTTAAAGGCAATGTTCAAAGTGTGTCGCATCATTGCATCATTACAAACAGTTTGAATTCCGAAACGTGTGAAAAAATATCTTTACGGCCAAATTTGTTTTGACCATGTACGTAAATATTTACTTAAGAAATTTTAATTAATAACTTTATTTTTTGTTTTGTTTAGTTCCTTCATCGGACGAAACTGAATCAACAATTTTAATTTAATTTAAACTGTCTGATCGATTAAACAAAACAAAACCAAAAAAAAGGCATAAAATTACCAATTTGGTTATATTAAACCATTCAATTAATTTTACTTTGAAATATCGTTAGAGTGCCATCTATTAGCGAACACAAATTAATATTTCCTTTATGAAATACACGACTGTCAGGCATGCGGATAAAAGTGAACTACAAAAATTAAATAAGCTCGAAAACAGATTTAAAGTGTTTTAAAAAGAAATTTGCAAATCATTGGAGCTCCATCCATCGACGCGACGAGTAGAATTTGAGAAAGTAAAAGTGCCCACTTACTCTATTGATAAAGTACAGCCATTCCATTCCACGTTTTTCGTCCCCCAAATTAAAAATGATGCTGTGAAAAAAAAAGACAAATACATAACAAGTTACTGTTTCCATGGAATTTGCGATGGCGTCACAAGTTATTTTATTTAGTTTGATGTGATATAACTTTTTAGCAACATATCTCTCCCCTTAATAATATCAGGTATTAACAGAAAATGGATTAACATTTCCCCCCATTGTACTTGTAGCAAGGAATTTTTCGTTAAAATTATTGAATTCATTTTTAACTGTATTATTTTATTTTTAATTCTGAATTTTATTTACAAACCTTGGGTTGCCCAATGGGCTCAAAACTAAGCCCTATACTTGCTTTATTGGTTATGGATTTACTTTGGATGATTGTATTCCTAAATTACCCTTTAACTTACCCTTCATAAAGAAATACATGGATGATATAATTTGTGCTATCCCGGAAGGTAAAAAGAACGAAATCCTTGAAGTTTTTAACAATTATGATGAACATATTAAGTTCACTGTAGAAGAAGAAAACCAACTAGAACACAGTGTTCCTTTTTTGGACACAAAACCAATCAGGTTACCTGAGAACAACAACATCATTCTAGATTGGTATAGAAAACCTACTGCCTCCGGAAGATACATAAATTTCTTTTCCCACCATCCCATGAAAATAAAAACTAATTTAATCTTAGCCCTCAAGAACAGAGTCCAAAAAATATCACACCCCAGTTTATTAAACAAAAATCTACACATCCTCTACAATCTGATGATACAGAATTCATATCCACCTCAGTTGGGGAACAAATTAGTTTTCAGCACCCCTAATATTAACACACCCCCAGAAATTGAGAATAATCAGACTTTAAATATTGCTAATGTCACCCCCCGTTCCTACAGGTCACTTCCTTTTTGTATTTGTATTTGGCTTATCCCAAAAAATCATAAGAATTTTGAATGTCAATCATAACAGAAACATTTTCATAGCCCTTAATAATTCTTGCTGCATTAGTAACATCATGTCTAAATGTAAAGAAAAAACTCCCTTATTAGAAAACAGATGTGTGATCTATCTTGCAACAATTGCACCGGGGCTTATGTGGGTCAAACTGCTCAAAAATTAAAAAACCGCGTCAACCAACATAAGAATGATGTAAGTAAAAAGAAAAACCAGAATGTTTCAGCTCTTGTTTCACATTGCATCAATAATGATCATAGCATGAATTTTGATGAAGTCAGAGTATTGGGAATTGAAAGGAGTTACTGGGACAGTATTGCATTTTAACAGTTAATTAAGTTTCATAGTATTGCTTTCGCAATTTACCTTTTATCAAGTGCGTTATTGTTTTGTGCAAAGAACAACATCTATTCCTCATTAACCTCGCTATTAACGTAAGTTATGAATTTTACTAACAACGTGATTGTTTTCAACTTATCTTTTGAACTACTTGTAGATCCTGATGAAGGGTAAAAAAAGACCCGAAATATCGATGTAATAAAAGAGTAAACAAGGAACCTTGCACGTTTACTTTACTAAAATTTTTGACCGAAAATCCCCGCTTATTCAACCTCCTATATTAAGATTGGTGTTTCACGGAACGATTGTCAGTCACCCTGTATATAGAACGTTTTAAATTATTTGACACTCATAAAAGCGATTATAACGTTACCATGTTTATTAAGAGTTAGGAATCGCAATCTGTCTTTGATCAGCTTAGCAACTTAACTATTTTACGAATTTCTAACATTTTTAACATGCCGTTACATTTACATGAGAAAAATGTTATAACTATAATGAAAACTCTGAATATAAAATTTATGTTTAAAATTTTTTTAACAAACACACTGTTTTCATTACGCCAATTAAAAATAATAAAACAAATAACGAAGATAGGAAATTGTATATTCAACCATGTTTTTAACCCCAAATTGAAATTGCTTGCCTCGGCCCGCAATTTGTTGAAAATATGTCGAGCGCGGTATTATTTCAAGGCGCGCGAAAAAAACGAAGTTAATTTAATTTAATTTTAAAATGCGGCCGTTCGCAGCTGTTCGATAAATTTCGCGTTCGCCCGTCCGTCCATCAGTACTTTTATTAGCGTAATTAGAACGTACAGATGCTCCATTACACCTATTAGCTGATTATGGCGGACATCGACGCAATACCGTAATGACGAGGGCAAATTGATACGTCGACGGACGTGTTAAATTCTTCGGGCGCGGCAATTAATCTAAAAAGTTAAATTCATTAGCATCGTCGGCCGAACTTTGTTGAAAACGTCAGCGTCGATTAATCTTCCGTTTATTTCTTCATTCTTTCGGGCAAATAGCGCGTCGTTAGCCGCCTTGATTAAAAAATTAATTTGGCGTCGTCGTACGTCAATATCGAGGTACAATGGAAATGATGACGCGTTGCGAAAAACCAATCCGCCGCCATACAATATGACAATATTCGTAAGTGGAGGACAAAAATCCAAAACTGAAATTACACATTCATTTTTCAAAGTTTTACTAAACTTTTAATCAACATCTAATTTGACACAACTTCCATCCTCATGCAGCTTATACTTAAAGAAATACATAATATGTTACAAGCAGTAGAAGAATTTTTTTGGTAGACCTCAGAGAAACATTTGTTGTCGTTGTATATTTTATCAAGTTTAGAATTTACGAAAGTTTACACATTCTCAATGTATCCGTAAAACACGAGCAGGTTTATTTAGACGGGCTCGCGAGTGTTGTAATGAATTGCAATGACATGTGATGAAAGAGTTGTGCAAGAATTGAGGCTTGCTGATGATAAATTATACTCTGAGGTAGAGTAAGGTGCCAATCTGGGTGTCCGCTGATGGCTCGGACAGAGAGCAAGATATAGGACATTCTATCATAAGGGTGATCGCTCTGTATTCGCCGATAGTCGGAGAGAGTAGGGGATCACTCCACCTGCACTCGGCATTTGACCGTAACCGCCGGCTGCAGAGGCATGAGTAGTAAATGCCGGAGACACAACTAGTTGTATACCTGACCAGATGAAATGCATTGTGTTTTCCAAGAACGTTCATGACTTGATATTGACTGGGCTGTGGCCAGTGTAGCAAACACTGTGGAAGTCAGTGGCACCAATGATTTTGAGAACGTACGCTCGGAAGGCAAGGTATGCTAATATCCACCTGGGGTACGTCCTTATGCATGCGAAGTACGAAAATGGACATTCGAGGACACCTTTTCCGTGAGTTCCTATCCCAACAGGGAGCCCTCACATCTAGATTCGCCGCTGGAGTAGGCGGAGCCGGGAGAGGGCCCCGGTAAGTAAAATGTTCTATATTCTCGAGTAGATACTCGTAAATGGTTATTTGTAAATTTGCATGACATCCTTATCGAATCGAAAAGCGAAGCCCAGATGTTAAGACGTTTACCCTCAGCTCCGCATTGGAGGAGAAAGAGAAAGAAAGCAGGGAAAGAGAGATCTAACCGAAGAGTGAGTGAATGTTATTGTAATTCCGTCCTCTGACACTGTTATTAGTTGAGAATGTTTAACAACAACAAAAAAAACTATCCTACACATTTTTTTACAAAATTTTTAAAAAAATGTCCGCAGTCGCTTAACATATTAACAAACACCCAACAAGCAAGATGCCGTATTGGTAACAAATTAAGAAAAGGAACTTCAATGTTTAGTTCACCAAGTGCGCAAAAATTTTAAACAAGCATACGAACATACAAAATATTCTTATCAACGACAGGGCTTGCGTTATTTACAATTCGCAAGAACCATGATTAGCAAGACCACAAATTTGATACTGTAAGAAATCGACAATTTGTAAATTATTAAGTTCATTACTTAAGTTAAACTCGGTAGAACGTCGCCAACGCGAACTCGGAAAAAGGAACGCCCACCTAAAAATAATGTAAGCAAACGACTTGCTTTTTTCATGAGTCATACTGACCTTTGCAATAGAACTGCATTCAAAGAAAACCAGCTGCATATTGTATCATCAAATGGTCAACGTGACATCTAGAAGGGCATACTATCTCGGACAAGGCCTTGTAAAATTGATAAATTGAAAACAAAGGATAATTCATCCCCTTTCTTTTGTCATTTTTAACCACCCGTTCCTCTGAATACGAATTATTTGCAATTAAGCTATTTACAAAGGAGCATACTTACCCTTTTATGTCTAATTATAATATATACACATGCGAACATACAAAATATTCTTATCAACTACAAGACTTGCTCAGAATTGACGAGAATTTTCATTATTAGCAAGTCACAATTTTGATACGAACTATTTAAAATCACACACACAGTCACACGCACACGAGAAACAAAACAAAATTCAAAGAAAAACACAAAAGGCAGAAAATTTTCTGACAAAAAGAATAAAAAAACTTATCGCCCTGAAAACTGAATCAAATTCCACAATATTTTAAAAATCACAATCAATACAACAAAAAAGATAAATAACAAAAGAAAGTTGCAAATAGCCGCAGTGGACACATGTCAATACATAAAATTTTAAAATCACAAAGATATTTACATAAATTCGGCAAACCAAAGTGAGAGACAAAAATATACAACATTCCTATTATAACATTTACACGCAAATACCACATTCAACCACAACATTACATAAATTGGCTCTTAACGAAAGGGGCAATAACCCAAAGTAACATTACAGAAATTGATTCCCAACGAAAGAGGCAAGATACACATTCCCAACATAACTACTATAGAGACTGACTCCCAACGAAAGGGGTAAGAAGCAAAGACCCACAATAATATTACATAAAAATTGGCGCCCAACGTGGGGCTCGAATTTTTCAGGCATGCTAAAGAAGTTATTTAATTGATTTATTTATTTACCTAAAGACAATTTCAAACTTAACGAGATATTAAAATATGTTGAAGGTTTTCGCTGTAATGTAAAGATTCAATTATTTTTATTTGGCTCGTGTTTGTCATACTAAGCATTTTCAGAAAATAAACGGAAATAAGGGCAAGGCAATCGAAGTTGAGTGTAACTATGGCATGTAACGCGATTTATTCTGGCAAGATATAGATACAAACGCCCGACTTTCCGTGTCCGCAAGATAACTGCAAGATCCTCTCGTAGCTGCGTGGAAGACGGTCACAGAAGGCATTATCTGACGACCGACTTAACCCTTCACAAATCTAACTTGCCAAAATGCGGGTCACACTAAATGCCAGCGAATCCAATCGATACTAGTACAAGGACCATACACCGTGAACAACCCTCAACAATGCCAACGTAATAATACTTGACAGAGCTACCTTCTTTCTGCAATTTAATAATTAAGCGCTTTAGTAAAAGTTTTACGCCCGGGAATACCCCAAGATTCATGATTTCCCTTGGCTGATATAACTAGTGTATAATTCACATTTATTGTAATTTTATGTGAAACTCGGAAGAATTTCGCGTTAACGTGTGTAATATAAGCGCGCTGCTGTGTTAACAAAGTGTTTTACGACCTGCGTAACTTGCTGAAACGTTTCAGTTTTCTACGGCAAGATAAACCGTAAACGTAATGCGTGCTTATTTAATTTACCTTCTTCTACGATTAATACACAAAGTATTCATAATTTTAAATCAGTCAAAAAGATTTTTTTGTATTAAACTTGGCTTTATTAAAGAAAGGATTCACAACCTTCAGATTGATTCTGATAAGGAAATTACAATACACCAGCAGTGAATAAAATTTAGGATTATATATGTTGTACATAAGCAGTGCTGAAACTAGCAAATCCTAATAAGCCAACCCTTTCCAATGCAAGCAACATTGCAGCTTCAATTGAGCAAGACACAGTGTTAAAGATGTTTCAGTGACATGTAGGTTCAAGTTAAGTTGAATGTCATTCAGGAAAATCTTCAGCCACCACAACTCGTCGAAGATTCTTCCATGCAACTCACTCAGATCGTACCATTCATGAGCTTTTTCAATTGAATCTGATGATATATCTAAAAGCGTTTCTAGTATCTGTTATCATAATGCAAGTAATCCTGAAATGAAGGATTAAAAAAATTGAAAAGAAAGGTAATAAACAGATGAAGTTATCATATACGTAATAATTTAATGTCTCAAGTCTAAGCCAGGCACTAATCTGCTAAGTTGGAATAAGACATATACCGGCTAATTTATTAATAATACACTTCTGAGGATGGATCACAGGATATAATGTCCGTAATAATGGGTGTAATAGGTCATAGCTTAATTTAAACCTCACATTAATCATCCCAAATCTGCCCCTGGACGGCGAACTCTGCAAGGGGTCATGCGGGCGGGCGGCAACTTAAAAACACGCGCAAAAACTTTATCCTTCGGAGGTTCGGGATTCCTGTGTTGTGATTTCCACATATCAAACCGCTGCTAAGAAATATATAACTTTTTTTCCAAATAAATACATTTACACGATCGAAGCATTTTTAGTGGGATTCGATAACTTGCGAATTGTTGTCAGAAAAAAATCTGTAGCTGCGATGCATTTTATGTGATTTGTTTTGTGTTTCAGTAATAATAACGCAATGTTATCTCTCACCGTAAAAGAGTTGTATGTGAACTACGTGAATGCATTAGCCTTACTCTAAATTGTAAATATCGGCAGCGGTATACTAAGGAGAAGTTTTAATGGTTTTACAATAAATAAAAACTGTGTTTGACATAACAGCAACAATAGTATCAGTGCATAACTGTATTGTATTGCATTACTATTGTTTGTTATTTCTATAATCCCACCGTTTACACAATAACAACTGTGTTAAATTTGAATTATATTGAGATAATTTGCTAGTTATTCCTGTATCTAAAGTATCGACTTCGTGTTAATATATTATTAAGGTCTCCTATAGAACACTCAGAAAATACATGCAATCATTTTAAATTATTGAAATAAACACAAAGAGATTTTATATCTAGTATCCTCATTATGATCAAATACTGTACAAAACCGATTTTGGTTTACGTAACATTTTATATAATATAACAACGTCGAATATGTTTTTGAAAGGGACTTACTGTACAAACGATTTCGAAAAAACTTAAAGTACGATTTGTGAACGTGTGGCAAAGAATATATAACGACATCGACTGCAATTGGATTTACTTTAATAGAATATTATATTCCATTAAGTCACTCTTGTTATTATAAAGCGTTGATAGCAAAAGTCGTAGGTACACAACTCACGCGGTTGCAACTCAAGCGGAAATAGGGTACTGCAGAAGAGCTTCTGTGTTTATTCACAACAATTTCCGCTGTAGATTGAGAAAGTTCTAACAGAAATTGGAGTTACTGAGCTAGGAGACACACGAGTAGTTCCTAAACTGCACCTATCGAATTACTACCACGTCTATCACCCATTCAACACAAAGAGTATGTAGATATACTATGGGGGTTCAAAGCAACTTACTTATGGAGATTTTACATGGTTGTATCGTGACTTTTGCTAGACATTGGCGGTGAGATGTGTCGAAGGGGAGGGCAAGGTCCCCGGCGACATGTGCTGTAGAATGAAGAAGTTGTCTACGTGCAGGGCGCACGAATTCAATTTTTTCCCCCTTTTTTATATCAAAATAACTAGCATTTTATAAATAACAGACAAAAAAGAGGAGCAGTTTTCAAGAAGAAGATAAGAACAGTTTTCAAATAACATATTCCAGTTTATACGAGTAGAGGTAAAAAAAATAATTTTGAGTGCCTGCTCCATGCACTTAGGCAACTTCTTCATCCTGCAGCACACGCCGCCGCGTCGTGGAGCTTGCCCCCTCCTAAAGGTAAGTGTCCACTTGTGACAAAATACTCTCGAGATTCCGTTTTGAGACTCTATCACCAATGGACATAGACTTGAGAGCACTCTCGGAGATAGAGTTCTGTCTCCGAGAATGCTCTCAAGTCTTTGTCCATTGGTGATTGAGTCTCAAGACTGAATCTCGTGAGTATTTTTGTCACAAGTGGACACTTACCTTTAGATATGCTGCCGCTAAGGCATAGCAAAAGTCAGGGTAGGCAAGCATGCATGCGAGTTTGATATATCCATGTAAAATCTCCATAAGTAAGTGGCTTCAAACCCCTTAGTATATCTACTACATAATGTACAAGAACTGCACCTACAACTAACAAAAAAGAACACCATTTCAAAAATTTTATGCAGTTTGTCTCGGAAAGGTCTTAAAAAAATTAAAGCGTTAGCAAATGACAGAGTTTTACAAAAGTTAACTCGACCAACTACGTAGGTAGGGCCGATGGGTTACTTCTGGCCACACCAATAAATAATGTTCGTTTAAATTAATCGCCAACCCACTCACGTCGTACAAGGTAGTTGACTGTTAATTTAAATAAAGACTTTTGACGATGAACAACACAAGAAATTAAGAATGAATAAAATAAAAAGCGAGTGCCATAACCATTCGGAAAACGGGTTCGGCGAACATATTATAAAAATTACATTAGTGATCGTGGAAATGATTCGATGAACATTAATCATTTTTTTTAATCCTTCCGGAACTGCGACGACTTATTCCGTACAAGGAGTTACTTCTCCTCAGTAACGTGCTGCCCTCTTTGCCCTTTTCCTGAGGTGGTTTCTTCAAAAAGGTCATGGGAGTGAATGAAGTTGCCTACTCTGTAGGATAGTATTAATCAATTTTTACCGATTGCTTCTTTATCGATCTTTATGATTATTTACTTTACCGTATCTTAATGGTCACTTATCTGAAGGAGAGTCAGTATTTTGGCTATTCTATTTCCTTGAGCCCGCTATCGCCTTACGTTAAATATTAAAATTTTAAAAATCCCAAAACCGATTTTCAACTAACTTTTAAAACTTTCATCAACTTTCATTATGCTTGACAGCACGCATACCCGCCTTGCATGAGATGACTTATTAAGTAGCAAACTGGCTGCAATTTGTCAATTCCAATGCAATGTTATGTCAAAAAGCGATCGCAGGAGGTCGCGACTAAAACTTTTCATTAAATATTAAAGTTTGAAATTATTTTGCGATTACCTACAGCTAAAGGCGATTCGATTCTTATTTTAAATTTATAATTTAGAGTTTAAGATTTTTATCCGTTTATCAATTATTATATAGAGTAAAATTGTTTCCTTGGGAAACGCTAGAAATGAGATGAAATGGTCTTGATGTAAAACCTTGGTACAACAACAACATGAGTCAAAACCCAAAGAACCAATTTGTTAAATAATTTTCTATAATTTAATTTATCGAACGCCTTGCCACGCCAATCTTTTGAAGAAATACTTTATCCAAAATTTAATACTAAATATATGTAAATAAACTGACCTGATAAACCCCCCTAGAGGAGTCCTTGTACGTTATTAGTTTTCATTTTCGTTTGTGTTGATAATGTTACATATTAATTAAAAATCTTGAATCACATGTATGTGAAACTTTTGTCTACAATAAATTTGTTCATTAATTTTGTACATTTAATTAAATGCAGCTTTTTCTCATTTGATCCAAGTTTAATGCAATTTTTTTTTAAGTAGTTCATTTGCTGACCAGTATAGTTTGTGCATAACTACATATCTTGTTTTAACTATTAATTAATCTACCAATTAAATTTCAGTGAAATGATGAAAGAAAATAACATGTTTCATTTATTCCGTCACATCTTTATTTTTTCAAATTGCGATTCACTTATTTCGCATTAATCAAAAGAACTTATAGAGAGTCGCAAACATAGGAAATATTATTTTCCTAGTTTACAAAAATACAATTTTCAAAATCTGCGAAACTTATATAATAACGAAACTAATATAATGACTTATAGACAACTACAGCTTATTTTTTTTATTCCGATTAGATCAATCTGAGTTAAGAAGACAATGTGACCTCCGACTGTAAGCGGAAAAGCTGTTTCACGAAAGTTAAAAGGCGATACCAATATTGCAACAAGAACATTATAACATACTTGGCAGAACTTCGCTAGCGAGCGACCTCGGATATCACACCTGCCTAGAGTTAATATAAACAACTGTTACAAAGCGGTTTACATCTTCAAAGACGGCATCGTCATCATGGTGTTGAGATTAACCTTGCAACAAAGTTCGCACAAAGGAAGCCTAAAAGAACATCTGCGCATTACTTCATCCATCCTGATGTTTTTTTTTTACAAATTAATATTTATTTTCTTTAATATTCACATATTCAAATTAAACCATAGAAATAATGTAAAATCTGCACGCCAGACAAAAGTATCATAAAATTCTATTAGACAACCTAAGTATCATGGGAAAATTTTTATCGGAAACAGTAACAGAATCAGGTCATGAAATTTACAGCACTTTTAACTAGGATTAACGGAACAACAGTATTGATTATATCGGGTGGTGCTCGAATAAAAAGCGCCGCGCGTAATAAAGGCGCACGGGGTAAGTTCGGCCCGATTTTATTATGCCCTCTGTAGAACATAATTCGGCAGGTGTCAATCGTAAATTCGGCGGGATGAGCCGGAACAAGAGACTTAATTAAAAAAGTTGACAGCAACTCGGGGGTGGCAGAGACAGCAGGAATCGAGTATAGAGAGTACGACGCGGTCGAATAAACGTGCACTCGTCTGGGAGAATTCCAGTAAATGTTGTGAGAGAGACGCTACATTACAATGTTCGCTGGAATTTGACGCACGAAATTGAATTTAATGCTGGAATATTATGCTGCCGCTGACAAATTTCATTTTTTTATTTTTTTTGGCATGTCTCGCTTGACTGTTACGCTTACACGCTATACAGTTTTCACTATGGAAAATATGAGAGTTTTCTTTTCGCTAGTGTTTAATCAGTACATTACCTTGTAATCTTTTTAACTTTATAATCTGAAATTTGTATAAATTAGATAATTACTTGTGTTACCTATCCCACCGCGCTGCCACCATTCTGTTATCTATGTTATCTATGTTATCTGATTGTTTAATACGGAACTTAGGTTCTTACGCAGATATGTAAAGCAATCATCAGTTATTTTAAAAAGAACATAATTCTTGCATCGTTTTGCTGTAATGACTCCCTCTATTTTGTACATTTTATCTGATCCCATTGTGGTTCCTTAATTGGTCGTAAGCCTTGTCTTGTGTATGTTTTAAATTATACAACGTGCGCTTAGAACTTTTATGGGTCGGGGGTCGCATAACATGTTCTTAATTCGATCAGCCAAGTTGAAAACGTGATTAATCATCCTCACAATGGCAATTCCCTTCAGCGAACAACGACCCGACATGTGCAACGCTCTGACCTGATTTGTAACATCGGTACTAAGTGACGCGACAATTAGATTTCAAAAAAAGTGGAAGTGATTAAAGGCCATCGCAGAAATTCGATCCAATTAGGTAAGCCAGCACGTTTTAACTATTTTAATTAGTGCGAATTTAATTATTCAACCGGACCAGCGCGGCGTGTTAACCGCTCTTTGTAGTTGGAGCCTTTCTTTGGCGATTTTACATTCCATAGCTTGAAGCTATAATCAAAAATTATGTTGAATGAAAATCAAATTTCTCTACTGAAAATTTTTTAAAAAAACTTCGTAAAAAACGACAAATTGGAAAACATGGTTTTGAATTACATTCGTAATGGACCGACGTGTGTTTAATTAAACTATTTCGTCCTGATAAAAAATTATTGGTGATTTACAGAGCCTCAGTTGTTTATTTTTTTCGTTACAGCTTGATTTACGCACGTGTTTATTAAACAAATGCCAATGGCATACATGCTTTTTACGTAATTAACGGGCGTGGGTAATATTTGATGTAAATCGATACAAGTGTGGTTAATATGATGGACTTTTTTCATATATGAAATGTTGACGTTTCCATTGAGTTCGCTTTATTAATAACTGCATCAATATAAAGAAAATCAATGAACGGAATGAACCTCGTTCCATTTTAATTCTGATATAATTTCTAAATACAAATACTAAATAATAATAAAAATAATTACATAGCCGTAATGAACATTAATTAATATTGCCGATCTCGTGATTATTTTTTCGATATTGTTACGATGTCATTGTCTGGAAAAATATGTAAATTTAAATTCGTTTCGTAATTATTGCAATTATGTGCATTTCAAAATTATGCGGAATCAGCACCCATTGAAGTTTAGTAGGACAAAGCCGCGTTACACATACTCGCATTTCACTACCCATAAATGCAAGCTATGCGGAATATAAGTGTGTTGTTTACATGTGCCAATTAAGATCGAGGCAATTAGAACGTTTTAAGAAAACAAATTTGGTAAGGGTCAATTGATGCTGACACCTTTTAGAACTTTGTACTTTGGACCGAATCCCAGCCACCAGAGCGAAGGAACCAATTGTGACGTAGATTTAAGAAATGTATAAAAGATCGACCCGCAGGTACTAGAAATTATTAATTAGTTAGTCAAGGGATTAAGAACAGAGCCAAGCGAGTGGACTCTACGAGCGCAGGACTGGCCGCCGGGCCAGGCCCTTCCCCCAAGTATGTTAAATAAGTTCGTTAATTAAGTTTTAAAGTTAAAGGGACATAGAAAGGTTAAGTTAAAAAGATTTAGAATAATATATAATTTAAAAGTTTAGTAGAAAGATTAACTAAGTTTAGAATAATTATGTTTAAAATGATTTAGTTAAATAAAATTCAATTAAAGACATTGCCGTATCATATTTATTCGTATCTTATAATTCGTAATCCGTAATCATAATCCATAACTATAAACATAAAATTTTATTCTCTTCTTTAACGCGACAATATTTTTACCAAGGAATATTAATGTCATACATACAGGGTGAATGACAATTCTACCGACAAAAAAAAACTTATAAGAGAATCGATGTGTCACAGATTACGCGAAAAATATTTAAAAAATTCTCTCGGACATCGCTTCTTATCGTGGTTTCATTTTGTCGGATTAATAAACAGTCATCTTGTATACTGATTGTTTCATAAAACATGGAAAATTTGGCGTAGTGAAATACGTGGGAAACGAATCACACAGTGACGTTGGCACAGCGCAAGGCGGAGCTAATACTTCACCAATCAGATTATCTGTCTATTGTTTGTGTCACAATTATTTTTGTCCGGAAAGTCAATAAAGGCGCTAATTCGCTATAACCTTTTTCTTTTGTAATATTAGTTTTCGGTTCGAGAATACTTTCCTACTTTTTGGGACAATAAAAGATAAGGCAAGACTGCAAGGGTGGGGAATCCAAAAATAACAAAAACAGCAGAAAATGGACAATAATAAAAAACACCCAGAAAGAACTGAAAAGATGGCAAAATTGCCAAAGAGGAAGTTGCTTACTTAGATTCGGGAGATTAGGACCATAGATAAAAGGAGAAGAAGAAGACCAAACAGAGAATGGAATAGAATAACTGCTATCATTTTTAATTATAAACAAGCACGTAAATAGTTTGTTATCTCATGCAAAAGAGAAAGCACAAAAATGATATCTCGACATTCGACGAAATTGCCAGAGAGGAGGTCTATTAGGAAGATTCGGAAGACTTGAAGGAAAGACCATATATGGACCGGAATAACTGCTACATCTTTTTTTAATTAAAGAAGGACACGTATATAGTTTGTGTTATCTTATACAAATGAGAGGAAAAAATATAGAATATATATCAAAGGATTCCGATGAATAAAATGATTGTTTACTCACTAGGTATAGGAGGAAGTTTACGTTATTACGTTTAAATTATAAATTAGAATTTTCTTTTATTGAGCAAACAAATGTTTCTCACTTCACCTTTTGAAGAAGGTAAACACAATATCCAAAGATTTCCTTACGCTATTACATAAGAACTTTATCGAGAAATGTTGAAGGAAGAACGGAAAAAGGCAAAGTAATGCCAAACTACAAAAGGGTAATGAAGAAAACATAAAATCAAACAAAATTGGATGTGAAGATTGCAAATATATAATGCATATATAATGCTCCAAAACTGAGTAGTCAAAAATCATGACCATATGATCATAACGATGTCATTATTGTTGACGCCTCGTCAAATGTTACTATTGTCAGACCATAACGATGACGTCTCCTCAAATGTCATTGTTGTTGTTATTGTGTCCAATAACTGACGAATTACATCTCCACTAATGTGCATAGTAATGTTTAGCAAAAATTTCATTTATCAAACTTCACTGGTACTCTTACTTATCAGTTTGTTGTAAATTCACTTTTTCAGTTATTTTTATTGTATAGGGTGTTTCAAGATTAACCAAACATAAAAACCGAATTCAACTCTTAAAATAAGAAAAAGATGTCCGGAAACACTCGTTCAAAAAATGGTTTGGTTAGATTTTAGATTTGGTCGGTTTAGAGTCATTTATAAAAAGAGTAAGGACATGAAGTGGTAGTTTAGAAGATTAATGGCGGAATAAACAACTAGCCAATCAAATAAAATAAATCTATTTATAAAGGGAACAATTCGCTTTTGATTGGTCAGCCGTTTATTCCACTATTATTCTTGCAACTGCCACTGGTGTGCCATGTAAATAAATTGCTTGCGACATAAATTATTTAAGAATATATGTAATCTTAAGTATGTCCTAGAACCTAGAGGAGAGAATAATCATTAAGTAACGATTGATAAATAATTAACATCTTTGACGCTCTGTTGAATTTCAATTAAATTTCGAAAGAATTTCCTTTTTTAATTTTCAAAATGAAGTGGAATACTTAAAAGGTCAAAAATAAAATACACACTACGCCATTTTTTCAATGAAGTCAATGCTGCTGGCGTGTTTCAAATGAAACGGGCGCCGTAAGCCTCCGGCTTCTTGCATTGTTACCTAATGCGACGTTTAGCAAAGCAGCCTTTGCATTCGTTCCCGACACCTACAGAATACCACGATATTTCATGCAAATAAAAACACCGAACAATGCTTCAAAGACGGCGAACACTGTTTGTGACTTCTTTTGTGTTTTACGTGTAATTCTAAATCATCGCGGACCGCGCTAAACAAAAAGCAGATGCGGGCTCATATAAGTACGGCGACGAGACGGTTTCCCTCGTCGAGGTTTGCGTTTTATTAAAACCACGAACTCGCTAATAAAACTCTTAACTTGAATCTTCATAATATGAAACTTTGTTTAAGACTGTGTATGAAAATGTTTCATAATTTCATTAAAATAAGGAAAATTAAAAATTGTATTAAATTCATTAAAAAAAAGTAAAGGAAGTATAAAAAGTTATAAATTATATTAAAGTAATTAAACGAGGGATTCCCAACGAACTCGAATCCTTGGGGGGTAGATGAACTATGAATTAATGATGGACTAAATAAGATTTATGCTACTTATCCTATTTCATTTTTATACTCGTACATTACAGGGGCCCGGAATTTCAGTCACAGTTTAACTTTAACTTTAATTTATTCCCGTAGTAAGAATTATCTAAACAATTGTTTTCTATGGAAATAAACTTAAGATTAAAGCTAGACTATAACGGGGGGCCAAAGAGACAACGTCCTCTCTAAAAATCCCATTTGTTTCCATTGGAAATAATTAGGATTTAAAAAACGCCAAAATTTTTTATCATCGAAAGGTCAAGATTGTCTGAATGTACATATTTACGGAGATAGACAGCATAATGCTGGTAAGGAAATAAATACATTTCAAAGTGAACCTCAAGTAAAGACTCTTCAAGTATGCAAAATATGTCTGTGGTATCTATTATCTACTGTGAATAAAACACCCGTGAAAAACGATAAAATAGTTGTTTCTTTTTTCAAATATTGTAAATTCAACATAATTATTTTCTTTGTTCTTCATACCAGAGTTTCTTAAGCTCAGTAGATACTTACTTACATCATGTCTGCATTTTCTTTGCTGCTTCCATTCCATCCAATCTTCCAGAATCAATACACTTCCATCTAATTCGATAGTAAAAGGTACAAAGTATTTACCGTAGAGATAAATATTATTATGCACTTTTTGATTTATAAACTTTATAGCCCCGACAACTATTGAAAATTCTTCAATTTGAATTAAAACATAAAGAATGAAACGAAAGCAAAATCAAAAATCATGTACAAATTAGAAAGGAAAATATTGCTTATAAAATAGTTGTTTCTTTTTTCAAATATTGTAAATTCAACATAATTATTTTCTTTGTTCTTCATACCAGAGTTTCTTAAGCTCAGTAGATACTTACTTACTTAATCCATAGGCCTATCTATCTACCCTCATGGGTGTAAGGCATTTGAATTGTCTCTGTTAGTTGCATTCCATATGTTTCTCCATTGGCTTCTGTCTTGTACCATATTTTCCGTCTCCTCTCATTTCATTCCTCTTCTGTTCAACGCTTGTTTAATACCCTCTTGCCACCTTTTCCTTGGTCTCAATAGAAGAAAACGTGTAGAAACTTTCGTCTCATAAATTTAGAATATGTTGCTTTACCAGATAATCTACCGGGTTCAATTCACGTCTATGAAGTTCTTTAAATCCATTTTGCCAACTTACACGCAAGAACAAGCAAATAAATTAAGGTTAATAAGTTGGGAGTTTTGTTAGTTTTGGCGCCTTCACTAAAAATATTTTTTTGTTAGTGTTCATTGAGCTTTGTGTCCCCACAAAAAAACAATTAAATTTCCTTGATGAAGTTAGTTTGAGACAAATATCATACATCCTTCGATAACTAAAAAAAAACCAAAGGAATGAATAAAATATCGAAGATAAAACTTCAACATACGAGGAGCAAAATTAACAACAGCTCCGAGGAATTTTTTTTTTTTTTTCGAGAAAGATTGAAACGTTGGCAAGAGGATTTGGAAGAAGAGAGCAACAATCAAGTTCACCCAGAATCGAAGAAAGAAAAGTAGTTATAAGAAGAACAGAAGAACTCATTGTTTCATCGGCTTAGGAAGGCCCATTAGAATTAGGTTTATGGGTTTCTAACTTATGCTAACACGATTCTTGCAAAGAATGAAAATGAAGTAAACTATTGGACATTCGAATAAGTAAATAAGAAAAGTACAATCAAATTAGAACGTAATTAAAGTTAAAAATTACTTAAAATGATTAAAATTAAATTGATATTCGTGATATGCAAATACCAATCAATGAAACTGTAAATTGGTTGCTCAGTGAAACATAATTTCATATGCTGGTATTTTCTGATAAGCAGCAGTATCTACAAGTACAAATCGTGATGATTTATGCATCTGTTTCATTAAAAATGTAAACAGGAGTTAAATTTTGATTGAATTTATTAAAGATAACTCGGTGGTTATTGATCATGGTTAATTATGCCCGACGTCAATTATTTTCGAGGCAACATCAATTTTCAATTATGGACCACGTGGGGGGGGGTGCTCTTACTGACACTTGACAAGTTGATGAATGAGTCACCGAAGCAGTCGAATTGTAAATAAAGCTCAAATGAAAAAAAATCTATGCTGTATATAATTGAGTTGATTCAACTTGCTTGTTCTTTTCGGTACAAACAAAGTGTTCCTTGTTAATTAAATATTTCCACGTGTAGTAACTTAGCTTTATTAAAACCGGGGGTAATTTACTTCCCCGATATTATACATTATGCTCAGCGTGTGTCTAAATTTAATGAAAATCTGACGGAAAACCTCGTACACATAAAGAGACCGATACACGCCGAGAATGTCCTTCCTCATTCGCGCTAAAGTGTAAGGGAAAGCTTTCTTTCTTTTTTTTAAGAATAATGCGCAATAATATCGTCCTGTTTTTCCTTCGCGGACAAAGTCTTTTCGCGTGCGAACGAAGAGAGTGCGAAGAATTTAATTTGTGCAGATATGAAGCAGAGATAACGAGATGAAGCACCGCGGTTACGTTATTTTTATTTTCAATAAAAACGCAAATTTTTCACTCGGGCACTGTATGATTTTTTTATTACGTTATATAACGGCATTAACTTTGTTTCGTTGCGCTTAACATAGAGGTTATAGAGATTTTCTTTTATCCTTCTAGAATTAATCGTAATTATGTTCAATTACTGTCCTTTATTATGCTAAGCCCGGCCTATTTGTTAATTTTGAAATGATTAAAAAGAGTTTGTCGTTGAGTTGCTTCTAAACTAAACTAATTTGGTATATAATCTTTCAAACAACATACAATTAGCTACAATTGGTTTGACTCAAACTTAAAACTGAAATCCCCCCGTAATGCTCGATAAGACAGCGCATCCACTTTCGAGAGAAGTTCCGCTATCCATTGTGAAATAGAATTTCGCCGAGAAATTTCGTTTGATAGTACAAAGTGCTCGCAATTTTCTAAGTATTTACTTTAATAAAAGATCTGACTCGGCGTGAAACTTTTATAGTTTACCAAGTTTTCAGCTTGTGCTTCGATACCAATTAAGTTTAAAAACACACGTGAATAATGAACGGCCGACGTGATTTATAATTCATTGTCCGCCTTTCTCTTTTGCTCTCTTTGTGTCTCCGGCCCCTTCTAAGCGGATAAGGGTCCAACTTCTAAGTAGCTTGTTTGTTTAGTCACTTAAATTGTAAGAGACATCGCTGAATCATGTCTGCATTTTCTTTGCTGCTTCCATTCCATCCAATCTTCCAGAATCAATACACTTCCATCTAATTCGATAGTAAAAGGTACAAAGTATTTACCGTAGAGATAAATATTATTATGCACTTTTTGATTTGTAAACTTTATAGCCCCGACAACTATTGAAACTTCTTCAATTTGAATTAAAACATAAAGAATGAAACGAAAACAAAATATTGCTTATAAATTTTGATAAATAAACTAAATAAAATAAGAAAAGAAAATGTTGGAAAACGCCATACTAAAAAGATCAAAGAATGGAATAGAAAAAAGAATAAAAAAAGAATGAGAAGAATAATAATAATAATTGCAATTAACAAGTTTTGTAACAATATGGAATATTTAGAATTAGTTTGCGAAAGTCGATGGACTTTACAGATATGCAATTATAAAATAAATCGAGAGCTTAAAGCTTTAAGAAATAACTTATTCACGACGACAAAGACTGCACAAAGTAGCGCTTATAGTTCATTTTTATGCCGTAATATTTCAGGTGTAATTTAATATTTTCATTTTAGCCGGGGCACCTCTGATATAAAACAAAATCCATACTTGGTGACCATAAAGATAAGCAGTAATATATTGTAAGAACATTTTATATAAAGTAGCTCGTTTAGCTGGTTTTATTTTCATTATCTTTAAAACGCTTCTGCCATGCATCATCAGTCTGGATTCTAGAACGGCGTTTAGCACGTTTCGCTAGAAATGGCACTGATCCTGGAGCAGCAGCAGCAGCAGCACGAGAGAGTCAGGGATGACAACCTTTTGCATTGTAACGGAATGAAATAACATCTCAATTATCTACCCACCGGGTCTGACCTACTTTAAATTCAACGTTTTAAATTAATTCTGGTGTCTGTTTGGTTATTTTCTTTTTTTTATTCGTTCGTTAAATGCAGCTTACGTTTCCTTATCACATCTTTCAGGTGTTACTACCGTAAATGTAACCTTAATTTTTTAATATGAAAAGTAAACAAATTTATATCGAGCAAATATGATAAACGATAAACACGAAACATCGAGTAGGTACACTTTTGTTCGATATAAATTTGCTTGTACCAAATTATTCTTTTTAATGTTGCAAGAAATATACGAGATGATAAAGTAATTTATAAAAGATGTCTTACTGACTTACAGAGGGAGGTATTGTTTAAAATACTTTTTGTACAAAGAGAAAGAAACTAATATATTAATAATTTTTACTCGAAATAATTCTGCAGGTGATTTTTCATAAGAACTAAAGTATCGTAATGTCCAAATAAATTTCTGATAAAGGTAGGCCGTGGAAGATAAATTATATTACATTATTTACATTAAAATATTGTCACGAGGGGGATTTTCTAAAAACCACAATGGGTTTTTTTTTGTTTCCGCGAATACAAAATATAAAAAGTATTTAAACACGAACTTGTGTAATCGAGGGCAAATTGCGACCGTCTCGAAATGTAAACACAATAAGGAGGTAACAGATATAACGCAAGGTTCACATTTCATAATAAAACACCAGCGGATTTGCTACAAACGGGGCCACGCGCGTATACGAATGATGCAAAGAGACACAAGGCAGGTGACGAAAAAATGCAACGCTCAAATAGGCAAAAAGCGTGTATTTAAAGTGCGGGCCAAAATTGGGAAGGCAGTCGAGCCACAAGACCGACTCAGTGGGCACAAGTGCCAACTCAACGAGGGGACCCCAACATCAGCGTCGCCGCCGCCGCCAACATCAGCGTCTGCAGCCACATCATCTGCCACTGCCGCCGACAACATTGCCGAATCCCGTTCTAAGAGAACGAGGACCATCTCCCTCGCCAGCTGTCCAAGAGAAGACACAACCGGAGCCTGCCCCTGCCACGCTATTCCAACCCAATCACCCCTAGGCTGAGCAAGAGCGTGTCGTGCTCCACTCCAGCCAAGAAACGTTAGAACCGAGACCGACCTTAACCAATTACTCCAGTCACGGACCGGCCTCGAGCTTCGCAGTCTTCCCCCGACTAAGAAAAAGACGCACGCTGTCCCGTCTTAGATAGATCAACAACCCCAGTCGCCACGAATGACCCAGGACTGCATCCCCAATGATCGGACAACAACCCTCAACTAATTTAATTATTAACGTAATAAAGAGGTATTAATTTTTTTTAAATCATTGTCTTAAAGCTCTACCCTCTGATAAACCCACGAACCCCAATCAACCCCGAAGGTCTTAGCGTGACATAAGAAGACACTTAAGGACCACCTTCGTGACATGGTGGAGGCACCTTCGTGACATGGTGAAGGCGCCCTTACAGAGGCCCTTCGTGACAATATTGTCCAGTTCTTAATATAATAATAATAATAATAAAAAGTCTTTATTTTTACTGGCGAAGTTCAGCATACTGCTGTTCTACCACTTAACCAGTAGTTGAGTAGTTAAGTAAAATTGAAGTTTAATTGGCCACATCTTACAGCTTGATATATCACTAACTTCAAAAACTGCTTGGTGTTGTAGATTTTTACACTTCCATAACCTACCTTTATCAAAAATTTATTTGGATATATGGTACAAAGAGTGGGCTTATAGGCTCTTAACAGACAACTGTTTCATCCAAATTTACAATATTACAATATTCGACTACTATAACATTCCCCCCAAATCGTCGGATAACATATTCAATAACATATTCAAAATCAGACCTATGATGTATCATGAGTGTGAAGATAGCATTAAACTATTGTGTTATCTTAACTGTACTTGAATAACACCTCGACAATTATTAGTATGACAACAGATTACATACACCTATGTAACACTAATCGAGCATAAAATAACTGCATAAGTTATGTTACGATGATGCAACATGTCAATTTTTGACAACGAGAGCAGTTACACAGATAACACCAAACGCACAGATAGGCCTGTATATGTATATGACAGTCTCGGCTGATCAATTAAAAGAAAGAAGAGTTACTAAGGAGGATGCAGTCACTTAAAGAATGTTTCTATCACTTTATATTACATTTACTTAGAAGAGGTATAAGAAGTCGGCAAATTGGATACAAAAACGCCAAAAAAATTCAGCACACATAAAAATTATGTAAACGCATTGTTTGTCAAAGGCTTCGCTTTATCACGAGTCATGACTGACCTTTGCAAATTGCAAGAATTGCAGCTGCATAGATGACCCATCGAAAAAGCCGTATGAGCCGACGGTTTCGGAAAATCACGATGAATCGTAAGGCGACTGGCCTGGCCCACATGTAAAGCATTACGTAATCGGAATTTCCATTGACAAACCATATATAAGGAGACTACTTTCCACGATAGATCATCATACAGTAGTAAGCAGTATGGTCATCATCTCCGATAGTCTGAAACAGAAAGTAGTATTCATCGAATATCACATGTGAGCGAACTCAGAAAATCCATCCGTCTCTCTGTATCTAGTACCATGATTTGGTTGAGAATACATTAACTAATCTTGCCAATTTGTTATGTTTTTAGAAACTAACAACTGCTCTATTTGATTTATGAAAAGCTGTTTTCCTCGTTATAAAATTATTTTGCATTTGTTTTATATTGTCTCGTATATTGTTCTGAAGTAATCTGTCATTACCTTTAAAGTCTGCATTTGTCCAGATTATGTTCTTTAACACCTGAACGGTCCAAGTGGTGAGGAACCGGCCTTGCAATCGCATGGTCGTCGGTTCGAACAGCGCTCGGGATTTTTCTCGGGGGTGGTCGGTATCGACTTCAGGCACCCTTCCGTGTTGGGGATAAAATTCGACACTGCTTCCCCTTAAACGGCGAGGAGATTTGGAAGTAACAAAGCCATGGAACACTTTACACACACTCAAATACACTCCCGCTCCTGAGGTCCTGACAAGTCTAGGACTTAGGACCCCGTTGGGCAACCACCACAGATAAAGATAAAATTATAATATGACTAGAGTGTTATAATATGTATGTAGGTAATCAGTTTTGAAATCGTGTAAATCAATTTATAATTGTTTTACTTATTCTGAATGTATACACTGTATAAATTTTCTCTTTATGTTTAATTAAATTTCATTTAGAAGAAAAAACGTAATTTTCGTCAATCAAAAAATATATGTAGTGGCGGGCAAGGGCTAAAATCTCATTCCATATAAAAAGGGCGTTAATAGTAATCTCCGGCTAAAAAGCTCAAACCAGATACCTACTCAGGTCCTTTGTGGTTTGACTACAATTTTGGTAAAAGAGTAAGGAAACGAAATGGGAATTATTGATTATTTTGAGTGTTAACAGAACATTCTCGTTGTGATGTCTAGAGAAGCATAATACCTCGGCGAGACCTTATAAAAATTAATAAAATTGAAAGTAAAGGATAATTTATTTCCTTTCTATTATCATTTTTAACCCACCCGCCCCACACCATTTCAAGAGTTTCAAGAAGATATTTTTGGTCGCCTCAGAAATTAAAAAGTCACTACATCTCTAGTGTCTATCCCTTTCTCAATATTAAATATATATCGATTGCTTGGTAGAAATTTAGGAAAAGGCAGAGATATGTCAAGAATAGCTACAATATAGAACAAGGATGCGTTTGGTTGCTAAGCCGAATACCTTGTTGTATTTTGTACATACATACAAGACAAGTGTTTGAAATGCATGTACGTTTCCAACTCACAATGAAACAGCGTTTATTTAAGGCTTTATATTTGATTTTATATTCTTAATGGATGGTGCACTATGATTCCTCATATATGGTGATGATGTATGTATGTATGTATTAAGGCCAAAGGAAAAGCATTTGCTTGTCACATGTAAATTCAAGCCCATAACAAATTGCCAACTTAATTCGTCAACGTTCAATAAAACGTTCAGAATTTATGGTTCCCGTCATTATTAATAAAATATTCAAGCCACTGTGGCAGTTAACTTTTATCTCTTTCGCGTTGATTGCCCGTCCCTATAAATAATGTAAACATTTAATGTATTTCGGTGATGGTGCAATCGGAAACGAATTGAATTTCAATAACATTACATGATCCGTAATTACGGCAATAATAATTATTGTCGTTTCGCCGGCGTCGCCGTTCTCGTCCTTGCGGAAAGTAATGGCGTCTGATGATTCGGACGGAAAATTTACTTTTGATTACACTTTCGTTAACGTGACGGTAATAATTCGTATTTCTCGTTGCTTCAAATAATAAATCCGCATTTGTTGTTAAAAAAAGAATCGGTAAGCATTTTATTTCCATGTATCATCGTCTATTTTAGCAATTTACTTTCAACAACACAACTGTTGAGGATAATTATTTACGAGAGATTCAGTTTTTTTTCAGTTTACATTAAACATATAATACAAATAGAAGTCGTGTATTTGCAAAGTGCAAATTTCAAGGTGAAATTTCTGGTGCTGCTATTGATTAACAGGAACGACAATTTCCTGTAACCTCTCTCCCGATTAACTTTTGCACTTTAAATAAACGAGATGCAGATGAAATTTTAATTCTTAGAGCGGATAAAACGCTCGAATTCGCGTACAAAATTAAAAACAGAGAACGGGAGTGCATCGACCGCGCAGAGCTTACGGCCGTGCGTGCTTAACATTTTAAAGTCCGAAATTGGATTGCGTGGACTAATTCGATTAAACCGTAAACAAAATTTGCCCGTATTAAAGCTCCGCCCGTCGCCCGGCGGCGAACTTTCGTCTTCGGCGAAGCTCTTGAACTTTTTATTTATTGTTACTCCGCGAAAACTTTTATCACGCCCGCGTCGAGGTCGGCAGGTATATCGTGTTATAGTTGCAAGAATCCACGGAAACTTGGAGTCGCTTGTCATGATATTATTACGACGTATAAATATTACTGTTTACCGGAGAACTTTTGATGCATGCCTGCGCGCAAAATGTCATGAAGTTCGTTACGTGCTGACCTAGATGTGGCGTACAATAACCAATTTACGTAGATGATCTTACAAAAGGTATCACAAGGGAAATTCTACAAATAAGAGTAAAATAACGCAACATAAAACTGCTGTCGAGATTGACCGTAATTTCAATTACCCTATGTAACAATGTTTTGGGTTTGTTTCTTATTAGTTATGTACATATATGCTGAACTCCAAAATATTTTGTTACATAGAAAGAAGTGTTTAAAACAATCTAATCAATTTTATTCATATTGTGGTAGATACTTATAACCGGTGTTAGAATTTTTTTGTTTACATCAACATCCCAGAATATATAAAGAACAGTGAGCGTTTTAGTGTTATCGAAAAAAATATAAGATATGTTGACTAGTATGTATTATTAAATCTCGTCATGAGAAATCTTTATATTATATTATTTTTATTACGAGGATGAAACCACAATTTCCCGTATCTCATAAATGAACATAACTTTGAAAATAACTGCATTATTATAAAAGATGAGCGAAATCCATTTGATTGATTTATTTTTACGTCCCCAATAGGAGTTAAGCTTCCGATTTTATGAAGATGAATATTACTGACTGTATCTGGAGCCTGATTGAATTGCTACATATCCCCCATCAACTCGCTGTCTTTTTAAGCCGTCCAAAGCCCCGCCGTTTGTCAAACATGACCGGAAAAAACTATTCATCTGGATTGTAGCTCGTTCGGTGAATTCGCCCTAATCTAAGGGACGTTAATTTTTTTAAGTCGCGCACATTTCGTTCTGTAATACTCTCTGCTAGGTGGCTGCTTCAATTTGTTCAGGTTCAGTTTTAATTAAGGATGTCGCTTTGACTTGAGGGAGTTCGAAAGTTTCGGGGAGGATTTATTTATTTCGTTTCGTTTCCGTGGATTTTACATTCACCTTGATCGAAAAGTAGTACTTTCTTGCTTTCCGAACTAATTATTTAGCCAAATAAATTTTTGATTTGGTACACGATGGGGCGCAATACATTTCTTGTAAAAAATTTAAAAAAAGCGTACATCTTAAGCCTTGCAGTAATAAACCGCCATGTTAATTTTCGAAGTTCTAAAAATAAAGTACTTACAAACTACTGTTTTATGCAGTTACTTAATAAAAATTCAGGTAAACGCGGCCGGAATTTACATAATCGATATTTGAAACCTTTGTAAAACAAAAGTGGAAAGTTTTTCGAAGCCTGTTGAATCCATTAAGCACTTTTCGTTATGTATATATTTCAGTGAGCATCGATTTTAACTTATTGAAATTACTTTCTTTTAGTGGCATTTTAAAGTGGATAACTTCGAGCGCGCCAACTTCTTCCGTGTTGCTGAAGTTTACAAATCTCTTCTTATTATTAATTTGCAGGCTTACGTAATACTACGAGATAAGTTATGAGGGAAAAGTACAACTTTCTATTAGTATTTCTTCAAGTACTCCGTACTTATTTGATTATTTAACTTCTGAGTTACATTGTATCGGTTTTACCGAGTTGAAACAAGTTTGGAAAAGCAATTTTCCAATTACGGTTGAAGTACCCAATTATACTTTGCTTTTTATCCTTCTATTTCTTTTCTATTTTGAATTGAATTTTACTGATAGCAATAAATACTTCATTTTGAGAAGTTAACTAATAAAAAAAGGAGTGTTACAAAATTTTTAAAAGCAAAGCCAAAATAGCCTCATCATAGTGGTGGCGCCTTGCACATTCTTTAATCTGGTGTTGCGAAGATTGAGGTGAAGGATGCCCGGCAAAAAATGTTTCATGTATCGTATGTAGACAAATCAATCATATACTTTAGATCTCATTTTAAACAAATCTTTAGAAAACCTTCATTAAATTTTCAAAGAACCCCTTAATGGGTGGATCACCCGATTGTGAAATCCACTCAAAGAAATTACAATTCACGATAATGTGTTTTTTCTTCTTAATGATCTTGGCATTCATTTATAAAAGTTAATGCAGTCGTCCCTTAATACATCAGAACAAAGTTATTTTCAGAGGCAGACTATTTTACAAAAAGTACTGTCGAAGCAGAAGTCATGTTCACGTACGAACTCGCAACACGTCGACGAGAGTCGTGATCAATGATGTCTGTTTCTAAGAAAGGCAGGCGGAAACTCAAAACAACGTCAAACGTAAAATTTCGTGAATAAGTTATGGCGTAAGTATCAGTTACGGCACTCACGATACGCTGACAAACATTTTAATGCTTGTTTTCGACTTGCAAGATTCGAATTATTGATCAATCCGGAAACGGAACACACGCGATTGGATTAAATATGTAAATAATGGGGGTGCATGTAGGTGAAACAATCTTATAATGCGCTTGTCTTTTAAATGTTTTATTGAGACTTGTATTAGCTGTCTTTAGCTTCATTTGGCGTATAGACGTTCATTATCCTGACCAAGAAAGATAAATCCTATAGTTCAATTCGAATTCGTTTACTAATCTTTAAAATTAAACACATCTTGAACAGAAATTGTTTAATGACTTTTGCTGGTATTTTTTTAATTCTCTTGTTAATTGTCTTTTACTTGCGTCAGTTTGCGTTAATTATTTTCAGCGTTATGCAAGTTGCAAAACATGTACACATACAAATTAATATGCATTGAATCAAAAATAACCACACGTGCGACCATATAAGAACCGAAATTTATTCCCGCCGTGAACCCCGTTCTCGTTTAAATTAATTTCGTTTGCTCGCGTTGCTTTAAAGAAACGTTGCATATAAATCCACGTGAGTTTTTGCTTACTCATCCGTATCGTGCATGTAACGTTTTTGGTCCCACGTTACGTACATTCGGCTGTGCTCAACCCTGGAGTTTAATTAAACCTAGATTAGAATTATTTAATTGAAACCGGAGCAATTATAATTTTGTTGTTGGTACAGCAGAGTCTGTAATGGTTGTGTAATTGTGAAACTTTAGTCCATAGGTGCTGCGTGACAACTTCGAGTTTTGTATGCAGCTGTAATTGAAACATGGAATCGATTCGTTTTTGCACAACGAATTCACAGTTTCTATGTGACATTCACATAACGGATATCCCCACACCTTGACTACACATTTTCTTCAGTTATTTAATTCCTTGAAGGTTGTAGTTAATAATCCTCGAAAATCTCGAGATAAAACCAAATCTCCGATTTTATTTTTAGCAGAACGTTTGGTAACGACGGATTTTATAAATTCTTTTTCTTATTCTCTGCTTGAGCTTATATTAACAAATTTAAAGTGTAATGTTTTTCATAATATCCTCCCGCTTTTATCGGAAGATAGACATCGTCCAGCCTTATTTATTGAGGCCTCAGTAACATCACCCTGTCATCCGAATACTTTACTTTTAATCAAACAGCAAAAATTTGTAGCTACAAGAAGGCTAATTTTGTTGGACTGTACAACTATTTACTGGGTATTGATTGGTCATTTCTTGTGAATTTTCATGATGTGAATCTCGCCTGTAGTGAATTCTACAATGTTTTATACGCAGCAATTGATATGCTTGTTCCTTCTTATAAATATAAAAAATCTAAGAGACAATTTCCTTGTTGGTATAATGCAGAAATAATGAAAGCGCTTACACTTAAAGCGCAGTTCCATAAGTCATTTAAGAAACTTGGAAATGCTATCATTAGCATTTCCAAATTTCTTTCTAATTTCTTCATAATCATTTATGAAAGAGGTCAGTGTAAATCCACGATTAATGCAGAGTATAAGAAGTACATAAAGTTGAAGAATCTATTTCAAATAATTCACAGTGTGAAAGAAAGGTGTTAAGTAGGGAATACAACGTCACATAGTACCATACTACACACGATCGAACTTGTCTTAAGACATCATAGTCCAGTTATCAACCAAGACGATGTCGGAAGAGTTATCTTTGGTGGCACTAGCGTGCACTATTATAGTAAAACAAAAATACAAAAAAAAATAATAATAAACAAAGCTGTGATAAGTCCCCAGTTTAATAATACCAATTGCAGGATTTGCCACCACACATTTCCGGAAATTTATTTATTAAAAATCATAAATTGGCTGTTTCGAGGTGCTGTGGAAAAGAGTATGCACGACGTCGACGCACTGCATTGAATAAGTCCGTGGCGAACATGTGCGTTTGGCAACCACACGATCGAACATGTACGCGCAAACATCAACGCACGTACTTGTTTTCAGGAAATCCAGAAAACAAGTTCGACGGACTTTTTGTATGTGCGTACATGTTCGAAGCGTTTTTCGGGCCAACACACGCACGTTGATGTTCGGCGAACATGTATGCGCGTACATGTGTTAAGACATGTGGGATCGTGTATTCCCTGCTTTACTCGCATTCCAGGAAGGATTCACTTTAATGACATAACGTATGAGAATCCGCAGTCAATAAGTAGTTGAAGGCTTTGCTGAATATTTCAATAGCGTATAATTCACCACCAGCTCAACCAATTCTTCATGAGAAGGAGATTAATATATTACTTCTCAAAATTTAAGATCTATCTCAAGATGAAATTGAGAAAGCTACCAAGACTCTCAAAAATGCAAAGACTTCAGGCCCTGATCACACACCCAGCTTTTTCGTTAGAAACTGTAGTACTATTTTCGCATTGCCATTGCAAATTTTATTTAACTTAGCTTTAAAAACATGCGGGTTTCCTACATTATGGAAAGTAGCTAAAGTTTGTCCTGTATTAAACGGAGGGGATCCAATTAGAGACCTATTTCCGTTTTGTCAAATTTTGCAAAGATCTTTGAGAAGGTACTTTACTCCCACATATTTCCTGCTGTTGTCAAGAATTATATCTCTCCTTGGGAGCATGGTTTCACGGTCTTTAATCTAACCTTTTTTATTCAATATCTCTCAGATATTCTCGACTCTCAAGCACAAGACGATGTTCTCTATACAGACATGTCAAAGGGTTTCGATCGTATTGATCATAATATTCTGATTAGTAAATTAAGTAACTTTGGGTTCAATAAACCACTGTTACACTTTTTCTCATCGTACTTGACCAACAGAACAGAATGTCATCTATAACGGTTTCTCGTCTTCGCCATTTGTTGCTACCTCGGGTGTACCTCAAGGTTCTAACTTGAGTCCACTGTTGTTTAATTTATATGTGAATGACTTAATTGGTAAAGTGAAGTGCGAGAAACTTCTTTTCGCTGACGACTTAAAATTACAGTGTAGTATTGACTCTATTCATGATTGTGGTAAACTACAAGCCAATTTAGATGTTATACACGAATAGTGTGTAGACAATTCTATCACCTTAAAATATCTAAATGTAAAATTTTATCTTACACACGGAAACGTAGATCTCTTAATTGCAACTACATGTTGAGTGGTATTCCCATAACTCGTTCAACTAATGTTAATGATTTAGGTATTCTCTTTGATACATCACTATCATTCTCATCTCCCTGACCACATTATTTCAACTTCTTTTAAATCCCTAGGGTTCATTATTCGCAAGTGTAGTTCATTTAATAACATTGCTGCCTTCAAGTCTCTTTATTTTGCGTTTGTTCGTTCACGACTCAAATATGGTTCACCTGTTTGGTCTCCTACGTATCAATACCAGATTGACGCTATTGAAGCGGTGCACCGTAGATTTTTAAAATACCTGTACTCTAGAGTTTATGGTAGTTATCCTGAACGAGGAATTGAAGAAGATTGTCTACTTGAGAAGTTTGAGATTAAGTCTCTTCACATCAGACGGCTTCAAGCGGGTTTACGTTTCTCATATAAACTTACCTACAATTATATTGTTTGTGCTGCACTGTTGAGTAGTATTAGATAGCATGAACCTCGAATAAGTTCCAGTAACAATGTCACTTTTTCTTGAATGCCTGCTAAAACTAACGTGTTGGTTAAATCACCGTTATTTGTTATGTGTCGAACATTTAACACCGTTTCAAAGTCATGTGATACTAATAACTGCACCATGGCTCAGCTTTTAAATTGATTTTGTCATTAGATTCGTTCGCTTGTATCATTTGTATTTAGTATAATTTCCGTTTATTAGTTTAGGGTATTCATGTATGTTCTTTTCTTAGGGTAGGTAAATCTAGTTAGTGCAATGTAATGCTTAGTTGCAAAACACGCGCTTTTTGTTTGGTGTTTCTTTTTTGGATTTGTAAGGAACATTTTAAAACGGTTGCCCTCTATTGGGAGTATTAAAAGTAAAATGTGTGAACGAGCAGGATGCCAATGCAGTGATTGAACTGATGAAACAAGCTGGATGTTTTGAGAGCGTTTGATGGCAGTTATGCATAGGAGTAAAATGAATTTATATTTATATATTGTATATCATAAATAAATATATTAACAATTCTTCACCTACAACTTTATTTTTATTTTCTTCTTCTTTGTCGTCATCACTGTCACCACTCGTATGCACTTCTACTCCATTAGCTTGTGAAATATTTTCTTATACATTTTTATTGTGCTACTAATAAATTAAAAAACTTGAAACCTCGGTCAGATTTTCATTTATTGGCTTTAACGTTTTCGGGCCCGGCCGGGTCCGTCATCAGAAGCTACAATGATACAATTTTTTAAGAATTACAATAATTGATCAATTAACCTAATGTTAATGTGTAAAATTCATAAAAATTGGATTAGTTTTAACAATAACGTTTTTCTTCGGAGTTCGAGGTTGAATCGTGGTGGGCGTCAGAAACATGAGGTTGTAGATTCTCCATTATTTCATGGGATAATTTCAAAATGTAAGTTCTTGACCGGTGTGTGTAATAATAAATTAAAAAACTTGAAACCTCGGTCAGATTTTCATTTATTGGCTTTAACGTTTTCGGGCCCGGCCGGGTCCGTCATCAGAAGCTATTGTAGCTACAATTTTTTAAGAATTACAATAATTGATCAATTAACTTAGTGTTAATGTGTAAAATTCATAAAAATTGGATTAGTTTTATGAATTTTACACATTAACATTAGGTTAATTGATCAATTATTGTAATTCTTAAAAAATTGTATCATTGTAGCTTCTGATGACGGACCCGACCGGGCCCGAAAACGTTAAAGCCAATAAATGAAAATCTGACCGAGGTTTCAAGTTTTTTAATTTATTATTACACACACCGGTCAAGAACTTACATTTTGGAAATATTGTGCTACTGTCATTCATCATTTCTCTCAATGCTGTTTACTTCCATTTTACGTTGACCAGATTCTTGTCTCCATCTGCTTCCGTAACATCGTGACGCCATCTTTATTTTTCCTTACATTTGCTTCATTACTTGAAATAGTCCATTTAAAATTATTCCATCTTCCGATATTTTCTTCCTTCGAATGAATTTTTTGTACTTTCCTTATGTCAGGAGCATCTGCTGTATTATGTGGTCCAATTCAAAAATCTGTAATGATGTGGAATCACTTTTCTTCAGCCTTCAACTTTATTTGATTATAGAAATAGAAAGATTTTATTTTTATTAGATTATCAAGTCATATTCAGTATGTATTGTTCAATATGAAATAACTAAAGGGCAAAGAAATTGATACTCGTGTTTTGTGGAGAGCAAACAAAAAAAACATTAACTGCTTTTATAAACTTTATGTCTGTATGTTATTTCTTCCAACAGTTTTATTAGGGTTTTTTTCGCAGGCGTTCAGGAGTAATACGAAGTTACAAAATTCGTATTATACGAGCGTCAGCTTGAAACACGTTCTTCGCAAGCAGGCCTTTGCCCCTTTCGCAATCTCCACAAACGTATAGCACTTGACAGGTCCAATATTGTTTCCATATTTCTCTCTTTTTATTACCAGATTACCGGCATTCATTTGCCCATTCGTTACGTTTCTGCCGCAATAAAGGCGAGCCGAATTTATGTCATGGAACCTCGTCGAAGACGCCACACGATCCACCCTCGGGATCTCCTCTAATTTCGGACTGGGTACCTACCGATCTCGTAATTCGATATCAGGAGAAATCAAACGCGCTCTTGAGGTCGGCGTAATGCTCGTTCGATGTTGAGGAGGATTATCGTTTTGTCACAGTTGGTGTGTGAGTGTTTGCGTGTATGTCTGTATATGTAGTAACTGTAATACGTGAAATTGGACGAGGGTTCTCATAGAAGATTATATGTCACTGTTGGCCGATGGCAATACACGCGAATAGCACTTCAATTTAACTGTGTTATACGCACGTTGTTTATTAAAATTTCTACATACATACATCACTGATTAGCGGTCCTTTTAGCTGGATCAAATTATTTGTTTCTATGGCGATGTTATGCAACTCTTATTAAAATAGCTTAAAGGCTTTAATTTCAAATAACTAATTAATGCTTTTGTGCATAATAACCATTACTTGTTTGAGCTCAAACATAGTATGTACACGGAGTGCTCGAAATTATTTTAGGAAATGAAAACAATAGCCTTTCAATTTAAAATCAGTTAATTGTTGACTGCTTTAGTGCAGAATTATGAACGTGTAGATGTAAGGACCCGGAAATGCTCTAAGTAAAATTCATTTCTCTTAAGCTACAAAAATTAAGTTCCCGCGTATTCATCAAGTGTACCTTAGAAAACGTTTATATTCAAAACGAAACGGAAATGTCAGATTGCAGAGATAAAATTCCGACGTGATTTAGAAATGCGTCGAGTATAGAGTTACGCGGGAAAAAACTTCGCTCTTATCGCAACTGACGCCGACAGAAACTGATGAATTGGCAAGTCAGTACTTTTCTTGCAGAATCATCAAATGGAGAAGAGACCAGCTAAACTTGCATGCGTAGCATGGGGAAATTAATAAATCTGGCGGCAGTTACTCCTCGATTAGAAGCTTCGCGCGGGACAGAAATATTTAAATTTAATTGCCTCACGTGACGCTAGCTATCTCTCCCAAAATTGATACGAAAGGCTTTAAAAACCGCCGCGCCGCAGGGAGGAAAAACGGCAGTTCCGTTCCGGTAAACAATTTTTATCTCTAAAAGAAGTCCGACTATAGTTCTTGCCTTTAAAAAGAATTTTGGCACAGAATCAATCCCCTCAAGTAAAACCATGTTATGTAAATTTTAATAAGTACGAATGGCGGATTGAAACTTCAATTTCTATTCAGGAAGCAATTTCTAAATTGTCCTTTACAAGATTCGGTGTCACGAGTTTTGATATCAAAAAAGTTTCGGCCAAATTGTCGCAATTGTTGATCTCAAGGTTCGATCCTTGGCTTTTTAAAGTTATTTTATGAGAAAACAATTCGGCTCAAATATTTTTTGATAAGCTAGTTCATTCATGAGATATTTAAGACAGAACTTGGCCATCCATTACTCAAGGAATTGGGCACAAATAGTATCGAATATACGAAGAGGGGTGAATAATTTCCGACCTAATAAGGAAGACGATAAAATTTTGAATAGAATATGTTTATATTTTTCTGCATAATCGCCATTTAGCTCAATACATTTATATAATTCCAGCTTAACTCTAAACCAAAACTTAAATCCTGAACAACAATTATGAGCATTGTACAACTGGGCCTTAGTCGAGAGATGCTCGAAAACTTTTAAGGCAACCTCGTAGGTTTCAAAATTTGGCCCACTTTCTTCCCCGCTTGGATTTCTTTATATTCGGAAATAAACAGAAATCCGTTGAAGCCAAACTTGAATAGTAGGATGCCCAATTGATGGATTGTATTCATCGCAATAACGAACTTATGACTCGAGATGAACATTGCCATTTAGGGTCTTTTTTCTTGAATTTTTGGGTGTAATTGGTCTCTTAAGTTGGCGTAATATTTACCATTAATTGTTCTACCTTTTACCAGATTATCGATTAAAAGAATACCTTTTGCATCCTAAAAATACTGTCGCCATAACCTTTCTAGCTGAGCTAAATTTTTCGCTTTCTTTGGAACTGGTTTCTCTCTCCCTCATTGTCTATTGTTTAAATTGCTGCTTCGTTTCGGGAGTATAGTGATGAATCTATATTTCATCCACGGTTATGGATCGGCGAAAGTCTATTGGATTCTGTCTAAACAACGTCAACCTTGAGAAATGGTCTCATGGCATCTGTCTTGCAGATAATTTTCTCATGCCTAATCCATACTATGATGTGGTTGGTCTTTTGATATACACACAACATCAGCTATTTTGATATGTTTGTGTACTTTTACGATCAGCTGTCCGAACGTGGCCCATTTGAAGAACACCGCCGATATTTTAATGATTAAAGACGATAGAGAAGATTCGTTCAATTTTTATTTGTGTTGGGGAAAAATCCTTAATGTAAAAATATTTAATCACCGCACGTACTCAGGTTTTTTTTCCATTTTCTGGTAAATGCAAATGCACAATGTACTTTGGTAACTTCTCAGATGAAGACGATTTGCAAGAACTATAGAAAATTTGAAAATACTAAAAGGTGTCACTAGATGAAACCATAGAAAATTATCTCCTCATATCTTAGGCCAGAAATTATATTCAAGCCACCCTCGTACACATAAATTTCTTGCTTTCGATTGTAATTAGCTTTGAATAGGGGATTTTGTGTCACAACAGCGTTGGGGTTTAGTGAATAGTGACGTCTTTGATTGTAAGTGTTAATTTCAATAATTCAGGCACATCATTGCTTTTTATTTTGCTCCAAGTTTTCGTCATAAATTCGGGCTTTCTAAAAATCGTTCTTAAGGAGAGAGTTTACAGTCTTGAAGTTGAAATTCTTTTCCATTTCTCTTTAAGGATCTTAAAGGAACGGTTAGCTGATAGCATAATTAAACTCATTATTAAATTTAGTGATTACAAACGAGACATATTGTTCTCAGTGTCAATTAGAACAGAAATATAATTGTTATTGTAATAGAACAATTCGTAACTATGCAAATCGTCTGTGCAGAGCTTATTCAAATATACACACATTTCCGGGTTCCGGTCGTGCGAGAAACGTCCGGTTCCGTGCATTGTTCAGGGCGAAACGTAAATAATATACCACCTTGAGCGTTTAGCGCGCCTTTTTTTTAAATCGAAGCTCCACGAAACAATTTCCTTGAGTTCGCCGTTAAATATTTCACGAAGACGTGCAGGAACACTCTCTCTCTGCCGTCTCGGGCGTCCAAATTTACGATTGTTTAGCAGACGTGCACGTCGCGTATCTCATATATTTCGGCACGTAATTCACTCATGCGTATTATTTTTATGCTCGCGTTTTCCTTCCCAAGTCTCCTTGGGATTGATTCATATTCCCGTGTATTTATTTTCGTTCTTCTGGTCCGTTATTAAAAGCTGAACGCGGGGGTGAGCTCGTTGTGGCAAGATTTCATAACGCCCAAATATTGACTTAGGCCAGATTACTTATTGATTAAGAGGAATTTATATACTTAGTTGCAAGTCCTCCTCAATAATGTCATAATTTCACTATTGTAAAAGTGACCTCTAACAAATTACAAATCAAGTTAAGATCTGACGTTTCGCTGTACATTCACAATCTCCTTTTAATTTTACTGCAATTCTGTTTGACTTCTCACCTACATTACTTTCCTCCTATTTCATGTATAGAAAATTAATGTTGCACATAATACTTCATTCAAAGTCACTAGATGTGGCTTTGATAAAATAAAACCCTTCGGCTTTCCACAAACACGGAAGCAATAACGTTTACTTACAATCATTTGAGAAAGGGTAGAGAACATGAGGAAAGGTTTACTTTCAATCTTAAAATAAATCCCCGTGAGGTGAGCCAAGATAGAATACTATATGATGGCGGTCCACAAAAAATAACAAAGTGGAACGAAATGGAACATATATATAAAGGCCTTAAAGAAGAGTGGGACGGAGAGAGTAACCTCCGAGGGCGTATATGTTAAGCAGAAGCAGATTCAACACCGATTCTCTCCCTTGATATACGTTTTCGCCGACCCTAAATAATTTCCGAGCTCCAGAGATGTCTTTTATATTTGGGAGAATTTACCACAAATAGAAGAATTTCAAGTTCCGCGGCGGTGAATGATTGAAATGAACAATTTTTGTTCTTTTACTGCTTTTTCTGTTATGCAATTGAAACGCTCTGAATACTTGCCATCGTATATTTCGGCTTCAGATGCAGACCGTCTCATGCATCACTTATAATTTATTCACACTCAGAATTATAATAAAGAGTCACAAATATCGTAAATTTCTAAACTCAAATAGTATTTTCTCCGATTCTCAATTTTACAAATTCACCTCATGTCCTAAATAATATTTACAATGGAACAAAGACCTAGAATCAATAAAGTACTAAATGAACGCATAAAAAAGAAAATATGATTTTCTAATTGTCTGATTCCAATGCATTTGTTCTTCCTTAAGTTTACTTCTTTAAAAACTAAATTTAATCGAAATGACTTTATATGTATGTTTAAAATAAAAAGGATAATCTGCTGTTTAGCATCTTTTTTACGCTGACGTGTTATTTAATCTACGTTATTTATCACCAGGTGAATCACAAAACACGGAAGTATCGTTTTACAGAACTTCCTGTTCGGGGGACAGAATTATGATTCTTCACGGAGAATATCTTTTTTACTTCACGCTGTCACTCTTCATAAAGAAATATTTTTGCTATGCCTTAACTAATAGCCTCAATTTTTGTAACTTGCGTTATAATAACAATTCCGTATGCACCGAACTCAGCTTAACTTTAAAGGATCCCTCACACCAAAGCGGTACGGCGGGAGCGAACGCAACGCGGGATTGAATTCTGTGGCGGGATATCTGAGCGGGATATCGCTTTCAGAATTCAATCCCGTGTTGCATTCGCTCCCGCTCCCGCCGTACCGCTTTGGTGTGTGGGATCCTTAAGCGTCACTTATGGCCGTATGCACCGAACACTTAAGCTGAGATTAAATTTTAAGTGTCGTTTATAAATATGACATTTGAAGTTTCACAACATTGTGTAAGTAACATTTTAACTGACGCTTAAAGTTAAACTGAGTTAATTTGTTGCATACGGCCATTAGATGTGATTTTCACAATGTTGTGAAACTTCAAATGTCGCATTATGAACGTCACTAAAATTTAAGTACTGTGCATAAGACCATCAGCATAGTCAAATGAATGGATTGAAAATCTTAGTAAAGGAATAAGATTATTTAGACCGTTAGAGGGTTTAACAAGAAACTTTTAAAGATCGTTTAAAACATTTGGATGACTCTTAGCAATCAAAGTCAAGTGCAGCAATAATCTCTTGTCTCTGATAGTAGTCGCTTTTTGGTTGGAGAAAGAAAGTTTTAAAAATACTTGTTTATTTTCTTTGTTTCTTTGTTTGTTTTTTCATAATTGTTATTATGGGAATAAACTGATAGTTAAAGTTGACTTGTGATTAATAAATTGGCCCTATGACAAAAGTGGCGAGAACGGACGTTATTGTTTGTATTCTACGTGCGCTAGAAAAAGACCGACTTGCATATAAATATTTGGAAACCTAGAAACCAGTCATCCATTTGACTTTGACTTCTAAAAGTAATCCGTGTATTTTGACTCTAAGGGCCAAATTCTGAAACATCACTCATACTCCACTCAAACTCAAACTTGACAGCTTGACGTTATTTGAAATTCAGAAATGCTTTTATTTTCTCGCATAATCGAGTTTCTGGTCAGCATAGGTATTTTGATCATCAATGATTTACGATAGAGCATGAAGAAATCATCAAAAATTAAAATCAAACTGTCAAGTTGAATATGAGTGATGCTTCAGAACTTGGCATTAAAAATTTCTTTCCTAGAAAAAGCAGAAAAAGCTAATACACAAAACGCAGTTCTGTTACGAAACTGATGAAGGTCATTGCAGCATTAATAAAATATTAATTTAGATTTAAAGTACAAAATTAATTCAAAAGACATTTTGCTGTACGTTGATAGATCTTCGGGATCAATTATAACCACAAATTTTGTGAAATATTCTTAAATTAGTAAATTTTCACAAGATTATAAAATTTAATTTATTCTAAAGGTTACAGACTTCCAGACGTAAACTTATTATTAATTGTTAACGCTATTATTAATACACAAGAAAAGAAGCGAAGTTATGACATACAGTTAATTTTTTATTTATAGGCCGATCGTATAGATCTGAGTTAAGAAAATATACGACGAAAGGACATAACATGACAAAAGCCGCAAGGCCGTTTCACGAAAGTTAGAAGGAGATAGCTACGTACTTTGACTTATCAATCGATCGATCGGCATATAGTTAAAAAAATTACCTGTACCACTGACACATGGGGAGAAGATCAATAATAACTCAGGAAAAATCTATGTTTACTTTTTACAAAAAAAGAGTTTGAGAAGCACTGGATGTGATTTAAATGTCCCAGCTGAGCGAAGTTTACTATTACGTGCAATAAATTATAGAGCAGATATACGTTGAGGCAGGTCATCTATGACTTTCATAGTTTTTACTTGTTTAGAAGTCATTACTCATTAGTATAACAATGATGTGCTTGCTTTTTGTCGTAAGTCTATATTCTGCCCACAACGCATAACATATTTAGTTGCTACCGTAGTTACAGTTGTTTGTTTTCTTTGTTCCTTTTTTTCTATCACATCAAACTATATCATACTATATGCTGTTCCTTTTTTCTATCACATCAAACTATATCATACTGTATGCTATAAGAAGGTTGATTTATCTTAGAATTCGTGCAAGTAAATTTTGGGAAATTCTCCAAAATAATTCTATTTAAAAAGGACTATTTACTTTATTTTTTATGTTGTACATACATATACCTATTTTGGATGTATATGTATGTACATATATAACACTTCATAAATATGTATACAATTAATTAGTCATAAAAAGCATTACGCATTGCAGCTGCGAATGGTAATTTGATGTTTATTAAATTACTTGCCGACCGTAGCATAATTATAATTAATTACCTGACGAAATTTATAAATTCGCACATACAATTTTGAATGCAATCACCCTCAGCAAATGTTCAAATCCCAATATACATTTATATACATTTTTCTGGTGGAATTTCTAATTATACTTCAAGACATTTTGAAGTAATTAATTGGGAATTATTCCAAAAAAAAATTAGAAAATTTTACATTCTTCTTCTTTTGGCTTCTCACATGTTTAAATATAAAATAAACAAGCGCGTACTTTATATTATTTCAGTAAAATGCTCTCGTGACAATATAAAACGACTTACAGCATCAAAATCTATTTACCGGGCAGAGAGCGTTCAAGATGATCGCAGTTTAATTGCTTCTATAAATTATATTTGTTTCGCAAATTTCGTCTCGCGAAATTATTCTGTTTTAATTAAACTTCGGCTATTGCACATGAAGACTCTCGCCAAATGCAAATTTGATGAGATTTATTTCGGAACGGATTCCGCTCTCCGCAGACAAATTCTCCTTCGATTACGTCTGTTATCCTTCTGTGTAGGAGTTCTTGCGGGAGCAACTGGAAGTAAAATTCCTCACACAATCAGTACCGTACGTATGCAATCGCTTCTTTGATATTAGTTTTCCACGATTGTTGAAATCAAGAATTGTTTTGCTTCGAAAACCAGAACCTATTCTGTTTCCCAAAACACAATTGCTGGGTCAAGTTTTATTCTATTGTGAGCAAGCTTTTAATTGTCTTTTATAAATAGGTGCCTATAGACACATTCATTCTCCATCTGTCAAAACCAAATTCTCATAACCCTTCTTAATTTTAGTTGATTTTACTAATCTGTCTCTTGTGATCTCATTCTAACCAATTAATTTCTACCAAGGAGGAAACTGCTTAGTTCAACGTAGTTTCCACAGTAAATAACATCATCCTTTCCTTTCTTTTGTCCCCCGAGAGAAACTTTACAGCACTGCAATGTTCTTCACATTGTAAAATCTCTTACCTCGTAAAATTTAATAAACTACCTACCGTAAACAAAAATATAATTATCTTCACTTTCGTAGCAAGATAAATTATTTAAAAAATCGTGCCTGTGCTTTACAAGTACGTGAAAAGAAAACGAAGAAGAGCAGTTGAATTTCATCACAAACTATAAACATTAAGACACTGCTTTTAAGAAGCGACGGGTAGTTGTTGAGTTTATTTGCTTGCAACCGAGCAGTATCTAAACTTGCCTCTGGAATTTCACATCAGGAATACGTCTCAGTTTGTTTTATTAAAATAAAATTCTTGATGCTTCCCAGCAGCAAACAATAAGTACGAAACGACGTCCGCATAAGAGCAAGCAGGCAAGGAACGACCGACCGTACAAGACGCAATATTTTAACGAAATAAGGGATGCAGATCTCGAGCGGGCGGGCGGCGCACTCTGTTTTTCGTTTTGGTGATTTGAAGCGTTTCCCCCTGAGCTTAAAATGCTCTTTACATACTTAAAAATGTTTCCTTTAGTTAGGGGGATTTCTTCTTGGACCCGTCGGCCGTCCTAAATAAATCTGATAAAATCTTGTTTTTCCAGAGCTTTTTATAGCGCGCCGCAAAATAAATGCGTCAATTTGTACTTTGAAACGAGCTTTTACGTCATTTGAATAAATTTAATGAGGTTCCTTATCGAATCTTCTTTACGTCGAATTTATTTTTTATGAAACGCCTCGCCGCCGACGAATACATTATCAATACAAATGTAAATTAAAAATATTTTCGTCCGATCTGATTTACAATTCTATTAAAGGATTCCCATGCGTTTAAGGGTAGCTCTAAAAATGGCTTCCCCTATAAAAATACACTCCGGAAAATACACGAGTAGGTGGATAAAACCGAAGACCCAAAACAGATGTTTTTGTTTGAAAGGATTGATAGGATAGCCTTACGAATATTCCAAATGAAAATTCTAATAAAAAAATATTTATACAGCGTGTAATCGAATAACTTTCACATATTAATACTGTAAGTTCTTCATCACATAAGAAATTGATTCTGCAAATATCAATGTACTTGCTCGAAAATAAAAAAACTGACTTACCACAAGAGCGCATCGCCTTTTGCTTGAGAACCTCTGCTCGTTCGTCAGTGCGTCTGCGATTTTTATAGACGCATCGTAAAACGATAAATTCCGCAAATGTCACGGTCACTGAGTTAGTGTCGCCCGCAATACAATTTGGAACGGAATCTTCGAACATCTGTTTCATTAAATAATCCACAATAATTACATCGTGATATTTCACACTTTGTAAACAAATAACACACTATGTGTCATGTGATATAATTTGTTAATTTCTTATGTTAAAATAATGAATGTAAGTTATAAGTACATTGATAAGAAACAAATTGGTGACAGGAGAATTTTGCGGATGCGAACTTTTTTTTCGGTTCCGTCAAATAAATAAATGCATTGACTACACTAAATACAAATGTTTAGTTTAACACTTTCCCTAAGTTTTGAGAACATTCTTAAATCATTTACTGTAATAAAGTAATTAGGTGCGATTTTATCGCTCGAGTTTAACAGTACGATCGTTCATTGTTTAATTCACGTATAAATTACTATTTTCTTTCAGAATATTAAATAATAAAGAACGTCTAATAATAATTAAAAAGGCAAATTTCAACACAACACTTGCAACTATCGTAATCAGCTGACACTGTGAACAGGGGTACACGCAGTACCTCCGCGATTTTTCGGATTTTTTTTTTGCTTAACCTGAACGTAATAAAGAATCATAAATTAAGGGATGATAAGTTCGGCGCTTTTTGTTCCAATAATACTTTAGAATGTTACCTTTATTGAATTCATTGTTACCTATTTTTTTATTTATTGTTAGATAGGATTCATAATTACAGTTTTATTTTTAATTAAGGAAATAAAATTTTTATGCAAAAATTATTTTGTGAAAAATCTGCATATTTATTACTTAAATATTAATATAAAAAGCAGCTAGGAATGTCCGTATTATTTCGTACGAAAATAATAAATGACCTGCCTCAACGTTTATTGTATCGCATCTGCGGGTTTACTGCTCTATCATTTATTGCGTATAATAGTAAATTTCGCTCAGCCGTCCGTCCGGGGCTTTAAATCAAAGCCAGCGGTTCTCAAACGTTTTATGTAAAAACTAAACATATATTTTTCCGGAGTTATTATTGAATTTTTTTTCAAACGTATGTTGTAACTTCGCTTCTTTTCTGTTGTATTAGTTGTGGTTACAATGTGTGAAACTTATTCGATTACACGCTGTATACATACTCTCTTAATACAAAATACCTACCACACCGTTAAGTCTCGTCTTGCTAAATATTTTTGTAGATGAGTTGAGATTGTTAATACCTAAAATGGAGTTTTGGAACTAAACAATCGCTAAACAAATGTGGCGCATCTCAACTGTTCGGGGGCAGAAATTGCAAAACTTTTGTTTCCTATTTGAAAAAAGAAAAACTTTAGACAGTGTTGCGCAACATTTCATAGTGTAGTCATCATGTTTAAGAACACAAACTAGATCAATCTCGTACTGATCAGCTTCATGTACTTGTCAACTCTGTTGTTTTTCTTTAATGTGATCCTTTGAAAAGGCGTTCAAGCCGATTGAGAATTTTCATAGAGCATTTTGCTAGATCAATGCTTTTCAGCGGATTATAAAAAACGCATTAAGAAAAAGACCGATGTAGAAGGTGTAACTAAATAGCTGAGAAAAAAATCCGTCAGTCATCAATTCCAACGTCATTGCCACGGATCAGTCAAGAAACATCAGTTTTAATAAAGTATTTTTCATAAGAGAAGAGCTCTGCGTCATAAATAAGACGCGTCTGGTGTAAAGAGCATAACTTCATCCTTCTTTCTTACCCACCGTTGACAAAGAAATATTTGTCGGTTGTAACTTCGCCGATTGGCAATGCAGAGCTCAAGTTCCGTAAATTTAATAGTATGAACACTCAATAATGTACAGAGACAGTCTCAACACCTTGTCTCTCAACAATGTTTCAGATTATTCATAGAAACACTTTATATTCAAGTGTGTACTGGGCCTAAGAAATCGTTTTCAGAATCAAATAAAAACATGTGTAAAGATCAATTATTATACTAAGCTGACTTATTAATTGATTCTGATGAAACTCGTTGATACCATGTATCATACCATAAGTCAAAGATAAAGAGTTTCCCCATAATTATCCTTGGCACTGTGGTCGCAGTATTTATAAAGAAATTTAAGTAAGCATGTTTACGAATTATTTATTGAAAATTTTAAATGAGTACGCTGCGCCCACCGGAGTTTAATGGAGCTCGGGGCCCTATTAATGCTTAATTAAATTAAATGACCATTTAATAAGAAATCGGAGAAAGGTCCTTACTGGCTGGTGGAACTGTGCAAGTGCATAGGAATGCAAAAATATACTCGACTAGGAATGAAAGTCAATTGTGAACCCAAAAAAGGGCTTATGTGATCGGTTCTTACCTTCACTCAGGACCAGCAATACAGATTCTTTAATAGACTTCCTTTTTGGGGCTTGCTAGTCTTCTAAGAGAACTTTAGGTGAAGGCTTTTTTTTTTCATACGCCTTCATTTGCACCCACACCAGGATTTCAATTGAACACTCGTTAGAAAGTGTTGGCAAGTCAAAAATAATCAAGGGGGAAAAACTAAGTGAAATTTTAATATTAATATTAAGAGAAGAGAAACGTTTGTCTTTAAACGAGGGTTCGGCGAACATAATTGAATTTTTTGAAACTCCTATAAAACCGCGAAATATTATACTTTATATTCAAACGAAAACAATCCACTCCCCTCCGTAAAGAGGCCCCCATTTCGGCAATTTCCCCGGGTAGTCTGCCCAAAAAGGTCACGGAAGTAAATTGAGTTGCCTATACTCAATCTTTTTTGACCAATTGCTTCTCGCCGTGCGTAGGTGCTAATTCCGGTTTCACGCGGTCAGGTCTTTATCATGGGTTTATTTATATTTATCTTAAGGGAGTCTTATGTTGAGACTAGGCCCCGTCCCGGTGCCTGTTATGACTTGGGATTGTTTATATTACCGATTAAAGCGTGAAATACTTTCGTGCTAAATAACTGTCTTGCGATTTCGAACAAATGAAACTGTAAGAAATCGAGATTCTGTACAGAAAATGTTATTATTTCAAATTAGAAAAGAAATTAAATTTCAGACCCAAAGACTTAAAACGTAGTTTTAAACAAATAAGTCTGATCTTAGCATAAACAAACAGACTTATTTTTCCGTTCAAGACGGAAAGGAAATATTAAATTACTCAGATAAATTCGAACCTTAAAGTCTTGTTTCCTAGCATAAGCGTTACGTGGAAAGGCTTAATCCTTATCGCGTATGGTACCATTCTGAATAACCTTAAATCGGCAAGTTAAGAAAATTTTGCTTCTTCAGCAAGTGGGTACGAGTTGCATGGGCGAAAACTATTTCTTACAGAATAGAAATATTTAAGTTTGATTGGTTTTAAATATTGCATTTCGGGGATGTTTCTCAGATCGATTTTCGTGAGAAATCATTTTAATTGACCTCACAGTTTATGTTCGGTAGTAAAGGAAGGAAGTCTTTCCATAATAAAGTGTTCAAAATTAAAAGGTAAAGTGTCTCAAAAATTTTAGATTGTAGGAAGATAAACAGGCTCAGCGTTTGATGAACTAAAATTAATGTATCTGTTTAGAATTCGAAAATTAACAAAAGGTTTAAATGTTGTACAGAATACCGTTTCTTTTCTTGTTTTCCTCATTGATTTTTGTTGACTTTCTTTGAATTTTTGAAACTTATTTCTAATACTATTTTACCTGTAAACAATTATGTTGATCCCTATGCTTTCCAGAATGAGAAAAAAATCGTATAAAACATTTAGAGGTCTTTACACTTCTAATACGGGACTAAGTGGTTTCAGAACATAACATTCGTGTTTGCATTAAACTTATCATATGCATTCGTACAAAACAAACATTCCCTTTTTAATAACAAGATTCCATAACGTGATCCATAAATTGTGATTAAGTCTGAAAGTATTTCAAATTTATCGATTGCATAACAACGAAACACGCTGGCGATAAAGTAGAAATTATTGGCGTAAGAAGTACATAAATTTACATATCAGTCCATATGGGGTGAGTTATTGTTATTATCGTGTGTAACATACTGAAATAGTCATTCATTTTGAAATAACGGCCCCAATATGACAGCGCGGCGTATGCTGATTTACGCGGCGCGCGTCGTCCCGACGCCGCACACCTCTCCCGAATCTAATTGCACCGGCGGGGCGCACGGTGCATTTGGTGTTGACCGCCTTATTTGCATCCCTAATTTATTTATCGCTTTATTATGCGCGGATCCGCGGACGTTTCGAAAATAAATCTTCGGCAAATGCGACTTAATGTTCACGCTACGCGCTAGTAAATCTCTCGGCGGCGTTTTAATAGACGCTAAATAAAAGTCAATCAGCGCTGGAAGTTCTAATTGAAAATGTAATCAGAAATTTAACATTAATTTCTAAGCTGAGGAAAGTTTCTTTAATCCGAGAGATATTCGAAGATAAATAAAGACGATGTGTTGAAGAAAACAGAGACCTTATTCAAGCTTCAAGAGTGTTTGCTCAGTAGGAAGCGAGTGGTGAAACAGTTAAAAAAATAAATCTTCAATGAAAACTACCCAATGTTGAATGAAACTAAATCTTTTCCAGACGTAAATGGGCACTACATTAAATTTAATTTGTTCTACGATTTATCGCTATGAGGATAGATGTACATAAATGAGAGGGTTCTCTAAAAACGTTTAATGAAATTGATATGTAAAGAATTGAAATACATACAGTGTATAATCGAATAAGTTTCACAGTGAACACTTCAAACCACGTATTGAGAACACTCTGTAAAATAAAAAAGCCTTGACATTCGAGGGTGCTGCGGTTTTCGTTTTCCAGGAAAAAATTTAAACAAAAATCGATAAAAATTGTTTGGAAATCACTGATTTTCCTATCTACTGTTACACCCATGTGCCGAACGCCATCCGGCCGGGCGATCCCTTGCCATAAATTCCCAGATGGTTTATTGTTTTACGACAAGCAAATAACGCACGTTCAGTGTCTCAACAGATTTCGGAATGTGCACACATTTGAAACATAATCTCATAGCATATCTAATGCTAATGACGAATATATGGATGCTTCGAGAACATTATTTTGATAAGCACGATATCTGAGGTGGTACAAATGTATGTTTATTTCACGACTACCATTATTTTTTTCTAATATAATCTTTCTTACTTATGGCAATCTATATTGGAGCTGTATCACCTGCAAATCATATAAAAATGAAACTCTCAACAAAGAGTTTCGAAACATTTACCTACAAATACATATTTTAATATTATGAAAACAAGAATAATTAATTTAATTAATATTCTAGTATACTCTGGTATGCTTGGCTTGCTTATTGTATGAAAGTACGAAACTGTTTTCCGATTCTCGTACTAAATAAACACAATTAAAAATCTAATTTCTGTAAACTAGACTTTATTTCGCCCCGTTGAATAAAACCAAACCCCATTTACGATATCAGGGCAGTTATCTTGCTCCGGCTTAATAAAACGTATGATAACACCGGCGTCATTATCATATTCCGTCGTCGTCGTCGTCGCCTTGTTTCATTTGAATCTCGCATCCCACAAAAACAAATTACCCCGGCATTGAATATTGAAATAACATATCGCACCCCAGGAATACGTTATACCCTGAGCACACACATACATATTTACCGTCGGGCTTTACTTTCAAGGCATGCAAATTCGAGGCTTTCACAGGCCACAGAAAATTACTATACGATCACGCTCCCTGCGCAGAAATGCCTCCTAGGTGTTGTCGGTTTATAATTTCTTGATGCGCTAACAATATCAAAGGGGTAAGCGGTATCCGAGCGGAACTACTTTGCTGCATTTGACTAACACAGTTACAGCGGCATTTGTTTACCAAAGACAGTAAAAATGGCGCTAATTAATTTGCGGGTACAAGTGCGCGCTAATTTCCTAAAAGGGACCGAGCGGACTGTAAATCAACCCGACGCAGCAGAAACAGGGGGCGGAAAATATTTGCGTCACAATCAGGACTTTTCCGAAATGCAAATTCCGCCTAAAATAAATCGCGGGAAAAATAAAACAGCCGCGAAGAACTCGGACGTGACTTCGTTAAGCCGAAATAATTTCATGGGAGAGTTTATAATTGCATTAAAAATTCGACGTGTGCATAATATTAAATTAACATTTTACCTTGTTAGAAAGTTTCCCGCACATTTTGCACTTGTTAGGAATGCTAATCAGACGGATTTTAATTACGTTCTTTAAATGTGATTAAGGACTGTTTCCTGTTTTTATTCATTTGCGATGTAATTGTCTTCGCTAGTACCGGATTTCAGCATTTGCAATCAAAATGTTTATGTGCTTTAACGTAAAACGTTTACAACCACTAACTTTCGTAAGTACATACCTTGAATATCACCAAGAAATAAAAACATAAGCGCAATTTTAATGTAAATTAGAAATCTTTTTGAAGACAAGCAAAAAATATACGAGTATATAACACATTCGATACGGCTTCTTCATCTAATTCATAAAAGTTGATTCATGGATTTTCTTTATTAGGTGTGCTCAGTAAATAGAACAGTTTCATAATTTTTTGATACCAACAGACTTGCTACATTCACTTAACAAACTCTCAAAGAAAACTTCTTTTAATATATGTCAATAAACATATTCTATTAAAAAATAATTCGTCATGATTTATAAAGTTTTCCTAAACGGAAAATGAAAAAAAATGCTGTTCAATTATTTGAATTCTTGACTTTCTTGACTTCTTCTACTGCTAGGCGGTTCCAACCGGATGCCAATTCAAACATGGACGACGGCCGCAGAAGCATTCAAGTTAAATTCTGAACAATTGTATTATTTTGGCAATCGGACAGCTCTAAACTATTAATGCCATAACTGCTCAGGCCTAAATAAACAATAGAAATAGAAACACTGGAAACTTAATTAATGATTGAGTCATTAATAAATTAATCGTTCCACCTTGCGTTGTTTGCTGTAAGGGGGAATTTGACGCCTAATCGTTCTCGCTGTGCCATAGACGTGAGTTATGACTTCTAATTTATGTTCTCCAAACAATAATTTCGATGATGCAACTGTGACATGTAACATTTGGTCGTAATAATGATTCCGTTCACATAATGTGTGCCCTACGTTTACTGGAGTGTTTGAATAATTAACTCGATAAACAAATATCAAGCTAAATTCAAATAAAATATTTACACTTAGAAACTAGAATATTCCAAGTTATATTTTCGTGCTAGTTTTAGTATACCTACACTGGTGACCATTTAAATCGTTAAAACTTGAAAAACACGTAACAATTATTGGCAATATGAGTGTTTCCACTGCAAGTCATTAAGGGCGAGTGCGTTCAGTCTTAGAAGTACATGGGGACTTATCGATATCTGATCGGCGGGCTACGAACATCTCATGATCAGTGGTGTAGGGGTTTTCTTGTAAAGATGGATAATAGGAGTAGGTAATACTGTAATACTTTACGTGGCTTCATTGCCAAAATAAACAAAAATATGTTTCATATAATTTGGAGATCACTTAAAAAAGTTATTTATATTTTAATTTTGAACGGATTTATTGCCGGCCATATTATCGAACAATATTCTGTTGCGGGAGGCTGGATTTGCTGCCACATAATTTACGTAACAAGCTATATACGAAATACTTATTGCAAATTCTAACTGGTAATATATGTATCACCTAATGCCACATCCAGACGACATGGCCAACGTCAGCCAACGTTGGTGAATGCATTGGCAACAAAATTTTTAACCAACGTTGGGCAAGTTTACCATTTGCACATTGCCTGTCCACATGATTGGATTTGCTTGTCAAACTTAAAAGATAAAAAAGTTCGGCCAATGTATAGCGAATAGCTACCAACATTTGTCAAATTAAAAATATATGGAGAACGAAGAATATGATACGGTTGTTGCAAGTGCTTGTGTAGTTCTTTCGGATCCCAAATGACTGGGTATTTTTCATAAAGCTGAGGAATTCCAAAATTAACGGGTTATTCCATTCGGTCTCTGATGACGACATTTTTCTAGTCAAATTAAAAAACAGTAAATCGAAAGCAGACCCACTTTGCCACCAAGTTAGTACAACTCAATGCGCATAATATGTAAAAATAAATAATATTCGAGAAATATCGTGTGCAAATTGTTCAAGTCGTCTGAACGTAAAAACAAACGCGATGGCATATGAAGGCCAACGTTGGTTAAACTCTGATGTGTGTCGAAGAAACCGCCCTCATAGCGAATGTATTCCAATGCCAACATTGTCGATTGGTTGGCGTTCATTGGCCATGTGTATTTCATCCACACGGCCTGGCAAACTACCCAATAGCCAACACTGGCTAACGTTGGCCATGTCGTCTGGATGGGGCTTAATGTAACTGACTGGTAATGTATCACCTGATAAAAAGTAAAGTTTCTAGGTATCTAGGTAGATAATTTAAGTAGTTAATGTAAATAACAAATAATGTAGATCCTAAACTGGAATGTTGTGGTGCACCAATATTAAATAAGGAATGATAGAAAGCAAAGAACATGCAGTATGTTAGCGACCTTAAAGGTTTAGTTTACGTAACCTTCATGAAAATTGCAATGAAAAATAACAAAATCATAAATTTTTGCTAAAACGAAGTGGTAGCATAAATCAAGTGAACCGCTTACGGTTTAGGCACCGCTTCAAACCGCAACAGAGTATATAATTCGATATTTGTTATTTCGGCGCTTCGGATTTCTAGCGTCGATTCCGACGTAAATCACGTACACATGCAGCAGAACTGAACAATCAGGAACGTCGACGTCGGCTGCCGACTATCACAGACGAATTGTTAAATCCTGCCACTGGCACAGCGGCGTACGTACTATTCCTATTAACGAAACATTAGCACATGGAATCTGTTTCATGTGGCAGATGTCTGTCAACAAATTAGTCTAACCACGACAGTGTGAGTTGTTCAGATTAGCAAATGCAGATCCGCAAATGCAAATACTGCTTCATTTTTTCGGTTATACTAATGATTACGTTGAAGTTATTAAAGACAGATAAAACAACATATATGTACATCACTTATTATTTTCAATATTCTAACACTGCCCATTTTCTTGTACAAGATTTGGTTCCATTTCTTAGACAATTTATTTTATTTCAGTTATCAAAATTTAATAGTTATTTATTGTATGAGTGTTTTAGATAGCATTTTCTTAAGTGGATAAAATGCATCTAAAACAAGCACGCAATACAACGTTTTAACCACAATCATCACATTCATGGAATCAGAATGAGCGAAATTTAATTAAAAAATATTCGTATTCGTAAAATGTATCGTGATAGGCTTTGTCATACCTATTAGTTGCTATGGTACCTACGTTGTTTATTATTATCCACTAGTGGAATAAAGTTATTTTATCTACGACTAAAATATAATGGAAGTATTATATGTGTGGTTTGTGAACAATAATGCCATGCAATATTCTATTAGGGAATAATGACGAGGGATTAATAGTCATTATTCCCTCTTGCTCACCAATTACAAAATTTCTCTAATCAAATAATACCATGGCAACAAAATACACAAACTCAAAACTGTCATTGTTAAACGCGTAGTGTTTGTGAATTTAATAATTTAATAATTTAGTCGTAGATAAAGTAGAGTATACTACTCGCAATAATGGCTATTATTCCCTCGGAGTGTTACTCCCTCGCGCTGCGCGCTCGGTTTGTAAATACTTTTCCTCGGGAATAATAGCTATCATTATTGACTCGCGGTAAAATCTACTATTATTCCACTACATACCATAGGTATGACAAAGCCTGTCACGATACATTTTACGAATACGAATATTTTTTAATTAAATTTCGCTCATTCTGATTCCATGAATGTGAATAAAATAACTTTATTCCACTAGTGGATAACAGGTCAGTTAAAATGCTTCATAAGTGTGGATAAAAGTCCAATTGTAATTTGATAGTAGATAAATTGAATTAAAAACTATCTGGAAAAGTAGAACATGTTCTATTTCCATACCGCATCTGCAGTTCAGAAATGTTATTGTCAAATCTTGTATGTACAGGAAATGGCGTAGTCTAAAACTACCTTAATCAATTTTGCGAGTATCATAAGAAATTTTTGAAATAGTATCTATAATTCATAATAGATATGAAAAGTGCCAGATATCGTGCATATGATATTAAATATAACAAGTTATAACCACTTGTTATTTACAATTACATATTATTATATATTTATATATGAATTGTATTGTAGTGCTGAAAAGAAATCGTATTCGAATAATGTGTCGTTATTACCTTTTGTATTTTATTTCAAAGAAATACTTTTCGTCGCTGTATACTATATTTACATTTTTTGCGCTTTCATGAATTCCTCTCGGCATCCAGTAATATTTTCGACAAAGAATAGAAAAGATAGCGTCAGCCCTTCATATTTTATGAAGAGAGTGTCATCTCAGAAATTTATTGTAACATTTCCACTAGCAAGTGTGTACATAGATTCGGAATCCCCCGATAAATAAAGGAAAGGCCGCAGGAGAGCTTTTTGAAATAACGGAGGGCATTTTTATCTCGTACAAATTAAAACGAATTTGATATCAGATAAAGGAAGGAAAATATTGCCGTTTTGGGCCCTCGAATAGAACGAGTGCGTAAACATTAAAACAGAACGAAACAAAAGCGCAGGACAAGAGAAAACTCGAAGCTTTTGTCTCCGCAGACTTAAATAATTATGAATCCTCTTCCGGTCCTCCGCTACCTGGGAGTAATTATTTTTTCAATTCTATTTTGGGTCTCGGAAATAATCGTCAAGGACAATGGCGGAGTTTGATTAAACTTTCTAAGGCGTCCGGCATCCGGTGCAATAATGAAACGACTCTTCCTTAATGAATCCAATTCGAATATAATGAAATATTTGAATGCGCCGTTGCTCTATAGTGCCCGAATACGTAATACGTCCACATTTGCATACGACGGCGTTTCATTATGTTTATATTTGTTTAGATATTTCCGTGAATTCGTAAATTAGTTTGCCGAGTGTCAAAGAGATGCACACAAGCTACTGCACTATTTTCCTCATAACTTGGGTCGTTGTTTAACTAATTAAACTTGAAATTTAATTAACTGTTATCACATTTGTATTTTAGTATGTTGTTTTCACATCTACTCTCACGTTTTAACGAAATTTTTAATAATCTATAAATTAATTAAATGATGAGTTCATGAAGCAAACAGGTGAAGTCAATGTTTTGAATGAATTATAATTAATCTTTCGAAAGTCAAAAGTTTTTCCTTCTAAAGCTAAAAACGTATAAAAAGTTATTTTAAATGACGTTCTGATTTAACATGTTTTCCAATGGTGCGTAAGCAGGTCAAAGAACTTTTTTTCACGCTTTGTCAAAGCAGAACAATATAAAAGTTCCTAATCTGTTTGCCGAGCAAACACACAGTCAGAAACTAACACGGTAATATCTGTGGGTTGAAAAACTGAATCCGGCTGGCGCTGAATTTCGACTAATCTGTGTCGATTTCGACTGGAGCGTTTCCACCCTCACACATACGTTTCTTGCGAAAACATATGAAGCGGAAGCACATGCCCAAAAGTTTTGCGAACCCTTTAGACAAACATTAATCCACGAAATTAACTAATGCGAGATTTGAAATGGGCTCACGTTTCTCTGAAATTAATTCGACGAAGACTAGCCGAAACCAATAAAAAATGATATGCTACGTTTGCGAGGGTAAGACGATATCACTTAAAGCAAACGTGGGAAACTGTATATTCCCTTTGTAGTTGCTGCATCTCATCGTTAAGCATACATTTAAAGTGCGGTATCAAGTTTTCTTCTTTCGTTAGAGGCAGCAATAAGATGAAACGCGTTCTGCAATATTCAAATTATCCGCTCGGGTAACACGATACCCGCAACAATATTGTTCATTAGTACGCACTCACTTGCTTTTTGTTTGTTTCGATTCGATAGCGCCACTTCCGCAGTAATTTATGCTAAAATTGTTGCCTGTTTTTACTTGCTTTTATTTTCACTCGTAGCCAGTTTGCTCTGGAAATAATTTATTCATCATCGAGTTAATGGTTGTTGCATTAGTTGTTAACTCGATTGCATTTTTCATATCTTAACCTTTAACGCTTATAATAACTATAGTTTCACCCAGCAAGTTCATAACAAACTGCTTTATTTATTTAATCGATAATTATCATCAACTTATAATGTGGACTTTAATTCTGAAGAGATCGGAGTTGTGTAATTGATACTTTATTACATACTTTCTTGTAATCGACTCATTCATTAACCTTAACAACAATAAAAGCTCGTAATCTATATTGTAAATCAGAACGAGTAGTGAAAAATGGACTTGTTTGTTTCGAAATATTGCTCACCAAGATAACAATTATCTGCGCTTATACGCCGCTGCGTTCTGGAAATAATGCGCGGCCGCGATAAAATAAAATTTTATAGTTTACGAGAAATTTATACACTTTCGTACTTTGTCATTTGAAAATAAAATTAGGTTCCCAGGTCGCTCGCGCACTGGATGTATGACCCGTTATTAGTCTCCAGTCTTGCAGAAAACGGGAAAATGTAAACATATATTCATACATTCTGACTTTATGTCGGGCTTATTACGCCCCATTACATCCTCATTCTTTCCATTAAAAGGAAATGGGAAAGAATACTCGCAATTACCGACTGATAAACTTTACTGCCGCGCATAAAAACGGAACAAAGGGCGAATGTCACTTTCCTCAGAGAATTCACAGATGATACAGTTCCTAATGACATTTTATTTATTCCTCTCTCAATTTACATTGTATTCATTAATACCAGATAAGTTACAAAAAAGTAATGTATAAATAACGACTCGAACACTTGCACGCAGAACAAACTGTAAGAAACTGGGATTCTGTACAAGAAAAATTATTGTTTCAAATTAAAAAATAAATTAAATTTCCCACGCAAAGAATTCAAACGTAATTTTAAACAAAGGAGTCTATATCTTAGCGTAAATAAAGGGGCCAATTTTTCCCTTCAAGACGGAAAGGAAATATTAAGTTACTCAGGTAAATTCGAATCGTGACTTAAAACAATATAAGCTTTATTTTCTAGCGTGTTACGCGGAAAGGTTTAATCCTTATCGCGGCCGGCACCATTCTGAATGGTCTTAAATCGGCAAGTTAAGAAAATTGTACTTCTTCAGCAAGTGGAGGCGAGTTCTTGCTTGCTTTGTCGTCCGTCGTAGTTTTTGGCGTAGTCAAGCGTAGTGTTGGTATGCTTGTCTACTGCTTCAAATGTTTTGGTGGCTTGGGTATGTGTTGTTTCTTGTATGGTCTCTATTTCCAGTTTCAGGAGATGATGTCGAGGGAGTTAGGTTTTATTTTGCGTTGTTCCATGTTAGAGTGAGAGGAGGTTGAGTATTGCTTGAGTATTATGTAGAAATTGCTTGGTTTCTGTTGGTCCTGGGTTCGTGGCACATCATTTCTGCTAAGATCTTGGTGATCTGGGTGTGTTTATTACTTGGTGGTTTCCAGGGTGGAACGGTAGTAGTTGGTTTGTCTGGTTGTGTTTCGGAAGAGGGGGGGACGCTTTGCCATCAAGATTTAGAAGGGGTCGTGAGTTTGGTAAGGAGTTGATCCATGGGATTGGGGAGAGGGGCGTGGTTGTGAGTTTGTTTTTAGGGTTGCAGGGGCAACCTCTGAAGTTAGCGGTGTGGATGCCTTTGCAGTTGGGTGGATCGAACTTTGTTTTTGGGCAGTCAGACGTCGAGTTTCATTTCACACATTTGCACTCAGCTTTGCAGCGTGCTTGTGAGTGACCGAAGAGTTGACAGCGGTGACATTGTCCACCTGATGAGTTGTTCCTAAATGGTTCCACTTTTATATCTATTTCGCATACACTTGTAAGGTCGTAGATGTGCTTGTATTCTGTAAGAACTATTATTAGCACTAGGGGCATGGGAGTTTTGTTTCGGCCTTCGGTCATGCGAATTACTTTTATGGTTTTTAGGTCATGTTGGATTAAGTTGTTGGATTACTACAGAGGCATCACCTCTGTAGTCATCGGCTATCTGTGGCAAGATTTTTATTCCTTCACTGGTGTTCGTTGCTGTGGTGTAGTTGAGGCGCTGGTGATTTTTATCCATTTATCTTTCCGTCTGATGATGATCGGGGGGTCATTTATAGTTGGGGTCTTGTTGGAGGTTTTGTCTGTATGAGAGTGTGTATCGTCGTCTGTTTGAGATTCGTCGTCCTGATCTAGTATTTCGTAACTGTTACCTGTGTGGTGGAGTTTTTCCTCTTCTTTTGTACTTTTCGGGGCTTTTCGAAGTCCATTTCTTGATCATCTGAATCGCAGCACCTTGTCTTTTTATTCGGGGGAAGGTCGGATTCACTTTTCCTATCAGGTTCATTTTGTTTTAGCACTAATAGTTATACCAGAGCAAAAGATTTCAAGAAATACACTCAACAAGTACTTTACATACGAGGACTACTTTTAAACTTTGTAAATCTTTTACGTTTTCATACGTTACTATCGCAAGTCTGCATCACGTTTTTAAAACATGCAAACAAGCAGTTATAAAAGATGCAAACATAAAACGGTTGGATGTATAAACAAAATTGACGCCATAAATTCAACTTAAGAAGCATAAAATGAAAGATCCTCTTAACTTGAAACGCACTCACACATCCAGATCACAGGTAGAACGGCTTGACTTTCACGATTAATTTACGATGATGCTACTGATTCTTGCACGATAATTAAACCTGTTTACGTGCATAATTCGTGCATTAAATTGTAGGGATATTGTGCAGTTATATCGGCCTCCAGTTATCTTCATCGCAACGGCGACTAAGGATATACACATACAATAACTTGCAGCGATAACCTTTATAAATCTATTAATCTTTGATGGTGCTCCCGTGCGGATATGTTTTGATATATGTGGGTCTACTCTCTATAGGTTAACGATAATGCATCGCGGTCACAAGTTTAATAGACCGGGCTGTGTCACGTACTGTATGTTATGGGGCCTTATTTATTTTCATGTTGAGAAACGGAAAAAGTATTCGCAATTTTACAAATTATAGTAATACCCGTTGAGAACTTTTCTTGCTGTTTGCTACCCGGGAGAAAACATTTATAATAAATTAATATCAATTTCTGCTTAAAAAATGGAATTCTTTCAGATGGTCATTTTTTAAAAAGCGACTCCTGAAATATTAAGCGCGCCACAACAAAAGAATAAAAACTTAGTTTAGCGGAAATTTCATCAGGACGGCTCGCTTTAAAAAATAGCCGGACAATTCCGCCAACTTTTTCACAAAAGATGGAAAATGCAAAGTTTTCCCGGTAGGTGAGCTCCTGGAACTTTTAAAAAGTTTAAATTCCGTATATTACTTTATCTTTGTAGCAACATCGTATTAGGAATAAGTTGTGCTTACTAAACTTCGGGTAACTTATAATGTTTGCCGCCGCTTTTATTTCTACCTTTTTTAAACCGACAAGTTTGCGAAACTCGAGGGGCGGCGCACGGAAAATTCTGATAAGTAATTACCGAAGTCTTCCTTCGGCATGCCTAATAACGTACTAACCGCCTTTGTCGACCGTAATCGGCTTACATTTTCGCGAAGGAAGTTCAATTAAGCACAGTTTTAACGCCCAATTGTTCGGAAATTATTAACAGAACTCATTCTTTTTCTTTCTTTTACAGGTATATCTGCGAGTACCGTTTCGTCTTTGCATTGGCTATCAATCATCCCTTGCATAATACTGTTGTGGGCCAGCCTAAAAAATATATTAACAAGTAAGTAAGATCTCTAAAGATCGATTTTTCATTATTGATTTAAACTCAGTTCTCTGATCTTTAATTATAAAAACGTTAAGAAAATCTAAAGGAACCTGAAACATTCATTTTTTGTTTGATAACTAACAGGTACATCAAAAAATGATTTTAGTGTAACATTAATTTCCGTAGAAGATTAAAGAACAACAAATTTTAATTAATTATTAATTAAAAATTCTTTTATTTTCTATAAAATATAATATACAGGCATTGCGCGAATTTATAAAACAATTAATTTGCATTTCATATCCCACGTAGCCGGACAGAATAATGGGAAACAGTGGTCAATCGCAGATAAATCTACACATTCAGGCAAACATCAATAATTCGCGTTGTTCTCTGTTTAATCCTAATGTTGACTTGATAGCAGCCTTAGGTTGTAATTTCTAATATTATCGGCTTATTTTGATGTAACTCCTAATGAGAGAAGATTTTTTTTAAATGAAAAAGTAATTAGGAAGATTTGATTGCTTCAACAAAAAAATGAAAGTTTTAGTAAAGTTATTAGGTTGTAATCAACCTTAAACTGTATAAAAAACAAAGTCTTCAATAAATCATAGAATTAATGGCAAGTTTCTTTAGCAACTCGTTTATCCCTAAACCGAAAATATGGGATATATTTAATTTAATAATAGATTATGGACTAAGGGCTGTGTTCCTATTATCATATACAAGCAGAGCTTCGTCTTAGGGACTCTGCGACCTAGCGGTATCCAAAGTAATTTGCTGGCAGAGAATAATGGGATTGACTGGCTTATGTCATCCCGGCACTTACGCATTGTCCCACCTTCATCCAGGCCGATATAATGGGCGCAGCTAATGATCCCCGTTTGATAAACAGCCCCCCGGCTTGGTTCGCTTTGCACCTGGCGATATGATGGCACGAAAGCGTGACATCAAGAGACCGAAGTAATCGAGTGCAGCGTCTGCCCCCTTAATCAGCAGATGATCCTCGACGTGAATTGATTGATGTAATTTATAATAACCTGACCCCGGTGGTGGTATTGAATGGCCACCGTGCGATGCTCCATTATTACGTATCGATTACTGCAACGTCTCTCCGACGATAGACTTCGTAATTGATGTATTAATAATTTGGCCGTTTTGTATTGAAATTACAGGGCGAGCTGTATATCTGTTGCTGATACGCGATACTTAATTGCTTCCTGCCGGATAATTAGCGTATAAATTTTATGAGTTTCAAAATGGAAGTTTCACGCATTTACTCGTGCCCGATTAAATCTGGAAGTTGGGGCGGCTAAGAATTTAATTACAAAACGCAACTGAATCGACTCCCTAAATATAACAGAAACTTAATTAATAATGTTTTATTAAGACGTGAACCGCGAGCGGTAACTTGTTTCTCATTAAAATTTTTAAAGGCTCTTTGTGCACTAGGAAGTTGTTAATTTGAATTCGTTTATTATCTTAAACTTGTTAAAGCCACGCGAAAACGATAGTGTTGGTTGCCGCCGGCTCATGCTTCTTTGTTATTATTTTCATGAGAGAGATGGAAATCAATAGCTTTGAAAATCTTTTTTTACGCAAACAAAACTTCACTGAAACTAACTCCAAATTCATCGTTAATAAACTTAAAGCTTCATTAGTGTTTCCAAAGTTGAAAATAGGGTGACTGCCAAATTCTTCCGCCAAAAAAGGAAACTATAATAATTTATTTAAAAATTTACCCTAAAAGTTAAGGCACTGCGTATGAAATACAACGCGACGTATTATAAATGCAGCAGCATTGGCATATAAAGTTTTATGACTATTATTTCATTGACTACCTTTATTTAAGACTTTGTTATTTATATGTGCTGTGACTAAAATTCGCACAATGTGACCTTGACACATATCTAAATTTCATTTTATTACATGTTTAGCAGCTTAAAACGAAAGTTCTTCTTACATTTATATATTAACTGAAATTGATATGAAATAAAGGCTAGTTGACGCTGATAAAGTTATTAATAAGGAATGATCGCGACAGGTTGCCATGATCATATTTTCAAGGTATCGGTTTTCTCTAAAAATGTGATACACTACACATACATTTCATAGCTGACAATAATTTTTTCACAACAGGCTAGACAATCGAGCGAACCTAGTTCGTCATTCATATCACATGAACTTCGTTTATTGTAACGCCTAACGTGATTTTTAACGTCTAATGGCGTTAGTTGGAATGTGGCATACGGTTGGCTGTACACATACTATGCGTCACATTCTAACTGGCAGATAAATTTAACCTTAGGATAAGGCGATGAAGAAATCGGGCATAATTCGACATTAAGCTTAAGGCTAGTCTAACCCGCCAAAAAAAAACTTTTTTTTAAGTGAATGAATGTCGCTGATTACGAGAAAATATTTAAAAAATTCTATGGGACAGTTAATTAAAAATTTAGCCAAAAAGTATGTTGCGCTGTGTGGTAGACTAAAACGCCAAATTCACAGCTGTAAGTGTGTTTAAACGTTTAATTTGTCGTTGATAATGAATTTATTATTATTTCTCGAAAACTAGTAAGTACTTAGATTTTTTGTCAGTCAACAATTGTCAGTCACCCTGTTTTTACATACATACATATATATTTAAAACTAATTTAACCGAAGCCAATTTGACACGATATTAAATTTGACAAAACTAACTCGTGTCTAAATAAAAACCTGGTCAAGTAGGCTACATTTAGTAATTCTGCTATGTAAATGCAATGGATAAATTGTCGATCACAACCCACTTGACCAGGTTTTTATTTAGACGCTCGTTATATGACATCGGTGTAAACGAGAAAATTTAATAATAAACGTTCAAGTAAATTTTTTGAACATGTTCTAAAAAGTCTGTCAAATATGCGCATCAGCTTTTCGAAGCTTTTGGAATTTCTCACAAGTTTTTTTGTTAAAATGACGTCATATTTAGTTTTTGATTCAGTGTCAGGTTAGCGAAAATTATGAAGAAGCGGAAATAGAAATAATCGGTTTCGATTCGAATTCAAAAATAAACAATTGATCCTTCAGTTCACGCAGGCTACATAATTTGTCATTCGGCTGTTAGACACGTTTTAAAATATTTAAATCTGTACAGGATATGTTATATCGAACAGGATAAAATTTCGTATCCTGATGAAGTGGTAAAATAAACATTGACATATTATGATGGCCGTACATGACAGGCGTACGGAACAAAAGCTCATTGTGCGGGAGCGTCGAAAAAACAGAAAACCGATCAATTTGCATTAACGCCCGAATGAACTCGCAATCTCTTAACAAATTGGAAATAAGCGACAAGGCCGCACGCGTCATGCTCAACCGACGCAAAACAAATTAAATGTTTACAATCACCTAATGTACCTTACACGGCCCGCCGATAAATTCGACAATAAATCATCTGAAACGCCGAAATAGCACATTGGACGCGTCCGTATCAATTTTCCGTGAACGTTCGCTTTATTCACGCGTGAGTAAGCTGTGTAAACGGCACGATTTGCACATTCGATCAAATTACCGTATCGATTATTTATTTTGGCGCTTAATTGTCCTATTGTTCTTACATGTTTCAATCGAAATTAATTGGCTGCTGTGCTCATTGTGATGTGACGATTATGTAAGGCATTACAGCGGAAATCCAAAAAACTTAATCCATATGTACAACTAACAAACATATACACATGTATTACGTTAAGTATGAAGACAAATAAATTTAATAGCAAATGGCTGGAATCCAATATAAATCCCCGCACAATACTTGAGCTTTCTTGAGCTTTCATCGGAACAAATTATACGTCGGTTTTACGACTAAAAAATTTTATAAAATGTAACAGAAAATGTCTGCTACAATTCCGGCGATCGAAGAGGTTGGATAATGATTGATTATATCTTTTATATAAAACCACGATGTATGTAGCAGCTCGTAATCCATTTTCCCCAGTAACAAAAATGAGGTAAACAAAGATGAAATATGCTCCCAATTACTTCAAAATAGAGCTAAGTAAATGAATAACATTAACATTTATCAATTGCCAGTCTTCAAGTTAAATTTAAGTGTCAACACCTTACATCTTGGTTATACTGTCCTGATGAGGTCTAATAAGACCGAAACGTACGTCGACAGTTACTTTTCCTTGCCAGCTACTTCTCTTAATTGTTAAATTTATTATTAAGCGTTACTAATTCTTTTTTTATTTGTTTCAGGTCTATGCTAATATACAGATGTCTATATAAAACTCAATTAATTCAATGGTAAGATAAAAATTTTATGAAGTAATTAGTGTAAAAATCAAAGGGACTAATGCTAAACTCCACTAATGATGAGAAAGGTTTTGTAGCACGTTCGATTCAAGGCTCGAGTCCGACCAAAAAGTCATAAGCGTTTCATTCTCAAAATTGTACAAACGTATAGTACGTTTTCTGACCCCCCCTCCCTCACGTCGAAGTAAGTTCTTTCCGTTAGGTATTGGGAAATTTTTAATGATAAATAAATGTAAATATGAAATGTAGCTTTATGTAACGGTAAGCGAAGAGGTAAATTCGCCAGCGAAAATGGAGAGAAAGAACTGTTTAAATTAAATTAAAATTAAAATTATAGTAGCAAAATCACTGCCTTTTATGACAAGAGGTTTTAAAGATTTTTTACTTTTATTTCATATAGTCAAACGGTCCTAGGGTTATAAAAGCTTTAATTTACTGCTTTCTATTTGGATAGTGATATAATTAGGCAGCGGATCAAAATATATTTTTGACCGCTCCCTACTGATAATTGACTTGATATAAATTTGTAAAAATTAAAATAAAAAAATAAATTCACTTCTGAATCATTCTCGATATATTTTTATACGAATTAATCGAAATTAGTGCAATCAAATGAATTACTAGATATTAAGTAACTTGAAAAAAAAAAGGATTTGCGTCTTCGCTTACTACCTTGATGGTTAACTGTGGCCACAGGAACAATATGTACGTAATATAATATAAATTAGAAAATTTATGTATCAATAAAATATATTTGTGATAAAATCTTAACTCTATGTATGTTGAAATAAAAATAAATTGTCTTTATTTAAGATATGTTGCTAGTTGTATACTGTATATGATTTTATTAGCTTACGATGAAAAGAATCTGAATCGGAATGGAATAAACGCCTAATTTTACTCTATGAGGATTCTTCTTTTATTTTAGCACCCTTTCCTTTTCAAGAAACCACCACCACCTCCAAATGATGTCAATGTATTAATTATTCGTTCCAGGTTTCTCGACCTCAGCACATAACAGTTTAATGACAATTCGCGGTGCAACAGAACTATGTTCATCACCGACAAACATGTTTGGTACAATTGTCAATATTTATGGAAACAAAACAAAGTCTTTGGTATTTATCAACTATATAAATGTCTTGATTATTAGGAAGTAAATTTGGTTGTTGTTCATTATTATCAATCAGAAATTTAAAAAGAATCCATCACCGTCAAATGATGTCATTGAATTAATTAATTAACTTTAAACAAGATTAATTAAAGTATTAAACGTCGAAGGAAAATGTGACACTCCGGTCTAACTTTGTGTATTAAATTGAGGAGGGTCTGCTTAACTATTAGTTGATGATGAATATATATATGAGCGATGTTCTCGACCCAATCAAACTGTGGGTTTACATTTAATTTAAATAACATCTAAACGTGGACCATCTAACTCGCCCCAGGTATCTAATAAAGGCCTTTCTATATTAATTGAGTTCGACCCTGTTTTGTGTCCTCTTTATATCACTCGGTTCCACAATATCCGCTGATGTCGGGTCGTATCGGAATGCCTAACGCAATTTGCGGTGGAATTTCTCATGCTGCGTCTTTTTGCTAGATTGATGGTGCGCACACCAGTCAAACACACGAATTAAATATTCAGCAATTCCGAATGGCGACTGCATTGCATCAATTTTGCCCAATTCCCGTTCACGTAAATAATTCGAAGGACGAGCGACGTGCTCTTAATGGAAAATGCATTTGCATTAGAGCGATGATGCTATGTATAATCGCACACCTTTCCAGCCGGCGAATTTTCGAGTAACTGTTGCACGTTGGGAAGGAGTAAGTGTGACCTGGTAATTAAAATAATTAAATGCTTGCGAAGTTTGGAAGTGTGAAGTTGGTAACTGCCGGTTGCTAAAAGCCCGGTCGCAAATGGCGCCCAACTTACCAATTACGAAATCTTTGCTCTCAGATGACTAAACCGTCTCGAAAGTTCAAACTAAATAAAAAAAGCGATTTGGCTGAAAAGTCACGTGAAATGAAAATAACAGTTAGAAAATTGAATGTGTACTTATATTAAATGCAATTGTATCGAAAGACAAAATAAATAAAAACAATTTGAAAATTGGCCTGAAGTAAAATTCGAAATTCGATATTAATATCATACCTGTATCTTTAAGCAACATTAAAAAATTAAGGAAACTTTTAAATTTAGACAAATTATTAATAATGAAAATAATTTAGTCAAATGTAAAATATGTATAAACGTAATAGAAGACTATTTCAAAACATTATTTCATACAAATATCAATACAAAACACATTCAAAATAATTTTATATAGAGGAGAAACGGCATTCTGTACATCAACTAAAGCAGTTGTTAGTTTCTAATAACGCAATTAGTTGTCGAATAAATTAGTTTCTTTCTCACCAAACCATCGTACTGGATACAGGGAGAGAAATGGAATTTGGAACTTATCACGATCACACCAAGACATTTTTTAATGTAACTTCTGCCGATGAGTTTACGGCCATCTTATGACTATGTGATCTCAATTCATGACAGCAACCCTTTTTTTATTTAGTTATTAAACCGAGAAAATCCGATTAATTACGATGAAAATCTACAGGTTAAATCATATTGCAACTCAGAGCACACATGTTGCAGGTGTTCCTGCAAGCTTCAGATTCGAGCGCGTTTTGTCAAGTTTTGTTTATAATTGCATTCTCTTTAAAATAAACAAATTTCTGTACAGAATACCGGTTTGTTACAACAAGTAAAAGTGCAAGAAGAAGAAATACACTTAAGTATGTCCAATTTAATAGTCGAACTCAAAAAAATTGCAAACACAACATCTTAATCTACAACTCTGGGAGCTTTTCACTTAAAAGTGTAAAGTAAGAAAAGGATTAAAGTCAATTAAACTCACCCTCCAACATAAACTAACAATGTAAACAGAAAACTCTTTCATCTTTCTAAAATGCACTTGTCAACTAGCGACTTATTGAAAACACAATAGAAAAACAAAGACATAACTTAGTTAACCGTCGTATGTACCGAACGAGGCACCGTTTACATTGTTCCAACACTGCGGTAAAACAACAAAACGACAACGCAGGAAATTCGGAACTCGCCGCCGCGCCATACAACGTGCTTTTCTAAATCGCCAAGTGCATACACAAAGTTATGAACTCCGCGCCATTCAACGCTAAAGGACCTTAATTAGCGACGGAGAGATCCTGAACAGTCATTCATTGATCGTTATAGGAACATAAATTTTAGGGTTTCGAGTTTAATGAAGCTTAATAGAAGTTTACTACAATAGTAATACTACGAAAGTTTATAATTAACACTTGTCAATTTTAGTAACTAGCAACTAACATCAGTGATAACTAGAGACGAGTTAATTTAGGATAAAGAAAATCAAAGTGTCCACTGATAGTTGAATGTGCTTTCATTCTATTGACACGTAAAAAGTACACATACATTTCGATACACACGGCAAAACTGTAACATTTACATTAACATTAACGCTGTTCATTGTTTCTTTTTGAATATTCATTGTTTCTTGCTTCTCGCTCAAGCACATTAGTTGATTCATGATGGTTCACGAAATTTCTTATTAATTGATTCTGCGTAGTAAACAAGTACATGTAAATCACGTTGTATAACACAGAGTAACAATTCTCGTTTAAAAATTCTCTGCGGTCTTCCATTAAGCATCATTTATATAGCGTATGGCATGAGTATGCGTTACGTGTTTCGTATTGTAAAGTCACACGGAAAATACTTTACGGTCACGTCGAAACAGGGAGCGAACATATGGAATCGATTTAGGCGGTGTAACGCATTAAAGATTCATGCTTTGGAACCGTTACATCCCAGGAGATATTAGTGGCGTGTACTGGCCTGCAAAATGCAATCTTAATCAGGAACCACCCCTTAGAAATTCCGCCCCCTGTCGGCCGTAATTGTTTCCTCTGCCTCGTTGCGAATAAAAATTAGCTTCGATCTGGTATTTGCTGAAGTCGCTAGCATTTATAAAATCAGATTTACACGCCGCCTTAGAATTAAGTTGTTTACGTCTAAGGTTTACGTTTAGCAGCTTTCTTTCCTTAAAAATGTCATTTAAGTTTATTGGAGTCAAAAATTGCAATAAAATTGGATTTATTAGATATAAATAATGTAACGATTTTTACGGTTCTATTAATTTTTATTTTAAAACAAAATACGAAATAGTTAAACTAATTTATTTAAAACAAACGAATTAACACTAACTTAAACAATAATTCATTTATAAACTTATACGTAATTTATGTTAACAGCCGAGCGAAAGTTTATAACGCGACTTTGATTCCGAACTGTCAAATGCTGAATTCCCTTTCGAATTCACCGGCCGCGTATTTTATAAGCCGGGGTTGTTTATCTCGAACATTCGAGTGCGAAACGGAAAATCTCAGATTGATTCCATCGCTGACGTGATGTCGAAGCGTCCGAAGCTTCTCGTCTAAGACGCGTCGGCGGTGACGCATCAGACGGGCTGGCACCGCAATCGTCACAATAATTAAACTCTTTATTTAAGAAAAAATCTTCTCCCTTTGCTCTGTGCTTTTGATATTTGTAAAATTTGAATTAGATCAACTTTCTCAAACAGGTTCATTCATGAATCCTGCCTAATAATTAAGAAGAATTTTTTCTAGAGATCCTCATTTCTTTTGTCAGAATCCGCATACGAAAACTGATTCTCATCCTGTTTTAACCTCATGTAGTAAAGGAAGATGGAAATAGCCTAAGAGTTGTTGCATATACTAAAGATAAATGGTTATAGAAGATTTAAAATCATATAGAGTTGATTTTAATTAGCTAATTCTGGATTTCATAAAAGTCGATTAAATTTAATCATTGATTAAGAATAATCATTCCTATACCTTCAGCACATGTAACCATAGCAACGTTTGCTTTTAACACTTGATTAAATTTAAGTAACGTTTGTGAAATCCAACATGAATCTGCTAAATCCAGCTGCAAAACCTTATGGAAAATGCTGACATAGCAAATGGACTCCTGCAGCACTATGTGGGCGGGCGAAAAGAAGAACAAATATTATGGACACCTGTTAAGGTGAAAGAGGAGAGTGTTTATTTAAATATGGAGGATCCTAAAAGGAGAGTTAGTTCCTATTTTAGTTTTGTCAGAGTTCCTATTTTTAAGTCGTCAGGTAGTTTTAACAAAAGTTGAATTATGGTACAGTATGCCATTTCTTCTCTCTTCTAATTGAATTGTTGGTGGTAATGATTGATTGTGTTTTTATTTTTGTTTGTATGTTCACTTTATCAATTTTTTTATATTAATATTACAGGGTCCGGCAGTCAAATCTAATGTTTTTAATTTGAGTGTCACCCAAGGTAGGAGCGAAAAACTAGGAAGAAAACGGTGTAATTCCATTCCATAAGTGTGGAAGTGTTGTATTCATGGAGCATCGCGCTTTAGTCACAGAAACGTATTTAAAAAACGGCGATCCCGTTACGATCACGGAACGAGAATTCCGCCAGCATTTCAATGTTACCTTAAAGGTAAAGTTTACTTGGACAAGCCACGGAATCTCGATGAACTAAAGGAGACATTTAGAGAAAAATGGATGCCATACCTCGCCCAATGTTGGAGAGAGTGATGACCAACTGTACTCAGAGACTTCAACGATGTGTTGAAAATGGTGGTTGTCTGACTGCATCCCAATAAAACCTTCATTCATAAATTTTTCATATACTTCTTCATATTTCATTTCAAAATTTTATGTATGTACATTGTTTTATTTGAATATATATATTCTTAAAGAAACTTTAAGAAAAATTGTTAAGACATAAAAAATAAAAGAGAAGGATAGGTGGAAATCTTCTCAATCCCGAAATTATTTATTCAGTAACGGTACGGTAAAAAAGGACCAAAATTCATTCCATATAAAAAGAGAGTTGAGGGTAAATCTATCAAAAAAACTAAGTCCAGAAATGATAAAAAAGAAAGAATTGCCACTTGAATTCTTTATGGTTGTGCCAACATTTAATAAAGAATGAGAGAAAATGTAATGAAATTGTTGTTGTTTAATGAGTAAAAGTCAGAGCTTTTGGTCTTCTATCTCTTGGACCTCCTTTAGATCATTTCTTTGCGACCCTGTCCGGCCCTTACATGGACATGAAACATCAATTTTTTCACCGTTTTTTAATTTTCATTTAACAAGTACGATATCATTAAAGTACTCAACACTAATTTCTTGTATCCTACTATTTTATAAATATCATTTTATTCTAACAAGGAACAAATATTGGATTCTTCTACTTATTGATTCTCCAGCATGCTATGCTTTTTCTAATTCTGATGCAAATTATTAGCGCAGAAAATTTTATACCTTGCAATAATTTGAAGGAGCTAAAAAATTTGTCAACGCAAAGAACTACGCCTTTATCGGAAATCTTCACTATAATCCTTTCTCCTAATGTTCTTTGTTGTTCCACCAACTTAGCACCAGCATATACGTTTATAACCCTTAAGTGAATCGCTTCTAACCCACATTTTTATTCCTGCTTTATAGATTTCATTGGCATATACTGTTTTAGACTTGATCTGCCTTTGAACCCTGACATGCTTCATTTGATTTACCATAGGTACATTGTCTATTTTAGGCATTCGAATTTGGGTTTGTATAAAAAGTTTTACTGGTGGTATCAGATTTATCTGGTTTATCTACATACGATTTTGATATCGGAAAAGTGATTCCGTACCTTATAATTTTAACATTATAATCTTTTGTAAATTCATCTTCTGGTTGATTCCTTTCCTTCTCATATTTTGTCCTTTTCATTTGTGTTTTCTAGTATAGGACATAAGTATCAAACTGTAAGGAAAAAGCTACTTGGAAATATCGATTTTTCCTTACATTTTCATATGTTTGGAATTTGGAGGTAATGTCAACCAAACAATTTTTCTTTTTTATGTAGACATTAGGTCTACCGAAGTAATTTTCTTTGCCTTCTTCTTCTTCTTTGGAAGTCTCGTTTTCAACACTTGATCTTCCTCAGTTTCAAATTCCTCTCATGAATTATTTTCAAACTCTGAGGGCCAGTTTACAGAAAATTTAATTGCAAACAAATTTTGATGACGTTGTTAATTTGACAGTTCGCAATGTAATTCTTATGGCAACTTAATCGTGATTCGTTTAATTCGAAATTAAATATTTGATTTGTTTTCTGTAAACCCACCCTTAATCTCTAGATTCGTCACTAAGAAGATATGGATTTGATTACTAGGGAATCTATGTGTCAGATAATTGCTCAGCATAATAATCTATCTCTGTTCCTGTCAGTAATAAGCAACGAGTGAGATTATACTAATGGTCCCGAAAGAAATAAAGTCACGTTTAATTAAACCAACTAATTGTAAGTATATAATTTCTTTCTATAATTTAAAATTAATTTAGGCTCTAAGCTTTATTTGAAGAGCACGAATCCTGCGTGTGGGAAATAAAGGTTTCATTACACATTTTCACTTCCTGAGGAACATTCAAAGCGCGAAGGAGCTTCCGGCATCATCATCATCAATTTGCGTGCGCAGAAAATTTTCATAAAATTTAATTATAATTAAGCGCTTTTGAAGATTAAACACAAAAACGATCCCAAAGGGATGTTTCCATTGCAAGGATGCTATTACCCACCTTCAATGGGATTATTTAATGCTCTGAGATCGCGTAATATTTTTAATTAAAATTACCGGCTCGTCTCTCGGAAAACAATTAAACGCACTTCGCAAACAATCGACCAGATTTTCTCCTGCAGGCATTGTCTCCTAATGCACAAAACAAAGACGGTTTGTCGTGCCGGCAAAATCAATGGAGAATAACTTTCACATAATTACCCGCTAAATTCTTAATACGATTTCATCGCCACTCTTTGAAATTATTTACAGCTGCAGATTAACAATGAAACACGTTTGGAGATCACTTCGTTAATTAGTGATCTCCCTAATTAAAAACGTGTCGTCCTAGTTTTTAATAAATTTTAAAAGTTAATCTAATTTTGTTTGCTTCTTTAATTTTAATTAATTTTGAAGAAACATTGCAGCTTCTTCGAATTTCAGTTCATCAAGCAAATGTAAATTTTAATATTGTAATGTCTTTGGAAGAAATTGTTGTCGGAAAGCCAGAAATTTCAATTCACAAGACTGAGTCGTAGCAAACATGAAATCGTGAATAAATAATCGCCGACATTATCAACAATCGATTAAGTAAATTATTAAGGGCTTACGTCATTCGACTAAATTCCTAGAAGCAATAACAAAGAATTTTTTGGTCTGTATTATCTGAAATTCTTCTTATTCCAGTTCCTTGCCCTGTTAGAATTTTGTGTGGATATTTCTGTCCATTACGTTGGCGTTTTTGGGACGTTAAAATATAGAAGATTTAGGCCCAGTTTTCCAAACGTAAGATAACTATTCGACTTCTTCCATATTTACGTCGAAGTTATTCCAATAACGCGGTTATACTTAGTTTATCTTGTCACTGTGCAATCCACGTAAACGTATGCTTCACATTTGGTAAATTTTCATCAGCTCTTTCCTACATCTTGCCATCAATGGTAAATTATGGGCAAGTTCAAATAAGTGGATATAAAATTACATCCAAAAATTCTTTCGTTCTGAATTTATTCGACGACTTCCGTTATTCACGCGAAACTCTAGCAATAAGGCGGTCTTTAATCCCCAGAGAGAATACTAATAACTAATTCGAGGGCTGAAGAAGTGAGCTACGGGTAAGGAACGCTACCGGCCATAGTTGATCCTCCAGATAAGAACCAGGAAGCAATGGAAATGAAACGTAAATCGTAACATCATTATCATCGAGTGTTCGCACGAACGCCTAAGAAATATATAACGGCAATCAGGTGGAAGATTTGAAATAAATTTGTTCAGGCCGTTATCAAAGACAGAATCTTGTTCTAATTTCCGCAGACGTTGGCAGTGCCGATGCGACGGCGTCGTCTATACTGCGATCGCGATGTGATTTTTACTCGTATCATCAACCGTTATTGCCCTATCTGCCGGAAATATTATCCAATCTCAACTGGCCGTCCACTTCGATGACTACTAGATTATGGTCAATGTTGCAAACATATGAACAAGGATTCTGTTTCCTGCGGTAATTTAATCAAGGAAATTACACCAGACACGAATGATAATATCTCTATTGAGGATGGAAACTTACCGAATGCTCCTCTGTCCCTTAGAGCTACACAAATGTACTTTTAATGTTAATAAAACTTCACTACTATAATAATGAATCTTTATGAGACTTTTTCTTCCACTTACATAAATGCATTAGTTTTAATTCATTAACCATGGAAACTTCTTTGATATAAATTTATACCACCACAAGTCATCCCTATCTTACGAAGCGAAAATATATAACAAATTAAAAAATTATTTTACTTTGTAAACTACATTCACAAATTATTAACATATAAACAAATTCTGGAAACTTTTTAAAGATATGATTTTGTTCAACAAATTATGTACAAAGAAGGAAACTTCCATATACGAGGGGAGTATAAATTTCACCTGGACTTTGTTATACAGCGATATCAATAATAACAACACAAAGTTAATGAAACAAATTTTATTTTTCAGAAAATGCCCTTCAGATAATGCCCTTTCTTTCATATAAACTTATGCCAACGATCAGGCAACTTGTAAATAACGACAGAGAAAAATTCTTTTGGTTGTCCGCAAAGCCAATTTTGCACCGCTTCTATTACCTACTCATTCGTCATAAATTTCTTACATCCCTTAAGTACCTGCTAAGATGGCTAAACTCTGAATTTAATATAAATTCCTCGTATGCAACCAAAGTTCCACGTAAGGGGGGACAAGGGGACGCGGAAGCATTCGTAGTATTTCGGTCAATTAAGAAGGAATCTATTAAATTGGACCGTGAATATCCTAAAATATCGTAACGATCATGTTACTTGCTGACGGTACAGTTTTGAATTGCTTTGACGACCATGAATTTGAGTCGCGCCATTTCAGACTGCCCTGTTTGCTTTTTGGTATTTAATTGTACACCCAAGATTAATCAACAGGTTTCTCAACCTCAGCACATAAAAATTTAATGATAATTCGCGATGTAGCAGAACTAGTTATGACCGACAAACCTGTTTGATAAAATTGTCAATATTCATGGAAACAAAACAAATCCTTCCAATGAACCTCAACTCGGCCAATAGAGGATGTCACCAAAATTTAAATTAAATTTACTTGCCTCTACTTACCACGATTCCAGATAACAAGTTTCTGCCGATTCTACGATCAGCTGTGCCCCAGCCAGCAACAGTGGAAAAGGGGGAGGTTAACTTAAGGTGGTAAACTTATAAAGGGGCGCCAGAAGACAATTGAACAAATTAAACGTAATTCGACCGGCCGACGTCTCCAATCGACCAGATCGTGCAGAAACTGAAACTCTAATAACCAGAGGCGAAAATCTTACCCACTGGTATGCGTGAAAGTTTAAACAAGAACACACAACATAAATTATAAGCGTTTAATTAAATAATTTGAACACAATACTTTATGCAGATACAAAAGGGGTGCTTATTCTCTAGTAAAGCGTTCTATCACTTAAATTCGCATGAAGAGGCCTTAATTCGCTCTTAAAAATGCATGCGCAATAAAATTTAAAAGGTTACCTCGCGACCGATATCTGTCATGTACCGACTTTGCTGTGAAGTTGGCTGTCACTACGCCATCTAGTGGTTCTGTCCGTGTCGATGACTGGTTGGCATCAAAATGGCGTTTCCACGCTACTCGGAGAACGGCAGAGTACAGCAGGAATTTGTCGGGGCACCAAAACTCGATATAAACGGGAAACCCTCGCGTGTAAGCTTGCGGGGATTACTTAAGCCTGCGCTGAAACTTGCGCCCAAACGGAAAAGCCTACATAGAAGAAATGATTTTCGTTAGCGGCCATTTTTAGCCTATTTGTCGGCATGCGTCGCCATATTTTAATTGAGAGAACTGGGGTCTCAGACTTGGTAAGGAGATTAAAACTGTCTCCAATCGATGTTCGGCGGTGTCAATTGATATTCCAGCAAAGCTGAAATTGATTTGCTTCTCTAAACGAGCAAGAAATCCGTTAGATGCTCCGATCGAACAAGAAAGGACGCGACCAGGTTGAAGATGCAGAAGGTCGCTTCGACGCGCGGGGATTACCGACGATAACCAATGACAGGCGACCTGAGAGTCACATGGGGCCTTCATAGCCTATGAAAATTCAGCGATCGCTGTACGCAGGTTTCCCCCATAGCGATGTAGAGGAAGGTCGCCACGGTGTTAAAACGAAATTGCAAGACGTTATAGCGCCACGATATTTGAGCGCGAAATTTGAATGTAACAAGGAATTGTGGTCAATATTGACCAGGAAAGTGTACGACAAGAGATGGGAAGCTGCAAATGAAGTTACGACGTCGAATTTTTCACAAAGTTCGAGAAATCGATCGAGGATGATGGGATAGTCAGACGAAAAGAGGACCATTAAAGATAATGGCCCAATATCAATAATTTAACAGTTAGTATAAAAATTAAATTAAAAAATTAAATTGGAAAAGGTATCGGCATCTATTTTTATGGCCATATGTTATTTTTAATTTTATGTATGTACGTACATAATAAAAGGTTTCTCAGGAAAAGTGTAAACTATGAGGTAAAAATAAATCGCAGGAAAATTTTCAGGGCAAACAATTACAGTGCGTGCGTACAAGGAATACCTGCAGGGGAACTTTTTCCTAATTAAGGCGTGCAATTTCACCACAAACTCATCTCACCCCCGACAATAACCCGGCGTGCATGATCTTCCGTGGAGCAAAATAAGCAACAGCAGACATTTCGCCGCCTTGCCTCGGGGATTTTGCGCGCTAAAAATTATTTGAACTTTTAAAAGCTCGTAAAGTAAATAACCTCGTATATGTTTTAATTAGACAATTGCGACTCGCTTTATGTTAGTTATGCATCCGCCGAGTGTACTTGCGAACCGTATAGATGGTGGCCCCCCTGCCCCGCATTAGACGGCGGAAAATGTTTCCAGAGAATGTTATAATGCAACTTTGCATTTAACTCGTAATAAAGTTGATAAATTCACCTCTTAGTCGCGACGAAGACGGAGAATTTTAGGTCGTGAATCGTAGAACAAGAGACGATGTTTCAGAGTTATTTTAGTTGGTAGGTACATTATAACTTTTACACAAATTAAAAATAATAATTTGTACAGACTGAGTTTGTAACCTTTTAAGTGTTTTCTTAAGTATTCCAATATCAGTTCAAAATAAGTTTACTTCTATATTCATTCTTCTAGAGGCTTAGATGATTTGATTAAGAATTCTTTTGCAGAGAATAACTTAGGGCAGGTAGACTTATTCACAATGAATTTTATTAAAAATGTATTATTCTTCTCTTTCCTATAAAAATTAAGGTTCATTTAGTAAACGTTAACGGCAAACGCAGAGTGATTGAATGATTTTAATCAACTTAAACACTGACGTCTTGTTGAATAATCGCATCCCTTGATTGATTCCCATATTTGATTCGCGTACAAGGCACGAAGTCGATTAATTTCCTTGTTTTATTTCAAATCTGGCCCTGAAAGGACCACGGAAGTCCGCTGAAGCGCGAGCGCTATCAATCTATTTGAAGGGAACGAGACGCTTTTGAAAAGTGATTCTTCTTTCAACGCGCGCCCACGCTTTAAACTACATTCGTCACTTAATCCGTCCCCCCTCGTTCGAACTAGATTAAGCTACCTGTTGTGAGAACGCCGGCTTAAACGAGGACATTAAGCGAGGGCACAACAAATAAAAGGCAATTTAATCTGGGCAGCTCAATCTGAGTACGAAATCTTTATTAAGGGACGTTTTATTTTATTAGTTGTCGCATCTTTTCTTGCGGAGCTTGGTCCGGGAATGCATTAATTTAAAAGCTCGGGTCGATTGCGTTTACACATCTGCCTTTCCTTTTTTTTTTGGCCTTCCCAGACGAATCTTAGCTAGGAGAATGGTTCATACAAAATACTCTTTTGTAAGAAAAAATAACTTTCTTACACAGTTTTCTTTTCTTTGACTAATAAGCCTCCGTTTCCGTTTTTAACTCAGTTTTGCATATCCTCCAGAAGAAGAATCTACCTACTAATGAGCTTGTTCATCATCCTTTATCCAATATTCACATTTTTCACTGTGCTGTTCATGCTTACATCTTTTTTTTTATTAAACCTTTCCTCTTTTCTTTAACTCTTTGAATTCTATGAAAAGTCATCATCGTCATTCATTCCATTGGGTCCTCCTGTGATAATACTCATTTCCAAATTTCTTCATCCATTAAAGCATTCTGTGCTTCCTTGTTAGATCAATTCTTCTTGAAGACTCTGTTCTCTTAAAGATCCTGATAGGAAGAGACGTCAAATCATCATTTTCCCAAATTCTTGCTGAATATTCTCCCCTCTTAAAGTTTCTGGTAGGAATTAAATCTTCATTTCCCCAAGGATCCCGATTTTGTGATGGTGAATGTGATTTCCTGGTATCTATATATATTGCTACGTTATTTTAGTTTTGAAATTTTAAATTGTTGTAACAATATTAATTTCTACTTATTATTTTGATGTATTAATTGTAATTTAGTTCGTGATTTTTCATACATCAATTAAATTTTGCGCACTAAAGAAAGTTATGAGCCCAAGGTATTTCAACGAAAATATTGCAATAGCAACGTTTTTGATTTAGTAATAACTGGAACACAAATTTTTGTTAAGGAAAGCAAACATGAGAGGAACGACTGAAAGGTGCAATCCCATCACCAGACTGACACAGACACACCAGTCTAAAAGCTGTTCCGATGGATGTACACCATCGTGGAGTTCTCTGAAGGCATCTCCGAAACCAGACTTCTCAGACCTGAAGCAAGCCGAATTTAGGCGATTTAATAACATGTACGGCTTCATTTGTTTGATAACTAAAATCAGAATTACATGGCGATTCATTTAAAATAAAGCACGAATGCGAGAGACGAAGAATAAGGAAGCTATTTTTTATATCAGAGATTAATTCTCGTTTTCGCAAAAAAAAATTGTTTTGACATATTTCATTTTTTTTAAAAGGACTCTATAAATAGGACCGAAGTTAAATTGTGGAGAGTCTAGCAAAATACACGGGCTTGAACGTATCAATTGACACTACAATTTAATGACACGGATCAATTAAATTGTGTAAAGTAAAGTGAGAATAAACATTGAGGCATAAAGCCGTAAGGAACTACTAATTTGATTTAATCTGATTTACAATTTGCTTTTAAACAACAATAAATATTCACGGGTTCAATTATTTTCAACTGTTTTGTGATTACATATTTAAACTTTAAACAAATGGCGATTACAGGAAATTAGTTTATATTAAATTCATATTTCTGCAATGCCTCAAATTAACAAAGCAAATGTTTGCAATGCCCCAGTTTTTACAAATTTCTTAACTACAAGGATTCTTTTTTCTCAGTGTGTCTGTAGTTTAATTAATTTGCGTAATGTAGTTATACTCATAGGTATGTCACAAAAATTTCATAATCCCAGTTACAAGAATTGCTTCGTAAAATAAATTGACGTTGTAAAAAAATTTGAACCCTACTCTACTCCATGTAACTTGAAAGCAGACCAATTTTATCGTCGAGACGTGCTCTTCCACATTTTATTTGAGTGCTCAATATTCCGACAACAGCGTGAGAGAGAGGGGCACTTAATTCATCATTTCTTGAAGCCTTCCAACACGAACGCCTTCGCAAAGCGAAGAGCTGTATTTTACGTCGAGAACCGTAAACGAACAATTATATCAGAATTACATAAGGCGCCTCCAACTATCTCCTGTAAGTAAGAGCCGGGGTTCGAGTGAGACGGCAGAGGGCGTGCGTGCACTCCCAAAAAAGAAACCTGACGTTTCCGTTTTCCGCCGGCGCTGAAGATAAGCCGGGCAAAATATCAAATCCGAATCCGAGAGTCGGGAGTTCGCATCTTTTAATAAAGAAGTCCGAAAATATGATTTGTATTTCAACGTTAATGGGATCTCGGCTTTATAATAGGTTTTCTGACTTATGTTTCAGCGTGTTCTATTTTAAAATTATTATTTAGTGCGGCTCCACTTTGGAACTTATTCGGAAATTTTATCCGTTCCGATCTCTTTATTTTTTTTTCCTTCGTTGCTGCATTAATATCCGTCAACTTTAATAACTTTCTTTTTTTTACAAATTACGTTGCTTTTTAATAACTTCCCTTCTTATTTGCTACGATAATTAAACCCGCCCACGCACACGTACAAAAGTTTGTGGACCTGTTCGTAAGAGTTACCCGTGAATTTTGATTTACTGTCGAGAGTGACAAAAATAAAGAAAAAGTTACGAAAGTTGTTATATTTTCCTCGAAAATAAATTTGCACATAAAAGATACTTGGGCAGAAACGAATTTGAATAGTTCCGAAAGTTTAAAAAAAAGATAATATTAAGAGCAATTAAATAATTACATAATATGCTTTATGAAGAGAGCAGTAACTAATTATAAGTAAAACTAATGAAGCCGAATGAATCTAAGACTGGAAACCGCTAAAAAAAAGATACAAAACTAAGGTAAACACAAATAAGGATCAAATGGAAAGGATATTTGCTTATATCAGGATAGAATATAAAACAACAGAAACCATTTGAATATTTATCTGTTAAGGTATCTATGAATGAAATTAACAATTAACAGGAGAACAAAAGAATCTCAAAATATTTTAAAAAAGAACAAAATTAGAAACGCAAAGTCGAGTTGATTGGCGATGGGTTTGATGCTGTAATAAGATAATCAGTACAATCAGTAAATCATAATAATCCTTCGAACATTTGTATTTTGTCACTGTACCTATTAGTTTTTTTTATTGCACTTCATCGGGCTGTTACAACACACAAATTAAGTTATTAAACAACAGCGCAATTTGCATCGAAATTCGAGGCGCGGCTCGATTAATTTTGCGACATTCATAAAAATGTTTCACGTTTCACTGATTTTTTTGTATATTTTTTTTTCGTTCATGTTGAATTATTCCATTATAAATGTAAAACAGAAGAATTCACTCCATATTTTATTTACTGGCGACATCGCTTGTCGGTATTTGCATGTATTTTGCAGCACGTTAGTTACTGAATGTACGCACAATAAATTTCCATATTTTAATATAATTGCGACGTGTTGCAAAAAAAAAACTGTCAGTGATAGATTACGGCGAAACAATTTGAAATATTTGCTTTTTGAAATGGCGCCGCGGAGTGAATTAATAAAGTTTTTAATTTAAAAAAGTTAGAAGTTTTTACGTCCGTCAGTCATTCAGGACCGTGTTGACCGTAATATTCGAGTTCTATTTTAAATTTATATTAGCTAAACTTAGATGAAAGAATTCCGCATTAAATTTTGTCTCCTTCTGCGCTCGTTTCGCTCCTTTTTCGATTATTTGAATTTCCTCTGCTTCAGTGTGTGCGCTGCGCTCTCTCATTTTCAGCAGTTAATTAAAATTTTAATGCCTTTTTTTCGCCTTCGCCAATAAAATTATTAAGCGAGACGCGAAGAAAAATACTAAACGAAGTACCTACCGCTCTGATTTGTGCATTTCAGACGTTTTTCAGAGGAACGTTCACCTCTTAAGAATGATTGCACATTGTTGGAGCGTTTTTCCGGGGAAAATATGTGCTCCATTAGCGTTTATTACCGAGAGATTCACGTAATTGTTCCCGCTAGTTTTTATATACCTTGTACTTTATAATTGTGATTGTTTATTCGCGTGTCAAGTACAATGTACCGGGGGCCGTAATTAAAGACAAATCATTCAGACACGTATAATTACTGTTAATAATAAAATTTGAATGAATCCATACACAGATTAAGCTAACATTAGGCGAGCAAATTTAATTTAAAAAAAAAAGTTAGTGACAAAATATGTTTTTATTCATAATTTCTCTAAACTCTAAGAAAACTTCAGAACAGAAGAAAGAGAGAACCCAATTATTTACAAATCATTCACGTTGTAAAAATATGTCATTTTCAATTAATTTAATTGCAAAATTTATTCAAAATAAGTACTATTTTCTAAATGGAAAATTTTATTTGTCTCGTTTCTTGTCGACTAGTGTGTAATATTTTTATGGAAGCTCATTAACCAAGCCATTGTCTTATGTAATTAGAAAAGTAGATAAATCAATAAAAAGCTGTGAGGAAGTGGACAAATTTAGATACCTTGAAATAATGGTAGCAAATAATAATAGGGAGTTTTAGCAACATTCCGGTAAAAATTACGGTAAACGTTAAAATCACGTGATTTAGTGGTTTACAAAATAACGGGAAGTAGGAATTTAGACCTTTAGCCATACAAGAGCCATACCGTATATCGGTTTATTTAACTTAACCTCACTTGTTTATTTTTCTAAGTGAGTTTCTTGACAGACTGGGTTTCTTATTCGATCTTGTAAGAGTAATATGGAAGATTTACTAGCCGCAGCAGTATCGGAAGGCAATGTAGATGCAGTTGAAGAAGCTTTGGTACACGAATTATTAGTTCCTCGACCACATAGATTTCTACGAGCTGCAAAGTACAGTAGATTGAATTTAAATACTTTAACAGATTAAGAATGTCGAGCATATTTTAGATTTGAAAGAAATGATTACAGAGGTTATGCAATGCTTTAGGCATACTGCCTAATATTCAGATGCAAAATCGTTGCAGTACTACAGGTAGGTTTTCATTACATACTAGTACCTAAGCATACTTCAGTTCTTGATAATGAAAATATTTTTTCATTGCAGGCATGGAAGGTTTATGTATGTTTCTCAAACGCTTGGCATATCCTAATCGATTATCTACTATTTGGGATATCGGCAGAATACATATCTATTGTAACAAATACAGTAATGAATATTATTGCTGAAAACAAGACTCATTTGCTTACAAATTTAAATGCTTTAAATTGGTTAAATCGAAATAGAAGCAAGGGAATTCAACACAATGTCAACGCCGAGCCCCTTTGTGCTATTTAAAATCATGTGTTCGAAAGTGGTATCCCTAGAATGTCCAATGTGTTGTTCCTTTATCTGCGGAAAGTGTTTCAGGATGAAGGACTTCTTTTCTTCGGTACCAACAGTTATGAAAATTTTGCAGCCGTAATGGAGCGCAACGTTAATGGCAGCTTGCCCGACACCTCCACTACCACTGTGAATCAGTACAGTTTGACCTCTTCTTATGCCAGCAACCTACGTGAATATTTAATTGGAATATGATCTTTGAAATACATTTTTTTTTATTCATACCAAGTACCAGGAACGGATAGGAGTTAAGTTAAAAACGTAAAGCTTCCAAAAATAATGAATAAATATTGATAGATATTGATAGAAATATTGATAAATATTGATAGAAAAGAAAAATTAATGTTAAAAACTTGGGAGAATTTTCCTAATATTCAAAAAGATAATGAACATGATTATAATTACCACACAGAAAAATCATTCTAATAATTTTAGCGTATAGGATGATGACTAGTGAAGAATTCGTAAAAAAAAACAGACCTCTAAAATAAGTATGAAGTGTCGACAATATTCTTTAATTTATTGCTAAATCACTTACTGTAACGAAGGCATATAACACAGTAGCATAAACGACAGGAATCGTGACAGCCTCGGCCATAGTCCATTCATCGGGTATTTCCCATAACTTAATAGGATCAGCGACCAAAAGCGAAGAGAGTCCTCCTCCTGGTGCTAAACCAAACACTCTTTTACCACTGAAACAAACAAAAACAATTAACGAACAAAATTATCCGAAACATTAAATCCACCTCAAATCTCTTCCGGCGATTTCTAAACCTTGGATGCCTTTTGTCTGGAGTCGAGACTTCGTAGCATTTTCGTTTGACATTCTTCCAGATGCCATCAATATATCTTTGAAGTTTAATGCTGAGTAGTAAAGCTGAAGAAGTAATTTTGACTTTAAGTAAGATCAATCAAAAAAATTGCTTGGATAAAGACTTTGCTAGATCAACTCAAAAAAATGTCATCGAACTAGAATTCGAATATTGTACATAACAATTCTACTTACGTGAACGAACATTTCAGGTTTTGCTGTCATATTGTTTACTGTTAGAGGTCCTTGAATCCACTTTAGACTTGAGAAGTCTCCTGGAGTAATTATATTAACAAAAACAGCTTCCACGGTTGTCTCATCACGCGATTCAAGTAACAAATGGCGATAAGTTCCCCATTTGCCGTCTTTGCAGACATTTATAGCCATTCGTTTCTTCATTTGCCTTTCATAAAATTCCTTTTTAAGATCAAATGTTCTAATATCGTCCTTCAGCAAGGCACAACTGATTTTATTTCCTCCGGATTCTCGACGTAAACAGTCGACAAATCCCAGAATGCCGTTATAGTCGATATTTTGTGAAACAATAACGATTTCGTCATTCATTTCTCGAAGCCGTTGCAATTTTGGCACCCAGCTTAAATCTTGTAGCGGATCGGTAATGTTTAGGACTTTCGGTACTTGATATTTATATTTCTTTAAGAGTATGATAATTTCATGTTCTGTTTCGTAAAATGTTATCAATTCTAAATTTGCAGGTTTTTTATCGAATTGAAACGCTTTGTTCTGCCTAGTTATGATGTATCCATTTTCACGTACTGCATTCAACGCCTGCGTTAACATCTAAAAGAGGAAAACCATAATCAAATAGATTAAAGTAGTTACGTGATCTGTGTAAACTTGTTTGTTTTGCTTTGCGCAGCAATGCTGCAATTATTGTCTTTCGGCATATAAGCCATTCCAGACAGTCACGAAGATTTTTATAGCTGGGTCAAAGTCATTAAACACCACAAACATCCATGGTTAATAGCAGGATTCGAACCTGCGCCGCCGAGAGACACGACTTGCAAAGTCGGCTAGGCTACCGCTGCGCCAATCGGCGACCCCTGTGTAAACTTACAACTGCGTCTGTTAACAAATCCATTGCTGCCATCACCAGGCAATTACTAAAGGAGTGCCGTCGATGACAACTCCGTATAGCTCCAACGGTTCATTTGATAACAACTTTGTTTCTGGTTGTATAAGTGATTGATCCGACAACACTCTTTGAATTATATGGCAGAGTGGCTTTTTGTCCTTAACTTTGCCGTAGAAGATTTCAACCATTTCGAAATTTATTTAGCGTCTTCTATAACCCCTCTCAGTTTGTCGATAAAATTATGGGACAGCCTGTATAAAGCGTTACTGCAAAACTGTTGGCGTGTGAGTGAAGATTTAGAGTGAGATCTACATAAAAATCCATGTAAGACCCGTTTTTAAATGTTTTGTATCGGTTAATAAATAAAATAATAAAGAGGGGTTTAATTTGTTATAAAGAAATCTTTATGTCCATTGAAAACATTTTTTTAAATGAATATCAAATTCTTTTGATTTTATACATCATGGATTTGCCTAGTATTTTAACTCAAAATTCATTTATTTAAACATTCTCCTGCCACGTAAGAGAATTAAATGAAATAATTTGTTTACTTCGAAATCAAATACCTAGATGGTAGAATAGAATTCAAGATCACAGCAACTTACTCGTGCACACTTTTTCTGTGTTATGTGATTAACAAAAACGCATTCCTGATGAGTGATACTGATGAGCTTGCTACGTTTTTTCCGCAGAAAAATTCAAAAGCTCATTGGTCTTTGCTTTCAGCAAAAACACTCGGTAAGCTTTGGCCGCAGTAACGCGTCGATTGTCGGGCGATTTTTAAAGTTTTAAGTGCGAGGTGTTGTAGTGTAATTAATTTCTGTGTTTTTAAGCGACTATTCGCACAATTAACTCAATAATTAAGTAAGAATATTTAACATTTTAATGACGCATTACAGATCAACTTCGGAGACACTTTCGAGTCGACTACAAAAGTCCTTATAGGTTTATAGTTTTTATTAAACAATAATTTTCCTTTTCAGTGAAAGTGGTTGGTGACTTCTCCCTTGATTACTGTAGCAGAGTAGATGTAAGAAATAGATTTGTACGCTGCGAATCAGGTAGGGTAAGTATCAAATTTCTTTTTGGTTTAATTTAATTTTTTTTTCTATAGCAATTTATTTTTAAATTTTAATGGACACTTTAAAAATCGCAACGTTTCACTATCGATGAGATGAGATTAAAAAGTTATTTTTTGTTGAATATTTCCCAAACAAATTTTCCGGACAAATTTTATAGAAGTGGCAATGCATTTAAAATAGTATTAATTGCACCGTGAATGCGCTATTATGCGAATGTAAGTTTTTATATTTCCAAATTTACATAAGTATATCAATTTGTCGACCAACACGTGAACAACAAGAGTATTTTTCTGACCACAAAAGGCACCATTGCGTCAAGTATCAAGCAGTCTTATGCCCTGACGGTATTATCGTTAGTTTAATTGGACCTTTTCCTGGCAGAAGACATGATGCTGGTAAAATAATTGAAGAGGATAATGCAAAAAGTGTCTGTCACATCTCTATGTTTTCGATTTATATTGCTACTTAATAACCTTTTTCACTAAAATAGGACTCGACTGAAATTCTCACTTATGATGTTTTAGTAAACTTACCTACTTTTTGGAGCTTATTTGATCACACATGTAAATTGGGATCGTAATAATGCAAAAATGTGACTTAGCCAATTTTTGTACTGACTTGCACTGTTTTGTTTCTCAAGAAACTTCAGACAATTTTTAAATTTAAATTTTGAAGTACGGTGTCTTTATTGATTTTTGACAAGAAATGTATTCTTTATAAAAAATTCTAGTGTTCGAGTATGAGTATCTTTAGAAACCACACATCAATTTACACTGGAATTTTTTGTAAATAATACATTTTTTGCCTAAAATCAATAATAAAAAGTTACTGTGATATCTGTAACATGAAATTAAGAAATTTGAATTTTAGAGGCACACTGGTGTTCGAAATTTAAATTTAATCATTGTTTCTGAAGCAGAACTTTTGTAAAGAAGAATGTTTTTGTGTGAAACTGGTAATTTCAGGAATGTTCAGGGAATCTGGCCTTTATCAACAATTACTCCAGTGCGCTGTATTTGAAGATGATGAACAATATGTGTTATATGGAGATCCAGCATATCCCCTTACTGACTTGTTGATATGCCCTTATGCTGGTAGAAATTTAACTGAACGGCAAGAAAATTTTAATACATTAATGAATACTGTCAGACAATCTGTAGAATGGGGATTCGGTAAAGTAATATCTGAATTTGCATTTCTAGATTATAATAAAAATCAAAAACTGTTACTACAGAATATTAGTAACATGTATAAAACTGCTGTTATAGTTACTAATTGTCATACGTGCCTGTATGGCAATCAGTCAAGTCAATATTTTAATGTAGAGCCTCCACCATTAGAAGAATATTTGGGGAAATAAAAAATTTAATTTTGCAAAAGGAATAAATATTTATTTAAAAAAATACATTAGTTTCTGTTTTTAATAAAGAATGAAATTAAACTTTGTTGTTGTTTTGCGATTTCCATATTATGTTCCCAAATTAAATTTTTCTTCCTCTAATCTTAATTTCCGGTCTTCTAATTCTAATCTCTTTTCTTGAAGACTTAATTCACGTTCTTTCAGTTGGGTTTCACTAATTTGTTTGTCTTTAAGAAACTGTAGTGTGGAATGTTTAACTGTAAAGCTGGGTACACAGTGGGCGCACCGCACCTGTATTGCAACGTTGCAATACAGGTGCGGTGCGGCCACTGTGTACCCAGCTTAATGTTTTTTCGTGAACGCTTAGGTTCTGTTATAAATTCATCTGATATATGAGTAATCGGTGTACCTAACTGTAGTGGTTCACTGGTTCATTTGTATTTTTTTCAGTGTTCTCCATTAGCACAGTTACATTTGAGGAATCGTTCTAAAATCAAGTCATATGTATGATCCAACATAAAGGCAGAGTTGGCAATATTTTGAGATTTTCAGGCTGCATAGTCCCTCACTTTTTGGCGTTGTATAATTTGTTGCTTGACATGTTTGCCTTTGTGTTTAAATTCTCGAGAAAGATCTTTTACCTCCTGAAGCAATCGTTCCTTCTCATCATACTGTTCTTCAGTGCCCGATCTGCAATGAAATAATTAGTTAATTTTTAATAATAACACATGACACATGAATCATTAGGTACAATATCGTTTGTTTACATTTTAAAATCTTACTTTCTTAAATTTGACAAGTCTTCCTTAATAAATAATTGCAATAAATGTTGCAGGTGCTCTTTGATTGCTCGCAAAGAAAATATTTTGTTGCTTCCCCGGTTAACTGCAATTTGTATCTCCTTCCATCGGATTTCATCTTCAAACGGATTCGCCGCAACTACTTCACGTAAGAGAAGTAAATCATCTAGCACATTGAGGCAGGATTTCACAAACGTCACTTAACTTTAACTTCAGATCATAAAATAATGTCAAAAGGAGTAAGTTCAGTTGAAACAAGAATGTGTCACTTATGACCTTAGTAGTTGGAGCCTAAAAGTACGAGATACTTTGCCCATTAAAGAAAAGAAAGAAGAAAAACAGCAGTAAACGGAGCGTACCATGCAGGTAGAAATCTTAAAAAGCAAGACATGTATTTAGAAAAAATGCAAAAAAGAAAAATACAACACCCCAATAAGACCAGACAGGATGTATGGAGCAGAAACACTGAGTATGACAAAAAGAAAATTTCATTCGAGGCTTCTTTTCGACAATAATTTTTCAAAAAGTAATAGAATTCTATCGGAATGTGAAAAAATATACAGGTATTCCATTGAAAATAATAAAGTCGGTATTGTGATCTGATCCATCATTTTTGAGATATTTTGATTTTGACTTTTGACTCAGTCTATACATATAAATTTAAAATATAGAATAAGGAATAAGAAACGATTCTATTTAGATGTTATTATTTGACTAGCCCTAAGTGATTATTTCTCTTATCATATTCAGATAAATAAATTCTACTCTGCTTTATGTGTTTATATTTGGTATTTTAGATTTGTGTAAAAATGTTACTGTTGGGTCAACATTTTTATTATGGCAGGTTACCTATAATGATGATTATTAATTTGCGTGCCGAACACTATACACATATCTGTCCGTAATTATCAACAAATCATTCACAAACACAATTAACGTTAATTATCCGTTTTAAACAAAACGACGTGTTCGTAATGTAAACAGTTTTTAAGCATTGATTTTCAGTTTGTTGAAATACAAGTGATCTTCGAATATTTTGTTAATTACAATGATTGATTGTCAAATACATGTACGGATTTACAAATTCATTCACTGATGTGTTAAATCCACCTTTCGCATTGTTCCATAAAAGATTATGAAGAACGTATTAAATGTAATTATAATGTGTGCCAGATTTTCTTCATAAATTTTTGATGGAATGTAAGGTTCCATTTTTCAAAGTCATATATTAAGAACAATAATTCTTTACAATGAAACAAAACGTTAAAAAAATGATGAAAAAAAACGCGCATTTCCATTTCCTATTCCCATTAAATACGACCGTGATATATCATCGCGAAAGCGATTATATCTGATCTGAAATTAGTCGGAACAGAATTCACATCGCAAATAACATTTTAATAACACACCCGTATTTTATTTTCAATACAAACATTTTGACATCGGATTTGAAATGTAAGCTTGCACGGTCGAAAATCTGGCAGCGATGGTTTTTCGCGCAAAAAATACCAAAATAGCGGCGGTCGGGCACTCCGTTTCGTTTCTGTTGTTGTCGTTGTACTATAACAAAAGTGAAGGAGCATCCATTGTAAACGTGAGTATTTTACATTTTTGTGTGATCCGGATTATTTGAAAAATAGTGGAACTGGACTGCGTTTGTTGCATATTAACCACACAAGCAGTAGAGAACAATTTTTTAATAGTGGTTCAACTTAGTCGTTGGTAAGGTTACCATCTGACCGGATAAATCCGATCTTGATCAGAATCTGAAAATCTAGACCGAACTGTGTCCGGATTTTATTACAGATCATAATAATTAAGTATTCTTGTACGATTGGAAAATACACCCCTAAAATTGCAAAGAAATATCTTTTATCGGAACTGCGAAAAAGGCACAAATGAATCAGGTGTCAGTGACCCCCTTAAACAAACTCACACTCCCCCCCCGCCCAGAAATTAATATTTACGAGAAAAAATATAAGCACTCACCGATCTGCATCCCTCCTGCAACCTGAAGTGGAACTAAAAAAAATTCAAATTGGACTTGAACAAATTTGTAATATAATTATATTTTCTGGGTAAATTTTATAGCGCAATTCACAGTGCATTAATAGTTTTTCAAATATACAGCAGCTTCTATAAAAATTATCCATAAAATTTGTTAAATAAAAAAATTAAATTAAACAAAAAAAATCGATACTTACCCTACCGTAACTCGCAGCATACAGATTTAAAGGGTGAACTCGGCAAAATCCGGACACCTTTGACAGTGCATATCTTAGCAATCCTTGCATCAAGGTAGCTGCTATTTAGCATCAAGATAGCCAGAATATACAAAAACAAAATCTGTCAGTACTATTGTCGCCGTGTCATTAGTTGTCAAAATGGTTTCATTGGAATTGGAAAGAAGAAAACTGATTTTGCACGAACATATGTAAAATAAAAACGCGAGTGTTCGTCAGATCGCTAAAACTTTAAAAATTCCCAAATCTACGGTTGCAGATGTCATCAAACATTTCAAAGAACGCCTGACTATCCAAAGAAAGTCTGGAAGTGGGGGTGAACATGGTTAAACTGAACATAACTTGGCCAAAAAGGTTCTTCAAGCATATACAAAGAATCCAAAGATTTCATCCCTGAAGTTGCGGTCAAGGTAAAAAAATCCCAGACATATGTGCAGAAAGTTAAAGCCAGAGCTGGATTAAAAAGTTTTAAAGCCCAAACAGTACCTGATAGAGACGCAAAACAAAATTTAAAAGCAAAATTCAGCTGTAGAAAGCTTTATAAAAACAAATTAACGACATCCAAATGCATTGTTATGGACGATGAAACCTACTGTTTCAAAAACTTTAATTATAATGTAACTAGGATAAGAGCACTAACAAAGATGTACCGCGAAAATGCAGTCATGCGTCATATAAACATAAAGCCGATAACGTAAACATGGAGAGATAATATAAACAAAAGTTGCATTCGTCGAAATTATGTAACGTATGACTCATCCGAGATGCAGAAAACGTGCACCTGCACAAGCGGGCGTGTGCAAAAACTATGATTCATCTACGGGAACAAATCCAGCGAGGAATTACATCTTTCAAGGCAACAATTGACGTCACAAAACCCCTATAAAAAGCCGCTAGCGCAAACGCTAAAGAGAGTAGAAGAACAAATCTCTTCAGAGTGTCATCTAGTCTAGTAGTTTTTTAGTGCCCCAATATACACGATGTAAGTAAATTGTAACTCTGTTAATTAATTAGTTAATAATAAATGTTTTGTTATATTAAAGTTTATCCCTAGTTTCATGTTACTCAAAAAATTACCGTAACAATATCGCTGGTCAGGTTTTTTATACAGCCCGCAGTCACAAGGATGCTCCTAAAGCTTGCAAGCGTAAGATAAAAGCAAAATTTTCACAGAAATTTCTTGTTTGGCAGGCCATCTGCACTTGTGGCTTGAAAACCACCCCAGTGAATTTATAGTTCCCCCTCTGGAACTATAAATTCAGAGATGTACCGCAAAGAATGTCTCCAAAAACGCCTTTGCCGTTCTTTAATAAACATGACAGTAAACCATTATTTTGGCCAGATCTGGCAACGTGTCATTACTCGAATGAAACGGTCCAATGGTACCTTAATAATGAAGTAGATTATGTTCCTAAAGAATTTAACCCACCCAATAGCCCAGAACTCAGGCCAATTGAAGAATTCTGGTCTATTGTGAAGACAATCTTGCAGAAGAATGCCGCAACGGTCACAACCATCGACCAGTTCCGATACAAGTGGCTTTGGGCGTCTCGAAAAGTTGATAAAGCCATCGTACAAAAACTTATGCGACGAGTGCGCCATAAAGTTCGCTCAGTAGCATATGCTACAAATTCGGAATAATTTAATATACTATAATTTTTAGTATTGTTGAGTAGTTTAAAAATAGATATTTGCTTTTCTCAAAAATTTTGGGGTTTCTGTTTTATAGCCTTTTTTAAGTGTCCGGATTTTGCCGAGTTCACCCTTTATTTCTTAAATCCAGCCTGCTACAGTAATCGAGGAATAAATTACCAACCACTTTCACTAAATATGTAGATCACTGAAAAGAAAATTATTGTTTAATAAAAATTATTATCCTGTAAAGACTTTTGTGGCCGACTCTGAAGTCAATCTGTAAGGCGTCATCAAAATATTAAATACTCTTACCTAATTATTTATTTAATTGCGCAAATAATTACCTCATTACACTATAAAAGTCCACTTATGACAAAATACTCTCGAGATTTAGTCTTGAGATTCAATCACCAATGGACAAAGACTTGAGAGCACTCTCGGAGACAGAGCTCTGTCCCCGATAGTGCTCTCAAGTCCTTGTCCTTTGGTGATTGAATCTCAAGACTGACGCTGGATTTCACAAACGTTACTTAACTTTAATCATCGATTAAGAATAATCATTCATATACCTTCAACACATGTAACCATGGCAACATTTACTTTTAAAGGATGATTAAATTTCAGCTTTTTGCGTAAAAACGTAAGAAACTATCAAGGATGCCTTTTTGTCAAGCACGTAACACAAAGAATGCGTGCGTAAGTAAGTTTTTAAGCCTAGATTCAAGGACGCTTTGATTTCGAAGTAAACTAAAGCATTTCATTTAATTCTCTCGGGCTGGCGGCAGGAAAAATATTTAATAAACAAAGTTTGAATTAAAATATTAAGCAAATCCGTTGATTATAAAATATAAAAAAGCGTGAATTGTCCGAAAAATATTTTCAATTGAAGACTTTAAAAAAAAATTATAACATATTAGAATGACCTTAAAGGTTTTTGGCAAAATTATATTTGGTTGTACATATTGTACAGGGTTAATTTCATGAACGTAAATTATTTTATTCATTAACCAATACAAAATATTTAAAAATTGGTCTTATATGATTTTCTATATACCGGGTGAACAAAAAAAATAGATTCTTTTAGCCTACACGTTTTTAAAAATTTAGATTCCTTGGGTTACAGTCATAAAATATACAATATGTTCCCGGATTGAGTTTAGAGGAACGTGGGGTAATGAGAGCCTGCGGGCAATAAGAGCCAGCCTGGTTTAGGTATAACTAACAAGTGAAACAAATTGAAATTTGGTGTAGTAGTACCCCTTCCCGCCCAGGACGCATGAAATATCCATTGATCGCAAAAACAATGCGTTGTAATAACAGTGAGTTATTAGTGACTTATTTCAAATTAAGGCTTGTGTGGCTTTTTCGTAATTTTTAATCAGGAAAGTAAGTAGTCAGATACTATTGGACAATGTTTAGATGTCATATTATTAGGTTGTTAATGTATTTTATGTTTGTAATCTTATAATGTATGCTTTCTTATTGATCTTCCTCCATTTGTTAGACATGCTTTCCTCCTACATTTAACTTCACTATTTCGTCCTGATGCAGGGAATAACCATTCCCGAGTGCTCGACATAAATCAAAGAAGTTTTATTTAACCTTTTCTGACTGCATCCCCATTCAAACCTTCATTCAATGAGTGGATTATACGTGTATCAACAAATTCAATTTCTAAATTGTTAATGTCGTACTAGTACCAGGAGATCATTCTTATTGTTCTCACTCTTTCTCTGTCGGTACCAGTTCTAAATTATTTTGCAAAAAAATTCTATATTTTTCTCATTTTAAAACTTATTATTTCTTTGGGGTAAATTTATTTTTAATTGATGTCAACACTTACAAGGTGTCAATTCCTCAACTTAAACTTTAACTTTTTTTAGGTGTATTCAAAATTTTTACTTCTTTTATGGTTCAAATTTACTGATATTTCCTGGCAATTCAAGTTTTTTTCTTTGTTATTCAGAGAAATATTTAATTTGTTTTTAGTTCCTTCTTCAGTTGGAATGTTTATATTTGGCTTCGCATCTTTCAAATGTCGTACACCTACATGCCAGTGAATTATACGCATATAATATTTAAAGGGTTTCAGCCCTCCAGTCGAGCCTCCCCTAGGTGCTTTCCCGTTTCAAGCGAGTCTCATGCAACTTTTGGATGATAAAAAAAGTTATCACACTTTTTGCGGAGGAAGCTTAATACATCCCGAGTGGGTATTGACTGCGGCGCACTGCATACAGCTCGACGCCGAATCACCTGCCATGAAAGCGTAAGAAGATACTGATTTTTTCCCACTTTCTATGTTGCCATTCATAACATAACTTTTTTTTACTTGAAAAAGAATTTCACTCATGTACTTTACAAATTAGTCATCTACCATTTCAGAAATGAAGTTTACATAGCTGTAGGTAGCGTGTACAGAAGCGCCAGAGGAGCTCAAATAATTCGGGCCGGACGATTAAAGATCCACCCAACCTACCTCAGGACAGGAAGAAACGATATTGGTTTAATAAAGTTGAGGACTCGAGCTAAATTAGGTAACGATAAGTATTTATGAACTTGTAGAAAAATAATAGATCAAAATCAAGTGTCACAAAATATTTCAAGATGATGCACAATAGTAATTTTTCCAATTGTTGGAAGAATCGACTATAGAAAGAAAGAGTAACATTCCTAGAAAAGTAAACACTAGTACCTAAATCACTACATTAAACATTTTATTTTTCAACTTATGTTTAAATTTCAATAATAAAATATCTATTTTTTAAGTTTTCTTATTTTTTTTAATGTTTTTAAGTACACTTCTTCCAGGTAAAAATGTGAAACTAGCCAGATTACATACCAACAATAAGGAGTCGCTCATAGGGACCACCTCTTACCTAACGGGATTCGGAATTATCAACGGTATGTATATCAAAATTCCAACCGCAATTCCTCCAGCACTGGCATGCGTGCGACATGTAAGGCTTGACCTTTCGATAGACCAAAAAAAAAATCAAATCAATGCTTATAAATACGATAGTGCACAGATGATTACATCTACATAGCATGTGGAATAACAAACTTTTGTTAGCGATTACGAAATTTATTGGCACGAAGCGAGAAGTTTACGATAATTTTTTTTTTAACGAATGTAAACAAAATGTATTAATGTGGAAAATATTTCGAAATGTTTTTCCTTTTTCAGATTTTTATCAAGTGCCTGAGAAACTTAGGAAAGCAACGTTGCACGTAGACACGTATGAAAAATGTTTCAATGATAAACAATCTGAAGGCACCGAACTCTGTGCAAGATCCACTGTTGCAGAAGGCAAAGCTTGTAAAGTAACAGTAAACGAAAGTTGTGCCACGTGATTGAAAGAAAAAATAATTAATGAATAAAGTAAGCGCAAGATGACAGTGAACATAATGAAAGATATTTTTCCTTTAAATTCTACGATCTAAATTGGCAAGTATCATTATGGAAAGCTTGAAGAAAAAATGAAGCTAAAAGCTCTCTTGTGAAATAAACTTTGACTTAAAATTTTCGCTTACTTTAATTGTCACATTTTCAATCACATGATGCAACAAGTAAATTAACAGAATCGTTAGAAATCTCACGTTTTCCTTTAGGGTGATAGCGGAGGGCCACTGACGATGAAGAAGAACGGAAAGCTCTATCAAATAGGAATAACCAGCCGCCTGGCGCTGCTTCCGATCTGCAGGGTAGGATTCAATAATTCCGTGTACACGAAAGTGGCCGCTTACATATCTTGGATATCGAAAGTTACCGGTGTTAATTTTATGAAATATAATCGATCGTAATTACTAATCATCAATTAAAAAAATTGCAACTACAGTTACATGTATTTACAAAATTGGAACACAAAGACATTATTCCTTTATTTTTGTTTTTGTTAATGATTTTTTTATTTTCTAAAAATCGAAATAAATGTCCTATTACTCACTGAAAATGAAGTGCGCTCATTTTAGATCATAATGTAACGTTTTTAAGGGTTCTATTATTTTTATTTTAATTAAAACACGAAATAGTTAATAATCTAATTTATTTAAAAAGTAACACTAATTAACACCTACTTAAGAATAATTTATTTATAAACTAATAAGTAATTTATGTTAACAGCCGAGCGAATATTTATAACGCGACTTCAATTTCGAACTGTCCACTTGCTTAATTAATGTCGAACTGTCCCCCGTTTGGCTGCGTGCATTTTTATATGCCGGGGTTGTTTCTCGCGAACATTCTCGCTCGTTCGACAGAAAGTCTCGGATCATCGCCCCGTGATATCGAAGCTTCTCGTCTAAGGCGCGTCGTTGTTGACGCATCAGACGGGCTGGGACCGCAAACGTCACAATAATAACATTATTGCATTACTGTTGTTACATGTCGAATAAATTAATTTACAGATTGTCTATATCAAATCGTAACCCCTAGAGATTTTAGAATAAGCAACCCATCAATCAAATCAGAAATAAATTCGTATTTTCATAGTGTTAAAAGCATGGAAGTAGTTAGAAAGTGTTCTAATTTTAAGAGCTCACAATTGAAAATGTTATCCTTTATATCGTGTCCAAATCATATAAAGCAGAGTCCAATATCAAAGTCACGCAGATTTCTGTCAATACCATGTAAAATAACTTTTATTTCAGTTGTTGTGCATTATACCAATGTTTTTCTAGAAAAATCACGTTTAATTTTGTTATAAAATTCACATTTGCATTAAAAATATGAAAGTGCCATTTAAAAACAGAAAGGGAAATGCCAATTGAAGTGAATATTTGAAAAATCACATAATTTTAATTTTTTCCCGCCAACATATTTTTTATTTATATACAGCTATCTTCCTTACCGGCATCGTAAAATGGTCATATTCGCGAAATCAAACAAAGTAGGCGACCTCTGCTAGTACCATCGAAAGGTGAACATTTCACGGATTGGTTTAACATTGAAAACATCAGAAAACATGCACCAATCAAACTTTCATATTTAACGCAACTGCAATGTCGTTCACCCTTTTATCGGCTATTTTCCGATTAACAGAGACCTTTTGCATCAATCGCCGTCACAGAAACCTTTATTATTTAACTTCATAAATTCCTACAAGTAAAGAATTAACAGGAGGGAGTCATACTAACAGCAGTTTCTTATCCGAAATGGTAATAAATATTGCCGGTTATGTCATAGGCGTACATAAACGCTTTCCAAAATTCTAGATCGTCCACAAACCACCAGTTCACCATTGTTTATAATACACTACATAGTTTTTACATACGCTAAATTTCACAAAATAATATCCTGGAAGTGTCACTTGTGTTCTAGACACTGGAGTTATACTAAAAGCACTTACAAGTCACCTAAAAAGTGTAAAAACCGTTATTCACTTTTAACTAAGTCTACAATAATAACCTATTAATGTTTCTTTAGAGTATAGTGATGATTACAGCTTGATTATCATAGTTGAGTCGTCGTCCCTTCTGGAGCTCAGTCAACTGGTGTTGTGTATGTGGTTAACATATTTGTTAAAATATGACTAGATGTGCAGCTCCTAATTGTTCAAATTATTCACGCAATGGTTTCGAATTTTTCAGGCAAGTAATTTCTTTTCATCATATTTATAGCGAGTGATTTTTTAAATTTTTTTATCAACTCTTGCCATGAGATCTGGATGGCATTAACTTAACTTAAGTTAAACGTCCATCATTGCACTCATTTTTGTTGTTTTACAGTAAAGCTACGATATGCCGTCCAAATTCCAAGGCAAGAGTTGATAAAAAATTTAAAAAATCAAGCGTTATAACCTCACATTGGGCTCCAAAATGGTGAACGAGTCAGCTGTCTGGTATACAGGGTGCCCGGATTTCGTAGGGACAACATGGGTAACTTTTGTATTTGAAAAGATAGAGAGACGGTTAAATTAGAAAAAAGGTGCAGGTTCGATAGCTCATAAAAAATCCATTTTCAAATTGTACTTGTCATGGCCATCTAGGTTAAAATTAAAAAAAAAACCAAATCTCATAATTTCTTTTATTTGCCGTAACATTTTTTTTACTTAAGATATTTAGATGCGGTTTGAACTAATTTGCAGTACTTGTAGCATTTAACAGTATTAATGGCAATACTATCCGTAAAGTCATTAATAATGTTCAGAAACGGTGTCAACTTTGCATTGCAAACAATGGTGGCTTATTTGAGTGATTTAATATTTTTTATTATTATTTTTGTAATTGAGTTCGGTTTTGTTTTCCCAATAAAAATATTAATATTAATTATTAATAAATTACGCTACAAATTAATTCAAACCGCATCTAAATATCCTAAGTAACAAAAAAGTTAGGCCAAATAAAAGAAATTATGAAATTTTGTTTTTTTTTTTTTTATTTTAACCAAGTTGGCCATGACAAGTAAAATTTGAAAATGTATTCTCAATGAGCTCTTGAACCCGCACCTTTTTACTAATTTAATCATCTCTCTATCTCTTCGAATAAAAAAGTTACCCATGTTGTCCCTACGAAATCCGGGCACCTTGTATAGTAGCTATAGTGCTGATCACAGTTACTAAATAAAGAAACATAAAATCGTTCTAAACTCTGATGCAAACACAAAACCCGACTAATAAATAATTGTTTCCATTAACGAAAATTAACAAACCGCCGTTTTGTAGAAACTGATCTACTACAAAGTGGTAGCTTCCGTCAAAACAAATCATAAAGTCTTTACTCATAAATAAATTCTTTCATGCGTTAATTAGAGATAATTCCAAAATTATGATTATGTTAATTTTGAACGAATAACAAAAGATTTATTTCAATAGTAGTTACTAACTCATTAAGATTAACAAAAAGGAGTCACTTTAACAATAGTTTCTTGTCCAAACTGGTCACTAAATATGGCCGCTATATGTCATAGGCGCACACAAGCATTTTACAAAATTTTGGAACGTCCATGGTACAAACCAATTAATTTATTATTATTTAAACTTGGTTCTTGTCCGATGAAAATTGTATCACAAAATGTTTAAACCGGACACTAAATAGCGCACAAAACACTTAACGTTTCGCCGTCGTTCTGACGAAGCTGTCGAACGACGGCGAAACGTTAAGTGTTTTGTGCGCTATTTAGTGTCCGGTTTAAAGATTTGTGATATAAATCATTATTGTTTATAACACATTTAACTATATTAAATTTAACTAAATAAGATTCGAGAATTGTCAGTTGTGTTCAATACACTGGAGTCCTATAACTAAAAATACTTGAAAGGAACTTACTTACATTACGCTTGCTGTACCACTGAACATCGGAAAATTTCTGAACTAACATAAAATCAAATTACATTAGATGGAAGTTACCACTTTGCGGTAGATTGGTACGCCTATGGCCGCGTTCGGGTAACTGTAGCAGCTGAGTTGCTTACTAAGCAATCGTTTGTGATTGGCTATTACTTTAATTTGAACCAATCACAAACGATTGCTTAGTCACCAACTCAGCTGCTGCAGTTACCTGAACGCGGCCTATAACATACAGCAACCATATTTAGTGACCATGATGAAATGTCTATTGATGAGTTGGGTCGTTGATGTTTTGTCCCGTTGATTGATGAAATACGAGTTGATAATTTGTCAGTTGATGAGCTGGGTCGACCCGCATTTAAATAATGACCCGTTTCAACAATTCCACCAAGTGTACAACTTTGATGACTGTATGCTTTTGACAGTTCGGAACCAATAATAAATTTGGAATAAACCTAAAATGTAAAAAGTTTTAAACTTTTTTGACATAATGCCCTCTATTGAATATGTACTGCATCATGAGCTGTCGATTGGTTCGGTGCTTTGATTATTTCCGTGCTGAAAGTGTGCTCAAAGGCTGAAAGCTTTTATAACCTCACCTCTAGGACTCAGTCGGTAAAACGTAGCCATCTTTGAAAGTTAGCATCAGGTTAGCATCCTAATTTGTGATTTTATAACATATTCTAGGCGTTCAAATTATATTCAAAGTTAACGGATATTAAAATGGGCGAGGAAAATAATAAAGGTAAGTCAAAATCATTCGGTTATTTCTATTGTGCGTTCGTGAATGTGAACTTGTAGAACGCGATGATCGTTCAGATCGGGACCGCAGAAGACGCTCTCGCTCAAGAGAACACCGGCGAAGGTCCAGGTCTAGAAGCCGTGAACCAAGACGAGATCGACGTCGAAGTAGATCTGGGTAAATCGCAATAAGTTTCATATAATTACAAGTTTTATTTTTTGTCGTGTCGCAGATCCCGCCATAAAAGTTCTTCACGACGTCGTAAGCCTTCATTGTATTGGGATGTTCCACCGCCAGGTTTTGAACACATCACTCCTCTTCAGTACAAGGCCATGCAAGCTGCTGGACAGATTCCTGCCAATATTGTGGCAGACACGCCACAAGCAGCCGTACCGGTGGTCGGTTCCACCATAACTCGCCAAGCAAGACGCTTGTACGTCGGAAATATCCCGTTCGGAGTAACAGAAGAAGAAATGATGGAATTTTTCAACCAACAAATGCATCTGAGTGGTTTAGCTCAAGCTGCTGGCAATCCTGTTCTTGCCTGTCAGATTAACTTGGATAAGAACTTTGCGTTTTTGGAATTTAGATCGATCGACGAGACAACCCAAGCAATGGCATTTGATGGCATCAATTTCAAAGGTGTCGTTGGTTTACTATTTGCAAACACATGTCTATGAGTGTATTTTTAGGACAAAGTTTAAAAATTCGCAGACCACATGATTATCAGCCAATGCCTGGAATGGCTGAGAGTGCAATTAGTGTACCGGCTGGTGTTATAAGTACTGTAGTGCCCGATTCACCACATAAAATATTTATCGGTGGACTCCCTAATTATTTGAATGAAGATCAGGTACAAATCGTTAAGTTGTTTCTATTGTAATTTTTTCATTTTAATTTTATAAACAAATTATAACAGTGCTTGAAATTTTCTATAACTTGTACTCTCAAGATCACTTGAAAATGTATGTCTGTTTGCAGAATTTCTTCGGGTAATTCACATTTTCTTAGACATATGAAAAAAAACTAAAAAAAAATTTTAATGACTGACCTTTATTGATTGATATAATTAAATTGAAAGAAGCACTAACATAAATTTTTTGGCCAAAAAATTTATGTTAGTGCTTCTTTCAATTTAATTATATATTATTCACTAACAATCTCTTCATTTAATTATTAATTTATTGATTGAAATATAAAGTTCTTTCTCTTTTTAAAAATATTATTGACTTTTGATTTCTTATAGCTACATCTGCACATTAGCACAAAATTAGTTGATTAAATTCTAAGAAAATTTAATATCTTAAAGGGCATTTAATTAGAAACTTTTAAATATCGCTGTTATAATTTGTTTTGGGTGCATTGAACAAAAAAAAAAAACAAAAAAATATTTTCCCTTTTTCCTTTCTTAGCCTAGCATCTATGCATTGGCACAGCACAGCAAAATGGCAACTCGGTTTGAATAAAAATAAGACTACTTGTCAAACTGAAACATTGCAGGTTCATTTTACTAGGAACGCATGGGATTTAAAAAATTTTTAGAGGCTCAGATAAAAATTCGTGCACTTCCGAAAGTTATCTCAGGTTAGAGTTGCAAGAGAAAATTGTACAAACATATGATTCAGTCAAATTTTTTTCTGATCTAAATGTTACTCTTACGTGACTATTTACATGACAAGGTTTTACTCCCTTCTGCTAAATATAACAGAGGTATCATTTGGAGACTTCATCTGAAACTATTTCTTCTTTCTACCTGAATATTCTCATTCTGAAGGTTTTTTGAACTTCGTTTTTACTATTTGCCGTAAAATATTCTAAGCTACAGTATTTTTGCATATTAAGAAGAATAATACAGCTGACTTCAATTTATTACATATTTTATTTCAACTTATTCAGCAGCATTTTAGTTTTAGCTTTTGCAGGTATTTCAGATCACAAGATTTTCAGGTTTTTCAGGTACAAATAGTACGACAGGTTTCTCAGCTAATGAAAAACATTTCAGGTTTTCAGGTGTTTCAGTGAGAAATTGGAATTTCAAATTTTCTTGCAGGTTTTTCAGGTGCAATTTAAACTACAAAACAGTAATAAAATTATTGCATCAATGTCAGTCAAACAACAAAGTAATTATTAGGTGTTATAAAACAGATTCATACTTTTTGCTATCTTTAAGCCCAACATAAAATGAAAGACGTAGATTTGTCTGCAGAGAAAAAGTTAAATATACGTGAACTCATGTTTGAATAATAAAATTTTATTTGCATCGTTCTTCTTAGTTGTCAATAGGTTTATTATTTTTCTCCTCTTATATTGTGACTTTCCAGAATTTTAGAACATTTGTCAAACAGACTGCTATTTCACATCACATTTGCAGGTTTCTTCTTGATACAGGAAATAAAAATATGAACACCAACAGCATTCTTTCACTTTCAGGTTTTGCAGGTTTAAATAAAGCTAAACAAAGCTAAAGCAAAGTGGTTTCAGCTTTCTCTTTCAGTAAAAAAAAAGATTTTCAGGTTTTCTCTTTCAGAAATAAAATTAAAGTGAGAGAGTAAGATGTTTTTCTCTTTTTTTTAAACGCTTGATTTTACTTGAATACTTATGCCTTTTGCTTGTTTGCCCAATAGCTAGGGTATGGGTCTCGTTCCCTTTAATGAGTACGAAAGAACCAAAATATCACGAAGCCCTGTGGATATGCAGGCAAGTTACTTAAGATAACTTTTTTTCTAATCCGATTCAAGCCGTCTCTAATGGGTAAAAACATCGTTGTGGGAAATAATTTTTGTATACGATAAAAGGAGAAACATGTACATATTCACAAGCTTTATAATTTTTTTTATTTGTAGTTTTCAATTATTTAATAGAAAGATATTTTTTTTAACACTGGCCGCTCACATTATTTTAAATGTGAAAGTTTTAATGGATAATTAAAAAAATATCTTCTCAGTCAAGTACTTGAATTTAAAAATGATTGCTCACATAATAATTCCTCCTTTTTTTAAATTCAAGTATATCCATGATACTGAAAGACATTGTTCTAACAATAAATTGAATTTTAGGTGAAAGAATTATTGATGTCTTTCGGTCAGCTTAGAGCGTTCAATCTCGTGAAAGATTCTGCAACCGGACTTAGCAAAGGATATGCATTTGCTGAATACATTGACATTACAATGACTGATCAGGTTTGTTTATTTAAAATACAATTTGGGACGGTATTTTAATCACTGGTTAATTCTAATCTTTGGTTTATTCCCATAGAAACAATTGTCTTTCTAATTGAAGGGCCCAATGTAAAAACTGGCTATCTCCACTTTTACAGGAGAAGAAAAAACAGTTCTTCAGAGTTCAAAATTATGACTGAAACTGTATAAGGTAGTGTCAGCCAAACTAGAAAATACAAAATCCCGACTCTTGCACTGGACGATGAGGCATCATATTATGGACTTGTCTGTATGTATAACTCAATTTCAGCAAAAAATGGAGATTTTTGCATTGGACCCTTCAATTGTAGTCATATGAATAAACCAAAGCTTAAAGTTAATCAGTGACTGAATTACTGGCCCTTAGCTTGGGATGGAAAATTATTAATTCTGTTTATTAGGCAATTGCAGGTTTAAATGGAATGCAACTTGGTGACAAGAAACTCATCGTACAAAGAGCTAGTGTAGGTGCAAAGAACACGACAATCGTCCCCAGTGTACAGATTCAAGTACCTGGACTTAGTCTTGTTGGGGCTTCAGGACCAGCAACTGAAGTTCTTTGTTTGTTAAATATGGTAAGTCTTCAAGACAGTTACTTAACAGAGAAACATATTAATGCTGTTATTTCAGGTTACACCAGACGAACTTAAAGATGAAGAAGAATATGAAGATATTCTAGAGGACATTAAAGAAGAATGCAACAAGTACGGTGTTGTAAGAAGCATTGAAATTCCCCGTCCCATTGATGGCGTTGAAGTTCCAGGATGTGGCAAAGTTTGTATTATGCTACTTTATTAAAACTGCTTAGTAATGTAATACTTTATGCAGGTGTTCGTTGAATTCAACTCGGTATTAGACTGTCAGAAAGCTCAGCAGACACTCACCGGCCGTAAGTTTAGCAATAGGGTAGTTGTAACGTCTTATTTTGATCCAGATAAATATCACAGAAGAGAATTTTAAAAGATTTTAGTTCAGTAAACCTCTGTGTGCATGTATTTGTTAATCACTAAATGGAAATTTATACACATTAATTTGATACTTCTAAGTTTTACATGTAATTCTTGTGGTAACACCAATAAAATAATAAACTCGAAGTTTATTTTTTAATAATTTATAATCGTTTTGTTCAACTGTTCCAATATAAAAAGATTTATAAAACATTTTTTCTTATAATTATTACTTTTTTATATCAGTTCGTTTTTGGAAGACACTTTACAACTTTGATTTCAACTTTCCCATGAGTTTCTCTAGTTTAAGAGCCTTCTGTAAGTTACCACCTATTTTCAATTTTCCAGTCATATACGCAGTTGTCGGCTTCAAGTTACCAGAAAACATTGCAAAGAAATTTTTGCTGTCCATAGTTAAAGTGCAATCTGCCTGAGAAGGAGAGTCACCTGTTCCATGCTTGCCAGACCCATTTTTCAAATCCAAAAACCTAAAACGCAAATTTAACAAAATTCAAAGTCAATCTCACAAATAAATAATTTACCATTTGCCAGCTTCTTCTCCTGTTAAAACAAATTGATAAACTGCTTGTGTTTTGCTGACTAACTCTGGATTTAAGCTGCCTCCAATAACATGAAATAAATTGGCAACTTTTCCTTGAGGCTCTGGTGATGATGATGATGGTTTTTTGACAGGACTTGCCAAGCTTGGCCGTCCTTCCGGTGCAACTATTGGTTTATCATCAACAAAGAAGTCCGGCATAAGTTGATCATTATATTGAGGATCACAAGCATACTGAACAAAATCAGTTACGCCAGCTCCTTTTAACACTTCGTCGTCTATAAAGAAATTTCCAGTAACTTTTTTAGGATCTTGCGTTAAAATTGCATAAGCAGCATCTGCCATTATTTCTGGCTTACGACAGTACTTCGCTGAATCTGATCCTTGCAACATTTCCAAGGCAGCTGTGTATATGCCTAAGAAATGAAACCAAAACATCAACATTAATAATAAAAATACAGAAGATAAATTAGCACCTGTTCGTGGCCACAGTGCATTCACTCCAATTCCAAATGATTTTAATTCTTCGTGCATGCCTAATACACACATGGACATTCCGTATTTTGCCATGGTGTACGCCAAATTGCCACTGAACCAATGTGGTACCATGTTCAAAGGCGGAGATAAATTCAATATGTGTGGGTGGGGACTCTTCTTCAAATACGGAAGACATTCTTTTGACCTGTTGATGAAATTGAACCTTTAATAGGTAGTTACTGGGTAGGTAATAAATATTCTTTCTATGAATTATTTAAAGGTAATAATTTTATCTTTCTAGAATAAATTCAGTAAAAAGGAATTTGACTATTCTTCAGAATATATGTAAATTTATTATTTACATTGAAAAAACACTTACTTACATATGACATCATTATAAGAAAGATAAGAAATGTGACACAGCATTAAATAAAATAACATTTCAGTGATTATTAAGAGAACTCATTTCATTTTGTATTGTAACAACTCAAACTTGTAATGTACATGACTGTTGTAGAATCTTATAGTTATAACAAAACTTAAGCTGCAAAGTGGAAACTAATTTTAGTACAACAAAATTAAATTATTTAAATATTAGAAAATGAACACCTGCATACTTACACCAAAAATGTTCCTCGGGTGTTGATGTTATGCATTAAATCATAACGTTTCATGTCAGTGTCAGCCGTTCCAGTTAAAGAAATAGCAGACGCATTGTTTACAACAATATCAATTCCACCAAACTTTTTCACAGCTTCTTCTACAGCTGTTCGGATTTGTTTTTCATCTCGTACATCCACTACACAAGGCAAAGCTTTCCCTCCGGCTTCCTCAACTGCAATTGTTTATTTCACCTCAACAATAAGCATAATGACTCGGCCAATTTTCCATTTTTTCAAATTTAAATAACACTAACCTTCTTTAGCGGCCGTATAAATTGTACCAGGTAATTTTGGGTGAGGTTCTGCTGTTTTTGCAGCGATCACGACGTTTGCCCCATCTCGAGCTGCTTTGAGAGCAATAGCCTTTCCAATTCCCCTGCTTGCCCCGGTGATTAAAATTGTTCTTCCTGCTAGTTTCCTGAAATTAAAAGCCATACCTGCTAACGCAATCCAGCATATGGGAGCAAGTAAAAATTCAACTGGCAACTTTCCCCGCGCCCAAAGTAGTTTACCTACTTAGAAAAGGGGGTTAACCGTTAAAATTTAATAGACACGTACCCCGTGTTGATCATTTCTGCACCGTAACACAACGAGCTTGCAAAAGTAAGTGATTGCACTGTTTCTATTTTAATTGAGTGGTAATTAGCTTGGGGTAAGGTTTACTTTCGAACCTTAACCAAAGTCCACTTTTTGACATTTGCATATTTCATAAAAATCATGTGAATTTAGCTTCATAACAAACAAACATGATATTTCAATTTTAAGTTGATCCATGTGCATAAATATTTCATGAGGCTGTAATCAAATAAATCAATTTAAATTAGTTTTAAATGCAAATAACTTTGGTCTATTTATTATATGTACTATCGCAGTTACACAGATTATGAGGTTACTCACATAGCTATCAGTTACAAGTGTGAAATTAGGTTTAAAATATTACAGGAAACTACACATTAAAAGCATTGGAATTATTTACCATTTGAACCATGAATTATTTACCATTTATATGAAATGATATACAGTGTGGTGATAAAGTAACGCACCAAGCGAAAAAACACCCTTAGCGTTGATTTTTTCGAAAAATGCTCGGACAGGTCGATTTTATTTTTAAAAAAGACATCTTTTACAACCAATTCTTATTTGATGTCAGTTACCACTTTTGCGCTGTGACGTCATCGACACTATTTTTAAATGACAACCTATTTTTTTGAAAATGTCATTTGAAAGCATCCATTTTTCTGAGTACAAAAATGTTAATGAACCACTAGTTGCACAAGAAAATTTTGAAGAAAAAATTATTGAAAAATGGAAATGTTATTTTTAATCTTAATAAAATTTCAACCTAAAATAATACTTTCTTATAAAAATTACAATATTGTAACAAAGGAAGCTTCCAGTGCATAACTTTCGAGATTGAACTTGCATAAAACGATACATCAGGGTTCCGCGAAAAACAGAAATAAATATAGAAAGGCAACGTTGACGTTTCCATATAAGCGCAATGCATCAACAATCTGTCAATGAATCATATATCGCGACCAGCACTAACTAAAAATAGTTCTTCCCCTATATATAATAGTAACTCATATTGCACAGTTTAGTATTAGATTGACTTTGTGTTTAGAGTGAACAACTCTTGTGGTGTATATTAATAATGTAGGTAATTAATAGATGTGTTGTTTTATAAAGCTATGCCCCTCATTTACCTTAATTCAAATATTATCGTAACATTTATTGGTGGAGGCGCCTAAAGGTCCAAAATGTAGTCACTAATTTATTTCCCAGAAAAATTATTTTTTTTTGGGGAAAAATTTTTCTAAATTTCAATTATCTTTAATAATTTTTGGTTTTTGAGTAAACGTAATGATTTTATTTTAGAAGAATTTAACGAGGTAATGAGAAGCAATGTTAAATTTTACTGCATTTTTTTTTTTAATAAGACGCGTATCTACTCTTTCAATAAATTATGCTTATTAACCGTGTTAAATAATTGTCGTGATATTTAGTATCTATTTAGTATTAATAACGCGTTAAAGTCTCCAAATACAAATAACTTTTTATATTAACAGATTAAAAATTTAAATTAAAATAAAATCTGCTTACGTATCACGATCAACCGTAAACATGAACGGAAATCAAAATGCTCGCGGTCAAATCACAATCGCTCTAGCGCGAGAGGCAAATAATACTCCACGGTTTCCTAAATTCATTAGTCCTGAAATATTTCTACCAGGAATAACAAATGTACTCGATTTTGTAAAAAATTATGAAAAATGTGCTAACAATAATAACTGGTCAAATGTACATAAAATAAATTTTTTCGGTTCATCTCTTCATGGAGTTGCAAATATCTGGTATAATAATTATCTTTCGGCTATAGAAAATAATATTAATACTTGGAACGATGTTGTCTGTGATTTTAAACGAGAATTCGGAATTACATATTGTATTCGAGAACTTAAAAACCAATTAAGGAAACGAAGTCAAAAAGAAGACGAAGATATACTAAAGTATATGTACGATATTTTAGAAATATGTAATGATTTAAATCCAAGTATGCCTTTTGAACAAATTTTAGATTATTTTGAAAATGGACTACATCCTATCTACATTACTCAATTTTCGTTACTATCAACTCCTGATATGTCATTAAAAGATTTTAAAGCTCTTGTACAAAAATTAAGTGACACACGAAAACGGACTATAGCGTCACAGTTAAAGAATCCTGAATTATTTCTTCAGGATAACAATACGCTCACGCATAATGCATCGTCTGAAAATACACGGTTTGCTTCCGCGACTCAATTTAATCTAAATAAACGCGCGCGCAAATGCAAGGACATCTGTTCTATTTGTAACAAGCCGGGTCATATTTCTTATTCGTGTTATTATAAACACTCAAATAAAACAAAAAATAATTCACGGAAATTTAATTATAACCGAGAGCAACCTAAACAGTTTGTTAGGGAACAAACTTTTTCTCCGCAACGATTTCGAGTTAATAGAAAACAAAATCAAAATATTGCGTCACTAAAACCAAAGCAACGTTTCCCAGTAAAACCTAGATTCATCTCGGAAAACAAAGAAAATAATCTGTACTCTTTCTCATCATCTGGAATAGTCACTATCCCAGCAACCTTAGAAAACCAATCCTTAAAAGTTATAGTTGACACTGGAGCTTTACACAATGTAATTAATTCTCGCTACATTTCTAATTATATTTCTTTACAACGACCTTTAAATATAATTACAGCTGGAAACGAACCTATTAAAGTAATCGGCAAAGCTTTTATTAAACTACGAATTTCTAATACACTTTTTCCACTAGAAGTTCTTGTAGTACGCGATCTACCAAGACCTTTAATTTTAGGAACTTCTTTTCTTCGAAAATCAAAAGCAATTATTAATTTCCCTGAAAATTATTTAGAACTCTGTGGCAATACACGAGTCCCGTTATGTAAAGACATTACTAAATTGGATAATTTCTTTTTACGACACTCTAAGAAAAATATGAGGAACAAAAATGTTCAAGACGAAACCAACGACGCTAAAATTAGTCTTAAAACAGACGTTCTCCTTCATCCTAATAAATCTCAGTTTATTGAAGTTGTTTTAAACAACAAATTAAGTACGACAAATACCATGAAAAATAATTTTATTCCTCGTGACAATTTTCTTCTTTCAAGAAATTTAACAATAACAAAAAACCCCTTCCGAACAAAAAATTGTTTTATGTTAGAAATAACAAATTTGGGAAACTTTCCTCAAAAATTATTTGCGAATACAACTAAAGGATACCTTGAAACATTGCCCCCATTCTCACATAAATCTGATCTTTTCCACCAAGTAACTACAAATAAAATTATAAAACCTTCGTCATTTGAACGTCAACTCGATACATTGTTATCCAAATTTACAGATATTTTTGCCTCAGATATGTCCCAAATTGGCTTAACCACAGTACTCAAACATCACATTGACGTGGGGGAAGCGAGTCCGGTTTCGAGTAGACCATACAGAGTGTCACATAAAGAAAGAGAAATTATTAGTGAACAAGTAAAAGAAATGTTAAACAATAAAATTATTAGACCTAGTCAGTCTCCTTGGTCGTCTCCTGTTGTTTTAGTCAGAAAACCTAATAACACTTATCGATTTTGTGTTGATTATCGGAAAGTAAATAATGTAACTCGTCAAAAGAATCTTTATCCTCTACCTTTAATTGAAGATTGTCTAAATTGTTTGCAAGGAGCTAAATATTTTTCATCCCTAGATTTATTCAGCGGCTATTATCAAGTAGGATTAACAGAAGAAAGTAAAGAAAAAACCGCTTTCATAACAACAGACGGTTTATATGAATTTAACGTCCTTCCTTTCGGTCTGTGTAACGCGCCTGCAACTTTTCAACATTTAGCTGATAAAGTTTTTGAAGGAATGAAATGGAAAGAAGTTTTAATTTATTTAGACGACATTATTATTTTTTCGGACACTCTTGAAGAACATATGAGACGATTACAAAAAGTATTCCAACGACTCCGCCAAGCCGGTTTAACCTTAAATCCTAATAAATGTAAATATTTACAGACAAACATCAAAATACTCGGGTATGAAATAGACGAAAAAGGCATTCGTCCAAACGAATCAAAAATTAAAGCTGTAAAAAATTTTAAAGAACCCAAAACCATAAAACAACTCCAACGTTTTTTAGGCCTCTGTAATTTTTACAGAAAATTTGTTCCAAATTTTGCAAAAATTGCTTTTCCACTTTATAATCTTTTAAAGAAAGATGAAAAATTCATTTGGAATGAGGAAAAACAACAATCATTTGATTTATTAAAACAAAAACTTATAGAAGCTCCTGTTTTGGCTCATTACGATCCGAAATCAAAATCTATTACAAAATTTTAACGGAGAATTACACCCTATTGCCTATATCTCTCGAACATTAACAAAAGCAGAAAAAAATTACTCAGTATTACATCTCGAGGGATTAGCCATTATTTGGAGTCTTAAAACACTTCGACATTTAATTTACGGTAAACCAGTAGAAATTATAACTGATCATCATGCATTATGTTTCTTAAAAACTTTAAAAAATCCCAAAGGAAGAACCGCACGATGGATACTCATATTGTCCGAATACGATTATAAAATAATTCATAAAAAAGGACGGTTAAATCAAGACAGTGATTGCCTAAGCCGTTGCCCTGTCAATGAAGCCTCATTAGAAGATGAGCAAGTTGATCAAGATTTACCCATTTTCGTTTCAATCCCTGATAATTTTATAACCTCACAGGACTCTGACACCTTCATTAGTGAAATTAAAAATGCTCTTTTAAGTCCAGATCAAGATTTAACAGCAATTATGAGAAGAAAAATAAAAAATTTTGTTTTAATTGACAACATTTTATATAAGAAAAATCCTAATGCAATGGGTTCTGAAAATTTATTAGTGATTCCCGAAACATTAAAAGAAGAAATATTATTTGTCAATCATAACGAACCTTTAGCAGGACATTTAGGATTTGCTAAAACTTACCATCGTATTAAAGATCGTTATTTCTGGATCGGTATGTTAAAAGATATTAAAGCCTATGTTCGTGGATGCCCAGATTGTCAAGCACGAAAAGATTACACTAACAAACCACCCCCAGGATTATTACAACCCATTCAAGTAGGGTTACCTTTCCAAAAAATTGGAATTGACTTATTAGGTCCTTTTCACAGAAGCTCAAAAGGAAACACTATGATAATTGTAGCGACCGACTACGCCACACGGTGGGTAGAAACGCGAGCTTTACGAGACGGTAAAGCTAATTCAGTCGCTAAATTTTTATTTGAAAATATAATAAGTAGGCATGGTTGCCCAAAAGAAATTTTAAGTGATCGAGGTAAAGTTTTTCAGTCGCAATTTATAGCTGAGTTGTTGAAAATTATGGGCGTTAATAGCCAATTTACAACAAGTTATCGACCACAGTGTAATGGATTGACAGAAAGGTTTAATAAAACCCTAGCTGATATGCTCAGTTTGTATACTAATTCTCAACAAACTGATTGGGACTTTTATTTACCACATGTAACTTTTGCTTACAATACTGCAGTCCAAGAAACGACACGCATGTCGCCCTTCAGCCTTATTTATGGCCGTGAGCCAAAGCTTCCGTCTGAAACTACTCTATCACAGGATGTCGAAGCAACAGACATTAAAAATTTACGTGACCGTATTTTAGCTATTCGGAATACTGCTACTGAAAATATTAAACAGTCACAAAATAAAGCTAAAATACGATACGACGATTCTCACCGTCATGTCGAATTTCAAGTAGGTGATAAAGTGAAAGTTTTCACCCCTATACGCAAAGTTGGTAAAAGTGAAAAATTACTTTTACGTTGGTTTGGACCGTATTATATTGTTAAAAAACATACGGACGTAGATTATATTGTTCAGAAAGGTCCAAACAAAAATTCAAAAACCGATGTGGTTCATGTAAGCAGAATAAGACCATATTATGAAGCGTGGCAGCCTCCACAAAATTAAAACTATTTATTTTTAAGTTTATGTATAAATAGATAAATACATGTATAAACATTAAATATTATTTCTGTTTCAGAAATTTCCGTACACTCATTGGTTTATTGTTGCAGTTATGCAGACCCGGCCTACGTTTATTTGAAATTTTTTTATGTTGATGATTTCAGATCACCCTGTGCACAATCCATCACAAATAACAATTACTTCGCGAAGTACTACGTACACATACGGCGAAATAAATTTTCTCCCAAATACCATTTTCAAATAAACTCATGAGAAAGCTATAAGTAGGCCACAATTGCAATTTTGAACTGCCCAGCGAGATTACTCGCATTCCCATTTCTATTTCCCGACTCCACCTGTGCGGGAAAATCCCTTGTTTCTAGAGAAACACAAATGTAATTTAAAATCATTATCTTTTTGACTAACAGAATTACGTATATCAAGAAATGCATTTCACAACGAAAGAATTTTAATTTTCAAATACCCCCTGTATATACACCTTTATGCATATAAAAGAATAGATAAGTTACAAAGTAATTTGAATGTTTATTTAAATATTATTTAAATATTAACTCAATCACCTATGTCTTGTTAGAACTTTATGTTGTTTTTAGTATTATTAAAAGCATTATTTGGTATTTTAATGAACATATACACCTCTTTATCTTACTACGGGTGTAAATAGGCCTTATACACCGCGTACTGAGATAATTTCGTGTTACTGTTATTAAACAGAACGTTTCACACTCTGCGCAGAGACCACCATCATTGAAACTCAGTCGACGAAATTATGTTAGTAAACATATAATTAAGATAAGATGATTGTTAAAATTATTTAACTTCTTGCTAGCCCGCAAATTTTGATTGTGTTTTACATTCAGTATTTAATAGTTGTCACATTGCATAACAAACATGAAAGTTATAATTAAATATTTAGGCGAATTGTTTTTGTAAAAAATGTAGGTTTTTTTATATTAATTGTTAAATTCACACTTTCTACTAATATAAGATAGTATAAAAAATACTCATCCAATGATTGTAACTGAAACTTTTTATGGAAAAACCCCTATACTTTGTTTATTTTGTAGTTTACCACAATATCCACCGAAGTTTCTCAAGATAATTTCTGTTTCTTCTGCAAGCGGCAAGTCATCCAACAATAACAGCCAAAGCCACCTCATCCAGCAGGTCGGGACCACGCCCCAAAGGCTGCTCTATCAAGGATTCCGGAAAGCAGGCATTAGGGGGTATCCCTAAATTATTCACGGTAATCCACAACGTGGTACCAACCTAGTACACCTGTCGCGATGCCATACCAGGAAACATCCCCTACAAACCAGATGTTCTGGGTTGTGCAGAAAAGGGACGATTAGCATCAACCCCTCCAAATAGTCTACGCCTGTCTCCAATGGAATCGTTAACCCCGGACGATATCCTGCAGCAAACCGTAACCAACGGTTCCGCCGCCTAGTCGATTACAGCGCTACTGCAGCAGATGCCCAAAGGCCCTAATGGTACTGTCTATACCATTAGCCGCATTCACCTGCCCGCAAGGAAAGGACAATATTCATACCATGGCTCTGCGGAATCCACCATCGCCCTCTCAGACAGAAGTGCTGGACCATCCGTAACTGTCGATCCAACACCATTCTTGCCAGTACTCTGTTCGACATTTGTAATACGCAACATACGAAGTCCAAAGAACACCCACGTGATATAAAAACAACCTGCCCCAAATTTTTTTTGCGAGGGGGGAAAATGTAACAAAGGAAGCTTCCAGTGCATAACTTTCGAGATTGAACTTGCATAAAACGATACATCAGGGTTCCGCGAAAAACAGAAATAAATATAGAAAGGCAACGTTGACGTTTCCATATAAGCGCAATGCATCAACAATCTGTCAATGAATCATATATCGCGACCAGCACTAACTAAAAATAGTTCTTCCCCTATATATAATAGTAACTCATATTGCACAGTTTAGTATTAGATTGACTTTGTGTTTAGAGTGAACAACTCTTGTGGTGTATATTAATAATGTAGGTAATTAATAGATGTGTTGTTTTATAAAGCTATGCCCCTCATTTACCTTAATTCAAATATTATCGTAACAATATTATTATAATAATATTATTATAATATTAATAAAATTACAATAAATGCTGAAAATGTCCTCCACCAACCACTTGACAGTGACCAGCTCGTGTGTAAACGCTGTTAATGATTTTGCGATGGTTTCACAGCTAATGTTATTCATTTCCGTCCTAATTTTGTTTTGTAAGTCTTCAATATTTTGAGGTCTGTTCACATATAGTCAAAATTATTTTAGAGAATCCCATAAAAAGAAAACTTATAAAATAAAATTAGGACGGAAATGAATAACATTAGCTGTGAAACTATCGCAAAACTCATTAACAACGTTTACACACGAGCTGGTCACTGTCACAGAGGTTGGTGGAGGACATTTTCAGTATTTATTGTAATTTTATTAAGTTGTTTGGTTATGTTTTTATAAAAAAGTATTATTTTAGGTTGAAATTTTATTAAGATTAAATATAACATTTACATTTTTCAATAATTTTTTCTTCAAAATTTTCTTATGCAACTAGTGGTTCATAACATTTTTGTACTCAGAAAAATGGATGCTTTCAAATGACATTTTCAAAAAAATAGGTTGTCATTTAAAAAAAGTGTCGATGACGTCACAGCGCAAAAGTGGTAACTGACATAAAATTAAAATTGGTTGTAAAAGATGACATTTTTAAAAATAAAATCGACCTGTTCGAGCATTTTTCGAAAAAGTCAACGCCAAGGGTGTTTTTTCGCTTGGTGCGTTACTTTATCACCACACTGTATAATATTAATTAATTAATATTACAATTAACAAACAAGTTAAGAATTAGCAGGAGAGAACCTACAGCAGTAGGAGAATGCAATTACATTTGATGGAAGTTACCACTTTACGGTAAGTCAATTTCTGCAATATATTTTTAACAACTGTGTGATTAGTAGTATACACAAACGATACATTGATAGGTTATTATAAACTCCGTGCGCTTTTGTGATGAGTAACTAATTGTGATTTCTTTGTTCTTATGTTGTTTTGCAAAAGTGATATTTTTTCTCTCATATAAATCATTTTGTATATTTTGTTTTTCACTTTATTCACTCTGCTGGTATAACTCTTATACTTACTCCCTGTATTTTCGAACACGCCCATGCATATAAGGTTTTGTGTGGTTTTGTTAACCAAATTAACGTTTGTCACAATTGAGGGCCGTTTTCATAATAGAACTTTAAATTTAAAGTGACTTTAACCTATAAAAATACATTAGTTTTCCTATGCTTAAAGTAACTTTAAATTAACGTCTCCTTTAGCACTATTATGAAAACGGCCCTTAGTTGTCAATTGCAAAATGCATTACAAGAAATCCATTACAAAACAAAGGACCACATTTTGGAATAATGTATTCAATAAAATATTGGAAAAGCATGGAGGAGATTGTTAAAGATCCAAAATAAAAGCACAAAATTGAAACCAACATAACCTAAAAATGAAAGTCCCATTTACAAAATAAGGGAACTAAAAGAAGTCAGGTTTCAGCGGTAAAAGTTACTAAATTGGCTAACTTTAATTACTCATTACAAAATTGAATGTAATTTAGACTTAGTTAACGAGTGAATGACTTTTGAGTTACTTTTGGAATTTTTCGGTAATCACTGGCGTATTGCAAGTACGTACCACTGCTACCATAAAAAAATAGGACGAGACTTTTTAGCTGTGTAAAACTGCTACCGACCATAAATGTAAAATTATTTGAAATTGCCTCTTTCAGTTGTGCGTCGTGCCTGAGATAACGTTTCTATAGTTTTATAATTCTTATGTTATTATGGTTTATTAGCATTAGAATTTGAATTACTTACTTCACAGTAAAGATTCAATGTAATATAATAATGGAAACTCATGGCTACTGGATTTAAAAGTTGTCCTAGTTTTTTGCGATATCCTTCCAAGTACTTTTATGACAGAACTTCAATGTCTACTATACAATTATTGACATTTCTGGAATCTTATTTAGTTAAATTTAGTGAAGTAATGGTGAACTGTGTGGTTTGTGTTCGTTCCAGAAGTTTATAAAACGCCTGTGTGACGCACAGCGGCCATAGTTACTTACCACTTTGGACAAGAATATACTACAAAGTGGTCAAGAATCACTGTTTGAGTTGGCAGTACTGAATTTTGTTTTTAAAAGGTACAACTGAGTAACTTCCGGTTGTTGACGGCTTGACACAGACAGCCGTCACTTTGACAACGTCACCTTGACGTTCCAAATTTTAATTAAAACGCTAATTTTTATTTACATAACCTATAATCTTGTCGCTGTTCAGGTTACGTCAAATAAACCAACGAAACATTATCCGGTTGCAGTGTTGCAAATAGCTGAATAATGAAATGCTCTTAATTGTGTTGCCAAACAGTTATTCTTGACTACTTTGTATTAGTATGACTCCCTCCTGTTTATTCTTTACTCGAAATTAACCATCGAGGTAAAAGTATTTAGGAGAGAATCACACTGTAGGATAAAGTTGGCTTAGAAAAGCTACACAAGTAAAATATAGTTGTAATCCATATCTCATTAATTAACGTTAATAATCCTATTAAATAAGTTAACAAGAATGTATAACACACACTAACATTAGTTTCTTGTCTAACCTGGTCACCAAATATCGCTGCTGTATGTCAGACACACACAAGCGTTTTACAAAATTCTGGAACATTCACAAACCAATAGTTCATCATTGTTTATGAAATACTTACTACATTAAATTTAACTAAATAAGATTTGAGAGATGAAAATTGTATTCTATACACTAGAGTTCACTGAACATCAAGAAATTCCAAAACTAACCTAAAAATCTTTCACTTTTTAACAGAAGCCTATAATCAGGGTTGCCACTTTAATTTTCACAAATGTACTAAAACTGTTACCAAAATTGTACTAGACAGAACGAAATAGTACTAGATTTATTTTAAGGTGGGAATATGAAAAAAAATAGAACTTATTTATATTAGCTTTGTTCCTACACAGTAGTAAGGGGCAAATTCACCACCCACACTCCACTCACACTCAAACTTGACCTTCGTCGTTATTTGAAAGTGAAATTTGCTTTTATATCTACTCGTTTAATCAAGTTTATGGTCAGTATAGGTACTTTGACCATCAGTGTTTTACGATAGAAAGTTAAAAAAAAATCATTAAACGGAAAAGTAAACCTTTTCTGAAATTCAAAAAGTGTGAGTGGAGTGCTCTCTCAACTCAAGGGAGGTTTCTGAATTTGGGCCTTCATCAGTTCGGAACTGTACTGCTCATGCGTTCTTGCTAAATACATAACATTTTTAGCAAGAGCGCATGAACAGTACAGTTCCGAACTGATTTAGAACTGTGTAGGAACAAAGCTATTGTGATATGTATTTCTACACAAATTAAATTACATTTCTAACAAAAAAAATATTTAAACACAATAACATTGCAACAAACTTTGAAGTTTTAACAAAAATATATAGGATTACAACGAATAAAAGGCCCACTATAGGAATCTCGTAACTTATAAGAAAAACAAAGACGGTTAAATTATGAAAAGAAAGGTGTGCTAAAGGTCTAAAATAACGTACAAAAAAATCTCTAAAAAATCTAGGCAAGTTGGTTTTATACATGAACATGGAATTTTGGTATCGCTGTAAAGAGAAAGAAAATCTCTACCCAATGAATATTACAAGTTACTCCTATATTCCTATTTATTAAAATACGGTTGTACAAACATTTTCACCACTAGCAGAGTTTTTTTGATTAAAAAGTCAAAATCAGCATGAAAATTAAGGAATATTTACTAATTTAACCGAATTTCTATTTTAAAAAATAAAAGTTAGCAATGGTGAACAGTTCAAATTGAACACCTGCATACATTACATTACAATCGAATTTGATTTTATTGGGAAATGTGAAATTTACAACTTAATTCTGTAATGATAAAACTCTGGGTGTTATTTTCATATTTTCTACAAAAAATTTCTAATTTATAACAAATTACAAATTTTATTGAGTACATATACTAAGTTGAAAACTTCATATTAATTACTGGAGCATCTTCTATTATTTTGTGTGTCAGTACTTTCTAAAAGATGAAACGAGAGGAGTCATAAACCAATATGTCTGTTATTCTTTATTTCAAAAATTTAGTAGATAACTAAACCTACGCTCTTAAATTACAAAATATGATAACTCAAGAAGATAATTTACAACAAAAATTTGAAATCCTTAAAAATACTTCACTTTTCATAAACAAAAAAAATCTGTAGAAATATTGACAGTATTTAAACGCAAATTTAAGTAGTAAGAAGTGCAATGTTAATTTCCTTAACCATTTTCACCCTATTCAACATTTTCTCTAACGGATCCTTTCCTAAAGCCATCGTTGAATACCAAACGGGGCTATCAGGAACACAAGACCTCTCTGGTTGGAGGTAAAAAACATCATTGCGAGTTTTAACACTCTCTGGACACTTAGACATGTAGAACTCATACAGTTTCACTGGGCATCTAAGCGGATTGTCCTCATTCTCTTGCTGCTCATAAACTTTTTTCTTTCGTGGCCCTTCTGAAGTTTGCGGTGGATAAAATCGCAACAAAACATTCCTCGCACCTGGCTGATTTGGATTACGTTTCCAGTGCTTCATAATGTGTGAGAAGCTGAGCTGCAAATGTTCATCTACTGTTGTTAGACTGAAGTGTTTTGTGTTAAAGAACATGAGCGTGTTAAGCAGCACCAAAGGCGAATGTGCTCCTAATTGTTTGGATTCCCAAAGGTGTTCTTCTTCAACACGTGTTACAATATACTGAGACTCGTTGTATAACAAAGAAAACTTGCGGCAAACTTCATTCAAGCAATCGGTGAATTTCTCGTAGAACGTATCGCAAAATATATTATCGATTCGACCGCTTTCATACAGGTACTGTTGTATGCCCAGACATAAGTAGTAAATTGTATCAGGCGCATATTCTGTTCCATTGGGTTTACGAACTTCTTTGACAAATAAACATAATGAGAAATTGAGTTCATCAGCAGTTAGTTGCAAAATTTCAGTTTTGAAAAGTTTGACTCGCTTAGAAGTTTTCTGCAATTCAAGATTCTTGGTGGTTACCCACTGTTTCCAAGCATTGACACCAAATGTGTATTTCAAGCACATATTTGCGTCCGGTTTCTCTAGTTCTACAGCCTGCGACGGTGAAGGATGAAAAACTTCGCTGTGGGATTGTTGTTTCTTTCGACCTTGACGAGCTTGCCGAATGTTTCTACGTTTCGTTTCCATTATACTTTCTATTCTCTATAAAAAAAATAAAAGAATAATAATACACTCATCTTCAACATTATTAAAAAAGAAAATGTTTACAAACTCTCTACATCTACTAAAATTAATATTATTCCATTAATTGATTACATATTACTGATATCAAATGAAACACATTTAAGTACAAAAGAATTGTGAATACATACTCTCTCTTAACGGGCACTCCTCACAAACGGACACCTCTCTTAACCAGACAGCTTCTAATTCCCTATTTTTGTAATGTAAATGTACATGTACAGTTGCAGCTCTATAACTTGAACCTCCATAACTCGAAATGTTCTGTAAGTCGAAATTTGTGTATAACTGAAACCTCGTTCTTTAACTCGAAGTAATTTTTTGGTCCCTTGAGATTCGAGTTATGGAGCTTCGACTGTATTTGCACCTCTTGTTTGTTATTAGGTGAACACCTCTAATAGGCGGACAGTTTTCTGGTCACAGTAGGTGTCCGCTTAAGAGAGAATACACTGTACTCATTTTATAAATAACAAAATATGAAACAAACTTGAACTTAACAATTTTCAGTTTTTTTTTTTTATTTAGCTTAATACAGAAGTGATTTTTTTTATTTACCTGAGCTGAATCTTCATGTCCTGTTTGAGCTGATATTGTGGTAGCTGAAACAGCCCCTTCTAAATCGACTGGTTCTTCAAAATCACTAGCCATTTTTAAAGCCATTTGTAACACATCTTCACCAAAACTGTTATTAGTATCAAGTGGCTCGGGCGGAAAATCTTTAGCCGCAGTGTCATCATCACTTTCTGAATCAGTGTCATCCTTTTTGTCTCCGGCAACCATTTCGGCCATCATCAGTAGCTCGGCTTCAAGAGGATCTGCTGGTACTTTATTCTTAATTTTGTTGATTTCTTTCATAATTCCATTTGCTGATTTTCTGGTAGTCGGGATAAAAATGGGGACAGGAATCGGTAGAGGGAAAGGCACAGGCATTGGAACAGGTTGAGTATACATGTGTGCCGGAGCAGGTACGTAAATAGGTACAGGAACAGGCAAAAAGAATTTGTTGCTAAACACTTCTGTCTGGCAACTCTTCTGTGATTCTTTTGGTCTGCAATTTATGGATTTCGTTATTTGGTACGGTTTACACATAGTTGAAATGTTCCTCTGTTTCGGAATTGGTCTTGGTTTTACCACGACGATCTTCTTTACTGGTCTTTTTGTTTCTGCTGTCGGTTCAGTTCCGTTGACTTGAGTATCAGTACCAGTTTCGGTTGTAGTAGTTTGTGTTGAATCATCACTTAATTTCTCTTTAAACAAATTCAAGCAGTAAGCAGAACAGAAATTATGGACTTTCGCATCAAGTGTCGTCAAATGGAACAGAGGTTTAATATCTTTGTGGCAGAGGTCACATCCACGTGACTGTCCAGAGTGAACAGCTGTCAGTGATACCTGATAGAGATTATAACAATTCAAAGAGCATATAACAAACTGAGTGTTGTTACGCACTATTTGGATCATATCAAAATTATACTTTTTAACGTTGCACCATAAACAATGGACGATTTTCCTGTTTGTTATTATAAAGAGTTTCTGACAGTCCTTGGAACAAAGATAATGTGGAGCACCTCCAAATGAAAATGAATAAATCATGCTCTGTCGAGATTTGTAAACCATGCAAAATGCACAATGATGAGGCTGGAGCTTATTAACAAATTTATAAGCAACAAAACAAGGTTCACCACAAAACATAATTGCTTTATCATCATTCTCAAACTCGATTTCCAGTACTTTATTTTTTAAACAAACTGCACACAATCCCACCTTTTTCGGGTTCACTGAATTATGAACGTCATAGCACTTCTTTGAGCAAAATCCAAAACAATCACTTTGAATTTCCCCTTGGCAAAGACTACAGAATTTTTGCCCCTTTTTATGATCCAGTAAGCAGGCATTTTTACAAAACTGTTTCATCTCATTGCCAAAACGTACACTGTATTTTCCCATAAGACTTTCGGGTACTTCTGTTTTGCACTCTACACACCAAATTCCTGCAAGTTTCTGAAAGACTCCCAGACATGTGCTATTGCAAAAATTAAAAGTATTCCAGCTGAAGTAATTAGTAATACCAACTGTTCTAGAGCAATGCTTACAACGTTCTGAAACACCTTCAACATCTGAAGGCAACGTGGGTGTTACGGGTGTTATAGGCGTAACAGGTGAATTACAAGATAGGTCTTCACTGGCAAACATTTTAACTCTCAAACCCCTCACTGTTACTTTACCAGGCTTCTTTTCTTTCAGGTTATCCAAGCAGGCATCACTGCATATATGTGAAGTGTTTTCTTCAAACACGCAAATGTACTTGGGCACACTTGAGTTATTACATTGCATGCAAGTATATGAAGATTTTTCAGTGTAGTTTGTGACAATATACTGTTCATTTGAATCAGGATCTTTAATTTCTTCAGCAATTTCACTTTCAGTATGCTTTTCAGTATCTGGCAAAATGCTTTCATCATTCTGGGCATCGACTTCTACGGAAGAACTCTTCTCACTCAAGTCTTCATTCTGATGCACACTTTCTACAATAACAGTTTCAACTCCTCCCTCTGACACTTTGGCTTGTGAAGCAGAATCTTCATTTTTACCTTCATCTGTTTGAGTATCGTTCTTTTCACTTTCTTTATCATTATTTTTATCAATACTTTTCTCAGATTCAATCACATTAACTTCCATAACTTCTGCTGATTGTGCTTGTGTCAATTCTGCAATCTTGTTCTCACTTTTTTCATCATCAGTTTTAGGAGCATCATCAGTTTTAGAAGCATCATCAGTTTTAGAAGCATCATCAGTTTTAGAAGCAACATCCATTTTAGAAGCATCATCAGTTTTATCCTTGGAAGTTTCACCCGCGTGTTCAGTCTCAGACTCAATCACTTCCATTATTTCTTCAGGTTGGATACTCGCTTCTTTTTGTGTAGATTCTTTTTCCTGATTTATATCACTCTCTTTATCGACTTCCTCTTCTTTATTAGGTGACGATACATTTGATTTTTCAATGTTATCATTTATTTCAGATTCGAGTTCCACAACTTCCATTCTTTCTACGATTTCTTTGCTTCGATTATCTTCGTTGTCTTTATCATCTGGTTCAATTGTTTCTTCCACACGATCATTCTCTTTACTGTCGTTTTCATTTGGAGTGGCGTTAGTTTTTTCTTGCTGTTTTAAATTAGTGTCATCGCCTTCCTTTGGCGAATTCTCTTGCAATTGTATATTAGAATTACTTTCACTACCTTCAAGTTCAGAGTCGGTAACTTCCATTGCTTCAGAATCTTCACTTTTTTGACTCTCTGTATTTATCTCATTCGCAGACGTTTTATCTGCCGAATCACTCTCTATTTCTGGTACGTTAACACTAGATTTTAGTTCTGAGTCTGCACTCACCCTGTCTCCAACGGCCCCTTCAGCTTCATTAAAGCTTGGTTCCACATCAGCATGTCCCTTTTCTGCTACGATTTCCTGACTGCTTGTATCTTCCTCTTCTGTTTTGTCTGATTCACCGTCCACAGATTTAGCATCTACAGCGGATTCAGCAACGTAATCGCTCGTGTCTTCATGACTTCCTGGATCTTCATCGTCTTCAGCTGAATAAAAAGGTGATGAGGCGGGCTCTGCATCTGCATGTCGCACACTCTCCGATTCTGAATTTGATACCTCTTCGTTATCAATATTTTTCGATTGCTCTGCTTTTTCACTGGCCTCCATTATTGGCAAATGCTACTATTAACAGTTTAATGTAAATTCTGCACATATAACAAGTAACGCCAAGTTAGGTTAACGCTCGTTAAAAAGTACAAATGAAGTGAAGTTAGCTTTAAACAAATTTTAAAACAACTTGGCGTTGGCGATGTAGATTGTAAATGCAACTTCGTGGCTGACGCTGAAATTGATTAATTAATAGAAAACTAATTGTAAGTATGCATAGACGTCTGATTTTTTAATTAAAATTAAAAAATATATATAAAGGGCATGAAATAAAGCAGTGATACTCGGCGTAAAATACACAAACTGGGTCGCGATCAGAAATTAGACATAACTAGGGATGTTCGGAATCAAATCGATTTATAATTGAATCGATTCTTTGCAAGCGATGCATCGAAAGAATCGAATCGATTCAATTTGGTGTGAATCGAATCGGAAAGGTGTGGACATACAACCAATTTTTTATCACCGCGCCATCTATATGTTACTAGCAGCCAATAACTCAAAGTGATAAAATTGTGGGTAGGGAAAGTCCGCGGCATAAAACCGAACATTTCATATTACAGAAATTTTCTTGACCATTAACGAGCAAAAATTTGCGTTGCATACTTTAACAGTAGGTATATACGTATTTTGTATTTGAGTGTGAGTGTAGAACAATACCTCCTAAAATAAGTGAAGGAGTGGAAGCATTTTATTTAGCATTTATTATTTACGATTCAATTGAATCGATTCATTTAACTGTTTTGAGCATCCCTAGACATAACACTGGGGCGTGTTCGAAAACTCAGAGTGTTACTCTTGGGTAATATTCTTTCTCTCTCTCATATAAATCATTTTGTATATTTTGCTTTTCACTTTATTCATTCTGTTGGTACTTACTACCTGTATTTTGAACACGCCCCTGGCTTTATTGGCAACTTCAAAAAGAATGAGAAATGATACCTCTACTGACCTCTACCCCGTACACTCAAGAACTCCAAAAAGAATGAGAAATGAGACCTCTATTGACCTCTACCCCGTACACTCAAAACGTCTCGCAGTGAACTTGGTTTTGTTTGAAACTAAATTAAGTACTGCTTGAGTGCTTGTGTAAGTGGCCCGCAAAATATCATCAAAAATCAGTGAAGTATTTATGACAATTATGTAAAGTATTTATGTCAACTTTCAATCTAAAACCGCTCATTTTTTTAAATATGATGCGAAATAAAATTGTCCCCGATAATTGTTCATTCCTACAATCCTACATGAATGCAAAATAAGTTTAAAGATTTTAATAATCAATTTTTACAGACACTGACAGGTATGTAGGTACTTATGTACATAGAAATAACAAATTACTTCAATCCACGTGACCAATTTGAATTACGTTTTGTTTTCTAGAAATGGCAACATTGAGAAAAGTAGGTTGCTGAGTTTGATATTGGGCGTGGGTCGCCGGATGACTCAGCGGTAGCCTAGACTTAGGGTGCGTTTCATTTGCACGCTCACATGCTTTGAGCGCTCATAAGCATTGCTTAAATCGTTCCCTTTGACTTTGCAAACGCTCACAAAGCGCCAGCTGACGAAATAGTAACGTCATTATGACGTCATAGTCTTCGCTCACAATCGCTTATTCCATCGAGGTAGAGCAGCAAAAGCGTAAGCGCTTATGTTCCAAATGGAACGTGTGAGATGCGTATGAGGACATCAGCTAATCATAATCATATTGTAAACAAACATTATACTTTAGAAATAGCTACAGCAGCTGTGATTGAATCAATTTCACTATTGAAGTTATATTTTTGAGGTTATGAATTCGTTGTGCAAACAAAAGTCAAAAGAAACACCTTTGCGTATAACGGCTTAAGCGACTAAACCCCAAAGGAAACAACAGAAAACAGCGCTTGTAAGCGTGAGCGTTTAAAGCGTGTGAGCGCGCAAACGAAACGCACCCTTAGTAAGTCGTGTCGCTCAGCGGCGTAGGTTCAAATCCTACCGCTACCATTAGCCATGGATGTTTGTGCTGTGCATGAACTGAGACCCAGCTTTACCCAAACATAGAAAATTGTCTGGAATGGTGATTGCCGTAAGACAATGGGCGCGTTTAGCGAACAGCAGCTGCTGAGTTGCTTACTCAGCAATCGTTTGTGATTGGCTATTACCTTAATGTGAACCAATCACAAACGATTGCTGAGTAAGCAACTCAGCAGCTGCTGTTCGTTAAACGCGCCCATTGAAGCAGCATTGCTGCGCAAAGCGAAAGAGAGAAAGATATTGAACGCATCAGCAGACCCAAAAGTTGTGCAACAAATTTCTGCTGAATGTGACCTCTCACAAGTGATCAGATGATCACTCAACTGAGTTGGAGCGGTCGACATTTTTTGTAGAGTAACTTCTCCGCTACCTGATCGGAACATAATTATAATGGGTCAACCTCATTCAGCACAAATGAGTGCTCAGTCTCAACGTCATAGACCACCTCTCAACGTGGTCTCAACTCATGGTCTCAACTGTTGTAGCGAGAACTGGGACGTGTTTTTTTATTCAACATTTTGATGTGGTGGATGTAGAGTGATTTAAGAGAGAGTATAGAAATCCATCTGTGTTAGATTATAATCGACTTAAGCGGTGTAAGAATGTAGTGATAAGTTGTTACTAAATTTCTACACAACATAAATCGATTATAATCTAACACAGATCATCACTGTCTACATCCACTAAAGAAAAATGCTGAATCAAAAGACATGCCACTGTTACTGATGCAGATAAGTATGTTCTGCTGAATTAGCCCATTGCTAATCTTCCAGTTTTCCCATCTAGTCGCTCAAGTGTACTTGTATAATTAATATTCCGCGGAAAAATTGATCTTATGAATTTCACTTTGCTCATGCAGAAAATTGGGCTTGAATATAAAAAAATCACTAGTATTACTAATGTTTTATTCTTATTATATACCCAATACGTATTATTAGACAGTAAATGAAGTGCTTTTATTTTTAAATCATTACATAACGTGTTACTGTGCTCTGCTTACTGTGTATTTACATACTCTTCTGGCAACATTTGATAATACGTGTCCCATTTTAAAATGAATACTAAAAATAGGGCAATGATTCATTTTGGGGTTGGTTATTTATTTTGTGTTCCGCCCAGTGTTGCCAGATTAGGCAAAATTTCGTCAATTGGGCTGTGTTTGTATGACATTTGTCATAAGAAAAATTGGTTCGGCGATTTGCGTAAAGTAGGTACTTTCTCTTATGTCAATCTCCTTTTAAAATATTTACATGCCTTGCGTTTGTTTGACATAAAAAATTTTAGTTATCAGAAAACGGTTTTTTATGGTGAACTTGAACAATTGAAAAAAATAAAATTAAAAATAATAAAAAATATTTGGATGTTTCCATACTTTTACCCATCACTGTATAAGTAAACTTTTATGTAACACTTATGTCCAGTTGCACCAAACACTTAAACCGAGCTAAAGAGATGTTTATTTTATAATGTGATATTTGAGGTTATACAACGTTTTGTAGTCATATTCTAAGACCTAGTTTTACAATACCACCTTAGCTCAACAATCATTGTCATGGGTTTAAGCTGCAGCTTAAATTTAAACGTTATTGACTTAATCATAGGTTGAAAATATGATTTTATAGTTATACTTGTTTACTTATTTCAGGAATTTAGATAGATAGAACGTTTATTTGGTCGAAAAGCTGTTTAACATGTACAGAAACCTTTGGCGAGTCTAGAAATAAAAACGTCAAAAACCAAGAATTCATACCTTAATATGTATTATGCCGTATTAATATGATATTTTTTTGTGCAAAATTTGTTACGAAGTGAGTGAGAAGTGCCAATTCAACCAATCAGTATTCACTGTGGTAGCCTATCTCTCTCACTTTGTAACAAAAATGTTATCAAATTTAACAAGTGTAAAACGGCTCTAACACTTAAAAAGTGGCGGCGAGGCAGAACTAACAGCGTTTTCGATTGACCGTATTAGTGCGCACTCAGAATATCTTCATCTCGTGTTATTACATGAGGTTAGAAGAAGATGAGAATACACTGAGTGCAACCGGTGCATGTGAATCGAAAGCGCCATTACTTACTAACTACTAATAGAAAATTACGTTTGTTATTTGTTTTCATGTTCAGTGTTACAGTGTTCAAATAAAATTGTCTTATTTATATTTCTTTTTCACTAAAATTTTTGTTAAGTTTAATTGTTGATTAAAAATAAGCGTTGCTACAATTATAAATCTTGCTGAGCTGAAATTTAAAAAATGTAATTTACTAAATATAACAATTCCTTTTTACGAGGTCTTGGGCGAAATTGGGCTGCTTGTTTGTGATGGTTCTTCAAGAAAAATCTGGCAACCCTGGCCCCTGGCTTCCGCTTTCAACATGTCAAATTTTGCTTTCTGTTGTAAATGCCGAAAAAAAAATTTAAACATGTTTATAAACGGATTTATAGTTTTTTCGCTGATAATTAGCATTTCATTTTTGTACGGCCTTCTAATTTTCCTGTCCGACTACAAAGAGAATAAATGTGAGATGACCTACATGTTCCAGTATCCTCAATTTGTAGTAAGTGTAGAGGTTATGTTCTCTTATTTACATATAACTTTTTTGCGTGAAATACAGAAAATATCGCAAGAAGTTGATGATAAATACAAGAAATACGGGTTGTACGTGTACAGTGAAGGCCACTTTACAGAAAGAGCTCGCAATAAACATTTCGATGGCATTCCAGTGTTATTCATTCCAGGAAACGCTGGTTCTCACAAACAAGGTATAAATGTACCTACATATTTTTTTTCACATAAAGCATGTTTGGCTTGCAGTTAGATCTTTGGCATCAGTTGCTTTGAGAAAGTCTTTAGATACAAGGCCGGGATTTCATTTTGATTATTTTACGTTGGATCTCAATGCTGAATTGACTGGTTTTAATGGAGCATTGCTGCAAGAACAAATGGAATATGCAAATCACTCAGTTTATCGAATTTTAGGATTATATAACAGGAATCATGTCAAACCTACTTCAATAATTCTTATTGGTCATTCAATGGTAAATACAATTATTATCCCCATTTGCTAAGGAAACTTAAATTAAATGCTGAAAATTGTTAATAAAATGTTATGATCAGTTAAGGGTAATTTAAATTTTTTTTTTGTTTCTCTAAAATTTCCTGGTAAGCTCATTAGAGTGGACTTATTGAATATTTTATTTATAGACCCATTGCTTTTATCAGGAATTAAACATCTCTTCAAATCTGTTTAAGGATCCGCTTTGGGAATCCTCAATTTAGTGAATTAAATCGATTCTTAGTTCAGCTCAACTCTAGTCTATCAGTGTAGAGACATCCTTTATTTTCAGGGAGGCATTATTGTTGAGAGTTTTTTAAATACGTTACCTAAAGGCAGCTCACTTGTTCCATTAGTTATAACATTGGCTACACCACATAAAAGACTGCCGGTTGTATTTGACTCCAGCGCTGCTTTATTTTACCAAAAAATTGAGAAGTCACACGATCCAGAACGAAAAACTACCCTTATTAGTATTGCTGGGGGCTACAGCGACTTCTTGGTTCCAGTAGGATTAACCAAGGGAAGTAATATAAACACAGTGGTATGTAAAAGAATTTTTTTATTAAGTAAATGTTGAATTAAAGTTTTAAAGGCGACCCATATTCCTAAAGTCTGGCTCTCAGTTGATCACCTTTGTATTTTATGGTGTAAACAGCTAGTGTTGGCCTTGAATAGGGCGTTATTTGAATCTGTTGACTTAGGAACAAAGCAGATATCAATGGATTCTGATTATCGTCTTTCAGTATTTAACCATCACTTGATTCATGTAAGTTACTAAATTTAGCAAGAGCGTTTAAAGTCCTTAAACTTATTTAATTAACAGAATAGTGGCACTAAAGTGTATCTAGCCGAACGATACAAGAAATTGACTAATATTGATAGTAGGGGAGAATGGATTGAGCATCTTCCAAGACAATATTCCATTCGGTTGCCTCAAGGAATAAAAGAAATCCATTGGTACATGATGCGCTTGGTTGACCAACCCAGACATGAAGTCTTAACTTTACTGGCCGTGAATTTGGAAGTAACTGATTGGGTGTATGCTTGTTCAGCAAGTGTCATTCGAGGCCACAGTAAAATATGGTAGTTTAACTCTTCTTGCCAAGGCTGTAAACTATTCAGTTCATGTATTGTTTCAGTGAGGAAGGCATTCATTTATCACATCTGTCGGAAATAGTGCCGAGCATTAAATTTAAAAGAAGAATAATTGAAATCAACATGCACGAATTACATAAAAACTTTAGTCATTTTTCACATGTTATTGCTAAAGTTTTGCCCACCTCCGAACCAGTAAGTCAGTAAAATCAAGTTATTGAAACATCATCAAATTTTTCGCTTAAAGTTTTATTAGTTACAAGTAATCTTAGATCTTGTGTATTTATATATGTAACAGGCAGGCCTGTTGCTGCCCATTGTGCAGACTATGCAATGCACAAGGGCCCCCGATCAGAAGGGCTCCAAATTGTCTAATTATTTAAATGTGTATAACTGAAAATGAATTGCTTTTGAGACTAAATCAGCAAAAATAATTATTCAAAAGCACCTTAGTAAACTTTATTTCAGCAGAATTAGTTTTTGTTCAGAATTTTAAAGGGGTGTCAAAATATGTTTCGCACAAGGGTGCTTAACACTGTAGCTTCAGGCCTGGTAATGGTAACAAAGATGTATGAGAATGTATTATGTACCTTATATATTTTTTCAAGTGACACAGATTGAAGCAGTGACATTTATTTCAGGTGACATTACATGTTGATATACATGGTGCTGGTGAACGTATTATACCAGTAAATCTACCAAATAGATTTGCTTTCAAAACTCAAACCATTATTGAAGAAACTGCAGAGAAAGCAATAACATATAAACTTGAGCTCCCACAGCTATATCACATCACACAACCATATCAATTGTTCGTAGAACCTGTTAAGTGTGAAACACGTACGTATCATGCAACTGCTGCTCTGATTGTGCCTTGGGCTCACCAAAATTCATACGGCTACTTCACGTAAGTTTTTTTTTAAATCAATATCAGGTTTGAGGTCTTATTTGAGTTCTGTATAAAACTAACTTACTTGCCTCAAGGCAATTTTATAAATTCCGATGAAGTTTTTTAAACACCATGTATTTAACAAGTCCTTAAAAAGTGTATGTTGTATTTAGTATTTGAAGTACTTTTGTTTATTATTTACTACGTCAATTAAATATTTGTTATAAAATAGCGAAACGGACCATCAACCTATGGATATACGTTTACACACATCAAAGCCTCGTGACATGGAAAATTCTTCTGCATATATTAAACTGACATTGGATCCTGAATGCCGATATAAAATTAGGTACTTATGAATCTTTCCTAAGTTTCAGTTTGTAGCCGTTGCATTTTTTTTACAGTATAAAAGCATCGATATCACATGTATTCAGTCAATTAGCACGGTTTTATTCTCCTTTGCTAATTGCAAACATCGCAGCGGCTGTATTAATAACGTTTAGACATCAACTTGTAAGTATTAGTGTGAAAGGAACTTGCCCGTTCTTTTTCACTTCTCTACAAACCGGAGCTAAACCATATTACATATTGCCTTTTATTAAAATAACTTCCGCAATATTGGGGTAAGTTTTAAAATCATTTTTGTATAGTTTTATATTTATTCATTTCTCTTCCAGGACAAATATAGTTATCGTAAAATTTCTACCCAAGCCTGACTGGCATATATTACAAGAAGAAAGAATGGATTTCATGGTGTTACCATTCTTCCTGTATTTTGTCAGTGTTGGTTTTGTATGGATTTTAGCGGTACTTTTGTCAGTTTCAATATTATTTTTTGAATCGACGGTACATAAACTTGCTCTTAAGTAAGCTCTTCATTACTGTTAATCAAAAATATATTCTACCTTATTCTACAATAGGTTATTATCTAAGACTATAACTGGACCATTGGCTTGGTCTGATTGGGTAATGAAGGCCTTGTATAAATTACCTGGATTTGTCTCTTGTACGTTAGTACTACTAAGTTTTTCAACATGCGGAGGACTTGCTTTATGTTTAGGGGCAGTAGTTTATTTCCTTAAGGTCTGTTTCATATACATCCGCACATCTAAAAAATGTTCAATTAATTTCTTTCAGTTAACGCAAATGTCTCAGGATGTTTTAGAAGAAATTGTTACTCAATTAGTAACTGCCTTCATTAGAAAATTTAAAAAAGGAAACACCTCCTCACAGAATACACCTCTCAGCTTACAACATGAAGCAAATTCAAGTAACAATTTAGAAAGAACTGCAAGTGAAAGTGAAACTAAAAGTTTAGAAGAAAGCAGCAGTTCTGAAGTATCAACTGAGGATAAGACTATTATGAGCCTTCTGGGTGAAGTTTTATCAAACAATCAGATTTTCTTCCATTTCACAATTTTTGTCCTGTGGTTCTTGGTGACGATTTTAAACGTACCTTCCGTCATCACATGGGCTCATAATTTTAAATACTCTCCAAGTCTAGAAAATGATCCATCTTTTCTACCTGGAGTTATTTTATGCACCTGTGCATTTCCTTTGTGGCAGTTTGAATTTCCAAGATTGAATAAGTAAGGTCGCTTGATTTTCCTGCTTTAACATTAAGGCTACATTTTTTTTAGGAAGTGGTATAAGGAGTTGGGGTACATAGTTTATTTTTCATCCGTTATTAGTTTGCTTTATGGGCTGATTTATCTATACGTTTTGAATTATATTTTAACCAGTGTCATCACTGTCGTAACTTTACACCAACTTTTTGCTCCTAATAAATCCAGTGAGCCACAGACTGAGCGAGAACGTAGTCCTGGACCAAAAGAATACTACGACAAGGCTAAAAAGAAAATGGATTAGAACTGTACGACTTTAAAGTTCCTAGTTTGTATTTTAGTGAAAGTTATACTGTTTAATAAGTTATTTCCTGTGATAAAGAGAACTGTGCGCATTGAATTGTTGATTGTGCAAATAAAGAACTTGTTTATATAGGTATATAATTGACCTTATAATTTTTTTTTTTTTCTTCATTTTTTTCGCCTATTATGAAGTATGACATATTTAGGGCCATACTTTCGTCTCTGACTAACTTTGATCTTTGGTTTATAGTTGTAGAAACAATTGTCTTTACAATTGTAGGCATGGGAATAAACCAAAGGTTAAAGTTAATCAAGGATGAAAGTACTGGCTCTTAGGTGTGAAGACGTGCTTTCATATATTTTTTTTGCAATACACTAGGTATGTTTGTTATCTTGCATAGATGTTCACTAGTGTACACTTCTTTTACAAACTTTACTGTATTGTAGCCTACATTCTTTGATAATATGTCAATACGATTCATACTAGTGCACAATAACAAACACAGCTATAATATTTAGTTTAGAAAATTAGCTAAATAAATGAGACGTAAAATAAATAAAAGTTACTTTTTAACTTCCTTGTTAGTATTACCTTCCCAACAAATTTTCTTGTTTTCATTTCATAATAGGACTAGGATTTAAAGTTACTTTAAAAAATAAAAAATACATTTTTTATCTTTTAGTAATGATTTTAAATTAAATTGAGCTTTAGTACCATTATGACAACGGTACTTTAGTTAGTTTTAGTCAGCTTTGGTTATACAGACAAGTCTTTCATATGATATAGGAGTTCCTTTACTATCACGTACCCCTGATGCAGCAAAAAATGACAGCAGTTGTTTCATTATCTTCAACAGCAAGTCCTTCAGCCAAGTGCATTAAAGCTTCCAAGTCGGAGGAGACTACACAGTGTACAATTTCTTTTTGGATCAACCAGTTAATGATTTCTACAAATAGGATCCTGAAACATTCTCTTCATGTCCACAAGGTATTGGAACTTTTTCCAATAGTTTTCTAGATCATTTGGATGAAGTTCACTTGTGTTGCTTCTTTCAAAAATCTAATAATCTCATAGGGTTTATAGATTTCTCGTGTATTCTAATCATAGTGCCTATTATACTGAAGAAATGCTGCATCCCGAAGTTCTTCACTCACATTCCATTTCTCGAGGGCAGCGACCTCATCCTTAAAGAAGCCGTTAAAATTTGCAGATAAATTATCGATTCAGAACCGGTATCTTTTCAGATTCCCCATTGTGTTGGAAATGAACAAGCCCTTGATATCTAAGACATAATCGAGTGAAATTCGTCGATTAAGATAAAGGCTTTCCTTCCATAGAATTTGCGCAAATATCCAGACAAGTTCTTCAAACTAACAAGTAACAACTACACTATTACGCGGAAAGTTCTTGTAAGCTGGATATGTGCACCACTCCTTGCATATCAATTTTTCATCGTCGTCCAGTGGTGACTTATCATATCATTGTACAAGTCTCACAGGTATCGGTGTTGTTCATAGGTATCATATAGAACCCGTCTACAAACTATGAGTGCTTATTCATCTTCACTACGAACAGGATAGAAGGTGCCCAAAATGTTTTTTCACTATATTTTCTTTTGCCATGATATTTAATTTCCTTATTTCAGTAAAAAGTTTGAAATTTTCTTTATCTGCTTTCTCCTTTCCATTGTCATCAGTAAAAAGTTGGAAATTTTCTTTATCTGCATTCTCCTTTCCATTGTCATCAACTTCTGACAATTTCAGCTAAAGCAGACGATACAGGAGAACCAGAACCCATTGCTGTACCGAAAATCTGTTTATAAAATTTATCATTGAAAGCGAAATAAGATGTTTCAAAATATAAAGTAACAATTTCTAAAAAAATTTCTTTGGAAATGTCTGTAAAATCTTTAATCTCTATCCACCATCTATCATTAATGCTATTTAAAGCTAACTCTTTTACAATGTTAGTAAACAAAGAAACAAACATCTAAGGAAATTATAATACAGTTATTTGAATGGTAGGATTGGGTAGGACTAGGAACTAGAATCGAGAATATTTCATTCTCAACATATGTATGTTATTAAGACATGATGTTGCACATCATTCGTTTAAATTCTATTCTATTATTTATCACAAGCAAAATTCGATCATATTTACTTAATAGGTTTTATGATTTTTAGTGTAAAATAAATTAGTAAATACTGTATGATTTTTAAAATTTTAGATCAAGGGAGGCCGTGAAAGCAAAACGTATGGCGTAAATTAGCAAACACAACAGTTTATTCAAAATGATATTTACAAAAATTCAAAATGCATTCATAGTTGAACGATATTTTCCCAGTGGTGTTAAGCAAAACGTACGTATGAGTTAATTTAAGCTGTATGTTTTCCCCTTCACGGTCTCCCTTGATCTAAAATTTTAAAAATCATACGGTATAAGTATGAACGAAATACGTTTAAACTAATGAAAAAGAACTCTGAACGGTTTTATTGATTAGGACATTACGTATTATTACAATATTAAATTTAAAATAAATGTCCTATCTTGAATTAATGTTCCGCGTAAATATTCGGTATGAGAAATATTCCTTAGGCTCGGATAGTTTCTATAATAAACGAAATATTTCTTTTTGGTAAATTATATTTTAAAATTATCGAAACAATTTAGTTCCGAAAAATTTCTTCTTTTCGTTCGAGTTCGATTCACTGCGTATTCTACTTTTGTCATTGTGGTCAAGTCAAGCCAAAGGAACTAGAGATGTAAAAACCTCTGACGACTACTCTAGGTAGACTGGGCAAGCGAGCTTTAAAATGTAGCTAACAAGTTCTCAGTTGGAAAAGTCGTCCTTTCACGGTTCAAAATGGAGTTGGATTATTTCGGCCACTTGTTTCTCCTATCTTAAAATTTTGTTTTGATTTATATGGTTTTAAAAATTTTGTAAGTGTGTTTTTTGAGCATTTTTTAATCTAATAGAGCACTTCGAATTGACAACAAGTGGAGTTAGCTTGTTTTTGCAGTAACCCGATATTATGCAACGATATTATGTTGTGAATTGTGAAACGGACATTAAATTTTAAATTTTCTTTCTTGATAATACGTTATTCTTCTTAAATTAAATCATTTAATGTAACAGTCTTTATTATTTCTGTAGAATCAAAATTTTAAGTAGGTAATCCTAGTGCGAAAGAACTTGAAATTTAAATCTGGTATCCTTGGAGCTGCCAACACAATATAAGAATCACACAATAGCGTCACTCGAGTATAACTGTCACATTTGTTCTTTTGTTTGATACCTTCCCGGCTGTAAATTACATTGCATTTCCATAATGGTATCAAACAGAATGGCCGTTTTTTTGACACTGACGTTTAAAGGCTTTTTGTCGCGAGGTACCGATTCATCAACGGTTAGACCGAAGCGGTACATACTCTTACCTTTTCTATTTGCATTTCATCTTTTTCTACTGTGACATGTTGCGAAAATACTCCGGCTCCGGTAACGTAAACAAAAATCTGACAACGTTGAGGTTATGTTTAATTGTTTAACTCTGTAGATGTATTTGGTTTTTTTAGATATTTGAATTATGTATTGAAAGCACCATTGAAAGTAATAAGTCAGTTTACATACCGTTCAGTAAAATGTCTGCTTCTTTAGCGCTTACAATTGCTGTTACATCAAAACCTTGATGATTTAATGTAATTTCCATAAATTCTTCACTAGCCATTTCTTTATACTTTTTTATTTGTGAGGTTAAATTGATTTACTCGGGTACCGTTACAGGGAAACACCTCTGCCAACCCGGTTCACAATTTTACGAACCGTTGAGGTACACTCGGAGTAACAAATTTCGAACCGAATACCGCGGCAATGGAACGGTTCTTCAACTTTGCGAATCGTTGATGAATTGGTACCTCGCGACAAAAAGCCTTAAGTGACGCTACTGACTACTGAGTAATTACATATATAGGATGCGTTTTTAAATCACACTACTGTTCAAACTAAATATGTCTAACAGTCTAAACAGTCTAAACTAAATATGTTCGAACAGTTGCCAAATTGTTCAAACACTTGCTCGATCGCTAGAATATAAAAACGCTAATGGGCGTGTTTTTTAAATGCACCAATTCCTCGAGGCAAATATGTTCGAACAAGCTGTCAGGTAGTTCGAGAACTTCCTCGATTCTACAATTAAAAAACGCTTTAAAAAACGATCAGTTAGTGCTTGCTGTACATAACATACATAAATGACGTTGTTGGGTTATGTTCACTGTTCTACTTTGTCGCACTACCTCGGCACTTGGTGCATGCTAGCGGAGCTCGAACGCTTAGCTCGAACAGTTTGTGGATTTTTCGAATGCTACTTTCGTTGCTCGAATATAATTAAAAAACGCTTTTTCGTCTACTTGAACGCTCAAACAGTTGTTCGAGTAATTAAGAAACACGCCCAATATGTCATATTTATATGTACATAACCTTAAATTTTTGTTTTTTTGTTGCTTATGTAGTTATGTATCTACATAAATAGAAAATGAATTTAAATGTTCATTTCTATGACATGTAATGTTCTGACGATGAAGCCGAACAGCCGAAGTATCCACCGTGTTGTGTGATCGACGTACTTCAGAATTTTTAGGTTATGTTTACTCAATTCCCGCCACTGTACTTCGTGCACTTCCTGCCGAGTAGGTGCATGAGAATACAACTCGGACAACTCGGGAAATTTTAAAACGCTAGCTAGGTTGTTCGATTTGTATTTAAAAACGGCTTTTTCGTTCGAGTACACGAACACTTGTTCGTACACTTTAAAAATCGCACCCATACTGTGCTGTCAATGCCCAATGCCAACTTGGTACACAAAAGTTCCTGCTTGGAACAACGCTGCTAACATAACCTAAAATTTCTGAATTTTTGTATTGTTTTTGTATGCTTTAAAAAGGCTAGTAAAAAATTAAGTTATTATTAGCAATATTTGACATGAATTGCTTTAATAAATTTAAACTAAGTGTTATTAGGTTGTGTTCGTCTTCTGCAAAATTACCTCAAACGAGAACCAGTCTAAAGGTTTTAGTTCTCAGAAAACCCGTGCCAAGTAGAATTGATAAATCTAAACTGCCACCTCCGACTGTAATAGACGCAGACACCATTGCTTTGCTTGAGCGACTTTCACTCGTAGACTGTGCCAACAAACAAGGTATAGAAACGCTAGAAGCCGCAATAGCTTTCGCAGACCAAATACAACAGGTTGATACCACTAATGTGGAACCTTTGATTACTGTATTGGAGGATAAGTAAGTAAAGGTAAGCTGTGTAGTTTCAGTATTGTTTTATTAAATCGTTAAATTGTAGGCCTTTGAAAGTACGTGACGACGCAGTTACCGAGGGTAATTGCAGAGAAGAGATACTTTCAAACGCAGCGATCGTTGAAGACGAATATTTCATAGCACCACCTGGTAATATTCCTTTAGAGCCAAGGAAAAATCTTCTGCATGACGAGCAAAATTAAGGGTATGTTCTTAGTTTTATCTCAAACAAATAATAAGTGCCTTGGCCTCCATGAAAAGATTTGCAATTGAATGATGATTTGGATGACAATATTCTCTTTTAAACTACTTTTTAAATCTCTGATGAATTTCATTGACTTTAGAAACCTTATTAAATAGAAATTTAGTAATTATACAGGCTGACCGAAATCACTTTTGCTTAGATTATATCTCAGTTCTGATTATTATTTAATATTTAAAAATTTTAGGTTTGCTGTTGTATAGAAATATAATAGATTTATGTGAAAAACATGGTTTTGTAAAAAACCTCGTAGTTTCTGATGTGAAAACTGCCATCAAAACTGGACCTTTAGGCGCTCTGCTGTTAGAGAACTTAAAAAACGAATGGTTTTTCAGCACAATGACAAGAAGCGATTGTAGTATGTTCTTTAACAGTAACTCTTTCAGTGACACGTTTGATTATGCCAAAGAGGTGTCACTTGGCAAGTTACCATTTGGAATAGCCGAATTAATCAATGATGCAGATGTGCAAAACACCACCGAGGAAGAAGAGAGATCAGTCAATTTTGCAAAAATTTTATCTGACTTAAATAGTGGTTTGAGATGTACCTTGTTTGTACCTCCATCTAGTTCAACACATTTTTTTCACCAGTGGCAAAGACAAAGAAGAATGTGGTGGAGAATAGTAAGTTGCTATGTTGGTTTACTTCATTTTAAATGTGCGTCTCATAGTTCTCTGCTTCTCCTGGAAGGTATTCATTAACAGACATTCGTAATGACGGAAATGGTTGTCAGAGTGCTGAAATACTTGCTGAATATACATGGGGTTCTCATTTAATAGAATCATTGAAACTTTATACTGGTGAGCACGAGTTGCTCACTAAGGAACAGCAGCAAGTAAGTTTTTTTTTTTTTTTTCGAGATAATGTTACTGTCTTTGAGGGATAAGTTGTGAAAGAGAAGTGGATAAAATAAGCACAATTTTATAAAATAAAATGTAATAAGTAGTCTCAATTGTACATTCTTTTATTATTGGTAATAAAGTTTATCTCAAACTACTTGGTATTAATTAGATTGTTGCCTATTTTGAACAGATCACCAACTCCTATTATAGGAATGGCGTGTACATCAGGATGTATAATTTTATTACAGACTAAAGATGGACGCAAAAATGTGCAAGCTCACTTTGTAACAAGTAACATAAATCAATCCACAATGGTAATCAATACATTATGCGATGCCTATGATGAACCAGTGTTTCAAGAAAAGCCACGTCAGATACTTAGACTGCATCGAAAGTTGTGTCCTTACAAAATTAGTTTTGCAATATGTAAGTGTAATTCAGTTTTATTAAATAGCAAAGTATAATCAGTTCTTTTTTAGCTATTTCCTCAACTGGAAGAATCGATGAACTGAATCAGTTAGCCCTCTATCTTTGCAGACAGCTGAGAGGAAATCAAATTTCCTGTTTATTACTTCCCAGTGCCTCTCGCAACACTTTGGAGTCTCAGTGGTGCCAGTATGATCAGTTAGGGATACCATACAACGTACAGTTAAACGAGAATACTTTAAAAAATGGAATTGCTCACCTGAGAAGTCGAGATACCACGTTGAAGGTAATGTTTTTTTTTTTGTTTAATTTGTAATCTCATGGGCCTCATTTTGTTGTATTTCACAGGAGCAGATTCACATCACTGATTTACCGACGTATGTAGAAAAGTTGTTTAAAAACTATTAATTGTTTTTTAATAAAATGATTAGCTTTTGAAAATGTTAGTTGTTATTTAAATATCAAATCCAACATGAAAGGAAAAGTTGATCAGATTGTTTTAATCGTTATTCTTTAAAGTTCGATTCAAGTTTTTACTCCTATAAAATAGATGTCAGTAATATTAGTAATAAATTATAATAAATTAGATAATAAATAGTGTTGTTAAATTACCGGTAATTTATTTTTGATGTTGCCTTGCCGGTAATGTTACCATAACCTTACCAACTGCATTTTTTAACTAAAAATTAGATTTTTATACTTAGTTAGAATTTTCTGATTAATCTGATATCAAATATACATAATTTTTTCTTCTGTTAAAAATAATTTTTCATCCGAATAGGAGAAAATCATCAACCGCCAGGTGGCGCTTAAACAATTAAACGCCATTTTGAGTCAAAATAAGCGCGCGTAACCTTGGAAACGCAATTTTAAACGTCCTCACAAGTTCTGTCTGACTGACGGATTAAAAAAATTACTACTATCTTATAATAAGTAAAAATCCCGACCTGCTGAATTAAAACTTATAAAAATCGATCTGAAAAGAGAGTTCGATTATTTAGAATCCTTCAAGGTGTAAGAAACGAAGCACAGCTGCAAAATTTGGTGCGTTTATCCGCTATTTTGAGTCAAATTTAGATTTACATTGGTCTAGTTTATACCTGGTTTACACCGCAAAATTATTTACGTCGATAAGTTATCGTGAAAAGTGAAAGAAGCAATCCTAACCTTAAAAATTGATAAGATTAAATCGCAACTTCCTGCGATCGCTTTTTAACCCAACATTGCATTAGGATTGACAAATTGCAGCCACTTTGCTCCTTTAATAAGTCATCCCATGCAAGGCGCCATGCGTTTTTAAATTTTTTTAAAAAATTTTCCGTTGTCCATAAAATGCGTCGATTGTGTTTACAACGCGACAACGGACATTAGTTCGAACCAAACTGCGGACTAAATTGGTTCGGTTCTCTCTCGCGGAAGTACCGAACTAAAAGCGAACCATTTTAGTCCGTAGAGTTTACAACGATCGAACCAAGATTAAGGTTCTAATTTGGTCCACATATAGTCCTTGGTCCCCGGACCAAAGTGTCGGTGTAAACTAGGCCATGGGCTTAATGAATAGCGGTACTTTAGCTCTCTAGGGAGTTTACCAATAAACAATCAAAAGCGCCAACGAAATAGGGAAAACATTCCGTTTGCATTTGTGGTTATGTTACCGCCAGTGTGATAAATCCGATTAGTATTAATTAACTATTATTATTATTAAGTACTATTTAGTCCATGTGATTAATAACACTAATAAATTTATATATATTTTTGCTACCTACCTGAAGATCAGCAAATTGTACGAGTGCTCGGCAAAGCTCTGACAAGTTAGAATTTATCCGATTAGCAGATCTGTTCTTCGTTTACAACTAACGTTTAAAGTGACTAAAGAAATTCACTTGATCAACAACTAAATAAGAATAAAAATTACAAGCTGCGGAACGGTGAATCAACGCAATAGAGTAATTATTATTATTATTATTATTATTATTATTATTATTAAAAGTAAAAAGTAAAATTAATAGTATATTATTTTACAAGCTTCATAAGAAGGCTTATTGTTGCACGAGTGGGGTTGGGGTATGACGAGCGTAGCGAGCTCGGAGTGCCTCATCAGAACGAGTGTTACAATGCCTTTTGTGAAACGTGTAAAATATACTATTTTTTCTACTTTGCGTCACTTATTGAATAAAAATATGAAAAATACTGTCAAAAATTGGATGTCCTTAGTATATGCAGAGCCTACTTTAATTTGGAATATAATTGAATGGACGGTAGATAGCCAGGGACTTCATAACAAACAAAATTTTTACTTTGTTTGTACCATTACTTTATTAACAATTTAGGTCGCGACGTCTTGCGGTTGATTTTTGACCTAAAATTATCCTCTCACCAATTATTTTTGTTTATTTTATTTTGCGTTGTTTATTTTCTATTTTTAATTTCGTCTATATCTCTTTGCTCCTAATTCATGTTATTCTTAAAATGTTTGAGTTGTTTATTCCGTTTTTCTTTGTCGACTTAATAAGATAATAAGTCTGATTTTCTTTTGTAGATATCATCGTATATCTTCTGCTTTCTGTTCGTTTTTTGTTTTTTTTTATTATCTAATGCCTTCATATTTTTATGCTTTTTTTTGTTCAAATTAGTCTTTCTCGTTACATAAACATTTATTTTTTATCTCTCAAATAATTTTTCTATTTTTACACATTATATACTCGTGTGCCTCAATAACTACAAAATAAATAAACTATTAAATAATAAAATAAACTACTGTTTTACTATTTACATTTATATTATTTCGAAACATCTAAGTACATTTTTTTTATAAATTAATATATAATTTAGTCGTATAATTTCCTAATAATAAATAAAAATAAATACAATTTTTATATTTGATTGAATGACAAATGTGAACTTTTACATAACTACATAGTTAAATTAATAAAAGGATAAAATGTGAGTTCATTAAAAACTATTATGTACAAGGGATTAATTAATAAATAATTGCATTTTAATTATAAAAGGAGCATTTGGTTTATACGTATACATATAGATCAATATACTGAAGAGTAATTTTTTCCAGGGAATTTTTTGGGTAATTATGTCCGAAAATTATTGCATTGCATAGCTAATTTTATTAATTATACCTTGAAAATCAGTTGTAATTTTTTATATACCGCACATTTGAAATTATGATCGATAATGGCAGTGATAATTTTATGACCTCATTGATTATGCATCGAAATTTTCGCTTAAATTTCGCTTCCCATGCTAAAGGAAAGTTTAATAAACACTTGCAGTTTATTTACCCCAAATTCAATTTTTCACACGGCGATAAAAGTACCATACCATAATTAGGTATGCACCGGTGAAAATAAAATGTAAATAAAATTTGCACAAAAATTCGATAATGACGGCGTAAAGATTATAATTCGATATTAATTATACTTTCATAAGAGTGCGCGTTCAATCTTAAACGGGGTCTAGTAAGGAAGAAAATATGCCGTTAATTTATTAAAATTATTCTGAAATTATCGGCATTACGTAATGATATGTTAAAAGTGTAACAAATTAGTAACGCACCACGGCGGAGCTTCCAAAGCAAATAAAAACTTCTCTAATTTAGTCTATGATAGTAATTTTCGTGAGTGACGGCGAGAGGTTTAATTAAATGTCATTATGTGGAAAAAAACTTTTTTTGAATTGCAGGTTTAAAGTGCTTTTTTTGTACTCTCTCACTTATTGATTAAATTTCTTAACGTCGACGTAAAAACTGTTTTGTTGTGTATTATAAATTTTATGGTTTCTGTGATATGTGATGAGTAATTTGAAAAAATCAAGTTGTCAGAATTATTTCGCCTATTCAATTCATGACATCAAAATTTGTTATAATTTTATTAGACATGTTAGATGTACTTGAAAATTGTATTTTATTAGTATAATAAAATGTATTTTTATGAAATGAAAACATTTAATGAACGCACCCTCTACTTGTATTGTAATAAAAATCTGAATATCAATAGATTTTTATAAATACAAATAATATTTTGTTCTTTTTATAAATACAAACTAAAAATATAATATTGAATTTTTTATATTAAATTATGATCCATGAGGGTGGACTGTTTAAAAATATTGTTTGCCGATAAACAAAGGGGGCCCACCCACAACTGTAAGGCTAGCATTTTTAACATAATATCTAATGTTTAAGGAATCCAATTTCATCAGGGACTCACTTCCTGATACCTTGGCCAGTCTACTGATCATGATTAGAATTTTATTTTGTCACGAAACAGTTTTTACACGTATTTATTTAGTAAGAAATATATACATATTTTTTAATTTTATAGCAAAACGTTCCCTTTTGTTTACTCCATAAATAAAACAAACAATGCAATAACTTTCAAAAATAATTAGGAATACTTTTGATGATCTAATTAACACTTGCCTGCTGAAAAGCCAATCTTTTATACTTATTTTAAATAATTTATTGCATTTTTTTTTACTGAATAGTTCTCATAAAAGAAATGTATGTGTATAATGCAGCCTCTAGCATAGCGCTAACATTATTACATCATGGATTAGAAAAATATAATTTATTTTAAATATATTTTTGTACAACTTTTTATACAATAAAGAAGGCTATAGTTTTAAGAAAAACCCGAGGTTTTTATCTGATTTGAGACCGCTTTTCGAAATCCTACATCTCAAATGCCTCGCAGATAAAAACTATTATCATTTTTTAAAAACAAAATTAGCTGGTTTTTAAATCTTTTTAAGGATAAAAGTTTTGTAGCGCGTCTCCGTACAATGAATTATACTTTTCGTTCAGCAAATAAATTCCGTTGGGTTTGCCATTGAACACATACTTGCCCTTTAATCTGTGTATGGTAGAATCTGTGAATTTCGTGTGTGGTTTGGGCGTAACCTTCCTAGTAGTCACTGGTTTTGGCGTTGTTGTTGTTATCGTTGTTCCTATTGGTGGTAAAGGCCGAGTATCCGCCGGAAATTGGTTAACACCACCATGCCATTGGTAAATCAAGCTGGGTTTACCATTCGATAAAAAATCGACCGGTAGGTTTAAGAACTGGTTTGCCGCCGTATGTCTTTGAGGTTGTTGAGGCATGTAACCGAGGCCGGGCACGAACATGTAGGGTTGAGGGGGTAACCGAATGTAGTAGATTGGAGAATCATATTCCTTGGAGGGGATTCTTTTCCTGCTGGGGATCGTTCTGCTAAGATTGTTTTCTTCGTAGTCGGGGCTGGGGTAGTCTTCAGTTGGATGCGCATAGTTTTGGTATTCAAGCTCGTCTGGTTGCATCACGTAGTCAAAATATGCTAAGGATTTGTCTTTTCTGTTACTTGTTGCTTTTGAAACTGGGGTGGGTTCGACGCTAGTCACCATGATTGTTAAACAAACCAAAATAATTTCCTGAAACAAAAAGGTTCACTTTAGAAAGTTGTTGAAATTTTGGAAACAGAAGAGGTTCGTGTGGCTTCGATTCTTGAGGGAGATGTCGTTTTAAAAATTCACCCTATACATACATAGGTGGGTCATTAATTATTATTTACGTTAAAGTCACTGATTCATTACATTAATGACTCTTTAAGGAAAGTAACTTAATTTATTGCTGAGGTGTTTACATTCGCCTTTAAGGATTAAAGTATACATATACTAAAATTCTTCTGGTAATCGAAAGCAAAAGTTAAATTATAGTTTTCGTCATCAATCAGTCAAACAGATGACCCTGAAATCTCAATTTTCCACTAGAATTATCGATTAAATAAAAAGCTACCTATAATAATGGGTCTAATGAAATAATGAAACAAATTCGTGCGAATCTCCTACAAAAAGCAAATTAAATTATCTTTTTCTGCCGGCTGAAAAGAAAGTTTTAAGGCCTTACCGATTGATTGTCGAGATTGTCCTCAGGGGTAATGTACCGAAACGTCCGATTCCGAAGGAAACGGGACCGGCGGTCGTGATCTGCCGTCGCTTCAGATGTGTTAAATCTGAAATTCAGCGTGAATTTCTGTGCTTTCTGTGCGTAGGCCTTATTGAAATATCAAACGTGTAACGTGATAAGTCAATTTGATGGAGTGCATTAGCCACACGATATGCTCGATTAATCCATAAATTCAATAAGCGTCGCCGTATTGTTAGGTATTCTGGGAACTTTTGCTTTCGATACGTGTCCGGAAAACTAGATTTTGTGGCCGAAATTTTCATTTAACTTATGTGCCAAGTGTCGTTCGTCTACATTGTGAAATATGTACATAATTATACTAATAATAAAATTGTTTAAAAGCGTGTATGTTAATTCAAAACTAATTACAAAAAAAGATGGGGTTTAAGTTGTCTCATTTTATTTTTGCGATTGTTATACTTATGTGAATGTGTTCGTAAAAAGTATAACTGTTAAGTCATTTCTGCTATATTACACGGTTGTTGTCTTCTTTACTGGGTCGGTAAATCAACTAGGTTTGTTTTAAGTAAGTGATTATTTGGGGTAAGAGTAATTCTGCAAAGTGCGAACTAGATTTGCCATATTTTTCTTGAAAAATGTAGCCAAACGTTTCACAAAAGTTAGTCCAATTTCGCCAAATACCTAAGTGTAAAAATGCTCACATAGAAAATGATACAGGGAATTGTTATATCCACAGAAACAGTTGTATTACACTTTTTTTTTAAATCCTAATTAATTTTATTTATTATTAAACAGCATATATGTGAAACGATCTTAAAATTTTCAGATCAAAGGGTGGTGATGAAAAACACAAAAAGATTCTTTAATTAATCATACACTAAATAAATTTGAGTCTTAGCTTGACTTAAAACTTTTAAATAAAAATGTTGATGTACTTCCTAATTTAATTTTAAATAGATTTAGCGACCGGTTTCGATAGTTACATCATCATCAAGCCACTATCGTCAAAATTGAAAAATAAATTTGGAGAACGACAATCATTGGAGAGAGAACGAAAGCATACAATAAGTATACTTTCTCTCCAATAATTTTCGTGCTTCAAATTTATTTTTCAATTTTAACGATAGTGACCTGATGATGAACTATCGAAATCGGTCGCTAAATCTATTTAAAATTAAATTAGGAAGTAAGTATATCAACATTTTTATTTATTCCAATACCTAATTATGGACGTATTTAACTTTTAGTTTGACATTTTCTTTCTGACTCCTGTCACATCTGTTAGTTGTTTAAACGCTGTCGAACACAATAGTCATTGGTTAGCAAGCAACCCCACTGCATTTTAAATTGATTGCTATCACTTTAAAGAGTTTTAACAAACTCTTATGTATTCAGTTAGAAGATTGAGGAATTTTTTCTACTGTTGTCAAATATATTTTGACATTTCAGTTTTGACAGATGATCAATAGGTTAATTGTATCAATTAAGCTAAGACTGATTTTCTTTTTCATAACCTCTCATTACCTATCTAAATATTTTTGGATCGCACAGTACTATTATAGTAATTAATATATCGTGCGTTCAATAAAAAAAACGGTCAAGTAGGCTATAACAAGCTTTAATTTTTGTAAAATATTTTGTAAATTAGTAATAAACATTTATTTTTGAATGTCTTCTTCTAACATCACTTCAACTCAAAAGAGACATTGCAAAAATAAATGTTTATTACTAATTTATTAAACTTTTTACAAAAATTACAGCCTACTTGACCTTTTTTTTTTATTGAACGCACGTTAGTATAAATATAAATAGTACAACCACGTATGGGGAAGAAATTCATCTTTACAACAATAGTTCGCTTTGACAACTGTCAAAATTAATTACAACTTTATATACCTCACAAAAATATCTTTTTTGTTTTCCATAGCCAATTTTCTCATAAAACTTTTTAGTTACAATGTGTAAATGTTGCTTTATTGACTTAATCACAGTTTCAAAATTTTGGTACTTCCAATTTAGATGCTTAAATGTCTTGTAAACAGTAATTTGCTTATATGTTCTTCTTCTTTGCCTTAATTCTTTAAATGAACATGCCAAATGTCATATCACATATCGCGACACCGCACAACTGTCGCGATATATGACATGTTTTCAATTACGCGTTTTCTTTGCGTATGTCTTGTTGGTCGTCGGGGTTGTAATGGAGTTTTCGAGCTACTGTTCTGCTGATGAGGCCCCAAGTAGGGCCGAAATATCTATACAGAATATGCTCCATTGCAATCCAGCCGACTTGCAGCCAAAATTTTGCATGCCAAATGTCAATTAGAAAAGAAAAATGATATTTTTGTCTCTTCTTTGAGGTATAACCGGTAACTTTGGTCACATTTTCACAACATAGTCTTTTAGTGCTCTACAACTTACTGAAGAGTTACTGAACGTTGCACTTACATAATTTTAAAATTTCTGCGTTATCTTTTTAAAAACGATAAAGTCTTTTAACAGTATTACATTCTGATAGATGTTTTCAGTCTAAATAGTTAACGGAGTTTGTTCACTTGTAGTTTATTATAATGCTTCATTTTAGTTAATTTTGTGGACTTGGTTTCCACCGCTTTGGATAATCGCCTTCAAGTGGATGTAATATATACAGATCTAACTAACGCTTTTGATAGAGTTCATCATTGTATCTTATTAAGAAAGTTGAAAAATGTAGGTTTTTGTAACAGTTTGTTAGACATAATCAAATCGCTACTGTCCAATAGGCAACAGTTTATAGAATACGGTGGTTATAAATCTGATACTTTCTGTACGCGTAGCGGTGTCACCCAAGGTTCTAATTTAGGTCCTCTGTTGTTCATCATATTCTATAATGATGTTGTCAAAAGCATTAATTGTAAATCCTTTATTTATGCTGATGATCTCAAAATTGTAAATGTCATTAATTCTTATCAGGATTGTTTGGATCTTCAAGACAGTATTGACGGTCTTAAATTGTGGTGTAAGATAAATAAATTAAATTTGAACATTAGGAAATGTAAGAAAATAACATTCTGCAGGAAAGTTTATCCAATATCTTTTCATTATAATATAAACGGTCATATTTTGGATAATTGCAGTGAAATTACGGATCTGGGTGTTATCATAGACAGTTCTTTGACCTTTATCTCTCATATAACTCACATAACAAATGTCGCCGTCAGAATATTAGGTTTCATAAAAAGAAACACTAAAGATTTTCAAAATACAACTTGTATAAAGCACCTATTTTATGCGCTCGTGCGGTCTAAACTTGAATATTGTTGCGTTATTTGGACACCTCATCATCAAATGTACATAAATCTTTTGGAAAATGTTTTGAGGAAATTTGCTAAATATCTATACTTTAAAATGTTTAATGAATATCCAAACAGACATTGTGATCAAAAAAGCTTGCTTAATGTAATCTCCGAGATGTCTTTAATATCTAGAAGGAATGTGTCCTGCCTTATCTCCCTGCAAAAAATTATACATGGCACTGTAGACAATATATATTTAGTAAGTAGTATCAACTTGATTGTACCACGGCTAGTTAGTAGAAATGCAATAACCTTCTATTATCCAATACCAAATACTTTTCATCGGTTTAACTGTCCTCCTATAACATCATTTAAATTATATGACTGCCTTGACCAAGATTTTGTGGATTTATTCTCTGATAACTTTAACGCTGCCACCATCAAGAAAAAGCTAATTAATTATTATAATAATTTTTAGATTTTAAATTACCGTCATATTACTGTAGTTTAATTATGCTGTTTTCTTTACTTAACTTAGGCTAGTTGTAGTTTTTGTTTTTGTTAGTCTATCGTTAGCTATGTGCACATGTCTATGTCTACTATAGACTTTTCTGTCTGTTGGAAATACATATTATTATTATTATTATTGTTATTATTATTATTATTGTTATTATTATTATTATTGTTATTATTATTATTATTATTATTAGTTAAATCCATCACAGAAAAGAAATCTTAACACTAAAAAAGAGTAGGTAGGTATATGATAAAAAAAAATGTTACATTTCAAAATGTATCTTTTATAATAAAATATACTTAGTAAAGTATAAGAGAACTTGAATCTATTTCAAAGTGAAGTTCTAAAAACAACATTTAATAACGTCCATATCTCTAATTATTAATTTACGGTTAATTTGAACTCTGACGCGACGATGAAATAGATACCGGCAATTTAATGCTGTATTGTTACTTCACATGCACAAGATTCTCATCCACACTTATTTTTTTCTCTAAGGATGCAAAACATGTGCGATTATTTAAACTATGTAATTGAGTTTCTCATCTACACAAGCCGTGTGTATGTACACGTAGTACATACAATATGTGCAGACATGCAAAACAGGGTTATTAGTTTTTGTTTTATCATCAGTAATCTGCTTGTTCCCACAGGCACAGATTTTTCGAGTTTGCAAACATTACATCTGAAATCTCCTGTACATACAACCACCGAGAGTGCGTAAAAGTTGCTTCCGTTTCTTGTAGAGACAGCTGAACAAATTTTAACCCTGGCCTAAATAAAGAGCGCTTTGGTAAACGTTGAAATATTGTCGATCGATCACGTCTACCATGTAAATAAAAAAATACCAAACGAAAGAGTATTTAATTGATGTTTTACTTTTTTTTTTTACTCATTACTTTGGGCGGTTTGGATTTAATTAGTGAGATGCCGTAGGAGCACGTATGTGCGAATCTACTGGTTTTAGTTACACAAGTTACAAGTAGTTGTAGTCCACATTTTTGTTACATATTGTTTGTTTAAAGAAAGCAAATATGTATTTAAAGCTGTCGCATTTAGTCGAGAGGCACTCTCGTTTGTGGACGGCAGTTATGTAAATTAAGTCTAAAAGCGAAATTCTGAAGCAGTCCTTGTTTAACAGGTAAACACACTTTAAAAACAGAAAGATCTGTTTGTTTTAATTCCGATATTTACGTATGTATTAAATTAGAACACCAGACACCAGCTTAGTTCTCAAAATAATAGGGAACACTTCAGAGAGCAGAAGATAACCAGAAAATTGATTTTATGATCAATGTGGTTTATGGATTTGATAAATTCTTGACAAAAGAAAGTAAACTGAAAACTTTTACTTTTTTATTGAGTCTATTTTTGATTTTCAGTCTTAAATAATCGACAGTGAGTAATTTTCATCGATTTCAAAGACTCTCAGCGTAAATATTCAAAGGGTCTTCGCCGCCAAGGAATTTTTATTATCAAACACGCGTTTGCAATTATGCTAATGTGTTCAAGAACAAATCACACATGTTTAATGCTCGTGTATCCTTCTCCGATCTCACTGCCGTCGCCCACTTAAAGGAATAATGTCATACTATTAGAGGGTACCGGAAAAAATGTAATAACATAGTATTAGCGACGGACGCAAGAAAAATATCGACGCAATTCATCAACTTGAACGGTATTTTAAAATCAATTACACCTTATGATGATTGCCTTTTTAAAATTCTTCGTAGCTCGAAAAAGCCGCCGCCGAAGGAGGAGGAGGACGACGTCTTCTGGATCTAGGAACTGCACGAGGCGAAAAAAGAGCAAACTCTTTTTGCTGCGATAATAAGCCGTTTGATTTTGACAAATGATTAATATCATTTTAATGGGCCAATTGTTTATGGTGGTCTTGGAGATTTTGCGGCAAATGTTGGGCTTTGAACGGTAAAAATACCGCCAAGTTTTTCATCCTTCGAAGTTAATATCAAGTTATTTAATAAAATGAAGAAATTTTCGAAATAAATCATTTAGGTTTTTTTAGTTACTTTGTTAATTTATCGAAATTAGAAGAGAATTATTTATAGCAGTCATATTGAGCCATATTCTCATCCTGTGATTAATTTAAATATCGTTTTTATTTCCCATGGCAACGCTCGTCCTTCATTCTCTTACACATTAAATTGACATAAAGCAATATAGTTTCTTGTTTATTTTAATCACGACTTCAATTAAATACGACTTTAATCATAAGATCAGAATGTGCATCCATGGGCCCGTATTCTCATCCTATGATTAATTAATATCGTGTTTATATACCATGTCAACGCTCATCCATCACTCTCTTACACATTAAATTGACAGATCAGAATATGCATCAGTGGCCCGTATTCTCATCCTATTTTAATTACGGCTTTAGTTAAACACGACCTTAATCATAAGATGAAAATACGAACCAGTGTTTTTTTTTAAGAAATGAAGCGATTTTGAAAATGTATTATTTCGTTTCCTATTTCTATTATAAAAGAACATAATTAGAATGGAATTAATCATTATTCTTTATACGAAGATTGTGAATATTCGTCACAGCTTTTTCAATTTGAAATGTAATAACTATCTAGCGGTCGATGTCTTTCTACCTGATCCTCTAAGCAGGATTAATTAAAAATTTTAAAAATAAGTCAAAGAAAAGGAACGCACAATTTTCCGAAAAAAAAATTTGTATTACGTGCATATAACAGAAAATAGTTTCGAAAGAAGCACGATTAGTTACAGTAGCATAGTAACAACTATAACGTTCTTCCGAACAGATCGGATTAGATTCGTTTTCACGTAATTGCGATATTCCAGCAGTTGGTTTGTAATCTGTGCCTTTTGTGTGTCGTGGCACTTCAGTAACTGTTAACCGACGACGTCGTAATAATTCTTTGCATTCCAACGCTGTAAATTTATTACGTAATTTCAGGCGACGATAATTTCAGCAGGATAAGTTCCTGCTCGCCTTAATAAATACTGAGGTGCGCTCGAAGATGTTGATGTAAATTTCATGAAGAAAACTACCGCTGAAAAGCCAGCAGACAATTTTGCATAATTGGGTAATTACTTAACTTATTTTACTGGCGCGAGCAGGCGACTGAAGATATCAAAGAGTATTATTACGTTCCGGTAGCCATTAAAGTAAACTCAAATATGACAGTATGTACTTATTACGAGCTGTTTTTTTGCGAATTCTCTCTGGTATAATATAAAGTTATGATAAATAATTTACTATCTTCAAATTCTATATTTAAGATTGATGGCGAGTCATACCAAATCAATACTGAAATAGCTTTCTCATTGTGTGAATGTAAATTTATTTCAGTAGCAAAAAAAACTGGTTGTGTATGCGGATTCAATGAAACAGGGCGTAATGATGTCGATGACATATCTAAATTATTGCACGTTTTTATGCTCCATTGAAATTATGCTGTTTATTTTTTTTTTTTTGACAACAGCGAGTCGAACTTGTTGTTCTGTAGCAATAGCAAATCTGTTGAATAGTGAATCGGTATGTTGTATTTTCAAATTGTCAGGTGTGTTGCAATATTACTCGGCATATCTCTTATATCTTAAATAGGTTGGGTTTTTTTTCCCTTCTTTTATTATCTTTGGAATCTTTCATTTACGAATTTCGAATTTTCGAGCTAATACAGATAGAGAATGCAAAACGGTAAGATTAATTACATTTTCGGTTAATTGCAATACAATCTGTATATCTGGACACACCCTGTATTTTTTATTTACTTTCAAATAAAATTTGATCAGAGGATTTTAAGGATACAGGATTATTGTTTATTATTTTTTAACACCGTTTTGAATTTTCTTTCTTAATTTGTACCTGTCTTTTTTTTAAATTTTGAATACACATTTTTCCTAAAAAGAAAATAAATACAAAAAGAGTTTTGACAATTTCGCAAAGGCAAGTGCTAAATTTTCTTTCTGTCTAAAAAGTGTTCGATTCCTGGTCACTTAATACTCAAACTTAAACTTAAAACTCAAACCAGAAACGTATAAGCAAAGGAATTGCGACTTGGGTTTCTTATCGTTTGACTAAAATTTTGGTAAAAAAAGAGAAGAAGGAAGACAATTTTTGTTAAGTTTGAACTAAAATCGAATCTCACTCTAACTCTCGCCGTGGTATCTAGAGGACCATAGTGTCTCAACGAGACTTTGCAAATTGATAAATTCGAAAGTGTTTCATAGCTCATCCCCTTTCTTTTATCTTTCAACCCCAGTTACTTACAGAACCGTATTAAAGGCAACAGGAAAAGAGTAACAAAAAGCAGAAGATGGAGATTTTCCCGGTGTATCATATCATAACATTAATAATAACTTACGTCATGTAAACATCGAAAAGGACGTTTGTGAACCACTCACTTTTACAGTGCAATGTTTTTACAATATTTAGTTAATTATTTTTAGAAAATTAAAATCTGTACTATAATATTATTTAATTGTTCATAATTGAAAGTATTTCAAAACTACTTATTAATAAGCTAAGGCGCCAATTAAATATAAAACATTAGATATTTAATTTAGTTCAAAAAGCTGCTTGGACGGCAATAAAATACCACAGTAATGGGCTGGAATAAATTTTAATAAACCTCTATGGAGTCATAACCGATTACGAGAGCTATTTAAATATTCTAATGAGACGTTTGTCGAAGTTGTTTCCATAACATCGTAATTAAAGCTCGGTTTTATGTATAAATCAGTTTGGTTCTGCGATGGATTTACGGTGGTCGTGGATGCAGTAATTAGATGCAATAAAATATTTGTTATTATTGGGATGGTCATCTCATTTAAAACTCTGGAGGTACAGATTTTGCACCGCCGCGCCGTATTGTACAAGTGAGTGTACCTACAGCGGTGTGCACAATTTACGGTGTTGCTTCGTGTATTTCGTTGCCGTAAAACTAACTAATTTATTTAATAACCGTGTGCAGTAGTTATTAAAATTATAATGAAAAAGTACCAGAAACTGCATTAAGTTAAAACTAAATAGGTACCTACCTATGTGTACGTACAGTCAGAATTAAAAGTAATGTCTCTTCAATAAAAAGTCAAATTGCAGCCTAATCACTTCTAACCGCTATGACGACTAGGCAGAAAAACGAACAGGCAGATGTAAGGACACGCAGTTACTTCTTAATCGAGAGACATAACTTTTAATTCTGACTGTATAATCTCCGACAAAACTATTGTCGTAGGAAAAATAACTAGTTGTTTCCATAAAAGCACTCTGTATTTCGTGACTCCAATCTGAGTATGGTTTCTTAGATTTGCCCGAGAAGATAAACCTTTTTGGATATTTGAATTTGAATATTTCAGACACCCTGTAGTCAAAAAACTTAAATTTAAAATTTATGCGTGGTTTCTGAAGGTGCTCGAACAGTAGAATTTTTTGTAAAGAATACATGTTTTGCCTAAAATCAATAATAAAACGTTACTTTTAAGAAATTTGAATTTAATAGACAGACTGTAGCTAAAAATGTAAGTTTAACCATCGTTTCTGAAATCTCTTGAGAAGCAGAACTTTTTGTAAAGAATAACTTTTTTGCGTAAAATTTATATTAAAAAAATGTTTCCTCTTGTAAAGTCTATCCGTGGACACATTGTATATGTACTTTTATTTCTAGCATTTCAACCTTTTTACCTTATATTTATAATTTCCAATTGGAAGATGAGCGAAAAACAAATCACAGAGTGTATTGTGATTAAAAAAAGTTAAAATATAAATAAAATATGTAGTAAAAGATCAAAATATTAAATAAAGGAAAACTCATTGTTAATTAAGACGTTATTGACCCTCTTATTTCAATTTAATTAAGTAAATGGTTTATTTTTCTGAAAAAATCCATATTGTTAAAATTATAGCTCTAGGCTCTAGGATATTCACTCAAAGTAAGTCGTTAAAAGTCGTTCAAGGTAAAAAACGGTGTGTGTGCATAAATGACTCTGATGCATATTCAGTTTGCTGCCTTCGCATCTATTCATATTAATTCTTTTTTGTTCTTCATACATTGTTATATCTCGCGCCATAAAATAATCATAATCAAAGTTGATCGGGAGCAAAAAGATACGCACCATATCTTTTATAGTATTATGTATAACATACTAATGGTAACTACACACATGTAGACATGCTTGTCGTCTTATTATTAAAATAAAATTATTCGCCAGTGTTTTTTGAAGGGCTTGAAGTTCCTTTCTTGTCAGCGAAGATTCCTTCAGAGTGTTCGTGCACTGTATTTTCCCATAAGATTTTCATGTACTTCTGTTCTGCACTGTACACGTCAAATTTCTGGAAGACCTCCAGACATGTGCCATTGTAAAAAATAAAAGTATTCCATCTGAAGTTTGTTACTAATACCAACTATTCCAGAGCAATGCTTAACAACGTTCTGAAACACCTTCAATATCTGAAGACAATGTGGGTGTAACAGGCGAATTACAAAGTAGGCAAACAGTTTGACTCTCAAGCCCCTCACTGTTACTTTACCAGGCTTTTTTTCTTTCAAGTTATCCAAGCAGGCATCACTGCATATATGTGAAGTGTTTTCTTCAAACACACAAATGTACTTAGGCACACTTGACTTATTACATTACATACAAGTATATGAAGATTTTTCAGTGTAGTTTCTGACAATATACTGTTCGTTTGAATTAGGATCTTTAATTTCATCAGCAATTTCACTTTTCAGTATCTGGCAAAATACTGAGCATCGAAGAACTCTTCTCACTCGAGTCTTCACTCTGATGCGTCCCTTCAGCTATAACAGTTTCAACTCCTCCCTGTGATACTTTGTCTTGTGAAGATGAATATTCATTTTTATCTTAATCTGTTTAAGTATCATTCTTTTAACTTTCTTTATCATTATTTTTATCAATATTTTTCTCGGATTCAATCTCTTTAACTTGATTGAGCTTGAATCGATTCTACAACCTTGTTTTCGTTTTTATCATCAGTTTTAGTGTGCGACCTACATATATTAAAATCTCTAAAATATAAAAATAATTTATCAGTACTATAAAACTTGTAATCATTATTTTGCTAATCACACGCCTTAAACCTCTACGCATTTTATTTCTACAGTGGGATTTGAAGCGAGGATTTTCGAACATTACCATGAGTATGTCTGCTCGTGTGGAGCCGGCCTAAATGAATTACCTTACCTTAAACGAATTAAGTGCCGCGGCTATTAAATAACATCAATAAATCATATCTCGCGTCTTAACGAGTCTCTCCGCCTAGAAAAGCAAATATCGACAAAAAGAAGCGCCACAGAAAACGAAAGCGAAACTTAATGGGTGTACTAGATCACTGCGAAATTTAATGTTTGTTTTAATTTCGTCGTGTCTCCGTCCAAACCGACCGATAAATTACGGTAATGGTGATTTTATTAACTGACGACGACATGGGAAGAGGCGATTTTTTTTGCAGGCGAGGAATATAGAAAATTAGCTTCATCATAATAATTTAACGACGCCGAGATAAACGAATACTAGTTCTCATTAGAGTAAGTGGTCGTCACCGTTCATGCTGATACACCTTAATTAAAAATTAATGTCTAAACAAAGTGTACACTTTGAAATGATATACATATAAAGATAAAATTCAATTCTTCAGAAAATCGATTTAAATTTTATTTATACATGCAATTCTACTCTCTCATAAATAACGTAAGCGTACCAGTTAAGTTGGGAGAACCGTCTGGGCATCTGAACAGGATTCCGAGTTTAATTGATGTGCCAAGGAAATTTGGTGGAAAAGAAAAACCAACATAAACTAAAAATATTTTTAACAGAAAATGAGACAATGAAATCTGATGGTGTTTGGTAACACAACACGTATACAACAAGGGTTTATACATTATACCTACTTCAAAGTCAATTACCTACAGAATGCAAACGAAATTCAGAGAACATGATTGTGTTAGAGGCATAAAAAGAAGATTTACAACTTGACGTGTTGCTGACTGTGAAGGAGAAACCGTTTTTCATTTTGCGAATTAGAATCTACATATAGGTATATTTAATAGTAACAAAAGTAACTGTTTGACGAATGTTGGCACCATACCAAGCATCATTTTTACAAAGTTCAATCCATGCAAGAGTTATTGGAACAAGTGATAGAAAATTGCAGTTTTGAGAGGAAATGAGTGTAACAGAGACCTAAACCAAAACATAGTGTTTTTTTTGTAATTTGTCTCATTGAGAGGTGAACAGATAAAATTGCAGGTATTGGTCAGATAAAAATCCACACACATGCACAGTAGGTATCATCAAAAAGTTAACATATGGGCATGGATTTCAGGATGAAGAGATTCTTTTTTTTATAAATTCCTTATCCCTAAATTGCGTGCAACGTTTCACGTATAACAAAAATTAAATCATGTACTTTAGTCGATTATTATATAGATATACCACTGTATGGTTCTGAAATTTAGTCATTAAGATACTTGAATGAAATCGAACTAGTTTAAACAAGGTTCCTTAAAACCTCTTCTATTGGCCGACCACAACACCGAAATATGTATGTAGGACGTCTCAAAACTGGACAAACACACGATTTATTCATCTCTGAGTAAGTGGCCAGTAAAATACTTGATGATTAAAGATAGGGCTACGCATTGTGCTAATCCGTCAAGTTATAACTTGGCACTTACTCACAGATGAATAAACCGGGCCTTAGGCCTCACAATCACAAGTTATTTTAAACAATCGGTTTATTTCCATAGTAACAATTATGATAACAGTTGTTCTTATGGCAATAAACTGGAGGCTAAAGTTAACTTGTAATTGAAAAACTAGGTCTTAAAAATAGAAGTGGTAAAACGGGCTTCTAATTTGTGCAAGAAAAAACACTTTCTTATTGATTACAATTACAATTTTGTAGTCATTGGCGGTATATTAATTCTAAGGGCCAGTTTCATTACAGAATTTAAAGGAGACTCTACATTTAAAGTCACTTTCACATTTGTTTACATATCTGAATGGGACTTTATTTTTAAAGTCTCCTTTAAATTTCATTATGAAACTGTCCCTAAGTAACATTCACTTTTGATACAACGAAAAATCCATTTCGCGAAACGTCAAGTAAGTACTTAAATATACTTTTGCAGGAGATAAATTTGTTTTCTATTCCTTATAAGATTTTGTTATCACATTTTTCTAAAATAAAAATTAGGATTAGGGTCATTTGAATTTTTCAATTTTTGATCACTCTGTACAGGGTGTCTCATTTTCGATGGTATTCCATAGGTATCTTCGTTAATAATGGAAATAGAAAGAAACTGAGCACGCAATATTGGGTTGGCTTTTTATGCTAACTTGAATGGCCAACCTAAAAATTTGCTGTTCCTTGCCATTTTCGCGGTACAGTTGAAAAACGAAAAATTTATCAAATTTTCAAACGCATATTTTTTTATTTTTAAAGGTATCGAAAAATGACAAAGGCATCTTTTATTCTACTTTTAACGTAGATCATGATTCTTTAATCAAATCTCATCAAAAGTTCATAATAACCGAGATATAACCACAACTAATGTTTCGAATACCATCGAAAATGGGACACCCTGTACATACAATGTGAGCAAAAATGACTGATATGTGTAGTTGCAGCTCAGTTAACTTTTACCCATAAATATCATCTACTTACAAGAATTCTCAAAGTCAATATTGTCAAGTAGCGTGCGTCGTAGGTGCATGGACTTTGACAATTCTTGGAAGTACCGTATGATTTTTAAAAATTTAGATCAAGGGAGGCCGTGAAGAGGAAAACATACAGCTTAAATTAACTCATACGTACGTTTTGGTTAACACCACTGGGAAAATATCGTTCAATTATGTAATTCTTGGCAAATGTATGTAAATATGCATATGAATGCATTTTGAAGTTTTGTAAATATCATTTTGAATAAGCTGTTGTATTTGCTAATTTACGACATACGTTTTGCTTTCCCTTGATCTAAAATTTTAAAAATCATACGGTATGTATTGACAAGTGGATGACATTTTTCGGTATAGGAACCATGCACATTGTGCCTTAGTAGTATGAAAGTATGAGTTGTTTGAACTTGACTATTGTAATGTATTTCAATACCAGGAAGCTCAAGTATTATGTACTTTAATCGTAAATTGTCATAAGAGTGATATTATTCCCATGCAATGAGTCTCAAGCAATATTTTCATATCACTAATTCACAAATCACCACGCCAGGCGGCGCTGAACGCAGATATGTGCATGGCGCCTATAAGTTAATTGAGCTGCAACTTCACACATATCATTTTTGCTCACTTAGCAAGTTTGAATAGTTTAATGTTATTTTTCAAAAAGCAGAATTCTTTTATAAAGAGTAACTTTTTTTTTCATAAAACTAACAAAGAAAAAGTTTCCCATTTGCAGACAACTTTAGCAGCCACACTTTATATTGAATAATGTTTGCACTCACATTTGTAAATACTGCTGTCAAAACAAATGAACCATTATTAGGTCTGTTCCATTTGGCCGAATTTCAAGTTCTGACCCGTTCAAATCATGCACAGTATGAAATTTATATCTGATTTTGTGCACTGCTCATACTCAGTACGATTTTGAACGCTTCAGAACTCGAAATCCTGACGAATGGAACGGACCTATTATGTATTATTATTAAAACCCAGGCAAGGATCTCAAGTACAAACATTTTTTTTTCGAGGAATTTTGTGGGGGGAAATCACCTTTGAATTCAGCACCACCAAAAAAAAAAATAAATTAAGAACAATTTTAGATAAAATTTTATTAAAAACAAAACAAAATTATTAGACACTTCTAAGTAATACATTTTTAATTAGTATGTACTACGCATTACAAAGTGCGTTCAAATAAAACCGTTATCAAGTGGGCTTGTGTCAAGTGCAAATTTTGCAAAGTCACGTCGAAGCCATATGATTATTATAAACATAAAATTACGATTTTCTACAAAATGGACAATAAAACGCAATTAATGAAATGAAACATTTATTTCATTGCAAGTACCTCGAAAATGAAAACAAAGTCTTTGACAGTTGACGCCATTGATGGCTCGCGGTTATTCAAGGTTGCGACATACGTACTAAGCTACGATGTGCTGTCATAAAACTAAAGCAAGTTCAGAGCCTTCTCGATAACGGTTTTTTTTGAACGCACGTTACTTCACACCTTACCGTGCGCCTGCGTTACACCGACGATATAGAGTCCTCAGTTATGACGTCAAATTTAAATTTCGCTACTCTTGCTATTACAGTAATGAATTTATGAAAGATTGTAGTGCAATTGTCCTTTTTAGTCTTAGCACAGGATAAGTGTCACTAGAGTGTAGACAAATACCACCAATAGTAACAGAAAAGTAAAAATGTCCAGAAGGATTTTGTACTGTATCTTAAAATAAGGAAGAAACGTAAGGCCGAGACTAAACAGAACAGTCTGCATACAACAAACTATTTTTAAAATATGTTCCATGTGACACAGTGAAACTGTCATTTGACAGAGACTAAAGACTAACTAAAGAGATACGAAAGACATCAACTTCTCCTATTCATGTAATATGATTTCTGGGTGAATAAATTTAAAGGATTATCCATGATATTAATGACTAAAAAAATAACAGAAGCTTTATTACGTCTTATTTTTTATAATATTGACAATTTCTGAATAAAAAATTAAAAAAATGTTCCTTGATCACATGATTATTTGACTTTGTATTTCATAAGGAGAAAATGTCCAGTTTGCTGCTGTTAAATAATATTAATTCGTTCTTAGCTCAAATTCAGCATCATTTTAATAAATCTTTAGTAAGACGTTAATAGCATTTAGGAATAACACTGATTTTTAGTATTCGCCTCTATAAGGCATTTTTTTTCTATTTCGAGGTCCTGAATTCGAATTTTAAGTTTGGTCAGATAAACCTTAAACACCCTGCATATTAAATTACTTACTTGTCGTTTCGCAAGTAAAATTTGTCGCCTTGTTAATCAATTTGTCAGAGTCGATTCGGTACACTAAAATAACATAGTCCTCGATAGATAGCAGAAGTTTACGACTTTGTGTAATGTAATAGATATATCTTTAAATCAAAGTTAGAAACACGTTTCATTCTAGCAAAAAATTTAATAGTTACTTTAGAGGTACTATTTGATTATACAGGGTGTCCCGTGACGTAATGTCACCACTTCACCTACGTGATAGTCAATTCAAAGTAAGTAAAAACTCTAATAAAGTTTTGTTCTAAAGTAAACCGTTTAAAAAATACCGGGTGTTTAATGTTTTATTTTTTTTTTTATTTTAAAGTTCACCTAATCATTTATCCGTTCACCTAATAATCAATTCAAACTAAAAAAAAAAGAAAAACTCTGATTAACCATTATTTTTCAATAATACGACGTGTTTTGTAATTTTCAGAATTTTTAAACTTAATCTCAAAAGGTCTTCAAAGGCAACTACATCTCTTTTGAAGCATGTCAGAAAGTGTTTAGCAAACAACGGGGGCTATTTTGAACATCTTTTGAGAGTTTAAAAATTCTGAAAATTACAAAACACGTCGTACTCTGGAAAAATAATGGTTTGCTTCATTAGAGTTTTTTTTTTAGTTTGAATTGATTATTAGGTGAATGGATAAACGATCAGATGAACTTTAAAATTTTAGAAAATAAAAAATGAAACATTAAATATCCAGTATTTTTGAAACGGTTTACTTTAGAACAAAACTTTATTAGAGTTTTTTACTTAGTTTGAATTGATTATCACGTAGGTGAAGTGGTGACATTACGTCACGGGACACCCTGTATACACGTCTATGTATTTGCAGTTGAACTACCTTTCGTGAAAGCGAATGAAACACACATATTTTACGCAAAATTAACAACCCGTTTCTACTGCTTTGTTCGTTTACTTATGTTTTTCTTTTTTTAGGAAAATAATTTTTACCTTGCCCTATTTTATAATTAAATTATAACGTATTACGTCATGCGTCATAATTTAAGGACACGACACTTATGCCCGGTTGCACCAACTTTTTAAGCAGAGCTTAATTTTAAGTGATGTGTAAACTATGATATTATTTATAGATTTAACAAAATGTTAGTCACATTCTAATTGATACTTAAGTTGAAGTTTAAATGTCAATCAGAATGTATTTGATACTATAGTGACCATACGTAAATGTCACAATCTAAACATAATTTAAATTTAAGCTCTGCTTAAAAAGTTGGTGCAACCGGGCATTAATCCTACGTTATACAGGGTGTTCAAGGGAAGCCGGCTACAATAGCTAACTTTTTTATTTCGATTATTACGAGGTAGCTTAAATTAGAAAAGTTTCAGGACCTCTCCTGCTGGATTTTATGGCAACATCAGAAAAACAATTGACTGTCAGGTTTTCGAGATTTTCAACTATTTTCAACTTTTTTTAATGGAACGTTATATTTTTTACCATCGTATCACGTTCAGGACGTCAAATTAATTATGTCTCTAAAATATTACCTTCCAAGGCCTACTATTTTTATAAATCATTTAATTAATAAATCTTGGTGTTCACGGAAAATGGCTACAGTAGCTAACTTTTTTATGTGAATTTTTACGAGGTAGCTTAAATTAGAAAAGTTTCAGGACATTTTCTGCTGGATTTTATGGCAACATCAGAAAAACAATTGACTGTCAAGTTTTCGAGATTTTCAATTGTTTTCAACTTTTTTAAATGGAACGTTATATTTTTTAACACTGCATCGCGTTCAAGGCGTCAAAGTAATTAAGTCTCTAAAATATTGCCTTCCTAGGCCTACTATTTGATATTTTTAATATGAACTAAATTTCAAGAACTGATTAAACAGAATAGTTAACAAAACTGACCATTTGAAAACAATTTCGATGTTCTCTTGTTTCAACGCACACCATACCGTGTTCGCCAACAAGAAAGCTGTTGTTGCTATGTACTTCCAGCGAATACCAATGTTTATTTACTAAATAATTTATAAAATAGTAGGCCTTAGAAGGTAATATTTTAGAGACATAATTAATTTGACGTCCTGAACGTCATACGATAGTAAAAAAAATAACGTTCCATTTAAAAACGTTGAAAACAATTGAAAATCTCGAAAACCTGACAGTCACTTGTTTTTCTGATGTTGCCATAAAATCCAGCAGGAGAGGTCCTGAAACTTTTCTAATTTAAGCTACCTCGTAAAAATTCAAATAAGAAAGTTTAACTATTGTAGCGGCTTCCCGTGAACACCCTGTATGTTTAAGTTCCTGCTCCGTATTTTATGAAAGTCAATTATGAGGCTACGCCAACTCTGCATATGTAAGTAGGTCCAAATTTAATAAAAGCAACAAAAAAATTGCACGCCGCCGTCTGTTCTTTAATTTTTTATATTTATTGCAATTTTTTCGCCTTTACCATATACCATATGTTGCTCTCACAAAAATGAAAGCTGTTCGCGAATTAATAAATTCGCCTTTCCGAGCACTTTCAGCGCTCGCTCGTTTATATTCCAAGAAAGCACCTTGTTTAGAAAAGAAAATCACGCGTCAGCGTGCGTGTGCAAAATCGTCTTTCTAGGACGAACGATGCATTTGAGCAAGCAGGAGTTTTGCGAATGCGATTTTTTTTTGCGAAATTTTACGCCAAGGTGAAACGGAGTTGCTTCAGTATAATTTGTTGTAACGGACAAATTGCCGGACGTCCATAAATGAGCAACAGACACATTGTTAACGTTATTGAACTACATAGGTAAGAACCTTCGATGGTTAAAAAGGCATTAAAACTGTCACGCTATTAATTGCGGAATATTTACTACCGCTAGATTAATGTGTTCTTTAGCATAATCGTCAACCGTGAAATGGATTTATTCCCCGAACTAAATCACGTTGTGCACACATAAAATAAATAACACGTGAATTAATCGGATAATTTGCAAGGAAGTTAATATGTAATTACAATAAAAGCATAAACTTGTAAAAGTCGGCCAAGTTAAATACCAGTATCATTAAATAAACTCTAAATTGATTAAAATCAAAACATTCATAAAAGGTATTCAATGATAAGACAGCAAATTTAATAAAATAGTGATTGATAAAAACAAAACAATACAACTTACCATAAAGTATTTAAATTAGTAAAATCAAGGCCGAATTTCAAGTTAATCATCCTTAATGTTATTAGAAACCTGAATAATAAAACTCATGTTATAAAACTTTTCTCTAGGTAATTGCAGATGAGCTTCCAATTTTGAATTTGATTAGTAGAAGTAATTTCTTTATTCCAAGAGAATTCCCAATTTCTACTCCCGAGAAGAAATCTGCATAAATTTACAGTTTTGATGTAATTAAATAATCAAATGGAAGATTTTCATTAGCACAGTCACACTCTAGTAAACGAACCGAAAGTTTATTTGACTCTCCACGTGTCGTAAGTTGTAAGTGTGAGTGAGAGTAGCTAGCATCAACACAATCAAATGATGATTTTATTGATAGTAATGATAATGATCCTGTCTGGGTGTCTCGTTATAATATGCAGCGAATTAATACCCAATAAATATTCAATAAAATCAACTAACATTAATATTGCTAAGAAAAATACTCAATAGATTAATTGTACTTGTAGTAAGTTGTCAGTACTTGTTTATTCATAGTTCGATTAATGATATACAGAGAAAAAAATCTTGACAATTCAAATTATTTGTTTAATTCTAAAAATTATGCTAAACGTTTATGGAAGCTAAAATCAAATCAATTTTATTTTACTTTTTGTACCTTTAGTTTTGTTAATTTTTTTCTTCCAAAATTTTGTTTTTAATTTAATTAAAATTAAATTAAATTTTTAATTTAATTAAAAACAAAATTTTCATTGCACATTTCTCTTCACTTGTGTATTTATAATCAATTAACTCTGTAGAAATTCAAATTAATTAAAATGGAATACCTATTTATTTAAATTTATCGACAGATATGAATAATTTTGTTTCTCTCTTTTCTTCCTTTAAAAACTAAATAATTTAACAACATAACATTTACTCGTTTAGTAGAAAAAAATGTATATTAAAAAAAATACAAGTGATAGGGAATTGTCATAATTAAAACGATTTGTTGTTCGTTGAAATTTATCAAGCTCAATAAATTAATTAGTTTGATAAATTATGCATTATTCTTTACAACATTTTTAAAAACGTTTGAAACACAGTACAAACTCTTTAATCGGCATACATGTTAATCCGGATATCCTTCAACCACAGATAATAGCTTTTTTATCTGTGCTTCAACTTATATTCCAGATAGACAATGTCTGTGTGAACCTGTAGTCGCATAACAGTGGGAGACGTACAAACATGTGGATAACCTAAAGTGCCTTCAAAAACTTCCACGTTTGGAGTTGGCCATACTTTTGTTCGTCTCTATGGAGACTCGTCATACAATTTTACGAAAAGATGCCCACTTGTACTCCTATTGTTTAGCAGCAGTTAACTTTGCTGTTTATTTCTATTCAATGTAAGTAATAAGTAAAGTATATATATATATAAAATATATTAAAAAAAGTACAAGCGATAGGGAATTGTCATAATTAAAACGATTTGTTGTTCGTTGAAATTTATCAAGCTCAATAAATTAATTAGTTTGATAAATTATGCATTATTCTTTACAACATTTAAAAAACGTTTGAAACACAGTACAAACTCTTTAATCTGCATACATGTTAATCCGGATATCCGGAAACTCATCACTTCAACCACAGATAATAGCTTTTTTATCTGTGCTTCAACTTATAATCCAGATAGACAATGTCTGTGTGAACCTGTAGTCGCATAACAGTGGGAGATGTACAAACATGTGGATAACCTAAAGTGCCTTCAAAAATTTCCACGTTTGGAGTTGGCCATACTTTTGTTCGTCTCTATGGAGACTCGTCATACAATTTTACGAAAAGATGCCCACTTGTACTCCTATTGTTTAGCAGCAGTTAACTTTGCTGTTTATTTATATTCAATGTAAGTAATAAGTAAAGACAGACCATGTTTCTTGCTGCTTCAAGACATGAACAACTTCAAACGTGAGAGTTTTTGAACACACTTTATTACTGATTTTTTTTGTAACTGTTTAAACTAAAAGTATTTATATGTATGCAAGGTGTTTCCTACGTACATTTCAAAATTTAAGGATGTGATTTCCATTAATATATTAAGAAAAAATGTTCCTATGAACAATACAAATACATATTAAGGAGGCTCTGGCCAAAAACGAAACCTAATACAAATTCTTAAGCTTTTGACATTTATTTTGTTTACAATAATAACTGCTTGAAGTTGAGTGCTTCTTCTGATTACTTAGCGATTTTAATTACCGTTATTATAATTGTTGTTAAAACAAAATAAATGTTAAAAGTGTGAGAATTTGTATTAGGTTCTGTCTTTGGTCATAGCTTCCTTAATATGTATTTGCGGTCAAATGTTTAAAGGAACATCTTTTTTTAATATTAATGGAAATTTTGAGACGCATTTAGGAAACACTCTGTAGAATAAATACGTAGGTACAAGTAGTTTTGTATTTACGTGGTTAATATATAAAGATTTCTGTTCTTGTTACTTCTTGAATTATATTGGATATTAACTAACAAGTAGATTCATGAAAATAGATTGTCTTTCTTCCAATCCAGTAATCCGGACGAATCGCTACTCCGGATGTTTTTAATTGTTCGAATTAAAGAGGTTGCACTGTATCTATGTATGTTTCGCTGTGTGTTGTAATTAAAGAAGCTGTCAAATGATAAATAATTTATTATTTATCGTGAAGAAGCTGTCAACGTAAAATGAAACGCCGATATTTTAAAGATTTTTTAAAGAATCTCCTAAAAAAAATTATTCTAAATTTATCTGTAATTGCAATACAATTTGTTACCTTTTAAAATTATGCGTCTGTACAGATTTTCTCAAGATTAAAAGTGATGTTGGTGCGAGTCAAAATTTAAAATCAAATGAATCAATTAATTTTTTTTGTAATTTTATAAATTTATTTTTGTTTTAAATTCTATTGAATTTTACCAAATAAAAACGCAATAAATTTAATAAAATATTTGTTTTCATAATGTCCAGAATAAAAAAAATTGTCAAATAAGAAGATCAATAATTAAAATAATCTAAAGATTTTTATTTTAACAAAGTCAATCATTTCAATTTTTTTAATATTTTGCTATAAATTGTTTTAAATTTAAATAAATATTTTCATGTAATAATTAAAAATTTTCTACTTATTTAAATTTGTAAAAAGAGGACATAAAGTACCAGTATTATTTAAAAACCGTACTTCCTTAATTAAAGGACTTGAAATTGAACGAAGGAAAAAAAACGTACAGAAAAACTAACCTTCATCGTATTGGAACGGTTCGGCCAAACGAAAAGAAAATGAACGTTGTCGAAATTATAGCGAGTAACGACCTTGCCCGTCCTTGCACCACTCACACCAAAGACGTCGATTTAACAACTAGCTGAAGATCAGCAGCGAAAGAACTACCGCAGAAGAAGACACGGCACTCTTACTACCATACGCCAACTATATCGTCAATTCGTGTTCTTCAGATTTATAACACGGTGCTTCTCATTTAGCGGGGGAAGAAGAAGCCTCCACGAAGACTCCTTCAAGTTCCTTCCGTTCGCGGTGGGGGATCTCTTATCGTTGGGGCAATTTTTTGCACGAGATTCTAATTCACGAACCGCAAAGACAAAAGCCCCTGGTAACAGTAACTCGATGCGACCCGTAATAATAAAATTAGTTTCTGCGAAATATGTGATTACGGTCCTGACGTTTGTGTTATTTTTATCTAGGTATCTATTAACAGTTTCGAAGTTAAGTACCAGTTAAAACTGTCCGACCTGAGCAATCTAATTTATGTCAGTCTGTGAGGCACTAGTTTTTATTGTCTCGTTTTCTCAGTTCGTAAAGAGCCCATCACTTTTCTTTTCCTTTTTTTTTCGCAGCACTTCGGTTGAATCAGGAATTTCACCAAGCTACAGGAAATCCCGCGTTTGACTTTCAGACGTGGGGAATTTTTGCTTTCCACGTAGAGCCCGAGATTTGGAATACCAATGCGTGTGTCAAAAATGATGGTTTATTTACGAGTATATAACTTTATAATCTAAATTGTTTGCAGAAAAAATGTGGTAGTAGGTGAGAAGACAAAATATACCACATGATGATATAGTTGATGAAAGAAAGAAAATCTAATTTATTAAGTTAATAATGACAAAGAGAAAAAATATGAAATTGGAAAAAAAAGTCGAAGATTTAAAGGTAAGAAGAGGCCCTGAACTACATTCGGTTAGTTACAAACCGAATAAAAAGCATAAAAGAATATAAAGTTATGAAGGCAGAAGAGTAAAAGAAGAGAAAGTATTAAACGTACAAATTTATAAAAACAAATTAAATAGGGAGTAGAAAGAGCTTTAGATAAAATAGATAATAAAAGGTAAAGTAATCGCCAGGTGATCCACAGGTTTACATGTTTGCCTTCGGATCGGAAGGGCGTGGGTTTAATTCCCAACCCGGAGGCCGGTTTTTCATTTGCAGATGCAATTCGGATAAGGAAGTAAAGCCATACGATGTTTAGCACGTTAAAAATCCCTAATGGGGTGGAATTTTCCTAGATTCAGCTAAATTCTAGTAGGGTTGGCCATATGACCATAGTAGTTGGAGCTGAAAGGTACGAGAACTATTTCGCAACCCGATACCTTGCCCATAAAACGAAAAAAAAGAGAGATAAAGTGTTGTTGATCGCGACTGTGAATTTAAGGTAACAATTGTATTTGTTCTAGCAGGAAAGCTGCCTTCCTACAAAAACGAACATAATTGATAAATTCGAAGGTAATATATTATGTAAAAAGGAAAACAAAAGAAAATTACAACAAATTTCATCCCGAAATAAAAATTAAATAAACTAAGGGTCGAGATATCTATGGACAATATAGTTATTACAGTTACCATTGAAATGTATATAAAAATGTCATATAATTTGTAAAACAAAAATCAATATAATAAACAACTACGAACATACTTGGTAGTATTTTTTTGTTTAAAATAAATCGACGAGAAAACCCAACGTATATCCATATCTTCTATATAAGACATTTGACGAATAACTTGATGAATTGTTGATTGATTTTTTATGAATTGTTTCCATGGTAGTTATTTGTTTAATAACTATTAGCCAGTTTATTAAGAGGTGGATATCTCCGCCCTAAATGCAACAAGTATATTTCGGTGACAAGAAAAAGAAATGAGATAACCGGACAAGCTTAAGCGAAATAGTAAAAACCAAACGCAAAGTGATAAAAAGCTAATCATAGTGGCAAATAGGCATCATGGGAAGAATTTGAATAGCGAATGGACGCAAAAGGAAATTGAAATTCTTTTACTGAAATGTTTAAGAAATGAAAAACCAATCGACTAAATTAGAAAAACGACAATAGCAAAAGAAGAAAGAAAAAAGTTGAAAATAATATTTCAAGAATAAAGGAACGAAAAGGTGGATGTTCCAGTAGGAACGAAGGAAATGTAGAAGACAAAATATAAATCATAATGCAATTGAATAACGGAAAAATACCTGGAGACAATCAAGTAATTGTAAAATTGGTAAGAAATTAGTGAATAAAGGTATCGCCTTCCTTATTCAATAAGGTCCAAATGATTTTCGGACTGAACGATTGTAACAATCGTACTTTAGTGTCGTTGGAGAAAAACTTTAGTAAAAGTGAATTAAAAAGATCCTATTTTTCTATCGGTGAATTCCAGAAAAGAACAAGCGGTAGTTTGGGAAAAAACATTACCTATTGTGAGGAGTACAAAGTTGCAAAAGCGAATAGTAAAAAGTAATTTCGTATTTTATCAAATTTTTATAAGAAACATTTAGTAAACTAACCGAAAAAGGAAATAACACTGTAACAGGTTCCTCCGATTTCCGTCAAATGTTTATTGCATTTGTGCAAATTCATTTTGCACCATCTATGAAAATGACATGTCCTAATTTGGATCAAAACATATTATGATTATGATTGGACATATCCACTAAGGACAATAATTCGGTAAATGGACCTTGCCACCTTGCGGGAAAAATGCTTCAAGAAAAAGGGAAAAACATGGACAAAAATAACTGTAGATGGTCAAAGGGAAAAATGGTCATAGATAAACAATGGCCACAGAAAGAAAATGATCACAGAAAAAGCTAATCAGAGATTAGATGATGATTTGATGAAACTGATTACAGATAAAAACAATCGGTTAACCGATTATTAAAGAATAAATAGATTTGGAAAGCTAACCTCGATTTGGATACCTAACTTCCACACGTTTTATAGTGACTTAAGGCACATTTTTCAATATTTATTTATTATCATGGACAATCCTTTAATAATTATTACAGATGAAAGAGGCCATATACAAATAACATGATCGTAAATAAGTAAATCATAAAAATGATTGTAGATAAACAATCATTGCAAATAAAAAATTATCACAGATAAAAAAAAATGATTTTATATAAAAGTGCTTCTTAAAAATGATTGTAGAAATTTCCAAGTCAAATTTGGGTCAAAGCAATTTCGTTAGGGTGGGTCAGGACGATTTAAGAGACAGAAGACCCTTAGAAGTTCGAAATACAAAAACGGTAAAAAAATTTGAGGATTTAGTGATGAAGAACCGACGCCTGAAAGTGTCATCAACTGCCACACTGGTCGGAATATCTGAAGCTTCAGTTTTAAGAATACTGCACTTGGATTGAGGCCTTAGCAAAGTGTCTGTACGTTGGGTTTCTAAGATGTTGATGCCAGAACAGAAGTTATGCCCCAACGCAAAATTTTGCCCCTTTAGAGGCGAACCCAAATCCCAGATACAAAATAAGAATCTATGTCACGGATGCATAATGTTCTCCATCCCCGAAAAAGGCGTGGACACAAAGTTGTGGAGGAAAATTGATGACTACCATTTTTTGGGATAGTGAAGATAGAAGGATAATGGAATATATGCCGAAAGGTTCAACAATTAATGCAGAGGCTTACCAAAGGTACACTTTAAGACTTGAAAAGGGCTCTTGAACAAAAACGATCTCATAAGGTCTGTAAAGAAATTTTTCTTTTGCAACACAATTGCAAGGTGCATAGAGTAAGAAAAGCTAAGGACTAATAAATTGACACCACTGGCTTTATTGAATTGGACCATTCCCCATACAGTCCAGCTCTAGCACCCTCCGATAACTTAAAAAGAATTCAGGAGGAAGGCGATTTTCTTTATAGATCATGATCTAAAAGTTGCTGTAGACAGTTTTCTCCGGAGCTTTTTTTCAAGTGCCTTAGAACAATTGACAAAAAGGCGACGCAAGGTTTGGACTTAAAAAAAAATATACTGAATAGTAAAAATGTTTAAATTATTATATTATAATTTTTTAATTTCCCCTTGTACATTCGATCTAAGACATTTAAAAGCGCCCTATTTTTGCTTTTACACACGATTTCGTGTAGGTCAGTAATTTCATTATTAAATCTGAAAGGCACGCTTTCACGCAAGTTTTATTTATAAATCACAACCGCATCATCTCCTTCCTCAATTTGAACAAATAGGTACATAAATACGACACAATTAGTCGATTTACGATTCGTCTGCCCGGGAGTTCACTGGACCTTCTGGGCAATGAATCCGGCCCACGCTGGACATATTTAACACGATGATGTGAAGATCATTTTCAGCAAGATGCGTAAATACCGGATACCATTAAATCGATACCAGCACGGTGAGCAGTAAATTTTAAGCGCTCCTGTCTCTTTCTTGATGATAACCGGAAAATTACAGTAATTAAATTCAAATCTCTGTTGATAATTGAATTGCAAACAAAAATATCTAGAACAAAAATCAAATCGCTTAATGAATCTTTGACATACCACGTAATCAAATGAACCAAGTGGATTGTTTTTTAGATACTTAAAATTTTTCCTGGAGAGAAAGGACTCTGCATTAAACTGGTTGCTTCAGTGATTTATAAATTCAAGATTAAATGTCGCATGTTTTGTGTTACGTAAGTATGATTTATTATGATTAATTGAAGACTCGTGAACTAATGGATTACTTATGTATGTTCGGATTATCTAAAATGGTTACAATATGACCATCACAGTACTAGAGACGCCCACAGGCAGAGTTGTAGTGTTCCGTTGGATTAACAGTAATTTCTCGGTTTTATAAACATTAATGTTTGTTCTGAATGTTTTAAATTTAAAATTTTTTTACGAAATTAACAATCATTTCTAGATTCGTAAATAAATCGATTGATATACGCTATAAACTTATGGAGACGGAGATAAATTAAAACAGTGTACAATGTGGGTCCCCAATTATTGCATCAAATGCAAAAAAAACTATAGATAATAAAAAAATCACAAACAATCAAATTTATAAGAGGTAGGTACCTGTTGGGTTTTGAAAATGTTAAACGATGGTTACCAACATGTCAGAATCATCACGAAAATCCTTATCATTCACTTAAATTTCAAAATGGGTCAGATACATAACGTTTCGTCTTTGTTAGAGGAAAACATCTTGGAGTTCTATTTTTGTTACTATTCAAAACCTTCACAATTTATAACAATCACTTCTCACAATTAGGATTCTCTTACTTCTTCATGTAATTACTTTCCATTTATTTATGTAATGTAATTTTGTTGTTGTGTTTAAGTCGTCAATTATGTCAATTAGTGAATAACAGAGATGTTGGAAAGGTAGGATGAAATCGCAAATAATGAATTTACTAAAAATCTGCTTTCAATGAAAACGAAAGTTACTAGAGAACAACGTTGTTATATGAAACACACAAGAGGGTTACACATGGAAGTTGTAGTGCACTAAAAAAATTTACGTTGTAAAAATATAATCAAAGATACAGGTGCCCCACAAAAGGGCGTCACCAGAAATATTGATTTTCTTTTCTTTTATTGTTATTATTATTTTATTTAGAATATAGAAAGTAAAAATAAATCCATTAAACAAATTAACTTATTAGGATTATAAATTATTCTTTTTGCGTTCGATATACCTATGAGTTCAGAAAAACACGACTTTCTCCACTGTTTCGTATGGGAAAGTAAAGTTTAAATTTGGTTATGATTTTCGTGGGCATTTCACTAATAACCCAAACTTTTACGCTCACATATTCTCAAGGATAATTACGAGACGCGGGCGTTTCATACATACCTACATCAATTTGAGCATCGAAACGAAACGATAACCTACTTACTCAAATTCAATCGGAAAGCGATACACTTTCAGCGTCGCAAGCTCGTTTTTCTCTCGGCCTTTTTTTTCCAACGACTTCAACGATCACAATAATTTCAGTAATCACCGGTGATTTTAAGCGCTGTACCGTACGACGTGATTATACTTTTCGGGGAATATAATTGTGGCTCGTAACACCTCCTAAATGCCAGGCCTGCGATAAAAAATGAGCTAGTTAACATTCACAATACCTTTTACGGCGAAATTATGTTTTAAGTTCGTGTCCGTTTTTTTCTTCCGTCATTACACGTCGGACGTCGAAATTAAGATAAATGCAGTTTTGGACGAGCTTTCTTATCAACTTTTCTTTAATTACATATGGATATTTTTGTAGGTGATTGCTTACTAAGTGCATTTAAATTCTTCCTACAATGACATCAGAAATTATTTCAACTCACGTGATCATTTGAAATAAGGTTTTGCTTTCTTAAAAGTGGCAACACTGAGAAAACTGAGGTCGCTGTTTCAAATTGGTGTACCTTTGTCATTGACGTTCGTGGCTGTAGGCATTCTGTTGTGTTTAACCAAGCATCCTCGGATGCTGATGTCAATTACGATGCATTTGTAAGTCGCAGGCATTACATCCTCCAACGATTTCACAAAACACCGCATTGTTACCAACAGTACGCTATGTGTTGCCTCTATGGCGCTGGCGGATCACGTGAGTTGGAATCATTTCTGATGTCCCTGTATATATTAAGCTGTATAGTGTTTTCCTTTTGATCGATGCTAATTGGGAAACATTTCAACACAACTGAGAACGAACTGCCACTCAAATCAGAGAAAGATTTCGGGGAAGCTCTTGAGCATTTTACTATGTCACTGGTACGGACTGCTTGGAAAGAAAAATCAGCAGTTATAAAACAGGGCTTAGGAATTTTTGTCCTAGTTTTTTTAAAGAATCGAGTCGAAGAAAAAATAATATTTAGGAAGCACTGGCAACTCGCTCCGGAGAGTTGTTAGCAAAATTAAATTCCACAAATTATCAAATTTCCTATTAGTATACAAGGAAACTGGATTCAAGGTGATGAAGAGAAAGTTGTTGTTATTATGCGTCTTCAAGGAAGTTTCTCCTGAGAACGAAAACAAAATCATTAACTTCTAGCTGCCCCATACCAAATGGATGTTCTAAAACGAAAGAAATAAGATTAGCAATTGCAAATAACCTAAAACCCAGGAAAGCTTCTAGATACCACTTAGGCCCAGTTTTACAATCGTGTAATAAGGACAGAATAACTGTTCGCCGAATGTTTAACGTTTTAATGTTTCTGGTAGTCTATTCCGGTACTCTCCGTCTCTCATTGCTTTTCCACATTACAGTTCTAAGCATATCAGTTGCTTAGTCCTTCCATTTGTTTTTCTCGCTGATCTTTTGCTGCATGATTTCTCTCAGTATATTGGTTACATGATTCCATTTTTCTTGGCTCTGTAGAATGATTTCGGCGATGTTTTCTGCAGAAATGATTGTGCCGTAGTTTCTGTTCGTCTTTTCTCTTATGTTGTTCCATTTCACATAGCCGAAAACTGTGTGCTCCGCCGTATCAATTTCTTGGTAATACCAGCATACATCGGTTTCTAGTTTCCCGATTCGGTGTAGGTACCTGGCGAATACCCCATGCCCCGTCATGGCTTGGGTTACGTAATTTTCAACCTCGCCGAACTTTCTACTGCACAGGTCTATGTTAAGGGTTTCGGTCCATCACGTTACATGTTGCCATTTTTCTATGAGGGTTTCTCGGGCCTCTTCAGTGTCTGCTTTACCTGTTAGGTATTTTTGTCTCCTCTCCTGTGCCTTTAGCTTAATTGGTGGGATAGCTGGAACTCGACAAGACCCTCGTAATGTTTATTTATTTTAGTGCTGGGCTTGGTGCCATATCGGCATCGCGTTAAGATGGTGGAAATGACGACCCGTGCTAGGACTTTCCTCTTTTTAGATCGAGGACCTCCGATGTTTGGCATGACCCTGGAGAGCCCCATTAAGGCCTTGCTAGCTTTCTCACATGTTTTCTTAAAGTAGGTGGTTTCTGTCGAAGTATACGCCCAGATACTATTTATTTATTTATTTATATTTATTTCGAGTTTGCTAGTTACTGTGGCCTCTTCAAACTCAATTGTCAGCAACCGGAGTCTCCTCGGCCCTGCCAAGATAATCAGTTCAGTTTTGCTAGTGGCTAATTCTAGGACGTGCTCTATTAGCCAGCTTTTGGTCTTGAAAATGGCGTATTTTACTCTTTCCTCTAATAGTGCAGCAGTTTTGGCAGGGATGATAATCGCCAGGTCGTTTGCGTAGGCAATGGGAGTAATCCCCTGACCCATCTGCACCTACATTAGGTTGTTGTACAGGACGTTCCACAGGGTCGGGCCTAGGAAAGAGCCCTGCGGGACGCCGCACGTCATAGCTTTCTCTGCACCCGCGGGGGTAATTATAGTCCTTTCGTCCATGTAGGATTGGAGGATTTTGATCAGTAGCTGCTGTCTCCCGCCTCATTGAGAGCCTCTACAATTTTCGGCCAAGAGGCCGAGTTGAAGGCATTTTATTAAATCTAGCGCTAGCATTAGGTAGAAATGTCTGTGTTTGCATGTAACTTTTTTTGTGTCCATGACAATGTTTGATACTTTGCTCAGTGTGTCTGTTGTCAACCTTCCCGACCTAAAGCCGTATTGGTGGTCGCTGCTTGACGAGCGATTCCAAAAGTTTGGACGCTACGTCCAGGAAGCAGATGGGTCTGTATGACGGTTCGTCTTCAGGAATTTTTTAGACTTTTCCACCAGCACTAGTGTTGCTTTCTTCCAGATCTTCGGGAAGCGACCCTCAATCAGGCAGCCATTCATCACCTGTAAGAATTCTTTCTTGTTTGCCATTGCAGCAGATTTTACTACTCCCGGTGGTATATTGTCCGATCCCGTAGATTTCCTGTTTTTAATCTTGATTACAGCTGCTTCCAATTCAGCAGACGAAAACTTTCCGCTTCGGTTTCCACTTCAGGCTTCGTAGGAACAACCGCTCCATTTGTTTGGCTAGTTCTGTGGCATCAGCCTTAGTTTTTTGGTCGCAATTTGGTAATCCTGGCCCCAAGGGTCATTGTCCAACTCTTTACACAATTCAGACTACAGTATCGCATTTTACTTCCTTATGGCCTTCTTCAGTTCTTTCTTCGATTCCTTGTTGCGGAGTAGCTACACAATATCAATTAGACGACATCATGTAAGAAGACGAGGACGTTGTAGAAGCCATCAAAATATTAACCAAGTGATTTCAAAAGGGATTACAAGTTCTTTCAATAAAATCGCAAATTGTTCAAGATTATCAATTCCAGGTGGCAAGTTCTATTAAGATTATTGAAACCTGAATCAAGATTATATTTCTATGATGAAGAGAATAGAGCAACAATACGTAAATTATCTAATGCAGTGCTAGTGTTCATTCTATCACATCTTCATGAATGTTAGACGTCTATATGTATTGAGTAGTTTAAGAAAATTCACAACGATCATGAAGATTAGACTTGGTATTGTCAAAAGAACATCGAGAACTGGTCAATCCTTTCTCCGATCCTTTTCTTCTTTTTCTATGTAAATTCTAAGATTTCCGTTATCGTGACATCATTTTTTTATAATAATAAAATAAATAAATTATTTCTTTCTATCTTAACATTTCTCACAGGATCTTTTTCGAATAACAAATGTTCTCTATTAATTTTTCAAATAATTTTTGGTGAATCTTTATTAACATTTATTAATGAATCATCAATAATTATGCCCGACACGTTTTGTGATATACCTGCATGCAAGGAGTTGTCGCTTAGCAATTAAGTCTAGAAAGTAGCTTTATATTTCAGTATTAACCTACTGTGGTTATCCGTTAAAATTCTAATTTATTTGATTCCTCATCACACAATCGTTAAATATAAAAAATTGAGGCTTTCTCTAGAAGTAAGTCCCGAATTAATAATAATAAAAAAAAATATAGACGGAGAGAAGTATAGATTACATTGACTGTTAAAGTTTGATCTGTACTTTCTCATACATCCATGAGAAAATAAAAACCAACGTTATGGCCTATTAATTAGTGATGTATTCCTCGGTGATTATTAACGTAGCACGACTCACAATCAGATATCAGGGTTAGTTATAAATAAAAATAATTCACGCATTACGTTCAACAACCAAAAAAATTTATTTCCTAATCGGTTCGTTTAAGCCGGACAACGGCTCCTCTTACAGAAATTTCACACCCAACATACACGCTCAAGTACGTTCGAGTTATGCCATAAGCCGAATAAAAGCTCGTTCTTCACTTTCGCGTTTGTGCGTGCCATATTTCATCGGACGGATAACGGACCTGTTGTTATTTAACGTGGAGCGTCCTTTGCGTGCGAATTCAAAATCCTGCAAGTTATTACGTCATTCGATTAGAATTCCAGTTTGCGATTTACATAAATAATCGTCACAAGAGCGAAAATTTATGCGCCCGAGGTGATTTGTATGCACAGAATAAACTTAATACATTTTTTTTTATTTGAACAGCAAACGAGCACCTGATAAACGTTCCTGTGTTATACGTCTCACATTTTTAATTCGGGTTTCTGCAACGTTTGCAAATCAAAATGCGTGATTAGAAAACATATTCTAACAATAAGTGTAAGAAAGGATTCTCAAAATTTAAAGTCTCACAGAGGAGCACAGAAGTATACCAACAATGTGTGAAATGGAGGTTCTTAAAAGGTTAAAAAATAGATTAAGGAATTGGTAAACAAATGGTAAAGACTATTTAACAGGAAGAAATACAACAAAATGGACGAAGATAGAACAAAAATAGAACAACTTTATTAAAGGGAGTCAAATCCAAACTCAATTCCTCTACACTGAAAGGTTACATCTAATTAACATAACCGTTAAAGATGATGTGATAACCTAAATTTTACTTGAAAATTATCATCCTGCACATCTTCACATAACACAACATTACTTGCTTAAGCCACACGCAGTGAAACAAACGAGAATAGCCTGCATAAATTAATTCTCGTTCACTTCGCACACGATTATCGCAGGAGTTATCAAAAAAACGAAACGAAAACGCTCGTGAATATCATCACGCAGAGAGCGAACAGATCTTTATCACGCGAGACTTCTGTGCTTCTTAATGAAGGCCAGGAAGCTGCAATTAATGGGCACGTCTTCCGTGCATCCGGAATTCCGGCGAGCTGGCGGGTTTATGTTGTGTGAAGCGATTTGTTCTCAAAAATGAATCAATTACCAAAAACAGCCGGTTCTTTTTTATTCAGCTGCGCTTCACGCTCTCTTAAATCCGCTGGCATGCGCTCGCCGCAAATTAATGCTGTCTCGTTAACCGTTTGCTGTCAGTAATACTTTTGAAATTGGTTGGCGAGCGGGCGCAAAAAATTTCAATTATCCTAATTGATCGTAACAGATATTTCATGAAAAAGAGGAGTTCTTCGATTCTGCAAAGTAGTTGACTCCTTTGCAGCAATGATGATTATCCTCTACATAATATTCAATTTATAAATTGCTGATGTAAAATGTTTCTTGCACGTGTTTTCATAACTACCTGAACACATTGCGCAAAGAAAAAATTCTTTATTATAAACCTCAAATCTATGTTATTTTTATTTTCTTAACGTATTTGCTGGAATTAAAGTAATTTTCGTTTATAATCCTAAAAATACAGCAAGTGGTTGTAATTTACTTGATTAAATTTTCTTTCACTTAATAGATTGTTTATAAAAAAAATCAATGATTTGACTGCACGTCAATTTTGCAGACAATAAAATAACTGCAACTTGCGACGATAATGAATGTGATGTGAACAATTGAATGTGAATTTAATTCTTTTTGTATTGTATAAACACTTTGCAATACACTGTGTAATCGAATAAGTTTTATTTACTCTAACCACTATTGATTCGCAAGAAAGAAAGTGAAGTTATGACATACGTATGGGCAAAGGTCAATAATAATTCCGAAAAAAATCTACTTTTACTTTTTACAAAAACATCTGAGAAGCACTGGATATGATTTAAGTGCCCCTGCTGAGCGAAGTTTACTACTACGTGCAATAAATCATAGCAGTAAACCCGCTGATGTAATACAATTGAGTTGAGGCAAGTCACTTATGTCTTTCGTACCTAAGCAATACAAAAATAATTTTTTATAGATATTGTGACGATTCCTTACTTCTTGGCGCCAGTCAGTCTCATTCGTCACAGCCGGCGCGCCATAGTCTAGAAGCTTCTGGCGCTTCGAGATAATGCCGGCGGTGGAATAAACACCAGACATTCTAGAACCCCGAGAAGCTTCGCGTCAATCAGGCCGGGTTATAAAAAACAAACCGACCGGGGATGAGTTAGTTCGCTTTAGAAATTTAAAACTGTTCATTCGGCTATTGAGGTAAATTAGTGTTAATATAACTTTGTAAATAAATTAGGTTTTATTAATGCTTTAAATAAATTAGTTTATTAAGTATATTTGTTTCAAAACAAAAATTAATCGAATTCTAAAAACGTAACAATATTTAAGTAATAGAGATGCAGATTTTTCACAAAATATTTCTTACATAATATTAATTTATTTCCTTAATTAATTAATTTAAGGAATTAAATGAAAGCAGTGATCTTGAATCATACCTAACAATAAGTTAAAAAGTAGATGAATAGAGGTCACATACTAAAAGTAGTATTGGAAAAAAAAACACGCCGATGATACTCATCATCCCCTAATTTATGATTTTATTACTTTATTACGTTCAGACTACACAGACAAAATTCCTAAAGATCATACAAATAAACAAGTATTCATTCAAAGATATAAATAAATGCATTGATTCTATTTAATGCATTTTCTTTTCTGAGCTCTGCAGGTTACTCAGTGGTGTAATGCAAACTAACTAATAATGACATTCATTTATTTTTTCAATTATATAACAAATTAAATTAGATACTGGTTATTTGTTTTCAAAGTATCGAATATCAAGATGTAATTATTGTTAATTTATCTAATGAAGCAGATGGTCGAAGATTACAATATTTTGCTTTATTGGTGTAAATTGCTACACTTTTATGAGCATCAGCTATAAGTCTATTAACAATACGTAAAAATTGAGTAATTAATCAATTCAGTAATCAACGCGAGTGGATTTTTTGAATTTTCTTCCGTTATCGAATTGCTAAATGTTATGCTTATTGTTTTCCGTAGACGCACGTACATATATCTCACGAAAGAGCAGACGCTTTCAAACAAAAGACGAAGAGCACTTGTGAAAGGTCAGCTTTTATTTTTGAGGTAGACTATTGATATTCTCTTTATGTGGTGAAGAAGTTATAGTATTAATAAGTGAAATTTACTCGATTACACCCTGTATATTTTTCGAATTTTCTTCCTGTATATTTTAGTGATTTTTTAATATGTATTTACAAGAAATTACCAATATACGGGGTCATTCACGTTGACTGGTATTTTAGATGTTTGTGATAACTACGTATAACAGAAGCCTGAAAAAATTAGATATAAGATAATCTAAGGTGAACTTTTAGATAAACAAAATCAAGCAATGCGCACTTCCTGTTGTAGCGAAAGTCCATATTAACTTTTAAATTTTAAATGCAATACCATGTATGTATATTATTGCATTTTTAGATTCTTTTTAATTTTAGATCGTTTATATCCAATCACTTTGGAATTAAAAATCTACAAAGAAAATATTTATTATTATTAGGATTAGAAATTAGGTTTGCATAATAATAACAACAAATGAGCAAATATATTAAACATATTTATGACAAGGACAATAGAATAACAAGGCAGCAAAATCTGGTTTGCATGTTTCCATTTTTTGTTGACGCAGTCTTTGCTATATTTACTCCTATATGCAGGGTGTGGGTGTACTTTACCCACTTATAAATCGCATCAATACAAACACAAAATTTTTTATAAACGTAGGTCCGCAACCGTCTCTAGATTTTTCAGTTTTTAAAATGAAACTTGTTTACGTGCGGTGGGTGTTGAATTTTGGTAGTGATAATCAGACTTCGGACATTTCGGAACGTTGCACAGTGGGCGGAATCGCGAATCTGGCCGGACAAAATTATTTTTTATTTTTAAAACTTATTTTCTTCATGTTATATTGCTTTTTGTGTGCGAAAATCTCAAAACTGAGACTTTTTAGCATGCCATTATCAAGTATTATATTTATAAGATTTCTATTACTCGTGAAACGTCTTATGAATACTAAAACCAATTTAATATGTTTGTACTTCCACATTCTTCTAGATATACTCGTAGTTTATGTATAACAAAGTCTGAGAACGATATTTCCTTCGTCCAATCTCCTCTTAGTAATTCATATAATTCCCTGTCCGTATTCTTTCATTCAACGTACCTTAGGCACAAAAAAGATCATAATTTTATTTCCGCACATTTCCGCACTTAGAGACAAGAAAGAATTTGAATTTTATTGGTTTCTACATAACACAGTACAAAAAAGAAAGTGCTATCTTGTGCTTTGTTAGTTATAGAGCTGTTCAAACATCAAATTATATTTTGAAATTCTGATAGCTAATAAAATTACATTTTTAAGCTAAAATTACGATTTTTGAGATTTTAAGCGTTGATACTCACCTGTAGAATCATCACTCATTCTGAAAAAAAATGAATATCGCAACCTAATCCAAAACACAGCACTTTTATTCACACTTGAAAAGCGCGTATTTCCGAGGGCAACTTTAACTGTTTTTCGAAGTGCGGACTTAATAGGGTTATCAATATACTTTATAAGTAGAGAAGGGGCCCGGAATGTACACATTAATCATCCTCCGACATTTGGCAACAATATTAGAACAATAAATTAGAAATATTTCTTACTTCATTTTTCGAATTTTGTCCGTCTAGATTCGCGATTTCGCCCACTGTGCGTTGCCATGGTTACGCCATACGAGGATCAATGAAAAGTGCCCATTCGTTACGTAGCCATGGCAACGCTCCGAAATGTCCGAAGTCTGGTGATAACGTGCGTTATGAGATTGGTTTCACTATTACGCAGATGAGTAGGCCTAGAGTGGAAGGAAGGCACGTAGAACAGCTACTGTAAATGATTTTAATCAAGATTTTTTTTTTAATAACATCACTATTAGTATAAATTATTATTGAAGTAGAATTTATTTTTTATAGAATCGGAAACGGATGATTTTTGGACCTATGCTTATTAAGAGTTTTGTGTTTGTATTGATGAGATCTATAACTGAGTAAAATATCCGAACACCCTGTATTTCCCTCTTTGTCTTCACCACCATGCAAATTGCTGTGGAACACAAATCAGTCTCCAACTTGTATGTTATGTGTGGATTGTGGTATTATACAAGATAATAAACGAAGCAAATGTTTGATTTGTTTGAAACGTGTATTAATATACAGAGATGACCAAATAAATTAAATTAAATTCCTTAAATTTAACATCTTGAATATTTTTGAATAAGTATTATTGTTTAAAAGTTTTACAAACAATGTCCACAAAGCCATAATTAACGGTAATTAAAATTCTCTGTTCTTATTTAAGAGTGGTGCTTAATATAAATATAAACTCATATTTTTACAGAAATCGTAGTATTTTATTTGTGCTTAACGAAAAGTATCGTGGAGGATTCTTGAAAAGTTTTAAACAACACTATTGACTGTATGTACACTTATGCGTAATAAAATTAAGCACACTGAAATGTTACAGTTTAAAGCGGACGTCAAAATAAAATATGAGGCAGAGTCAAATGAAAACCTTAAAAGTTGCCCTAAAAACTATAGTTAACGAAAACTTGATTTATACGATGACAGAAATGTTGTTTTTGAAATGTTTAAACTATAAAATAATTACTGTGCTTAACTTTATTTGACAGAAGTATACATACAATATACATTTGAATGAATTTAAATTATTAAAAAAAAAAACAATTTTAAATGTGAGCTGTCGTCTATAATTGTATACCAAGTTGCATTCAAATACTTGGATCGTAAAAGAATAAAAGTGACTCAAGGAAATCACTGTAAAACAAATTTAACAACGGAAGAAGTATATCCTCTGAGAAACTCTTGTTAAATAAAAAACATATCGTGAGAATCGGAAATGCTATGTAAAAATGTGTTAAAATAGCTTATTTATTGGACGAACAAATTTGGGTTATGAAATGTTAGTTATATTTAATTTGAACGTACTAAAATGTGTAATTAAAATGAAATGTATAATAAAATAAAATTGAAGTTGTAGAATATTTTTATTTCTCGCTCATATCAAGGTCGACACAAAAGATTACATGTTACGGTAATACACCATTATCAAATCTGTAACATCGTCTCAAAAGCAGTTTAACTTGCTTTTGAAACGATGTTATAGATTTGATAATGATGTATGTCATCTTTTGTATTTACCTTGAGATGACTGAAAAATATAAAGCATTCATAGTGACGTAGCCAAAAAAAACTTAAATAAACTTTAATAATAATTATACCAATAACAGTTGTGTAAAAGTTGTTGACCTTTTACCCCCTTCTGGTTCAGTAACTTCAAAAACTTTTCTTTCTCTTTCCTTTTTCCGTGGAAGTCAGAATACATGAAGAATGGAATCTTTCTCAAGGTATGATTCGAATCAAACCTACTTTTACTTTAAAGAATGCTACACTGAAGACCTTACAATTATGTTTTTTATTTCTTAATTGTCATATATTTTTAATTTTTCTTCTCACCCTATTCCTCAAGGGTGAAGAATTAAGTGCTTACGCTTATGATTTATTTTGCTTCTCTTTAATTTCTCATATCTTCATGTGATATGCACTTGTTTGTTTGTACTAGGCTCACATTCATTCAATTTATTTATTACCTTGTCCTTTCTTATTTCTTCTTCTATAAATTATCTTCTGTTTCCATTTTTTTTCTTGTCGTGTCTTCTAGGGGTATTTTTTTATATGTATATTGAATAAGTTGTATGTTTTTTTAAAAATTTTATTGTTACGGATTCTATTTTACTAAGTACATATTTTCCTTTTGAAAATTTACCTTTACCTGTTACCTTTCTAAGCTGCTTTATTTTTTCCTTTCCCGGTTTTTCAGAATTATAACTCTAGAAAAATCGCCCTTATTCGTGTATTTTCTAAGAGTTTCAATTTTTTTTTATAGAATTTTATCTACGTGTGTACATCATTTTATTTGCAGAAATACTAACTCGTGTCTAAATAAAAACCTGGTCAAGTAGGCTACATTTATAATTCTGCTATGTAAACGCAATGGATAAATTCTCGATCACAACCCACTTAACCAGGTTATTATTTAGACGCTCGTTAGATTCCTGACATGAATCTTGCCTGAGTTTCGGTTGTAATTTTCTAGTTATTCTCAAGAAACAATTAGAATCTTTAATCGATACTGGAGAGTAGGCTTTAACGAGGATTCTCTAACCCATTTTTGCCAGACTTCTATTTTTTTAAATTGTTGTTTACTAAATGCAATATTTATTAAAGCAGGTAATTAAAGCATAATATCATTTAATATATTGTTACATTCCGTGAAGTAAATTCTATTTTTAGACTGGTCGCGCCACCTATGATGCAGACAGTATTTTAGTGTATTCCAGACTCGCACCGAATGGTGATAGAATTTACTGGAATGTTCTATGTTTGTTCGCCGCTATTCTAGAATAGCGTGAGTTGCAATATAAGCTCGAGGCAGCGGGATATTTGAATCAGTTTTATTTAGAAAGCGACGTGTGCACTGTGTAGCAAGCGAATTAGTACAACGATTAAGTTATTTGTTGGACAAGTGTGCAGCTCGATATTATTTATGCTTTTATTGTGTTATATGATCGTAGACATTAAAATATTTTTTTAAATAAACAACGATTATAATTTGTGAACCCCGAGTCGTAACAATATCAATATTTATAATATGGGGACGATAATAGGGCATCATACTTTCGCCTATATTCAGATGTTCAATAGTAGCATTTTCGATTAATCTGCACGGTTGCATTCAGATTTTAGTAGTCACTTCAAAATTGCAATCTATTGCAATCTATCTGGCCTAGGTAGTAGACTAAGAAGCTGCATACTTCTTCATCAAAAAATAACTCGAAACAGCCAGTAAGACCTGAAGATATCGGTCTCGGAATTTTTTGGGTAACGAAAGGTCCAAATGTTCGACTCAGATCAATTTTGGAACATTTCATTTAACTAGCAGAACTAGGTTCCTGGATTGCCCTGGCTGTAACGATGAACTTTGAACTAGTTGAACTAGTGGTGCGTGTAGTTTCTTTCAGAGATGAGCAAGAGGTATTTCGTAATCATCGTTATAGTTGCACCTGAGACTGACGTCCACTCAAATTGAAATTCCATCTTCGTTAGCACTGTTCTTCACCCTCAGCACCATCATTTGGTGGAGTTATATATTATACATCAATGTTGTCCACATCGTTCCAAAAGCCATTATTTTCTATTATTGTTGTCAACTCTTCTGTTGTCCATGCCTTAAAAATATTTGTTTTTGACCAAGTATGAATTTGGTATGCACCTTTAGACCCGGTGTTCCATTACCGGAACAAGCAACTTTTATGCGAAATAAAAAAATTACAAATTTATTAGAATATTGCATTTAGTAATACCTAATAAATTTGGATGCATTTACGATCAGAATGGTACCATACACTCTACAATATACGAAATATGTTAGTAGTATTTACTTATCTTTTGCAAGATATTTTTATCACATCTGACAGTATAGAACAAGACAACAAAAGTCACAAACCAAATTAGCAAATTCAACGAACTTTGCGTTAAAAGAAACCGACAAGTGTGGCAACAACTCATATGAGACAGACTGACAATTTGTTTTAAATCTGAAAATATACGTTACGTTCCAGTTTTGGAAACTGGGGTTTAAACATTCTGGCTAGAAAATCATGGTCGAAAGTTAGACAAAATTCTTTCCATGAAACTGTATTCGAAAACTCCCAGGTTTGGAGTTGGCTATGCCTTGAGATAGCAAAAGATACGGTATGTGTTTATTTATAATAAAATATCAATTAAAGTAAGTGAGACAGACTAGTTGTTTATGACTACAGCATCGACATACGCCAACATCAAACGGAAGAGTTCTTGAATGCATGATATTTCTGTAACTATTTCTCTCCAAATCGTATTCTATTGAAACTAAACAATCTTTCTTCTTACTTACTTATTAATTACATTCGTTTATCGAGCCAGCGACAACTCCAAACGTGGGAGTTCTTGAATGCATGATATTTCTGTAAACATTTCTTTCCAAATCATTTTATATTTTAAAGTAAACAATCTTTCTTCTTAAATGTGGGAGATTTCCTAATGGAATTTTTTCATATCTGATATCAAGATCAATCACAAACTACATAATTCGTTCATTTCAAGCCTCTCAGAAAAAATAAACAAAAAATAATTTTCCTTCTTCTAAACAAATTGTGTTTAATACTTGCGATTTTCTTTCTGTTCGTGTACCTATGTGCTCGAAAACAAAAAAAAATCAAACGCTTCACATTGCAAAAGATTTCAGATTTGTATTTGTTTCATGCAAATGAAATCACTTTCGTGGCCAGGTCGGTCGTCACGTTTCACACGTGAAGCTCCGTATTTGTGTTAATTAATAATCGCCATCCGTAATTAACGAGGCATTCATAATATTCCTCGATGCGTTTGAGCAGTAAAAATAGTAAATTAGCCGGTTTTATTTGTTCGCGTTGTATCGTCACGTTTTGCTTTCTTCTTTGGGCTTCGAGATGCACGTAATGTGGTTGCCATCGGAACATCCGAGAGTTTCTCTTTGATGTGAATAATGTACCTGAAAACAATGTAAACACGACAGTTGCTAGCATAGCTGACAGCCGATTAATTATATTACCGGGACGAAGTCGTAAACCCAGAAAACCGTGATATAATTCCAGAATCTGTTTTCTCTGAATCTATCACTTATAGATTTCACACAATTTCCATGATTAATGGATAGTGTAAAAGTATTCACCTTTCTTTTATTTATTAATCTTTTATTAATAGAGTTTGCTCAAAATTTTGTACAGGTATCATAAAAAGGGGCCATAATGCAAGGGCTAACACAATGATACATAGAGTTCGGGATGTAAATGAAAGTGGTCTGCTTCGGTAAACTTTTTTTATGAAAATTTTCGGAGAAATTACGAAGGAAATACAGTCCTGTTTGCTTATAAATTCTATGCGTCATTGGCACCCAGGCGTTCTGTAAAACGATAATAAAACTGACCTGCTCAACATAATGACATGTATTGCTGGGGTCTTTGAGCTCCGATCGTTATGTCATTGCATACCGCGATGTTTATAGCAAGTGTTCGAAACGCCCTCCGTTGAAGTCCATACGGCGACGAAAATTTGCTTGCAGTAAAGACTGCACTGGCAAAAGACGCTTCGCTGATGATAATTCTCTTCTATCAAGTGTTACTCACGTTGCACATGCACACGTGATAGGGATGTAACAAATTTTCTCTCAGAATACAATGCACAGCAGTACGTGGTACGCCAACTTCATGTGTACTGCGCCCTGGATTATTATTATCACACATTCGAAACATATCCGCATATTCCACAAATGAACTTATTAACCTTTGTGATTCACTGAAAGCTTTCGCCTTGCGGCACAATAGAGTTGCACAGGTCAGAGAAGGCAGATGCAGACTTAGTATTAACTTTAGTATATCTCCCAAACGATGTCGTTTTCGTAATCTTGTTAAGAGCTAATATGACCACTTATCCAGTTCTGTCGTATGGCTCCTTTATGGGACGGCCTGTATATTGGGTGATTATTCCATCCTAACTATTTTTACGAGAATATGAAATAGTCGGAAGTTTCCTGAGAAAGGTTTAATACAAAATCCTACTTACAGAATTCAATGACATTATCGAATAAATGAGTACCTATATTAAATGACACTCTTATGTGAAACAAAGTCATCATTCCTGGGTCGATAAATGAGTGTCAGGTTCGATTAGAAAGAAAAGATCCAGCGTCGGGCCTACCACTCAGCTTGTGTTTAATTTTACTTTCTCACATTTGTTATATTTTTTTGTGTAAAAACCAAGTTCTTTATTAGAACATATTCTTCTTCATAGTGATAGATAGGTATATAAATATCATGGGCATGCTATATTTGATTTTCTTTATATGAAGTTACTAGCACCACATAGTTCCACGGAAACCTCTGGTCACAAAAAGATGAGGAACGATTATAATTTTATTTAACTTCACACTCTAGTGCGTCCAAGAAAGAGATCATTTTATTTACTCTCCGGCAACCCAGAAAATGACGTCGAAGCCTTATTGAAATCGCCCATATTTATTATTTTCGACCACAAGCTGACACGAAAACAACAAGAAAACGCTCGCTCCTGCGATGATTACGGTCAGCCGCTTCTTTATTTAGCACCGATTCTTTTTATGCGTTGGAAATATTAAATTATTATCGAGGATTGCCCGCACTGATTTGACGTAATTACAACAAACAATTCAGTGCGTATGAAAACAACGCTTTTTCCGCATACTTCTCGACCGTGACATTTTTACGTGTGCTACTTGGCACATGCGAGCTTAACGCATCAGATTTGTTTACTTAAATAAGGTCATTTGCGCAATGAAAAATAAAAGCAAATTTTAAGTTTATTTACAGTGCTTCAATGATAAATTTTAATTTTAAATTGATTGAAAAACTCATTGAAAAACAAACAAGCAATCGAACGTGGGGTCAATCAAGAAAGTAAACGAGGAAGAATTATTTTGCTTACATAACATTACGTATACATCATGTGCGTAGAGCCAAAAACAAGAGGCAGTGAATCTTGCATCTCGATGAATATATGTTATCGTAATGATTTTCGACGAGAGCTTGATTAATATTTATGATATAACGGTGGGACAAAACAAGAACTGACAAGGTGGAGAGGAAGAGCAGGTTCTTTGTTCAAAGAAACACCAAAAAAATATGCACCAGGACCATTTATGTATGATGGTTTCAATACATCGTTTATTAAGTCTTCTTATTTTATATCTGAATTGGCAAATTAGTAATTCCGTAAAAAGAGCACTGTCATTATATAATCTGTCTTTTTAAGGAGTAGTACACTTATCGAATAAATTATTTGTATTCTTTTTCGGTGCGAGTAATCGTTCAAAGTAATTTCGTTTTTTGTATTTTAAAATTTAATTTCTTTAGTTAAAAGCCGCCAGTTGCTTGTATAGTGATTCATCTTCATTTGTTATGCACGTGAAGGTTAGGGTTCGCTGTTTTACCCAGCATTGATATCTCTATCATTTTAATAGAAATAACATCGCTCACCTTCACTATATCGATAGATCATAAATAATAAATTTATTGGTTAAAAAAAAAACAATATCTTAATATCTAAGTATAAGTTTACTTTTCTTCATTATTTTGTACATACAAACATACATACGTGCGCTAATAGCAATAACAATAATTTAATAGCAGGGAAGATACGATTCGTCTTCCTTGAGCTTTGTCCTGCAATAAATAAATTTGACTATAAAATTTAAATGCAAATTATAAAAAGTGTATGCATTATAATAATTTTGTTTATTTTTGACAGCATACTTTTGTGCTACACTTCATGGTTACAGTCGGTCTTTGTATAAAAGCATAATGAATAGATTTTGTCGGAAGGGAAAAGTAAATTTTGCTTTCTACGAGTATTCCAGCGTGCCTACTCGACGAGTTATAAATTCGTTCGATGTATGCAGAATTTTAATTTCCGTGTCAGCTTTTCGACGTTCGTAGAATTTATAAAACTACAATTTCTTCGGTCAACGATTTTTAAGCGCGCTGGTTGCTTCACTTTCAATATTAGCGAACATTTTTGCTGTACCTAACATTTTTTTTTATTGTAAACTTTCAAACTGAATGTATTTCCTAAATTTTAAGGAAAGTGAAAAATAAAATTACATTGACGCACAGCTTATCGATACGGCGATAATTAATTATCGACTCTAAAGTAAAATGTTTTAAATCAAATATTTCTGGAAATTAATATTTTGATGTTTCCGAAAAAAACAACGACTGAAAGAATCTCGAAATATGCAGTATGGTTTGAGTTACAAAGAAGTATGATTGACAATTTTTTTTTAAATTTTAATTGCATATTTGGGAAGTGAACCCTGCTTGACTTGAAACTAATTTTTAGTATATTTTTGATTGTTTCAAATCAAGGAGGCCCTGATGGTAGATAAAAAGGTATTTTGTATTTAGTTAAAGTAGCTTTTTTATACTAACTGCGGCAAAACGTTGTTAAGAAAAGTTTTTCGCAATGTAAAATTATCGATCCAAAATGCAAAATGCAAAATATCAAAAATAACGGCTTACTTTTATGAAATCATGTCTGCTTATTGTTAGACTTAAGCAGTTTACAAAACGTTTAATTTCAAATTTTATTTATAAAGAAAACATTAAAAAAAAACTATTTATTCAAATAAACCACCTTCTAAATTAGCGCACATTTCAATACGAGATCTTTTGAAAATAAAATTCGCCTACTCAATTTTTTACAAAACATTTTCTAAAATTTCGAGATAAATGTGAATAAAAAAAGAACTGTGATAGTTAGCCCAAAAATGAAAACTGGCTTAGGGGCTCGAAAACAAGCAGACAACTTTATCCAGAGTGACTTTATCTGAAAAATTGAAAAAAAATTTTTTTCCTCTTTGTAACTAAATCCGTGGACATATTATTAATTAACTCAGTCGATCAATCGATTCTGAAATGAAGGACAATCAATGAAAAAGAAAGCTAACTAATAATCGAGCATGACCCTATGAGTGAGAATGAGCTAGCTGCAGTGACAACCACACTGGTTCCTACGGAGCCAATCAAGGGTAAAGTCAAAACCAAAACCTTTTTTAATATAAATTATCCCGTTGACCATTTGTTTGTTTACCCCCCCCCCAAAATCCAACATAACTTCCCCTCCACTACATTAAATTTATCTCAGACCGTTTTCACGGACTCTGAAAAGGAGATCTTAAACTTAGTTTTAAAATTTTCTCCTGATACAACCCTATCCCTTACTGCTCTAAAACAATTGGTTATTCATATGGAAAAAAATAACCCAATGTATAGACACTAAGAGTCAACAGTTCATACACAATGAATTGGCACACATAATTAATAACACACTCACAACCGGAAAAAAACTTAAATAATTCCAAACAGAACTAACCCCTTCAAAAAAACTTTTTGTTTTTTTTTTAAAACAACGGTTTTATTTTATTCAACCACGATCCGTTACAGGTCTACCACTCTACACTAAATAAATTTCTGAAAGACAATTCCAATAATTCGTTTATCAACATCCATAAACTTAAAACAATGAGCCCTCTAAAACCCAGGCTACATGGACTCCCAAAAACTCACAAACCTGATTGCCCCATCAGGCCAGTGCTGTCGTTTATTGGCTCACCAGTTGTCCCTATTTCGAAGTTTTTAACCAGTAGTTTTAAACAACATTTAAATTTAAATACAAAATACAGCTTAGTCAAACCTATGGACCTCATATCTAAATTATAAGATTTAAACCTCTCTGAAAACAAAAAACTAATCTCCTTTGATGTCACAAACCTTTTCACGTCCATCCCCATTTCCGAATCCATTAAAATCGTCAATAACTTATTATCTGCTTCAAACCTAACGGATGCCCACGCCCAATTCTTACAATCCCTCCTAAAAATAGCTCTTCAACAGAAGTTTTTCTCTTTCAACAACAAATTCTACTCGCAAACAGACGGCCTAGCCATGGCAAGTAGCCTCTCTCCTTTGCTAGCGGATCTTTTCATGGATAAACTTGAATCCAGTTTCTTTAACTCCAATGATAAGCACATTGAATACATCAAATTTTATGGAAGATACGTCGACGACATTCGACATAATTTTCGAGGGTCCCACCTCACACATCAATTTCCTTTTGGCTAAATTTAATACCCTTCACCCTAATATCAATTTTACACTAGAAATAGAAAACAATATTTCTATCAAATTTTTAAGACCTCACAATTTACAAATATTTGAATTCTCTCCAATTTAAATTTTTTAGAAAACCCACCTATACATCTAATGTTATGAACTATCATTCTTTCCATCCCTGTGAGCAAAAATTCGCTTCCTTGTGGTCTCTATTTCATAGAACTTTCAGCATCTCCATGAACCTTCGAGACTTTAATGCTGAAATAGGCGCCATAATTCAAATTGCCTACATGAACAACTTCCCCCTTAAACCTATTTTCAATATGTTTAAGCGCATCAAACAAAACAATTAATTAATTAATTTTAGTGAGTCAAAATCAAGTAATAATCCCCCTCAATATGTGGCCATACGATACCATACCATACCATACCATGGGTGACATTTCTATTAAAATCAATAATTTTTTATCATCAATAGGCCTCAATCTGGGAGGTTTTTTTTTTGAAGCGAGCAGTTGATGGTAAATATAGACGCTTGGAAAAGTTAGTATCTTGTACTTCCGGAATAAAGGTTTACAACGGGCTGTTTGAGGAAGTTGGTCTATAGCTCTGATTGCTTTCTTCTAAAGCAGGAAGAGGGTGGAAAAGGCAGGAAAAGGATGCCGTAGGACATTCTTGACTAAAAAAGAGAATAATACGCGCTAATAGCTGCAGTTTTGTTCACAATATGAGCGCATAAATACTTCTAGCCAATTGCATTCCAAGTTCTTCTGTATGGCGCTTCCATGTAAGCCTTGAATCAAGATGGATTCCAAGGTATCTAATGGCTTTTATTTTCGACGGGTCCATTCTTCTTGATGAGGTAAACAAAATTTTATCGGTTTTGTCGTTATTAGAGCAAAGCTCATTGGAGTTGAACCAGTCCGTTAATTTTGTTAACGGGGTTGCAGACATTTCTTCGATTGCATCGAGATACCTATTTCTGTTTAATACCGTGGTATCGTCTGCATACAGAACCGTAAAATTTTCAATGTAAGAAGGAAGGTCGTTCATAAAAAGGATAAAGAAAAGAGGACCCAGAATCGAACCTTGGGCGCGTGACTAGCATCAAAGAGGTTTTAGGCACCGAGATTCCCCACATATTGTTTACGATCGTTCAAGTAGGAAGATATTAGTCTTAAAGCTGTCCCTCTAAAGCCATATTGTTTCATTTTCACAAGAAATAAATCGTAAGGCATACAATCAAAAGCTTTCGTTAAATCAACCAAGAGAGCTTCGTAATGTTCATGCTCTTCCAAGGGTTTAAAATGAAACCGATGACGTTCTGGATTGCTGATGCTGTACATCGATCTTTCCTGAAGCCAAATTGTCTACCATGCAAGTAGGCGAAATGTAGAAGTCTTCTGACGATTGCTTCTTCCACAACTTTAGACAGAGCGGGTAAGATAGATATAGGCGATAATTTGATGCTTCGTCAGGATCACCTTTTTTGTGCACGGGAAAAACTTTTGCAATTTTTAGGTTTTTAGGAAAAATACCGGTAATGAAGCAGGAGTTGACTATTATTGACAAAGGATGTGATATAAATGGTGCTATTTCTTTATTTCTTTGTTGTAGTAATCTTCAGTATGTTTGGGTTTGATCTGAGTGACTATGTTTACAATTTCGTGGGGTGTAGTAGGCCAAGATGGAGTTATTATTTTTCGTAATCTCAGGGATTTTGTGCGGCTGTACTTGGTTAAGACAAATTTTGAGGTTTTCTTTTACAAATACATATATCAAAAAATTTAATTGAATTTTTAAAGAATTACATTTAATGAGATTGCAGGAAGAGTCATGTATAATTTTTAAAGATCTCTGCGAAAGTGTCTAATACAAAAACTGTTCTTATTTAATAATAATTTTTTTTTATAGATTCTCATGTCTTGTAACGATTTTTTAATGAAGACAAAGTAATGTTTAGATAAATTATAATTGACATAAAAATCAGATTTAAAAAAAAATAGATGAAATGTACAGTTTGAAGAATAAATTACAAAAAGATAAATCAACAAACCGATTAACCTTAACGGTACGTTCGCAAAATAATTCCCTCGCCCAAAGCGCAACTCGCAAACAAAAAAAAACAGAAATGCACGTTTAGATATAACATTAAACTGGACAAAACAAAAAACGGAACGAAGATTTCGGCGATCCGTCGTTTGATCGCGCAGGCCGTTGCAAATCGATTCTTCCTCGGCATCAATAAATTTTTTGCCCCCCCGATCGAATCATTCGCCACGGAAATCGAACACATACGTGGAATGCGTCTTTTTCAGAAAATTCAATTTGGGGCGAAATGCAGTTACCGGTTTGCATTTTTGTTTGCACAACACCGGGTGTATCTATAACGGAACGACCCGTTGAACTCACCAACGTGGAAGGCCGTTTTTACCGCAAAATGTGCTGCAGAATTTCACGCCGAAATGAGCCAAGAACGAACGGCTTCTATCTGTTTTTTCCTGAGTAGACCAATAGGGAAGAAAAAATTGATGGATGTCAACTTGTATTTCGAGTTTACAATCCTTTACAAACTTTAGTTTGCTTTTTGATTGACGTTCGGCACGGAATTGATGGTTGTTGCTTCTTCTATAGTAAAATTGAATGGAATAACAAATATTAAAAGTCACGGTAGCTGTAAAAAGTGTTTTACATATTCGAAAAGATAACAGTAAACAAGAGTAAACTGTATCAAAACTTTTTAAATGCATAATTCACGGACGATCACTGTTGATCAATTAAGCTACGAATTGATCACTCTTCTAATTTTCCTGTTATATGTATGTATGTATGTGAAGTACAGTATAATGTTGATAAATTGAATGACAAAAACTGATTTATCTCAAATAGAATTTTAATTATGTCACTACTATGCAATAAAAAGCAAAACATTTAGTAGAACAAAATATGTACTTGCGTTTTTATTCGATTAGAAATCCACGTTCTACTTAATAACCGCGCTAAGAAAATTGCATGTTAAATACTTCGCGATTAGTATTTTGATAGTTGTCGTATTTACAAGCTGCACATAGTTAATTGTATCATTCGCATGAATATCTGTATTCCTAATTGGCAGAATTTACATAATAAACCACAGTTTATGCGACGTGATTAACATATCAGGCCGGCGTTAATAAAACCGTATGAAACGAATTACACTAATGCCAACGTTTCATTAGCATCCCGTCTAAATAATTAGATAAAATATTTTGTGCGTTTTGTCTTGCTAGATGAGTCTCTCACGCCGTGAAAGAAATAGCCGAGGGGCACAAATAAAATTGCTTGGTCCCTATCATCATTACGCGATTAAACCGCTTTTGATAACGTGAAATTCGAAGTTTATCGCACCCGACACGCACTTTCCCGGTTTAAATTGCGTTCAAATTGGATCGAGGATGTGATGTATAAATTACTTCGTCCTTTTATGGAAAATAATATTTGCGTTGTAATCAACAAAAAAATACGTCTTCATTTTGACGTAATCAAAGATGAAATATTTTTGTAATTATTATACCTAAGTGTCTAATAAAAGCCGTCTTAAGACAGAACTTTAACTGAAATGAAAAAGAAAACCTACTGTACAGCTATAATCTGTTTTTTTATTTACCATCAAGTAGGTTGTGATTTTATTTTATTAGGTTGGCTATTATAGACAAATTAATTTCATGTCATTATAACATATGCCAAAATGTGACAATTCAAATCAGATGGATCAACTAAACAGATTCGAAACAGACTTGAAAAGTAATACAGCCGAAATTAAAAGTGAAGGGAAACGTTTTAAAATTTATATATGTGAATTTGGAAGTGATACACCTCGTGGTGAAAAGAATATATCACAAGATTTACTAATTCGGAATAACCTTAAAATTTAAGTCAAAATGACTTTCATTGTCAAAATTTAGTTACTTGCATTAAGTACCACTTCTTCCCTAAACTTTCACGACATACTTCGATGGTAAATAAATAAAAAACAGATAATACATGAAAATTAATTCCTACTTCATTGTTTATTAATGGAGGCTCAGAACAACCGTTTCCGCAGAGATTTGCTGATTACGTTAAGTGTGTCAATTGAGAAACATTTCGTTGTTTATTGCGGTGGATTCTATTAGATTTTGATGAAAATCTAGAAACGCAATTACAGATCAACGGTTTCTGTAGTAACTACCGAGTGTGGGCATACTTTTATTCGACCTTCATTAAATTTAATTTTCTTTAAACCAAGTGGGCGATTCCAGCGGCAATCAGGCGACATACATAGCAGTTATTGAAGTAGTATATTTAAATTTTACACATATAATAAGAATTAATACTTTTTCTTTTAATCGCAGATAGAAGAGCATACCATGTACTTGTTAAAATGTTTTGTAATGTTTTAAAAAATTGTTTCTTTTAAATGAAATATTATGTACAAAGGTGGTACAAAGTAAGCGTCAATCAGGCGACAGGATTTATACGTCATGCTTCTAGATGTCACTATATATATATATATATTTCTCTAAATTTATAAATGTTATTCGAATTCTGTAAAATAATTTGAAGATTGAAAGGTGCACTTCATCTAAATCTTTGTTGCAAATTTTTACTCCTGCAACGGCTCTTTTATAATATTTAGAAAACCGCGTCAATCAGACGACAGTATTCCTGTCAATCAGGCGACAGTGCAAAATATTGTATTAAAAATGATGCGAAACTGTAAATAATTTTTAAAAAAATTAAAACGTTCTGTAAACTGTTTGCTCGAAAATTAGGATATGTATCAATTAAACAAACTTTTCGCATTAACGTCAATCAGGCGACAAATATATAAATGTATAAATATTCACAATTTCTTTTTTAATACATTAAACATTTCAGATTATTTTGCTCAAAATGATAGTAAAAGAAAACCCTCTCCCAGCCATAGTACCAATAATGATTTACTTCATTTTAAAATATTATTTTTTTATATGAATCATCTTGCAAACTTTTTACGATGTTCTACGTATAAATTTCGGTAAGCTTTTAATAGACTTTTTTGATTGATAAAATAATTACAAGTAAAAAGTAAAGGTATACGAAACAAATTTATTACTCTCTTATGAAAAAAATATTTACTACTCCCATAAGAAAATCTTTACAAAACTAGAGTCAGGTTGACATTTTCGTGGAATCGCCCAAGTGCAATCCGTATACGATGATTGTTTTCAAAATATTTTCCAATATGTCGTTATTTATTCAGTGTTGCCAGACATAATTTTATCAAGATAATTTTATCGGGATAAAATACATTGATGAATGAGGTCACTTCATCAAGATTTTATCCTGCTTTCTGCAAAGTTCAAAACTGATTGTCTGTTCTTATTTAGAAAGCACAAGAACAAGTGTAATTAGATTTATCTACTCCATCTTAATTACAATTTTATGTCGTTTACTGGACACGCTAATACATCAGTCTCCTATTATCTTCCGTAAATATGAAGCTGACCTGTAAACACAAATCTTTTTCCGTGATGTATTTGCGAAGATAACTCTAATTGCACGCCTAGAAGCAAGTATGAGGGCAATTATCGAAAAACAGGTGAACCTTATAAGTTCATTTTCCAATTTCGTATGCGCTCATTAAGTATAATTAATTGTAATATTAATACATATATAATATACATATAATACTCTAGTGGAAGTATATATAGTCCCTCTAATTTTTAAAAGAAAAGACGATGTGCACTTGTGGTAAGTCAGTTTTTTATTTTTGAGCTAGACCATTGATGTTTGCAGCATTAATTCTCTTATACAATGCATATAATGTTAAGTAACAATATTAATAAGCGAAACTTATTCGAATACACCCTATATATGGTCAGAAATTTTAATTTTAGATAAAATAATCAATCATTAGCAATAAAAGTTATGTTTTCCAATGACTTCGTTAGTTATTTCTGTTATAACAAATATCTCGGTGAAAATTACAAAATGCTCAACGCCTTTAAAAGTCTTGATATTTCGACATCGCCATTAAAAAAAGTACTTACTCATTTAAAGTGACCATTGTGCAATGCGGTAATAATTTCTAGAAACGCCGAAACGACAGGTGTTAATTCAGTTCCTTCACGCGCAAAATTCGGGAAAGAATTCACGGATTATTCCGGTATGAGGAAGTCTGGTTTGAAAGGAAATTCTAAGCACGACTGCGACTTCTTTGTTGCTTTCGCTTAAAATAAATCTGGCTAATTGAATAATTATTCTAAGGAGAGATATGTGAAATTAAAACCTTTTGCAATTGTTCCATCGTTTTACGAGAATTGAGAATAAATACTAATCGTTTTCGGAGGTGGGGGGGGTGATTTATTTGAAGTCCTTGCATATATGAGAATTTGAAAATCATTTTACCAGGACTCTTCTACACCGAAGACAATTTAAGTTTAATATTAACAATGGAATCTTATGTTAGAAAGTATTAGTACTTATGTTTCCAAAATTGCTGTATGTAGGTAAACACAAAAGTGGTATGATTTAGTCCAGGCGTCTTCACCCATCATTAAAATTCCCAGGGATTTGTAACTTGTGCGTTTCAATAAATTAATAAAACGACTTCTGAGAATAATAAAGTGTATTTGAAACCACAATTTCACACCGTAGTGTGCAATTAATTTGAAAAACAATCATCGGTTAACGTACCATTGACCTTGTGTTTGGTGTAACTAAGTCACGAAAGCGAAAAAAAGTTAATTACTCTTGAAATAAATCTGCCAGGTGTTGCTTGCACGCATTCGTACCAATTTAACGTTTACACCTCGTTTGTCGGATTGGTAACATCCTTAATTAAAAATGCAAATGTTGTTCTTCCCCCCCGGTGCGAATATGACCAAGCTTTTAAAGCGAGCTAGGATTTCGAAGGACGTTTGACGACCTTGCCGGTCAACAACTCCTGTCCGCGACTTCCAGCGAGATGTTTCTGACAATTTATGGCGACAGGTCATCGAGTGTTAAAATTGCACGTTTAATGGTTATGAGTCGCGTACGTAATCATAAATTACACGTGCAGAATAGCGGGCGCCAACTTTTACTCTCGCAAGAAGTTGACGGCTATTTCTGACCGCGTCAATTAATCTGGGATTAAAGCCGCACAGTTATGCGATTATCGGGCGTTTCGTTTTCTAAACTACCGGAAATTGCCTCGGCGAGCAACAAAAACTTGCCTTAAATATTGCTCCTTATTAATATTCCAACATTAAGATTGTTTATAAATAGACCTGAGATATTACTCATGTTTACACTTAAATACGTGTGAATTTCCGAAAATGGACTTCGTAATAAATTGTAGCAGTTTTCCTTTCTACTTGAAAGTAAAAGTTAATTAACACTGATTTATCGTAATTAATATTTTTTTTACTTTGTTTCCAAGTTGCCTCATTCATAATACTTATTTCATCATTTATATATCTACAATATTTTGACAAATTTATATAGTAACCAAGAGACCTTACTCGTTTTCGTAGTAACTACAAATCATATTTCCCTTTTCGGTTCATTAGAAGTATTCTTATACAATGCGATCAATAACGTAATAACCTAATAACTATCCGTGCCGCTACTTTAATTTATAGGTACATACTACTATGCCACCTTCTAATAATGGAGGACTGCATTAAATCAGATTTATTTTAAATTACGAAATATGTTTTTAATTTAAGGCAGTTGGTTTAAAATAACTTTGTACGGCAATGAAGTAAATGTATTATGTGTTCATATCATACTCTAGTAGATATAAAAAACAGACCACACCCTTTTTTCCCCATTTGAAATGCATTGACTTCCGGCCGAGTTTTCTGCCTCATCTGAGCCCGTGGTAAAGAGTGAGATGGAGCTCCAGAGAGAGAGAGACGGAGACAACGTAGTTCGGGCGTCCGTCCGCCAGATGCCTGCGGCGCTGCTGCTATTTTCGTTAGTTCGGAAATTGCCCGCCAGATGGCGGTGGCGTTGCGCCGTCTGAGCGTTAGTTCGGAAATTGTCCGCCAGATGGCGGTGGCGTTGCGCCGTCTGAGCGTTAGTTCGGAAATTGTCCGCCAGATGGCGGTGGCGTTGCATCGTCGGAGCGTTAGTTCGGAAATTGTCCGCCGGCTGTCGCCACCGGCGCTTCGCTGCGGAATTTTTTCCTCCGTCCTGAGAGAGATTCGAACCCCGTTCCTCGGCGTTCGTGAGGCGTCCACCTAAGCCGCTCGGCCGTCGAGGCAGTTGTTCGTATTCGTTCGAGATGTGTAATATTAACGACGCGCGCGGCGAATGATGTCCTTATATTTTTTTTCGTCGAACACGGATGCGATGCTGGTTGCGTCAATTTTTTTCCTCCGTCCGGAGAGAGATTCGAACCGGTTCCTCTGCGTTCGTGAGGCGTCCACCTAAGCCGCTCGGCCGTTGCGGCTGTTGCTCGTATCGGTTCGAGATGTGTAATAATAACGACGCGCGGCGAAGGATCTCGTTTTTTTTTTCGTCGAACACGGATGCGATGTTGGTTGCGACCGGCGGTGTCCATCTGCTGACGAATTGCGAAAGGACGATCGCCGGCGTCCATCTCGGAGACGTCGCGTCGCTTCGGTGGGTTTCTGTAAAAAGGATGGCGCGCGCGAGCATATAGATCGCTGCACGCAGAGCGGCGGCGGCAATTTCGAAAAAATGGGTCCTCGGGGCGTGCGCATTTCCGCGTGCGGAGGCGGACGAAAACGATACCGATGTTCGTATTAAGAAATAAAAGATGCGTTTTGCTTACGTATGTAGTTTATTACTATGAAAAAAACTTATATTCATAACTTGATAATACATATTTACAAATTACATTTGCGTTACTCATGGAACAAATACTGTAATTGTTTGTGTGATGCAGGCAAGATGAATTTGTTTTGTTTAAATTCGGACAGTCAGGATCGGATTCCAGGTTTACGATTTCTATCGCTGGTAAATGCTCTTGGAGGAAATTTGCTTTTTGGTGACCTTTTACGTAGATTCGCTGATATCCGTGTGTAAATTGATGAAGAATATTCTTCACTTGTCTGTAAGGAATGTAACCGTCAGAGTAGCGTAGATAATGATAATTATTTTCCAACCAAATAATTTGTCTTTTATGTTCCTTTTTTAATTTATTGAAAGGAACGTCGGGTGGACCGAATACGAAATGTGCTATGCCACACGCGTCTCTGATTGCCATTTCTTTTACCACAAAACGTTCCAATTGGAATCCTTCTATGTCAACAACTAGCGATTTTACGTTTGCTTCTTTCTTGTACAATTCGTGCTTCCGGAGTAGAATAGGGTCGAGAATTTTCGATAATTTCTTAATACGTTGACGGAAACGGATTCTGTCGCGTGCGTTTTGCATCCAGTTATTGTCTTGCTCTTCTTCTTCATCACTCCCGTTAAATTCTATTACAACGGTCGGTTCTTTGGCAAATGTTACGTTTTTCTTCATAATTTCGCGTACACTCACCGCTCGATGATGCAAACGCAAAGACTGAGCGAGAAAATGCATTCGGCCTCTTTTTGTTTAGAGTGGAGGGGAAAATAAAAGCACTCATTGTTTAAAAAAATATATTTCAGATAATTCAATACATAAAATAATATATATTTTGTTTAAATTATATCTCTAACTATATTCGTTGCAGGGTTATATTCAACGATCTTGTCGTGGATAATTAGACAGTATGCGACCATATCCGCCTTAAATTCCTGTTCGCTCTCTAATTCTAATTTAATGTCGACAGTCGAAGATTTTACGGACTCGTTCTGTTTCGAACAGTCTATAACGTAGAGAGCTTTCTTTTTGAATTCCGCCAAATTTAGAATCGGTTCGTTGCCACGTCCGTAATAACTGTTTTGAAAATCTGCGTACATCAGATAAGCAATGCCAAATTTATTTTTACTCATTTCGAGATTTAAATTTTTATACGGATAACTTTCAGAATTGAGATGTAATTTAATATTTCGAATGTGTGCATGATCAAATTCTGACGCGTTTTTAGTAGGTTTGTCTTTTCTAGCGTCTTGGAAAGCGACGATAACATACCTAGGTTTTTCTAAATTCGTAGACGTTCTTATTGGCCACACGTCATTAAGGGTTGGGCGCATGCTTGGTAATTCATGTAGTTCCCATTGCCGATAAGGAATGAAAATAGATTTTGACTCTTGTAGAAACTGTAGCATTTTCAATTTCATCTCGTCATTGAGCGTAATGTGCGGCACGTGCCATTCGATTTTTTCTAAGCTTATGCTTGCCGTTTTCGTTCCCGTACTCATGTAACAATTATTGTCACTTCTGGAACGAAGTAATATTATTTCTTGTTTGGCGTTCATTATGATTTTCTTGTAGTCCTCGCAGAAGCCGAGCAGAAATTTTAACGGTATGCATGCCATAAATTTATCATCTAATAAAGTCGGATGCTGGTCCTGAAAGGGCACCCATCCGGCCACTTGTAATACTTTACTTTCCGCATCGTTATAGGATAGGTACGCCTTAATGGTAGTTGTCACGCCTACATTTCGAACTTTATCTATTTCCTTACCGTCGATTTCGTATCGGATCTCTTCAAAAAGGAACGAATAAGGATTATTTGTCAGACGACACTCGCCGGTACCTTCGTCGCTCGGCTTGAAAGTTCCCTCGATGTACAGATAACTTTCGTGCGGATAGGTGTAAATATCTTGATGATTGATTAAGATTCTCACTTCGTCGTTGTTGTTAAAATTTTTGTACGTCGGAGAATACCAGTGAAATTGCTTCTTAACGATAACTTCGTCGAAGTCGAGTCCTTCGGATAGATGCAACATTACCGTCGATATTTTTCACTTTATAGCCTAAACTTTGCAAGAACAATATATTGCTCGATGTTAACCTTTGGGGAGCTGTCTTCTGAATGATGAATTCTGCGGGCTTGTTTTGTATATTATTACTGCTGTCGTTATTTTTGTCGTGGAAACGAAGGCCCATCACTTCACGTTTGCTTTTTCAATTCCAGACTGATTCGAACTTGTTCACCTCTTAAATTTATCGACGATCCGTTCTGATCGAGTAACGACAACGTAATGTTATCGATCTTGCGCACTCTTACAGGTAAATAGACGATGTTGCTGGGATTAATGTTTATGCTGTAACCGGGATCGACGGACGGTGAAAATTCAAAAACCGTATGCGATATCTTTTCGTTGTAAAACGAATCGGTAGCAACGTTACACTCCACACGGATTGTCGTCACCTTTATAATTTCCACTGGTAAATCCGATTGATGTAATAGATTCGGTTCTAATATTTTCGGCGAGAAGCCCAACATTCGGCCTATCGAATCTGGTTTTTCAAAGTCGATCTTAAACACGCACTTAATTTCACATTTTAGCGTATTGTTGTTGGGTTTTAGCGAAAGCGTACCATTTAGTTTTGTCTGCAGGAATTTCTCCAGATCCTCCACTTCGTAGGAGCCCGTTGGAATTTCGATAATCTTGCCGTCACCGTAATAAAATTTGTTATTCTTTCGCTCTTCAACGTTAGGCACAGTATTGTAGGTGTAAAGACTTAGTAATCCGATTTGATATTCGTAACGGGGATCCAGTTCGATAGGTGGGTAATAATTTGCCGAAAGTACGCTACTGTTGCCCACCAACGTGAACGTTCTCGACATGACTGCGTATTTTTTTGCCCTCTTTATGTAAAAATTCTAAGCACAGATGTCCACAATTGTTGGCGTTGAATTTTTGATATCTCTTGTGATTGTAGATTATTCGACTGCCCTCGAAATATCGAATCACTTCCGACGGTGGCGGAAGATTTCCAAAACTGTCGAAATACAGCACGTGTTTATTTCTTTTAAAATAAGCGACCCAGTGCGTCCCGGGACCGTTTTTCGAATCTAAATTTATTATTCCGCTTTCGAATTTACGAGGTTTTCTAGGTAAATCGTCACGCATAAAGACGCCTCTGAAATGTGGCACGTTTTTGTTTGCAAATTTCGTCAGATGGAAATCGGTCAGGGCTGTTCGGGGCAGTCTATCAATTAGTTTTTTTGTTGTTTCGGTGGACGAATGTAGAGACCGAGTCCCTTACGATACGGTTTCAGATATAATCCCTCGCCCTTCTTTCCCAGCGCGATGGTCTCCATCGTTCGATTGTGTCGTCTTGCTTCTTCCAACTTCCTTTTCGCCTCCTTAGCTCTGCCAATTGCGTGCGCAATGCTCGCGGATCCTCCGGCAAGGGAACCCGCCGCGCTGAGACCCGCTAACAACGGTATGAGAAACGGTATGACGCCTCCTACTTTCGGAACGGGTATCACTCGAGGTTTTCGAACGTTCTTCTTACCGCCGGCTTGTTTCAGAGCAACCTTGGCCGATGCTCTCGCGAGTTTTATAGCTTCGTTCGTATTGTCCAGACGATCGAATTTTTTGACATTGTTGCGAATCTTCCTGACAACTTCTCCGAAGGCCACTTTACGAGAACCTCCGCCTCCGCCGTGACCGCTTCCGAGTTTTCGTTTGATTTTCATCGCAGAAGTAACAGCAAGAGACGCTATTCTCTCTCCGGGTTTCGCGTCTTTCGATTTGACACGATTCCAAGCGCGCTCTTCTAGCTTCTTGTCTGCCAAATGTCTGTTCGGTAAATCTTTGTACCTGGAGTACGCTATGTCGTGTTCTTTGCAGGCTCGATCTAATTCGTTAATGCCGACGTCTCCGCGTTCCAAACGCTCTTTTAATTTCGTACCGGGTCCGCAGAATTGATAACCTCCGGGTAGATGCAATTCGAACGGTAATTTATTGATGAGAGAATTTAAGAGACCTGCACCACTACGCGCAGTCATTTGGTCTGAGAGACACTGCGGTCGACAGAAGCAGAAGTTAAATTTATATATATGTGCGCGCGCGCGTGTGTACGTGAAACATGCGAATTGTCAAGCAGGCGCATAAGCTTCCCGTAATGAATATGAATTTTTTGTGCGAAGAGACAGAATTGAACCGTCATCCTTTATTACCCTCAACGATGAGATGTCTCGTCACGGGAACGTCAAATTCTGGAAAAACCAACATCGCGATTTCCTTGATCGTCCATCCGAACGGCCTGTCCTTCGAAAATGTCTACGTTTACTCCAAGTCCCTGTATCAACCGAAATATCGAGCGTTGGAGCAAATTCTAAGTGAAGTGAAAGAAGTAAACTACTTTGCGTTCAAGGACAATGAAGAAATACTGAATCCGGAGGATGCAGAAGAGAATTCGGTTTTCATATTCGACGACGTCGCTTGCGATAAGCAGGATAAGATACGAGATTACTTTAGTATGGGTCGTCATAAAAGGATTAATTGTTTTTATCTCTGTCAAACTTACACCCGAATCCCTAAACATTTAATTCGCGACAACGCTAACTTTTTGATTTTATTTAAACAAGACGAGACGAATTTGCGGCATATATTTGAGGACCACGTATGCATGGACATGTCATTCGATCAATTTAAGTCGATGTGTGCTGAGTGTTGGAAGAAGAAATACGGGTTCATTTGCATTGATAAGGAGCATGATATAAAAGACGGAAGATATCGTAAAGGATTTGACAGTTACATACTGATATAAGCGTCGCCGCATCCAGGTAACTAAAACAGTATCGAAACAGCTTTACAACCGGTAACTGATCGGTAAAACAGCTTTACAACTGCTCGGAAACGGATATTAACCGGCGGAAGAACTGGACCAGACAACTAAAACAGCTTTACAACTGGTTTTAACTGCTCGGAAACCGGCCAATTGGTTTAAGAATGGACAAAGAGAAGAAAATGAAATTAGAAATTATCAAAGCAAGTAAAGCGATAAGAAACAAGTATCTGGCTTTGAAAAGAGGTAAATTGGAACGAGACTATGAGCTGGCGCAAAAGTATAAACCGATCACCAAGTCTCTCAAAGAGCTTGAGCGAACGGTAAAAACTGAAAAAGATTCCGCTAATTACTTACCTGTAAAGAAATCTGCCGACGATAGCTTGGCGGAACCGGAAAGAAAACTGCAAAAGCAAATCGGTCTTCCACGACCCAGTTTTGTTGAATCGGAAGCAGCTGCCGGATATAGTCCGCTTTCGGACGTTGTTCCGCTTTCTTCGGACGTCCAAGAACGACCCAGTTTTGTTGCCGGACAACAACAACAACGACGACGATTCAGTCTTCCACAACCCAGTTTTGTTCAATCGGAAGATGTTGCCGGATATGATCCGTTTTCGTCCGAGGAGGAAGAAGAAATCGATGAAGAGAGAAGACTTTCCGACTACCAAAATTTATATCAAATAATGTCTCCCACTCCTAGAGACGAATACCTTAAGATGTACGATCCACTTCCCAGAGGATACATTGATGGTTTATTACAAGACGTCAATAATGAGTACGACAATGTGTACGGCATTCGCTATAATCCTGTTACGGACGCTTGGCGAATCGGCGATAGCGACGTGCAATTAAAAAAAAAAGATTTGATAATTAAAGGTGTTACATATAGCGGTACACCGGGGCTTTATGAATTACTCTTTAAAAAGCAACCGATCGGTCATAAGAACGAAGATCTCGAGAACTATCATCATATACTAGATCGCACGCACGCTCACAGAAGAGGCAATGATCCGGCAGGGCAAATAAAGGGAAGTCGAAGTGAAAAATACAGAAGTATAATTCAACCGTTGTTCGAAAGAAGATCTCGCGCTAAAACTTGGAGCGGTAAAGGATTAGAAATTGAAAATAAACCGTTTCAGTATATATACTGGGATAACATCAACGAGCTGGTGGATCGCCTGAAATTGTTGAAGGCTTCTCAACAGGCGGGACACACGGGCCATAATAACGAGATTATTGCGATCATCGAAGAACTGAAAGAAGCCGATGTAATAGAATGAGCGTCGATAAATTCGGCAGATATTTACGCAAAACGAAAACAACTCGAGGACCTCCCGGTTTAGGATTTTCTCTCACAAGTGATAAACATTATGATATCGGGAACAAGCGACTGTGCAACGTCGGCTCGAGCATCAATCCAAGAGACGCGACCAATAAAAAATACGTGGACGAGATAAAGGAAAAAATCAAAAACGATTCTAGGACCATACAAAATCAAGTTACGGACGTGAAATCGAAAATCGAAGGAATATTTCGATCGCAAGCTCTCTATCTCGGCGATCTGAAACGAGAGCTAAACGTATTTCAAGAACAAGTGAAGCTGATTAATATTAGATTAGATAAGTTGGAGCAGCGGTTCGGTGAAGGGCACAGCAATGAGCCAAATTAAACGTGACGTCGTCAATGAGTTACACAAACCTGCGAGGAAGAATTTCTCGAGGAGATCCATAATTGTAAAGTCTGTGGACGATCTTTGGCAAGCTGATCTGTGCGAATTTATTCCTTACGCGCGTGAAAATAAAGGTTATAATTACATTTTAGTTGTAATAGATTGCTTTTCTAAGTATTTGTGGGCGCGGCCGGTGAAAAGGAAGACAGGCGAGCTCGTAACTCAAGCTATGCTCGAAATATTGAATACCGACAAGAGGACGCCCGCAAATTTACACACCGACGAGGGAAAAGAGTTCTACAACCAAAAGTTTAAAGATTTGACAAATAGATACGGAATAAATCACTACTCAACATTTTCTCCGATAAAGGCCGCCATGGTAGAGAGAGTTATACGGACAATTAAAGAAAATCTGTACAGAGAATTCAGTATGCGCGGCAAATTTAAATGGTTCGATTTATTGCAAACGATTGTGGACAAATACAACGCGAGCGTGCACAGAACAATAGGCATGGCTCCTAAAGATGTGAACAAGACAAATGAAAAGACACTTTTAGAAACGGTATACAATAAAATTAAAATTGCGGGCAAAGCGAAATTTCGTGTCGGTGATGTCGTTCGCATCAGCAAATATAAAGGAGTATTCGAAAAGGGGTTTACACCGTCGTGGTCCACGGAACTGTTCAAAATCGCTAAAATTCAAGTTACTAATCCCGTTACTTACCTGCTAGAAGACATGTCGAAGCAACCGATTTTGGGCGCCTTCTATAACGAAGAACTCCAACGAGCTAAACACGAAGACGTTTATTTGGTGGAAAAAATTTTGAGAAAAAAAGGAGGAAAAGCCTACGTGAAATGGTTGGGCATTCCTGAAAAATCTTGGGTTAAATTGTCAAATATTGTTTAATTGTATGAACGTATAGAAATAAATTGATTTGCTTTTTTTAAAGAAAAATAGTTTTATTAACTCGTCTTATTTAAAAAACACATTTTATATGGCACATACAAATTATCGTTAACAATATATTGAAAAACAGTGCGATACAACTTACAAAAAATGCATGCGAACAATAAGTATTTTCATTATCGTTATACAAAAACAAATTATGGTTGAAATCAATTTGCGTTAAGTTGCCACATTCCGAATCGAAAAAATAATCTGCATATTCGTGCGAAATATTTAGCGCAATCTTCCAGTCGCTGTCTTCAACTTGCCGACGACCTTGATGAAAACAACGAAGTTTGTAATACAGCAACGCCTGATCTTGATTTGTTAAATTTACGTCGAACATGTTTGAACCTTTCCATGCAAGTTGAATCCAATTCTCGGGCCAAACGCTATTTTCATAATCTGTACACACGTAACACTCACTTATGTTCGAATTATTAATGTTTATATAAAACGTATTGTTCGCAATTACTGCGAAAACAATCGCGGCAGCAAGGAGACCCATTTTCACACGGACGCACTCTCGTCGTTGTTTAGGCACACGGGGCACAAATGCAGAGAAATCGGAGGTCCGTCCCACTGCGTTTCGCCGGTGTTATAATGTAAATAACAAGGTAATTTACGCTGCAGCTCTTTATCTTGCTTCAAACGATCGGGTAATCGCTCCCAAATATCAATTAAATTTAACGTAGATTGTTGCAGTAAAATGTATCTGGGAATGTAGGGAATTAGATCCGTATCGATATTGCTCAAACCGAAATTTTGATTGTTATATTCCAATATTTTATCCACGATTTCAAGTATCTCTTCTAACGTTTTCATTGCGACTGACCGACGACGGTTGATCCCATTAAAATCGAGTTTTTATATCTTCCCACGTCGAGTTTTATTTTGTCCTCGTGATTTGCCAACAATTCTAGCAAACAATCGATACTTTCTGAATACCATTGCACATTTCCGTCCTCTGCTTTTGGGATTCCGATAATAAAATTACGGGCATATGAAATTAAGTTTTCATTATCCGGGAGATAAGTGGCGATTAATTCTATAATTTTATTGTAGTAGCCGTTGAACGTAAGTTTTTCGAGCCTTTTGATGCGGTAATCGACGACATGTAATAATTTACTTAATATTTTAAACATAGATTTATCCAATTCTATTTCTGTTTCGCCTTTAATAATTTTCACTTTAAATTTACCTTTGGACTCGATAAAAAATAATTTGATATCACTGTCGCAAAGCTCGAAATTGGAAATCGTCTTCGTGTCCGCACATTGTTGGCACCTCGTACTTTTTAATTTCAGATGATCTTCGATGCGAGGAAAGTATTCGATGAATTGATTCCACTCGTTGCCGTTAAACGTTAAACATTTTGGTTTTGAGCTGTACGTTAGTTTTACCAACGGTTCAAAATTATTCATTACACTGAGTCCCGTTGAAATTTTTGTAGATCTGCTTAGCTTGTAAGACACCTCGCTAACAAAACGAAAATCACTACTTCGTCTGCATTCTTGCAGGAAACTTTCCAGAAACTCTAACGACGACGATGATGCCATTTTCAGATATATACTTGCACTTATTTACGCACGCTGCGAGACTAAACGATCGAAAGCAAACTTGCGCACTTAAATAAGGAGGAGAGGAAAAAATGTGAGCGTAATTTATTTTAAACCAATAAAAAAGACGTATTATACACGATGTTTCATAACGCGAAGTGAAGAATTAAGGAACGTGTACGCGGTGATAAAAAATGTTAAATATTTTTGTAAGTTATGAAATAAATATTTAACTTTTTTTATCACCCCGTATACGTTCCTTAATTCTACGCCGCGAGTTATGAAACATCCTGTATTTTTAATTTTAAATCTAATGCGCACACGTAGATTACTCAATGCATTGCAATTTACCGATAAGATAAATGCACCGCGAACTGCAGCACAGCACTTTAGTTTGCATCATCTGTCCCTACAGAAAAGAGTTCATTTTACGTTTTCTCCGTGCGCGTTAATTATGGATACCATTTCGAATATAAATAGTGCTACTTCGTTAAAATCATTACCTATTAAGAAGTTGTCGGAGCTGGAAATCGACCGCAAGTATCCGTTGTCCGATTTAAAATATGTAAAAACGAAATTTGGAGAATCATTGCTGGCGGAACTCGATCAAGAGTTTGTCGTGTTTCTGCCTCGTCGATTTAACAAAGCCATACCCGAAGATAAGATAGGTGACGTGTTGTCTTCGCAATGCGGCTTGATTTACAAAGGATTGGTGAAATTAGCCAGTAAACCGCAGCCGGCTTATGACCTTGAATTTGAGAAATATTAAAAATACAAGTAAGTACAAAATTTATTATCTTATTTCAAGTCACTAGAATTAGTCTCTCTTTTTTTTCAGCTCGTTAACGTAAAAAAATATTAGCTTAGTTATAAACATAATTTTAAAATTAGATTATTATTAAACATTGAAATGGATTTACGAGAATATTTAAATGTGTTTCGTTTATTGGATGAGTGCGCCGATAAATCAGATGCTTATAAAATTGCAAAACTAAACAAAAAAAATATTAAAACATTAAACGAGCTAATGAGAAATTGTCCGTCGGTGCACGATAAGAAACAAATTGAAAGCTTAATTGCAAAATTACATTCATTCGACGTAAAACTGGAATTAAAAATTAAAACGTTGCCGATTGGTCGAGGTTTAAGAACAAGTCGTCGTCCCGGAACAGAACGGAGAATTAATAAAATCAACCGAATTCAGTGGAAGGATGTAAGTTTTAAATTAAATGCGTAAGTATTTTTCTAATTTGTTTTTTTTTTAATTTACAGCTGCAATCTGCATTTAAAAGCAGAATTCGTACCGGAGTAATAATCAATAAAACTCATACACAACCGCAAAGCTTTTTCCTAGACGCCTCGTCTCTGATTAGAACTAGAATCGGAAATCAATTGGTGAAAACGCCTTCGATGAAGATAAATTTGGTATTTTGCGGTGAATTTGTAAAACCTCAAACCGATGTCTCGGAATATAAGTTTTTCAATACCAAAAATCACGTGATCAACATTGGAGCAAATCTAGACGAAATTTTAAACGAATTGTTTAACGAAATCATGGTGCAGGTAAGTTTAAAACGAAATAAGCTGCCACATATTAATTTTCTTTTTTTCACTTTCTTATCAGCTTTCAGAATTTCAAGAGAGACAGAGCGGTTGGGCGTTATCGGCAATCGTGAACCTGGTCGTGGCGTTTTGCAAGTACACACCGTTGAGAGGAGCAGGAAAGAAAGATAACGGTAGCACTTACGTGGATCTGCCGGACGAACTTCGGCGAAAAAGTAACGTCATATTGAACATCAAAAATCGAGACCGACGATGCTTCGCGTATTGCCTTTTGGCTCACCTATTTCCGGCGAGAAACGGTCAAGATGCGTGCGATCCTTCTACGTATCATCAAAATATATACGATTTTTTTAATTTTAAAGGTATATGTTTTCCTGTAAATCTGTGCGACTTACAGAAATTCGAAAACGCCAATAAATTTATTTCAATTAACGTATACGGTTATGAAAACAAGAGCATCGTGGGTCCGCTTTATCATACAAGAAATGTCAAAAACTGTCACGTAAATTTATTATACTTAAAGAAAAGTCAACGCGTAGGTCATTTTTGTCTCATTAAAAATTTATCAGAACTGTGCAGGTATCAAATTTCATCAAATATGCGTGTCAAGTTCATTTGCGATCGCTGCTTGTGTTATTTTTCATCCAAGGACAAATTAAATCGTCATGTGTCAGATTGCTCGCGTCACGAGGCCGTAAAAATTGAATTACCTAAAGACGGAGAAAACATTGTTAAATTCAAACAATTTGCAGCCACCATGCCTTTGCCGTTTGTCATTTACGCGGACTTCGAAGCTCTAACGAAACCTATTCATTCCTGTGACGATACTTTAGAAAAAGCATTCACGAACGCCTATCAACGGCACGAAGCCTTTAGCGTTGCATATTTAACAGTCTGTTCTTACGACGATCGACTAAATCATTTTGAAATTTACCGCGGCGAAAACCCTGCTGAGTGGTTCGTAAATAAATTATTAGGAGAAGCAACAAATGTTCAAGAAATAATAAAAAATCACGTTACCGTTCCTATGAAAGATTTAACGTTTGAAGAATCTACGGCACATGCAAATGCCGAAAAGTGTGAGATTTGTGATTCTAATTTTAACGAAAATAATGCTAAAACTTATCACCACGACCATTTTACCGGGAACTATATTGCTGCTTTGTGCAATAATTGTAATTTACAATGTCGCGTTAAGAATATTATTCCCGTGATTTTACACAATTTATCTCATTACGATAGTCACTTTATAATAGAAGCTCTGGCAAACGTAAACGACGAAAATGTCGAAATTTTAGCAAACACAACTGAAACTTACATATCGTTCTCGAAAAGGGTAGGCGATGTGAAGTTACGTTTCTTAGATTCGTTTCGTTTCATGCCCTCGTCTCTTGAAACATTAGCGAAAAATTTGAAACCAGAACAAATAAAGTTCGTACAAAAAGCGTTTCCGAATCCGGATTCTTATAAATTAGCAACTCGTAAAGGATGTTTTCCCTATGATTACGTGAATTCTGTTGACAAATTGGAGGAGACAAGTCTTCCCGATAAATCGCTATTTTATAATAAATTACATGGCGAAAACGTCAACGATGATGATTACCAGCACGCCGTAAACGTTTGGCAACATTTTCAATGTAAAACTCTCGGTGAATACGCGGACTTGTATTTAAAAATTGACGTATTTCTATTGGCAGACATTTTTGAAAATTTTAGAAAATTGACGTTCAAAACTTACGGGTTAGATGCGTGTGGATTTTTCACAGCTCCGGGCCTATCATTTTCGGCGGCTCTTAAAACAACAAAAATTGAACTTCCCCTTTTACAAGACATCGATATGATTTTATTCATAGAAAAAGGTTTACGCGGCGGTATAACTCAAGTTAGTTCCCGATATGCAAAAGCGAATTCTGTACACATGGGAACCGATTTCGACCCTGATAAGGAAATTAGCGAAATTATTTACGTAGACGCAAACGGACTATATTCTTACGCGATGACGACAAAATTACCGTGCGACAACTTCAACTGGGTAAGTGACGAAAAATTAACGAATCTTTTAGAAATGCTCAGTACGACCGACATTGATTGTTCGATGTATTACGGGGATGAAACGGGTAAATCTTGTATTTTAGAAGTTGACTTAGAATATCCTGAAGATTTGCACGATTCTCATATATTTTTTCCATTTTGTCCGGAACACATATCCACCACAGGTAAAAAGGACGACAAAAAATTAATGCTAACTTTATGTAATAAAGAGAAGTACGTCCTCCATTTACGCGTTTTACTTCAAAGTTTAAAACACGGCTTAAAATTAAAAACAATTCATCGTGCGATAGAATTTGACGAGAGCAATTGGTTAGAAAAATACATTAAATTAAATAGCGATCTGAGGGCAAAATCTACGAACGCTTTCGATAAAGATTTTTACAAGGGCATGTCGAATATGGTTTTCGGAAAACTTATGGAATCTGTACGCAAATACAGAAATATCGTGTTGATAAAGAAATGGAAATCTGCTGAAAAATATATTAGTCAACCAAATTTCAAAAAAGCTACGATTTTCAATGAGAATCTGGTCGCAATTGAACTGAACAAATTATCTGTGAAATTTGATAAACCGATCTACGTTGGCATGGCAGTCCTTGACATTTCAAAAACAGTCATGTATAGTTTTCTTTATGATTACATCAGAGAAAATGTGGAGCCCTTATTTAATGTCACAGTATGTTACACGGACACGGACAGTTTTATTTTTAAATTCTCTCCAAAACATCCCGAACGCGTCTCGAGTATTTATGAAATTATAAAACGGGATGCAAATAAAATTTTTGACACTTCAGATTACGCCGCAGATAACCCTTTCGGAATACCTTTGGTTAATAAGAAAGTTATCGGTAAATTTAAAGACGAACTGTGCGGACAGATAATAACTGAGTTCATTGGAATTAGAGCTAAAGTTTACACTATCAGAGTGGGAAAAGAAGTAAAATTTAAAAAATTGAAGGGCGTAGGTCGTTCGGGAATTAAAAAAATAACTTTTCAGGATTATTATGACTGTTTGTTTGATAATAAAAAATTAATGTCAAAATTCAATAGCATTAGGTCAATAAATCATCAATTATTAACCGTTAGCATAAATAAAACTGCCTTAGATGCTCAAGATGACAAACGACATTACGATCTTGTAACGGACATTCATTCGTTGCCGTTGGGACATTATAAATTAAAATGAAATTGTATGTAATTTTGTAATTATGTATTAAAATTAAATTATATGTAATTAGTAATTATATTGTGTGTTAATAAAGCATTTTGTAACATACATCCGTAAGTAAAACGTATTTTTTATTTTTAGAATTTTATTTAAGACGTTTTACAATTAGACAGTCATCGTTTTCGTCCGCCTCCGCTCGCGGAAATGCGCACGCCCCGAGGACCCATTTTTTCGAAATTGCCGCCGCCCTCGCGCGCGCCATCCTTTTTACAGAAACCCACCGAAGCGACGCGACGTCTCCGAGATGGACGCCGGCGATCGTCCTTTCGCAATTCGTCAGCAGATGGACACCGCCGGTCGCAACCAACATCGCATCCGTGTTCGACGAAAAAAAAAACGAGATCCTTCGCCGCGCGTCGTTATTATTACACATCTCGAACCGATACGAGCAACAGCCGCAACGGCCGAGCGGCTTAGGTGGACGCCTCACGAACGCAGAGGAACCGGTTCGAATCTCTCTCCGGACGGAGGAAAAAAATTGACGCAACCAGCATCGCATCCGTGTTCGACGAAAAAAAATATAAGGACATCATTCGCCGCGCGCGTCGTTAATATTACACATCTCGAACGAATACGAACAACTGCCTCGACGGCCGAGCGGCTTAGGTGGACGCCTCACGAACGCCGAGGAACGGGGTTCGAATCTCTCTCAGGACGGAGGAAAAAATTCCGCAGCGAAGCGCCGGTGGCGACAGCCGGCGGACAATTTCCGAACTAACGCTCCGACGATGCAACGCCACCGCCATCTGGCGGACAATTTCCGAACTAACGCTCAGACGGCGCAACGCCACCGCCATCTGGCGGACAATTTCCGAACTAACGCTCAGACGGCGCAACGCCACCGCCATCTGGCGGGCAATTTCCGAACTAACGAAAATAGCAGCAGCGCCGCAGGCATCTGGCGGACGGACGCCCGAACTACGTTGTCTCCGTCTCTCTCTCTGGAGCTCCATCTCACTCTTTACCACGGGCTCAGATGAGGCAGAAAACTCGGCCGGAAGTCAATGCATTTCAAATGGGGAAAAAAGGGTGTGGTCTGTTTTTTATATCTACTTACTCTATTCCCCTGTAGCATTGACTATGGAAATATTTTGTTTTCGTAAAGTCATGTCGTAGCTTAAGCTCGCCGCGAACAAAATTGTTACTAGTATCCTTCGACCTGAAAACTGTCGAGTAAGTGTTTTCGTGGTTGTTTGTTGGTTTTGTATGTGCATAAATTATTTTCAGAAGTCACTTACTTTACATTTATTGAATACAAAATGGTGTTTGCATTAGAAGAGAAAACATTTGTGAATTAAAGTCATTTTCGTAATAGTTCAAAAATCGATGGGGCATTTGTATACTGAGTACGAAACTGCTTGGAAGAGTTTGAATTTCCCGATGTCATTATTGACCACAAAACACTCGAAGACAACCTGCATTGGTGGTGTATAGTTGCTTCGTGAAACGTGAGATTTTTTCCGAAGAAAACAGCGGGTCAACTTCGAAAACGTTCTGCAAGGCAGTGAAAAATGCTTCTCACACCTCTATCCGCCAATTATCACAACAGATTGTGCTTTCTGTGGGAACGTGCCACAAATTGTTACTATAAAAAATTATTTAATTTGTGAGTGAGTACCTAGTAACCGTTATTTTATGATTTATGTCGTGCTGACATTTAAAACTCTGAATATGTTCAATATTAACATTGCGACATACGTTTTCCAAAACAAAATATTTCCACATAATGCTACCGAATTATTAAATGAACACATGTTATAAACAAATTATGCAGTACGAATTGATCGACAAAATTGTGTGAGTGGGGGGAACTGAACTCCAGTAACGAGAAAATACGATCAAATTGAACATTTTCACTTTTGTTCAACGGATTCATTTCGATCAAATCGAAAAAATTACGCCTCTGAAAAAGGAACTACTTTCCAAGAAGGAGGTACGTCACCTGTGTAACCTAAAGTTAGAATTTGGGCAATTTTAGTGAATTTTGTTTGCTTTAATTCACTTTCTGTTCATTGGCATTCGCTAACGACATTTTTATATTTATTTATTCACTAGGTCTGTTTCTGCAGCAGCTCTAACTGGTCTGAAACCGTCAGAAGTATGCGCCGATCAAAGTTTCACATTTAAGGCAGCTCATGAAAGCAGTGATTAATTCGACTGGCGAATATATTTGACAATTTCAAACTAGTCCAGAACGCTGCTGAAACAAACCTACTATCGGGTTGTTCAATTGAACGCATTCACTTCTTTCAGATCAAAAGAATACACCTTTTATTGATAGCTGTCCTCCATTTAAATACATTTTATTCTAAAATCAAATAGATTTGAATTTGGACCGAACTGATTTTAATCTGAACAGAGAGATTCTTAAAGGATGATGTTTTATAACTAAAATTAATATAACACAGTTACATACAGTTATTTTTTTTACTATATGCTGTTCGATCGATAAGTCAAAGAAATTTTATGTAGCTCCTACTAACTTTCGTGGAACAGCCTTACGGCTCTTGTCATGTCACATCATTTCGTCATATATTTTCTTAACTCAGATTTGTACGATCGACATATAGTAAAAAAATGATCTCTGCATCTATGTGATTATTGATCGTAAAAGCCAGCTCGTTCAGTATGGGATAAGGGGGTAAGGGAGGGGAAACTCCAATTTACATTTGTACCCAATTTTTAAACATAATTCTTAAAGCTTCAATAACAATGTCAAATTAAAGTATATCACAATGAGCACACAAACACAGTATAAGTAATTACCCAGTAGCGTCACTTAAACGTCAGCGTCAAAAAAAGCGGCCATTCTCTTTGATACCCTTATGGAAATGTAATGTAATTTACAGCTGGGTAGGTATCAAACAAAAGAACAAATGTGACAGTTATACTCGAGTGACGCTACTGTGTAATTCTTATACTGTGACACAAATTTGAACTGGTGCTTTCCGGTTTGTAACTAACTGATGACTTTTTCAACTGAATTTGACTCGATTCGCATTTGCATTTATATACTCGTACTTGAAAGTATCCGGATGACCGACGTGATCGACGTGTGGAAGTTTACCATAAGGGTCAAATTCGAACGAGTTTATTAGGCTTTTTGTCGCGAGGTACCGATTCATCAACGGTTAGACCGAAGCGGTACTTGGCGGTACATACTCTTACCTTTTCTGTTTGCATTTAATCTTTTTCTAATGTGACATGTCGCGAAAACACTCCGGTTCCGGTAACGTAAACAAAAATCTGACAACGTTGAAGGTGGTTGAGGTTATGTTTAATTGTTTAACTCAGTAGATGTATTTGGTTTTTATTGATATTTGAAATATATATTGAAAGCACCATTGAAAGTAATAAGTCAGTTTACATACCGTTCAATAAAATTTCTGCTTCTTTAGCGGTTACAATTGCTGTTACATCAAAACCTTGATGATTTAATGTAATTTCCACTAATTCTTCACTAGCCATTTCTTTATACATTTTTATTTGTGAGGTTAAATTTATTTACTCGGGTACCGTTACAGGGAAACACCTCCACCAACCCGGTTCACAATTTCACGAACCGTTGAGGTACACTCGGAGTAACAAATTTCGAACCGAACACCGCGGCAATGAAACGGTTCTTCAACTTTGCGAACCGTTGATGAATTGGTACTTCGCTACAAAAAGCCTATTGTTTTTCATTCGGAAACTTTCAAGCACCAATCTACCACGTGGCTATAAGTGAATAAAATAAATTTAGTAGGTTGGGAACCCTGAGGAACTGTAGTATTCGTCAATAGCTTCGTTCGCGGAACACATTCCGAACCGATTCAGAACGAGTACGGAACTAATTCAGAATTGTCGTAGAGCGCATGCTCGATTATGAACCGGTTCAGGATGTCTATTTACCGCGAACGATTTCGGAACCAAGAACGAGAACTCTGAATTGTCAACTCTATAAATGACGATAAATAATCTGACATTATGGCCGTACTCATTAAAAATATATTTTTTATTAAGTGAAAAGTAAAAACATTTTTTAATTTACTAACCAATTACAATTCTAATCAATATCAAATTAAACCTAAATTAAACTATCACAAAAAAATACAAGAGAAACCCACAACAAAAACAAAACAATCGTGAATACAGCCCCGCAAGTTGTGAATATAGCCGAAACATGCCCACTGTCGCTATACATAAAATTGCGCATGTCTCGAACTTACGGTTCTTGTTGAATCCCTAGAACCAGTAGAACTAGTTAAGAATCGATCTCGAACCGAATCTGGTTGACCCGCGAACACAGAACTGTAACTAGAAGTTCGGAATTTTGTGATCCGCGAACGTCATTATTTCAATTGCGCATGCGAATAGTACCGAATCAGTTCTGAATCCTTACCGCGAACAAACCTAATAGCTTTGTTCCAACACAGTTCTAAATCAGTTCGGAACTGTACTGCTCATGCGCTCTTGCTAAACACGCAGCATTTTTATTAAGAGCGCATCAGTTCCGAACTGATTTAGAACTGTTTAGGAACAAAGCTAATATTTTCATATTTCGTTGTTTCTGCTCTGCTCGATTATCTGGTTAATTTGTTTAGGTTAGAATTGGCATTGCTAATATATATTTCTAAAAATAACGATAAAACAATAAACCGTGATAACAACAACTTTGATTTATTTCATTTTTGATTTGACCTAGAATTTATTTGAATTTGGCAATCCGACATAAACTTTGAATTTGAAAATCCAGCATACCAACATAAACATCGAAAAGTACTGCCAATCTAATAAAACAAATCTCAATCAATTATTTATAGTCGCCCGGTATTATTATGATGCACTTATGCATTGGCTTTATGTGTCCCAACGAAGGCATATACATATAATATATATAATATTAATTATTCTTTATGAAATGAAAGTTCTTACACCTTCTAATACTGAAAATATACTCGTCAAAATTTAAATACCTCTTCCCATATACCGAGGAAATCAAAATATCAGAAATCGACATACATACCTTTATTCTTTCAGACATGAGAGAAGTTATTCAGAATAATTATAACGGGATCTCAAATATAAAAACATAGCCGCCTATGATGAAAATACTATTTTTGAACACAAAAAAGGAAATTTTTATTATATCAATGCTATTAATTGTTAATAATTATTAATTTCTAATTGGTAGATGAGCGAAAAACAAATCCCAGAGTATATTCAGTAGAGTCGTGAGTCGGTAATTTTACCACGTTACCTTATTTCCAACGTTACCGATAAGGTAACAATTAGGGAGTTTTCGCAATTTCAACGTTATGAATAGCGTTTACATTAAATGCTATAAAAATAATAATGCGCTTGCTCACACAATTGTGAGCACCCGCACTAATAGTTTTGTAGCATTTAGCGTAAACGCTATTCATAACGGACATTTAAGTAGCGACATCTTTCGATCGCTTGTTGACCTGTGGAGTTCTCGAGCTACGGTTCTGCTGACGAAGGTCCAACTAGGCCTGAAACAGCTGTACAGAGCCTGCTCGAGGAATCCGCTGCAATCAAAACCGATTTGCACAAAATTTTTTGCTATTCATAACGTTTAAATTGCGAAAACTCCCTATTAATTTGTTTGCGGTAATTTTTTATTGTTACTTCTATTGCCAACATAACGGAAAAATTAATTTTTCCAAATGATTGACTTGTAAACTTGCAACCACACGCGTTGATACAAAAAAATTGAAAAATACGGGAAAAAATTTTTTTTTTCATCGTAGACCGTCTAGATTTCAGATCTCATGACAATTGTGAATAACTTTTCCAAATAATTTTTCGCGTATCTTGAAAAATATAGGTACAGATCATTTTTTTTACTGTACGCCGATCGTATAAATTTGAATTAAGGAACTATACGACGAAATGACGTGGCATGATAAAAGTCACACGAAAGTTAGAAGAAGAAATCTATATGTATAAAAGTTCTTTGACTTATCGATCGGAATATATTAAAAAAATGAATTGTATATGTATAGCAGACGTCCCCGTACTGTATAAGTAATTATGCATATGATAAATTATAAGAATTTTAAAATTATCTACAGTAACTTACCTAAATAAGTGAAGTGTCACTTTCAAATCTGTATGCTTAAATAAAAGATTTATGACAACACTGTTTATGCATTAAAGTTTATTTGCGTTAAGTAAATAATTTAATTAATTTTAAATTTTAAATATCACTTGGATCTTGCACTTGGATAATTTAGAACGACATCTGCCGATGATTCTGTTTACTATCAAAATATCTCAGCTCGGAAGCTCCCTCTTAAAATGCAAAGTAGAAGTAAAATATTTGGCGTTATTTTACTATGTATTACCATTGTTTATGTATTTATAGTTAGTCAACCTAGCCTTCAGAATGTGCTGCCATCTAATAACTGTTGATTAAAACAAAATACATGAACGGCATGTGTTTATAAAGTTTGAAACTCGGCTGAAAGAAAAATTATTTTATCTACTGTCACTGAAATCTAACGAGCGGCTAAAATCTCCGCACGACTCCTTGTGGTGGGAGAGAATTAGCGGTTAATTTGAATTGTGCCTACCGAAGTTAGGATTTCGGAAGCTCTTAAATACATATTTGATCATAAGAGTAATTAGAAAAGACACTGAAGAATTTAAATTAAAAAATAAATTGATTGATTAGGCTAAAATTTTCCACAAAAATTAATATATCGAACCAAGTTCATTTCAAAATTACTTAAAATATTGTTTAATTTAAGGGCATAAAATATTTCATTATAACATACTGAAAAATTCAAATATTTATTTATATGTTATTACAAAAAATATTACATTATGAAAAAAATTACAAATAACTTATAATGTTCAAGTTCTCAATTTCTGTCTACCTGTTTTTTTTTTTTAGTTCTTTCTCAGTGGTTTGCCTTTTTATTTTAGTACTATGGAAAGACATTGCTATTTTTATTTGCTGATTCTGTAACTGATATTACTAAGGTCTAGTTTTACAATCGTTGAATAACTGTTCGCCGAATATCGTTTAATGTTCCTTCATATCTACTCACACCTACATGGGGCCTTTTAATAATATTGAAAGTGGTATTGTTTCCTTCAATTTTCGGTATATTTCAGAAAGTGATTGTTGATCTTCTTTAAAAAAAAATACATCTTTCAAATTATTTATTAAATTATCACTTTTATTTTTAACCTTATTGCATATGTTATTTTTTATACTTGATGTAATAGGTGCAGACAGCAAATATGTTTCTGGTTGCTCATTTTCATTACAATAATTATTTTTTTCGTAAGTATTATCCCTAGTGATGTTCTCAACAAGAGAGTGAATATGTTTACAAAATGGGTTTGTACTCACATTTTGCAATACTGACATTAATTTACAACATATTTGTTTCTTATAACAATATAAAATTTTTCTTTGGTATTGAACTGATACGTGTTAATATTGATTTGATTGATATTGCAATCAAAAGTTAACGATGCTCTGTGATGATTTATAATTTTTGTTATATGGCAATTAATCTCTCCTGTAGTAATTTTTAAAATTCTTTCGACCGTCTTATCATGAATAAAATTAATTACAGTATGTGGTCTCTTTATTTGGATATATGTTATAACCCCAAGGGGACACTTTTCTATCCTATACCGAACTGTCATACGTGATCCCCCTCCCTTCCAGCTCTCTAACCAATAGAATTTAAATAGGGAATGTACCATGAATGGCATGTCATTGAAAAGGTAATTTTAGAGAGAATTCAGTAATGTGAATATGCATATCCGAAAATTTTATTTTAGCGCCCTCTTTCGGGAAAAAAATTGTTAAATAATCCAAAGTGTGTGATAACTCATATGAAAACTAATTTTAATAGTAATTCACTGCGCGAATTGAAATTACGTAAAAACATTGAAAACTGACTAATGGCGGATTTCACAAACGTTACTTAAATTTAATCAAATTTAATTAAATTGTAACAATTTTTTCCCCGAAAGAGGGCGCTAAAATCAAGTTTTCGGACATTCATATTCACATTACTATATAAAATTACCTTTTCAATGAGATGCCATTCGTGGTACATTTCCTATTTAAATTCTATTGGTCAGAGAGCTGGAAGGGAGGGGGATGACGTATGACGGTTCGGTATAGGATAAAAAAGTGTCCCTCTGGGATTATAAATCGACCTATTTTTGCGTTTTTTCAAACAAAAATTTTCTTGGGAGATATTCAGTTTGTTTCGTTTTCGTTGGGCTACCCTGTATCTGCAGGAAAACGAGAGCCTGTGTTTAATTACTTTAGTTTTGGAACATTTGAGACTTTTGTTTTATTTGTTATCACACTAAAATTTACAAAAATATCGTACTACAGTCGCGGACAAAAAAAGTTTACTTTTTTAAGCCAATTTTATAATATAAAATTGTTGCTAGGTTGTTGTAATTATGAGCTGATATTTACGGATGACAAAAAATAAATATTACTGATTGTAATCCATAAGTTTCAGTTCATAATTACAATCACCAGGCAAAAGTTTTATATTATAAAATTGACGTAAAACAGTCCACTTTTTTGTACGCGATTGTATATTTAAAAAAAATATCAAAATCGCCTGCATTTTGTTTTATTTTTATTTATCGTTTTACATTTATTTAAAGAAAAATTCATTACAAGATCCTATTTTTTTAACTTTCTGTGAAAAAAATTTTAATTAAATTTTCTTATTTCTCCGTCACAAACTATTTTTAAGAGTGTGTATAAATATATTGAGAGTCCCTCGACATGTGAATTCCAGACTTTTTATTTTTAAATCTATTTACATGAAATTTGAAAAGTATTAATTAAGCAAAAAAAATGAATTTTCCAGCAAAACATCGAGCATAGAGTGTTCCATTTAAAACATGTAGAGTGCCGCAATGCAAATAGGATCCAAATGGTTCCAGTGTCCCCCAATAATTTTTTTAAATTTTCATTTGCTTTTGTTGTGTTGTAAATATTTTTTCATATAATTTTAATTTTTATCTTTATCGGTTGCCGAGTTATTTGCAGAAAACCGAAAATCGCAGAAATTTCAAAGGGTGTTGTTGCTCACTTAGGGCTTTTTTGGGCAGGTAAAATAATTCCGTGTTCACCGTAGGGTGAACTAATAACCCACAAAGTTTCAGTTTTTTTGAATTTTCGGGTTGGGGACTTTCCCTTGTCAGCGGCAATGTTCGTTAACCTGAATTTATAATCCATTTTTTACATCGTAATGAATGGGAAAAATAATTTTCTAAGTCCAGGGTTTCTTCTCAGGCTCTTTTCGCACATAAAATAACTACATTTGTTCCCCGACATCTTAAAAAATTCGTCGAGAAATTTGAAGAAAATGTGACTAATTTAAGTATTATGTTCACAACTATAACGAAACTCGGTGAAATACACGGCAACACCACAGTGCAACACAGCGCAAACAAATCAAGACGGCATTTATTGGAAACAGTTGATGAGTGGAGATTCAAACCTGTTAACGTCTGCTGGAATGCTACACTTCTAGTCCATCGCCCCCTATCAATCTTGGTCCAGAACTAAAATTAATTTCCGTCGGTTGACTAACTAGATATATATAAGCAATGGTATTACATAGTAGAAATTGGACTGATTTCACATAGATTAATTAATTTGATTCAATCGAATAATTAATTTGATAGATATTAATTGATAAAATAGTTCAATACATTTCAAGAATTGGCTACACTGTGGCATATGTCAAATTTTATACTGTCATATGACTGTCATTCATACGTCATAAATTTCGATGATGTTTTTATTACACAAATGTAAACAATAAAAGGCAGGCTTGAGCTTATTGTCATGATTTTATTCGAATGGAATGGAAATACCGACGACGCAGAAAGTACTTCTCGTTTTGCTATCGCTGGCCATAATTTCGATTTATCTCTACACTTTTAACACATGCGTCGTTACAAGCATATCAAAAGCATTACCAAAAGTAGGTATTAAGGAATCTGATGATTGCCTGCGGCTTAAGCTTACGAAGCGTTTGTTGTAGTGGAGGCATCATCCCTTAGTCTCGAGCGAAAACACTGCCCTACACTACACAGCTTCGGTGCGCGTCGTCTCACTTTTGGCAGGAAATGAAAGCGATGCTGCACCAAAATACCGTTTGCTTCGTGAACAAGGCCTCAGACTTGAACAGCAACTGCCGAACGCTCTCATCATTGGGGTAAAAAAAGGAGGTACGAGAGCCCTCCTAGAATTCATACGAATCCACCCAGATGTACGTGCAGCTGGAAGTGAAGTGCATTTTTTTGATAAGCACTACAATAAAGGGTTCGAATGGTATCGCTATCACATGCCTTTAACACTAGAAGGTCAGATTACTATAGAGAAATCACCTTCATATTTCATAACTAAAGAAGCACCACATAGAGTACAGCACATGAATCCTTCCACTAAATTATTAGTCGTAGTTCGAAACCCCGTCACTCGAGCCATATCAGATTATACACAAGCTATATCTAAAAAGCCTGACATGAAACCTTTCGAGCAACTCGTTTTTATCAATAGCTCGATCAATTCACCCATTGACATAAGCTGGGGCTCAATTAAGTTAGGAATTTACGCTCGTTACTTAACTCGGTGGCTTAAGTACTTTCCACTGTCTCAGTTTTTGTTTGTTAGCGGCGAGAGATTAATATTAGATCCTGCTATGGAACTAAAACGAGTGCAGGATTTTCTCGGACTAAAAAGGGTCGTGACAGAGAAACATTTCTATTTTAATTCAACCAAGGGGTTCCCGTGCTTGTTTAAAAGCGAAGGGCACAGTGCACCCCATTGTTTAGGTAAAACCAAGGGACGAAGTCACCCCTATATTAATCCGGTAGTTTTGCAGAAGCTGAGAGATTTTTATCGACCTTATAATGTACGGTTCTATCATATGACGGGAATTAATTTTGGTTGGTCATAAAGGCCAGGAATTTTATTTGATATTACATTCCAAGAATTTTAATGTACAAAATACATTATAGTCAATTAACTCAATCTACTCAACTATGCATTTATTTTACTATTAATTCCATAAGTTTAATTTATAAAGATGTATTAATTAGAATATTGCATAATGCTATTTGAAAAGGACTCTTTAAAACAAAATAGTGCAATAGAATTCGTAAAAGTTTGAAAAAATAAATTCGTTTTAAATAGCAATATATTTAAGTGAGCTTGTTGTTTTATATTTCACAGCTTATTTTACTGCTTTATTAAAAGTGAGTGTTAATAAGTTGACATGATAACAAGTGATTAAGTTTGTACCTACATTACTGAATTAGTTACTTAAAATTAAAGAGTCCTTTACAATTGTTTCAACACAACTGCCTCTCCACAGCATTTATTCACGTTTCTGTCAAATAGAGTAACACTATTTACAAGTGTAGTAACACTAAGTCAATATGTAATCATGTACCTCTTCTGTAGTGATTGGATTTTTAGAATAAATACCAAAGAAATCTCTGTAGAATCTCGTCTGCCTTAAAACGAATATTCGGCATTTATACTTTCACACATTCATATCAAATCAATTATGTGTGGCCTTCGATATTTGTTTTAATGAGGCAGATTTGAGTAATGGATTACTTGATAAGCTCACTGACTGTGTTCTGAATTAACATTCCATATCTTGTATTTTTAATTTTTTTAAGGTTTTACTATTTTACATTATTGTTATAATTTTTTTGTTATTGTTGTAATATTTGTTTAGATAATAAAACACAACTGTAAATAAGTTTTTGTTTATAATAGCATACAGTGTGGTGATAAAGTAACGCACCAAGCGAAAAAACACCCTTACCGTTGACTTTTTCTAAAAACGCTCGGACAGGTCGATTTTATTTTAAAAAAAGACATCTTTTACAACCAATTTTAATTTTATGTCAGTTACCACTTTTGCGCCGTGACGTCATCGACATTTTTTTTAAATGACAACCTATTTTTTTGAAAATGTCATTTGAAAGCACCCATTTTTCTGAGTACAAAAATGTTAATGAATCACTAATGCATGAAAAAATTTTGAAGAAAAAAATTATTGAAAAATGGAGATGTGATTTTTATTCTTTATAAAATTTCGATCTAAAATAATACTTTCTTATAAAAACATAACAAAACAACTTAATAAAATTACAATAAATATTGGAAATGTCCTCCACCAACTACTTGACAGTGACCAGCTCGTGTGTAAACGCTGTTAATGACTCTTGCGATAGTTTCATGGCTAATGTTATTCATTTCCGCTCACCCGACTTAACTCCCGTAGACTTTTTTTATGGGGTTATCTAAAAAGTCGAGTTTACGTGAACAAACCTCAAAATTTGAAAGATTTACAAAACAAAATTAGGACAGAAATGAATAACATTAGCCGTGAAACCATCGCAAAAGTAATTAACAACGTTTACACACGAGCTGGTCACTGTCAAGTGGTTGGTGGAGGGCATTTCCAACATTTATTGTAATTTTATTAAGTTGCTTTGTTATGTTTTTACAAGAAAGTATTATTTTAGGTTGAAATTTTATTAAAATTAAAAATCTCATTTGCATTTTTCAATAATTTTTTTCTTCAAAATTTTCTTATGCATTAGTGATTCATTAATATTTTTGTACTCAGAAAAATGGGTGCTTTCAAATGACATTTTCAAAAAAATAGGTTGTCATTTAAAAAAAGTGTCAATGACGTCACAGCGTAAAAGTGGTAACTGACATAAAATTAAAATTGATTGTAAAAGATGTCTTTTTTAAAAATAAAATCGACCTGTCCGAGCGTTTTTCGAAAAAGTCAACGCTAAGGGTGTTTTTTCGCTTGGTGCGTTACTTTATCACCACACTGTATATGCAATTGATTTATAAATGGAATATCACAACAAAGTTGGTAAATTAACTTTGCTAAATCTGTAGTATGCAACGGAGTCAGGCGTAACAATTCCAAACAAATTGGGAATGTCTTCCTGAAGCATGCCTAACGTTGGCAATAACTCTTTGCTCTCTCTGAAAAGTAGCAACTCATTACTTTGTTATTGTTTTCAACATTTTACTTACATGAAGTGAATGTTAAAATCGGGGGGTTTCTTACTTGACTTATTAGAAATGTACACGTTGTACAAACTTTGGTCACCATTGAATGTTTGCTTGTAATTTTTTGGCCCTTCGTTTGCTAGTCGTTTAAATATGTCATGAATAAAAACTGTATCTTCTAAATTCTTAAATTTCTGGTGTTTCTTTTTTTCTTCTGAACTAATTTCTTTAGAGGCATGTCCTTTTCTTTCGAAATCATTTTTTGAAATAAAATTATTAAAATTAAGTTTAATCTTCTTTACTGGCGGTGATCCATCATCTGCACCTTTCGTTAGATTATTTCTTAAAACTTTGTAACCCTGTGTCGATAATGTTCTATAAATTTTATACTGATTTAACTTGGGTGTAGCATCACCCAACAGTAAGCTATATCCTTGCTGAATACTTAACGGGACATTATTCCAAAGAATTTCCAAACGATTCTAAAACATAAACCGTAAAACGAAAATTTTCTAACTTACAGACTTACCGTTTCTAATAAAAACAGAGCTACTTCTGGCTGTAAGTAAGACCCGGATTTATTCTGAAACACGAAATTATGAATGTGGGTTGCTTTGGTAACTCGAGCTAATTTTTGGTCTTGTAACCAAACTGCTACTGCTCTGGAACACCTGCAATTTGAAAGGTCGCGTGAATATTTAAACTAATTTAAATAAGCCCGGTACCTTCGTTCTACGCGCTCAAATTTTAAAGTATTTGCTAAAGTTTGAATGCTTTTTGAAATTAATGCCTTTTCTTCTTCTGTAGTCTTGGGAATGTAAATTTTATTGCCCAGTATATTTAATTTAACTATGGGATTTCGATGTGCTTCTATTAGATTTTCAGCCCTAAATTGAAACAAATTATAATTGTTTTGAGGTATTTAATATACTAACCATTTTTTCATTTTATTTATAAATCTACTTCAGCTCAACATGATAAACATAACCTCAAATGCGATGGCATTGGCATTTATGAAACCAGGAAGGTTAGCCAACATTGAAGTTCTAAAATTTCAGGTCTTTCAAAATACTATTTTGAATTTCCAAATAATCTTTAAATTATATTTTAAATTAATTATGGAAAATGAAGTGATTATTAATTAATGTCCTGTTACATTTGTAACCATTTATAGGTACAATGTTGGTTTAGGGTTTTCCGTTGATATAAATCCAGTTGGTGACAGTGACATAACCTAAAATTTCCTGGTAGTCCACGTTGTTTTGAATATGGGTAAATTAATCAAAAAAAAGTTAAAAAGCCAAGAAGAACCTACTAAAAATGAGACTAAGGTGTCTAATCATAAGTCGGGTAAAATACAAAAATCTAAACCACTGAAAATTAAAAGAAAAATAATTACGAGCACTTTATCTCTACGTGAAGAAGATACTCCAGTTCTGAATTCAAAAAGCACCTTTAAAGAAGATTCAATTTCGAGCAGTGAAGTTGTAATCACGGCAAATACCTTCAGCGTTGAAGAGAGTTCCTTAAAGTCCGGCATTCAAGCTCTTTTCAAATTGGTCGAGGCATATAAGTCCAAGAAGAAGAATAAATTATTCGACGACGATGAGGTGCCAATTTTTTTGCAAGTTTCGTGCATCAAAATTCCAAAATGCCCTATAAGAACGATGCACTTAAAATTAAAGAATTCACTGTATAAAAATACAAGTGAAATTTGCCTGATAACGGCAAATTTGCGTAATAACCCACACAAAGAACATGAAAAGGCGATCGAATACTATGAAAATTTATTGCAGTCGAAAGGTGTTAAGAATATCAAAACGATCATGCCGCTTCATCAATTAAAGACGGAATATGATCAGTATGAGCTCAAAAGGAAATTGATTACACAGTATGATGTCTTTTTAGTGGAGGGGAAAATATGTAAGCATGCAGCTCATTTACTAGGGAAGATATTCAAAGATAAACGCAGATTACCAACTCCTGTAAAATTGCATGTTCCTAAACTTAAAGAGCACATAGAAAGTGTACTGAATAAAACTGCGATGAACATTCATCCAAATGGTAACAGCTTTATTGTACAGATTGCGCACACAGACATGTCAGAAGAAGAAATACATGAAAACATTATTTTTATTTTGGAAGAACTTGCAAAGAATTTTCCTGGGGGCAAAGAAAATGTGAGAGCTATACATTTGAAGGGTCCAAGCACCATGAGTATCCCAATTTATTATTCCTTGAGTAAGTATCACTGTTACATTTCAGTCATAATTTACTTATTTTACCTGTTTGCAGAAAAAGCATGTGACGTTCCAGTACCAATTATACGATCGAAGCGTCCAAAAAATTTCAAGTCAGTCACGGGAACATTATCGACTTTTTTGAATGCGAGTGTGTTGGTGGATCCGAGTGGAAAAGTTCTGGTGTCTAGAAAGGCGAAGGGTTTCGAAGACAAGGAAAAAGATGCAAATGTAAATAGGAAAGACGAAAAACAGGAACAGGATGAGAATAATGCAGGAAGATATGTAAGATTGAACAAAGAAAACAATCTCCATGTGAAGAAAATTAACAGAAAGCTAAGAAAACAGAAATCAGGGAAAGTTATAAAAAACGGAACAAGGAAGGAAACTCAAAATAAAAAGTCTTCAAGAAAAATGATTAGGAAAAGAAATAAAAATAACTAAATCATGAATCACATTATTGTTAATGATTACATACTATTATAAACAATACACAAGACTTTTTTTAATTTGTAACTTTAGAGCGCCTTAGAACGTTGGTATTCCTGCTGAGTATCGTGAATTCCACCGGTGATGTTAGGAAACTCTGGTGTTTGCACTCTGTTCATTTGTTTTAAACTAAAACGAACCGCAATCTCACGTCAAACGTCCATATGTGTCAAACATAGACAAAATACTAAGTAATTAGTCTATGGATGGTCATTACTAACGACGCACGGTAACCATGGCGAATGAAATAAATTTGGAAATAATGTAATAAAGCTTCCATTGATAATTACTATACAGGGTTAGTTAAAAGTATGGAAACGGCCATTTATTGCCGTTAATATTCATTTCAAGAAATAAGTGCTTTATGAAAGTTTTAGAAAATTTTTATCTACAATTGAGAATACTTGAATTTTTTTCTTGTTCAATTGTTTTTGAGTTGTGCCTATCTGCGTAATTTTTTTAAATGGAAACATTCTAATTTTAATCTACCGTTCGGTAGAGTATTTTTTCTCTTTACAATAGTATTCTTGTTTTTTTTTTCTGGAATTGAGGGGTTTCTGAAAAAAAAAACATTTTTCACTTTTTTGTGAAATTGAAAACACTGGGCCAGTTTCATAATGGAATTTAAAGGAGGCTGTAAATCTAAGGTCACTTTTAGATGTCAAAACAAATATGAAAACACATTTGTTTACACATCAGATTGTGACTTTATTTTAAAGGTTACTTTAAATTCTATTATGAATAGTGATGTAAAATAACGATCATTTAAAATCGTGACGTCATTTTGGTCATTTAAGCATAATTGACGGTCATGTTGGGGTCATCATGAACCGTTTAATTCTAGACTGGCACACATTGTATGTATACGCATATTAAATGAAATAAATACACATTTTTACTAAACATATACATATATTTAAAACAAATGAACAAAGATAATACTCTTAAACATTTTCATAAATTTTACATTTTATAGATAAGGGATATAACGATACAACATATTTAAATTAAAATTCTGATAGCTAAATAAACTTACTAAAATTCTATAACAAAAATACTATAAACATGAGCAATAAAAATTCAAGAATAAACAAATATTTATTTAACAAAAGGAAACTGCAGAAATTTCAAAATAAAAATAGCTAGGAGTTTTTAGTAAATCGTATTATTTAAATTTTATAATATTATTTATCTTCGGCATCAGTATCTGTATTTGTATCTACACCTTCACTTATTTCAATTTCGCTCTCCGTGTGCTGGTAAATTTCTTCATCACTGTCTGTATCAGAACTTGTTGACTCGACCTCTTTTCTATCGTCTGTAAAAATTTTCGTATTTGTTCTGCTTGTACTTGCAACTTCTTCTAAAAAGGGTTGAGCTGGCAACTGTGACGAAAAATTGGTGTTTTTTAAGATTCTCTCTTTTAGCTTTAAATTTTGGTAAACATACGTTAACATGCTTGGACGTTTCACAGTTAATTTGTTTCTTTTTTTTGTGAGTATATTGCCATAAGCACTGAAGGATCTTTCGGTAGCAGCTGATGTTGCTGGCATACTCAAAACAGCCTCTGCAATATGCCTTAAAGGGACATCCGTGCATATTCCCCTCCAGAAGGTTATAGGTTTTATATTTTTATTTTTGGCAGACTCTTGAACGAAGCCTATAGACCAAAATCCAGTACCAGCTCTGTAATCGGCAATATTTTCTAAAATAGCATTTTGATCTACATTTGGTAGATATAGTGCTAATTTGTGAATATATTGTAGCCCTTCCAATTTTTCGCTTTCATTTAGAAATTGTCCTTTGTACATGAGGTCTAGTATATGTGCTGCATAATGGATTGTCTTCATACATTCTTTTCCGTTCAGATACAAATGATGCAGCACTCTTTTCCTCTGATTTTAAAAGTGGTGAAAACTGCAATTCTTCTTGAAAAATATTATTAATTTCGTGAAATGCTGGAGCTACTTCACTTACTTTCGGATTGTCGCCTTCCAAATCAGTTATCCATTTCTTTATCGGTTTCAGCAGCCTAAGAAACGCATCAATTCCTGTCCAAAATACATCATCACTTAAAATATTATTGACGTTTTCTTTTTCTAACAATTCCTTGTAGTCTTCAGATATTGCAAGAGATTTCAAAACACTTTTATTTGTTTGGAGACTCTCAAAACTTAATACGATGGAAGCCCGTCTTGTAACTATCGGCAATTTCAATGATGATTTGGAGGAAGTTTCTGATATTTTCTCAACCTGTACACTGAGAAAACAAAATGTGTTAATTCAACCAAAAATTTTGTTTGAACGTATTGAACCGAAACTTTTTGTTGGGCGAACATTTTCTTGGTTGAATTAACACATTTGTTTTATCAGTGTAAACAAAATGTGTTAATTCAACCAAAAAAAGTGTTCACCCAACAAAAAGTTTCGGTTCAATATGTTCAAACAAAATTTTTGGTTGAATTAACACATTTTGTTTTCTCAGTGTAGTCTACGGAATGCAGCCAAAAGAACAGATTTTCGTTTTATGACTTTTATAATTGCCGTAGCTCGTTTTAATAATGTATCTGTCGACTTAAGTTTTACAATATCCGTTATTATTAAATTGAGTGTATGCGCTGCACAACCGTAAAAACAAATCGGTTGCTCTTTGTATTTTGTGCTTAATAATTCCCAAGTTTTAATCATGTTTTTTTGCGTTATCAGAGCAAAAGCTCAGTATATTGTCTACTCCTAATTCATTGAAAACTAAATCTACCTGTTCTGCAATGTATTCGGCGGTATGTCTATTTTCGCCTGTTGCTACGGTCTTATAAAACACTGGTTCCGGCGTAGTGACAATAACGTTTATTATGCTTTGATGTTTTATATCAGTCCAGGAAAACACTGAACTCCATACACAGATGTCGAATTCAGATGGTTTTGAACGTCTTCATGAATTTCGTTTAGCAATTTTCCAGATAAAACGAATCGTGATGGAAGTTCTATCGCAGGTCGTATGTATTTTAAATAATCAATCCAATAAGGATTATTAATCATACTTAGAGGAGTTGCGGTCGCAAACATTGCTCTGGCTAATTTAGTCCAAGAAACTTTAATTTGTCCCGGTGTAATAGTATCGATATATTGGCCAATAAATGAGTTTTTTTCTTGTTTTTGTGTGTCACCTATGGTAGTTAAAAGGGTAGAAGACTCACTTGCAGTGTCAGCTGAAATTACACTAATCTCAGCTTCATCATTGAGAGTTGAAAATGGCTTGTTTTCTAATAATTTTTGTTTTCCCTTTCCGGTGTTTTTCATAAGTTTAGATTTCATTTTTACTTCTTTTCTTATAATTTCAGGGCATTTTTTGCAATTATTAAGTAAATGATTTGTCATTCTTGTTGCATGTAATGCGTACGTTTTTTTACAAAATTTACATTCATATGTTTTTATTTTACGTGAGGTATCAATTTTTTGAATGAAATACTCAAATATTACACTCAGTGGTCGCATCTTGCACCTTAGAACTTCAAACTGCAACTAACAATGCTAACAATAAGTAACACCCCTCCTTTATGCGTTTATGCTTAGGCAATTTCAACAACAGCATGCGCGCACACGCTTGTTTGCACATGTCTGTGACGGTCATTTATTTAAATGACAGTCATCTATTCAAATGACAGTCATTTATTAAAATGACGGTCAGGTATAATTCACAGCGACATTTTTAAAATGACCAATCATTGTGGCGTGACCGTCATTTTTATTGTGACCACTGTCATGACCGGCGTCATTTAACGAACTTAACATCACTAATATGAAAGTGACCCTTAGTTAGGTAGATCTAAGAAAAAAGTGAAGTTATGGGTCACAATATTATCATTAAAAACAAAAAACAAAAAAAAATTAATAAATAACTAAGTAAATTAAATTAAGTGTTCAAATTGTCCTCCATATGTAATTTGACAATAACTCAATCGATTTACAAAACCCCGAAGAGAATTCTCTAAAAATTCACGGGGAATTTCTTGTATCGTCCTGGTACACCGGGCTTATCTTTATAAACTTTGTTTTTTACATATCCTCAGAGGAAAAAATTTAAAGGGCTTAAATCAGGGGAACGGGCTGGTCACTCAATTTCACCTCGTCTCCCAATCCATCTATTTGGAAAAACGTTATCAAGATACTGACGAATATTTAAACCATAATGTGGTGGGGCGCCATCTTGCTGAAACCAGATATTGTTATTGGGAAGGTTTTCGTTGTTTTCATGAGGATAGAGCGTAGCACAAGCAGGTATAATTTGATTTTGCAATAACTGCAAATACAGAGCCGAATTTAAATTGCCATCGATGAAAAAGGGACCTATAATATGACCACCTAGAATGCCAACCCAAACATTAACTTTTTGGGGATACTGCGTATGGTGCTCCAAAAACCAAAACGGATTGACAGGTGACCAATATCTGCAGTTATGTCTGTTTACTTCACCGGTAAGGTAAGTAGCTTCGTCAGAGAAAAGAATATTATTGACATAATTTTTGTTATCATTGCAAATATTTAACATTTCTTCACAAAATTGAAGTCTCCTATCAAAATCATCTTCCGTCAATTCCTGTACAAGTTGTACCTTATAAGGTTTATACTTTTCACTTTTTAACATTTTAACGACTGATGACTGTGAAATATTGAGATTGACCGCTAATTGGTTGGTTGATAAATGGGGATCTTCAGATACAGCCAATAAAATATCCAGCTTTTTATCATCACTGGTCGATGTTCTCGGTCTACCACTCTTTGGCAAATTTTTAACGCTGCCGGTTTGTTCGAAACGTTTCAAAGTTTTACTAACAACGGATTTAGAAATTGGATTTCTATCAGGATGTGTATCATTAAATAAATAACAAACGTCTTGTAAACTTCTACGTCTATCTCCATAACTCAGCATCATAAGTAGTTCAATTCTTTCATGTTCATTTAAATTCGCCATTGCTAATAACCGGTGAGCAAATAAAAATCAGATTAGAGCAGGCGGTGCAAAGAAAATGTATGTCTGTGATTAAATAAAAAGTCAATGAATTTGACAGTCCATGCATGTATTTACATTAATTGATTCAGTTAGTCACAGACATACATTTTCTTTGCACCGCCTACTCTAATCTGATTTTTATTTGCTCACTTTTTATTAACAGCAGTAAATTACACGCAATTGAATTTGACGTAAACAATAACCACTGATAAAGTTACTCGCTCGAGATTGTTTATCGCTTACTTAGGGTGCGTTCGACATTACGCTCGGGGCACGCTCTGAGCAGAAGTATGAGGGAGAGCGAATGAGCTTCAGTGTATATAAGAGTGAGACAAAGGAAGACCCCGAGCGCTCCGAGCGTGATGTCGAATGCACCTTTTGATGTACCTGACCTGGCGCTAATAAGCGCGCACGACGGGAAATGAATACTTGAAATATTGTTTTTTTTTCAGAAACCCCTCAATTCTAAAAAAAACAAGAATACTATTGTAAAGAGAAAAAAATACTCTACCGAACGGTAGATTAAAATTAGAATGTTTCCATTTAAAAAAATTACGCAGATAGGCGTAACTCAAAAACAATTGAAGAAGAAAAAAATTCAAGTATTCCCAATTGTAGATAAAAATTTCCTAAAAAACTTTCATAAAGCACATATTTCTTAAAATGAATATTAACGGCAATAAATGGCCGTTTCCATACTTTTAACTAACCCTGTATATGTGCAGTTATAAGGTTCTCAGTGTATAGATTTGGGCTTAAACTTAAAAAATTCTTAGCGCCAGTTTGAAAAATACCGCGTCAGACGGATCACCGAAAGCGCCACATCTGGCAACCCTGCTGCCATCTATTGCATTTTATAACAATCACTTCCTAACCTAATAATTCAAATGCATAATTTGACAGATAAATAAAGCGGTTTCAATATATACGATTTGTGAATAATGTCGATAGTATGAAAGCAGAATGGCAAGTATTTTAGAAGAAAAGTTAAGAGAAGCGTGTTGTTCTGCGGACTTAGAAGCAATTCAAATTTTACTTGCACAGGACGTCGACGTGAACTCCAGGAACTCTGTAAACGGCTGGTAAAGTATCAACCACAAATAATTAAGTAGACGGAAGTGATTATCTCGGTTAACTTTATTTATTAAAAAAAGAAGATTGAATTCATTTAGAAATTTAAATTACAGGACTGCTTTACATTGGGCCTGCAAGCGTGGGCATGAGGAAGTCGTGAGGATTTTGCTAAACAACGGTGCCGACACGAAAATCGAAAGCTTTCGCGGTGAAAAACCTGCAAGCATTTGTACTTCTTCATCGATCCTTAATTTGCTGGGTGAACTTCCCATCCCGAGCACAAATAACTCTTTGTATGCTGAAGAATCCAATTTGAAGTTTACACCAAATTATATTCGAAATGCACCTTTAAATGGACAAGTCGATGTAGGACCTAAATTACGCTCAAGGCATACAGATTTTGCATCAATGCCAACCACTGCTTTACCTGCACAGACTGATGGTAAGAATCACACTTAAGAAATCACTAAGTTTTTGTATTTTTCTCTAACATCTTTCAAGTGAGACAGGAATACTGTCGCTTCTTTAAATTAGGCACACGGTAGATCTGGGTGTTTTTTTTTATTAGTGGTAGTTGGTAATTGTGTTAGTTCTTGTCAATGTTGGCAGTGTCATTCGTCATTCTCTGGCTTTTAAATGTTTTTATTTAGTATTTTTGCTTTCCTTCCAGGAATAAATAAATTAAAGCTGTATTATTGATTTAAACAAAGTCATAGATTGCAAAATATATGAAGCATGTATAGTTTAGACTTGGAGAAGATCGTATCATTTGGTGAACATCTGCAGAATTAAATCCAGATTTATTTTGTTCTTGTCATTTTAGATTTAGTTTTAAAAGTGCGAATTGCTGGGTCAAGCGATCCGGATTACATAGAAATAGAAGTGCCGCGTTGGAAGTTGACTTACACTACTTTATTAAAAATTTGCTGTGAAGAACTGGAAGTGCAGGACGGTCAAGTAGAGCGAATAAGAAAGTTGCCGAACACAAGATTGCGTAAGGATGCTGATGTGAAACGATTGTCAGATTTACAATGCTTAGAAGTTGTACTGAAGGCGCCCACATGTTCGGATAAGTACTGCAATTCATATCAAAGTATCTCAACGCATAAAGATCAGACTATTTTGTACTAAACTGAACAATTTTCTAAGGCAAGAAGTTCATCGCTTTCATAATGCACGGCTTTGGTACAAAAAGCATAACACCAAGATTCTGTAAGTTTTTGATTTTTGAATCTCTTTGTATGAGATTAATTAGTTTGTATGAATTTAATTATGTAATTCAAAAGATCTGTTTTTGTATGGTTTTAACATTTATGTTTAGAATTTCATTTAGGTGAAATCATCAATTTTTTTGTGTGCTGATTTTATGTCGTGCTTGAAAATATATTATTTCTACTAATTCCTGCATTTCTTTCTTACAAATGAAGTTTGTTATGTTGTCAGACACGATACAATTTTTACAGTAAAAAAAATTGAAATTGACAAATATAGAGAAAGGTTCATAATTCAATGATTGTGATTTATTCCATATTCCTGAGTTCTGAAATGTAAATGCTTCTGTTTTTGTCTTCCATTAATTGTATCTCCTACAATCATGTAAGGAAATACAATTGAGATTCCGTTCATTTATGTTATAAATTAAACCACTGTTTTTTATTTAATTTTCTTGCCCTTATTATATTTTCCTTAGAATATGTTCGTAATTATCGTGACGGCACACTCAAATTTCCAGCATTTTTCTAATTTAAATTTACAATTGATAAATTTTCACTCCTCATCATTAACCTTTGTCAACAAAGTCTCATTATCATTGTCTTCGGAATCTTTGATGTCATCGCTTTGCGGAGGTTCGTCGGGTAAGAGTTTCTCCAAGAGCCTCTGATTTTCTTCCTGAAGAGTATCGACAACAATTTTCGTGTCCTGCAAAAAGTTTAAATCAAATATACATACATCAAAAGTTATAGGTATTAAATAATTACGTTTATTTGTTGTTTATATTCGTTGTGAATTTCTTTTCTCGTCGCCACGGCTTCATTCAATTTCTTCTCAGATTCTTTCGCCGTCATCTTTTTCTGCAGACCCAAAACGGCCATCATCCTTTGGTTTTTACGCATCTCTTGCTTGAGGTCTTTTCTTAGCACATTCGTTTCCGCTATCAGACCTGCGTTCTCATCAACTAATTTGATCTTATCTTGCGTAGTGGTTTTAGTTTTGGATACCTGAAACAAAGTCATTTCATCGTAAAGGAAAGTCTTCACGTGTGATTTCGACGTCTACCTGTACTTGTAGCGTACGCACTGTGCGCTCCAAGAAATCTCTTTGACGCAGAAATTCATTTTTGGCTTCGTAGTCTTCTAATTCAATTAATTCGAAGTCCTTGTCGGCGTTATACTTACGGTACATATCCTAGAATAAAAACGAAATTTCCGATGGGGAACAAAAACTGAATCTTTCTAAACAGAGTCTACTCCTAGTACTAAAAAATTGGACATAGAGAACTGGACGTAAACGGAAACTGACAGACGCAGACAAAACAAGTTTCTTAAATGATAAGTTGCGATATAAAGGTGTCCATTTTTAGTCTTGATGATTTTGGGTTAGGCAACCCATTAATTAAGTGCTTTTATCATAGCAACATTTCAGTATGAGTTGCCTATTATAGGATTTTTGGAAAGGCTTGAAGAATTTAGGAGATTTTGCCTTACCCTAACAGCTTTCTGAAGCTTGGGTATATCTTGGATCAATCCGCTCGCGTGGTGTATGTCAGTTCTAATCATCTTAAGATAAGACTTCGTGACCCTGTTCTTATTAACTTCTCGCTTAATTTCGCTGTCCGCTGCTTTCAGTTTTTCCCTCAGCTCATTCAGTTGAACGTCTAAACTCACTATGATCTTTTGTAAATTCTCGAGTTCCTTGACCATATCGGCGATCTGCTCCATCTGTTCCTGGATGGTCCTATCCCTCGGTTCGATCTGCGACGTGAGCTCGTTTATCTTAAAGTCCAAGATGAACCGGAACTTTTCTAGTTCCTGATTTTTGCGTTTGAGTTCGTAGATGCGCTTCTCCTTGTCCTGAATGGTCGCGTCCCTTTCGGCTATTTCCTTCTTCAAGTCGGCTATGTCCTTCTCTAATCCGAGTATGACCTGCTTGAGCTTCATTTGTTCCATTTCGTGCATGTGCACCGTGTGCTTGAGGTCGTCTATTTCTTTCTGGGAGGCCATCAGTTTCTTTTTGATGATCTGCGTTTCGCCTTTCAGTTTCACGTTGGAATCCTGCTCAATTGTGAGCTGCTTTTCGTAAGTCGCTTTTAATTCGTATATTTCACGATCCGCGTCGTCTTCTATCTGCTGCTTGATCACTTCGTGTTCTCTCGTACGTTGCATTGATTGTTCCATTAACTGTAAATGAAATATTTTATATTAAGTGATCCCATTTAAAGTCATCCTTAGAAGACTGTGGAAGTCTTGATTCAAAAACTTATTTTTAATTTACAAGGATAATAGCGTTTTAGATTGACCGCTTTAGAGCATGTCCATCTCTTATTATTACACGAGGTTAAAATAAGTTGGCAATATTCTGAGAGTGCACTAGAGCAGCAAATCAAACACGTTATTAGACATGATTTTTAAATCCCATGGCTTTTTGAGGATAACTTTAAATTAGATTACTTTAGATCAAATTGAAGTTTTCTGCTAGAGAGAAACAAAAAATTGACTGGATTTGTGTTCGTACCTCTTCCAGTTGAACTTCTTTGTCGTTCAATTTTTGCAGATATTCGTTGGTGATGTTTGTTTCCAATTCATTCTTGCCTTTGGTCAATTCTTCCAGTTCTGTAACGTATCTGTTTCTCATCCTCTCCATTTTTTCTTCAAGATCAATGTACTTGTCATATTCTATGATTAATTTTTCGTTGTAATTCGCTTCCAGTCTCTCGACGAATTCTTCATGCTTCGCCTTCATCTTGTTTATATCCGTATTGATGCTGTTGATCTCTTGAATGTGCTCCGCTTCCAGTGTCTGCAAACATCGTTTTTAACACGTGAATGTTTCGGAAAAGTTTTGCACGGCACGTACTTCGTTTTTCTCCTTTAATTCCTCAATTGCGCTGAGGTATCCTTCGTGTATGTCTTTGATGGTTGCGTTGTGCGCGGCTTCCATTTGTCTCATTTGGTAAGCGTGTTCTGTTTCGAGTTCGTGCATACGCAATTGTAGATCTTTAATGACCCCTAGCTTGTCTTCCAGATCCCCACGTGATATCAAGATTTCAGAGGACGGGGTAAATTCCTTGTCCATTTTGATAGCCTTACCTTCGGTGCTCAAGAGTTTCCAAATGCAGATGCAACCGTCTTTGGAACAAGTGATCAACAGTCTATCATCATATGTTATCGCCATCTTGAAAATAAAAATTAATTTTGGATTTGAAAGGAATGTAATTTCTTAAACTCACATGAGTGATCTTCGTGCTATGTATGGCGTATTCCCCATACTCTGCGACGTCTAATATGGGGAATTTAACGGAATAAACTGTGCCCTGATTTCCACTTACAAACAGCATCATATCGGAATTCGATAGAACTAGATTATCTAAACCTGTAGGGCAGACGATTATATCTCGTTGTATGTTACAGTTCATAATTTCGCGAATGTGTCCGTCAGATCCGACTGCAAAGACAGATTTGCCATCGGAAGTTATGTTTGCGTCAGCAAACTGACAGGACTTTATGATGGTTTCGCTGATTCTGCGGGTTGTTGAAATTTGCCACTCGTACACTGCACCCTCAGTACCACAGGATGCCATTTTGTAATCATCATGCATCCAAGATAATCCAGTTACCTATAGAGATATAATCAGTGAAAAAAGGGTTATTTGCAGGAAAAGAAGAATAGAATATAGAAATCATCCTTAACTGCGTACAAGAAAGCAAAAGTAATAATTGGTAGAGGTTGTTACTTACCCTACCATTGTGGCCTTTCAAATTATACATATGCTCAAAGGAAATACTTGAATAAACTTGTATGACGTTTCCATTTGCGGCGGCAAACAAATGCCCCAATTTACTAAATCTGCACAGTTTACAGTTGCGTATTGCAAATTCTCTCGTCATGGCAAACTCGTCCATTAATATGGTCAAATATCTAAGTTTATCAGAAAAGCCCACGATTGCAAATAAACCAGTTGGATGCAAGGCGAGTCCATGCAACTCCTCCAGGTACGTCTTGTCCAGCTCCAAAGTCTCAGTTTCGAAGTTCCACAACTTCAATGACCGATCCCAAGCACCTGATGTTAGAATAGTCGATTTCCACGCGCACACCGCCATTCCACCGATTGGACCGTGATGCAAATTCATCCCCAATTCCGTGAACGAGACTTCGGGATTGATGTTTAAATCCGGCCCCCATAATCTGACCACGTAGATTTGACTTTCCTTGCACGTTACAATCAGTCGATCTTCGGAAACATTAATGGACATAAAGTGCACGGTGTTCATTATGAACTTGTCTTGTTCCGTTTCGTCTTCGCGCGAAATGTTATGGTCTGGTATTTTGTAGACGTTCCTTTTCCTGTACTTGTGCGGGGTTTCCTTCTCGAAGAAGTGGACCGTGCCGATCAAACAACCAAAGGCGAAGCCCTTCATGAAGTTGAAGATGGATCTTATCTCGTAATCCTCGCCGTATTTCATGTTCGCTGGTTCGACGTCGAATATGTTGATTTGCGACGATCCTCCGAGCGGCTGCGCTTCGTCTTCAGCCGTCTTGAAATTTAATACCGTTAGGTCGACGGCCCAGTGAACGAATTTCAGTTCACCGCTTTCGAAAGTTAATATTCTGCCATCATTGGTGCCAGCTAATAAGCGCTCCTGGGAAAGCCAAGCTGCAGACCTAAACCAGATGGCTTCTGCCTTATTAAAGCCGTACTGTCTCCAGTTATTTTCTGAACAGGCTAAAATGCGGAATAACTGTGTGCCAACAAGGACCAGAAGATTGGGATCTGTCGGGTTGCATGCTATCTGAGAAATATGAGAGTAATATTAATTTAATATTAATTTTAAACAAAATCAGCTGTATCATTGAAATATCTCCCGATCTCTTTTTAACATCATGAGATATAAATAAGGAGACTAATTTGACTAAAAAAGGAGAATAATTTGATTAATTTGGTAAATTGAAAAAAAATTGTTACTTGTAGAACCGTTCCCGTTCCATTTGAATTATTTGCTCTCGTTGTAGATTCCACTTTAGCCTTATCGCATTTGTACGTGTACATAATCCAGTCTGGCTCTCCAACCACAACTATAATAGTTTTGGAATCCTGCGAGAACGAAATAGCTGCAAACTCCTTGGCCGCGCACTCCTTATCCGGTGGCAAAAGAATCTGTTTCTTCTTCTTGCAAGTGAGCGCATCGAAGAGTGTTGCCAAAGGTTTTTCTCCACTCTCGGCGACGGCAATGAGTTTTCTAATGCCAAAAGAGCTTCAGATTGAAAAAGAAAAATTGTAAAGTCATACCTGTTTGGGCTGATGGCGATCGCAGTAACATTTTGGCCCTTGTCGCTTAGCTTAATGAATTTTTGCCTTCGTTGATAAAAGTTGTGCACAGTTAACACACCACCGACAGGATAAATAACTTCCTCGTCGCTTAAGAAATGCGCATTACCCTTGATTTCAGTTTGAAGGCCCAAAATTAGCCTGGGCTGGAGGATGGGTATTTGCGACATTACATGTGACGTCGGGTTTGCGGTTTTGTGGGAGCCGCCGACGTCGATTTTAGGATATAATAATCGTTTTGTATCCAAGTTACGAAATTTTGTGTGATCGATGAAGGACGTCGACGTTTAATTTGAGCGAATGGGAAATATGAATTTGCATACATATACCAAGCGATCGAAAATAAAATGCTTCTCCGCTGTGATCCAGATTTTCTTCCATTTCTGTAATAATTTTCCACTGTGAAAATTTTGTGTTCCAACTCGAACATTTTGAAACAATGTCACTGTTAAGTATACATATACAGCTATTAAATTTCTTTTTTCAATATTCATGGCCTACTTTGAATCATTTTATTTTCGATCGCAGGGTATTGTGCAAAACTTGAAATTATTGTAGTAATGTCTCTTGACTGGATAGTCGCATTTGTTAATTTGAACATAGAACTATAACATGCCATAGTGTAATGTTGGTGATTTTAGTACAATTTGATTTGAAATTGGGTTACGATTAAAATTCTTTCAATCGCAAGCCTGGCGAGGGTATTCATATTAAAGCAAAGATTACTTCCATTTAGAATAGGAAATTTGAAATAATAAATAATAATAATAATAATTGGAATAAAAATATTCAAGTAAATACTTCAACCTATTCTGAAGTGACATTAGTCGATTTTAATTAATATTATTGTTTATCTATAAATGATGACCAATTAATTGTTTTACATTTGATTATTTTTCAATAATGCTGTTGAAATCTTTTTATTTTGGATCAATTAGCATGACTTTTAATTCCTTTTGGATAATTTGTAAAAAGCATTGCCTGCATTATCGTCGAATTCAATTAAATGTCAAATTAATTTATCATTTAAATCAACCCAAAAAGTAACAACATGCTTGCGATCGCGTCGCATCTTTTAGTGTCATCGAAACGCCAGCGTCGTCTATAACGTATTCTAAGGTAAATGAAATACATTTTTAAAAAATTTACGAAGTTCTAAACATAGATATAAATCTGCAAGTTTTGAACACTTCAAAATAAATGGCTGAGTAAGTGGTAGTCGAGAAAATATTGTATGCACCACGGCAGCAAAGTGTCTTTGTTGAACTCGTTTGCTTGCTTGCCGCGGCTTCGCCTTGGCTCGCACTTTACTCGTTTACTCGTTCGACAAAGTGTCACTTTGCCACCTTGGTACATGAATAACTATTATTTGGATACTTTTAGAATGTTTTGTTTAATTCTTGAATTTATCATTTCGCATGAGGAAATTTTCAGTTAAGAATTTTGCAAAATATCATTTTCTTTCAGATCCGTTTTTGTCCAGCATCATTTTTCTTACTTTCTTAGTGCTCACAGCAGAGGAAATACATATTTTCAACATCATTGAAACTCGTTTCAAAAAAATTGAAAAATAAAAATTTCTTTGAGAAAAAAGTCTAAAGAATTACTTTCATTATGTATATACTTTCGTAAATAAAGGTATTATACTAATCTAAGACTTTAATTTGAGAAAGAAAAAAATGAAAGGACGATTTCGTTTCTGCAAGACATCGTCAGTATATTTCCCTGTCAATTAAAATGCCCCGTTTTCTTCCTTTATCCGGTTTACCGACTTTGATGATTGCGAACCTAATTTCTTATTTCAAAAATTATTTTCCCAACCACTCTTCTGATATTATTACAGAGATGTTGATAAAAAGATAGATTATATTTGTTGAAGAAATAAAACGTGATCAAATGAAAAGAGGAGTTGGCGATGCAACCAAACACGCATGCGTGCATTTAGTTTAGCCATCGTTCCTTCAGTCACTTTTCACGTTTCTGTTCGAACTTAACCTTAATTTGAAATTAAAACATCCAAAGAAAGATTTTGTGACACAAAGCAAGAACGTTTTATTTTAAAAACATTAAAACCGTTGCGTAAAATGACCACCGCCTGCATCGAGACATTTGCTGAACTCTACCAGCAACTGCTCGCCTAATGTTAAACATTCCTGGCGTCACAATTGATTGACAGTTAGCATTAAAATGACGTTATCCAAGACATGCATTTGAATTCCAAAGCCTATTCTAATTCAATTCCAAAGCCTATTCTAATTCGTTTTTATATTGATCACTGGTTAGCATTTTAACTGAATTCCAAGGTCTTTATTCCTACAGGAAACTCCAATGTTTTTAATAGCATGACTGAAAGGAACAATTGACACAATCTCCGTAAATATTATTTTTATTGAAAAATTAAGTTTTCACTAGGTAGGTACATATAAAATCATCTTACACACTATCATTAACACCTAAGTACATATTAGGTACAAATATATAAAAAACGTCGTATAAAAAATTGAACGTACAGTCGTCATCATCAGTCTATTAATATTAATACACAATTAAGTATTGCACGAAAGCGTCTTTAGTAATCGGCGATTAAAAAAAAAATCACGGCAATAATCGATGATAATGAGGTTTCTTTTTGCTTTTCTCAATTACGTAGAATGATTTCGGCTTGCCGTTTCCGGGGAAGTACTTAAAAAACGACGATTTCTTCGGCTTCGTCGGTACATAATACGAGGTTTTCTTAAAGCCACCGCCGTGTTTATCACGTGCCGGTTTGTCCAAAATATCATTCCAGTTGTCCGGGTTCTTAAAGTTAATCAACTTGTCGTTCAGTCTTGATTTCGACTTGGCCGAAGCGATCTTCTTCAACACCGGAATGTTCCAGTGGTATATTTTCGCTGGCTTGCCGTTGTTCTTGAAGCCCACGGGAAGATTTTTGCTGGGTTCGACTGCCGAATTTGGACGGTTATGGACGTAATAGTGTTGATTCGGAGGGAGTTTGATGATGAACATGTGCGAATCATCGGTGCGGCTGTGCTGACGTGATTCAATCGCTAGCCTTTTTCTGTGATGACTGTTTGGTGCTCGAACTCTCGAGAAACCGATCTTTGCTAGAAGTTCGTGATTTTTTATCGTGTTGTGTGATGATCTTGACGATACGCTTTCGAAATAAATCACCGAGATGATGAGTATTGTCGTCCACGTGTACCTAGAAAAAAAAAGGAAAATGTAATTATGATTTGAAAGTAATATGTATAGGTATGCAGAATTAAAATTACAATTTGGTGTTTATTTGATGAATCTTTCAAAATTGCTGTAATACTATTTCACTAATTGTAAGTTTCAAAAGTGACGATTTTTGTACTAAGTGATCTTTTGGAATAAACAAAGATATGCTGAAGCTTGCAATCAAGACCAAATCCTTAATTGCAAATTATTATTATTAACTTGACCATTCAAAAATAATCATCCGTTGGCCTTGAAAAAAAAAATTAATGAATCCTCATTCCTTGACTGAATTCTTATTCTTTGACTGGCGCACAATTTCTAATACGGGTTTAATGAGTGAATAGGAAAACTTCAAAATCTCAAAGACGATTGCTTTTAGAAGGGAATCCCATCGTCCATGAGGCTCATGAGTTTAATGTTGCCAATTTAGTGATATTGACATTAGAGCCGGTGAGTTTCTGTTAAAACTTCAGACCACTTTTAGAATTGAATTCAGACATGTCGAACGTGTAGTGATTTGATGACCGGTTATTGACAAGTCCAGTGATTTAATTTGAAAATAATTTTAACCAAACCGCACAAAGTTTAACAGCTCTTATAAAATAAATACAGTAAAGCTCACGTTTTGTGGGGTCTATTTGGGACCATGTTACTTTTTATGTTACTTCAGGGGATTCCCTGGTTTATACGCTATTCTGGAATAGCGCTGCTTTCTATATTTTATTTAGAAAGCGATATGTGTAGTAAGCGAATTAATAACGATTAAGTGTTATTTTGTTAGATAAGTACACAGCTCTGTATTATTGTGCTTTCATTGTGTTAAATGATTGGCAACACTACATGAGTTTCAGTTTAGTTTCCTTTTAACGTTTTAACCATTTTCTTCCAGCTTCTTTCATCAATTGTTTTTTGTCTTGTTTTAATAATTAATTTTTGTGCTTCTTTGCCTTCATTTTCTCCCTTAACCTTTCATTTAATACTCTTTTTACTGAACTGTTAATAAATCTCCGGTACACGTACTTTTGTCATCCTAAACTGGGTTTGCATACTTTTTGTAATTCCTGAAGTTTTCAAAAATGTTCTTCATTTCTTATTTATCCCCTTTTTTCAACAATTCTCTACGCTTCTAGTTTCATTTTCATTTTATCCACCATCTTCAGGTATTTTATTTTGTTATTATTAGTTGGCGGTCCATATCCGTTTCCAATTATTTTTTTGTTATAATCAAAAGTTATATTATCAGCATAATTTAGGAATTGGCGTTTGCATTTTTATCTTCATGTCACTGTTTACAAGACAAAGATGAAAAATATTGTTTTCTAGTTTCAATTCATTTTTTATTCTTGTTTACGTTGTTTATAATCTCTTGTGTCCCTTCAAATTATGTCCCTCTTCAGTTTGACTTCTTATCGTGTCTTTCAGATATTAGAATCATCCAACGTTTTTAAATAAATTAATTTTGCATCTCGCGAGTTTTCTCCACCCTCCTCAAGTATTTTATTTTGTTTTCGTTGGTTAACAGTTCATTTTCTGCTATCTTCATCATTCTTTTTTAGTTCTAAACAAGAGTTGTGTTACCAGTATGCGCTAGAAATTGGCTTTGCAAACATTTTTGTCTTCATATCGTTTTTTCTCAACAGTGTTTACAGAAGAACACAATATCTCCTTTTTGTGTGCTTTTCACAGTTCTTCTTTAACTTTATAATTGTCTGTCGTTTCTAGTCAGTAGTCGTTAGACAAATCTGCAAATCATATATCCTCTTTTTATGTACGTGAAACATTTCAGGTAACGAAGTATTTTGAATTTTATGATCACGACCTGAAGATTTGCTTTAAATTTTGTTTAGCTACATTAGATTCCAGAAATATTTTGAAGTTAATTATTTATTATAGACACTGAAGATATAGTTCTTTTACTGTTAAAGCAAACGTAAATTTATCGTCATCTTTTTTGTAGAGCTATCTACTATCATCTTTTGTAATTTTTCTCCTAACGTGTTTGTGTTTAATAAATTACACTGAATATTATTATTAGGTGTAATTTCATGTGGGTGTTCCAAAGATAAATCGAGGATTTCATCGCCTTTAACGAAAGTATGCCCATTATAATTTATTCACCGTAACATCTGAGGAATTATGTAGTCTTTTTTGGTCGTCGCCGGCGATGCGTTATTTTCGGAAATTACTTCTAGTAATAATAATAACAATAAGCGGTCGCGGGCTAATGTTCCTCCTAGTTAGTTCCGAATTATTTTCAGAGTTATCCACAAACCGGGCATTACATCAAGTCGTTCCTATCTTCGTGAAGAATCTAATGTCGGGAATTTATGCGGATAATTGAAGCATTCTTTCGATCTTTCATACCGAAGACCGATTAAATACTCCTTCGGAACCAGTTCTTCGCGTACGCGGGCGCAATTAATAATTCCGAATAAATTGCTTCGGTCGATGGTAGTGCCCAGATAACTAACCCAGATATTATAAATAGCCGCAGAAAATGTGAGATATTAAACTGAATTTAGAAGAACGACTTCGCCGAGTGTGTACCGTACCGCATGAGAGCCGTTTTTATTTCGTCGTTAAATCGAATGCGATGCACAATTTCGCTCCGTCACGAAAAACCATGAAATGCGCTCCGAGCGCTTTAAATAATTCAAAGCCGTTTCGAAATCGTTAGATTTTAAATGCGGATCACGACTTTTTCAAACTTCGTTGAAGATGATGTGGAAAAGACACAAGTTGGAAAATGGGGTTAAACGTTTTGTCTTCCTACCTCAGTCAAATAAGGACTTCCGTATTTTTTTTATATTAGTATTAGCATCTACTTCGTTTTATGCATACCACCCAATGTGTGTCGCTGGGAATTTTGTCATTTATGTTCGTCATTTACTTAGTGAAGTAGTGCTTCAAATAAATATTGATAAATGAGGAAATTATTTTCAAAAATTTATTTAAAGTATTTGTACTGTTATTTTACTGAAAATTATGAAAAATAGTTGTTTCCTCTTTCTTATTTAATATGGAAATTAACAGCCATTCTCCCACTTCCAAGAAACATTTTATCGTATTTAGTTGTCGGGAAAATCTGATAATATTAACAACAGCCTTTGCGTCACACTAGTGGCAACACTGACACTCAGTACAATAATTAATCATTCGTAAACGAGATTTTAATGATGGAGTAGACGATGAACTCGATCAGTAAAACATTGCAAATAAAAATTTCCATCTCACTTTAATTAAGAAGCGAATTAAAGTTGATGTGAAAAAATAAATAAATAGTAATTACGATCAACCTGAAATTATTTTCCTCAAAATGTTTCCATTTTGATAAAGTCACGACTCCACGCTGCCTAAAAATAACTTACCTAAATACGAATTTTAATTCGTTTGCCTTATAAGGAAAAAAGTTAATTAATAATTATATAAAAAGGTCTATTAACCTTACGAAAAAAAAATAACGCAATGTATTCTGAGAAGCTATTTGCGCGCAGAATTACGTTAATAACAAATTTATTGCGGTTTCTCCGATTCGAATGATCATAGGCTGCTGGCGATCGTAAAAGAAGCTATTCTGTGTTAGGAAAGCGATGGCATTAAAGGAATGGGTCTCACGGTGTTTGACCGTTTCATATGGAATTGGCAAGGTTTTCCAAATAGGTAATGTAACTGTAAGTGCATGGAGATTCTCTCGACTTATTAAGCTGAAAGCCTCGGGTTAGGTTGACGCTGCCGACATAACAGTAAATTCACATTTTGATAAGTACATGTTAGGCCGACAATAATGAATATTCCATTCTTCAAGTTGTGTAACAACAACGACCGCCACGGTATTAGATAAATTACACGTTATGTCTCGGCTATGAATTGTTGTTTCCACGATTTTTAACGTCGGGGATAGGCCGTTTTTGACATATTCATAAACACGTACATACATACATATATTCATGAACTTTTTAAAAGATGCAGCAAGATGAAAATGTGCAATAAAACAGAATTAATTAAAAATGCGGGAGACATTCAGAAATACAAAATTATTAAGAATTTGAAGACTAACAATTTTCATCGAGAAAGTGCGCAAGCATGATTGCAAGCGTGCAGTGCGCATTAAGAAATTCTTTGTAGATATTTTCGTGCTAACGGGTAACTGATATGTACGAATTAATTACACGGGTTGCAGTTTATGATGCGAAATTAGCTTAGGCATCTGACCATGAAATTGCTTCAATTAACTTACTGAGTGTTTACGCGTTTAAGTGAGGTGCAAGTGTAAAGCGATTATTGTGATATAGGGAGTGTTATAGAAGATGGGAATTACTTACAGATTGCCGCTTATGTAATGCTAATATGTTTTCATCAAGAAACAAAATTAGTGCTCCTTTTTATTAATTAAATTAATTATGTTTGAACCATTACATTACCATTTTGCTTAGAGAAAACAGCGGTTTTGTAACATACACTTTGTACAATTTTTCATTTTCTATATTTAATAATAAGGTTGCTATATGTACTTTGTTCATATTTATATTAAATTAAGTAAATCAGTATCATACATATATTTTGTTACAAATAAATTAATAAAAAATAAATAAACAAGTAAGACAATATTGATATCAAAAAATGTAATACTATCCCACTTTCCACAAAAATGTATCAGAGCAAAAAGCGCTTGCTGACTGAAGACGTGCCATAATATTATTCCTAGAACAACATCTCTTAAATCGAAGATACCCCATGTCCCATGATCATGCTTTATTCCAGAATAAACCAAAACAAAAACAAAAAATTGCGCAATTTCGTACTACACTTGCGAACATATCGTGGGATTTACGCCAAGTATTGTAAACACAAATGATAAATTTATGTATTTTTGTAAAATATTTAATTTTCATTTTTCCTGTAAAGCGAGTGAAGGTCACAAAATCTGGTAAGAGGTGGGTCACTTCAGAAATTAAAAGCAGTAGTGCCAGACTGAAACAATTGTATCAGGATATGAAATCGAATCCTGAGCTCCTATACCAGCGAGACGTAAACATTTTGCTTTAATTAATAATATGAAAAAACAATATTATTAAAATATCTTAGTAAATGTTCCGAATCCCAAGTAAAGCAACTTGGAGTATAATAAATGAACTGTCTAAAGTCCAACGTCTATAAAAAAATAATGCACATTTACCATTTGCTATTTATTAATGATCTTCCACATTATCTGTCTGAATATTATGTAACCATATACGCTGATGTTCTCATCTCTGAAAAACCTTTAGAAGACTCAGTTAACGCTTTAATGGATAAATTAACCACGTGGTTTTCTTCAAATCATCTTTATCTGAATATCCCCAAAACATGTTATCTTCAATTTCACAGTAGACAGAATAGGTGTCTATCCTCTCTAATTTTGGGGAAATTTTAGCCAATTTTTAATTGAAAATATTCAATAGGTTTTACAAAATAATTCATTACTTATTTGTTATTTAACAGAGTACTCACAATGAAGCTGGATAAGAAAAATTAATAACTTGTCAATGTGATTTTTCTTTAAAACGAAGGGTTGTCAGTGTTGCCACGCATTACAACTGAAATTCTCCATATACTAAGGAGATCCAATTTTTGACAGTATTTTTCATATTTTTGTTCAATAAGTGACGCAAACTAAAAAAAATAGTATATTTTACACGTTTCACAAGAGACATTGTAACACTCGTTCCGTTCCAACCCCACTTGTGTTACAATAAGCCTTCTTGTAAAACTTGTGAAATAATATACTATTTTCAATCAATCATATTTTATTTCTGTTGGCTTTCATGAACTAAAGAAAACTCAAAAACATTTTTTTGTTTTATGTATCCCTTTTAGTGCAGATGACCAATGTAACATGTAATTGATTTCTCAATCAATATGTTAATATACTTTTTGATATGGGTTGCTGAGTTTTCTTTTCTGTCTGAAACATTTTAAATCGACATCATTTAGAAAAAAGTGTAAAAAATGAGTAGAAAAAGAAAATTAAATAAATCTCGACTAGATGTTATGTGATTCTCAATGGAACAGGAAAAGACCTTGAAAGATTTATTACGAAAGACTAGATACGTTCTCCTGGCAGAAATATACGCTTTCAATTTCAATTTACGTTTTGGCCACCCACTGTGATCATAGATGGGCTTGAATATAAATATCTTCGTTGGACGGCGTTGTTACGTTTCCTGTCGTTACATGCAATTGTTATGTGATTAATAATTACACGATATGTGGCAGATTTATGCCGGCCAATTAGGATTTTAATATCAACAGTGCAAAGTCAATTAATCTGAACTGATTATGTCGAAGTCAATTAGGGGAAAAAAAAATTGACAAATCGTCGAAGCGAATCGCCTTTTAATTAATTGAGCCAATTAGCGAACCTGAAATTGTAGAACAATCTGAGATTGCAGAGCAAAAATATATAGTCGCATACACTACTGCGCATAAATGAAAGGCCACAATGTATAAATAACAATAAACTAATTATATTAATTGTAAAATAATTTGCAATTTGCGTTCAATTTGTAGGAAAGACTGATGTAAACAATAAAGTGCAATTTAGTATGAGTTGTACCCATTTTCTTTATCGTAATTTTTTTTAGAAAAGTTTGCTTTATGCGCTTTAGAAAGTGTAATTGAAATTACAATCAGGTTTCGAGAATCTTAAGCGAGCTTTCGTAATATTTAATGTCCTAATTTTTTTTAAATTTAATTTAAAGACCGTATTTGTAAATAAATTTCGTGAAAACCCTCCTTCAATTACGACTAAATACTGATTCGTGGTGTACCTGTACACATACAATCACTAATTTTTGCACAACCGTGTATGTTAAGGCATGAGCTCAGCTTCGACGACTTCGCCTTGGAGAAAATCGGACCGTCCTCTTCCGTCGCATATGTGGATTCAGGCGAGCGCAAAAGAGGGCCGTATGTGGCACATGGATGCTGTGATGCGATGTTTTTGATTCAGCGGATCTAGAAATGACCTGGAGTGACCCTATGGTAATGTGAAAACCCTTGGGCAGTCCCACACTGTACGCAGCCGTGAATTCGTCACATGTGTTGCAAAAAGGAGACCTTGCTGAGAGCCACGCAGTTCAATTTAGGAACTCATGCGAAAAAGTAAACTGTGCCAATGGAAAAATTATTTTTTGTAAAGTTTACTTGTACGAATTTGTTTTGATTATATTAGATAAAATCATGTCATGTTAATATGCAAACTGGTGAGAAGAGAGTAGTAGCATTTAAACTAAAAAGGAATATTCTATTTATCACCAGAGGGCGGATGTCCTTAGGTCATCCTAACCATAACCACTGAATCATAATAATTTTTACGAAATAAAAACCTAAAAGTGGCCGGTCTCTGGTGATCACTAGAAAATTTGTTGCTATTAAATCCACTGCGATCAAAATTATTAATTAATTAGTATTTTCGATTCACTGCTATAAAGCACCCTCAGAGTGCACTTTGCTCTAGAGCAGTGAATCGAAAACGCTATTAAATACATGGATGGCATAATTTTGTGTGGAATTAAAAAAATCGCATGCTATACTCTTATTTTTTAATTTTTTCACGTAATTTATTTTATTTTCATTTTTAATCAACAAGTTGAATTGGGAGTGTTGTTACAAAAACTTGAGGAGGTTATAAAATAATAAAGTGAAAGTGAGGCCGACAGTAAGGTGGCGATAACGAATTGAAGGCGACATGAAGGAACTAAAAACTTGTGAATGGAGTAAAGCTGCAGCGGATAGCGAAAAGTGAAAAAGGGTTGTCCAGCAAGTCATAGGCCAGTAGACCTTTTAGTCCTTTCCATATGAAAATTTTAACTTGAAACTGAAAAAAATTGGCTGTAAGGGTCGTTTTTTAATAGAAATTTTTCAAAAATCTAAATAATAAAGATGGTAACAAAAGGGCCTCCTAAATTGAATAAATATCAAGTTAGTTAAGTACGTCAAACAATAAAATAAGTAATTTTCAAGCTGTCTGAATTATAAACATCAATTTGGGGTATCGAGTACAAAAAATGTCACTGAGAAGATTAAGAGTCAGCGTCACCAATAAAGATGCCTTTGATACAACGAGTGTGGTCAGCATCAAAAGCGCCCGATCCACCAAGAAATCTAAAACATTTATAATCACCATAGATGATCATTTACTATCCAACATACAAGTTGCCCGTAGGTAAGTTTTGAAGCTTCGCTTTGCTGGCTAATGTAGCTTTATTTTAATTTAGTTTTTGACAAAATTAAGCATAGACGTTATTAACTTTCTTTCTCCACACGTACAGACCACCTCGTTGACATGTTCTTTGGTGGTGGTGAAGAACGTTGACTTGTTTAACAATTTGATAAAAAAAAGTAAGAACAAATAAAAAGTAAAAGTCACAGACTTTGCTTTGATGAATTGGACATAAAAATATAACTTGAATTAAAGAAATAAGTTGCTAAGGTTATTCGAGGAAGTGTGTGTGTGTGTGTGTGTATGACTGTGTGAAGATGCTTTGACATAGCACAGATTTATACATACACCGTGTCCACAGAATATGGAATATGTTATATACTGCAAAAAATACGCGTTACATCAAAAAACCCTGAAACAGGTAAATTTTTGATTTTTCTTGCGGATCCTATGACATGATTAAAATTTTAATTTCGCTTGTCATTTGTCATTAGTGACGTCATTGACAATTTTTTTAAATGGCATGACTAGGTTTCATTTATTTCAAAGAAAGCACACTACTTTACTCTTTACAATGGTATCCTACTTTTGAAGTTTACATTCTTTTTTCACGTGAAATAGAAATTTTTACACCTTGTCCCAAAAGCATGGAATATAGTAGATATCTACTTTAATAAATATGCATTAATAAAAAATGTTTCAAATAAAAGTTGTTTGACATTTAGTTTTCTATCATGAAACAGTAGCCAATCGTTATCCTTTTCACAGACAAAAGCACAACGAGTAACAAGTAAATATTTTTAATTGATAATTAAAGCTGGTTCTTGACCCATGAAAATTGTATCACAAACTCTTTTAAACGGATAAGGTGCCCCCATATTATACTCATTTGACAAAGATTTTTCGATGATATAAAACTATTATTTTATCCTTCATCAATTTTGAAAAACAGTAAACAGTAAACAATGTAACAAATTTAAATGATTCTTCGAATAATAAATGAAATCTTCAAACGAGGGTCACAATCAATAGAAAAAATCCAACTGCCGCTCATAAACTACAAAAGATGTTCGAATTGTATTCCATTTACTGTTAGACAATGATAAACTCGATTTTGAAATCCATTAATGACATTATCAGTCATTTCTGGTGTGATAGCTCTCATCTCTGTTCTTATGCTATCTTTTAAGATTTCAATGTTTTCTGGTTTATTTATGTATACTCTGTCTTTAAGATAGCTCCAAAGGAAAAAGTCTAACGGGTTTAAATCAGGTGAACGAGCTGGCCATTCTATTGCACCTCCTCTCCCTATCCATCGATTGGCAAAGGTAACATTCAGAAAATGACGGACGTAAATACCGAAATTATATCTCAAATTATATCTCAAAAAGTCTAAATAAGTTTCTGCAGTTAGATTATTCTCAAAAAAGAAGGGTCCCAAGATTCGATTTCGAATAATTCCTGCCCAAACATTGATTTTTTGCTGGTATGTCCTTCTACATACCAACGAGGATTTTGTGAAGCCCAGTAACGTGTATTTTGTTTGTTTAATTTTCCATTCAAACAAAACGTTGCTTCATCTGTGAAAAGAATATTTTTGTGAAAATTTCTATCTGCTTCAAGTCGATGCGTTATGTTTTCACAAAATTCAATTCGTCGTTCAAAGTCATCTTCAAATAATTCTTGAACAATGCAGGGTCGATACGCATGCCACTTTTCTTTTTTTATGACTTTATGTACAGTTGACTTCTTTAAGTTATGATTTCGAGCAATTTGTCGAATAGAAATATGAGGATTCTCTACTACAGCTAACATAACGTTTTCACGATTTTCATTATTTTCAGGTAAATTTCTTACTGTTTTCGGCAAGTCTTTGACAGTACCGGTAATTTCAAACTTTTGCAATATTTTACTAACAGTAGACTGGGAAATATGATGCTCGGGGTATACGTTATTAAATAAATTGCAAACTTCTTCCTGTCGTCTTCTTCTGTCTCCATATCCCAACATCATCAATATTTCAATTCGATGCTTTTCAGATAAATGCGCCATAAGTTTTATTACTTTCGTGCTTCTTTAAATCTTCCAAATCACAAGCGTAACTTTAAGTTCAAGTACCACTCTGACATTTAGAAGAATGCAAATGTTTTGATAAATAAGAAGGTTCAGTAGTGTCTTAACATGGATAACTAGAATACTTTTGTGAAAAATTTCAAAAGTAGGATACCATTGTAAAGAGTAAAGTAGTGTGCTTTCTTTGAAATAAATGAAACCTAGTCATGCCATTTAAAAAAATTGTCAATGACGTCACTAATGACAAATGACAAGCGAAATTAAAATTTTAATCATGTCATAGGATCCGCAAGAAAAATCAAAAATTTACCTGTTTCAGGGTTTTTTGATGTAACGCGTATTTTTTGCAGTATATAACATATTCCATATTCTGTGGACACGGTGTATGTATAAGAAGCAATAAGCAAGAGGGAGACTGCATGAATGTTACTGTACAAGGTGGATGAAAGGCAACGGCGAATGAATGCGGCCGCATTCATATACCTTACACCGGGGCAATTCTACAAATAATTGCAATATCCGGAATATTTTAAACGCCCGCAGTTTCTGGGAATTCTATGTAGTTTTCTCTTCGTGTTCTATTGTGAGCCCTTGGAAATCAACTTAACTTTTGTTTTTAGATTTCGATATAATTAATTAATAGAACTATACTACTTGTAAACTTGCAGGTACAATACTGACTTGTATAGTGGTTTAACGAACGAGCAAGCGAAAGAAATTCTGGAAATATACGGTCCGAATGTTTTGAAACCCGTCAAAGCCAAGTCAAGATGGATCATTTTTTGCACGTACTTATTCGGGGGGTTTTCTGCATTGCTATGGATAGGAGCAATCTTAACTTTCTTGGGTTTTGCAGTAATTTACATCAAGGAAAATGTCATGAACGCAGAGGAGCTGTATATAGGAAAGTATCGGCAAGAAAAAAAATTCACAATCAAAAGAAAATGAAGTTTTGGTTTTGTTCTTTAGGTGTGGCATTGGTAACTGTAGTTCTAGTCACGGGTATATTTGGTTTCTATCAAGAAGTCACAAACGTCAACTTAATGGAACAATTCAGGAAAATGCTGCCCAAGAACGTGAAAGTAATTCGCGAGAGTCAGTGTTTCGAAATTCCCAGCGAAAATTTGGTAGTTGGGGACCTCGTCTCGATCAAATCTGGAGAATGTATTCCGGCGGACCTACGAATTATAGAATCGAACGAATTGAAAGTCGACAACAGCTCGTTCACTGGCGAATGCGAACCACAGATTCGCAGTGATCAAATGACACATCAGAACCCATTGGAAACGGAAAACCTTGCGTTTTTTGGAACCCATGCTGTCAACGGTACCGGCCTAGGTATTGTCATATCGACCGGTTCGCATACCCTAATGGGTCACATTGCTAAACTTACAACCGAAGTCCAACCAGAGGACACTGTGATGAAAAAAGAACTGCGATATTTTATTCATGTAATTACAATCATGGCCTTGGTTCTCGGTACAATTTGCTCATCTACTGCCTTAATACGAGGCTACAAATTCATCGACGCCTTCATTTTCTTCATCGCCATAGTCGTAGCGAATGTTCCTGAAGGTTTAATCGTAACCCTAACGGCGTCCATGACTTTAACTGCGAAACGAATGGCCAAGAAAAAGTGCCTGGTTAAGAATCTGCAAGCAATCGAAACCTTGGGGTCTACCACGGTGATTTGTTCGGATAAAACGGGGACCTTAACTCAGAACGTGATGACGGTCGCCCACCTGTGGTATAATGCTATGGCTACCAAAATTATTGGAGTCAATGTGGAAATAGAACAAACAGTAACATTCATTAACTTATGCCGAGTGGGGATCTTATGTAGCAATGCGGTTATTTCTCCTGATATGTCAGTCAAGGGAGATCCTAGCGAACAAGCAATTTTGGTCTGCATGCAAAAATTGTTAGGCAAAAATACAGTGAAAGAGAAGAGGCTTCAATATCCAAAGGTATTCATTCAACGTTGTTGATGTTAATTTTTGAAAATCTAATTATCATACTTTCAGGTTTGTGAAATACCTTTCAACTCGACACGCAAATTTCAAGCATCTGTTCATCGGCAAACAAGTGGAGCTTTCCTACTGGTGATGAAGGGCGCACCGGAAGTCATCATGGCCAAGTGCGCAACCATCTGTTTGGAAAAAGTTAACGCGCCCATAGAAAAGTACCAGGAGCAAATTGAAGCCGCCGTCCTCGAGCTGGGTTACAAAGGAGAAAGAGTGTTGGGATTTGCTGATCTCGAACTTTCCCAGAAAGATTATCCACCGAATTACAAGTTCGACACGAACACCGTCAACTTTCCCATGAATGACCTGAGATTCGTTGGTTGCATGTCGATGGTGGATCCTCCAAAAATCCACGTCGTCGAAGCCATTCGGAAATGTAAGACTGCGGGGATTAAGATCGTCATGGTGACTGGTGATCATCCTTCGACCGCCGTGGCTATGGCCAAAGAGGTTGGAATCATAACATCGAAGGTGATAACGTACGACCCCGCTGTGAAGAAAGTTGAAGATGACGATTGTTCAGCGACGGTGATCACCGGCGCGCAGATAATAACAATGAATGAGGAGGAATTGCAGGGGATTACGCAGAAATATAAGGAGATAGTGTTTTCGCGGACGACTCCTCAGCAAAAATTGCAGATCGTCGGAGCCTTTCAGAAAACTGGAGAAATAGTTGCGGTTACTGGCGATGGCGTCAATGATTCGCCCGCCTTAAAGAAAGCAGACATTGGGATTGCAATGGGAATATCTGGTTCGGATGTCTCTAAGGATGCAGCCGACATGATAATCCTAGATGACAATTTTTCAACTATAGTTAACGGCATTGAGGAAGGCAGGATCATTTTTGATAATTTAAAGAAAAGCATCGCATTTTTATTAACAACCAATCTACCTGGATTGCTTCCGTTTCTTTTGTTGATAATATTGAATCTCCCACCGGCCATTAGCGTTATGGCGATTCTGATTATCGATATCGGAACTGATTTATGGCCAGGTGTTAGCTTTGCTTATGAACCAGGCGAAGCTGACATAATGTACCGCAAACCAAGAAACATACACAAAGATAAATTGGTCAATTCGCGCTTAATACTCTTCACTTATTTACAGATGGGGGTGATGCAAGCATGCGCGGGTTATACCGTGTACTTTTGCACGATGGCTCGCCACGGCTTCTTCTTCGATAACCTGATAGGCATCAACGACAAATGGAAATGTAAATACATCAACGACTTCGAGGATGCTTTCGGGCAGGAGTGGACTTACGAGGAAAGAAAAATTTTAACATACAAGGGCTACGCCTCTTTTTATTTGGGCATGGCGATTACGCAGGTTGCCGATTGTATTATTTGCAAGAATCGACGTTTGTCTATCTTCCATCATGGGATGAAGAACTGGGTCATGAATTTTGGGTTGATATTTTTGGTTGCTTGTTCTTTGGTTCTAGTTTATGTTCCTTATGTAAACCATGTGGCCCAATTTCAACCTGTCGAAGCTATCTGCGTCGTAACAGCCGTACCATATGCTGTTTTGATTTTATGCTTAGATGAACTGCGTAGATATTTTATCAGGAAATATCCTCGCAGTAGGCTTGCTAAAGAAACATATTTTTGAAGATTCTTTTTTGGCTTATATGTTAACATTGGAATTGGTTGGATTAGATGACTTAATATTTGATTTACATGTTTGGGACTGTTTAATTGTTTACATGTTATGAAGTTATGAGTTCTGAAATTGGTATTTTATCGAATAGTTGTAATATAAAAAGTTGAAAATTCAATTCCTGAAAAAACACGTTCCATTTTCGTAAATGTAATTATGTCCTTTTTGTACTTGTACTGAGAAGTTTAGAAAATTGAGTTTCGATGTGGACTTAATCAAATTATATTTTATTTATTTGTTTTGTTAATACTTGAAAGCTAAATTTCAAATGAAATTATATTATAATTACAGTTGAATTTGCGTGACGTCAATAATGAAGATTTCCCACGTGCATTATGCACGTGTTACGTGCACAAGTTTATGTGTAGCAGAGCCGTTGAACCAAAGTCCGCACCTTTAGGTACACAGCGTACAAAAAGTCATGCAACGTTCTATGAACACCTCTTTTATTAGCTAAGTGGCAATTAAGTAGAACTTTGTTCATATTCGTCACGTAAGTTGCAAGAGGCATAGGTAAGTTTGAGCAGCTTTTGATTTTAATTATCAAATTTCGCATGATTTTGGATTTAAAATTGTTGCTGCACAATTCAGAAATTATCGATGGGTCTTAAGTCTGGAATGTTGGGCGGATTTTCATTTTTCTTGCGTACGGAATCCAGATTCTTTCCATGTCTTCAAGAGAAATTTGAGCATAGTTTGACGAAATGAGGCCAGGTCAAAACATTACGTTTTTGTGTCTATATTTGTTAGTAATTTTGGGCAAGGACATATTTATATATCGTTCTGGCGAAATTCCTACACCTGCTTCAATTTTTTTTAATGTTACGATCTAGCTGGGGACTAATAAGTAACTTAATTCTATTCTTAAAATACCAAGGCTTAATATCTAAATGTCACCCATTGGCTTCTCCTAGGTTGACTAACAATTTGAGACGCATTTTTCCTGTGCACTAATACGAGCAAACTAACACCATCACATTACACCAATTCTTCTTCTTGAATCTTCTTAGTAGGGTCGTATTGTCGAGAAACTGGATTGCCTCGACGTTTACATGCTGCAGAAGTTTTTCTTCTTGTGAATTTCTGGATTTCATTTTCCACAAACTCCATATTCAGTCTCTATGGAGGTCGTCATTTCTAATGTACCAGGAAGCATTTAGTATGTTCCTTAATACTTTGTTCTAAAGTTATGCCAAGGTATTTGACTGTGATTGCATATGTTTATTGGTGAAGTCAATGTGAATTGATTTGGTTTCGTCCACTTTGAATTTATTAATGGCTGCTTGCAATTGTTTTCCAGATTCTACACTGTCTTTGCCTACAATCTGTGGCCACTGTATTATGTTCCAATTTTGGAAGGTCACAAGTGTAGAGCCCCACAACACTACCCTGTGGAACTCCAGCTTTAATTTTTCTAAGATTGGAGAAAGTCTCCTCATGTTTAATCCTAAAGTAACTTCCTGTTAAGTAGGATTTCAAGATTTTAACTTCTGGTGTAGTCCCTCAGCCCGCACCCTGTCGAACGCTTGTGCTACGTCAAGAAATACTGCAGAACAAACCCTTTTCGCTTTCTTCAATACCTTTTCAATAATATCAATTATTCTGTGGACTTGATCTATCGTAGAGTGCTTATTCCTGAATCTAAACTGGTGATTTGGGATCAAGTTTTTTCTTCCTGCAATGGGTTGTGTTTAGAAGTAATTTCTCAAAGAGTTTAGACATAATGATATCGGTCTGTAGGAGGGGTTTCGATACCATTACTATTTCCCCCATTTTCCACAGTTTAAGCACATATCGTAGTCTAAATGCAGCGTTAATTAGGTTGGTGAGTTTGACCAATACTTTCCTTGGAAGCTGCTTTAACACTTCTCCCGTTAGCTTCAAAAATGGTGCTCTAAAATTCCATGTTTACTGATTGCTAGCCATACTAAAAGCTTCTTTGGAAACTTTGTATTCCGATATACCTAACAAAATCGTTTGTTCCTCTTTAGGAAGTTTCGTTTGCCAATCATTCCTATCCATGTAAGATAAAATGAGATTAAGCAAATAACGTTATTTTTAATAATAAAAATAATAATTTATTGCATTGCATTACTTTAGTACATTACAATCGTACATTATATTAGTACACGTCTACGTAGGTTCATAACTTCACTCTTGGGCCAGTTTACTAAGTGCAGTGTTTACAGTATAAGTAATTGTAATTACTCAGCAGCGACGTCACTATCAAAAAAAAATCGCTATAGTGTTTGATACCTATATTCAAATTGTAATGTAGTTTGCAAATCAGTAGGTATCAAACAAAATGGCAAATGTGACAGTTATACTCGAGTGTCGCTACTGCGTAATTCTTATACTGGCTCAGTGGAATGGACAGCAGTGTCCAAAATTGTCTGTCCACGACTCTACAAAATGACATCACAATAACTAAAAAATTTGCATAAATAAAACCTAGAAATAAAAAAGTTGTTTTCAGTAGAATGTTGAGGTCCGAATTCACGGTCGCAAATTGAGCTGATCTCAATCTCATCTCAGTGAGATACTCATTTTCTCAGTTCGTATTCACAAAATACTCAAAGACTGATCTCAATCGTTTCTCACTTTAGTCGCTCCTGTCAAGTTATGAATACAAAGTAAACTGAGATTGACTGTAAAACTGAGAATGTTTCTGAATTCGGGCTTTAGTCTTTCCTCCACAATACAAAGTACGTATTCTTGGTTCAAATCATTACTCGACTATGATGTACGTATTTGATCTTCTTAAATCACAAACATACAGAAGTCTCATCACAGTTCATTCATTTCTCGTTCTTTTTTGGTCCAATCCAGATTTTGTTTCGATGTGCTACCTACTATATTCGTTATCATGGCGCATAATGTGCACACGATAGGAGCCATTAATATGAGTGCAAGCAAAGTTCCAGATACTTCCATTTTAATCGAGCCTTGGTCAGTTAAATATGGGCATTTTTGCTCACTGGTCAAACCACAAACGTTAACTGAAAATCGACTAGAGGGTACACCATTGAGGCCCGATTTTACAATCGTCGGATAAGCATTATTCTTAGAATAACATGACGTAGGTGTGACGTAGATATGGAGGAACGTTAAAGGATATTCAGCGAACAGTTATTCCGTCCTTATTCCACGATTGTAAAACTGGGCCTGAGTATACTTTTAAATAAATGCTTTTAACCTGCCGCCTTTATTTGATTGGACGATTTTTTCGTCTATACTATTCCAGAAATTTTCTTCTAAGGAATTCAAGAGCAAATTCTACCCTTTGCTCTTTATTAAAATTGATAAGGAATGGTTTCTTAGCTGAATAATAGCTGCCCAATTCAGAAGAATCTATAAGATGCTGCTGCTTAGAGCATTAGACATAGGACTTTCTCTTAAAAATTTTATTAATTCCTCATCTTGTAGTTAATTTGTTTAGCTTTAGGCCGATCCGAACTCACCTTTCGTTTTACAGTTCTCCCATGTATCATATACTACTTTTTCCCATTCCAAATTTTGCTGCTAAATTCCTAACTGTCCTACCATTTTTTTTAGGTGGGAGACTATTTTAGCTTTATCTATATCGCTTAAATGAAGTATTACAAAAGTTGGTCTCAATTTTGTAGATAATTAATTGAGAAATAGAACTCAGATAGAACCAAATTTACAATTGGAAAAATTTCATTTGCCGTTTTCTGCATCGACCTACGGTGTTGGCATATCTTATTAAAATAAGCTTAAAAGTCGTACAAAATGTTTTCCCTTTTTTTATTCAAGTCAGAGGTATAGAAATCACATAAAATTAATGAAAAGCCATGCATGGCTATACATAAAAGTTTAAAAAACAAAATAAAATTAGAAATATTCAAATTCTTGGAATTACCAACAAATTAGAAAGTGTTCTTCTTTTCATGAGGTATTAATGAGCTGTCGACGTTGACTTTTTAAGAACATCTCGGCTTAATGCCAATTAATTAGGTAAAAAAAAGAAAAATGAAACGTGAAAATCTAGTTTGCGCCACGTCGTCGGTCGTCTTCGAAGTGAATAGCTAAAATTAATAGGACGTGTTTTGAAAACGTTAATCTAGATGAATCGGATCGCTTTTTCACGTAATTACCCGACGAAAAAAAGCTAATGACGCCACCGTGACTCCACATAAAGAATAACATTTCTACGATTTGTTCGCTCAACGTTTCGTCCTTTAGCACCGAGGACTTTTTAGTTAATTAATAATGGATAACAGGGTTTCAGTGTAGAATTTTAATTTGCATACCAACTAACCGGACGAAAAAAAAACCTCCGAGACGAATCACAATGAATTCGCGGATTAATAATAATCGGAATCTTGCCTGGCGATTAATCATCAAAGTGCCCTGGTAATTTTAATGGGACGGAAGCATTTTTATGGGTGGCTGTTTATCGAATATTTCGAATTGCTTCGTGATGATTTATTATGGGCGGGGAATATAAACACATCAATTATATAAATTGTAGACCAGGTGGCGTGCCTTCATTTCAATTCAAAACTCTCTGGAGGTGACCTATCATTAAATCAACCAAAGAATTTGAAAGTATTGCGACATTCGAATCTATTCTTATTTTATTAGTAAATACACACATGTTGAATTGTATTTTAGCTCAGTAAGAAAATCGATTGGTTTTTTTTTATTTACGTAGAGGAATAAATTGTAAAAAATAAAAACTATGTACTTATAATTTACATAAACATTTTTTTTTTATTATTTCTATAATTTATTTTAATTTTGTCTGTGACTGTATGCATTTATGGATTATAGTGTTCACAAAATTATTCAATTACACTAAGTAGCTCTGTTCGATTTAAGGACGTTGGCACCCAAAAAAAAACTCACATCCTCAGAAATTTTCACATTACTCTCACGGTACTTTGTTTTAAAAATGATCTATAATTAACCTTATTAAATTTAATAACTAACGGGAAACTATGATTAAGTCATTAGTACATCATCTCTCTTCATTCCAGTTATAATTATGATTAGTGACGAAAACTCTAGAACGAAATTATTTTCACGCCTATTATTTCTTCTAAGAAGTACCTTCTTTTTCGTAAGGCATGTGCAAGCCAGGTATTCAAATCTTTGATGGTGTAGTCGTATAAGGCAAACGACAATTTCCTTCACGGTCCAAGATTCCTTGCCTCATGAATTTACTATGTGAATAACCTGTTGGGTACTTCTTTGGTTTTTGCCGGGTCGCTTAATTAACACTTCTTCTTTGTTGGTCGGCTGTTAACCAACACATTATTTATGGCATTGTGTTATACATGTGCACGTAATAAGTTGTGTGAATCCAATTATTTTTTATCGACTTTTCTTCTTGGCAATTTGCCTACGACTATTATTTCATTACCGCTATAATTTATGCATTCTTGTATAGGCATCCGCGTTGCGTAAACGTTTCTTCTTCGGGCGCGCCTTATTTACGCCCGTAATTACCTAATTTTACGTATCAATCTTTTTATAATTAAGAACCTCTTATTCAATTTGATACGAAGTGAATTTCTTCGAATTTACGAGCTAAATTTAATTGTTTTGAGCGAGGCCTCTACAGACGCACAGGCAGGCTCGTATACTTATTCGAACAATCACGCCAACAGTGAGAAGAACACACAGAGATTAGAAGACAAAATTCCATAAAAGAGCAACTCCACCACCAAACGAAAATAGCAAAACTAACCACGATCTTTGCATCACACAAACCGTATTTCGTCTCTTGGAAAAGACAGATTAACAAATTTTTATGTTATTCAAAGTTTTTGAGCGAAGAGCCCAGATGGCTCGGTGATCACAGCTTCTAACCGACTGGCCCAAGTTCAAACCCACGCAGCTCGTCATTCCTTAGGATCAAAACCAAATTCACTTGAGAAATAAAATGGAGGACTAATCCAAGTCCAAAAGTTGAAAGCAAGCGTACGAAAGACAAGAGCCTTTGGAAAACACGGATTATTGAAAATTTGTGAGTGAATTAATTCAGTGATTAAGTTCAAACCCATACAACTCCAGAATCGCTAAATGAGTACCAAATTCGCTTGAGATGAAATTGCAGGTCTACCCTTGAGCTCAGGTTCAAAGGTTGAAAATGAGATAGGCGTTGAGAAGACAAGATCCTTTTCAAGGTTCTAACGCCATAACGAGTAAGCCCACGTGTACTACCTATGAGTGCACCAAGAATTTTACGGTTGAAAGGCACGTCGTTACATAAATTTTATTGTGCGTGCGAGCTGAGGGTTTTAAAGTAATAGCTACAAGTGATTGTTGGAGATCGTAATGCATTTAGTGCATCGTCGAAGTTGTCAATTACGACCTATTGTTAAAGGAGAACGTGTTCTTCGGCTGCCAGCCATAAATACTATACTCGTCCTCGGACCGCATCACGTCGCGATGCTTCTGACGTTTCTCTTTGTAAAAAAAAGAGACTCCGTTCCAGTGTTTGAAATATTAATAAATAATGGAGATTTCACGAGCGGATGAAACTTTTCTTTGCGTCGGATAGTAAGTAATAAAGTTACTGACTTGTGTCGTCGAAGATCGTAAATAAGTGATGGAAAGGAACAAGTACAAGAGCCAATGTATAGACATTACATAAGTATAATTTTAATAACTACAACGCAACAGATATTCTGAACTGATAACAACAAAAATAAAAGATGTAATAACTATTAATGCTGAACATACTACATTTGAGGCACTTCTTTGTACAAGATTTGGTTAAATATTTACAAAAAATATTTGGAACAAGTAATTTCTGGGTTGCCCATCTGGTGTTTGCAGATAGAACACGTTCGACGTTCAGATAGTATGTCTCCAATTTTTAACCGGTTACAGTTAGTGCCAATGGAAATTTCCCTCTTGAGTTGTAATAATTAAATCCATTTTTATTGGGGAATTTGTAAAACATTTATCTTTTTTTTAATGTTTTTCCTATATTTCCATAAAAGGTGGAGGAGCTTAAATGCATTTAAATTTTGGAAGTCTGCTCCTCAATTACCCACGTTAATGGATGTTCTATCAATGCAATACTATCATTTATTTACAAGTAGTCAACATTTTTTCATCTTTTTCCAAATTTTCTTTCCTTTCTTCTCAATTCCATCAGTGTCTCTATCGCCATTTTTGTGATACGTTCATACTGTCAAGAAGACTGTTCTCAGACAACTGTATATAATTATTAACGAGGTCACTTGCTGAGCTACGAATAATTGCACAGGATAATTCATTGGGGACCACCTTGAAAGGTGACCCAAAGTTTTACACAATAAAGCCAAGAAGTGAAGAGTAGTTTTCCTGGAGAAGACCTTCTTTCTTTCAGAACCATAAACCAGGACAAGGTGAGAAAATCCTCTTGTTTTTGGGCAAACCCCCTTAATGTCTTTGGCCCACACTGGAGTGGCACCTTCTACCGTGAGCTACTATTACCTCTAAGCTAAAATCACTGCAGGCTCCCATTAACTTTCCCGATACCTTTTCTCTCACACCCATTTCATTCAATTATTTAATTTTTTTTTATAATTTCGTCATTTATAAAGGGTTCCAAATTTTTATTTATTATTGAGACTTCTGCTTCGTATGTAATTATTTTTTGCTTAATATTTTTGGTTTTTGTGATCCAGTTATTCCGTAGAAATAGATTTGAAAATTTGGCAACTCTTTTTCCTTTTCCTTTTTTCAAACTTCATTCACCCATCGTTTTTGCGAATTTTTATTTATTATCGAGACCTTGTTTCGTATGAACATTTCTTCTCGATACAATGCAATAGAGATTGAAAATGGATTTTTTTTCCGAAATATGTCATATAATCACGTTCTATCACATGATTTTTAATACATAAATATAATTGGAGACTTTTAAAGCCCGTTCACAATGACTTAACGTAACAAAATTAATCACTTCTAATTCTATTAATTTACGTTTCTTAAGTTGACTTAAGGCATATCCCCTGTCCTAAATTTTCTTGGTCACTAATAATACCATGAATAATCCTTTGAATTTTTTCTTAATCTAATTTGATATTTTCATGTTTCGTGAACTAATTATTGTTTCACAGGAGTAGATTTGACATTTTGGTTATCCTTTTCTTTCGTTTTATATCATTTGTTTTCATTTATTACTGAGACTTGTACTTAAGAAACGTAGTATATTTATTTTTACTTTTTTTGTAATTACAATGGAGTTCGCTTAGTATGACTCCGCATGTATTGACAAACAGCTTATTATGACGTATTGTACCCAGCAGTTTCGTTTTCATAGAGTACTTTCATTCTGCTTATAATGTCCTTTAGTATGACTTAAATATCCTTTCCTTTAAATGTCATTATAAGCGAACTCCACTGCATTGTGTTTCTTGGATCCAATTGATCCATGTAGAAGTAGTAGTCTGTTCTTCTTCCTTTTCCTATTTTGTTAATATATTCTATCCAACTTTTCCAGTTTTGTTAAAGTGATCCCAAATATGTGCCTATACTTCTTTGTACGTTTTATTTTTAATTTTGCGCAATATTCTTACCCTCTTTTTCCCTCACAATATAAGTGCATTTCCTTAGTACAATTCGATCTTCACATAATAGGTTTGTTCTAGCAGCAGTACATAACTGTTAGGAATTGTACTGCTGCCAGAACAAACTAATTATAACTCTTCATTAGTTTCTTAACTATGTAGATAACGTAGGTAGATCAGTTATTCGAATTTGAAGTTTTAGCTTCCTCTAATTAGAAAAGTTTGAAACAGAGGCGAGACAGTCAACTTAACTATCGTTTCATATTCTTATGAAATATCGTCTTTATTTTGTAAAGTTAAATTAATTATTAAAATTATATTCTGTGTATATTTGTATATTTTGTATATCTGTATATTTGTGACAATAGAACAGGGAGTTTGAGTTCATACTTTCTGTCATTGTTTTCAACCTTTTTAGTTTCACGACCCCCAAATCTGATAACCCAACTCAATCCCTAAAAAAAGACATAAAATTAAAACTTTCAGACCTTCCTGCAATTATACATGAATTTTCTTTTACCTCTGCGACCTCCTTGGTATTTCGTCATGGTTCACCCAATTAGGATGCTCCAAGTTATCATTTCTAATAAAAAGTTTTAGTTTTATAGAAGTTATTTAGTTTTAGTTATGTTCGATTAATTACAGAATAGCATTTTCGATGTTAAAGCTGTATAGGCTCAGATTAAAGAATCCTATCAGGTAATTGCGTAATTCTAAATCCTGAAATTGCCAATTAAATGAAACCTTAACTTCGAGCAGCTTAATTTTACGCTCAAATTATAATTTATTTCCTGTTTTGTGAGCCACACTTAAAATTCAGTAATTGTACAAGACATTAAATATATTGATCGACGAAATTGTAGTCCGCGAAATATATTTCAGATTACACGCTCGTAGTATAATTAATTGCGTTTTAATTACATGAATTGCAAAAAGTTCGTTTAGATTAGTTTTAAAGCAGAAAAAAGTGCCGTCTTTATTCGCGTCAAGAGAAGGTACATTTCATTGCGACAGTATGTGAGAAGGAAGTTTAATTTCAAGAAACTGGAAGGTTTCATCCGTCCCGTTGCTTTTACGACATTAAATTCAAAAGGCAGGCACTTAATGAAATTCTCGTGCAGTAACATCACTAATTATAACCATATAAAGTAATCACCGAGACTACTGTAAAAAGCAAAATTATTTCTGAATGTAAGTAAGTGCCAGTTCGGTGCTTTTTTTTATAATAGTACATACATCGTTATCTCGTGGCAGGCGCTTTCATTCTCTACTAAAAAGTACAGACAAGATTGTCTCTATCAATCAAACTTTGACGTACTAAAAAGAAAAAAAGAGAATAAATAATTCAACGTACACACACGCACTCGTCAAAACATTTTTTTTAAGCGCGGTGCTTTTTTCGAGCTTCCGAGAATAGCCAAAGCGCATAATCGTCTCATTCATTTTACGTCTTATGTGAATGAATATCATTCACGTGTGTGACGTATGAAACGGAAACATTTTTTTTTTATTCGTTCCGTGTGTGGATGCAGCAACAAGTGCAGCAGGGACGAGTATTTTAAGCTCAGACGATTGATTAATGGCTGGATTCGACGACGTTAACAAATAGAACAAACACACGAAAATGCTCATCGGAGATTATTGTTGAGGAGGCTCGAACAACTACTTTCCCTCCTCGCAGGTAAATATGCGTAGCAAAGTCAAGGTGAAGGTAAAATGTTACACACACTCGACGACCAAGAATAATTTATATGTATGTGGAATTTGATTTTATTATTAAATGACAACAGGCACAAAGAATAAGTACTTCTACGGTACATTTCACAAAGAACTATTGCATTTGAAAACAAGCAAAAAGGGTCCATTCTGTCAGTTAAATTCTACTGAAGTAGTTGCGTTCTTCCCTAATTCTATATGTGAAACTTAATTAGAAAACGTGTAATTTGTCAATGTAATTGTAATTTACATGCAATTTTACAAACTTAGATCGGACCGCGAACACATGTCGTTTAATAATTACAATACACGCAGACAGGCTGCCGTTTAATTAAAAAATAATCGTCGATGAAGTCGTTACTCGATTAATGGCGAATGGAATTTAATTGATCTGTAATTGCCGAGTATGTAAATTATTTAAAGACTACAACGGCGAAAAATTACGTTAACGAAAAAAAACCTTTTTATTGTTTTATCTTTTTGTATGACGGAAATGAAATAATAGTAGTTAATTAAGGTGAAACATTTATTGGTGGAATGTGTTATTTAATTACACGCAGATTAAAATTCTCCTGCACAATTTTAAGTAGCTTTGAAGCTGTAGTAAGTAAATGCCCTTATTTGGATTCTGGATTAAAAGCCAGGAGAATGTTAAACCAACATAAACACTTAATTACATGACAGTTATTAAAGTTACATATAATGGTCTTACTGGATTTAGTCAGGATGAAGAAAGCCAAAAGCTTTTATTTATATTTGCTTTTTTTAAATTTCTGATAGAAAATTTATAAGTGGACTGATATTACTGCATAAAGGCTTAAAAATAGAGTAGTTTAATTCGTTCGATTTTTGTTCTTTCATCGTTCTGAAATCATCCAAATTTGTATTTATCATCGAGACCAGTTTCGTATACATACAACATACAGGGTGTAATTGAAGTTTCACTCACTGTAACCACTATTAATAAAGTCACAAGAAGAAAAGGAAGTTATGATATATATATGGGACAAAGATCATTAAGTCTGGAAAAATTTAGGTTTACTTTTTACAAAAAAAATGATTAGTAGCATCGAATGTGATTTAAATGCTAAGTTACTATTATGTGCAATAAATGATAGAGAAGTAAACCCGCAGATGTAATACAATAACCATCGAGGCAGACACATGTATACCTCGCGAACGAGCAAAAGTTCTCAGACAAAAGACGATGCGCTCTTGTGGTAGATCAGTTTTTTTTATTTCTGAGCTGGGCCATTGATATTTGGAGAATTAATTCTCTTATGTAACGAAGAACTTTCAATATTAATAATTGAAACTTAATCAATTGCACCCTGTATAATGTTGAAATAAATGTATGTAAAAATTTTATGACAAGAAAAAACTGTACCTAAACGTACACAGATGATAAGTACTGAATATGTATTATCATATCAATGCTGCTTATCACTTATTTATTGCCTTTTAAAAGATAAATGTGATGCAGGCCAATACAATATTGGACCAGAAATAATCAAGTTCTATTATTATGGACCACATCCAGTTTCTTAAAAGAATTTGTTTAATATATTTGGGAACGACAGAATCTGATAGAAACTCACATTTCTGTGATCATTTATCGGACATCCCTCGTGACAAGGAACAAGCTTCAGTCGTCCTTCCGGAAGTCCATTAATACCTGATTCGAACCGTTTTTTGGGGCACTGGCGTAACCACGGTTACAGGGCGCGTTAACCAGTCGGAATAGCCGTCGGCTCTGAGGATAATTCAGCGGTCAAACGAGGAAAAGGAAGCGAATTCCGCGCCATTTGAACTGAAAGGCTATTTCAGCTCGGTTCGGTTATTACACATGGTATAAAATATTATAGCGCGTGGATTCTCGAGAACCCTCATCGCATTTTTCGGTTGTAAATCAAAAGCGTAAAAGTTTACTTATTGTATAAAACAGGACTACTTTTAATTGAAGATTCCCTTGGAAATGACGGAAACGAGACCAGATCGACGTTCAGAGAGCATAAGAGCAATTAAAGCTGGGCAATTACGGTTTTCTCAGAAAATTTCAAATTGTTGCATTTATAATCATTAATAAATTTAATTTCTGTCAATTACCGCTTCCACGAATGCGCAATTAGTTTTTTGACTGCCATCATTACATTTGATGAACTTCAAAATCTAATTAGTTACAAGCAGTTGCGAGCGCTCACCGCTGCGTGCACGAATTAATTAATGTTATTGCAGGACGTAAAGTTTCATTTTCTTCTTCCTCATACATTTTACGAACTCTTTCCTCACCCACAAGTGATTCAATAAAAGAAGATAGATACATTTTCAAGTCATTCATAAATAAAATGAATGTATTATACTGTCAAAATGTTGGCATATGTTTACGACGGACACGTTACTTATGAGAAAAAACCTTATTTATAAGTACAATTAAAATTAAATTAAAAAAAAAAGATACTAAGAATTCGTAACATGGAGATTTGAATTGTTTTCGTGTTGTAGTGATTTATTTGTTTACGTGTCAAAGCAGGTGTTCAAAGTGGGGCCTTAATGTACACAATTTGTACGGAATAAATTACTTCAGGTGATTTGCATGCATATGTCAAGTAAATATTTTGGAGTTCGTATTTCAGCTGATCGCGTCAATTCCGTTTAAACGTCAAATTCACGCCCGACGACGCCGGGCCGTAACAATCATAAAACTATAAATCACTTTCATGGTTGTATTTATTTCGTTCATCTGTTGGTCCTTCTTAAGCAGGGATACTTTTTTCATTTTCCCATCTTCTATGATTTGTTCTTTGTCGGTCTATTCGAGAATCACGCTGTACATGTAGGTGTACAACACATATGTAAGAAATTAACGTTTGTGCGTCGGCAGGAAATATTGTTCATGTTGGGAGTAATGGTCGTGTTTCAATCGTGCGGCTTAGACAGGTAAAGGATTTAAATTCTTCGGTCTAATGAATTTGTCGCGGCGGAGTATAAATCTCGGATGTAAGTTGTTCGACATTCTTGTTTTTACGCACTGTCCGGCAGAGCTTGTAAACACGCACTGTCACAATGAAAATGAAATAGTTCTTATTGTAAACATCGGTATTTATTAGCGTTTAACGATGTAAATTGCACCGTCGCCAGTTTCATATAAATTCAAGTCACTACTATAACAGACATTTGCAATAGAATTTGTTTTACCGAACAGGTTGATATTAAAAAAAAAAACTGTACTGAAACAATTCTTGCAATTGTCCAGTCTAGTGTTTTTCAAACTGACATGACGTAAGAATATCATTACTGATGATTATTTTAGTGGAGGGAAGTTAATTTGTTTACAACATTGGTATGCAAATGTATGTGTAATGCATATCGGGTGTATTATAATTAATGTATATACCACACGAATTATAAAGTTGCAAAGAATTTGCTTCAATAAAATGTAAACTGTAAACAAGAAAAAAAAAAGGTGAAACCCCTATTTAGTTAACTAATTTATTGCATGTATTATAAAATTATGGCGATATCGGATAATATTTATCACGCTTTATTAAATTAGCCTCAATTTTCTGCACTCAATAATTCATAACCGGAGAGTTAGAAGAAGAAGAAAATGTTACTATAATTTTCTGCACTGTTTTTAACGTAGAATCGCGTGGTATGAATATTTACCAAAGGTTGTAATACACCCTGTATAAGTACATATTTACAAATTTAGCAATAAATATGTATTTACAGTGTAAAAATTGTTTCGCTATTATTTTACTCTTATAAGTGTACATGCATAAAATGATTCGATTGAACACAATAAAATTGGTTACCAAAGCGTATGGGTATTCCATATGAAGTGATCCAATGGAGGTTGCTTGACCATTTTAAATATTTTTAATTTTTTTATATATTATTACCAACCATATGTACTGGAAGTACAAAAATGATGTTATTAAATTTTTATCTCAACCCGTTTGTTTGTAGCGACCATTTTTGTTTTGCAACGCGCACCTATTAGGGAGTTCGCAGACGTTAACGTAGACTTATTTTTCTTAGGACTGGATTACGCTAGAACACTGCAACAAAGACCATTTTATTCAGCATTTCCTCCTCTTTAATTTTGTGTTTCAGCATAAAAAGCCTCATTTGTTTCCTTATAGGTGAAAATGTTCCTTAAAATTTGGCAACGGAATTTAACAAATGCCACTTTTTGGAGCCTAAGTTTATGATGAAGAGATGGTATATCACAGTTGATTTTTTAATTACAATTACATATACTACTGTATTCACTATAGCTAGAGTCATAACACAGATAAATGTGTCCTTTAATTTTTATGACTTTTAAAAAATTGAAAATTTGCGATTTTTTCAAAGTTTGAAGCATGATATCTCTGGTGGGACATGGGATAAACATCTAATTTTTTTACAAAGTGTCCACCTATATAAGAGGAAACTACAGTAAAAATTTCAACTTTGATATTTTACTATAGAAAAAGTTATGAATTTTCAAAAAGTGTAAAGAAATTAACATGGGATTGTGTTTAAACCGCATTAAAATCAAAGGGTTTTAATTGCACAGAACACAAATTTGAATTCCTATTTCTACAGACATTTCAAAGTTATATTTTAAATTAAAGGAATCCACAACTCAACACAAGAAAAAATTTATTATTATATTTCGATTAACCTAATCATCTTAACAAAATTGAGAAAAACTTACGTTTGATATTTTGTTTAATCAGAATGACTTAAGAAGCATGCTTATTTCTTCAGACAGATTTTGTGAAATGTTATGTGATCTTCCAGTTGTAGTTGTAAGTTCAAGAGGTGATATTTCTCTTAATATATTTTTAGTAGGCACCCACACTTTATCACTAGCACACTTCTTGAAAGACGTTCTAGGCCCTGCAGGATGGTAAAAGTGTACATACACATCACTATTTACCAAACTTAGTTGCTCAACCTATGCCAACCACCACTGTCCAACATACACACATGCCACTAACGGCCACCGCTTGTGGTTAAGTTCTAGTTAAAATTTAACCATAACTTTCTTTGCACAGGTCAAATAATTAAGGATGAAGCCGTTTAATTCATATACATATTTAACTACTAATGAAACATAACTCAGGATTAGTTAATCCAAAAGTTAATTATAGGCAGTGCAAACCACTGTAAGTCATTTGTTTGTAAAGTCAAGGGCACAATTTTACAGACAGAGTGCTCTTTGTAAATGTCAGTTTTTGATGTTGCAAAGCACCTAATTACGTTTTCCGAAACTCCATGAAATTTAGGATAATTTCTTGTTTTTCTCAATTTTGTTAAGATCATTAGGTTAATCGAAATATAATAATAATTTTTTTCTTGTGTTGAGTTGTGGATTCCTTTTATTTTAAAACATAAAATAAAAACATAAAATTTGAGATATGACGTCACCGACTATTTTTTTAAATGGCAATCCTACTTTTCTATGACTATTCTTAAAGTGTATAATCAAGTTACACATGCGTACTAAATTTCAAATTTTTATTCCTTGTCATTTGAAAGTTATTTTACAAACATCAACTCATTGTTTGTCAAACTGGGTTGACGTCTTATCACAATGTTATAAAAACGCTTAAGTTATTAAGAACAAGTAAAAGAAGCAGCATCGCATTCGACTCGTATTGAGTGAGGAGATTATTAGTTTGTCGTCTTGTGATAAACACCGTTTGTTGAAAAATCGGCCAAAATGCCTTACTTAACTGAAACCCACAAGATTGTAATTTTAATGATGGAGATAGGACAAGAACACAAAATGAAGTTATTCACTTATTCGGAGAGAAATATCGTGATTTACCACCCATATCAAAAAGTACCGTAAGCAAGATTGAAAAACAGTTTAGGGAAAACGGGCATTTAAGAAAAACCAATAATCATCGTCAGAGTGCGCTCAATGTTCAAGAAAATTGTCATGTCCCCACTAGGCAGATAGCTAGGGAAGTCGTAATTAGCCAGTCGTCAGTGGCAAGAATTTTTAAAGCGCAAAAATTGCATCCTTATAAAATGGCAATCCTCCAGGAACTCACCGAAGATGATCCGGATAGAAGACTGCAGTTTTGCGAACAAATGATGGATCTACTAAACAAAAATTTTCTAAACATAGAAAACGTCCTGTTTTCTGATGAATCAACGTTTATGTTAAATGGTCAGGTAAATCGTCAAAATTGTCGTTATTGGGCAGACAACAACCCACACTGGATGAGGGAAGGCCACACTCAACATCCAGAAAAAGTCAATGTTTGGGCAGGGATTGTTGGTGATCGAGTAATAGGACCAATTTTCTTCCAAGAAAATCTCAATGGAGCGAGATATTTAGAATTCTTACAGGAAAAACTGGTTCTGAATTTGGCTACTCTGTTTCCTGATCCGATTGAAACTGATGTCCCAAATAGAAACATATGGTTTCAACAAGACGGTGCTTCTCCTCTTTTTGCAAGACCTGTCCATGAGTATCAGTATCTGGATGATGTATTTCCAGGCAGATGGATTGGTAGAAGAGGACCCTTTGAATGGCCACCCAGGTCTCCGGATTTAACACCGCTGGACTATTTCTTATGGGGGTACTTGAAAAGCAAAGTTTTTAAGACCAAACCAGAAAATATTGAGGTGTTGAAAGAACGAATAAGACAGGAGTGTAGGCTAATTTCCGCCGAAGTAATTAGAAATGTTCAAAACGAGTTTAAGTTCCGTTTAGGGTATTGTCAGTTAGTACATGGACAACATTTTGAGCATTTAGTGAAGTGAATTGACTATTGAGTTTCAGATTTCTTCATTTTTTGAATTAGTTAATGTTTGTTAAATATCTTTCAAATGACAAGGAATAAAAATTTGAAATTTGGTACGCATGTGTAACTTGATTATACACTTTAAGAATAGTCATAGAAAAATAGGATTGCCATTTAAAAAAATTGTCGATGACGTCATACCTCAAATTTGGGACACGCTGTATAAAATGTTCTTAGATGAAAAAGAGCGCAATTTAAAATACTAATCGACGTGTCCGAGCGTATTTCCGAAAAAAAACCTGTCTTTGCTTTACCGAATTTTTTCCAAGTTAGAGACTCGCACTGTATAAAAAAATTAAAAATATTCAAAATGGTCAAGCAACCAAAAATATTTTTATTGGATCAGTTCATATGAATTGACCCGTATAATAGATGATTCAAAGAATAACGAGTTTCAGTCAGATTTTTATTAGCAAGTCATTAACTAGGCAAAGCGAGTTGATCTCCGCGAAATTTCTGTGCATTGTTATGCACAGGAAATTGCTTCAGGTTTTTTTCAAAATTTTAATTACACATTGTCCGCCGCGTAATTAAACTCGCGTCACTTAAAGAGATTAAAGAGTATCGCGAAAGAGTCCGCTGGCGGTAGAAACTTGTGGGTGTTAAGAATAAATGATCGCATTTGGAAAATTTAATAACATGTAATTTACTGTTATAAAAGCGACGTATTGCATTCTCTGGGCGTGCTCGAAGCGACCGGCGAGTTTGCTTAAAATATTTGCCAAACAACCGGTTTCGTGCGGTTGTCATATGAGTTTCAGGAGAACAAAACGAGCTTTGGGCAAGCGCTTGTGTCTCGTAAACGAAGATGTTAATTATAAAGCTATTAATAATTTTACCTTAGTTTCCTTGTTAACCTAATAATTTCATTCAATGTGTCTGTTTACAGTTTAAAACAGAAACTATAAAATTAAATTTACGTATTATAGGCTTATACAGGGTGTCTAATAACATATGGAGGAGATTGAAAGGGTAGCTAGAGGAGATCAAAATAAAGCTTTTTCCTTAATTCGCTTTTGTCCAAAATCGAATAACAAGCAACCTGCAGCAGTTTAAATTTCTTATAAATTTACGGCCACTTATTGCCTATCGCTGAAAATCATAAGGAAGAATTAGAAATAATGGAATAGTTTTCACGTTCCCAAGGAAACATATTTCTTGTAAATGTTAATAATTTAATATTAAAGTATGTACCCAACAAAAAATTAATGGCAAAGGCAGAACATCTTTTTAATTAATAAAACTTATTCCACAAAATACGATTTTATCATTACATAAACTCTAAATCAAAACATTTACAAAAGCTATTCAAAATGTTGACCCTACATTACAACGGATAGGAACAATTGTTTTCATAATTGTTACTATGGGAATAAACTGACACTTAAAGTTAACTTGTGATTGAGAAACCGGGCCTTAACGGTAAGGCATCTTAACTTTGACACTTAAAGGAACTGACATTTAAGTAAATTTCTACATCAACTTGTTTTTTAGTTTTATTTTGATTAGTCAGCGGTTCTCAACAATATGAACAGCAATTTTTGTGCATTAAAAAAACTTTTATGTTACTAATTTTTTTAACTAAACATTGTCCAACTAACTCTCAGATACCCCAAATTTGAATTTAAAACGTAATTTACTTCTACAATAATTAGTAACGATTGCTTGTTAATTAATTTAATTTTAACTTATTGTAACTTTTTAGTTATTGAGTTTTTATTAAAAGTTTATTGAGAAAAAAGTTTTACTTCGATCTCCCCTAGCAACCCTTCTAGTCTCCTCCATACATTATCCATCCTGTATATTGAATTGAAGAATTCATGTGCTATCCATGTGATTTTCTCACGATTATTTCAGAAAAACGTTTGCAATTCCCGTGTTGTATGAAGAATCATACAATCAAGAAACAATGTCCGCATAATGAAACATAAAAGGATGATGGAGATAAACACCATCATTATACAAGTTAATGGGAAATTATAGTATGATTATAGTATAAAATGTCATTTTCAATCTTGAAAAGCCAACATATTACACAACGAGCATTGAAAGTAATGTTTTGCTGAAAGTCGCGAAGCGAGTGTATGAAACTTCAGAATAAAAAAAAATTAAAAACACATTGTGTATACTATGTATATTTCTTCCAACGTCACATTGCCCACATTCTGCTTGAAACTATTAAATAAGACTACGGATTGGAAGTATAAAACATGCAATCTAATCTACAAATATTGTTCATTCATGTGGAAAGTAATTCATAGAAAAAAATATTCAATATCCAGTATAAAACGAGAGCCTTCTTTTATGTTAAGTTGTGAATATGAAAAATTTCGCTTTCAGATATGGCATGAAAATATTGAGAACCACTGCTATAAAACATAAATCTTAACTGAAATCCCCTTAGCAAAATTCAAAACGAATCATTAACGAACGAAACGCCCGAAGGATTGCAGCTTTTCAATCAATTACGTAATTTAATTAACTGGATCGCGCACATTTCCACACTCTCATAATTCGAATTAAATTAATTTAATAGAAAAATAATGAGTGAATGTTGTGGTTTGAAAATGTGGCCCGAGGATATGGCTAGCGTGACGGTTGAAATGACAGTAATTTAAAATTATTCCCATATATCTTTCGACTGCCGTGCTCTTAATAGAATGTTGTTACCTGAGAGGTGAGGATTTAGATTACCCAGGGTAAAATAAACTGGTCGGAAACTATTCAACAAAATAAGTGACTTTATGTAATTTTATTGCCCTGCACTTTCATTTCCTGTTACAAAAAATACCATTTAGGGTATTATACCAAATTTCTTTAGTAAAGGCTAAAGGTACAAAGTTTAGAACTCCTGTGCTATGTACATAAATATTAAAGAATACCAGCAAGACTTTAATTATACAGGCTGTCTCAGTGAAGGTGCACCAGAGTCGATATGTCGGTAGAAATCGACAAAAGAAATACAAGTTTCGTATTAAGTTCACTTTTAACGAATAGATTTTGAGAAAACCGAAGGGAAAGGAGAACCGAATATTTTTAAAACGTACCGCAGGTAACGAACAGAATCCTTAACCTTCGTCAAAAGAATCGATTTATTATTTTATTGCCTCATAAAATGTCGCCTCAGATGATGTGATGAAACACATTTATTAGGCCGTTCTGGTTACTGAATAATTTTCAGCAATTTAATAAAGAGTAATGTTGGAAGAGAAGTATAATTTGCGTGATCTTGGTGTAGTTTTAGTAACGTCCATTTTTAACAGTTTATTAGTGTATGTAAGTGTGTTTGTGTATGTTTTATCATACGTGTGTGCGATGGGCGATTTTACCTTTCAAGAATATGCAGACAAGCATATTTTATACAGATAATGTCGAGGAAATGCGCGGTTAGCAGCACGTCTGTATGCGGAAAGGTTTCCTGATCGTCGATGAAATCTGCATTATCAAACGTTTATCAGAACAGCTCAAAATGCACGGCTAAATGCACACTCTTTCAATGTTGTCACCTTTAACACGTCTTTCGGTCAAGGGCAGAATTAAAAACGCTCATAAATTCTTTTTAGGTATGTACTGCCTTCTGTATAGCTGTGTGACATTCATAAATCAATTTAAATTGCTCGGCGGCAGAAATTTAAATTGCTACAGTATTTCCAAAATCGTCGACTCCAAATTATGCAAATTTCAACTTGCTCAGATTATAAAATTATATTAAGATATTTTGTTCCAAATAATGTCAGAAAAGTGTCCCCTAAGTTTGGTGGATCATCACTCAAACACCCTATATAACTTATCAGTAATTTTTAAATATTTTCAAATTGCTTGGAATGTTCATGAATAATTAAAAGCTGTCGAGATGTAAGAGATGTCGCTAGCTATTATCTATATAATCTACTTTGTACGGCGTTTCCTGGCTAATTTGTTACTTTCAATTTAATAATCCAAAACTTAGAAAAAGCTAAAATACGAATAGTTAAATAGTTAACTGATTCAAATTATTGCCTGACGTTTCTAGTTTTTTCTTTAACTTTTTGTTTTCTTGCAATTTTCCTTTTGTAATAATCATATAGTTCATAAATCTGGGATTTAATAAAATTTGACTCTTTTCCGCTGACTTCATTAGCGATTCGTGGACTTTTTTTTTGTATTTGTATTTTATGAATCAGATTCCTTACACTCGTTTTGTTCAAACTTACTAAAATGAAGCTGAAAACATTAAATTTTTCTTGGGTTTTCTTTCTTCAACTTGGGTGCGAAATCAAGTCTCCTAACCAAATTAACCCATCTTTTTTTTCTTTCTACTTTCTAATGACTTGTAATGCTAAGAAATAGCAAAACTGGCACCTATTTCGTTTAATTGCCTCAATTACTGTATTCGAAGAATTCGTTTTACCGTTTTAAATTTGTATACTTTTTTCCTAGTTTTTTAAACAGACTATTTTGCTTTTATTTTATGTTTTTTTTTTCTGGAACTCAAAGATTGCCTGCTTACATGACTCCTAATGCTAATTTTAGGTACGTTTAAGGCTGGGTTGCATAAAATATTTAAGCCAAGATTAAATTTAAGCCTCAGTTAAGGTTGGTTTATGCACGCCCAGTTGTACAATGCCAGTTTAAATTTAAGCTGAAGCTTAAACCCATAACAACGATTATTTCAACAATAATTGCTAAGGGTTTAAGCTTTGGCTTAAAGATAAGCTGGAATTGTACAACTGGGCCTTAGTGTAACGTAATGTAAAGTAATGTAAAATATTATAAAGTAATGTTAGAGATCAGGGTTTATGTAGTCATTTAACGTTGTTTAAGACATTAGTGTGATGTAAGAGATAGTCAACTTTATCTGTAATGTGCATTATTAAGTGATATTATTAAGCGGCATTTCTGTATAACCGAAAAATTACATTACAATACAGGACGAACGTAATAATGTACACAGTGACTACACACTGCTATGTTATTTTGGTTTTAAAATTTGAAAGTTGTTGCAACAATATTAATTGTATTTATGATTTTGATGTATTACTTGTAATTTAGTTCGTGATTCATCATACATCAATTAAATTTTGCACATTAAAGAAAATTATCCCAAGATATTTGAACATAAATGTTACTATTACTGAAACACAATTTTTTTTTAAGAAAAACAAACATGAGGGGAATGATTAAAAGATGCAATCGCCATCACCACACACACACTCCAGTCTAAAAACAGTTCCGATGGATGTACACCATCGTGGAGGATTTGCAGTTCTTGAAGACACCTCCGAAGTCAAACTTCTTAGACCAGGAGCAAATTCAATTTAGCCGATTTAATAACATGTACGGTTTCATTTGTTTGACAACTAAAATCAGAATTACATGGCGATTCATTTAAGATCAAGCGCGAATGTGTGAGATGAGGGATTACAAAGTTATTTTTTATATCAAAATTTAATTCGCGTTGTCACAAAAAATTGTTGTTCATTGTTCATCATTGTATGACGTGTTATAATTTTTTTTTAAGACAGTTTATAAATACGAGCGGTATTCAATTGGGGTGGAGTCAAGCAAAATACATGGATTTGAACGTATCGATTGACTCTATAATTTAATGTACGCGAATTAATTAAATTACGCAAGGTGAAGTGATAATAAACAATAGTTTGGTGTAAAAAAGCCGTAAGGAACTGAACAAATTACTAATTTAATTTAACCCGATTTACAACTTCCTTTTAAAAAAAAATAATAATAATTACGCGTTCGATTGTTTTCAACTGTATTGTGATATACGTATTTAAACAAATGGCCATTCCAGGAACTTAGTTTATATTAAATTCATTTAAACATAGATACAGTCACTTTTGCTGCATTTAATGCATGTTGATAAAGAACTTTAATTTGGATAGAGTTATTTTTAATTTATTTATGAGCATAAAAAATGTATCTACGAGCGTGTAAAGGACTCAAAAGCATTAATAGATTTTATTAAATTAAAACGAAAGAAATAGATTACGCCCTGAATCTGAAAGAATTTCATGTTATAGACGAATATGTATGTACGTTATTCAAAAGTAACGAATAACGTAGCAATATGTCATATTCTAACTTAGGCTTATTTTAATCCTGGTTTTGTGCAACCCAGCCTAAAAGATGTAAAAATAGAGATGTTGTTTGATCTCTACTTTTCTTTGATATTTTACTTAGTTACTTAGTTTTTTATCATTTTTAAATAACTGAATCTTTTTTTGCCAAAACCTAGCATTCAAAAACTTTTGCTCTTCTAACTTTATCATGTGTTTGTGCAAAAACAATTAAAATAACTGCGTATTAATAATTTTTTAAATAATTTTTTTTCGTCGTAGATTTCGTTCCGTCTAATATAATAATAATAATAATAATAATAAAGTTTATTGACCGACAAACAATAGATATACAATACAATGCATAACAATGAGTAAGTGTTGATGTCAGTCAAAAGGAGCAGAATCAGTAATTCTATAAATATAGGATTCCTGATCTTCCTTCTGCCCTTAAGAGCCACTTAGCTAGTTCTGCACACAAGAAAGAAATATCCCTACACCTCAAGCACTATGGACGAATTGCTCAAGCACTCTGGACGAATTGCTCTCTGACTAGATGATTCTTATAATTATATTTGAAAGCAGCCACGCTGCCTCGCTTAATATAAGACGGAATACCATTCAGCGTATTAGCGATATTATAAGAAAAACTGCGCTTATAAAATTCATACTTATGAGAAGGTATAGAGATGACATTCTTGAATCTAATGTTTATATTATGGATATCTGTCCTATATTTAATTTTATTATACAGATACGGAGGCTTTTCGCAAGCAGTAATGGAATAAAATAAGGTAGCAGAATGAAGCTTGCGCCTGTTAGACATATTCAACCATGAGGCCCATTTAAGAGCGTGAGAAACATGTTCATATTTTCTTATACCATATACAAAACGAAGACAGCTATTTTGTATTCTCTGTATTCTGCCCACATCCTCACTGTCTAAACAAGAGTTGTACAATGCATCACAATAATTGAATTTAGATAACACAAGAGTTTCGCATAACTGCAACTTTAGACGCTGGCTTAGTTGCTTCCTGTTGTCAAACAAAACTTTTAAAACCGAGTAGGCCTGTTGTAGTAATTTTGAAACGTGATTTTTAAAACGTAAGTTATCATCGAACACAACACCCAAATTCCTTGCTTGGTTGACAACAGGAATCAGCAAACCATCGATTGTAAGATGAGTGCGATTTTGAAAGTGTAAACGTTTATGTTTGCTACCGAAAAGCATTACTAATGATTTCGAAGGGTTAAGTTGAAGGCAGTGTTTTTTTGAATAATCAGACAAGGACTGGAGATCTGAATTAATATTTTGAATTGCTTTATCAAATTCATGAGGCAAGAAAGAGTAGCACAGCTGGGTATCATCAGCGTAGAGATGAGCCTGACAGTGCCTCAGGACTGAGGTAATCTTTTTAGTATAAATGGAGAACAATACAGGACCGAGAATAGAGCCCTGTGGCACGCCAGACCCAACTCCACGCGGACTAGAAATTACGTTGCCCACTTTGACGGATTGATTCCTGCCAATAAGATAATTACGAAACAAGTCCACAGCACTCTGATCCAACCCAATGTAATGCAAGATAGCTAACATTAATTCGGAGTCAATAGTGTCAAAAGCTTTGGTATAGTCTAATAATATTAGAATAGTTATCTGATTGCGATCCGTAGCTGTAATTATGTCATCAGCGATATTGAGTAAAGCAGTAGTACAACTGTATTTAGGGCGAAATCCAGATTGGCTTGCAAGCAAGAGGTCATTGGTGGACAAATAATTCATCAGCTGTTTAACTATAACTTTTTCGAAAATTTTTGAGGTCGTGGAAAGTAAGCTGATAGGCCGCAGATCTCGATACGTTGTCGGATTATTATTTTTAGGTATAGGAATAATTATGGATTGCTTCCACGCTAAAGGGAACGTGCTGTTACTAATACAGTAATTGATAATATGAGTAATGATGGGCAATATAAAGGGGCAACATAGCTTTAACATACTAATAGATATTCCATCTGGGCCAGTGGCTCTCGAAATAATTGTCGACATGACTGCCGCAATATCCGACTCAGTGACCTCCTTGAAGCATAAAGCTGCAATAGTTGGTGAGCAGCGGTTGTTATTGTAATAAGCTAAAAGCTCAGCGTCCGCTGTATTAGCCCTAACAGAAGAAATGAAATAGTCATTGATGTCATTTGGGTTGCAAATATTTTCCGGTATGCTAATGCATTTTTTTTCTGCTATGAATATCCATCCGATATATAATATCGACTTGCTCTAGGTATAATATTAATCATTCCGGGTGCAACTTATTACTACCGCGAGAGCAATAAAAACCCAAGTCAAAGATACCCGTTGACTTGCGACGAATTCTTGTCTCAGATTTAATAAAGATGTAAATAAACAACATTAAATTTTAACTTACACAGTACATAAAACGCGATTACTTTATAATGTCTCAAGCTAACAAAGACAACAAATTTATGTACATTCGGAGAGTATCTTTAACTTGGGTGTTTATTGTTTTCACGGTGCATTATTTTTTATATGAGAGATTTTTATGTCTACAACTAATCCACAGTAACAACTTGTTTTGCAAGATGATATATTAAGTTAAAAAAAGCGAAAAAGTTGTAAGTTTTATAATTTGTTTACGACATATGCTAAAGCTCTGATCTTATCAATCCTACTATGTACAAGTACACATATGAATTCGTTTTGTGTGTCGAAAGAGATAAGAGTCAGTGGAGCGAAACGCAGCCAAAAACTGGCGGCCAGATGTACGATAAACGTTCTCGGAAGTAAAAATTGATGATATTCAAATTTCCGCGATACAAAGAAGAACTTATCGTCGTCGCAAGCATATGCCCTAGAAGGACTTAGTTGCAGAGGCGAATTTATTTACGGCCTGCGACCGAGCCGCGTCCACCGTGAATTCAATTATGACGGTTTAGCGTCGCGCTAAGATATATAGCTCTATAAATTAGCACGGTAGTTTTATGCAAGATTACTCGGTAAATTCAGATAGCCTGTAATAATCGTAGAGAACGCGTTAATTATGTTTAACTTGTATCTCATTATGAGACTAATTTCTGAATGACGATAATTATATGTATAAGTAGATGAAACAAAGTGTATCGGCTGCTTTTTTTAATTGTTAGTCTCAGCACGCTCAGGTGGATAAAATTTGTTGTAAAACATAAAGAAGATTTATCTTCTGAATTAATGTATACAGGGTGACTGTTAATTAACCCGACAAAATGAAACTGCGATAAGAAAATTCCTTCTACTTTAGTTTTCGAGAAATAATTAATCAAAAATTAGCCCCAAAACGACGATGGGTCCCTGGTTAAAAAGTCGAGGAGCAGAGGAACGAAATAAATGCTGTCACAAAAGCTTTTATAGTTTTATGATACGGCGGCGTAGATTCGTAAACTTTACCTTTAAGTGGAATTTCATAACTCCAATTCCAGTTATTTTAGAAATTACTAGTAATTACGTTGCGTAACTTCAGTTCCCCAGCCGTTAAACGAGTAATAAAACCAATTGAGATGTATGTCAAGGTCGCATTATGTGCCAGCGACTAGTCAATAAAACCTTTACAGTTCTATTATACTGCCGCATTTATGGAACGTGGCGCCGTATTTCGTACGCAGTGCCGCAGCTTGATTTGAAAATATTTTTTTAATTAATTATAAACTGTTCACAAGAATTTTTTAAATTTGTTCCCGTAATCTGTGACATCCATTCTCTTATGCGTTTTTTTTGTCGGTACAATAGTCATTTACCTTTTAGAGGCTGTTGATATGCGCATACACCAAGGACTTACCACAATCGCATTTCCTACTAAAACAATCTAAGTGGTACGGGCAACAATTTGCTTCGAAACCCCCCAACAATCAGTTTTTATTGCAAAAACTATAAATCAAAAGTTTTAAAATGATAATACCAGAGCTGTCCAACTACACGCGGTTCTTTCTCTTGCTGGTGAACGAACCGGTCTGCTCGCCCGTACTTGAATTATATGTGTGCCATAAATTACGAGAAATAGCAGACTTTTAATACGTCGGTCAGCTCATCCAGTTTACTACGCAATCATCGTTTTCCGCTTTCGGTGCCGACGCGACGCACCGCTGCGAATATTTGCAGATAGCGCAAAAGATCTTTCAGGATTCGCAGGAATACCTTCGCCGCACGTACTTTCTTGCAAATTGCACGGGGGAAAATTAAATCATTACTTTATCACACCTTTCCGTGAATTCATGACGACCGCATTGCACACATCGCAGTCGCAACATCGATTACCGCGTCACGCTAAAATTGATCTCCTCTGGGAGTTGCTGCAATGCCGGCACGTGCATTTTTAAACACCTTGAAACGTTCGATACGCGGGAGTTACACGGCTTCAAGAAGTTTCATGAATATTGAGTCATCCGTTTTCATTTAGTTCTCATGGGTTTTTCCTTCTTACGGACGTTTTACAGCTAATCGATACATATTCATTCGTAAACTGGACCAAACAATGTAGATACAATCTTACAATCGTCATATTAAACATTTCTTAAAACGACTGCCCATGATATCACTTTGTTTTTATTTACGGTTCATTTTATAACAGATTTTCACACAACATGTTCATCAATTTTGCGCCAAAATAAATACATACATGGATAGAAACGCATAGTACTGATTGCAGACGTATCTTTCAAAGTAGGTCACAAATCTATCCATTCGAGAAACTTTTGGATAGTACCTTGTAGTTAATGTGTAGAAAGTTTCAAATTATTTGAAACGCGTAATACCTACTGTAGTTATGGTCATAAACAGATCAAATCATCGTATGTTCAAAATAAGATATGAAATTTTACTTTCCGTTTGACTTTTCAAGTTTGATCATTCGAAAAATACAAATACGTATAGAAGAACCAAAATTATTTAACAATGACCACCGAGAAAAAGTAGTCGGCAATTTCAAAAGTGGAACGTCTAAAATATTCAGCGAGTCTCCGGACTGGTAAACAAAGAACTACAAAGAGTCCACCAAGTTGATGACATGTAGTCAAGAATTTTTATTTGAAGCCCGTGGAAGGCGACCCACAAAATGTATAACACGAGCAATAAACGGGTTAGTTCGAACAAATAACAAACTTTAACAGAGAAAGCTTAAATTTACATAAGTACCGGGTAACAATTACATGAATACAATAAGTCGTGTTACGTAGAAACGACAAATGCAATGAATAAAGTTTTAATTCCGTTTCAAGTTGAAACTAGCAATTGTGTTGATTCAAAACGTGACACACTTCGTGGATGTGTCTTGTGACAGTTTTAAGCCCTTAAACTTTTAACCCTCTGTCAATATTTAAATTAGGATTCATTCCGATTTGGCGGTGACACTGTAATTAATTATAAACGAAGGGTTGAAATTAATGACCCCTCTGAGAATTAATGAAATATTTATTTGCCAAGGAAAGTACCTACAAGGAAAAACGATTCGATCTAAATATTTTATTTTATCCTACACGCAAAAACCAGTTTGTTTTAATTATTTTATTCTTTGTATTTCTTGCACTCTTTTATTAAACTAAACAAAAAATTTAATCAAATAAATTTACGATAGTCCGAAATTGTGTATACAGTTATAATTATTTTAGTACTCCAGGACATTAACTTATGTTTTTGTATAAATCTGTTAAAATTTTTCTGAACACCTGTACACAGTCGATTCTATTATAATTCTATTCAATATTTCATAATAATATTATATAATTATTCTTTAAATTTCACACAGTATAAAACGTGTCAAATTATTTGAAAGTCATAAAGTATTTTATATGTTTCAAATAATTTGAAATGTTCTGTACCATTAAAAAATCTATTATTAATAGTGTTTTGCTTCATTCTTTATTTTATATAAGTTTGAAGGTAATACATAGCCTTATCAAGAAATAATAATAATAACAACTCATTTTTAAGCACACATTTATTATGTATAAAATTTAGATGATAGGAGAGGTTCTTTTAAAATTGTTCTGCATGTATCCTAATTAGAATACATGTATGTAATTGATGAGCTTCCCCACGGACTTGCAATTTCTTTCTTAGATACACAGGTTTTCACTTTTTAAAATAGTGCGACCAATATTACAGAATTCATCTTATAGTTTTCATGCATTATTTATTTATGCCAATGTTTAAGGCATATCAAACAAAGGATTTTCAAATTTTTTGCAACTTATACATAATATTTTTGCGTACGTTAAAAATACAGCATCACAGTAATTTATTCTAAGAACACAAAAGTACCGTATATAGGGTACCTCATAACGTTTGGAGGAGATGGAAGGGGTAGCTAGGGGAGATCAAAATAAGGCTTTTTTCTCAATTCGATTTTGTTCAAAAACCAATAACAAGAAAGTTACAGCAGTTTAAATTTCTTATAAACTTACGGCCACTTGTTGACTACCGCTGAAATTAACGAGGAAGATTTTGAAATAATACAATAGTTTTCACTTTCCCAAGGAAACATATTTCTTGCAGACGCTGATAGTTTGCTGTTACTTTAATTTTCAAGTAAGTACCCAACAATAAATTAACGGCAAAAGTAGCACGCAGAAATCTTTTTAGTTAATAATTCTGTAAAGATTTTATTATAAAATAAACTCTAAATTTATCAAAACCCAAACATTCACAAAATGTATTCGAAGTAGTGACCTTGCAATTCAACGCATCGTTTTCATAATTGTTACTGTGCGAATAAACTTGATACTTAAAGTTAACTTGTGATTGAGGAACCGAGTCGTAACGGTAAATAATCTTAACTTTGACACTTAGAGGAATTGACATTTAAGTGAATTTCTTTGAACATTAAAAGAAAAAAGCCGTAATTCTTATGTTACTAATTTTTTATTATTCGACTAACTCTTAGATGCCCCAAATTTGGATTTAAAACGTAATCTATTGCTACAGTTAGCAACGGTTGTTGGTTAATTAATTTAACTTTAACTTCCTGTAACGTTCTAGTTATTGAGTTTTCATTAAAAGTTTATTAGGAAAAAAGTTTTGCTTTGAACTCCCCTAGCAAACACTTTCAGTCTCCTTCATACGTTATGAGACACCCTGTATATTGAATTGAAAGATTCATGTGCTATCTATGTGATTTTCTCACGATTATTTCAGGAAAATGTTTGAAAGTCCCGTGTTGTATGAAGAATCATACAATCAAGAAACAATGTCCGCATAATCAAACATAAAAGGATGATGGAGATAACCACCATCATTATACAAGTTAATGGGAAATTATAGTATGATTGCATTGAAAAAATAAATTATACTCAAAGTATATAATCTAGCTGCATATAAAATGTCATTTTCAATCATGAAAAGCCAACATATTACAGAACGAGCATCGAAAGTAATGTCTTGCTCAAAGTCAGGAGGCGAGTGTTTGAAACTTCAGAATTAAAAAAAAAATTAAAAAGACATTGTGTATACTAAATTTCTTCCAACGTCACATTGGCCACATTCTGCTTGAAACTATTAAATAAGACTACGGTTTGGAAGTATAAAATATACAATCTAATCAACATGTGAAAAATTACTCACAGAAAAAAATTGTCGATACCCAGTATAAAACAAGAACCTTCTTTTCTTATCATTAATTAATATAACTTTAACTTGCTGTAACTTTCTAATTGGGAGAGTCTTTATTAAAAGTTTACTAGGAAGAAAGCTTTACTTTGCTTTTACGTAGCACTTTTAGTCTCCTCCGTACGTTATGAGACATCCTGTATAATAGTTTCAATTTTTCTTCCGACTCGTCATAATAATAGATGATAAATTCTCTTAATAACTAACTAGCTTTAACAACTTTATCAAATGTTAATTGTAGATACGTTAAATTTTCATCCATTAACGATTTCAAAATGTTTACATCTTCACGCTGCTGTTATATACCAAGGCGGTCAAAATAATAGCAGTGACACCAAATTGTCAAAAAAATACTTCAGAATTAAATTATTTGTAAAATTAATACCATCTTATTAATTAAATTAATTTCGCTATCTCATATAAAGATAATAGTGTTTTCAATAATCGAAGGGAAAGTTACTTTTTTTTAACTATCTTGGCGTTCTACTGCTATTATTTTGACCGCATATGTATATTTTAGAACCAATTCTTATTTACAATTTTGTACCAAAAAACGTAAAAATTAAATTAAAATACAGCATAAATTTCACACGCATGAAACACCAAATCTACTCAGGATGCAGTTGATTTGATTTCAGGTTCGCTGAACGTTTAATATAAGTTTCAGGATTAAACTGAAATTACATAAACAAATAACTAGAATTGTTTTCCTCTATTATTGTAACTGTTTCGTTCATAAATTCAAAAACTGGAAGTTGCAGTGTTATTTTCTTTTTTCCGGATAGTTTCTAGGCGGACTATACATTTAATTTGCCAACTGTGTTTTGTTTACCTTAATTAGTTAACATTCTCGTTTTTCTTTATGTACTTTTTTCCGGCAATTAAATTGTCTTTGTTTTATTTTATTTGTTTTTAAAAAGAAACGTCATACAATTCAAATTTTCCTTATGATAACATAATATACGTATATTATAAATTTTTTATTAAAAATGAATATCTAGTACCTATGTATTTGAAACGAAAAAATAAAACCACGTTTTAATCCCCTTTCCTATTTTGACAAGTTTTAAATTAAGGAGAAATAGTACTACAATTCCAATCAGACGACGCAATGTGAGATATAAATTATATGTTAATTAATTCAGCGAAGACATCGAAGCGTGCTGCGACAATGCAGCAAGTCCAATCACAAATTCAAATCAGTCTGTGGATTTTTTCCGAGCGCGACAATTCAGTAAGTTGCAACAACACTGACTCACCTATGCATTTTTCCGGTGGAAAAGCTATAATCAGTCGTCGATCCGAAATAGCAAAAGCACTTACGTACTTCTCAGACACTCGCGACTTCGCAAGCACTTTGCGTCGTCCCTCTCGATAAGATAAATGAAAGCTTTTATCCGTTCGCGTACCGCGAGACTCCAACAGCGTACACCCCACAACACCGTCAAAGACAGAATGCCGGCTCTGCCTTAGTTCTTTCGGTCCCGAGCTACTCCAAGCCTATCTCTCATGTGACCACGCACGTTTACAATACCGAAGATGTATGTTGAATGCGCGTTTGTTCTTAGCCTACGTGCGAACATTCTGTCGGATTGTTTAAGAGGAACAAGGGGCTTCGCATAAACCATTTGGAAGAAGTCGTACGTTTGTAGGTGTAGCAGGGTGATTTTTAAATTGCATCTACGAAGTGCCCAGAGTAATGCAGTAAATAGCAGGAAATTGAAAATTCAAATATCGTAAAGTGTCGGCGAAACCGGTCTTAGACTAATGGTCTTGCTCAATGTACACCCCAACTAAGATATTAATTACAATGATAAACAGGACATTGATGAGCATTTCTTGTTCTTGGCAGAAATCAAATGTCATAGGTATCATTTGTACGACTGCAAATCACAGTAATTAGCACACATTGATTTTTTCTCAAAAAGATGATGAGTGCCTGAAAGGATTACAATAATGCAAGTATCGTAAAAGTAGGAATTTGAACTTTTTAAGAAGCTACTGCAAGGTCGTTGTTTGGCTCCAACATTCTTTAAACTTTCCCTAAAAGTGGTCCTTAAATAAGAGAAAGATTCTGTATCACTTTATGGACATACTTAAATACATACAGCAAGCAAATCGTGAAATGATTTTCTTTCTTAATTTTGTAGACGATTATGTCATGCCTGAAGGTAATCTAAATTATGTTGTACAAAATGCCCTGTATTGTAGTAGATAGTGTTCATCCCATATTTATTATCCAATCAAAACATGAAAATGAACAAATTATTTTCAGAAAGGAATTTGGAAAACGTATACGGCCTTTGCGATCAACCAGGCGAAGTATTCAAATATGTCATTGTAAATGCAACACCCAATAAAAATCAGTACATTGCAAAAATTTTTGTTAGTATACGTACATAGTTTAGTTTTAGTGTTGTGGTGTGGTTGCTGGTTCTAATGCCTCGAGTACACAGACGCAACAATTTCCGACAATTAAGCGAATTTGAATAATCGGGATGCATGAAATAGGGATGGGTTTTCGGGAAATTACTAATAGGGTTGGCAGAAATGCATCTACCGTAATGAGATGATAGAATACCTGGACAGTAGAGCATAGACATCAATGCTGCAGATCTACTGGAGCTGTTCGTAGAAGTAATGACGAAAAGAACGCTGCTTAAGAGCGAGCGCCCTTAGGGATCGGTTCAGCACCACCAGGTCCATTGGAAATGAATGGTTGGCTACTATAAGACAACAGCTTCTATCAGGTTAGTTTACTGCAGAATAAACGATTTTGTTCTGCAATCCCATCGACCGCGCTTCTTCTTGCCATTGACCAAAAGACACACGGAGGCAAGATTCCAATGGTGTAAAGAACATATCCAATGGAATCGGATTGTGTTCAGTGACAGACGTGGAAAAAGCTGAGAACTTCAGTACTGCATGGAACGTGAGGTCCGAGGGCATATGGTTGGAGGTGCCACAGCATATGGAAGCAGGTCTCCTCGGGTCTTCTTGCAGGGCTACATTCACAGTGCCTTGGAACACTGTTACATTGCCCTACCTTCAAGAACTAGAAAACCCTGTTTTCCAGCAGGATAATGCTAGGCCTCGTACTACAGCTGAAACTACAAGGTTCCTTCGTGAAGCTATTGTCGGTATTCTTCCGTGGCCAGCTCGGTCACCTGACCTTTCGCCCATCGAACATGTATGGGATTTGGTTAGGGCGATTATCTGCTACCCCGATGGATCTACAGCCTCTCAGAAACGAAAATCAAATTGCTTAGGACCACTATACCGCAGGAACATATCGACCATCTCATTCAAAGTATGCCCCGTAGAGTAAACGAATGCATATACTTAAGAGGCGCTCCAACTCATTATAGAATTTGAAAGCAAACGACTTCTCCAAACTGCATCAAATTTTAATCATTATGTATCCATTTTAGCAAAAACGTATTGCAGTACCTTCACGTTTACTGGGTGTTGTCATGCAGTATAGGTTTGTTCATAATGTTTCAATCCCAGTTATCTTAAACTGATTAATATTTGAAGTCAAAAGACTTTTTCCTTGTCCAATAAACATGTCTTGTGAAACTGCTATGAGATTGTCAAGAAGAACGATTGTTGTATGGGTAAAGCAGATAAAACTTTGTCAAGCTAAGCATAATCTTTAATGATATGATCCAAGGCATCAAATTTTTTCCTGATATTTTTCCTAGCTACCGATAAATTACATCGTTTAGTGCCAAACTAAATCATTTGGCAAGAAATTCGTTTTAGAATGATTCTAAATGTTACAGGTAATGTTTGACTTAAAGCAATCAAGACATGGGATGATGAAGGCATCATCCAGGTGCTTCTTAGCAATTCCCCCTTTCTCCTTTCTGTTTCTGACCAAAGATCCAAATCCTACTATCAATATTTTCGGGACTCTTCTATATTTCACAATAGACTACCTTTGCGACTAATCTCTTAATTTTCGCAGTTGCCAATTGGAATTACCTACACTCTGACAAACATTGCCAATGCTGAAATAAAGTAGACTATTGAAGCGAAATTGGTACGATCTTTGAAAAGGGATGTGGTTTTGATAAACGAAGAAGCCCAAAGATATCTGTTGGTTCTGTGGTGCAAGAGACCCAGCGAAGGAAGAGCAGAGGAAGCCCAAACTCCAAACTGCAGATTCAGTTGCGACTGACTTCTAAGTTGTTGTTTCTCCTTGGACAAACTTACAAACTGAGTAAATGCAGGAAACTCAACTCGGATATATTCCGTTCATAGTTTTGGCTTTTATAAAATTCATGAACAATGTTTCGAATAAATTTTCTTCATACAAATAGAATTTCGGAACAATTTTTTTTAGAATCAACTGGAAAAAGTTTGGACCAAAGTTTTAAATCATAGAGTATTTATAATTTTAAGCTGTTTCGTTTAAATTCTAGATTTGATAATAATTTTTATTTTAACAAGTGTATTAGTTTTTAAGAATTGAATTGAAGTATATTACATCGTTAAATGAAAAATGTAGCTGGTACGTGTGTATGTGTTGTATGATTGTATAATGCATACATAAGTGTTCTTTCTGCCAATTGGTATGAGTAAGATTTGATGAAAACTTCGCGTGAAACAATTTGCTGCGATTTCATGCATATTTACGTAGATTTATTTACATACATAAATCTTTAAATGCAAAAACTTTTTTATGTTTTTTTTTTTTAAGTTACACAGATGCATCAATTTGTTTTGCACAAGACGCCACAGAGCTAACATATTATTTAATAATTATTAACCAGTAAAAAAGAACAACTTCTTATCCTTGTCTAACACAAAAAAATCTTTTATATTGATTAATTAAACTGATAAATGCTAATTTCAGATAATGTCATAATTTGTTTGCAATATTACTTTTTTATAAGCCGAAGTCTTAGTCGTTTAGATTCGCTGAACTCGATCTGAACTGTGCATTAGCCTTATCAATAATAAAAAGGAAGACTAATGTGGATACACGGTAGTTATGTCATTAGTTTCGTAGTATAACTTGTTTTAAGTAAACCGATGTAGCAGAGTATTACGACGTAAGTCTATGTATAGGTAGATCATATCTTGCATCCTTGCTGCTACATTAAGAAAAATTTCATGTTGGGAGAAAAGGCACGATTCTCTATTTTCGTTTTCGTTCATTTTTATCATCATCGTAAGTTTTTTCACATGCCACTATGGCTTTTACGATTTAAAAAAGGTTTTTCGGTTTATTTCACCCTAAAATCCTTTTATCTCGTCTCACCACAACCACCAACATGCATTTTTATGAACCCATCGAAATCTATTTTCTTCCAATTTTGTTTTCCCAGATAAATCGATTTACATAAAGCTTTCGGAAATCGGCCATCCGCTTGATCTTCTAAATTAAGAATGACGTAATCCCGGGCCTTTGACATTTATAGTAATCGAAAAGAGGGAAACATTATTCTCCTATATAAATAAGATATGACCCTAACATGTGTGCGAATGCCAGCCACCCTTACGACGATGTGGGCATCCCGAATCGAAAATCCTCGTCCAGATCGATATGGAACTAATGAAAAATACACCTACGTGATTTGTCTGTGTACATGCACAATGGCATTGTTTCGAAAGTGAGTGATTTATTGCAGATTTACTGCTGAGAAAAGAAATTCATAGTCAGAACAAAGTATATACATATAATTGCACAAAAAAAAATAAGAAAATAATTTAAAGGCCTCATCAATATATCAGATATATGGAAAGTATATAATTAGAGCTCTAGGAGGGTGTAAATATTTCAGCAGCTCCGTTGTGTCTATCGAATTGAATGCTTAATAAATTCAATTCGACTCCCTCGTTCGAAGTGTCTGTAAACTTTTCATAATGGAATAGGAAACTTCGTTAGAAATTATACTGGGTAATTTCTATTTGAAATTGTATGAAATATACGATGACAAATAATTCAATAAATTCAACAATTTATACATCAAAGAAAAAGAAACAAATAGGTTTTGAAATGTTAACAATCGATAGTGAAACGTCGAGATCTGCGTGTTTTTAAGCTGTTCGTGATAAGACTACATATGACGAAATTATTATACATCGAACAAGGGTCTAGTTTAAATATAAGGTAAACGTATTATATTATTTTGCTTTGGTTTAAGTTTGACAGAAAATGCCCTTTCGAAACAATTTTGAGAACATTATGTTAAAAAACATGTTGAATAATTTTGACAATTCAAATAAATTTTCCTTGCAGTAGAGGTGTCAAACAATTGAAAAGTAATTAAACATGAATTTCAACGCAAGATCTTTTTAAGGAAATTAATTAGTCAGAAAACAAGGAAAATATATGATTACATAGGAGGTTTTTTTATATATATAACGAATTGTTAGAATATAAAACGAAAGTTCAAGAAAATTTAATGTTTACAAAACGAAAATATAATAATAATAAATAAGAATCTTAATATGAAAAACAATGAAATTGAAAGAAAGAACAAGAACCAATAGTCAAATTTATCTAAGTATAATGAACAATCGCCTATAAGAAGAAAATAGTTCACACCAAACAACATATTAAATGAAAAATTGTCGAAGAACAGAAAGTAAGACCTCAACAACACGAAATCGGAGAAATTGTACGTAAATAAAAATATAGGAGCTAACAAAATAGAGTCGAATTAAGAATGAGATGTAAAAAAAAGAAATGCTAGTGAAAGTAGGACAGATATTATTAATATGTGCTCAGAACTTACTCGAAGTATAGAAGAGAAAACATTTTGAAGCGTTTTGAATAAAGCACGGAGAGAAGAAATGGGGTTAGTAAGGGAGAAGAGAGGAATTAAATATTAAATTGAGAAAAGGCCACACATTAGTAGACGTCGGAATAATATGAAAAGAAATATGTAGAAGAAGCTGCTCAAGATTTTTCAAGCCCAAAAAATAATTAATTTAAAATTCTATAGAAAGCATGGAGAGAAGAAATGTGGTCGGTAATGGAGAAGATGACAATTAAATATTAAATTGAGAAGAGGCCACACACTAGTCAACATAAAAAAGAAGAAACTTTTCAAATTAAATCATTTATTAATACATTTTTATAAAATATTTTTTATATCAAGTTTATGATCAGTATAGGTATTTTAATCATCGCTGATTTACGATAGAAAAACAAAAAATCTTTAAAGCGAAAATTAAAACTTCTCTGTATTTCAAATTAACATCAATCTATCAATATGAGCATGAGTTGACTATGAGTGATGTTTCGGAATTTGGCTCTTAATTTGAAAATGGCAGAAATCCTTCTTTAAAAAAAATGATAACAAAGTTTTTTACCTATTAAGTACATATTTTCTTCATCTCGTTTTGCGAAAATTACTTTTGAAAATTCTATTCACTTGATTTCATTTACTTTACTTCAATCCTAGTGCTTTTCGGTGCAGAATTGAGTTGGCATTGAGTCTATTGTTGCTTTCTTTACATATTTTCCTTCACTCCTACTTCTTTCTAACAATAAGTCCTTCTGGGTTTTCCTCTCTTCTTTTTTCATACTTCTCTACCTTTGAAGAACTTATTTTACTAGCCTTTCTTCCTCCATTCTCATTACTAACGTGTTTTTTCTTATATTCCATCTCGGCGCTGGTTAATCTGCGTTTATATCTCTTATTTATTGTCCATCACTCGTAGCTGTATTGACTTTGATATTTTTCTAATTATCTCCGTTTTTATCACTATGCTGCTTTCTCTTGTTTGCAACTCTTTCGTTAATTTCGTCATAAGATTTATATGTTTATATCTATAAAGATCGTAAGATCTGTAAGCCTGTAACTCAATTATAAAAAATGGAATTTTGAAGTTCTCTGTTAGATATGATTTCTTGTAAGTCTCTAGGATTACTCGTATGTAATATGTTCTTACAGACTTACAAAAAATTGTATCTTACTGAGAACTTCAGAATTTCGCTTCTGAATAATTGATTTACAGGTTTACAGACGTTATGATCCTTATAGATTTGAGCAGAATCGACCCATTAGTCCTATTGTACTTGTAAAGTTATCCGACCTTTCAATTCCTACCTTTACATACTTTTCAGTATTTTTATAGAGGCTCTTTAAACAGTTCAGTTTAACTGAAATATTTAAAAGTAAATGTTGATTTTGATTTATTAGTTTCTTAACTACAAAAGCAATGTGAAACAAGTATAATTTGTCATGTGCTTTGTTGGTATTCATGGAATAATTTACATATTAAAGGAAAAGCTGATAAAATCTTTCAATTAAATTACTAAACTTGATATGCAACGTTACTGGATATTACATAGAATATAACTAAGTACATATACGTATCCCATTTACTTTCTTCCGAGAATTTTATTTGCATTAGACGATTGAGAATGCAGACAGTCTAGAATTTTAAATTTTCGTACGTATAAAACACGTAATATTGACTTCTACGTAACTATTAATTTCCGATACATAACATCATTGTGTAAACACATTCCTCGTTTAAAGAAAAGATTGGTGCCGATCTCAATCTCTTAAAACTATTATTTTTATTTGACACATTTAGTGTTATACAGTGTGTAATGCAATAAGTTTATTTTATTACATTCAGACTCCACATATTAATTGAAAAAAATAAAATAAAATAAAATAAATGTATTTTCTTTTCTGAGTATGTAGGTCACTCAGTGTTTAATGTAAACTAACTAATAATTCATTTTTTCCAATTTAACAAATTAAATCATCACATGGTGTGTTATTTGTTTATATGTAAAGAAGATGGTCGAAGATTACAAGACCTTGTTTTGTTGATGTAAATTAATAAAATTTTATGAGCTGTAGTTATAAACTACAAAAATGCGAAATGCATGTCGAAAAAATAACTTCCACCGGATGCATTTTCTTCGTATTAAGTTTTGTTATTGCTGTGCACGCAGTGTGCTAAATTTAACACGATTTAACTCGGTTTTTAAGGGCGTACACCCGAAGTATCTCCTTCAGACGCGCCACAAAGAGATTCCATCATAATTTTCCGGTATTTTAAAATGCCTCGTTGCTTTTATAGGTCGGAACAAATTCGGCGAGCTTCAAACCCGGCGCGCACACAAGGTTGAGATGGCAATTATTTCACAGAGTGTTAACATGTGATGCCACCCATTACGCAGAATGGAAAAGTCAGATCACCGTTTTACACCGCATTAGAGCTTATTAGAAAAGAACCACGTGTGTATATGGAGAAGTGTCCGTGTGTGCATTCCTCGAGAAAAATCCGTACCCGTTATATGTTGTTGTTGACCTTTCTTAGGCTTCATTTTTGAGAACGGGAAGTCATCGGATCTTCGAGAGTCACGTGTGGAAATAAATACCAAGTGTCATAAGATCTCGGCAGACATCTAAACATATTCGTAAACTCGTTGGATGAACATGAAATTTATTTTACCGTTGCTTTAAATCTTCAAAGCAGTATTTCTTAATGCCTAATGGGAGGACTTGGCGACATAGTAGGGGGATTGTAAAAACAGAGAGAGCCAATTTAAATGAAGAGTCAGTTTATCACAAACATATGTTTACTTACAAATTTGGAATTTTCTTTATCCGTTTAAGTTTTCATCAAAATTATTTTCTCAAAGTGTACGAGAAAATTCACGAGTGAGTTCACGAACATGTCTACAAGCATGTCGCTCTGCAGAAGAATCTTTTATGATAATAATCCGCATTAGGTTTTTTTCTAACAAGTGCGGTCAGAACTATAAAAATAATTTGGGTAATAAAGAGGACACGCCGTGGTTCTTTATTTATTCGAAATTTATCACCACAAAAAAAACTTGTTAATTCAAAAACCATAGAACGAGCATTGAACCTACCGCCACTTTGCTGTCGATGAACGTGCGTCGCTATTTTTCAAAATCTGGTCGATATATCGCAGCTTGCATTACGCGGCACTGCTCAGACAACTCATTGATTGAACCTATGTACTACCTGTTACCCTTAACAACGTAATTGATCAAGGGTTACTATGTACCCTAAAAACGCGTATCGCACAATATCCCCACTACCTTGATTGGATGCTGTCGACCATAAATATTTCAGTTTCACAACAAGCTTCCGGCAAAATAAGCAAAACATTACTTTAATGTGATATTCTTCAAAGGATAACCTTTTATACCTTAAAACACTTCAAAATGCTCAGAAGAAAAATTTAGCTCCAACCTCCAACAGAACGCCTTCTTTATAGAAAAACCTTCCCTTTCTTTTGCACCGCCATGAAACTAAAGACGTTAGAGATTTTATTATGGCCGTTAAAACTTTACGGCATTTTGTACACACATAGTGACCATTATGAGACCTTTACCTTTTTTCTGAAAACAAAATAAGCACGTCATTAAATAAACGATTCCCCCTTTATTTACCTTATTAGTATTTATTTAAAGCGTCGCGTCGCCGGAGCTTTCGTTGGAACCACCCAAATTTATGGTGCAGGCAGAAATTAATTTGCCGTAGTCGCATTGTTAAACAAAAAATTCCACGCCTGGGTTTGCAAGAGACGAGGCAGGCAGGAAAATGCAAATCAGCGGATTTGGTATCCGCATTTCCGACTAGTTTGGGCTTAATGTCTGCGTACAAGCTGCGGCGGAAGTGAAATTAATTAAGATGGCAAGCTGCCGAGATAACAGATTGTCGCTTCTTCTGACATGAAACGAAATTCAGAAGCGAATTTTCAACATGAATGAATAAGATAATTAAATTAGTTTTGTGTTTAGGTACAAACTAAAAATCAAAGAAAAAATAATATGTAGGTAGGCAGTGAGTGTCAGTCCCTATGCTATAGAAGAACAAGAAAAAAAAACAAGAACTATAATATAAATTTATTAATTAAATGTATATTCAAGTCTTTGATATAGTTTTCTAAAAGAATCCCGCACAGGAGTTTACGATTTGAAAATAGAACATGTTCTATTTTTCTGGATAATTTTTAATTCAAATAAATATTTGATACAATTTACTATGTAATTTAAATTGTTTAAATTTTGTAAAGGAAATAGGGTAGTGTTTAGACTCGCCTAGATAATTAATTTCAAAAGATTAAATAAGTAGTTTTTCCTTTAATGAACTTACCTATTTTGTTTAATTTTCTTTCGTAACGAAACATTCAATAAAGCAGGCAAACATCATTATCTACGTCCTTTACACTTACCCGAGTTACCCCATAAAATCAAAGCGCCCTCTCCTACATCTAGGGTAGGAACTCTATTAGTTTTCTTGCTTCTCCCTCGCCTGCGGTGGTGTTAACTCCCCATCGACGCGAGTCATCATTTGTGCGCCCTCTTCGCCCCCGTGCGCCGAAGAGATTACACAAATTAAGGGATGTTTTCATCTATCATTTATGCGGTAGAAGCGCAATAATCATTTTAAAAGGGTTGCTGCGCACGTACTGCAGGATATTGTCGGACGTTAATGTGTTAATTGGATAAGTGTTCTCGAATTAATAGCAGTACGTAATTTCACGGCCGACCTGATTAATAATACTTCTTCGTATGGATGAAACTGCTGAGCTCAGTAATTGGTTCTTAATATAGGTTCGCTCAAATACCATGGTTTTTCTGATGTGTATTTATAGTTGACGAGAGAAACATTCTGTCGTCTAAACATCGTTTCTCTAACGGTATCTAACAACTTAGAAATAATCTCAGTTGATAATAGTAATCTTCAAATATATTACATTAATAAAATTAAGGCTTGTGTTGTGATGAAATAAAAATAACGGAGCCTTAGCTCTTAGTTGAAAGCAGCAAAGTCAAGAAAAGACTTAAAAAATAGAGTAGAATAAAATATATTTATGTACACTACCGCTTATAATTTTTTACTAACTCATAACTAGGCTTACGATTTCGGCCCACGTTAAACATACTTATTGAAAATTTGCTATAGGCCACGCGATCGCAGTAAATAATTAAATAAAGTTTAACATAAATCAAAGAAGTATGTAAGGCTCCCCCACCACCTGCCGTGTTGTGCGAAGCCGGGGAATTTACAATCCAGTATGTTCGAAGTGGGCCGAAATTGTAAGCCTGCTCATAACTATATTTTACTATCGTAAAAATACTAAAAGAAGTGAAAAAAAATATTTCATGGAAAATAAATGACCATAAAAGAAATTTAAAAAAAGATGTTCTCTCTCATACTTATTGAACAAAATAATTATTTGCCTAGAACTACTTTAAAATGTGAAAATGTATTCATAAGAAACCCGTTTCCTTTAATTTATAAATTCTTATAGAAACTAAAACTAGCACAGCCAAAAATTATTCCTGAATTTTGTTTAGTATCAAATGAAATCTTTCCTTTGAAGTTGAATGACACAATAACAAGAAATGTCTCCGAGGTATTACCTACCTTGAAATCAAGACTATCTGTTTCCTGAAATGAGCAGATCCCACTCATATTGAGCGGAAGGAATCACGCTGTTAACCCGACATTCTATTCAGATTAGGCACACGCTCATTTAACTCTTAACTGTGTTCATTAAGGCCAAAAACATCTCAGTTCAAGTTCAAAATTATTTTCGACAATTACATATTTATTTCGTTTCAAGCAAGAGGCCACTTAAAATAAAGTGGAAAATTTGTTGCTGACGATGATCTCTTAACTGTGTTCATTAAAGCCAAGATCATCCTAGTTCAGGCTCATAATCATTTTTGACAATCATACCTAACATTTATTTTACTTCAAGCAAGAGACCACTTAAAATAATGTGGGAAATTTGCACTTGTGATGATGATCTGTTATCTATGCTCATTAAACCCAAGAACGTCCCAATTCAGTCTCAAAATTATTATTGACTATTACAATATTTATATTATTTCAAGCAAGAGATCGCTTAAAATAAAGAGAGAAATTTGCACCTGTGGAAAATTTGTTCAATAAAAGTAGAGGATATTGCCGTGTATCTTAGTAACTTCTTAACTATATTTAAAGAACGGGTATTAACGGCTTCAATAAAACTTCGATTATACTGGTCGATATTTCGTAATATTTTATTACTTCTTCAGGACCAAAATTACTACAATTGGACAACTAATTAAACTATGATACAATATTATATATAATACTTACTAATAATAGAGAAATTAATACATTTTTGAAAATTTTAACTTAAAATTTGAAGTGTTATTTATAACAAAAATTGTGTATAAATAAAAGAACTCTAGGTGGCGTGACTTATTAGATTAAAATATATATTATTAAGATCGTCAATGTCAGATCTGAAATTGACAGTTACGTCATTATGCTTCTGAATGCATGACATTTCCAAAAATAATCTAGTTTTATAAAACATTTCTTTTTCTAAAATTTTAACATTATTGAAGTCAAAACAATGGTTATCATCAATTGAGTGAATGGCAAGAGCACAGGACCTTTTACCAATTCTACAGTCACTTTTGTGTTGGGAGACTCTGTTCTTTAACCATTGACTGGTTTGGCCTATGTAACATTTATTACAAGAATCACAATTGATTTTATATACAACATTGGAGTTAAGTCAAAGAGGAGTTGAATTTTTTATATTACTAAATATTTGTCTAATTGTTTTAGGATTATAATAGGCTATTTTAATTGGAGTGTTCTTAAATAATGAAACTATTCTTGGAGTGACTGATTTTATGAAAGGTAATTTTCTATATATGGAATTTACAATTACATTATTGTTTCTATTTTGTGTAGCATTAGGATTCCTTTGATTAAAAATTAATTTTTAATTAGACAAATATTTAGTAATTTTTTCTTTAAATATAGTTAAGAAAATTTGTTCCTGATGATGATCTCAATAGTCGTGTGAAAGTGCCAATAGGAAATTAGAAACACAGAGATGCATGCAAACGACCGACGTCTATACACACCAACAACATTGTGCAAGGCATGGCTGTTACATTTGCGTCGGTAATTGCGAAGGAGTCGTAAATATGGAAAATAACTACCTTCCCTGATATTGGAATAATTTACGTGCATTTCAGGTGCTACATAATCGTATCGCGTGGTCGCTTTAGAGCAGCTTTACGAGAAGAATTATGCAATTAGGTTTTGTGTTGATGGTCAGCCGTGGGTGAGAAATATTTGCTCTTTTTCTTGGGCAAGGAAATTCTTATGAATGATGGCAATTGATTATAGAAAAGACAAATTGTATGTCTTTAGTAATAGGCACTAACTGAATTTATTTCGCTAACGCTTAATAACAATTAATGTCAAACTCTAATTACAAAAAAGAAAAAATGAAGTGTCGATGAAAAGACCAAAAAAGTACATTACTTTAATTTTAATAATATTTACCTACTTATTATTATCTGAGTTAAACGAATTAACATTCTAAGCAAATGCTATACCTCCTTATTTTCATTCAAACTGAACATATTACCTATAAGTAAGATAGCAATCCTGAGCAATTTGCGCTAGATCCAGGCAATAGAGTCCGGTCAGATAATTACGGATTATCACGATTCCGATTATCAGTTTAAGCCTGGCTTAGCGCAATTATGTAAACATTTCGTCCCTAATAACCATTTCCTTTATTTTCTACTACCGCGCTTCAACGCCGACAAACAAATAAATTAAGACGTACCCAATTACGTTTGCTTCTTTTGCGTCTAGAATAAATTATTTACTTGAAAATCCGATAATTTTCTTCTTGAGCTCGTGTTGAAAAAAAAAAGTCCTCATTTGAATTGAGTCCTGTGCACGCGAGTTATGAAGCACGTTAATTTGGTTTAGAGATTTCCTCCGCATGCTCTTCTGAGTGTTTAATATTAATGTTGGGGGGCTTATTTATTACTCTAATCACGCCTTTTCTGCATGCGAATATTCCGTGACTATTACAATTACCGTTTGGGTTCACGTATCTTGAGCGAGCGGCACTATATGGATACCAGTGTCATTATGAAATTCATCTGAAATTCAAATTCCGGTCAATGTTCGCGATAAATCTAAGGAATTTCGTGGGAATTTCATTACAACTAACCGATTACTGTTTACCTATTCAAGACTAAATACCCCTGAACTACGTAGTTAATTAATTCTGTAATTCAATTAAAATAAAATGTATATTTTGCTGCTCTTCTGTAATTAATTAAATTACATTATTAGCAATTTGTTTGGTACATGTACAATGCGATCGAATAAAAAATTGTCAAAGTTTGCCATGAACCTAAATCCTTACATCTCATCTTAAAAGGTCTACTACCTTAGCAACTGCACGGGCTTACTTACTACATGCTGGAAGAATTAAATAAAAAAAATGAAGTTTATGCACTATATTTTGATTTAAGTAGGGCTTTTGATTCTGTTAATAGAAGATTACTAGCCTGCAAATTGGAGATATTGGGAATTAGAGGTATACCAAATCGTTGGATACAATCTTATCTTGGTGAAAGAACGCAAAAAATCAATATTAAAAATCATTTATCAAGTGAACAATGCATTGATGTTGGTGTCCCTCAAGGATCCATACTTGGGCCTGTACTCTTCACTCTTTTCATAAATGATCTTCCTAACAGTTGTTCCATACCGTCGCAAGTTACGCTCTATGCTGATGATACAAGTTTTACCATATTTGAAAATATGGAGAAAACAGCCATAGTCACCGCCAATGCTTGCGTTGAACAGTTATCACAGTGGTGCCTTAATAAAAGAAAGAAATCACAGATAGTACAGATTGTGCCAAAAAACCACACTTTAAAGAAGTCAGCTCTAGTAAGATATAACGGTCAATCTATTCCCATAACACCAACTTGTAAATTTCTCGGACTCGAGCTTGACTCAAAACTTACGTGGAAACAACACGTGGACCAAATAGTTAAAAAACTAAGTGCGCATGCGTTCTTAATATTTCGCCTTAGGACTACAGTGTCTAATGATGTTTTGAAAATGCTATATTTTGGTTTGGTTCAGTCGGTACTGTCCTATGGAATAATATTTTGGGGAAACTGTGCTGAAATATTAAAAGTGTTCACACTTCAAAACAAATAATCAGGCTGATGGCAAATGTTTCCACAAGGACTTCCTGCAAAGAGCTTTTCATTCAATATCAAATTTTGACGATTACGTCCCTATACATTTACGAAGTAATAGTGTACGCAATCACTTCTGAAAATATTGTATATAATCAAAACTTTCATGATCATTATACAAGAGCAAGAAATGACATTAGATTACCATTTAATCGATTAGCAACCTGTCAAAATGGCCCTTTGTTTATTGGTATGCAGTGTCTACAAAAAAATTTAAACCTTTGGGCTGATGATATACCAGAGACGATAAAAGGCTTTAAGTGCAAACTAAAGATTTTTGTTATTTCCAAAGCATATTATAATTTAAATGAGTTTCTGTCAGAATAAGTTATTTAGTGTAATTTGTAAATATGTAAATTGGAAGAAAGAAAGAAAATTGGTCAAACTTGATTTAACGACATATCACTAAATCTTAATTTTCTCTAACGCATTAGCAAATTAATTAACTTTGTTTTGATTTGGATTAACAGTTTTCAATGAACTTTATTTTATTTCATTGTAACCTATTCTATCTACTTCTATTCAATTTTATTTTACTTAATTTTATATAGATCAATTAATTTAATTTATTTCAACTTACGTATTATAATGTATTCTAATTTATTTCCTATTATTTTAATGTTGTTCAATTAATTGTTTTGTTTTGTTCTGCCTATTCTCCACGACATGTTTCACATGTCTGTAAAATTTTGTAATTTTCATATTATAGACAAATAAATTATTATCATTATTATTAAAATGATTTAGCAAATGTCAAACTGACATACACTGACAAGAGAAAATCAAAGCTTTTCTTCTAGAATTCTGTTTTAAGTAACATATTTTGACCAGTGACAACATAGAAGTGCATTGCATTTAAGTACTGATTGGTCAAAATATGTGTTATTTAATGATGTCCGTTATGAATTACAGAATAAGGGGGTAAGATACGACATGATCTTTTGCGTCTAGCCAACTTTGACAATTTTTTTATTCGATCACATTGTTTTAATTTTAATTAATTTGCATATTCATATGTAACTTAACTGATATGTCCGATACCTAATGGTCGAAGGGATAAATAAAATTATTATTATTATTATAAATTTAAAATCGTTTCTGTTTAAATTATGGAAAGAAATGTATTCTATCATACGTGTTTTTGTAAGATATTTTCTCATTTACTTTACAGGGTGTCATCTTTTTGTGTAGAACAATGGTATAGGTAAATTACGAACGACATATAATAGGAAAATATAATAAAAGTTTATTTAAAAATGAAAAAGAAAGTTTATTTAAAAATGGAGGCATGAGATTTTAAAGTGTAGAGGAAAATTTTTGAACGAAACTGGTTGACGCTAAAAATTATCTTTTGGTACACGTGCACACAAGGTCATAAGTAACTAGATACGTATCTCAGATACTGCTGAAAATTTGTATCTGTGCTGTATCTAGATAACTACATGAGTACTATTACTATTCATCTGCGATACTAAGGGCCATATGCACCAAACACTTTAATCCAGCTTAAATTTAAAATTTACAATAAACCGAATGTTTATTTAATTATTACACTATTTACTTTTTAAATTGCAGTTTATCATATAGAAAACAAAAACGGAACACTCTTATCGTTAATTTGCCCTTCTATGGTTTACTACTATAGTTAGTTGAGATAATACATACGTGTAAAATCCTACAACTTTTCTATTTAAAGATGAGTTTAGCGTAGTTCTTACTCGTGAAATATTGTATGAAAAAGAAAAACAAATTTGTATCGATTTATTTATATATTAACTGTTGACGTTTCGCAAACCAGTTTGCTTTGTCAAAGTGAATTTAAAGTTTTTCTCTAGCTCCTAAAATAAGCCTCTAGGTAGGGTGTAAAATATTTTTTAAAAAATCTGTACACACTTATAACTTATACCTTGATAAACTGCAGAAACATTTTTGTATCTATATCTGTATCTATGTATTTTGCGAAAAAAGTATCTACAGGATGTCCCAGAAAAACTGTCCCTAACTTTCAGAAGTAGTAGAGGGCAACTTTTACTAATAAAGTTGTGGCCGGAAATTTCTCATTTCTTCATTCATTCTTAAAATTTCTTAATCTATTAAGTTGAAAAAAGTCGATTTCCTTTTGTTTTTATTATTATTATTATTTTTAATTTGTTTATTTTCGAATCTTTATTATTTTGTTTTCTTTGTTTTGAGGCCATTCTTTTCAAATTGTTTTGTTCTAAAATTTATTATTAATCTACTGGATTGCGCTGTAACATCGACTGTTTTTCTTTTAAATTTATTCCTGGATTTAGCAACATATTTTAGTGATTTTCTCTGTTGAAAAGGGATTTTTTGAGGGATGCCTGCTTTTTACACGTTGGTAACACTGTTTTTATTCACAATTAAAAAACCTATTGGAACTTGGAACCATGCCTGTTCGGGTCGAAAAGCAAATTCATCTTCAGGTTTTTACCTTCTATTTATCCATCAGCTACCACTTATTTCTCTGTTTTTTAATAATTATTATAAATTTTGCATTTAATAAAAAATTATTTTATGGGAGGGCTTATAAGAGAATACTTTTTAGACCAAAATAGAGATTAGATATGTCTCTTAAATTTTGTATTGCATCTTGAGAGACAATAAAAAAAGAGGCGAGCGATCATCATTTTAAAGGACAATGAAAGTGAAACGAGAACGTGAAATCTATTTGTCCAAAGAATCGGCACTTTGATTCGAAATTTAACACTCGGCAAAAAGACAAGTTGTCCTCCGTGGAAGATGAGGACGAGGAGCAAGACAAAATTGTTAACTTATGGGCGGAACGCGCTAATGAAACACGAAACCACTTGCGAGCGTCTTTTCTGTTTGAAACCGATTATTTGTTTAGCTGAACAAGCACAGACAGGAAAATCACAAAGCCAAGAAGGTCATAGTTACCAGACGAACTTTTTAGCTGCAGAAAATCAATACTTTCACAAATTTTTCATACTACATACTTAAAAAATAAAGCGTTTTGCAAAGGAAGTATCAGATTCCACGTTGTTGTAAAATCTTGAGAAACGTATATTTCACCGCAAAACGGGTGGTCCAAATGTGTGTATTAGCGGTCATTAATAACGTATAGGGTGGTCTTTTATGTGCGCCTGACAGCTAAAATCGCTGGTGGGTAAGCAGTTTGAATTTATGTGCGCTGATGACTGCATTTCGCCGCAGCCGTTGTAAAAGAGAAAAATGTGTGAGCTAGTGTCAACACGTGTTTTTTACGATGTGAAAATTAATTATTTTGGGTAGGTGGCGAAGTTAACTAAAAAGTCGCTGTTAATGATCTCGTTAAACCGAAATTGTAAACGAAAAATTACCCGTCTCTGCAAAGAATAGAACAATTTTGTATTCACACTTAAATTTGAATAATTAAAATTATTGTAAGGAAATATTTTTCATTGAATAGCACCAAAATACACAACTTTGCCCGACTTTGTAACAGCCTGTATAATACTTATATGTAATTCAAAATTCATGAAGAAACAAAAAAGGAAGACAAATGACAGCGAAAGAAAAAGAAACACAGAAAATTGAAAGGAAAAAAAAACAATACATATGAAAAAAATGAAAATTTCCGAAGAAAGTAAGAAAAACAAATGACGATCGTAATATTCGCGTAAGAACGAGGAACGCAGAAAATTTGTGATCATTTAATTTCAGAAAATATAGACAAAATAAATAAAAACAAAAGAGAACGACATTTTTGACTCTTGAAAAAATGTAATCGGAACGGAAAAGAAAAAAAAAACGATAACTTTAAAAGGAAAAGAAAAAAAAAATAAGTGACGACCGTCAAAGGACAGAAAACCAAATAATCGTAATGATTATAGAAGGAAACGAAATAGTTTCAGCAAATATAAACAAAATAAACAAAAAAGGAAAAAATGATTAATCATAGAAATAACAAAAAGAAAATTCGTTTTCGTCGTGCGTGGTATTTTTTGTTTTTAGTATTCCATTTTATTTTAGAATACAGTTATCTTTTTGCAGAATTATCTTAACACTCAATTGAATTTCTTTTTAATGACATACATTTAATTTATTATTATTTATGTAAATCGTTCATTTCTGATCCTGATGCTGGAAGTGACGCTTATGATTACGACGAACTCATAACTAGGCAGCGGACGGCCGTTGGGCCGTGTGGGCTCGTGTCGAACGGGCGAAAAGTACATCGCCTCTACTAGTTATGTATTTCTCGCCCATTCGACACGTCTCCTACTCTCGCCTGCCCAACAGTCGTCCGACGCCTACTCATAACACACTCTGCGTTTGCCTACCACAGTATACACATCAATCAGTGGACACAATACGCGTTTTCCCGCTAGCTCTGAATTTTTGCGTACTAAACACATTTGAGTTTTAAACCCATGAGCTTCGAATACAAACTTACGGGAACGTATCTGTAAAGTTGTGACATAGAACCTTTGAATATCATACAACAAATTGGAAATGAATTTCAAAAATTGTTTAATTAAGCATTTTATTAAAATATTTTACATTAATTATTTTTCAATAGGTCTGTTCCTGCAGCAGTCTCTGACTGGTTCTAAACCGTCAGAAGCATGCGCCTATCAAAGTTTCACATTTAAGGCAGTTCTTGAAAGCGGTGATTAATTCGATGGGCGAATATATGTGACAGTTTCAAACTAGTCAAGAACGTTACAGGAACAGACCTAAAATTTGACAGTTTCAAACTAGTCCAGAACCTTGCAGGAACAGACCTAATAATGCGCGCGCATTTGTTCGGTAGTTATCTTGTAGGGACCGTATCAGGGAAGAATTCAAGAGTGGGGGCACATTTGATTCGAGCACAAAAGTAATAGGTTTGTTCTAGCAATAGTTCGTAATTAGTTCGAAACCGTTGAAAGCATGCAGTCATCAAAATTGTACATTTGACGGCGCCGTTAAAATCGGTCATTACTTCGGTGGGCAACTGTTTTTAACGGTTCCGAACTCTTGCTGGAACAGACCTAATAGCTGGTGCTTGAGAGGGCAGGGGAAGGACATATTAGAGAGTTTTAGCAATTTTTACGATATGGATAACGTTTACGCTAAATGCTGTAAAAAGAGTAACGCGCTTGCTCATATATTTGTGAGCATGCGCATTAATAGTTTTGTAGCATTTAGCTTAAACGCTATCCATATCGTAAAAATTGCTAAAACTCTCTATTAAGCGTAATATGCAAGCGTCCAAACGCTAACTGGAAAGTGCGCTTCGCGATTTTTTGAGCTTTTAGGCTCGTTTGGGTGCACAAAATAGGTAACGGGAAAATAACTTATGGAGACAGCTTGGGGTTCTCGTTGCGACAGTTTTTGAACGCGCATGTCTGAAAACTAGCGGACCTACCACAAACGGCCGTGTGTGGCGCACTGGTTACGCTTTTAAATGAGCGTTTTTTAATTCAGCATTTTGTGTGATGAATGCGGAGTAATGAAAACGATTAAACAGGAAACCATCTTTGTTAGATTATAATAGATTTATGTTGTGTAAAAAGCTTGAAGTTTATGTTATTTCTATGATTAATCATTTTTTTGTTTATTTTGTTTATATTTTCTGAAACTATTTCGTTTCCTTCTATAATCATTACGATTATTTGGTTTTCTGTCCTTTTTCTTTCATAAAATTTACGGTCGTCACTTATTTTTTTTTCTTCTTTTCCTTTTAAAGTTATCGTTTGTGTAAAACAGTAAAACAACATCGCATTCTATGATTTACTTGCAATGATTTTTAAGTATAGTTCAGATGCATCCGGATACGCAAAATATTTATTGCGGATCGTTTCTGATTGGTCGGTTACATCTGAAAAAGTTTTAGCGGGAACGACGTCTACCAAGTTTTAACAATTTTGCGGCGACGGAAAAAGTTAAATGGAAGTCAAGTTTTCCGCATTTTTGTAGTTGCATCTCATTTTATTTTATTGCTATTGCTCTCTCATTCACTCTTAGGATGCGTTTCATTTGCGCGCTTAAATGCTTTGAGCGCTAATAAGCGTTGCTTAAACCATTCCGTTTGGGTTTGTAAACGCTTACAAAGCGCCAGCTGACGAAATGATAACGTCATATGACGTCATAGTTTTCGCTCACAATTGCTTATTCCATGGAGGTAGGGCAGCAAAAGCGTAAGCGTTTATGCCCCTAACGGAACGTATGAGACGTGTATGAGAAGATCAGCTAATCATAGTCAGATTATAAACAAATATTACACTTCAGAAACAGCTGCAGCAGCTATGATTGGATCAATTTCACTACTAAAATTATATTTTTTAGGTTATGAATTCGCTGTGCGAACAAAAGTCAAAAGAAACACCTTTGCGTATAACGGCTTAAGCGACTAAACGCCAAAGGAAACAACAGAAAACAGCGCTTATAAGCGTGAGCGCTTAAAGCGTGTGAGCGTGCAAACGAAACGCACCATTAAAGTTTATCTGGTGCAGGTTATGTTAAAGAGTAAAAAATTGGTTCAAAAGCAGAAAGTTAACTTCAGCAAGTGATTTCATATTATGGTAATCTTTGTTTAAAAATATCCTTGACCCAAGCACTTCTTTTCGTTCTACGTATTTCAGAGCATAATTTCTAGCGTAATAAAATATTTAATCCATACTAAACCTATAAAATAGGTAAACAACCACATACAACAAAACGACACATAACCTCAATTACCATATCAGCTGTAAATTAAGCCAACATAAAACTTCTAGTTGTAAACAGGGTTGCCAGCTTGGTAAATGCTAATAGCGCCAAAGGAAATATTCCAAAGCGCCACTTGGCGCCAAAGTTTGAAAATGTTGTAATTTATAGTTTCTTTTTTTAATTTCCAATATTCATTTAAAGTACTTTTTGTAATTACCTAAAGACTTTTTTCGATTTTTTACTACAATTTAAACAAGTATATAATATATACATATTTATCCTTTAATATAATAACGTAAAGGCGGCTCCGCACATGCGGGATTCGCCGAATCCCGAATATTCGCCGAATGCCGTGATGCTCGGCTTGGTATTCACCAAATAGTGTGCATATGCATACATACATGCGGGGTTTCTCTGAACATCCAGCTTTTGCGGGAACAGCGAAACGTATTTGCCAAGTGCCGTGCGAGTCTTTAATTGAAAATCATCATGGCCAACAGTGATGAAGTTATCATTACTGCTGCTGCATTTACTGTTTTGTGTAATAGCTACAAACTGATTAAAAAACGTCGTCGGCACCTGCCCCGCTTTTGAGGCTGTCTTTGATTTTCTTTAAGCAGGTTCTAAATGATGCCATTAATGAATCTTTTTTTTTTAAACAGTGATAGAGTACTGTTGACCCATCTTGTTTTCTATTCGTTTCCACGCATCGAAAACCTCATTCCGATTTTTATGATTCGGTAGAGAAGCCTTCCAAATTATGGGTTCACTTTCGTACAGTTCGAGGAATTCCAAGACCGTTTCGTTGGACCAATCCATTCCTAAACAACAGAAAATAGAAAAGTTTTAAAAATGCTACATTATTTAATTTGGAATAATATGTTTATTCAATTGTATAACTAATTGTATGACTAGTTAGATATCGACAAATTGAAGCAGTAAGTAACAATTAGAAAATAGAAGTATAAATACACTTACTGTCTGTTGCTGAGCAGACTCCCGAATGTGTGGAGCAGCGCGAGTTTGCCTATTTGACGAATATTCGTGCGCTTTGAAGCGGACACAATACCGACAACTAGCCGAGCGAGGCGAGCACTGACTATCGTTGCTCGGCGAGTAGACGAGCACACATCCACACTACTCGGGATTCGGCGAACATTTGTTCGGCATTCGGCGAATCCCGCATGTGCGGAGCCGCCTTAACGTAAATTCTCATAAGAAGAACAAACTACAGTTTATTTTTTCTTTATACGCCGCATCGATCGATCGATAAGTCAAAGAACTTTATTATATTTATATATTTATTATATTTAGCCATCTCCTTCTAACTTTCATGAAATGGCCTTGCAGCTTTTGTCATGTCATGTCGTTTCGTCGTATATTTTCTTAAATCAGATCTATACGATCGGCTTATAAAAAAGAAGAACTTTACATATATAATATTTGTTACTGTCAATAAAAACATAAAAAACACTGAGTAAAGTTCATTTTTTTATTATATGCCGATCGTATAGGTCTGAATTAAGAAAATATACGACGAAATGGCATGGCATGACAAAAGCCGCAAAACCGTTTCAGGAAAGTTAAAAGGAGATAACTATATGAAAGTTCTTTGACTTATAGATCGATCGATTGGCATTTAATAAAAAATAAACTGTATATATTTATATTTCATATTCTTGGAATATTTGTATAATTTCGTTCAATTGTTCTTCTTCTTTAGGACTTTAGGTACGATAATTTTTAAGTGTCATGTGTCATGCGTATGCACGTCTACCAACTACTGAGCAGAAAGGAAAGAAAAGCTATTGAATAATCTAAGTTACTAAATGGAAGATCAAGAATTCCCCAAGTACCGTATAAAATATGCATATGTAGGCTTTTTAAGAGTTAATTGCAAAGCGCCAAAATTCGCAAAATTTGTTGTTTAAAGGCGCTACATTTAGCACCAAGCGCCAAAGTGAAATTTCCAAGTGCAATTTGTTCAAAGGCGCCACTTTGGCGCTAAAGCGCCACACCTGGCAACACTGGTTGTAAACATAAAAATACAAACATTCGCATTTGCAGACTGCTCCTTGTGAACGAACAAAATTTAACAAACGAAAATGTTAAATGCGTTTTGCGTATACGGATAAAAAAAACGCAGTGTCTGAACTAAGCTTTATCCGTGCCACTTTTTCAACTAGTGACATCTAGTAGCAACAAAATTAAGGTCCGCCAATAACAGCCATATTGGATAAACATCAAAGGCGCCGATACGAGTTGTCCCTATTGACCGATATCGATGAGTATACTGTTATACTGTGGCCTAACGTTGACCTTGGTTCAGATTTATCCGCGGTAGCGCTGGGTAGCTACCTTAAAATCAAACGCCTATTTCTAACAATAATAATATTCATAGAATATTTGAATATTTATGAATATTGAAATCGTAGCGCCATCTATACTAGGCCACAGTACTATGTGATTCCTGTACAGCAGACAACTGTTTTGCCATATCAGTTTTATAATAAATGTTAGGCATGAGGAACTCGCTTAAAAATTATAATTAATGATTAATGCCATGATTTGTCGTATTCTATTGTTAATGTATTTATTATTATTAATATTTACCAAGACCTTTTTCGTAGTACTACGTTTATTTACAACAGATGGCGCTGTACTTTTGTTAAGATTCCAGGATGATCGATAGAGCAGAAAATTGTGATGGTGTCACGACATGGTGGTTTTGTGTTTTTATATTTATGTCCGTTAACAAAGAAATATGTCTCACGTCACGGATATGATGCTATTGTGTAGATTGTGCTCGATAAAGGATGATGTGAACGTACCTATATTCGGGGAAGACGCAGACGTTCTGCCGAAAATTTTGGCATGTCTGCCGGTCAAGGTAAAACAGTGTTTCTGCCATTTTGGGTTAACGGTTGCAATTGTAAATCTACACATACAAATTCAATACTTGATATCACCACCTTAATGTTGTTGGTAACTTGTTACGGGTTGTTTCTCGACAAGATTAATTGGAAGTAATATAAGAGTTTTAATTGCCCCTTTTTGACTGCAACTGATCAGTCGTGAGTCGTGATTATACTTCACAAAATATACCTCTAGAATTTTAGAAATTTTAAAACATTTTCATTGCATTTTGGGTTGGGGTCTTTAAACTACAGATTTTGACATTCAGAGCTTACAATTTACTTTGGCTGTGTAGTTGAAAACAATTTGCGTAGTAAAAGAATAAATAATTACTAAAAATAAATATTCATGATTACTCTCAAGTTGTACAGTTGCGGACAGAAAATTCAGATGTCACTGTCACTCATTTGACGTTAAGGTACTAAATCAACACTCCGTACAGGTAACGCATTCCCATTCCTCTCGTGAGAGGATTGAGAAACAAAGATAACAAATACAATTGTCCCAAGTGCAATAAGGAAGACAACAGTTTTAGGGAATTCTGTTTACTGCAATGTCACTGGTTTCAATTTAAAAGTGTATTAGGTTATGTCTAGTTAATTATTTACCAATCAAAAAGTTGTTATTTTGAGAAGTGCAGAATGTTTTTTTTATGAAAAAGGCGGAATCATTAAATGTCATTCGATGAAAGTTTGGGATGCGATATGTAAACTCAATTTTCTTAACCACTAATAGTAACTTTGACAAATGTCACTTCAAATAATATTTCCAACTGTTTTTTATCCCTAGATGAGAGGAATGTGCGACAAGGATAGATATAAAAAATTACTAAATGCGTTACCTCTATACGAAGTATGTTGATTTAGTACCTTATCTGAAGTATGTAGGAATTTCTTAACTTTTACATCAGTGGAATGACAGTGACATCCGAAATTTGCTGTCCTCAACTGTACAATTTTGTACAGTTTAAATTTAAGCTGAAGTTTAAACCCACAACAACGATTGTTGCAACAATTGAATCACTTATTTAAGAAAACCGACACCATAGTTTTGAGATAATCGAAAAACTGTCCGAACATATCGGGTTTCTTCAGACAAAATTTGATGCTGGTTGCTGAACTGAAAATTGCATGGATTTGTTGGGTTTATAAAGCAAACAATGCGCATTGTTATGAGGAATGAATTTCTCACAAAATGTCAAAATATGTCATATATGGACTTCTTAAATAAGTTATTCAATTGTTGTTAAGGGTTTAAGGTTTGATTGATTTAACTTGGTTTGTATGAATGATTGATTGATTCTTATCAATTATTTCCATGGTAGTTATCCAGTAGTTGTGAAGAGATGGAAAGACTGGCTCTTAATCTTGTAAACAGACAGGTGCTCCAGTCCTGTCATTTACTAAAGATTTTTGTTTTTGTGTTTTATTTTTTTATCAAGTCAAAAGAAGTTTTTTTTTAGTTCCTAAAAACTTTTGTGGAATGACAAAAAAATTCAAAGTCAAATTGTTACCATTTACTTACTTATTGATATCATTAGACAAAACAAAATAAAAAAAAAACGTTTCCGCATTAAAAACTCAGCTGCAAAAGTAATCTGTAAATTTATAGATTGCATTATAACTAGTGATCAATATAAAAACGAATTAGAGTAAGTGTTGGAATGTAAATGCATATCTTGGATAACGTTATATTAATACTAATTGTCAATGAATTGTGACATAAATAACGCCGGAAATGTTGTTTAACGTTAATCATTTTACGCATCTGCTTTAATTTTTTTTTAATAGAACGTTTTTCTTGCTTTGTAGAAGTAGAAACGTCAAAGTGATTGAAGGAACGTTCGATGAAAGAAATGCACACACGCGTGTTTAGTTGCATTGCCAACTCTAATTTGCGATGCAACTAAACACGCATGAGTGCATTTAGTTCATCGAACATTCCTTCAGTCACTTTGACGTTCTACAAAGCAAGAAAAACGTTATTTAGAAAAAATTAAAGCAGATGCGTAAAATGACCACTGCCTGCATGAAAATACCAAGTTTTTGGCGGTTTGATATTTATTGCGTTTTCAATTCACTGCTCTAGAGAGTATTCTCAGAGTATCTCTATCCTCTACTATTATATGATGTAAAATAAGATGAGAATACTCTAGGTTTGTTCTAGCAACAGTACATAACTGTTAGAAATTGTACTGAATATGCGCATCGTCGCTAAAGTGTCACTGCGCATGTTCAGTACAATTTCTAATAGTTATGTACTGCTGCTAGAACAAACCATCTGCGAGTGCTCTAGACTAGACTCTAGAGTCTAGACGTAGAGCAATGAATCGAAAACGCTAAGTTTACATAACTCTTCAATTTTAACTTAAAAATTCATGTGACAATGACATGGCGCTTGTCAATTTTAACTAGTGTTGGTAATTTTTGTAAATAATAAATTTTAATAATATTATTCAGTGCTTACTAACTATACTGCAAAAGTAACGAAATGCGCTCCTCAACTCCAATGCAAATTACAAAATACATTATGATTAGTTTTAAAATACTTTCTGAGGTTATGTATGTGATTCCTATTTTTAGAAACAAATTAAAATGCTTTTATAATTTATAATATTTAGTGAACGCCTTCGCAACAAACAATAAAGGCTGAGTTCGTTTATTCAACTGCGTTCAGTCTACTTACTTTTTTCGCACTTTTATTTCACTTTTACATGTGTCAAAACAGCTGCGACCTCACTCTAATTTTAATCCATTCCTGCACCGCGTGGAAAAACGAACTCGGCCAAAATGGAATAAAGGAATGTCATTTTTTGGGGGCAAATTCAAAATAATTTTAATTTACCAATCGGCAAAAAATGAAAAATTCAAAAGGCCCAAGTTTACACAAAAAATAACATCATATCATACGACTCTAAACAAATCTGTTGCTAAAATTGGTTCTTAGGAAAACATGACTTGCTAAATAAATAATGACTAATAATTGGTCTGGACCGCTGGGCGTTTTGAAAAATTTACATTGAATTTTTGTGCTCGAGAAAACGCCAGAGGTTATCACTTTGGCGTTGGTTACCGGGTGCCGATTTATGTATTAGGTTGCGTTCACAAACGATACCTTCGCGAGCATTTTGGATGTATAATCGCATTTTTCTCACTAGCGACTTTTAACATAGTTTCCGTCCCACTCATCCGTTTCAAGAAATATTTTGTTTACATTATTTCCATGACAACGGGTGCACTTTTCACACCTTACCACAGTATATTCATCAATTAGTAGGGACAGCTTGGGGTTTCCGTTGCTACTGTTTCTGAGTGCGCATATGCGAAAACTGGCGGACTTTCCACAAACGGCTGCGTGTGGCGCACCGGTGAATTTATCAATTGCATTTAAGTGGGCGTTTTTTAATTCAGCATTTTGTGTGATGGATGCGGAGTGATGAGAAAGATTGAACAGAAAACCATCTTTGTTAGATTATAATGAATTTGTGTTGTGTAGAAAGCCTGAAGTTGTATAAAACAACATCGCATTCTATAATTTGCTTGGAATCATTTGTATCCGTGCTATTTTTTCAACCAGTGGCATCTAGTAGCAATAAAATGAAAGCCCGCCAGTAACGGCCATATTGGCTCTGAAAACGGTAGTATGAACACCAAAGGTGTCGACACGAGTTGTCCCTACTGATTGATAAGTTTACTGTGACCCTACTTGCAAGTGAGATGTGAAAAGTTCGTCCGTTGTCATGGTAATAATGTAAATAAAGACGTCTTGAAAAAGATGAGCGAGGCGCAAAATATGAGTGAGTGAGTGAGTGAGTGAGAAAGATGCGATTACAGTTCAAAATGCTCTCGCCTTCGCAATTTATGAACGCAGCCCTACACTAGAATATTATGTATATGTAATAGATCAACACTCTGTTTAGGTAACGCCATTCCATACCTCTCGTGAGCAAATTGAGAAACAAAGATAACAAATATAAATGTCGCAAGTGCAACAAGGAAGACAGGGAAATCTGTTTGCCGCAATGGCACTAGAACAAATGTATTAGGTTATGTCTAGTTAAGTTATTGGTTCTGGTAAAGAATATGTCCATAAGCGCTGAACATTTTCTATGACAAAAGTAGTTAATTTAGCTTAAACTGAATGTATTTCTACAATAAAATTTGCGGATTATCCGTAAATGTCGGAATTATTGCCTTTTAAAGTAACGATTTTTAGGTTATGTTCGTACGTATTTTATAGATATTTTCGAATGGGTTCTTCTTAAAACGTGCTATAAGACAAGGAAAGCCTTTTTTTGAGTAGGTAAGTGCATTTCAAGGGAGAGAAACCTATGCACATAAACATTTCTTAATAGTACCTTGACGAGCAATACACAAATAATTTTTGTGCGATAGGCTTTCAGGGGTAGTGTATTAGTTTGTCGTTTCAAATTTAGCATTTAAGTGTAAATTTATAACAAGGGTTTTCTTTCCCTTAAAATTTACACACAAAAGTTTCCCTTCCCTTAAAATACGCACAAAAGTTTCCCTTCCCTTAAAACTTACATACAAAAGTTTCCCTTCCCTTAAAACTTATGTCCGTATTCACAGTACTTCCTCGAGGCTTCCTTCAGTAAGGAACCCCTTATAGCTTATAACCCCTTAGAATGGGATTGTACTCGTAGTAAGGCAGTTGCATAAAACAACTTGCATTCTAAGGGGCTCCTCATTCAAGGAAGCCTTGAGGAAACACCATGAATATGGACATTTTACTCACAAAAGCTTCCCTTCCCTTAAAATTTACCCATAAAAGTTTCCCTTCCCTTAAAATTTACCCACAAGTTTCCTTTCCCTTAAAATATATTTGCATATGGAGGTTTCCCTTATTTAAATACAGCTAACACACCAAGGCAATCCCATAAAAATTATTTGTGTAAGGCCCAAAAATAACTAGAACTATGTATAGGTGCATTTTCATGACCAACGCCAGATGGGCCAGCTCACTTTAACTAACATATACACCTTCATCCATCGCCAAATATGCCACTGTTCCCCCTTTAAGAAGAAATAGCGCCTGAAATTTTGGAGTTTTTACGAAGGCTCAAACTTAATTTCTCTACTTCGCAACATTCATAATCTTTCAATTTCTGAAAAAAGCTAAATAGAAAGTTTTAAAATAAAATCTGTAAATCTAGTATAGATTTATCATGCGTTACCAGCCATTGAGCTAATAGTCTCATAATTTGCCGAGTATGATGGGCAACATAATATAATAAAATGTATTTATACAAAAGTTTCTCTTCCCTTCAAATGTATATACTCGAAAAAGGCTTTCCTTCTCTTTAACAGCACTTTTTAAGAATAACTTATTCGAAAATATTGATATGGAACATCAAACATAACCTAGAAATCGTAACTTTTAAAAGGTGATAATTTCAAAATTTACGCATAATCCGCAAATTTTATTGTAAAAATACGTTCAATGTAATGTAAATTAACTATTTATGTCACAAAAAATGTTGAACGTTTATGGACATATTCTTTACCAGACCCAAGTTATTTATCATTTCAAAAGTTGCTATTTTAAGAAACGCAGAATTTCTCTCTTGTGAGAAAAGCGGAACCATTTAATTTGATAATAAACAAATTGAAATTTTAAAGGTAAGCTCTACTTACTGACAGTAACCTTGACAAATGTCACTTCAAGTAATAACAAATTTTCAATTGTGTTCTTTTATCCCTTGTTGCGTTCGAAAATTATACGTCGGATGCATCTGGAGCGTATGATCTCATCTTTCTTACTCACACAGTAACCTTGACAAATGTCACTTCAAGTAATAACAAATTTTCAATTGTGTTCTTTTATCCCTTGTTGCGTTCGAAAATTATACGTCGGATGCATCTGGAGCGTATGATCTCATCTTTCTTACTCACGATTTTTAACCTATTTTGTATCTCGCTCATCCGTTTAAAAAAAAATCTTGTGTTTATATTATTTCCATGGCAACTGGCAATCTTTTCACATCCCACATTTAAGTAGGGTATGAAAAGATCGCCTGTTATCATGGATATAATATAAACACAAGATGTTTAAACGGACATAATAGGTTAAAAATCGTGAGTAAGAAAGATGAGATCATACGCTCCAAATGCATCCGACGTATAATTTTCGAATGCAACTCCTAGATAAAAGCAAATTGTGCGATAAGGATAAATATATAACGGCACTAATGCCACAGTATAAGAATCTACACAGTAGCGTTACTCGAGTATAACTGTCACATTTGCCATTTTGTTTGAAACCGATTGGCAAATTACATTACATTTCAATAAGGGTATCAAACAGTATGGCCGCTTTTTTTGACACTGACGTTTAAGTGACGCTACTAGGTAATTACTTATACAGGGCTGCGTTCATAAGCATAGCTCCGAGAGCGTCTTGGGCGCGAAATCGCGTCTTTCTCATTCACGATTTTTAACATATTTTACGTCTCACTCATCCGTTTCAAAACGACTTGTATTTACATTATTTCCATGACAACGGGCACACTAAGCGTCCTACTTAAAAGTGGAATGTGAAAAGTGCGTCCGTTGTCATGGAAATAACGTAAAGAAAGGACGTTTTGAAACGGACGAGCGAGACGCAAAATATGTTAAAAATCATGAGCGGGAAAGACGCGATTACACGCCCAAGACACTCTCGGGGCAATGATTGTGAACACAACCTGTGTACGTATTATATTGATCCAGTGCTGATGTCATCGCTACCAATCAAAGTGAGTTCACGCAAAATGAACTAATTCATTATGCTCAAATTGTTGCAACAAGAACATTACCTGATTGCTTTTTTACGAACTCATTCGCCATTCACATATGACAGAAGTGACGGAACTGTCAAAATTTTAGGTTAAGAAAGCGCCCAGTGCTTAGCGGAGCACGCTTGAACTTCACTTTTGTCCAGGCCAACTACAAGTCGTTATTCATTTAGTAGGCGGACGTAGATTTTGAATTTTCAAATGAAAGGCTTGTGTGAAACTGACTTGAACAGCCAATAGCTTTTTGAACTTTTGGTGGTAAATTTGAATTACTCCTCCTGGGTTTAAAAACAAGTTATAGATGTTTATTTGGAGTTGTTTTATTTCATTATCTATGTTCGTTTAATTAAAAAAAAACAAAGGTTTTTTTATTTGTTGCAGGTATCATTAGAAGATAATTTACCAAAAAAAATATGTGATGTCTGTTTCGGCAATCTTGAATCTTATTATCAGTTCAGGAATAAAGCAGCAGAAACAGAGAAACAGTTACTAAATTTGCTAAGTCAGGCAGAACAGTCGCTAACAGATACTTCCTTCACTACAGAACAAAGCCAAATCGACACAATATTTATAAAAACAGAATTTGTAGACGTCTCTGAACGTATCTCTGAAACCAGTTCGAAAACGCATGATTTCAGTACAAAACGACTTGGAAACAACTGTGTAGAAGAGAAAACCAATAAACCTACTGAGGTCTACTGTCTATTCATATTCTTCATAATTACATGGCAATAAAACCTTAAATTTTTAGGATGAAAAATTGAGTGAAGTTGATGAACCTTTGTCGAAACGTAGAAAGAAATCAGATACGTTACAGATAAAAACAGATAAAGACTTCTCAGGAAATTCGTTGAGTTTAAATTCGGACATAAACCTCTTCGAAAATTCGCTGAATTTAAAGTCGGACATAAACCTCTTGGAAAATTCGTTGAATTTAACATCAAACATCACAGCTAATGCAAAGGTAACAATTATTTTCAGTTATTGTGCTTTTTAAAAGACTGAGGGTTTTAGATTGAAGTGTGTGAGGTTGAAGACTGTGAGGGTGAAGATGTTATGGACCAACCTGAACCTGTATACATTGAATCAATAAATAATGAAGAAGAACTTGAATCTAGAACATCCGATGAACTGCAATTTGGAACATCTGGTATAGTATTATCCGTGAATGATGCACTGTAAGTACTTTTTCTTTTCAATTCATTTACACTTATGGGTAGGTGACTTTTGGGACACTTTATTTTTGCAATTAACGTTGTTATTGTTTGTTTATTTTTAATGATCAGAAAAGTTTAGTAACGTATATTATCAATTCTGCTATGATCAAAGTTTTAAATATTTCAAAGATTTCAAGTTGTACTTTCTTCAAATAATATTCGATTAACTTTATTTCATTTATTTCACTTTTGTGTACTAAGAGTCTGTTTTAATATGACCACTTATAACTGCTAAAAAAAAAATTAATTTCAGGTGCACTAAACAAGAAGACGATGAAAACAATCAAATTGATCCACTGGAAGATCCCAGCAATGTGAAAGTAAAAGATTGTGTCGTCGTTCTCGGCGATTTGGAAAATGTGAATGTAAAAAAATACCAGTTTGTTAAACAAACGATAACTGATCTAAAATCAATTTCGCCGTGCACATTAGTATGTTATTCTTGCGGTGCAAATTTTGGCAGCGCCGTTTCTTCCTACATTAACCATCTTATCACTGAGCACTCTGAATCTGAAGGCGACGATTCCACAGATGAAAACAATGAAGAAGTAGCTTCTGAAGAAAGGATCATCATTTCTTGTCAATTCTGCAGTAACACTTTCGAAGATGAAGACTCGCTTCAAAAACACTTGACTGTGGTTCATCCGTATTCATGTGGAAGGTGCAATCGGGTGTTTATGAACGTGCATCAGTCGTTATTGCACACTAAAATGCACTTCATTATGGATAAAAGAAAGCCCGAAGAAAAACAAAAGAAACCGAAAGTAAAGACTATGAGTGAGCAGAAAGTCAAGAAAGAACTGATACAAACGAAAGAAGTGGCAAAACAAATTATGGAAGAGATGAGAAAAATCAGAGTAGAGGTTAAAAGAGCGAGGGAAACAAAGGAAGAGGTGAGACAAACTAAAGAAGGGACCAAACAAATTAAAGAGGAGGGTAAGCAAACCAAAGAAGGGACTAAACAAGTTAAAGAAGAGGCAAAACAAACCGAAGAAGGGGTGACAGTAATAAAAGAAGAGGTGACAATAACAAAAGAAGAGGTGACAGTAATAAAAGAAGGGCCAAAGCAAACTACTAATGAAGGGGCGAAGCAAACAGAAATGAATAGGCTTCCACAACAGCCTGTGAAAAGAAGTAATGAACCACAGAAGAACTATAGCTGCACAGAATGTGACAGTAAGTTTGAAGATTGTTACCAATTGCAGAGACATCGTGTGTGGAAGCATAGAAGAAAGCCTGAAAAACGCTATGAATACATAAAGCTGTACAAGTGTGTATTGTGCGCCAAGCACTATCCTTCGCAGCAGATGTTAGATGATCATAAAACCACACACTTGGTTGATGTTAGAAGTGCAGTTGAAGAAACTGGGCCTAAACCGAAAGAAAGCCAAGGGCCTAAACCGAAAGAAAGCCAGGAGTCTAAAACAGAAAAGACTCATTTATCTAAACCGAAAGGAACCACTCTGCTTAAACTACTAGGAGACAATCAGGTTAAACCAAAAGAAACCAATCAGCCTAAATTGAACAACATCTCTGCCGTAAAAAAAACTGAAAGCCCTTTGTTACTGATCGATGATGATGATGACATAATAGAAATCAATAGTGATGAAAATAAAAAGCCAAATTTAGATGAAACCGGTGATATTTTAGACAACGTAGAAATCATTTGCAATGATATTGAATTTGATAACGAAGATACAACAAGCACCAGTAATGAAGCAGAACAGAGTCAAAATTTGAATCTTGCCTCGGAAATGACGTCTTTAGTGACGATAGAATCTAAACCGACACAACTTTTAACTGGAACTGCAGAAGCACCACTTCAGACGCAAAACGCTTTTCCCCAAATAAACTTCATACATCCACCACCGTTAGTACTACCGAATCTTAATCAGACAGTTACGAAATTTGTGCAAGTGTTGCCAGGAAATTGCTCTATAATAACAATGCCTAAAAACTCGGGTACAGTAGCTAAACCAAATTTTACTACTAATCATCAAAATCAATTAAGCAACACTAATAACCCCAAGCAAATAAAATTAATACATGTTGATAATTCACAGGCTTGTGCAGTTAATAATACTCCAATAGTGTTAAACAAGTACTTGAAACAAAATGTAGAGCCCGTTTTCCAAATAAAGACGAACGTTAACTCTACCATAAAATTTAGACAAATAAAACCCAAATTACAGATAGTAAGCAAGAAAACCACGATTCCAGATTCTGTAAACAAGAAAGGAGTGGAGGAAGTAATAACTCTAATAATCGAAAAAGAAATGAACGCAAGCAGAATTGACACTAGTAAGAAAAAGGAACAAGAAATTCAGACTGCAGTAAAACCGGTGGAAACGACAAATCGTGAAGAATCGAATTCAAAATTATTAGAAAGTGCAAATTCTGGAGAATCAAATTCAAAGTTGAGAGAAGCCATAGCTTTGCAAGAATCAAAATTAAAGTTAATCGAAACGATAAAACCCGAACCGAATTCATGTATTAAAATTGAGTCAAGCGATTCTAGCGAATCAGATAATAACAATAAAGAGCAATCTGACAATAAAACAGCAAATCAAAGCGAAGACATTATAGAAATAGATTCTTCAAGTGACGAATCCAAAAGCGAGGAAAATTCTCAACAAACCTCAGAATTCCGACTCATATGTGCTATATGCAATAGGCGACACTCTGCACGCCATATAACTATGAAATATCAAATTTACATTTGCATTTGGTGTAACTACACCATCAGTGTTATCACAAAGAAAATCGAACTTTTTGATAAGTTCAAGAGCCCATTGGCAACTGGAATTTTAACTACATTAGGACGTGTTGAATTCTTCAAGTCTCACATCCAATGTAATATCTGTAAAATAATTCAGGCAGAATCTGAGTACAAGTATAAAACAACTAATTCCTTAGTTGTTTGTAATTTGTGCAAATTGAAAACCGCCAGCGTGACTGCAATACTACTTAGTATCAGAGAAAAAGCACGATATAACAATAACAAACGTACAGAACAAAATAAATTCTGCAAAGTCACTTGTGAAACATGTGGAATCGCCGTAAAAATTCAAACGATTACATATTTTAATAATAAAATCGTTGTGTGCGACTCGTGTAGACCAAAACTCTTTGAAATAGCGGCTGTCTCATCTGGTATCTACGGTAAAACTGGAAATATCCCTGAAGAAGACGCAGACAACGTTTTACTCCAAACGCAATGTTACATTTGCAAGGACATGAAACACGTCAACAACATATCTCTACTAAACGATAAATCAATGTGCAACGATTGTAAGTTTAACGTCAGCAATTTCGCTATATTTTTAAATATTCTACAAAAACCAAAGCGCTGTTTAAATTGCAAAAAATTAAAGAAAGGGCTACAACTTCAAGAATTGTCCACCTATTGCAGCAAATGTCTTGATCATCGACCAAATGCTTGCTTAAAGTGTGATAAATCTGGAAGTCTCGGACAGTGTAGTTGTAAGAAATCATCGGAAGAAAAAGTAAAAAATACAGAAACCGAAATTTCAGAAGACGAAGATAAGTTAGTCATAGATATAGAATCTGAAAACAAAACTGAAGATAAAAAACAAGAAGGCAAAGTGTCCACACGACGACAGTCAAATGGTTCCAGTTCATCTTCAATAGAAATCCTAGAAACGGCCGAAGAAAGTTCAGTTTCACAGGAATCAACTGAAGATGCTCCGAGTACTTCCAGTACTAATATGGTTCCAAAAATATTCTTGAAACCGATGCATAGCTTATTAGAACCGGCAACTCTACTTCAAAAAGAAACCCGCGAGCAAAAGTTTGACACGTTCACGTGTTTCTATTGTTCATTGGTTTGCTTCAGCAAAGCTGCTTTGGCTATACATAAAGACAATGTACATTTATGCCGTATCTGCAAGAAGTATCGAGAGAACGTGCATCAACATCTAAAGAATATAGTGAAATGTCAAATATGCCAGACAGTATTTTGCAAAAAGTTTTCCCTTGGTGATCATTACAGACAAAAACATGATTCCAGGTGGTGCGCTATTTGTGATACTGTGCTCAGGGATGATTATGAGGTTCTCCTTCACAGGAAGATCGTTCACAATCAGAGCTAATGTACTGAATTAGTGAAAAGACAAGTACGTGAACTGAACTTTAGTATACATCATTTTCATACAAATTTTCTTGATTGTTTTGATATGACACTTTATTACTATGGGTAATATACTTTTATTGTTTTTTTTTGTCGAAAAGTTTTGTTTTGTTTAAATTGCAGCCTTTTTTAACAAATTGTAATAATTATTCTTTGAACAGCTTCTGAAAATCTTCAAAATATCGACATTTCACTGTACGTTGTGAATTACAGTGAGGCGTTACCTTTCAAGCGCTTTTATTCTTTCTACAAAAAATAAAATTATTACACATTTAATTTTTTCCTGATCGTAGGTATAAATACAAAGACAAAATATTACTTAAAAGTTATAACCACGCTTAATAATCTATGTATACCTATAAGAACCTTAAGAATTTTCTTAAACTTATTTATCTGTAAATATTATTAGATTTACATAATGTACGTAGTGGCAAGTGATATTTTGAAAAATGTTTCGAATCACGTTTCTAGTTTTAACTTTGCTAAACGTGGAAGCCCTCAGCAGAAATTCAAATGTGTTTCTTAAGATGATTATATCATCGTCTTTTTCTGTGTTAAGTTCGAATTTATATTTAAAATTGTCCTCTTTGTATAAAAAATTGGAAATAAAAGTTATTCAAACTACTATTGTTCTCCATTAATTTTCTACAAAACTGATTTTTACTGATCGAGGATAATTTGAATTTACCGCCTTACTAAATTGTTATTACGTTGGCAACAACCGATTCTGTCACCTGTCGCTCACCTTTTACTGTTTTCATTTCACTTACACTGGTTGCACTCGGTGTATTTGCATCTTATTTTAGCTTCATGTAGTAACACGAGATGAAGATACTCCGAGTGCGCACTAGTGCGGTCAATCGAAAACGCTATTTGTCATTTTTTCTTTGTTTGTGATAGTCAGACTTAGGGATGGCAACGATATATCGATATATTAGAAATATCGATATATTCATGGAAAATATCGATATACAGGTGCCCGGATTTCGTAGGGATAACATGGGTAACTTTTTTATTCGAAGAGATAGAGAGATGGTTAAATTAGTAAAAAGGTGTGGGTTCAAGAGCTCATTGAGAATACATTTTCAAATTTTACTTGTCACGGCCAACTTGGTTAAAATAAAAAAAAAAAATTCATAATTTCTTTTACTTGCCGTCCGTAACTTCTTTGTTACTTAGGATATTTAGATGCGGTTTGAATTAATTTGTATGGTAATTTAAATATTTTTATTGGCAAAACAAAACCAAAGTCAATTACAAAAATAATAATGAAAAATATTAAATCACTCAAATAAGCCAACATTGTTTGCAATGCAAAGTTGGCACCGTTCCTGAACACTATTAATGACTTTACGGATAGTATTGCCATTAATACTGTTAAGTGCCTCAAGTTCTGCAAATTAGTTCAAACCGCATCTAAATATCTTAAGTAAAAAAAAGTTACGGCAAATAAAAGAAATTATGAATTTTTTTTTTTTTTAACCAAGATGGCCATGACAAGTACAATTAGAAAATGGATTCTTAATGAGCTATCGAACCTGCACCTTTTTGCTAATTTAACCATCTCTCTATCTCTTCAAATACAAAAGTTACACATGTTGTCCCTACGAAATCCGGGCATCCTGTATATTATATCAATATTATAATTCAATATATTGGTAAAATATCGATATATTTTGCAAATAACTTTTCGATATATTTCTTAGCTTTTGCAGTTTTAAACATTGGCCGCGTTCATCAGAACAATCGCTCAAGTAGCATTCATCTGTGACTGGTGGATTTTTTGAATTTTTTTGAAATAAGCCAATCACAGACGAATGCTGCGTCAGCGCTTGGTTCTGGCGAACGCGACCATTGATTATAAGAGTATAATTATTAAAATACCCAGCCTTTAAGCGTGACCGCCGATACAAGAGAGATATAGATGGCGCTGACGGTATTTTACAATTGAGGGATAGATGGCACGAAACTAGCTAAAATGTGGCGATCTGTAATCTCTCTTGAAAGTGAAACTTGTACTACATGTGTATGACTCGCATTGACACATTATCAAAGAATTTAGGCTTCATTAAAGCATATTTCTAAAAAAAAAGTGTACGGTGGTGTACACCAGTGCAGGATAACAAACACACCTATTTAGTTAAAAATATTTTTGACCGGTAATTACCGGTTAAGCGCTTAAAATCGACGATTGTTAGTGTTTGATTTCAAGTATAGATGGCGTCCGATGCGTCAAGATTGCTACAAGATAGAACGAGAGAAGAAGATAAGCGAACGTAAATTTACACAGCAATCTCATGTCAACAAATTGTCATAAATATAAATTTATAAAATAAGTGCTTATTTGTAATAAAAGTATGGCGAGTACTGAGCAAATAGGTTTGAATAAAACGTGGGAGCTTTCATTATATGAATTACATCGTACCCCTCAAGATGCGATAGTCGATAACACTGAAATCGCGGTGTCTCCAAGGAGCCTTCATAGTGAATTAATGTGCCCCATTTGCTTAGACATGTTGAAGAAGACGATGACGACTAAGGAATGCTTGCACAGGTTCTGTTCAGAATGTATAATAACAGCGTTGAGATCTGGTAACAAAGAATGCCCGACATGCCGGAAAAAGCTTGTGTCCAAGCGGTCCTTGAGACCAGATCCAAATTTTGATTTATTGATTTCGAAGATATACCCTAGCAGAGATGAATATGAGGCACATCAGGAACGAGTCTTAGCCAAATTAAATAAGAGCCATTCGCAAGCTGCCTTGGTCAACTCGATTACCGAGGGTATCAAAGTACAGCTGCAAAATAGACCGAACAGGTCAAGAAAAGGAAATGATGAGGTCTCTAACAGTGCCGGTGAAAATTCAAACATGCAAAATACTACTCAGTCAAATGAAAATTCTGTAAGTAGTATGCAACGTGCGTCTTGACTTTTACGACGTAGGTTTTTATTTTGCAGCAGAGCTCATTACCACCAGCCAATACTTCTGGTAATGCAGCAGCTAACAGCTCAACAGCCACTGGTGCTAATACAAGCAGCCCTATTCATAATAGTGCATCAAACAGTGGAACAAGTAATATGCAATCAGAAGCAGCTTCAGTCTCTTCTGTTAGTAATCCTAGAGCTTCTAGTCCTGCACCGTCAGGAAGAAGTACCCCATCTCAACCACCAAGTCCAGGTTCATCGGTGGGGAAATCGATTGGCAAACGGCCTAAAAGTAACTTGACATCAGAAAGAAGTGAGGAAAGTGAAACTAGTGAACGCACAGATCAGACTGATACAGACGGCGAAGGCCCTTCAGAACCGTTAACTCTGAACGAAATCGAACTCGTTTTTAAACCTCACCCAACAGAAATGTCCGGTGATAATCAACTGGTGAAGGCTTTAAAAGAAAACTCAGTGCGTTACATTAAAACAACTGCAAATGCAACTGTCGATCACTTGCATAAATATTTGGCGATGCGTTTAACTTTGGATTTAGACTCACAGCTCTCACAGACACATCATCTACTGAACTTCTGCATTTATATTTCACCCACAAGTGGTCAGTATGTTCAATTGAATGGGAACCAAACTCTTGGGCAAGTAAATGATAAGTACTGGAAGGTTAATAAACCCCTTGAAATGTATTACTCTTGGAAGAAGACCTAGGGAATTCGGAAAGGAGGAAAGTAATTCTCCTCCACACTAGTAATTTAAGTATACATGTAGTTATGTAACTTTTATTCGTATTGAGACAGAAAGTTGTGGATTTTCATATGTATAAGAAACAAATAGATATTATATCAGTGTTTTCTTAGCAATTCCGGTTCATGGAAAGTTAATATTGTAGTTTTAGAACATGCATGCTTAACATTAAGTTAAATGTATTAAATACATTAATGGCAGTGTATTCTTTCCAAATAAAACTTATTTGCTTATGTGCCTGTTTGACCATATTGATCCCTCTGATAACTTATAAGTGATTTATTTATTTATTATTTTTGTAAGAATTGCATTTGCATTAAGAGTTTTAATCACGTGTTTAAATAGTTTGAGAACAAAATTGAGTATCACCGCATACAGTGTACAAGTACATACAATTAATGATCGAGGATACTTTGAATTTGGCGCCATAGTTGATATTGTTTCAGTGTTGCCAACTTAAGGGTTTTTTTTAAAATCATTATTCTCGTGAAAAATGTTCAAATTCGCCCCACTACTGAACGAGAAACAGCCCAGCGGTGTGTGATGTCGTGTTTCCGAGTGCTACGCCGCCGCTAAGGCGTCAATATTTGCCCGTAACGAACCTGCACTGCAAGTCGTCTTGGTGTCGGCAACATTCGTGATGTTTTATACAAATTCCACGAATTTAATCATTATGGATTAAGGCAGTGCCGGGCACGGTAGGACAACATACCTCATACTTCTCCGCAAGTATTTCGTGCTCATTCCAGTTTAAATTGAAATCGGCGTGCTTAGAATCAGCGACGCGCAACATATGTCTCGACGAGTGGCAAATATTTTCGACTGTCGCCGATTACAGTTGTTGCAGAGTGGAGGGGATGACTCACCAGAACTCTCGTGTCCAGCATTGGATTAAGGAATTTTTTTTCTAAAAAAGGGATCTTCAAATTTTGCTTTGAAGAAGCTGGAAGCTGACAGCCCCTAAAGATATTGAAAAACCACCATCTATTTAGCAAAGTTTCATTCATTTGGTGGATGCAGTGCTGCCAACTCATTAAACTCCGAATTCTCTTTTAGGAGCTCAAAAAGTAGGTACCATTTTTAACAAGACATTCCTTGCCTTTAAATTCGAGAAAAACGTGCGTAGAGGTCGCAAATTGACGATTGATCAATTTCTTAGCAATTTTTGCTCACGACTGTACGTTATGCAATTTAGCACTTTTCGTAATGGGCTGATTCAGCAGAACATATCAGTGGGCGCATTCAGCAGAACCGAAAGTTATGCAACTGTTGACCAAATTTTTGCTGAATGCGACCTCTCGCAAGTTGATGAGTTGGAGCGGTCGCCATTTTTTGTAGCGTAACTTCTCCGCTACCTGACTGGAATATGTTATGATGAGTTAACTTCATTCAGCAGAAATGAGTGCTCAGTCTCAACTGTTGGAGCGTGAACTGTTAATGGGCGCGATTAGCGAACAGCAGCTGCTGAGTTGCTTACTCAGCAATCGTTTGTGATTGGTTCACATTAAGGTAATAGCCAATCACAAACGATTGCTGAGTCAGCAACTCAGCAGCTGCTGTTCGCTAAACGCGCCCAATGATATGTTCTGCTGAATCAGCCCATTAACAGTTCCCGCTCCAACAATTGAGACTGAGCACTCATTTCTGCTGAATTTCACTCATCATAACATGTTCCAGTCAGGTAGCGGAGAAGTTACGCTACAAAAAATAGTGACCGCACCGCAACTTGCAAGAGGTCGCATTCAACAGAAATTTGGTCAACAGTTGCATAACTTTCGGGTCTGCTGAATGCGCCCAATGATAAAAATAAAAATTAACACAAGCTTGTTTTATGAATGTAAATTTCCTACTTTCTTTTCAAGGAGCGCCATCTATGGGCATTATTTAGAACCTCCTAAAATGATGATTTTCAATTTTCTACATCACCTTCGGTTTCTATCAACCGTGTAGTTGTAAAAAAAAAACATTTCTATTTACTTTATCAGTTTCATATGACAGCTTAAAAATCAGTTGGTATTCATAAATTTAGAATTACATACTGGCAACACTGTAAAAGACTGTGCTGTACACTAGATACCTGCAGTTGGCAGCACTGGTTGGATGGTAACAAAAGAATTACTTGGATTGTTGTAAGACATTCAACAACGCGATTCGTTAAAACATGTCGATTGCCTTTTGCTTCTATTACTTTTTTTTCTTAATTTTATTTGTATATTTTTTGAAATTTTATTTTTCGTTTTGTCATCATTCTTTTCAAATTATTTATTTATTATTAATCAACTGCATTTTGTTTGTTTTCTTTTAACTTTTTGTATTTTTAACGTTTCTTTAAACTTTTAATCTTAAAACTAGGTATCAGAGGATTGAATTTGAGGGATTTCTGCTTTTTGCACGTTGGTAACACTGTATTCGGTGTTAAATTTCAGAATCGACATGGTTATGTTGTTTGTTTCATTTTTGTAGGCGCATTTTTGATGTTTACTTTTTATCTTATTATTACTAATCCTATACTATCACTAGACTTCGGCGTTGCTTAAGACGTTTCAGAGACGGACTTGTTTTATCTCACGCGCACATTTCAGTTTATAAAACATAAGGTTATGAGCAGACTTCGGCATTTTTTAGGATATTTCAACAAATCCGAAAAAACTTATTAAGAATAATTCATATTGTTTTTGTTTCATACATTAATGTCCCAATTGTAATAAATTCTACGAAATAAGTTTCAGTGTTATATAAGATTAGTTTCACTTATGTTCACAATTGGAAAATCAATTTATTTTCTTTTGCTATGAATCATTCAAATTTAGTACTTACGAGATTCAAATATGATTTCGCGGTAATAGATAACCGTTACTTCATCAGCTGACAGGTGGGGGACTAACCGTTTATAACCGCTATATCTTAACACGGTTAGTCGCGAAAAAATCCTAATATCCACACATGTCAATACAAAAACAAACAGCAAACACGGTCCTAGCCTCACTTTTATAACCGCTTTTCGATACACACGTCGAGAGCTGTGTTACTGCTCACATACGTCATAACACCTTCCCCTTGATAACCGCTGTCAAGAAAATGAAGCGATAATAGTAACCGTTGCGTTCGTCGGTTACAGTAGTCTGTTGTATTATTAGAATTAATTGTAATCTGATAAAAATAAAAAATTGGTTCACAATAAATAATAAAATAAGAAGTAATCAACATAGCTTCTTGCTCGAATTCAACTGTCTATTTCAACTTGATTTTGAAGAATACTGTAACGGAAATGAGTGCAAAGAGAGAGAAAGATAGACTGAGCATCCTCTAAAGGTCTGTCTACACGCAACGATTTGCCTGCGTGCATCCCTGTGCAAACTAGTTTGTGCAAGTAAACCCGTGCATATAGACGGCAAATCGTTGCGTGTAGACGGATCATTATGCACGGGCTTACTTGCATAATAAACTAGTTTGCACAGGGATGCGCGCAGGCAAATCGTTGCGTGTAGACGGACTATAAGAGTGACAAAATGGCACAATACCGATACCACGTGGTTTGGTTCAAATTAGTTACATAACTTGATTTAATACTTCAGTTTAAAACACATTTTCTTTATCAAATATGCTTCTCAAGGTCTCACCGTCTGCGCAGGTCCCACAATGGTCTGGAGCTGTTGGCCGCTTACCTCTTGTACATACATATAATGACATACCATACAAACATTTCAGGTTGCATTAAAGCGTATTTTGCGAAAAAGTATGCCTCGGTGTACACCAGTTCAGGATAACAAACAGACCTAATGTGTTTAATGCCCGTTTTTTTATATAGTCAAAGAAATTGATGGATTTTTTGTCCTTGAATTTATTCATGCGTGTAATACATAAAATCGTCGTGAATAAATCGACGACAATAAATTCATGAATAAATTGCCAAATTAGAACCAGCTTTACAGTTGGGATTAACTGAAAGACGACAATAAAAAGTTGGGGTGTAATACAAAGTGACATTTGCAATAAATTCAACGATTTCTTCATGAATAAATTTGCAAATAAATCCATCAATTTCTTTGACTGTGTAAAGCTAAGTTTACATGCATTGCGGATACGCAAAATTTTTGTTGCGGATCGTTTCTAATTGGTTCATTTTGAATTTTGAACCAATTAGAAACGATCCGCAATAAAAATTTTGCGTATCCGCAATGCATGTGAACTTAGCTTAAAACGGGCATAAGTTACATGAGGTGCTTTCCAATTGCATGGATGAGTTACTCGGAGCTACTTGGAGCAGCTCTGGAATAACTCCGAGTAGTATCTGTGCATTTGGAAATTGGAAAGCATTTAGTTAAAAATATTTTTAACCGGTAATAATTAACCGGTTATGCGCTTAAAATCGCCTAATATGAAAGCTGTAGCACCAAAATAAATTTTTATGTTATTTCCAAAGAATAGTAAGAATTTTTAAAATTTATTTTGCATTTAAATTGATTACATTTTTGCTAAATCGACTTTAACCCTTTGTGTACTGGAATGAGATTTCTTTTTTCAAAAGTGTAAAACATATGATGGAAATTAATTGAAGTATTAAGTCCAAGGTCCAATTAAGAATTACTTTTTCAGAATTTTTGCTAGACTCCTTAGGGGGCGGGGGGTATTCGGGTATTGGCAGATTGGCACGGTATAAGTAATTAGTAATTAAACAGTAGCGTCCAGTGGCGGAACTTCAAATTTTTAGCTCCCCCGCAAATATTATTCAGACGCCTACCCTAACCCTTTGCGTACTGGTATGAGATTTTTTTTTTCAAAAATGTAAAAATGGAGATTAATTGAAGTATTAAGTCCAAGGTCCAATTAAGAAGAATTATTTTTTCAGAATTTTTGCTAGGCCCCTTAGGGGGCCGGGGGGTATTCGGGTATTGGCACAGTATAAGTAATTACACAGTAGCCACAGTATAAGAATCACACAGTAGCGTCACTCGAGTATAACTGTCACATTTGCTCTTTTGTTTGATACCTACCCAGCTGTAAATTACATTGCATTTCCATAAGGGTCGCTTTTTTTGACACTGACGTTTAAGTGACGCTACTGGGTAATTACTTATACTGTGCAGTTGCGTTCAGGGCGGAACTTCAAATTCTTGGCTCCCCCGCAAATATTATTCGGACCCCTACCACGCGACGTTGAAACGATACGATACTGCTATCCTCTCTTTTCATGGTGCATTTATTTTTTATTGTATTACATTGATAGTTTAAAAATAAGATAAAGAAAATACACACAAAGATTTGGGTCCCTTATAACTTTGGCCCCCCGCGTCGCGGGGTCCGGCGCATTGTAGTTCCGCCACTGGTAGCGTCACTTAAACGTCAGTGTCAGAAAAAGTGGCCATACTGTTTGATACCCTGATGGAAATGTAAAGGCTGCAGTGCTGCGGTTACCTGAACGCGGCCATTGGGACTATTAACGGCCGGTATCACCAACGTTTTAAATTTAAGTCGTATTTAGATTGTGACATTTCTGCTTGGTTTGTAACCCACCAGGTACATTTTTGTGGCAAAATTTAAAATCATTTTTTAAAAATAAAGTAAGGCATATTCATGGTATCGTAAAAATATATTCACTTTCAAAAGATTAAGTAACAGTACACAAATATATAAATCAATTTATCCGAATTAAAATCCACATTTTAAGCAATTACAAATTTGACCAATTTGCAGGTCGCTTCTCAACAAATGCAGTCATTCCCTCTTTACGGTCTTGGGTCGCGAAAGTGCCGTGGAACGTTCTCTTTTCAAAGTGGAGGCCTTCCCTCAATGTCGTTTCATAAGCAGTGTTGACGGATTCCTTGCACATTGCCACAATCAATGGGGAGTTCTTAGCTATTTTATCGCCGAGTTTGATGGCTTCGCCGACGAGTTGATCTGGTGGAAACACTTTGCTAACAAGACCCATTTTTTCAGCTTCTTGAGCATTTATTTGATCACCTAAAATCATACAAGTTCAACTCATTTGAACACAGGAAATTTAATTTAAAAAAAAATATTAGTTTTGTATTAGATGAAACCTACCAGTTAAAACGATTTCCATTGCTTTGGACTTTCCCACATATCTAGGAAGTCTTTGAGTACCACCTGCTCCGGGGATAGTACCAAGTAGAATTTCAGGTTGTCCAAATTTAGCTTTCTCTCCGGCGTATATGATGTCACACATCATTGCCAACTCACAACCACCACCAAGCTAAAAGTATTAACAGCTTCAATAAAAAAACTAACTACGATAGTAATAATAATTTCACTGATAAAATTCTAAACTGGCTGTGGATTTAAGAGAAGAAAATTTTATTTTTCATTTTCGATCCTATTTACTTTAACTAGATTACATTAGAAATTAATGACTACTATTCTATATCTTCATTTTAAATTATTAAACTGAAAGCGAAGAAAAGAACAGGAAAAAGGAGAAAGTATGAAGTATGGGATTATGTTCATACAGATAATTTAAAAGTAGTAAGAGATAAGGATATAACAAAAACAGTTAAAGTAGCTAGAAGAAAGAAAAGTTAATAGAGAAAAAGTGTATACATATAAAACTAGAGAATTTGGAAACAGGAAAACAGGACTTAAAATGGCTTGAAAAGAGAGATAAGAAAGGCCACAGAAGCAGAGTCATAGTGTAGAATGTAATAGATGGATGTACGATGTACTCCATTTATCAAGGAACAAAACATAAATGTACAAATCTTACTTTAAGTAGTAGAATAGAAACGTTTCTCTAATAATTAAGTAAATATGAATAAAACAGTGTTTTAATCTCAATAAGCCTTGCAGTGAAATATACAAAGTCCAATTTAAGCAATATGTGGCAGAAAAATAGCATATATGTACATAGTTTATCTACATTAGAAACAATTTTATTCAACTCCTTAACTTTAAAAATATTTGTCTGACAGCTTACTGAACAAGATGCTTTGGTTCAATACTTTTTAGACAATAATTTCAACAGATTTAAAAGTTGACTAATTTTGATAAGCAAAAATTGTAAAGTAAATCAATAAAAATTTTCTTGTTCACTTACAGCATATCCGTTAACTGCAGCAATAACTGGCTTCGTGCAATCAGCTACGCGATTCCAATGTGATAAGAAATTTGCCCCGATGCACTGTGAATAAGTATTGTTCTGCATCTCTTTAATATCAGCCCCAGCTGCAAATGCCTTCTCGCTGCCCGTGATGATAATAGCCCCAATTGCTTTATCACCTTCAAGCACGTCCAGTGCTTTCGCAACTTCAAGCATCAGCCCATTGCAAAGAGCGTTCAATGCTTTGTGGCGATTCAGAGTAATCAAACCCACATTCTGTTTTTCGCCAGTTTTTTCAACTTTGATAAATTCATAGTTTGTTGCTGAAAAAAAAAGTAACAAACAATATTAAATATACAGGTACAATGTGCAAAACAATTGCAAATTCAACATTTCACAATGGGTTTTCTGTTTTTTGGTATTTAAATATTGACATCATCATACAAAATGTTAAAAACCAGAATATTCATGTAATCTATTTGTAGAACAAAATGAAGCAAAAATGTGTAATATCACCGTTCAATTTGGATGAGTATTTTTAGATTTGTGAAGGCGTATTGTAGTTGCAGTTACTCACCTGCATATGCAGTTGGAGCAGCACTGCTGAACAGTCTGTTTGCGCTTGCCAAATTCGGACGAATTAGATTTGACTGTATTTTGCTGTACGCAAACCTTGCTAAAGTTCTTGTTGCCATGATAGTCGAGCAATGAATATGAACTTGTTGTTGTTTCACTTGTTTGCCGAGTTAAAAATGTAGTCGGTGCGAAGTTCAACCGAGAATTGTATATACAGCCACTCAGAGCGGTCTTTAATGTATACTTTAAGTTCATTTTTACCAGCTACTGTATTGGTGAACTGTAACATTTTGCTTTCGCTTTCTATCACATAGGGTTGTATGCCTAATTATAGTTTTTTTTTGTATAAACTGACATTCCGGGATATTGCTTGCTTAAAGTTGGTAGGAATTTTACCATTACCAGTTGTTACTGTTTGTGCAGCGTTGGCATTTATTTTTTTCTAGTTTGTAGGTAATTTTAAAACAAATATGTACTTATTGTAGTTATGTACATTTAATTGCAATTACATACTTTAGCACCATATAAAAAGTGTAGGATTTTAATCCTTTTGATTGCCGGTAATAAATGACGTAACTGATATCGTTTAGTAAACAAACACCGTGTATTACGAAGCACAATTTATAAATAAGCGTTAAGAGTAATTTATAAACAACATAAATTTTAATTATCTTGAAATGACGTGAGTGTTATCTTAAATAAACAATAAACTGTTACGGAGAAAGCCGAATTAATGCGAAGGATTTAACTACATACATGAGCTGCGTTCGTTTATTCAACTCCGTTCACTTTATTTACTCTTTTCGCACTTTTGTCTCACTCTTACTTGTATTAAAAACTTAGGTTCTAAGCGAATAGCGTTTTGTGGCTCTCGTGCAGCTTTTGTGATTAGCTCATTCAAAATCATAGCTAAACCTGTGGCTAAACTATAGCCAATCACGCAATTACAAATGCTGCACGTGAACCGCAAAACGCTATCCGCCCGTTCCTTTGCCCGTTCACTCTATTTACTCTTCTCGCACTTTTGTCTTACTCTTACTTATATTAAAACTTATTCGCTCTCACTCTTTAGAGTAAATAGAGTGAACGGAGTTGGATAAACGAACGCAGCTTTAGTAGGTACACTATTACCAACGTGTAAAAAGCAAAAATACCTCAATTTGGTACTTAGATTAAGAATAGGATACATTCAAAAAAGTAAAAAACTCATTAAAAATTAAATTAAAAAGAAAAGACGGTCGATTTTACACAGTTGATAAATTTAAAAAAAATGAAAAGAATCTAGAAAACTAAAACAAAATATATAATAAAAATTAAAAAACAAAAGACAATTGATTTTACAGCACAATTCAGTAGATTAACAAATTTAAAAAATACTGTTTGGAAGGGAAGGTTACAAAACAAAGAAAACAAATTAAAATTAAAAAATATATGTATATGTATTACAATAATATTAAAAAAAATAAGTAAAAGCGAAAGAATTAATTTTAGAACACGATTCAATAGATTCATAAATTAAGAAAAGAAACAATTTCAAACAAACAGTAACATAACAAAGAATTATTTACCTTCCACATGGTCAACTAATTATTAAAAAAAATTGCAATAGATGGCGCTGATCGATATCTCACACAAATACAATTCATTTCGTACTTTACTGGTGGCAAGTGACATTTTCTTATTACTTTCCGTACCGTGGGAAATAGTTAGTGAAACACCTCCGTAAGAACGAAGGAGAAATAAATTTTCAAGACTTGAAAAAAGACAATTCTTTGAACGAGAAAGGTCTTCAATGTAAGCCTTCGTACAGTGAAATAGTAGCCCCAAAAGAAGTTCTGGTCATTCAGCCTAAACATCAACAGCAGTGTCCTGGAAACGAAAAAAGAACTTCAAAAGAAGATTAACCCCAGTGATCTTGCTGTTGGAGTGTCGAACATCAAAAATCTAAAAAAAGGAAGCATTGCGATTGCCTGTAGTAACATAAATGATACTATTAAATTACAAGAGGAAGTAATGAATAAGCTAGGAGAGTCATACTCAGTCAAAATTCCGAAGCATAAAAATCCTATGATTAAAATAATAGGTATGTCTGATGAATATGATAAAGGTCTATTAAAAGAAAACATTATAAAACAAAATGAAAATATCGAGAATAAATTGAAGCTTTTTGATGTAAAAGTTATTAAAAAAATGAAATCCAAATATATGGCAATTGTCGAAATCAACAGCGAGTTATTTAAAGATGTTATTGAATACAGAAATTCCAAACTAAACATTGGTTGGGACTGTTGCTCGGTGTATGAATTCTTCAACATTACCCGATGCTGGAAATGCGGAAGATTTAATCATAGAGCTTCGGAATGCACATATAAGGAAACATGTGCAAAATGTGGAAGTTCAACGCATAAATCAAGTAATTGCGAAACTGAAATATTAAAGTGCGTAAACTGTTTGGATCACAATACGAAACTCAAGTTAAATTTGGACATCGAGCATTCTGTATTTGATCTTAACTGTCCCGTATGGACAAAAATCAAAGATTCAATTAGAAAGAAGACTGAGTACTCGGCATAGCAATTAACCACATCTACATCTATGGTTGTACCAGAATTTATCCCAACGAACTATCTGTTAAAAACTTTAACACATTTAAATATCCGTAGTATCCGCAACAAAATACCATTGGTGGAAGTTTTCTTGGAAAGTGAAACACCTGATGCGTTTTGCATATCTGAGCACTGGCTACTTAAGAATGAAACGGCAGTTATCAGAAACTATAATTTAGTAAGTACTTTTAACAGAACTACAAAAAGAGGCGGTGGAGTAGCCATATATATTAGGAATGGTATTCATGCTGATGAAATAAAATGCCAATCGCAAGAAGATCTATGTGAGATGGCTGCGCGTAGCATAAGTATACATAAACAAAAACTTGTCATTGTATGCATATACAAACCCCCTTCAGCTGGCACAGATGATTTTTTATTACATTTTGACACTGAACTAGGGAAAATTTATCCTCACTTCAACCTTCACCTGGTCTGTGGGGATTCAAATATTAATACACTGGTAACTTCAAATGAATCTCGGAATTTGACCAATACCCTTCTACAATATAACCTTGTTCTCAAATCATTAGTACCGACCAGGAAAGATAGATTATCGATGTCCTGTATAGATAATATATTTGCGGATTTTACTTGCGATATTGAAATTAAAGATACACACCTGTCTGATCATACCTACCAGAATATGAATGTTGCTGAGATTAATCCTTCCGAAGGTCCAAAATTTGAGCAAAGAAGCCATTTCACAAGAGAAAATGTAAATATTTTTAAAAACTATTTATCCTCAGAAGAATGGCAGGATGTGTACTCGATTCATGGCACAGACGAAAAATATAATGCCTTCATAAATCTTTTTCTTGGTTACTTTAATAGCGCATTTCCACTTGTACGAACGAAATTAAAAACCTCTAATCAAAAGCATCCATGGATGACTGATCGTATTAGAGAATTGTCTAAAATGTTAGATGAAATGCACGAAACCGACAAACGATTAAACGATACCTGGTACAATCAACGTTTTTTGGACTTTAAGAGATTGTACAAAACAACAATTGATACTGTTAAACATACATATAATTCCAGTAGACTTACTAACGCCTCCAATTTAAACTTAGAATGTTGGAAAATTATTAATAGCGAGAGAAGTTCAAAGAAAGTATCAAAACTTACTTTATTGGACTCAATGAAAAATGAAGTAACTGATGAAAAAAAAGTATCCAACTTGTTAAATGCATATTTCGTCCGAAGTTCCACAAATAATCATACACTAAACGGTACCATTGGCACAAGTCATTGTATTGCACAATCAATGTTACTATTCCCAACCGATAACGCAGAAGTGACCCGTACAATAGTCTCTAAATGTACAAAACGTTGTGCGGGACCAGATAATATCCCTAGTTTTATTTTAAAAGCAGTTGCAGAGGTAATAGCCAATCCGTTAAGTGATATTATAAATGAATCCTTCTCTGAAGGAATATATCCAACCGCCTTAAAGTCCTGTAAAGTTATACCTATTTACAAAAATAAAAGCAATCCTCACGAAGTAAGCAGTTATAGACCAATTACCATACAAAATCAAATAGGGAAAATATTCGAGGATATCTTCCACACAAGACTGAATTTGTACATCTCCAAACATAACTTATTAAACGACTCTCAGCATGGTTTTCGAAAGGGTAGATCCACCATTACAGCCATAACTGCAACTTATAACTTTATGCTTAACGAACTAAACAACAAGAAAAAAGCCTATACAATATTCTGTGATCTACGTCGAGCGTTTGATACTATCAATCACTCTCTTCTATGCGACAAATTGGAAGTTATGGGTATCAGAGGAATAGTGAAAGATTGGATTAGATCGTACTTAACTAACCGATCTCAGTTTGTTGTGATAAACAACACTTATTCGGATGTTATCAAAGTCAACTCGGGAGTGCCTCAAGGATCCATTCTTGGGCCTATACTATTCGCTCTGTTTATCAATGATCTACCCAATCAATGCGCATCAGCTTCCTCAACAACAATTTATGCGGATGACACAACATTTATTGTCTCGGATTATACCACGTCAGAAGCCATTGCAAGAGCTAATAATGTCGTGAAAGAAATTGAGCAATGGTGTCAAAGTAACGGTCTCTTACTAAATGGTGAAAAGACCGTGGCTGTACCAATATTAACAAAAAACTCAACTCTTGACTGCTATCCCTTAATACGATGTGGAAGAAATTCTATTGCTGGCACAACCGATTTTAAATTCCTTGGTGTCCGTATCGACGCGAAATTAACCTGGTGTCGCCATGTCGAAGATCTGGAAACCAAACTTAGTAAACATCTGTTTTTAATCTACAAACTCAGAGACACTGTAACTCTTGAAGTGCTTCGAATGTTATATTTCGGGCTGGTACATTCAAACATCTCGTACGGTTTGCTTATGTGGGGCGGCTGCAGCAATATGTTAAACATTTTGACCATTCAGAAGAGGATAATTCGGATTATGGCAGGTATCGAGAAGAGAAGGAGCTGTCGTCAATTTTTTTCGTGTTATGGGATAATGACGGTGCCATCGCTTTATATCTATCAACTAACTTTATATGCTATATCTCTTACCGACTACCTAGAAAAAAATTGTGATTTTCATGATTACCAAACCAGGTCTCGAGAGAATTGGCGACTTCCATTCAATCGACTAACCGTTAGTCAAAAGAGTCCAAAATATATGGGATTACTCTGCCTTAACAAAATCAAGACGTTATGGAATGATGATATGCCGACCAACTCGATGCATTTAAAGAAAAAACTGCAATAATTTCTGACAGCAGCAGCATTTTACTCATTAGAGGAATTTTTTAATTTGTAATTCATTTTTAATACTTTTTTGTTTAATATTCATGTGCTCGCTGACAAGTCAAATGTTCTTACTGAATCCTGTATTTGTGTATGTAGAACGTTTTGACAAATATATTATTATTATTATTATTATTAAAATTCGGTTAAATTAGCGATGAATCAGTGTTCGTGTTTAAGATGAGAATACGGGCCAGTGATTAAAGTCGTATTTAACTGAAGCCGTGATTAAAAGAAACAAGGAACGATGTAGAATATATCAATTTAATGTGTAAGAAAGTGACGGACGAGCGTTTCCATGGGAAATAAATGTGTTATTAATAATAATAGGATGATAATACAGGTCAATGACAATGACCCGCATGTATAGCCATTAATAAAATGGCGTCATCTGGTTTCTTTCGTCGCAGTTAAGTAAACAATCGAAGCAATTTAGGAGAAACGATTGGTCTGCCCGTTCACATAACATTTATTTGTCTGCATTTGTTCGAGCCAGTGTTGCCAAATGGACTAAAATTTCTCGTTTTACGGGAATTGGCGAGCAGAAGGAGAAGAAAAGGAAAATTTCTGCGTTCTATACTGTTAACAAGAAAAAGTAAAAATAAAACAAATATTAAATAGAGCATTACGTATGCCTCAAAATTCTCAAAATGGGAAAATATTTGTTTTTTTTTTATTAAGGTAGAGCCATTAAGTTCTTGGAAAAGCCAAATCCACTGAGGTTTTGGTAATAATATGAAGTACAACAGTAGGAAAAAAAAAATAATAATAGGAGGTGCCACGAAGAGGGCCCTACATTAAATTTTTTATGTAATTTTTTTTTTTAATTTTGACTCATTTATCTTCTGTAATCGAAATTTAATCTACAATAATGATATTTTCAAACTGACTAAAATTTAAAACACAAATTAATTAAACAATATTAAATTATTTCAAATCAAACGATTCAAAAAGTAAGAACAAGTTCATTAAACAACCGAACAATTTTTTATTAAAAATGTAACAATAAAAACATAACAAAATATTTATTAATCAACAAACTTATGCCCAGGCTTTAGTCAGACCACTTATAAAATTAGCACTTTCCTCGTTCAACTTTTTGCAACAATCATCGACGTTTGTGGGTAAATCGGTACGTTCCTTCAGAAACCTTAAAATCAACGAATTGTTTATCAACAATCCCGTTAGAGGATCAATCTTTTTCATGAACCAGTTTAACCAATAGCCGGCCCAAAATATGGCATCCGCTTGATTTTCATGTGTCGTGTGTCTAAAAACATTTGAATCTGTTAAAATTAACAAGTACTATGAATATGTGAAAATACTTACAGAATGGTATACATCTCTCTATTTGAATGACTCGTATACACTTTTTCCATAGTTTTTACATTAGGTTCTATGTGAAACGTTTGTGTGTTAATAAATATAAGAGATTGTGATATATTTTGGAGATTGTCATGGTCTCTGATAGGGAACATCCAAGGATCAAGCAAAACACCCAATCTGTAATAAACAGGTTTCGAAAAGGGATTCGTTTTTATGAAGTGTTGTCTAGATACTTACTTAAATTCTGGTCTCATGGATAGAGTGAGCAAAGCAGTTGCTGCACCAAATGAGTGGCCAGCCATTACGAGGTTTTCCATATCCAATTTGCCCACCAAATCCTCCAGTCGAAATTCAATGTCCAAATTCGAAGGCACATTGGTAATGATGTTGTGAGGAACTGTGCCCTTGTTTAGACTTATTAAAAAGTCCAGGAGTCTACTGCATTCGTCAGCTCTGATTTGCACCTAAGCAGGTAAATGTTTATTTAATCCACAGGTATGACCTACAAGTGCAAAGAAAAATGTCTTACTTGTTTTTGTCTTTTCTCGTAATGATCTTTTCCAAGAGGTACATTCCGATATCTTATAAAAGTCCGCTTGTCTTCAGCGGCATCTTCTTCTGATTTATAAAAGTAAGTGTGACAAGCAGATTCGTCTCTGCAATTCAAGCAAAACCACTTTCGCAAGGTAAGGCGCTACAAAATGCTTACCTGTGTTCAATAGCAGCCACTAGGAATCCCCTGGAAGCTAATTCGGAGCAAATTGTGGAATACATGGTTCTCTGCGCGCCTAATCCATGTGAGAAAATCATGCATTTTAAAGAATCTTTATTTCTGACTTTCTCTCCGTACAAGACTGGACTTTGCAGAGGCCCTGCAGCACACGCAGGTAAAAGATAAGAGAAATTTTAGTTTGTGAACGACTGTACCCGATTTCCAATAAACGAGTCTCACCAAGAAGGAAAACAGCATTGCCACTTTTGATAGGCCAAGAACGTAATTGATGTCTGGAAGGCATTGTTGCCATCGTTTACAGTTCTCCTGAAGAAATACAAAATAAAATCTAATATTACGAGTTTGAGTTACTTAGGGCCAATTAACTTTAACCTGGGGTTTATTCCCAAGCCTACGATTATGGAGACAATTGTTTCTACGAGAATAAACCAACGGATTAAAGTTAACCAGTGACTAAAGTATCGGCTCTTAATGTAAGTTTCTTTTGGAAACTTTTTGTTGTTGAAAAAATAAATAATGTTAAATATGATTTTAATTATTGTCATCGTAGAAGTGTAAGTAAATAATTCACGAAACACACTGTATGTATTACTTACATTAAAATAGGATGTTAAGAGAAGAAAAACAGAAATAAAAATACTACATGTAAGTGTAAATAAAAATAAAAATATATTTGAGAATATTAATAATTGATTTATTAAAACTATAAATTAACAGTTGATTAAGTAAAGAGAGAAAATATTACAGTTTATTAATAAATGACAATTATAAGAACTTTAAAATAATTAATAATTACGACAAATACTTTCCAATCAAGTTAATTTTACAATAAAAGAAGTAAATAACGGCTTAGCTGGCAAGGAAAAGTAACTGTCGACGTACGTTTCGGTCTTATTAGACCTCATCAGGACAGTATAACCAAGGTGTAAGCTGTCGTCGACAGTTACTTTTCCTTGCCAGCTAAGCCGTTATTTACTTCTTTTATTGTTTTTTTTCCTGGCGTTAACCTTTCCGTTGTTAATTCTACATACATAAATTTTTTCTAAAAGTCATTATTGTAAATGAAAACAGCAAAATATTAAGAGTAATAAAATATAAAACACAATTAACAACGATTATTCGAAGGTCATTGCTTGGAATATGTAAAGTTCATGCTCATTCTTTTATATGAAAATTTAATTTCACTTAATTATAGTTTGCTTGTACCGCAAATTAACGTGCTTTTTCGAGCGGTATAAGAATTTCACGTCTGCTTGTCAAAAGTAAGAGTTGGTAGAATATTGTATTTCTAAAAGCAAGTTTAAATACTTTATATGACAAAGTCGAAACAAGTCATTACTAATCATACACAGAATCAATTATTTATTAATTCATTGACTTATGTACTATACGTATTTGGAGCGTTTTCCTTAAAAAACAACTATATAAATAGATAGTGTGAAAATATCTAAACCAATTTTTTTTCTGAGAAAATCAAAATTATTTTCATGTTCTGATATGGTACAGTAGTGGACAATAAAATCCAAGCAATAATTTGACATGTATTTACACAAACTCGTTAAATCAGGCTTTTATTGAGGTTACGTTTCTGTCAAAACGTAAAGAAAAGATTTGAAATGTCAAACTTAATAAACTGAATTTTTGCAGTAACTCTTGTTTCTGTCCAAACTTCACCTCGCTAAATCAATCTCTTACTTTTTGAGAAGATCTTAAATGAGGCATTCTGTCAAAATATAAACTAAACAAAAAATAAACACGATTAACAGTAAAATTTATCTTCATCATCAGAATTAACAGTGACACTTTGTATATGTATGTAGGTAGTTAGGTACTAAAGTTAAAAATATTAAAGCCGTATAATAAAATAAATTTCTCAAAAGTTGTCCAGTAATATTGGAGATACATATTTCTAAAATAAAACGACGGATATGGTCGATTTAATTTCAAGAAGTCATATCAATTCGGGTTTAGCGGTTTTGTTTTCGCTTTTTGTTCGTTTTAGTAATCCGGAAATAGATCACTACTTAAATAAAACATGACTAATGCCTATGGATATATCTACAATCTAAAAGTAATCCATCATACCTCATCGTTATCCACTGCGTCTGTTGGGTAATAAAATCTGAAAAATATTCCGTCTCTTGAATAATCCAAGGAAACGTCCATACAACCCGGAACAAATGGTCCTGGAATGTGAGTTTGTTAATATTTTGTTCAATTAGATTTTTTACTCGTTAAATATGAAAATAATGAGCAAAATACGAGCAACATTTAATATATGTATACTTTTTTAACCCCTTGTTAAAAGAGGATTTTATTTCGCTGTTCAACAAATAGATATGAAAGTTTTGTCTAACTTTTCTCAATTATTGTTTTTGATTTTTCAAGAGTCTTCCGAAAACCTCGATTTAACTCTAGTTAAGATTACCAATGATTCACCAAATAATATTAATATAATTAAAATTTATTTCGAGAAAATTTCATAACATAATTCCATTATTATCTAAATGATTTCATTTGATTGGAAATTAATTTGTTTTCAGTGGTTATTTGAATATTTAAAACATATATTTAATGGTAAATTTTTCTATTCTGTACTTTTATTATTTTATTTGTTCTTCTTCGCTTGCTTTTCTCTAAAATTATTAATTTCTTTACTAAACCGAACATGCTACATTTCGTAGACAAATCTATGTGATTTTTTTATCTTGTACGTACTTGTTTAACGATGTCAAATTAAATTACCAAGAGATCCAATTTAGGATAAAACATGATTTTTAATTTAATACTAGTTAATTCAATTTTTTAAAAGTTTTATAATATTTTTTTTTACAATATACATACATACTTAGGTATTTTATGTTAGCACACGACAAGGACAACTGCTTACAGTTTTGCGTAAAGTTAATTTACTTGTTTCCTAAATTTATTCCGAATATTTTATCTTTAAAATGCAAAACATATTTTATTTATAGATATAAGAAAAGCCGAAAAAAGATATCACTTTATAAAGAACCTCTATCCTTGTATTAAAAAAAAATCCTTATAATATGGTCTGAATCATTTGCTTATATAGAGTTAGATGTTTATAGAATCGTAATTACAAATTTTATTGAGACATTTATACATACATTACAGAAAATAAATACGATTTAAATAATCAGAATTTACGCTCAAAACTTTATTCACGTGCAAATCCTATACACTCGAATTTACATTTACGTCACGACGACCAATAACGTGGGTTCGCCGTGATTGAATTTAATGCGAGCCTCAAAAATAAAGCTAACTCTCCGGTTTAAATCAAATCGCCAAATTTTACCTCTCGCTTTCGGCAGATGATAGGGAATTTTTCTGAACCAAAACATTATTCCACTCGTTGTTTTTATCTGAACATGACGGCACAAACACAAAACACAACGACCGAGCGCGCTCAACTAAACGACTAAACACACTGAATGAAATAGCCGATATCTCTCACTACATTTTGTGTATGTGTGTTTCTGAATTATCGTTTATGCGATTGAATTTATTATTGATAAGCGCTTTTGTTTTTAAAATAGATTCATTTAAAGGGGCCATTAATTTAGAACCTCGCACTTCAGATTGCTCTTAAAAGTGTGTCATCGTATTTAGAATAGGAAAGAAAGTGTGTTTGATAGTGCACACTTCAGCAAGTTTACGTTAACCTTTGTTTGGTGAAGACACTTATGTCTGCTTATGCTTATTAAAGAATCGTTTCCATTTAAATTTGATAATATCTTAAGTATACATAATGTATATAGAAGCGTTATGTTGTCTTGCAATTTGCAGTACCTATCTTTTTATCATGTGTGCATTCAATGTTATTAACATTTACTCATTGATTTTTTCGTTTTCATATATGTAATTTAATTAAAAGACTCCAGTTCTAGATAATTTTTCATACATTGATTCCTGTGAAACTTTCAAATCACAAGGCGCTTATATCAATGCTTAAGGTCACACCGGAAATTTTTATACGCTTCAGTGTAATGACCATAATGACTGTAATTCTACTTATGTATGTAGGACAAGCGAGGAGAAATTTAGAAATGTAATTAAAGTACACTGAGAATCAAAAGTAATGTCTTTCCTACTCATGCCTAATCTTTTCTGATTACTTGATCACTGTAATAAATAAATGGACAAGCAGACGAGCAAACAGGTAAACAAACACAAAATAAGAACATGAATAGAAATAAAATTCAATACGTGGTTCTTTGCGACTTAAAAGTTTATTGGGGAGATATTACTTTTAACGCTCAATGTCCGACAGTGTTCCCAAAAGGTGCTCTTATGAAATCCCCAGGTACATAAGCCAAATATCACCAGATTTGTGTTGAAAATCACCAAATCTCCACAAATGCTCATTTCATTTAGGTGCAATTTTAGCACCAACTTATTAACTTACGGTATTATCTTTTTGAGTAATGGTAGTATTTTACTACTGATAAGAGGATGATCTCATAGATATTTTCATATAAAACAGTGACCGACAAAAAGTTCGCATTAAATGGGAAAAAATTTAATTTTTAATTTTTTGAAAAAGTTTTTGTGCCACTAATTTGTGCATATTCTAGGGGAAAGAACAAGGTACCTAAAGAAAGTAAAATAAAACACACAGTTCTTGAGTAAAAGAACTTTCATCATCGTCTGGGTGGTGGTTGGAAAATGTTTTAAAGAAAATACTTAAAAATGTGAGAAAGGGACAGATTAAAAAATTGTCTTTTGTAAAAATAAAATCTGCTTTTGATTTAAGCTTTCATTTAATAAATTCTTAACAATTGAAAATTGAAGACCAAGTATTATACTTACAAATTTTTATTGATTATGCATTCACATCCTTAATCACTGATTGTTATTATAATTTAGGATCTACCTATCTAATCTAAATCTGCATTCATAACCTTGTAATTAATAATTACAATTATGTAGTACAAATAATTATGTTCAAAAGGAATAGAAAAAAAGTAACATTTATGCACTTTAGGCTTACTTATAATATCATTTAGGCTCAGTTGTACAATTCCAGCTTAACTTTAAGTTAAAGCTTAAATCCTTAAGAACAATTGTTGAAATAATCGCTGTTAAAGGTTTAAAATTCAGCTTAAATTTAAACTAGCATTGTTCAACTGGACCTTAATGAAATTAAAGCGCTTCAATTTTAATTTTAATGAAACATGAACGTTGGGGTTTCACTGCAAGTAAACGGTGTTTTTTTAAATCTGACGTCGAAGTTGGCCATGAACATTTTATTGTGAACCATCAAAATATCAAAATGACCAAAAAACTTTTTTTCGAAATTTTATTCGAAAAGAAATCCCATTTTATTTTCAAAACCAAGCACCAGACAGTGACAGAGGTTTCAAAACTTATGGTATGTGCAGAAAAATACTTTGATATGGCCAACTTCGCCGTCAGATTTAAAAAAACACTCGATATAATTATATTTTACGTCTTAATTTATACAGGGATGGGCAAAAGTCTGGAACCAAACTAATATCGTCTGTACCGTTAGCTCAATTTTTGTGAAAATTTGCATTAATATACAAGACTTCCTGGCGGATCCGATTAGCAAATACTCGTTTGACTGAGACTTCCGGTTTAACCGGGAATGATATCAACTTTTGTTTTTTAAATGGAACAACCTGTATATTTTTTAAGGTTTCGAAAGGGCTCTCTCTCAGGAATTCAATGATATAAAGATTTAATTCCTGCGATGTTAAACTACCACAAAAGGAATTTTTAAAATTTTTCTGTAAATATTTTTGTATCGTGTGAACCTTGAAACAAAACTACAAAATAAAAACTAAAATTGAAAAATATTGTCGGAGTCAATGTTAATTAACTCAACATGACTCAATTAACAGAAAAAGTGTGAGTAAAAATACTCATTGATGATTGGTTTTGGTGACCGCGTTAGAAAATACCAAGAAGTTTGCAATCTATTTAATAACTTGCATCCAGATCGTAACCCTATATCTCGAAGTGTTGTAGGCAATACTCTAAGAAGATACAATGTAATAGAAAGTGTTAGAAAAGCGAACAATCAATTGTATAGAAAATAATTCTAAAATTTCGTTAAGACGAATAGTTTTTAAAGAAATAAAAGAAAAAATAATATAAATATCAAAAAACCATGGAAAACTATTTAATAAGATGTTGAAAATGATAACCGTTCACTTCCTGGCAGTATGCCAGTCTGTCAATATATTCTTTTGTAACATGTACCAAAGTATCCGGGTGAATCAATTTCATCAATTATTCTTTGTCTAAGTTCTTGTGTATTACTTGGCCGCCGCATATAAACCATTGATTTTAATTGGCCCCAAAGAAAAAAATCCAATGGATTAAGGTCAGGAGATCGAGCTAGCCATTCAATAAATCCTCGTCGCCCAATCCATCGATTTGGAAAATTTTCATTTAAAAAATTACGGACATTACGTTCATAATGCGCAGGTGCCCCATCCTGTTGAAACCAAACATCCAAAGGTACTTGTCCATTATTCCCAATAGATGGAATTATTTCGTCTCGAAGTAGTTCTAAAGACTTCTGACCTGTTATTGTCCCTTCAATAAAAAATGGACCAATAATTCGGTTTCTCAGAATTGCAGCCCAGACGTTTACTTTTTGCGGGCGTTGAGTATGGGCCTCTTGAAACCAATGATGATTGATATTAGACCAATATCTATAATAATGGTGATTTACCGTTCCCTTTAAACAAAATGTAGCTTCATCGGAAAATAATAAATTATTTACAAAGTTTTCATTGTTATTACATTCTTCCATCATTCGCTCACAAAATTTAATCCTGCAGTCATTATCATCATCTAGTAACTCCTGTACCAATTGCAGTTTATAAGGATAATAGTGTTCCCGTTTTAGTACTCTCGAAACCGATCTGCGACTAGACTTACATCATGATTTAACGCCAGAACTGTGGTTGATGTTTGAGGTAATTCTTCCAATTCGAGAGCAATATTCTCAGCAACAGTGTTATTAGTTGCAGTATTCGATCGTTCGCTTTTACTTAAATTTCTAATACTTCCTGTTAAATTATATCTTCTCAGAGTCTTGCTTACAACACTTCGAGATATAGGGTTGCGATCTGGATGCAAGTTATTAAACAGTTTGCAAACTTCTTACTGTGTTCTTATGCGGTCACCAAAACCAATCATCATCAGTATTTGTATTCGCTCTTTTTCTGTTAATTGAGTTAATTAACATTGACTCTGTCAATATTTTTCAATTTTAGTTTCTATTTCCTAGTTTTGTATCATGGCTCACATGATAAAAAAATACCTACAGAAATATTTTAAAAATTGTCTATTGTGGTAGTTTAACATCGCAGGAATTAATTTTTTATATCATTGAATTCCTGAGAGAGAGCTCTTTCAAAACCTTAAAAAATATACAGGTTGTTCTATTTAAAAAACAAAAGTTGATATCATTTCCGATTAAACCGGAAGTCTCAGTCGAACGAGTATTTGCTAATCAGATCCGCCAGGAAATTTTGTATATTAATGCAAATTTTCACAAAAATTGAACTAACGGTGCAGACGATATTAGCATGGTTCCAGACTTTTGCCCATGCCTGTATATAAATTACTAGGTTGTCAACGAAGCTTAAGGATTGTATTGTATCTGAAACTTAATTTTAGTTTTCTGTTATCTTAAACTTTTCTGCGGGTTCAAACAATACGTCCAAATAAATATCTGGTAAAAGGAAGCCATGGAATATAAAACGTATCTCGCAATTTGTAACAATATCCAATCAAATATTATCAAAGTAAAAAACTGTGCATTTTAATTTATAATCAATTATCCATTTATTTTTTACTGCATTGCAGAAATAAATTTCACGAAGAAATGCTTTATTTAGGAATAAAAATATTAGGAAAATTTACTATAGATTAAACTGACATAAAAAATTTATTTGGACATTTTGTGGAATCGGGATCGGAGTTTTTTAGAAGGTAAATTATATCGGAATTGGAATAAAATCCAGAATAGTAATATGTAGTATATGTACAATATTAGTAGAATTTTTCTGGTATCATTTCTTATCACATTGAAAGAAAACTGTTACGGTATTTGAAAAAGTAAATGCAGCGTTAGATGTTTTTTAAAATTCCGAACAATTCCTGTACCAATTTAGTACAAAATGTACAGCAGGGCCAATATTTACAAACATTGTACATGATATTTCCCTGTTTGTTCCTACTAAATACCAGTAGTTTTTGCATTTATTTTTATCAAATTACACATAAAGGTGTTAGAAATGTATTTTCTTTTACTAGTAGCATTTAAGGTCAGTTGGATTAAATATAATATAGGGCCAGTTGTATAAAGAAGGTTTAAACTGATGTTCAACTGAACCAGATTCAAAGTGAACAAAATCGCATCAAATTTTATTTATGAATGCATTAATTGCCATATGTCCTTAAGATCCTATGCGAATTTGTTTACTTTGAACCTGGTTCAGTTAAACTTGAGTTTAAACCGCCTTTGTACAACTGGCCCATAGAGTTAAGACTTAACCCAATTATTCCAATAATTGTTATCACGACTGTAAGTTTTGGTTTAAAGCTAAATTGAAATTATATAACTGGACTTTATTAATCAAAATTTAATAGCAGTAGCCATGCGTTTGAATGACGTTGGATACCCATGCGAAATCGAATGTGAAAATATCGGAATATCCATGATTTCGGAATCGGATTCGGAGTTCCTGACATCCCTAATCAAAAAGCAAAATTTAAATAAATCGGTCGGCTTTTATTGATGTATTTTCATTTATTTAATCTTCATATATATTAAACAAAAACAGAAATAAGTATTAGTACATCAATTAACTATAGCACATAGCACCAAATATATAGCTAATTGATAATTTTTTTAACTCATTATAAAGCAACATTTGAGACATACTTAGACATTGTTCATTTATTTACCTTGCTTGGAGTGATTAGGAAGTCGAAGGTCCTTTTCTGAATAAGGGACCTACAAATTTTAAATGCAGGTATTCCTTGTAGTCAGTTCATTATATGTACTGTAGTGGATAAATCATCGCCTGATGTAAATGTCACAACTTTTTTGAGGGCTTACAATTAATTTTGTTCGCAATTTCTAAAAGTTAACTATGTAATTAGTAGGTAAGTAAAATAAGCTCATTCTATTTGAACGTTGACAACGAATACATTTTATTGTACATGTTAAAAATGTATACATATCAATATACAGGGTTATTCATTAAAATTAAATGATTTCATGAAGAATAGAAATTGGAAATGTACTGGAGAGAGGTACTTCAAAATAAGTAGGAGTCACTTCTGGTTATACCGGATGTCGTGCTGTCAGCTTTCTTTTTTCAATGTCAATCAAATTGAATACGTGAGTCTATCCATCATTATTCGATTGAATTCTTGATTGTAGTATCTTTACTAATTCAAATAGTAGTTATTTTTATGTTCTTCTTTTAAAGTTTCAATTCCTAACATGAATTCGTTCGATAGGTACGCAATAAAACACAGTGAAAATTAACCTTCTTTATTTTAGTGCTTGAATACATTTGGAAGGTAGTGTACAAATATTATCAGATCGTCTTTTTATATATATTTCTGTTTCCCATAAAATTCTGTACTTAGGTATCGTTATTAGAAACCAAAATACTTAATAGATGAATTCTCTGCAGAACTCTTTCTATTATTTTTATTAATTTGATTTGACTTGGCTTACCATTCATACTTGTGGCTTTATTTCTTATTTTCACTTTTTTTACTCCCTTCATTTCTGGTAGTTTGTAGGTACGTTTTTATTATAAAATGTGAAGTAGATAGCAGTTGGATGTGCACTCAATCATGCGTTTAAATCATACCCCAGATTATTTTTATTGCTTTGATGGATCAGTCGATCGACGTTCAACATGGTCACTTATGGGACATTTTTGAATAAAAAATAACGATAATTTAATGTATGGGGAAACATTTTTGAAGGCCATCTTATATTTAATTGGTTTTCGAAATGGGTATATTTTTGAGAGAGGAAAAAAAACCAAAATTTGCATAGGTATACCACATATTTTATTTTCACTCTATACAACTGTCGTATATACTCCTAAGGTAAATAATTTAATATTTATTTATATATCTGCATAGTAACTACATTTAAAATACATTTAATACATAGATAATAAAATATATAATATATCTCAGTGTTTAAAACTAAAACTTGTGCAGTTTTCTACGATATCACATTTATATTTGGAACTTGACTCATCGTTTTTTTTCGTTTTCTTTTAAATTGACAATATAAAAATTACATCAGTAAAACATCTAACTATACGACAACGTCCTACAACAACACACGGAGAAAATTTTACGCTACACGATTTTTCTTCAGTCTTAAGTTAGCTCTTTTGTATGCATGTTTTAATAGTTTAATTTAAAGTCGAAACGGAATTCGGATCTCGAATGATTTCGTTTCGGAGTTTGATTCACACCATTCGGATAGAGTCGGGCAAAATATAAATGAAACTGATAACTAGACTTCGGACATTTCGGAGCGTTACCATGCCATCGCTACGTAATGAATAAGCACTTTTCATTGGTCCTTGTATTGCGTAACCATGGCAACGCTCCGAAATGTCCGAAGTCTGCTGGTGACCGACAACAGTGACTTTGTATATAACTTTTATATCATCAAGTTTGAAAAACCAAAATTATTTGAGCACTTCTTTCTTGAGAGTATTTTTTGATAACTTTCGCTATAGGTAACTTTCTGTTATAAAAAATAATTGTTTTACTTCTCAAACTAATATATACAGTGTGTGTGATTCTAATGTGATTTGACATTGCAGTTTAAAGGTAGAAATGGCCGCAATCGATCTTGTTTAGTTAAGTATACAGTTTACGTTTCTAAGAAAATACACAACTATTTAAGTTTGGCAATGTTAATATAATGCGATTTTAACAGTCTTCTTAAGAGGATACAGTAGATCGACCATTAATATTTTGAGGACATTTCTGTGAAATGAAATATTTGAGGTTTCATAATTTTGAAAATTTTTTCAGCAATAACGTCGTTGGTATGCGAATCAAATAAAATCATTTCTACACCGAATCCGCGTATGTTTCGTATATTCAGGGCTACCCTATTTTGTCAGCTTTATAGAAGCGACGTAAAAAAGTGCGTGAGGTGAATCGTGAATGAGAAAGAAGACGTAAACTTTCGTAAATAAAAAGAAGGATTTTTTTACCCTTACGCAGAAAATACGTGATAATGTGCATGTATAATTTTAGGGCAGTTCTGTATAAAAAATTGTGTGGTGTTAAATTATAAACAAAATTAGAATTACTGTCGAAGAAGACGAATTTTTGAAGGAAAAATAGAATGCGGAGGCAGTAAGTACGTATCAATTATCAAATCATTAAATTTGTTGTGAAATGACAGATTTAAAAAATTCAAAGTCTTGTTGAAAATAGGGGGAAAAATAAGGCTCTTTAGTTAAATGAAAAGTATTTAACCATGACTTTTACAGTAAATATAAATAAATGAAAAACAAGTAAATTAAATAAGTGAAATAATCAAAAGAAATGCTACCAGATTTCTTCGAACTGGTACATAATTACAAAATTACATACATTTTGATTTAATCAATAGTTTAGGTTGCGACATTCTGCGACCGATTTTTGACCTAACATTGTGTGACAAATAGCAATCACACACATATTTGAAAGTTCTAGCTATGCTTCTGCTCAAGAGGCCTCAAATAGGGCCGAAACAGCTGTTCAGAGGATGCTCAAGGAATCCATTACTATCAAAACCAACTTGCAACAAATTTCGTAAATTTGGTTTTAATTTTTAATGTTCTGAAGGAATGAAATGAACGTCATTTGTAGAAGCATAATATAGTTATTACAACAATTATTTTTTGAATATGTTGTGTCCATAAGTTAATGGAATAAATGAAATGTAACTTTCTAAACCGGTCGCTAAATCTATTTAAAATTAAATTAGGAAGTACATCAACATTTTATTTATTAATTATTTTTTGTTTTCCTATAATTTGTTAGCTATTTTTGATCTTGAATTTAACTTCAGTGCATAATTGTAACTTTCACCGACTTTCAGAAAAAAGAAAATAGTAGAATAGAGCAGAACATGTATTTAAAGTAGCAAAGCAGGAAAAGTTAAAAGAAATATAGAAAATAAAAACTGAAAAAATGAAAAACAATAAAATAGATGAAAATATAGTTACAGTAAGAAAATGCATAAATGAAAATGTGTAGAGAAAGTTAAGGGAAAAATAGAAGTGAAGATATATAAAAGAAGAAAGAAAAACTTAATCTTAACAGACAAGAAAAGAAACAAAAAAGTAAGGTGTGTATCAACTAAAGTGTATGTTTGTGATTAACAATGAAAAACACTGTAAGGTAGAAGAATTGAAATAATATAAATATAAGAGAGATAGCAGATTTTAATTAGATAAGAGAAAAAGTAAAAAGAACAAAGTGTAGTAAATATTAAGGAAGGAAAGAGGAAGATCTAAAAGAAAAAGAACATTGAAGTGAACATTAAAAAATAATCGATGGATAAAGATTACTTGGAGAACGAATTGTGAATGAAATAATAAAGAAAAAAGCAAAGAAATAGTCGCAAATGTAAAGAAATCGTACACCGGGTGTGTTAAGTTGAGAAAGAAATAATGATATTTAAAATTAAATTAAAAATAAAAAAGCGTGCATTTCACTTTTTACTGTTAAAAAAAAATCTAACGCAAATACGAGGGTTAATCGTTAAGTATAGCACAATGTTTTACTTTTTACATACAAAGCGACACAATACGACGATGAATAGTCAAATAAAAAATAAACCAAACATGTTTACTTGTACCGTATTTTCTTAGGATGATAACAATTTTGGTTTAGAAGAATATTGCGCGTTGCTTATTGATCTTCCCTCATGAATTTACGAACACATCATGTTGATTTAGACGAAGAAAGAAACTAAAATTAGTTGGAAAAGAAGAAGACCTAAAGTTACGACGTTATGAAATATTTAGTACCAGAAAGCAAGTATGAATCTAAGACATGCAACTAGGGGCAGAAAATTAAGAGTGGGTTTTGTTAAAAAGATTTTAATCACAGGCGGCTTTGACAAGCTTGGTAGGTTAGTGATACCTACAATTAGTAACAACAAGTTCTGTTTTATAGAAAGTAGAAAGAAAAGAGTGAACTTTAAAAAGAAAATGTATATGTACATATTTAAAGAGAAGAAGGAAGCATTAGATGCAATCATACAATTTAAATAATGTGTGATACGTTCCGCAATAGTTCCAAAAAAGAAATTTTAAAGAACTTTATGGCAGAAGCATAAGAGTTTCAAGCTTGCCCAGGAGAACTTAACGATTGAATATATTATGCTATATTATATTGATGGTTTTTCGAATTAAAATGAAATCTCGAGAGCAAAATTGAGAACATAAGGAAGGCGCCACGCAAATACAAAAGAGTTCGTTAGTGCGAGAGCCCAGGAGTTATAAATTAATAGGTCAGTAAAACATGTAATTTGTGCAGAGGCATAGGAAGAAATCGAGGGTGCACATTACGTTGATTAAGATTTTAGAAACAAGAGGGCTGATTAATGCGAAAAGAAATTAATTAATCGTTTTCATTAATGAGACATTTTGAATACACTCGTGTTAAGTTATCGCTAATTTAAATCGACGTCGGTGAAGTAAACTGGCAAGTCTAATAAAAGCCAAACGTTATCGTTAAATTGCCATATACTGGACGGATTCACGATATTTTCACTTTAACGTTCTCCAAGGTCCAAGATATGTCGGTTTGAGATTCTATCGATCTGACGGTGCTCTTAAGAAGACCTCGTGATATTTAATTTACACTAAACCTAAAGTCCTGCAATATACATACTCTTTGTTTCGTACATATATACCTTGATATACATATATTTTTAAAAAATAAAGAATCATCATTATATTTAGAGTATAATTTACAAATTTCTTACTGTTAAAATACATTTAATAATATTATAATTTCGTTTCTCGTAGCGCTTTCTTTATATATATATATACTTCTTATATATGTACATTTATACTAAATTTATACAAATAAGGAGAAAAAACTAGACGGAAGCACAAAAATCACATACGCCTCAATTCAAAACAAAGTTTAGATTAAAGGCCAAGCCGTTTTGCTACGAACGATAGGTTTTTATAAACGACTCCGAAATGTAATGTTAATGGTAACAACATTCGTAGATTATGTCCGTAAATGCATAATCCGGCAAAAACCGAGGGCTTTCAGAATATATAACAGATTTTTTTTATCGGCCTTATATTTCATGTCCGCCGCCCACGCAGCGTGAAACAGATTAAACGTTTTTACTCCCGTTTCAGGGGGGGTTCGTTTGCATCTGCTTTAAAGCTGAACGAACGCGGCTACAAAATTGACTCTGATCGTTTATCAAAACCTATCGACTTCAATGGATCCCTCAATAGGTTTCGTAGATATGCACATACATCTTAAAACTATACACTAACAAAAAAATTATATATTGAGAGAGGCAATGCGTATCTTCAGGGGGTATACGCGGAAAGTACTTAGATGCCATCTACACCTAACTGTTTTAAAACTTTCTGTTATTATACTTATTTATTTTATAGTATGTACAGAATGACCGGGTTTGAAATGTGCAAATTATTGTCTTTTAATTTAAACAAACAAAATGAGGCCGCTATACCTTTGAAGATAGGCCAATCATTAAGCAGCTAATTTTTTAAATTGTTATTGCAATTTGCATTGAAACTAAATAGCGAAAGGAATGATGCAGAATACTGAAATAAAAGGGTAAGAGAAGTATTGACAGTAAAGAACAAGCGTATTAAGAAGAACCCACTGGAAAATTTTGCAATTTTAAAACGTGGATTATTTTCTAGGCATTGATAAAAGAGCACACGCACTGTTAGATTTTAGTAAACTCAAAGTCATTTTGCCAGGCTTGTAACATTGAAATAAGAATTTCCTCAAAGATTTTAGATTTAGATTGGGGAAACAAGAAATAAAATAAAAATGAAGAGAAAGTGGAAAATTGCAATGACTTCTTATTCAGAAGTAGAAGCAATTCAAAAGTATCTAAATTATTCTAAAACTAGTGTTATTTCAAAATATTTTCCCGTATTTGTTTGAAAACAAATCTAAATCTCAATCAATTTCAAAGTGTAGAAACTATGTTAGTTACCAAGCGGATTCTATACATAGGTGAACCGGATTTGCCCGTGCCACCTTTTAATGAAATGTAAATTTTGCAATACTACAAGCAAATAGTCGCAGTGAAAAGTTGTTGCTCGTTAATCGGGCGATCGTCGTAAAGCATGAATCAATCGGTGAATGAAGCTCCTTCGACGGCCTTGGGCGTCTCAATTAGGATGTAATTACCGCAGACAGTGGTTTAATTAATAATTCTAATCGAAGTGGTCTGCGATGACTGTGAAGCTGCGGAGGTCGCACGACTACCTGCACGAAGGTGACTAAAAATAGAATAATGAAATTTCGGCGTGGAAAGCTGGAGGCCAGAGGTGCAAGAAACGTAGGTAATCTGAGTAAACAGGATGCAATTAAAGAAACATGTTAAAAGAAATTAAATAAATTACTTTAAACAAAATCTCTGACTACTGATTCACTATTTGGTGATGGAATTTCTTGTTCAGTAAAAGTGAAAGAGAAGAAAAGAAAGCATAAAGGACTCTGTAAAAGATAAATGAGATAAGTAACTCTATTAGGAGATAGATTGGATAGAAATGATACATCAAGAAGAACAACCAAATCTAAAAGTATCCCGCACCAGAAATATAAAAAATTCGAAGTATGTAGTAGAAAACTAAAAGAAAAAAAAGTGAAAATGAAAAAGATATGGAGAACTCCGAAGACATTTAAAGATAGGCTAAGCAGGAAAAAAACAAAAGGCATGTAAAGTATGAAGAAATAGGTACGTATATGTGTATAGAAGTAAACAACAAAGAAAAGGCACAGAAAGTTTAGACAGAAAATTAGGAGAAAAAGGTAAGAGATCACTTTTTGATTTATTATTTCTAAATCCTTTACTATTCTTGTAGTTTAGAAGAAATTAAATAAACTTAAAAATAAAGGAAAAGTCACTAATTTTTGAAAATATAGAAACTGAGTAAAAGTCCTCGTCATCTTAGAAAAATATCTGATTGCTGTTTCACTTCATAGTGAGGAAGTGTGAGAGGAAAAAGAAACCATTCTGTAGAAGATATAAAAGATTTTTCTATAAAATTAAGACAGAACGGCGCTTGCGCAAACTAACTCTAACAGGAGAAATGTATATGTAGAAATGGTACATGAATATCTAGAAGAACAACAAACCTAAAAGTACCTCGCACTAGAAATAGAAGAAAAAAGGCAGGAAAATTAAAAGACGAAATCGAAAAGGAAATAGAGAACTGAGAAGAAATATAAAGATAGGTTAGACAGGAAAAAAGAAAATGCATAAGATTTTTTTGGTGAGTTACCGGTTATTTTAGAAATAGATGGCAGATTTACACAGCTTTCAACCAGTGTACTTAGTGGTTATAACTAACGCGTGATCAATATCTTTTCTAATCAAGAGACCTATGGAAAAAAAATATGTCTTTATTTGGTTCATTATTTCAAATGCTATTGATCACCTGTTATAACGTCATTAACGGTGGTTCAGTAACCAAAAGTAAATAACTGGTAGGTAACTCGTCCAAAATCTCTATACAAAATATGCAGAACTACGTATATATACGTATATAGAAGGAAACAAGAAATAAAGAAAGAAAAAATAGACAGAAAGTTTAGGAGAAAAAGGCTCCGGATATAATTATGACGTATAAAAAAGAATAAATTGTAGAAGGTAGAGATTAGAAGCTATATGTACACATAATAACAAAATTGGAAAATGCAATGTCATGCACTATGAAGTTGTTTCTTAAAACAAAAATTAAGAAAAGCTTATTGAAGAACCCAATACGTGACAAAGAGGAAAGCCACCAATAGTACTCCACGAAATTAACATGAGAAGATATTTGGAATAATGTATAAAAAAGAGGATAAGAATATAAGTTTGGAAGGATAATCAAATTTAAAATAGAAGAAAATGTGGAAAAGTTTAATGGTTCTAGGTGCTCGACTGTGACAGATCGATGATAGAAAAGAACGTAGTTAAATATAAGATTTTCGTAGACATGATAAAGACTTACGATAGGAGGAAAAGTCTGGAAAGATAATCAAATTTAAAATATGTAGAAGGAATTGTGGAAAAGCTTATTGAGGAAGCCAGCGGGTTTAGGGGATAACATCCTACTGCAATAGGCTGATGGTAGAAAAGAATGATAAGAAGATACATAAATTCGAAAAGATAAGCAAATTTAAAATACGCAGAAGGAAATGTGAAAAAATTAACCGAGGAATTAAATGGTATTAGGGGATAACATCTAGGGTGATAGGTCGATGATAGAAAAGAATGAAGCTAAATATATGATTTTGGTACACATGTATAGAAAGAAATGTGGAAAAGCTGATTAAAGAAGTAAGCGGGTTTAGGGGATAACACCCTACTGTGATAGGACGATGATAGAAAAGAACGAAGCTAAATACATGATTTTCGTCGGCATGGAAAAGACTTACGATAAGAAGATAAGTTTGGAAAGATAATCAAATTTAAAATACGCAGAAGACAATGTGGTGAAGTTAATTGAGGAATGAAATGTTTTAGGAGATAACGTCTACTCTGATAGGTCGATGATAGAAAAGAATAAAGCAAAATATATAATTTTCGTAGATATAGTAAAGACTTGCGATAATATGTTCAAGGTTCAAGCAAGGTAACCAATGAGAAGAATAAAAATCGAAATTAATAAGATCAACCTTCAAAATACAAGGGTACAAATACAAAGTAAAGTGGAAAAATAACTATATTATATAACATTTTTATCAAGTTATTAAAGAAATCGTAAAATAACTAGAGATGTGAAACGTAGCCGTAACTGTTCCACCGTTTTAGGTGCACTCGAAGAGCAAAAGAAACGAATTTGTATTACGTTTCACCATCCCGAAAAGAAGTGAGGAAAAATGGGAACTTCAATAGGACCAGAACTCATTGATCTGTGTAAATAAATTATCAATAATTTTCGTACAAGATGAACAAGATAAATATACAGAGCAAGTTTTCAACATTTTGAAACGTGTGACTGACGGGTAGGTGAAGATATAATTAATCCAAAATCAGAATATTAGGAAGGTAAAGGGTGGATAGGAAAAAAATAATCGTAGCATAGAGAGAAGCAACTTTAAAAATCCCGTGTGAAAATTACAACGCGTGATCAATATCTTTTTTAATCAAATGACCTATGGAAAAAAATTATGTCTTTATTTGGTTCATTATTTCAAAGGCCATTTGAATTGTTTCTATTGCATTCCTATCGTTTTTGTATAGGAACGCAATATAAATATGTAATTCAAGTGGCATTTGAAACAATAAACGAATTAAAGACACATAATTTTATTTCCATAGGTCTCTTGATTAGAAAAGATATTGATCACCTGTTAAATTGGAAGCACAATTGCTACTGGCTACATAATGATTAGGAAAAAAATGATAGGAGTAGCATTTTTTTTTGTTCAAAACCAAAACGACAATAAATGATATAATATATAAGACGTTTACGAAAATGCTAACGACCGAGTCAATCAAAAGTAAAGAATAAAACGGGATCACGTTAAAGGAGGGGTGAGAAGGACATCATTGAATTAGGAATTTCAAGGCTCGAAGTAACTGAATGAATACCTCTTTTCCGTATCGATCTAATTCACTGAAACATTTTCTTTCCATCACTGCATTTGTTCTTTTAAATTGTTATACCCTAATTACATCTTTAAAGTGGTTCTTGTCCGATGAAATTTGTATCACAAAATCTTCTAACCGGACACTAAATCTCGCACTATACACTTAACGTTTCACCGTCGTTCGACAGCTTCGTCAGAAGTGAAAAATATAACACGTTGTCCTAATTACATCGATACATCAACCTTGGAGGAAATCAAATTTGAATTATTTCGCCAAATTCGACTTCAATTTTGTTTTAAATTTCCTCAATTTCTCGTTTTTAAAATCATTTTTTTAATCATTGCTAATACAAAGTTAAAAGTTCAAGTATGTATTATTAGTTAATTAAACGTCAAGGAGATAGAAGTAGATATGGAAAAAGGTTTTCAGAAAAAAGAAAGAAAATAGTGCTGGTTAATATTGGAAAGTCAGAAAGTAAAAGAGGTGCCCAAAGCATATTGAGGAACCTTTAGTCGAGGCACAAAATACTAGAGAAAAATATATTTACCATAATTTTTCATTACCATCTAACTATATTTTCTTTGAAAAACTTAATATGACCCGCGTGATATAAAAAAATCACTGCAAACATCGTTTTTGACTAGATGGAACACTTTTTTTATTAAAACCATCTCTTGACCTCAGACCATTCTGTATATATTTACATACATTCTATATTGCACATTAAAACGGACACATAGAGAGATGTCGATGGACGAACAGTAACAGCAGCAGAGCGTTACATCACTTAAGATCTAGACTAACCTAAAATTCTGTATACCATGGTCTTTTGTTGTTGAAAATTAAACGGCGACTTCATCGTTCCGAACTTAATATAAGTCAAATTTATAAGCTTGAGAAAAACAGCGAAAGCCGCCCGAAATTCAGCGCCCGTTCATGGGCGAAGTCTCCTGGGGCGTCTCCAGGTTCTGCTGGAACATGGAGTTGTTGTTTTGCTCCCGACTGGTGTCGTCTGTCGTCGTTTCTAAATCTACGGCGCTATCATCATCTACATCTTGGAATCTACATGACGATACGGCATTGGAAGGACTAAATACACAATAAGGACAATAATAAATAGACTTACGTGTAATGTTTTTCCTCCCCCCTCATTTCGCATATGACGTTTGTTAATGCCATGATGTAATTTTTTGCTAGAGTTAGTGTTTCTATTTTTGATAACTTCCTTTCCATTTTTATGTGGGGAATTACTTCTCTGAGTTGCTGCAAAGAAAAAGTAACATCGGATAAGTATTTGTTTATTTTCGGTTTGGAAAATATGTTTTATTTTATTTTCTCATACTCTTCACTGTATTCGTATTTTTATTTTACAAAGAAACCGAAGATGCATATTATAGGTAGTTTTTTTGTTATGAAAGCGGTTTTACTAAAAATAATACGAAAAAAAATGCCTCTGGTGTATAAAACTAATCTTTTGCTTTACTTATAAGGCAGGATTATGAAAATATTCTAGTAATTAAAACCATAATCTGCACGAACCGAACAGGTTGAGCATTAAAAATTCAAAACTTGTTTCGCTAAATGCATTTATGTCTCATTCGGCGATGATTTATTTCGCGTACGAGCACTGAAATATAAATGAAACGGCTTCATCTCTTGTCTGTTTTAACGGTCCCTCGGCCGCTGAGGAACGTCCGCTTCAAGCTCTGAAGCGTGGGAGTTAAATCATAAATAACGAGAGGGTGGATGAGCCGGTGCGTTAACCGGGGTAATTTATCAAAACCTCTTGTTTTATTAACGCCAATAATTGCCTTCTCATTCACAGAAATTAACAAAAACAAAATTCTTTACTTATTTCAATTTGGATTTTTACACGTACATATTTCCTGGGGGATGACAAAAGAAAGACTAAATTCCCACATGATACAAAATAAATTATTCCAGCAATTAATTTAAATGAATAAAATTAAACGACACAGAAAATGAAGAGATATAGTTGGAGACCAAGACATGGATGAACTACCAACCCTATAAGGAATAGAATGTTAATGAATGTCTTGGAAGTAATCAGAGTATATATACATATGGTGGAAAAAATATTGGGCAAGTATACATAATAGTTGCTGGAAAAGATTTGGATTGAGAAAAATTGGAATGAGACAATACTCTTACAAAAAAAAGGCAATAGAATTGAATGTCTTCTATGTAAGCACATAAAATACGAGCCACACATTTAAAGAACAAATTAATTAAAAAAGTAGAAAAAGAAATAGGGAAAAGTAGAGTAGATTAATTTAGGAAATGTAGATCGGTAATAGACCAAATGTATGCTGCAAAAGAAATACAAGAAGAAAAGTTATGCGTACCAAAAGGAATCTATAATCTTTTTATAGATTTTAGACATGCACGTGATAGAGTTAAAAGAAAACAGCTACACAAGGCATTAAAAGAACCGAGAATACATGGAAAACTGTTCAATTTAATAAAGTTGATTTTAAAACAACTGATAATACTATAAAATAAGCAATAAGCTATTAGAAAAGTTTGCGGTTCAAGAAGGATTAAGACAAGGTGATCTCTTATCAGTAATTGAATACATACAAAGAAAAGTCAAACTAAACATTAGATAGTTGTAAGGATGAAATAATTTCTTTTATATTTTAATTTAATGGCAGGTAATCGATGTGTCTCCGAAGAAAGGAAATAATCCATGAAAAGAAAATATTTAGAAACCTGAAATTTACAAGACTCGTGGTAATTTACGTTAAATGAAAGCTGGACTCTAAACGAAAGAATAAGACGTATTGAAAGTAGAGGAAAGGGGGAATACTAAGGACCATATCAGCCTAGAATAATGAAAAATGTTTTCTACGTGCCAGGTCTAAAGCAAAATTTATTTTCACAACGATAAACTGCTTGCTGTTTGCATCAAACAAGCAAGTTTGTGTTTCAGAATGCTTTTTAAAACTGTTGCAAAAATAGCACTAAATATGTCAACAAAAACATCAAGAATCACAGTCACAAAAGACGCAGTATTTAATGAAAATAGCAATGTTGGTTTTGAGGACACAGAATCCAGATTTTTTCAGTTGAAAAAGAAGATGTCCAAGTAATTGAAGCAATATATGAGCAGAGATTAATGAAGGAGATGAGGCATAAGAAATTGAAGAAGAATATGAACCACAGGTTGAAAGTCGGAACCTAAGAAACAGAACTACGCTTCAACCAACATTTTGGTATGGTATAAATACACAATTATCTAGTTCAGCATTACTTCAAGAAAAACCACAATCATATGCTGAAGCAATTTCAAGTAACAATGATGAATAATGGTATGAAGCCATGAAAGAAGTAAATGGAATTTTTGAAACTTAATGAAACATGGAATTTGGCAGAATTACCAAACAATCGCTAAGCTATTGGCTACAAGTGGATTTACAGAATCAAGCGAAAAGCTGATGGGGAATAGATCGATGCAAAGCCAAAAGGTTTTCTGCAAAAAGAAGGTATTGATTATCATGAAATTTTTTCACCTGTAGTCAGATATGAATCTATTCAGAACTTTTAGCATTAGCTAAATGGTATGCTTCGATGTCAAAACTGTTTCTTACACGGAGATTTAGAAGAGGAAATCAACATAAAACAGCCAGAGGGATTCGTAAGCACCAATCCAGATTTGGTATGCAGATTACGCAAAACTCTTTATGGCCCGAAGTAATCTGCTAGGTGCTGGAACAAGTCATTCACTGAATTTCTAAAGATTTTCAAATTTAAGGAACTTCAAGCAGATAAATGTGTTTTCCAAGCAGTTATTCAAGATGAGGTAATATTTTTAGCCCTCGTATACAGAGAAAGATATAAGACCACTGGGAAAAAGGACTAACAAAGACTTACAGGATTTATACAACGAACAAAACATTGTTGGAATGTTGAGATGGCTAGGCACATAATGAGGATGAACATTAGCAAAGTATAGATGTTCGAAATTAGGATAGGAAGACTTAACTTAAGATACGTTTGAAAGATAAAGTAAGAACAGAGTAACTAATATTACTAGCTGGAAAGAAAAAATATATGACGAGAAAGATGGAAGAAGCCAAGAACCATCTATACCTACGCTAATCCATAAATGATTAATAATATCAAAAAAAATTGAACAAAATGGTTTCATTTTGGTAAATTGGGGTTTGAAAAAAAAATGAATTCTGGATTTATACCCTTCTGGGAGAATATTATTACATTACTGTTACATAGTTTAATTTCTGAATGAGTTAAGTTACCAATTTAGGAATATTTCTCTTAAATGAAACAAGTAATTAACAAGAGAAGCGTTTAAACGAGAAATAATAAGCGATAATACAAAGACAATAAAGTTGTAAATATAAACAACCTGTATACCTCAAAAGCGTCGTTCAAAGAATGCATTCTCATCCTCTCTCTTTCATTGCTTTCCAGTCTTCGTAGATTTCTCTCTCTTGCGCTTATACATGTTTTTCGTCTTCGCGTCGTACTCCCACTCGAGCCGCCCCCGCTGGACGCGCTGCCTGCAAATAAATGCGAACGTTAAAAGCTGTAAACACATAGGAATTAATTAAAATAAATTGATTGTGATTCGCCCGGAGATTTCTTTCGGCGTTGCCTTTGACTGCGAGCTTTCCCGATGGCTTCCCATAATTTAATATTTGCACAGTCGAATTGCAACTAAGCGTTATTGATTTTGCAATGGCAAATAAACCGGGCGCTAGCTAATCAAAAACTAACCAAGAGAAAGAGGCTGCAAAGATAAATTTCTACCGGGCCTGAAGTGATAGCCGGCGAACGTATTTCACCTACGCGCTTCGAAGCGGAGCTTTTATTTTATCTCCGCGAAATTCGTTTATTTCTATCTTTACTGCCGACGGTTTTTATGTGCCGCTCGCTAAATTAATCGAGAATATCCATTATAATAACTCGGGGAGTAATAGGCGCCGGGGTTTTCGAGTTTATCATCAATTTCGACAACGACCTCAAAATATTTTATGAAGGATATTCGAAATAACGTTGCTTAAGTGTAGAGGAAATCCAGTTTATACGTGCGATAAACAATAATCCTTTTGGCGCAGTGATCTTTAAAACTTTTAATAACTTCCTCTTTTTTTTTTCAAGAATCATATTTATTTACACTTACATTTTCTTAGGTTTTTAAAATCTAATTGATAATTAGAATGAAGAACAAAAGATAATTAATGAAGAACGAAAAAGGAATCGTTAAGTCCGGTATACGGAGATAAATTTGAATTTAATTGAAAAATATCAGGTAACGCAATTAAAGTTATTTTTTTAAAATAAAATTAGAATTCACAAAAAGCAGGAAAGACCAAAGTATGTTTTTTTTTTAAATAAAGTATCAAAATACTATATATAGGATGTGGCATTTAACCGGGTTTCTTTAATAACCGCTGTACCTTGAAATTGACATTATACTCAAAACAAGTAAAATATTTCAGAGAATACTCACTCCTGAATTTAATTAATATGAAATTTTAAATTATGCGGAGCCTTGAAATGGCGATACTTTTGTATAAAACATTTTTTCATGTATTCAACAGGAACAGCGTTATTGAAGAAATCCGGTTAAGTGCTCACACCCTGTATATTCTGCCCATCCTGCTGAAGGTGTCGAGACACTTATTTGCCCCCTCGAAATACTTGCGGATCTGCGTTTACATTTAAATAAATCCATAGACAGGAAGAGGAACACAAAGATGCATTAATATGTTTTCATAATACAAGATGAGCAACTATGATTGATACGTGCCGCTTCATATAAATTGACCTTTGCCGCATAGTATTTAAATTAAATACTGCTAACTTCATTGCCGCTTTTCAAAACTATTATTTTTAGGTTGATTTTAATCATTTTACTTACTGGTTTACTTAGAATTCAAATGAAACACGAGTCTTACGAGAGACTATTAATTTTTTTAGCAATAATAAACATGAACAACATTGCGTTTGACAATTCTTAGAAGTAAGAAATACTATATTGACAAGTGGATAATATTTATCTATCTATCTTCTTGGAAGTAAATACTATATTGGCAAGTGGATAATATTTATCTATCTATCTATCTATCATCTAGGAATAGGCACTGTGATTTACATGTGATATGAAATTTGTTACATTTCGAGGGACGCACGGCAGTATCTCGTAAGTTGTGAACGGGTTACCTTAACAGGAGACAATAAAAACCCAAAATTCTGATTATTTAAGGAGAATTAAGTTTTCACCAAAAGTGTTACTTGCGAGGTACTGCTATGAGGCTCTCGATTTGTGTTTATTGTATTTTATATTAGTTTTAACTTTTGACGATGTCAATATCATATCTGACAAACTATGACTAATAAAGAAGTATGAGTATGAATCTTTTTAGATATAAGTTAACAGAGATGCAACTTCGCACACGTTAATCATTTTTGCTCTCAAAAGTATTTTCCTACCGAACAAAAAATGTAAAACTTACAACAAATTCTTCAGTATTATAAAAAAAAACTCTAAATGGTCAACAAAATGAATTTTGAGGTTCTCACCATGTCACCAAATACATAAATATGTAGACGCATCATTTTAATTAGTTTTCATGGAGAAAATTGCAAAAATGTAAAGTGCGAAAAAATTTTATTTAATAAAATAATTGTCTTCGCATTATTTACATATCAGGAGGTTATTTTGGCACGGATAATTCACTTCAAAATTAAAGAGAAATGTGATTCTGTTTATTTTTAGAAATAAAAATGCTATTTGGACAAAACTTGAAGAAAAGTTGCTGTCGAAGTGAATAATGCTTGTGCAGAGCATGTCGGCCACATTTGCACCTGGGTCCATAAGTGCAGGTCCGCAGGTACTGCTGAAGTAATGAAGTTACATGGATGTAGAGACTTTCGTTACTTTTGAGTATTCATTCCTATTCGTTATTCGAATGGTCAGTAATAATTTGCTGTATTCGTTACAATCGTTACTATGATTAGTATGATTACTTTGATTACTATATTCGTTGCACTTCTCTGTGCAATTTCAATGGTAAAGTTGGTATGAGAGATAATTTTGTCAGGGTAGAGTAATCGTATTTTTCGAGTAAATGTCAACCACTTTCTTCTACGAGTAATTGTCAATGAGCTGGTAATGAAATGGTTTCTTTTTCTATAAGTTGGAAGAGGGCAATACAAATAGTCTGCATTCGATAATTCGTTACTATATTTTCTGTAGCATACATATATGTTTCTAAGACGAAAAGATAAAAGTAATCAGACCGTAAGTAACGTTTCCTCTTTCGGATGATTACTCGTTACTTCAGGTAACTTCGAGTAACGAGTACTCTAATACTGAATAGTTACTTTTTCGACATCTCTACGTGGATATTTCCAAACTAATATGAAACATGTCATTAATTCATATTATTTCAACAATTGTTGTTAATGGTTTAAGCTTTGGTTTAAAGTTAAGCTGGAATTGTATAATTGGGCCTTATGCAACAAATTTGAAATAACGATTTCCCAGAGAACATTTTTTAACCAGCGTTTGGCTTCACATCAACAGCTTTCAAGATCATATTATGGGTTAATTTTCACTGGTTAACTCTACCACCATTCAAAAATTATAATTCATTGAAACGATGGCAAAAATGCAAACGGTAATGGCACATTTATATTAAGTTAAAATGAATAAAAAAAAACAGAACGAGTTCTATGTCCAAAAATGTTTTATTCCAAACTTTTATTTTAGAAATTGAACCAAATCTTGCACAAGAAATAGGGTAGTCTAAAACCGTGTGTTTGTGATTCCACGTTCATCTCTATTTCGTAGTAAATGCACTCGTTGGGTTGGTGACAGTTGTATACAGGGATATTCACATAAACCGTTCGTTAAAAGTTTTCAAGGTTGCAGTTCACGTAGATATTTGAAATTTAAGGAGCAAGGGTTTTCCGTAGAGATCTCTTTAAATAAAATAAAATTGCCTTTGTATCACTTCCGGTTGTACCGGTTGTATCTGAAAAACTGTTAAAGTTAGGTATAGGGAATGTTAGTACAGTTCGACGCAGCATTTGATTCCACATACAACGGTGCATTAAAATATCGGTCATTCCATTTGAAAAAAAGTATTTTTCTGTGTTTGAATATCTTCGAGTGGAGCGGTGCGTTTTAGATACCCTGTAGCTTAATAGATTATGCTGATGGAATTTTTAAGAACCTTAAAGCTTCAAATACAATATTAGCTATTACAAATAAAATTGCTTCAATAACAGCTGTGTTATAATTTTTTGAAAATCAGATTGCAGAATCCAAATTTCTAAGAAAATTCAAAATATCTCAAAAATGATGCATTTTAGAGATAGGAAAATGTATTGCAATTTAACATATTTTTACATGTAGAATTCAAAAACGTGATAAAAAATATAGCATTCCATTTAAAATAAGCGAGTTGATAGCGACTTCCGGTACAACCGGAAGTGATACAAAGGCAATTTTATTTTATTTAAAGAGATCTCCACGGAAAACCCTTGCTCCTTAAATTTCAAATATCTACGTGAACTGCAACCTTGAAAACTTTTAACGAACGGTTTATGTGAATATCCCTGTATGGTAAGTGATGTTCGTGTTTTGAAATATAAATTGTGCAGGTTCGCAACTATCCCGGATATCAGTTGCGGTCCACTTTATTATCCCAACTGTGTAAGCGTAAGCGATAGTTGGCGTAGCAAATTGCTTTGGCGTTAAGACCTGTTTTCAGAATTACTTTTGGTCTTCTCTTATATTCATTGGCAATTGTTTGCTTTACGTGTGTGTGGTTTACTTTTGTTGTCTGTTGTATGCTTAGCTAGATATTCGTAAATTTCATCTCGTCGCATTGGTTGTATGAGTTCTTCTTGTGAGGTGTGGGGGTTGTCATACTTGTATCTATCTCGAATTATTGCCTACTTTCTGAATTTTTCTGTTCCGAACTGCATTTAAGGATATTGTGTAGTTGGCAGTACACTTTTAAATCGTTCACATACAGTAAATAATTTGTGCTATTTGAGTGCCCTTGTTGGATTTTTATTATGGTTGTCATAGAAATGTTGATATCATTATTATTATTTAAGTAAATTCTTGTTTTAGCACTCGAACCCGTGCAGGTACCGTAGGTCAAAAGACGTACTTATGTCGTTATTTTGCCTCTGCTAAGATAATCGGGCTTAAAGAAGTTTGGATGATAGGCAGGAAATGTTCCAATTTCAAAATCATTTTTAAGTATAATTATATTATAAGTTAAGATCATTTCCACTTATTACTTATTTTTAATTTCCGAGATATTTAAAATAATTTGAAAATTATTTCAAATATATGTGTACAAGAATATATTTTATTATGTTTTGTTTTTAATTAAATGTATTTCTTGTTACTTGGCATTATGTCGTCAGACAAAAAGTGAAAATGCATAGAAAAGAAAATTACGCGAGCTTGAGTTCGTAATATTCAATTTGACTTTAATTACGCATCTTGCAGACTTTTACAAAAAAAAAAAAGTAGACGTTGGCTGGAAGTATTTACATTTCAAGCTAAAATAACTTGTAGGCGAGCAGCGAGTGAAACGATTAAATTACCCGGCAAAAATTAATTTGCCAATTTATTTATTTATTTTTTTCACAAAAAGCTTCCGGCGACGTTTTTCTTTTTTTTTAATATACTATTCGGGCTATTGCAAAACATTACCTCCGTTTTTTCGCCTCGCAATTTTACGTCCCGTGGCTTCGTCGCTGCTGGATTCCGTCAGGTCGTCTCTGTGTTTCATTTCCATGTCTTCCACTTCTACATCTTCTTCTTCTTCCTGCCAAGGAGCCGTCACTTCCAGTGATCTCATGTTTCCTCGCAGAATGATCCTTACATACTGAAAAGAAAAATACGTGTCAAAAGGCCGTTCCAATTACTGACATTTGGTGGAAACACCCCGATAGTCCGTCCGCATTAACTTTAACATAAAGTGCGTTGGCAATGGAACGAATTTGACGGCGTAAAGGACATTATTACATACAATTCCTGCCGGGCTGTATTGTATCAAAAGCGAGCGTCGCGTCGTCGTAGACGTGTTAGAAATTTATTATTAAAGTAATTTGCGCCCCGGTGGGTGTTCACGGCGTATTTAATTATCGAGTGGGGTAAGATTATCCTTGAGCTTTTTCAGGCTTATCCTGAAATTATTTAAATCTTGTCGTGTTTAAAGGCGTCTCTTAGACTTTTAAATTGCTTGCCCGACATAATATCCAATCTATATTCTTTCAGACTTGTTTTTTCCGAATTGAAATAAATATGAATAAATTTGCTTGCACTTATTGTTTATTTAAATTCACTTGCAAAATATATATGTATAATAGCAATCGTGTCAGCTTTGATTTAATAGTAGGTAACGATCTTATCTACATAATTAATAGCGTCTCGTGTGAGATGCGAATTATAAATGGATGATTTAAAATTCTTAAATTGTTCAAAAAAGAAATACATAGCAGATAATCTTTCTAATAAGAGAATCCCCTTGTACGTAATCCAAAGGTTAGCGCCTCTGCTCTGTTTTTCATTTACACTCCGAGTATGTATTTCCATGAAAAAATAAATAATCGAATGACTTACAGGTTGTTTATCGAACAAAGAAAATGCCAGGCGTATTATAAATTAAAACCTCAGAACTTTCGTCTGGTTATTTATTTTGAAAACAAAACTAGAAGCCTTACTAAGTAACCGCAATATCTCGTCCCCATAAATTATGCAAGCAAGGCGAAAAACTGTAGAAAAATTCTGCATTTGCGCGCCGTCAAAGCATGTTCAGCTATGCATAAATGTTGGTTCGCCGAACGGTTTATTTATTAAATCTACACCCGAGGACGCCGCAAAGTGCAGCCGAGACAGATTTTCTTTGACGACTTCAAACGGCTTTCGCTATAAAGAATTTTGTCGAGCTAACATAAAGTTTTATGTGGACAGTACATTTTTACATGTCGTCGGTGATACAAATTTAATTCAGCGTCTATTGGCGATACAATGTGTCAATGTCACCGTTACTTTGCAAATGAAACAAAAAAATGCGATTAAACTGTTTTTTTTTAATTAAAACGTAATTTAATTGTTCACAGTCACCAAACAGATTAAAATACTCAATTACAAACTAACACTTCAATTAGTTGATTGATCTTCGATTCACCAGCATTCACCAGCACAGCACACGTCGGTTCGAATAAATAAATAAACAAATCGCGCTCCTGTTCTGCTTTTATAGAGGTTCTCTTAAGCGGGAATTTTTTATTCGAAATACGGGTATTTTAGATTAGAGAGGGTAAAAATCTTATTTTCCTCTTATTTCAATCGATTGTTTCTGTTAATATTCTTTTTGGAGTCATCGAGCTATTTTTAAAAAGCAATTAACTGAAAATGTCTGTAGTTATTTGTATGAAACGCCCCTGTTAACTAACGCATATCGTAGTTCAGCAAATCAACGTTCTGTTTTTAATTATCTTTCAACCGGAAGTAGGTGCAATAGAGGCCAACTGTGAAATTTCAATTTCAATTTGTGTTGCCCGTTTTTTTCTTTTGTTGTGATGTTGGGCGCCAATAATTGCTATGTTATTTCGTTTGGAAGCCAGAAACTGTCGTTGTTATCTTAGTTGGGAGCCAAAAATATTTGTGTATTGTTTATAATTTTGAAAATTATTGAAAATTATACATAATAGAATTTTTGACACCTTATGTTTACACGACTAAAATGCCGCTCCCTTTCTTGTTTGTTACAATCTGATACTCGTTCTTTTAAGTAGGTAAAGTCACGTGTTTGCACAGCAGCAACTTCCAATTTTTGTTTCGTTTGTTTTTATTTAAAGGTGAGAGTATTCTTTAATTTTAAAATAACTGGCCAGAATTTGAAGCATAGAAATACAGAGAAAGCTCTCATAAGCGGACACCGATTCCAACTTTTTTGTCCGTTTATGGGAGCTGTCCGCTTATAAGAGAGCTTTAAGCGAGATAAATTTAATTTTGGTTCCAGAAAAATTGTTCGGTCAAGAGAGATGTCCGTTTATGAGACCTGTCTGTAAGGAGAGCTTTCACTGTACATCATACTATATAATGTGAATATTTTATTTTATTTTGTGTTAATTTTGTTAAACTCGATATACTCTGTTAGTTTTGATTTATTCAATGTTTGACGAATCCTGTGCTAAATATATTTATTATTATTATTATAAAAGTAAAATCTGTTTAAGAATTAGTTACTTGAACAAAATTCAAAATATGTACTAAATTAATGAAACCTTGCATTTTTTTGGGAAACTATTTAACACATTCTGTCGATGTTCAAACTTTCAGTTTTCAGAAAACTTTTTTTTTATTCAAGTTGATTCCAACTGCCATTTAAATTGTATATCTTCTTTATTTCTTAACTATTTCTGCAGCTTGAGTTTTCCTATATTAACCCTTAAATTAAAATCATGTTAATGGTATTATTTTTGGTCGAATAACCTATAACTAACCTTTTCGCTAAAGTACGAATTGATGGTTTTTCTTTATTTAACTATTTTATTCCTGTATTCACATATCCACATACTTCTGTGATCTCAGGGTTTTTGGAAATTTCTTTGTTTTTTCTACGTTTATTGAAGCTATTTTATTGCTGTGTGTGCCACACACGTTGGGTGACAATTTATATCTCTGTTCTCAGGGTTTATTTATTTCTTTAATATTTTTATTTTCGTTTTTTGATTTATTTATACTTCTTCCTTGTTTTATTTATCTTTTTGTTTGAAATTTATTTATTGTTGTACGGGGTTCTTTTTTTGATGACTTCGTATTGTGTCACATAAATAATCCATAAATAATCATTTCTTAACCTAATTTCTCGCAAAATCAATTTTGAATGTTTAATTAAGCCAATTTTTCGCAAAACCGCCTATTTTAAAAATGTTACTCACTAGTCCACTACATGTACTCACTAGTCCAACTTACTATTTTTAAATTAAATTTTCCAAATATTCCAATTGTAACCCTAATCTGAATATTGTATTTACATTTTAAGAAATCTAAATAATTTATTTACAACAAATGGTTTACCCGAAATTTACATTTTTTAAAGAAACTCGCGAAAAATACATCTGGTGCAACATAACCTCACTCTTTCATTTATTTAGGTTTCGTTCCAGCAACTCTTGATAGTCCAATCCGACATCCTGGGCCACGGTTGCCTTTACCCTTACTTTCCTGCCATCTTCGAGGTAAATGAGCCATCTCTTCTTCGTGCTTGTGGCTAGAAGCCTGCAGCAGTGCAAGGATGTTTCGGCTTATTAATGGTCTGGTAATTTTCTAACTCGTCACAGCTGTTCTTTGCCAACTTTTGTTTTACCCACAGTTTTTCTTCTTGAGTAACATTTATTTCCATCGCCTCCATGGTTCGCCTTAGCATAATGATGCTAATTTAGTAGGTATATGTTTTGTGCGTTCAAAGACAACCCTTTGTGCTAGTTGTCTCCTTTTCAGGTGAGCGTATTATTGAGAATATTTGTTTTTTTTTTTTTAAATTTAATGTGTTTTTAGGTGTGGTTCATTAATACTGCAATACATACTCGTTAGTTTGCAAGTATTCACTGCACGGGTATACAAAAGAGGAGAGCAAAATTTATAAAAAAATCGGGGAATTTCCGATTTGTTTACGTATTTCACGCTATATGGGTTTGTTTATTAGAGCTATGCGTCCGCTTATGAGAGACTAAAACAAGAAATATGTAAAAATATGGTGTCCGCGTCCGTTTATCGTAAAATATTACGTATGGAAAATTATAAGAAAAAATTTGGTTCCAGAAGATCTCATCGCTTATGAGAGATGTCCGCTTATTGGAGCTGTACGTAAGGGGAGCTTCCAGTGTACTTGTTTTACCAAGTGATTTTAATTTTTTTTATCAACTCTTGCCATCGAATTTGGACGACATGTCTTAGCTTTACTGCAAAACAACGTCAAGGAGTGCAATGACGTAATTTTCACTTAAGCTAAAACATGCCGTCCAGATTTCATGGCAAGAGTTGCTAAAAAATTTAAAAAATCACTCTGTATAATTTTCAAGCCATATTTATTAAATTGCTGCATAAAATCAAATCTTTCTTCACATAACTTCGTAATATCCTCAAAATTTACTTGAATTCTCCTGTTTTTCTAAAGAAATTACTAAAATTAATTAAATTTTATCTCAACTGACTAAAAAATCTCTTCTGTGTTTTTGATAACTCTTAAGGCCAGTTTCATAATGGAATTTAAAGGAGACTTAAAATTTAAAGTCACTTTCAGATGTCAAAACAAATATGAAAACACAAATGTGTTTTCAAAACACTTTCAAAACATTTGTTTACATATCAGAATGTCTCCTTTAAGTTTCATTATGAAACTGGCCCTAAATGCTATTTCATTATTTAATTTCCTAAAATGGCCCTGCTTAAGCTGATTTTTCCCATTTTTTATTAATATTCTACTATATATTATAAATTAACTTAATTAATATTTTTAATTCTTGCCTAATTACTTTTAGATTGTTTTATTGTGCAACGATACTTTAAAACCGCACGAAACTTCACTTCCTTCGGATCACGTTCTGGATCCTCTGGTTGATATTTCGTTGTAGCTGCATGACTGGGTTGTGTTACCTTAAGAAGTTTCTTGTCAACCAAAGTTCAAAGCTGAGTATTAAGGAATAGGATTTGTAAAAAAAATAAATTTTATTTGAAAATTTGAAAAAATACCAAGTTGTGGAATAAGTTCTTGGAAAGCTATGGTAAGTTGTGTTATAAAATATCACGTTTTCTTTTGTACTAGGATTTTTCCCAAAGAACTTAGATGATACTAAAGGATGTGCAATTCTTTTCCAAGGTCGTTCAAGGTTTGAAAGAAGAAACATTTAATCAAGATTTTCGAAAATATTGGAAAATCGAGACGTAATTCTTTTCGATTTATATTCGATTCACATTTATTTGAAATAAATAAAATGAGGTAACATGTAAATGGTACGCGATAGGAGATTTTGGAGATAAAATTTGGGCGAATTTATACTTTTAGCAAAACAAAATTTACTCGACTGTTATTACACGAAGAATACTATGACGAACGGTTAGAAATAAGACCGGATAAAAAAATTCTAAAATCTCATGAAATAAACTCGTTACAGTTTCCCCTGTGTTTCTTGTCGTCCAAAAACATACCTACTCCTCATTCTAAAATGGTTTTTATGCATTAGAAAGTTGAACCAGCACGTGATAAAGTCACGTTCTAATAGAGATCTAAATTTTTATTGGTCTCGAGCCGGAAGTAGTCGATAAGTATGCACGTGGTAAACTCGGGACGGTTCACAAATAGAACCTTTTTAATTAAAACTGTTACCTTGCAAGATGCAAAATAATTAGACGCGAATACTTTCACTCCTTTCTATCGCGCGGACCGTTAAATACCAGGAATAACACTGGTCGGCGATGGTCTCTGCAATAACAGTAGTGGTTTGCAGCTTTCAAATGTGGCGAAGCTGAATTATTTATATATTTGCGAAAGGACGCGAGCGCAATTACGTCGTACTTTGTACATATAAAAAAAAGCGTTTCCGCAGTCGAATTCATCACTTTTACTTGGTTTATCCGCAGAGACGACAAATAACTTGATTTGACGTTTACTTACTGTCGAGTGCGTTGTTTGAACAGGTTCAATATATTTTCTGTTGACTGTTAGCTTGAAAAGATAAGCCCTTTATTTGTCAGAGTTTTCAGGAAATACCGAGGGGGAAATCATAGAGTAAGGGACAAGGCGACGCGACGTTACAAATTTAGTTTCCTTATTTACGGGAGCTTAACGTTGTTATAGGGATGTGACGTCTTTCTGTGAACCATAAATGTTGGTTTTAAAACGATTTCCTTGCATTAAACTATGCAAACCATAAGAAATGAATTTTCTTTCATTTACGATAAGCTTCAATATTGCAATCCAAATGTTAATAAAATTTAACTTATTTCAAAATACTTTAACTTATATAGAGTGAAAAGTCTTGAGAATAATAAATAGAATAGAATTTGTAGTGCAAAGAAATAGAATACGCAATCACTAACAGAAAGCACTCACATTCTGTGGATCACCCTGTATACAAACGGATAACACCAGCACAATCAAATGAAGCGACGAAAATAATAATAAATAATAATAATAAATATTTTCTTTTACGAATGACGCAATTAATACTTTTCTATTTTGATTCTACCTTTATAAACAAAACCAAGAAATGTTTTTGTCATTCTTTTTAGTTTCGAAATGATATTTTTACATACTACTGAGTATAATTTAAATTGTTTTTAATGACATGCTGTTGTTTCACAAACAAACTGTCACATGACATAACAAATTTTAAATTATGTAATAATTTTGTTTTTTTTAACGATTATGAAAAAGTCTTGGTTGGTTGTAAAAAATGTGCACTTTTTGTACTTATTTCACAAAAAACAGTTTACAGGCATTTAGAATTTAAATATTTGAAATGAAAGTAAAAGGAATTCTTATTTGATTACTTCATTAGATATCTCGACGGTAAAAATGTTAAATTAGACTTACATAACGTGGAATTTGAAAAGAAATAACATCAGAGCAAAAAATAATTAACATCTTTCTGCATTCTCAATGAATGCGACAAAGTTATGTAAACTTAGAATAAGTAATGCGGCGTTGCAGTTATGAAATTAATATATTGTTTACATATTTACCTTCTTAATAAACTTTTGCGAAAGTAAATTCCTATAAGAATTCATAATTGAATATATTGTCGAACAAATTGTTTGTTTAAAAGATAACATAAAATCGCCGTTTTGCTTAGTTTTATTGTTGCACATAAATGTACCCAGTATTTAAATTAAATTGTCAAAATCGAATTAAAATTGAGTAAAGAAAAAATAAAATAAAAGGTGCATACAATTAGAAAGTATGAAACCAAATTTAAATATCAATTAAAAAGAAACTCTCTTAATTACTGAGCAGTAAAGAATAACTTAATTCTAAATCGTGCAAGATGTTCAATGTGGTTTAAAATACCTAAAAAAAGAATTTTCCGTCCTGCTAACTTATGATATGACATAGTCCTTGGAAAACTCCATTGCAAGACCCACGAAAATATCATCGATTAAAAGTGTAAAAAGGTGACGACCTTCGTGCTTTTCTTCTATAATACTCTAATGAAATTCCGAACAACTTGCTCATTATCAAACTATTTGCAAGGTAAAAGCAATTACGTCGATTGTAACTCGTTTCGGAAGCAGTTTAATTAGCTCACAATTTAAATTTGGAATTATAATCATTGCAAGCGTAATTAAATCAAATTATTTGTCCGAAGTTAAAATCTAAAGGAAATAAGCAAAATTATAAGGCGGAAATCGTATTTGTACTTTTTATTCTGCGTTTAGATAACTTTCCCTGTCCTTAAAAAACTTTTAAAAAGAAGGCAACGATATTATTTATATTTTTCAGAAAACTACGTCGTGTTTTTAATTTGAATGAAACAGTAAAGTGAAGTAACTCATCTTACAGGAAATCCGGCATTTAAAAAATTCAATTACCATTTATCCTTTGCTAGAAAAATATTTACTCGTGCAAAGCTCAGGAGGTAAGTTTTAATTACTACTCTCGAGCACTGAAAACGACTGCCCTCAAAACACATTCTCAGAAAGCGGATCAATTATGTAAAAGCGCAAATTGTTTCAAAACCAAGAAGTCAATCAAAATTGGCCTAACTTAGCGATAATTTAATACTTACACAATAATCAGTAGGTGAACAAATCCATAACGAACAATTTACTAAAAAAAAAAAAACTGGCAGTCACAGTTAGACGCAGCCGAGACCAACAACAATCGATTGCATTAACTTAACTTCGTCGTCGAAGTACGAACATGAGAAACTGGTATTAAATTGTATCGAAAACAAGTTTTAGGCAATTTCGCATTCTCCCGTTACAGCAGTGAATGGTCGGTGTTAAAAATGTAGGTCGTTCTCGTTTTGGGGAGGTCCCCACTTGGTTCTGCGAAGGGGGACCCGTCCCACCACTTAGCCAGCGATCAGGTTCATTGCCGTTCGTGTTTTCGTCTAAATCGAATCGAGAAAAAATTCGCAATTAGGAAAGCCAGCTAGCTACCTTTTCAAACCTAATTTCCGCCGGAGTTCGCTTACGCAATCCCACATCAACAATCGGCTTGCGCAAAAACAAAATGTTTATTCGGTTATTTGCATTTGTACTCTTCGATTCACTGATTGCACAACGCTAGTTCCAATAATAAAAGACCAGTAAGAAAACGTGAATTTTCTATATTTACAAACGAGTTAGAAAGTGTCTCGAAAGGAAGTGAAATGAAATAGTATTTTCAAAGATCAGATAACAAAGTCAAAATAATGTACAGAATAAATTTAGAAAGTTAGAAAGGAATACTAAAAAAAAAATGAACTAAATGAATTATAATTGAACAACAAACAGTTTATATTTTAGTAAATAAATGTTTATAAACGAGAAATGCAAATATTACAATTTATGTATAAGAAAAAGAATGAAAGAAGAATTAGATTTTTTTTTGTATATACATACATAGTTCTTTGAATTTAGATTGATTTGATATTTGTCATTAGCCACTTCTTTAAAATCTATTCTGATTTCTTAGTTACATCTTAAGTAATCCTGCGTTCTCGTAAAGAACTTTCTTTTAATTGACATGCGTCATGCTGTTGAATTCACCGACGTCCGTTTCGGTAGACGCAAAAGGTCAATGCCTGAGCAGGACCTAAATTACAAATTCTGTGCATGCGTTTTACGATAATTTTGCTTTTTTTTTAAAGCGAACGATGCGGGTTCAGTCGATATTGCTTGTCTTATGGGATGTCCAATCAGCGCGTGCTGATTAAATTCTAATAACAAGAACTTCGTTAATTAAGCCTCACTGGTGGCACGGAATTTCCAGTTAAAGTTCGTGGCTTTACTGCTGAATTTTAGAATCGTGAGTTATTAGTTATTAAGTAAATTTCAAGACGATCATTACGAGTTCAATTTATTTTGATAGACTTAATTAGTTGTTGTATTCTCTGTTTACATAAATTATTTATTGATGCACGCAGTGTTTTCCAGAAATTTATTTTCTTGTAAATAATATACAACGACGAGCAAGGAAAATGGGTCATGTCTTAAAGCTTAAATGTACAGTCGCATTCATAATTCATGACGCTTACAGAAAGCTTACAGAACATCCTTCAAAAACTATGAACATCGAAGTGAACACGGGATGTAGTAAATTATTGTTGGCTTCATAGCGACTGTAAAGGCTACGTCATGATTATGACTATACAAAGCTAGCTATATACTTTTCGATTTCAGAACACGGCTATAACTAAATGTTAATATTAAACCAACTTATGTCCAGTTGTATGTATGAACATTTTTAAATATAGTAAAGTTGTATGAAGTTTAATTATTATGACATATCATTTAAAGCTGATGCTATCTAAAAAAAAAAACACTGTCCCGTTTTCTATGCTCGTCACTGTAATTTTCATGTAAAACATACGATTTGGAAACCGACTTCTGACACGTAGTTTAATTCGAAATATTCTTAAACTGTTTAACTATCTTTTTATTCGACACATAAAGACGTTAAAATATATAATAGAAAACAAAGAAATTCGTTATTTGAATTAATTACTTTATGATTAAGGCAACGCCATATATTCAGACATGCTCGTGGTATTGTTCGAAGAAACCAAAGTATCTTCATTGCATAGCACATTTCGGACTGTTGCGGTACTTATACTTGAGGGGAAAGGGGAATGAAAGTACTTCTATGACGGCACGATTGATTTGTTAGTTGTCTCTCTTGTATTCTAGTACCTCTGAGACTTCACGATTGATTTCTTGGTTGTCTACCTTGTTTTTAAGTTCACACATGTCAAGCTACTTTCAAAGTAGCTAAGCTATTAGTGGTTGTCTGAAAAGGGCCAATGTCAGAAACAAATCAGCATTAATAGCCACTTTCGTTTCAACGTGTGGAGTAGGTTTGAGCAGCACTGAGTGGAATAGATCTGATCCTTATGCAAAACGTACCACCATGAGATCAAATGGGATTAGATCAATTCATGATCACTTCAAGTTCAGATCAGTTATATAACGAAAACGCCTATTATTTTTTGACGCAATATACTAATTCTTTCTATAGAATGCTTTTACTGATTTTACTTATTTTTGTTTTGGGGCAAATGTGTCTACACCACGAATTGATGCTTTATCTAACTCACTTGAGTTAACAAACAAAGATTCGGCAATAATTCTTAGAAAGCGGCGTAATTTAAATGCCCGATGGATAATTCAAATGACGTGGGACCTACAAAATGAACTTCCTGTTTTTACATGTTAAACGCACAAACAAAGGGCGCAGTTTCTTATGAGGGGCAACATTTGAAATTTAGATTTCCAATTTTTACCGCGAATGCTTCATTCACGATTTAAGATTTCAGTTTCATCGAAAAGAATGATATAATAAAATTAATGCAATCAATTACTTACGGATTTCATACTTTATCGTTCAAGTTACAATATTGAATTTTTTTTGGTAACGAATGGCCCATACATCAAAGAGTTTCACTGTGAAGAATTAAACAAAATATGTAAGAAAAGGAATATTGAACTGATGATTGTTTAGTCTAATTCTTTTTAACAACAGACCAAGTTCTTATTGGAATATTTTTACAACAGCTTTATTGTTAGCCAGGTGATACAAAATTCTAGCTTGTTATTTATCCTATATCTGGTGTTTCGTTAATATAACAAACACACGAGCCGATAAAAAAAATTAGTGATTATTTGAAGTACTCTCAGAAATAAACCGTATTTAATGAGAACTTAACTAATTTTATACCTTTAAAACAACTAATAGATTATTTTTTGACCGAAATCCATTATAGTACAAAAACATTTAAACAGTCACGATTCACAAATGAGTTAGATACAGGGTGATTTTTGAATAGACCGACAAAAAATGGTGAAAGAATAGACCATCACAGAACATTCATTATTTCAACTATACTTCATCATTATTTAAATTCACAGTAGTTTTTTCGGCAAGTTTTCCTAAAAGTGAAACGTCAACGACAACTTTTAAGAAAAACAATTGCAGAATTTCATGAACATTTAACTTCTTGCAAAGATTTTCTTCAGCTTATACCTAACAAGTATACTAACAAACAGAACTTTAAATTCTCTTGCAACCATAACTAATTTTACACTTTCGTTGTAGAAAGCAAGTTTATAGTATAGGTCGTACTTCTGAAAAGGTCTTAGGTAATCAAATACAGCGCACTAATTAAAGCGGAACGAAAAAACGACATTAAAACATTGATCGATTACTTACAAATAGAGAGAAAGAATTTCTATACAACTTTTTTTTTCGTATAATTCAAACTCCACTTGTATGTAAGTACGTGCTCTAAAAAAACTCGAGACTTTCACCCGTGTGCAACGGCGGCGTTCGGAGCAGTATTTACTGCGCGCACAATCTCATTTTTCCAAGTTTCGAAAGTTGAACGCGACCGCAAATACGTAAACAAACAAATAAAAATGCGACCGCCGCCATTTAATCAATTTATTATTATCTAACCTTTCGGGGCGGCGAAACCTGCGACGTTCCGCGTCGCGGCCCGGAACCGTTTAACATTTTTTGAACACCGTGGGACGTGACGTGATACGGTGAGCCTGAGAATATTTACGCGTTCTGATTAGTACGAAACAAGTGGAGAAGATAAAGTTAAAAATACTCATGGAAAGATAACACTTAAAGTATCTAAACACGGTAAACAAAAAATTTTGGGTGATAAGATAGTAACTTAACTTTTTTTGTGAATTGGGAAAGTCAAATCTGAAAATATTCTATTCTGTTTATAAGAAAGGAAGACAGAAATCCTTTAATAAATTGGTGAGTCCTTGTTTCGACTCGATTAGAGTTTTGCTCACGTTTATCTCAAATATTTATTTAAACTTCAGTTCACGTGATCCCAGTTCGTCTCTTGATCCTTATTTCTCTGTATAAACTCCGTTTAAACTCTAGCCTTAGTTGAGACCAATGACAAAAAGTGTCCTTTATTTCCTATTCTGTTTAATATTTCGTTTGATTTGTTTCGATCGATTTGGGCCTTTGCCTACCATCGTCCAGTTCCTTGAGAATGGCGAAAACTAAAGGTGGTTGAGACTGATCAAACTAAATAGTTTGCGGAACAGAAACTTAAACGTCAAACTACGGATAAGATAGTGCTTTTGAAAAAAAATATAGACTTGGAATAAAGTGGAAAACGTAAAATAATGGAATGAATTTTTTTTTGTGTAGATTAGTAGTTAGTTTAAGTGGCATGGTGTTTTGCGTTTGTCATAATTTTGGAAGATTATGATGACTATTTCCCTCTTTCAGCTCTGCAATCATGTTTGGTTTATTCCTGTTTATCTAGTCTTTAGATAACCCCAAAGAAAAAAGTCTGTAGGAATTAAACCATACAGACGAGCGGCCAGTTGACATTGCCGTTTCTTGAGATTACTCATTCTGGAAACTGAGTTTGAAGTAAAGGAACTATTTCTCTCCTTGTGCGACTGCTGGCACCGTTTTGTTTCAACCAGAGATCATCCGTGTCCAAAGCTTCCAGTTGATCCCAAAAACACCACAAATACGGAATGATGATGCCTCCAGCCCAAATGCCATATCAAAGAGTTACTTTTTAGGGATGCATTACTTTTTCGAGAATCCCTGCAGGATTTTCTAACTCTCCGACGTGTCAATTTTGCCCATTTACGGAACCATTCAAGTGAAAAAATTGAATTTGAAAAATTAGTCTCTTTCGCGCTTCCATTTTGAAAACACACGATAATTTTAATATGTTTTAAGACTGTGACATTTGTACACGTTTCTAGTTTACAAACGTCACTTGTTTGACATATAAATTGACGCTTCAAAAATATTCGCATTTGTCTTGTGGAAACTCTACCTGAATCACCCTTTATATGTATACATTCTGGAATCATGTTAACAAAGAAACACACCTTTGATAAGAAAATCTGAAGGTTTTTGAAGCGGATATTGGGGATTGGTTTTAGGCTGGAGGCAAATGTAATTACCACAGTCAAAATGTTCTAATAAATTGGAGAGATTTCTTTTGAAGATGTTGCTTTGGAAAAAAATTGCGAATTCCAAAGAAGAAGAATAATAATAACTGTAGAGCGAATAGACTTCGGTTGTAAAATATTAATAGCAGTAGCTTTGAAAAAAAAAAAAAAAATTAAGTAAGAGAAAAAAAGAAGAAGAATCAAAGAGCTGGCAGTCTTCGTTTTTAAAATGTTAGTAATAGTTGTTTTGAAAAAAAAGTGAATTCCAAAGAAAGGTATTCATTTGTAAAATGTTAATAACAGTTGCTGTGAAAAAAAAATGTTGAACTCCAAAGAACGAGGAAAAGTAGAAGAATGATTGAAGAGCTGACAGTCTTGAAACGGTCGCTAAATTTGTTTTCAAAACAAATGCAGTGGTTGCATGTTCTATTTCAATAACGAACATATGTCCGTATTCTGGGTATTTTTTTTTTCTCAAGCGATGTAAAGTAGCCTTATCTTTGGGTTTCGAATTTCTGTACAAAAGTTCTCGCGCTAAAAGCACGGTAACATGTACTTAACGAAAAAGTCAGATCGAATTAGGCTTGAGTTGAAGTGTTTTGTTTCGTCTGCTTCTGTTTTCAGTCTAGCGTCATAATTCTCTGTCAATTCAAGAGGCTCTTGAAACGTAGTTAGCGAGGAAACAAATCGCAGACATCGTGAGACAGACGCATTCCGTATGACAGTTTGGAGCTCATAATTTATACTTGTTTGCAAGAAAAATGCAGTCAAGGGCGTGTGCTAGAATTCAAATCAACGGTTACCATTGGTCGAAGGGATTTCAGAATTTTGCTGCAAGTCCGAGGGGTGGTTTTTAATTGTTTTCGTGGGAATCGGGAACGCGAAGGAACGACAGATAGCATTGAAGCTCTAGCGAGAACGGTCGTGTTCATTCTAATTTGGCTTAATTGTGTTTTTCCTTAGGCGCTTGTAGTCTTTATTCATTTTTGTTAAATCATTTATTTCGTACGGTTTAAACTAGTGACAAGAAAGGCAATTAAACGCCTACGTGTGTAGTAGGCGTCGCGACGCGAGTATTTTTAAATCAAAGTGGACAGTGCGTAGTGGACACGGATTATACGCCTTAGGTATTTGACATTTATTTATTTCCTTCAGCGCACCTTTGGTGGAAATAACTGCGCAGAGATAATAAGAGACAATTTGATTTGCATTAATTAGACTAAAGAGTCAGTACGGTTCATAGTACCATTACATTGAGATAAACTTAATCAACTACTTTTAGTTACGTTACAGCGACTATTAAAACTCACTAGTGACCTTCATCTTAGAAAAATTGATTTGTCAGTGTTTCTTAATTAGTAGACAAATTCTGTAATTTAATCAACCAGCAGCAATTAACTATTTCCCACATCTACCTGGGCTTTCAATACAGTGTACTTTTAGAAATCATTCTACCCTTGGGGATTCTCTCAGGCAAATTGGTAACCAAACAATTTGAACTACATTCCTAGCCAGCTTCGTAACAAAGTTTCTTTCACGCCTATATATGTGGGGGGGGGGGTAAACTGTGGTCTTTGCCGAGAGATTTGTCGGTTAATTAGAAGCGATCGTCTAGAGACTGCAAGCGAAAACCACCCATAGTGGAGTGCAAACACACTAATTCCTTGTGCTATAAATTAATTAGCTAGGTTAGGCGGCGAAAGAGCGACATACAGAGGGTTCTCAAAAAGCAGGCAAGTGGGTAGAGCACCGCTCTCAAAAGCAATTAATTAAACGCTCAGGTGACGGAGTAGAAGAAGTTTTGGCTCACTACACGCACCATATTAATCAGGTTAGCTAGAGATAGGGTTAAGACAACAGCTACTGATTTACTTGCAAATTGATCGCTGAAGGCGGCATTCGTATCACATACTTCTCCAAATATCTGATCAATGCATTAATTAACTCCATTCATTAAGTACACTGTGGTCCCACTGAGGCACTTTGTGCGTTGGTTTATTAAACAGAACAAGGGTTTGAGTACGATCAGAGTGACGAACACTGTACCAAAACTCGAACTTAGTTGAAACTCAATTAATTATTAATCTAAGTGAGCAGCAGAGCTCTCCAACAAACATCTGTGTAGTCATTAAACCACCAACGGTGTGATTCGAAAGAAAATAGATCGCGCCGATATTCGAAAGTGAAATCTGTTAAACGAGTTATACTGTACTTTCTGAGAATCGTAAATTTTGTTTATTTGTATTTACTTCAAACGCAAGCGTTTTTCACTCACGATCTTCGATCCCACAGAGGCGAATATCAGGAGTTTTTCCCATTTTTTTTCTTTTTTTTTCAATAAATAATTAATTATTAATTAATTGTTGCGTTTTATTTAAAGTGTCAAATTCCTTGTTATAAAGAGTTATACGCTGCTCCACCAAAAGAACCAGGTTATCACGACGTAGTTTCCTGTGCACGACGATCACGTAAACCTTAATTAAAGGTGTTATCCCTTAAAGCGGATTCTCCGGAGGTCGTTCAACTGTAAACAGAAAATCTAGGGCAAGTAGAAATAACCCTTAGTCGGCCGCAGTAGAGAATAGCAGGTAACAAGCAGACTTGTAATATGGATAAGATTAACAGCCAGCTGTGCGACCTCTCGGAAGCCCGAGACAGTTATTTAAATCTGCCATAAATCTTAAGTGGGGTTTGTTTGTACATATTTATTATTTGTTTACTTGCCAGTAATAGTCAATAACCAAGTCTAATTGGGGTGGGCGCGTCACAGTCTCTATTTGAAAAGTGTTAATAGGTAACAATTGTTTTGAAAAAATTGAATTCCAAAGAAAGAGAAGAAGAAGCGGAATTAAAGAGATGCCAGCCTTCGTTTGTAAAATGTTAATAAGAGTTGCTTTGAGAAAATTTTGTCAATTCCCGAAGAAGAAGAATTAGAGTTGACAGCCATCGCTTGTAAATTAGCAACAGCTAATTTGAAAAAAAAAAAAAACTGAATTCCAAAGAGAGAAAAGTAGAAAATTAATAATAATTAGAGAGAGTACAGTTTTCGTTTGTAAAATATTAATAACAGTTGCTTTGAAAAAAAAATGTTGAACTCCAAAAAACAAGAAAAAGATGAAGAATAATTAAAGAGCTGACAGTTTCCATTTGCAAAATGTTAATAACAGGTGATTTGAAAAAAATTGTGAATTCCAAAGCATTAGAAGAAGAATAATTTGAGAACGTAGGTACAGCTTTTAGTTTGTAAAATATTAGTAACAGTTGTCTTGAAAAAAACTGTGAATTCCAAACTAAGAGAAGAAGAATAATTCGAGAGTGCACAGCCTTCGTACCGCGTTATTTTGCCAATGTTTAGTTTTTCGTTGTAGAGAAGAACTTCTTCAGTCTTCTTCATGGTGTCGTTGCTGATCTCGCTGTTGTCACTTCGTGGAGTCAGAAGAATAACACGCGGTTCCACCGAAAGCCACGAAGAAGAACTTCGTAAAGGACACCTTTTATTTATAGAACAAAAATAGAAAGACAGATACAGATTTTGAATATATGTAGATAGAACTGAATTTTGGGTGAATGTTGAAGTAATTTCTTTGTGACTCCAAATTGGTTGGGTAAGTAATTGATTTGAAAAAAGTTATTGATTTTCGTTCCAATAAATGAAATAATTTTATTGTTAACTGTCTTTTCTTCACCAAATATTTCATTTATATTTACTGCAGAGAATTTTCTCTTCTCTGTCGTAAATGAATTGCCTCTTGGTATGTAAGCATAAAAGAACTTTTTCTAGGAATTTTGTAATAACTTATTATGTCAAACATGACGTAAACTGTGCACCAAAAAACCTAATAGAAATGCCAGTCGCGGCCTTCACGACGTTTAACTGTTCCTGGTCCGCGACCGGGCGTGCTTGGCTTCGGCAAGTTCGGATAGTTTTCGGCAACTTTTCCCATTTCAAGTATTATAATAAATTCCGAACGCGGCCGCAGCGTACCAAAATGTAAGCGAACGTCTAACGAAATTGAGCATCCTCGGAGCATGCAGATAAGGATCTGATTAGGATTGCAGGTGCATATGCGATCCTATCTGGTACTGCAAATGATTCTAATCAAATTATTGCAAGCGAGCGGTAAAAATGCAAATTCTTTTTTTTTTTCTAAAAGGGAAATTAATTATTTCTAGCAGTAAATTGTATTATGTAAACGCGCTTGTTTTTCTATTTATTGCCTTCGGCGGGGATTGCAACTGACGAGACTTTCATTAGTAACTATTACTAAAACGTCTTGTAGAAAAGTTAGTGAGTTAGATTAGGTGAAATTGGCAGTAAAAAACAAACGATTTAACAGAAACTGATAAGAATATAATTAATTAAACAATATAATACATACTAATATAGTAATATAATTAGAATACCATATTCTGTTTCAGATATGTAAATAAATTGCAATCAAATTCAATTCAGTTTTCAATAAATATTCTTCTACAAAAAAATGTACTTACCTACTTTCAAAAAAAAAAACCGTAACTATTTTAAATGTTAAAAAATAGTCATTGATTAGAAACTGAATGGAATATTAAAAAGCGATTAAAAAGTGTTATTTGTGCTGCGTGCGCACGAACAATTCGTAAGATAACTTTTACAATGTGAAAGGCAATTAAAATTGAAATTTATTATTCCGCGCTCGTAATCGGGTTGACGTTTTTTTCAATAGTTGGTAAAACGTAAATTTCGTTCATTGTGTAATTTGATTTCCTTTCGTGAATTAAAAATTTTTGCTGCCTTGAAGTCTTTCTACTGCTTATCGTTGTTAAAAAATTAGAACCCGAAAATGTTCGCGATACGCCCTTTTAACCACATGTACAGTCGCAATCATAATTCATGAGGCTACAGAACATCGTACCCATCTCCTTCAAAACTACGAAAGGCGAGCGCATCCAAATAATACTACTTAAAAGTGAATTCGGGTTGTCGTAAATTATTTCTTGCTTAGAAACCACAAATAAAATGTGTAAAGGTTATTGTGTCATGAATTCTGATTCTGACTGTACGTTTGAAGCTGAGTATTTTTAAGGGTTTTCAAGGGTTCTGATATGTCTGAAACGATGCCAATTGATTTCAAACGAGACAGCTGAAGCTAATTTCATTAACTCTGATCTGTTGAAAATCAGGAGTTATTTATTTTGCAGAAGCTGAAACCGATCGTCTTTGTCTCTGAACTCGGAAAATCTAAACGCAATTATTTTAATGATGGGGTCAAGTGAGGCAATCAATTCTGGTCGACGTATAATTTTGTAATTCGCACAGATTCCGGAATAATATCCAATGAAGTTTTACAAAAAAGAAAAATTGTTATTGCTTCTTTGCTTCGTACTAGTAAGAAAAGCAATCCTCTCTCGATGCTTCCTCTGACTGATTCACTTCGACACTTATTGTACAAATAACTATTCGCAGGTTTCGACAATTCTCTTTGTCTTACATGTTTTAAAGCATGTAGCTCTAGGTATGTGTAATTTAGCAAGACGAAATTGCTGGTTATAAGACGATCGTAAAACTGCGTGAATTATGTCCTGGGAAAATGTAGACAAAAGGAAGTTACACTGAGTGGCTCTACAAGAGCGCTAGCGAGGAATTATTTTTATGGCAATTCAACTGTAAGCTTTTTTTTAACCTAATGGAAGTAACATTGTAGCGACTTTTTTTATATACATTTTATATAAAGTAAATGAGGAAAATTATGTCTTCATATAAATTATCGTACTGTTTCTTTCTTTTCCTAATTTATATGGGTTACTGAAAAAATGTCTACAAAATAAGTCTGCTACAATTTATGACGTTCTTTAGGAATCACAAGTGTGTTTTGTTTTCGTTATTTCATTTTCTTATTTTATTTCACTATTATAAATCATTTTTTAAATAGCATAGTGGAAAGTTTCTATACAGGGTGTCTCATGACATAACACCCATAGCTTAAGAGCGTGTTGCTGAGGTCATTTTAAGTCAAAAATTTCTCACGAACATATGTCGAAAACTCATTTGTAATGGATATACAAGCATTTCTAATTTAAAAGTTTGTAAGTCGATATACATACACTAATAATAGTATTTATATGTATGTTTAGATTGAAAGCGGCGAAGGGGTCTTGACTACTTCCTTTGGGGATATCTGATGTGCTGATCACAATACCCTTGGAAGAGTTACTTGTTCAGTAATCAGGAAAGTTTAAATGTATACACAAAACTTAGTTGGACTTTGAGCGTAATACCAATACCAAATTAACTACAGTCGAACCTTCATAACTCGAATCTCAAGGGACCGGTAAATTACTTCGAGTTGTAGAAATTTCGAGTTAAAGAAAGAGATTTCAGTTGTACATACTGTGCAGGGACATCAGTAAATTTCGACTTGTGGAGGTTCGAGTTATAGAGGTGCTATTTTAATTAAATTTAAAAAAATAACTCGCTTTTTTTTTCTGACGTTTTACTTAAAATTGCCGTAGGTTCATTGCGACTAAGTTTACAGTATTTGTACTAGAACTTATGTCGTGGGATACCTGTATAAGCAAAACAACAAATATTAAGAATTCAAGAAAATCTGTTTTATGAAAATTTCACAAGTCGTGAAAACGATTAAAATGGAAATATTGTCACTTTGTTGCAATTTATTTGAATTTAAATAAAACAGAATTAATGTTTGACGATTAAGTACATATAAGTCAAAATCAATGCGAATTTTGAATATATGTAAATTTCACATTTCAGTTATTATTTCTCTGCTAATGTGTAGTTATTTATTCATATTTGAAATAAAAAATAAGGGCGACCATTAAAAATCCACAGGCCATTAATATAATGGATTATAAAATGGCCGTGAATTTAGTTTTTATATGTTTATTTAGTTAAAACTAGTTGTATGTTAAAAACAATTTTGTTTCAACATTTTTGCCTTTCGTAAGAGGATCTATGTATTATTTATACATATAAAAATGCGCGTACAAAAATAATAAATGTATTAACAGATCTGTATTAAATACACAGTGACATCGTGATATTGATAAAAATCTAAGTAAATTTATACAGAAAAAGAAATGAAGTTAAAGAACGCCATCTTGTTAAGCAAATAATCATCTTGACTTGATTGTGTTCGGACAAAACCCATGCTTATTTTAGTGATGTTCAAAATTAAAAATAAATCGATTTTAAATACAGATTCTTCCCTTGGCTGTGAACATCAGGGACACAGAAATTTTATTAGATGTGTTAAACTTTGTTTATCAAACAAAAATTAATAATTGCGTTTCAATTATACAGTGAGTGCGTTCGCAATCTTTACCTCCGAGAGCGCCTTGGTCGTGTAATCGCGTCTTTCTCATTTAGAATTTTTTACATATTTTGCGTTTCGCTCATCCGTTATAAATCGTCTTGCGTTTACATTATTTCCATGACAACGGGCGCCCTACTTAAAAGTGGGATGTGAAAACTTCTAGTATCCTATCTCATCTCAATGGGTTTTGTTTGACATGTAATATAATATTTACGTAACAATTTCGTCTTGGATGTGTTCTTTCGTAATTGAGTACCTACTTAATTATCTATTTGCGTTCAGTTAGTTCATTGTCAAGGCGAAACGTCAAGGTTTTACTAGCAACGGATAAACACAAAACTTTTTACGGCCAGTCCTCTCTCAATGTAGCCGCCATTAAATTAGCCAGCAGTTACGTAAATAGCGCACGCCGCAAGGTTGCGTGCACGAAGGTCCTCCATCGAATATTTCTATTGTAAACATTTGTTTGCCGAGTGTGGCACGTTTATTTGGTTTTAATTTGTGGAAGCGCACGCCACTTACAGACCGATGCAACGTCAAACTAAAATGATAGTCACGAGCGTAGTAATGATAATTGCTTTTCGCTCTTTGTGCGCCGGGAAAATTCAAAATTAGTTCTGCAGGTGCTCAGAAGAAGCTTGCGTCATTTTAAATTAAGAATTGCACCGGCAACTTGCGAAGAAAAATCACGTCACTTACGTCGTTTTCTAATTTCATGATGGTCGCGAGACGAGGCGAATGAGATAATATTTTGAAGGGAGATCACTCTGAATTAAAAAAAAAAAAATTGCCAACGGGATCTCTGAGCTTGAACTTGACATAAAGCTAATATTAAAAGGGAAACTCACCAACCCCCTTGAGTTCCTATATTTTACGTTTTCGTACACGCCTTCGTCGCCAACGATGTTTCCTTACGGTGATGAAATCATCACTTTTATCTGAAACAAAAATTTAACATGAGTATATAAGAAGTCAAATCCGTTTTAGACTACCCTATTTCTTGTATGTACAAGATTTGGTTCAATTTTTACAATAAATATTTAGGATAAAAAATGTTTGGGCAGTATATAGATCCGTTATATCCTCATGGTTCTAATTACTTCAATTGAAGAATTATTTGTTTTTAGCAAAGTAAATTCTAATCCGATTCGATCCCGTTACATAGAATTACTTGTTTTTACCAAAGTCATTTTTTTAACTTCATGAAACTTTTTAATCAAGCAACAATACTTGAGAAAAGTTGCTACATTGTGATCAACTTCCAAGAGATAGCGCAATTGTTTCTGTTAGAAATCTTTTGGGGGAAAAACAAGAACAAATTTTTAGAATTATTTGTTATTACCAAAGTCACTTTTCCTATTTTCATGTAAGTCTTTAGATCAAGCAGAAATACTGGAGAAAAGTTGTTATTACTTTGATCATTAACTACGAAATGGTGCAATTATTTCTGTATGACGTATCGTAAGAAACCTTTTGGAGCAACCGAGAGAATAAGTTATTTTGAGTAACATAAATTCTTTTTCCAATTCCTTGAAACTTTATTTTTACATCAAGAAGGAATACATGCGGCCAATAAGTTACATCCCTGTCCAATAGATGACGCGCTTTCTGAACTTTGTTCTATTTTAGAATTATTTAGTTTTATCAAAGTACTTTCGCTTTGTAAGTCTCGATGAAACTTTTATCTTTAGATCAACTGGAAATATTGAAAAGAATGTAATCGTCTAAGAAGATGGTGCAACTATTTCTGTGCCGAACACGTTCTATTTTTCCAGATAGTTTTTGATTCAATTTAACTTTTAATTGCATAAATTAAATTGCTTAAACTATTGTATGTACAAGAAATAGGCTAGTGTAAAACGGCCTTTAAATAAACTTTGTGCTTATTTGTTCTAATATTTACAATTAGTTTCACTAAAAATATACACTCACAGTCATTCTATGGCAATATTATAAACGGATGTTTCAGACAGAATATCTTTCCGGCCTGACAGAAAGTTTGGGACATCCTGTACAGAATAGAAAACTTCAATGAGATATAAGAAAGCATAAAAATAAGTAATTAATATAAAGAAAATTCTTAATTTCAAGTTTAAAACAATTTAATAGGATTAAGATAAAAAGAAAATAAATATTTTTTAAAAATTCTTTTGTATACTCTCTCTAGTTAGAGCAAGCACATAATAGATAGAATACGTTTTGAATGTGATGCATTTTCCAGGGAACGAATCGAATTCTATTTTAAAATTTTCTGGTTGAAAGTTTGCGGAGGCGTCTTTGTGAACATAAATTTGCATACCTAATGAGATTTCACTCCAAAGTTTTCAAGTTCGTTTTTGCGTGCGCATTTTTTGCACTAAACGGAATCCTTTCAATTTAATTAAGCGCACAATATTCACAGGGGAAAACGAAAAGTCTAAACGTCCTTTATTGGTAAGATTATGCCTCCTCTGCCGAAAAGCGTCCGCTTTCCCGAGAATCACTCCGGAATAATGAATCGCAAGTAACTTTCCTCGTTAAATATTTAAGGTCTCGAAACTGGGGTGTTTTATTTTTATCGGAATTCTATTTATACCTCCGGAATTCACAAAGTGACGACACAGTTAAGTTCTAGTTACAGTTTTCTAAACAATCCTCTGCTATTATTTTTATTATATCGTCACATTTCATTACCAGTTTAAACTATTGCAGTCTTCTTCTTTGATTCGATTTCGTTAATTTCGATTCATGTATAATTTAGGACCTCCAATGGCGAGGACGGTCATTAAAACTTTAACATCCAAAAAATCTAAGCCCAGATTATTTTTCTGCCGAATCACGCAAAATAATTGAGTGTATAGTAACTTGTTTGCTAAAATGTTGTATGTACACCTATTTATAGATATAGTCACTAGCAGCAACAATGAATATAAATTTGTTTATATTCCGTTCCTGGAAATCATTAAGCAATTCATTATTTTGTTTTTCTTGATCGGTTATGAAAGTATTTCGCGTTCTAGTTAATAAACGTAACTGGAATGAGTTCTATTTAGTTAGTTTACAAACATGTCCTTTCGTTATTAATTTAATTGAGTAGTAAAACATTTGTGGAAAAGAATTTTGTCAAAAGTATTTGAGAAGGCTTCAAGCCTTCTACAATTTTTACTAATTGTATGTAATTCTTTAAACCTCTAATATCTAACTTCTCATTAAGAAAAACAGACTAATATACAGGATTTAAATTTCTTGACAATCATATATCAATGTATATGACTTGTAATACAATGAAAAAACTGTCAAGTTTATGTTGGAGGAGAGCTAAACCCCCGAAAGGCAAATACGCCGTCTCTGAAAAAGTCATATAAATCAAAAGTTCAGCCAGAGAAAAGGCAACCTTAGAAGTTAAGTTACATAAAAGAATGCAAAGTCCTTTATACGTATTCAGGAGGGATGCGATGTGCGTACATCAGAACGGGATTAAAACATCACAAAAGTTCCTCGGTATTCCCAGGATGTAAGATTGCAGTGCTCAAAGGCCTCTCTGCCATTACGTTTCGCCTAAGGATAATGTATGTTGTCCGAGAAAAACGCGGTAGAATGAAAGTTGTTAGGCAAATTACGAGCAAGGTATTTGGCAATCTAGAGGTTTAAAGTTGATTAATTAGGTTGTGTAAGGAAACTAGTTCTTGCATGCACGCGAGAGCTGTAAAGTGAGTGACACAAGACACGGCAAAATGTTCGGTTTTTATCTTGATTCCTTTCGTTAATTAAAGCGCCTAGCTCCTTGAAAGTAAACACATATTTTAGGTAGGACGAAAATACGTACGTGCTTGTTGCATTGACCTAATAAAAATTCAATGTAACATGCACGAAAACTGCGCAGAATGTTTAATAATGAGACTTCTTTGGCACAGTCGACGAGTTATTTAATTCTTCGTGACGGCAGAAGTTACATTTCACTGAGAATTACTTCGCTCTCGCTTCGTCGTACTAATAATTTGTAGTTACATAAAAGTAAATAAGACGAATGAAACTATACGACGTTGCAAAATTGCAACAACCTTCTTGTGTTGTGACACATTTGATGCAATGTAATGATGTGGTAGGCAAAACAATACGGAAAATATTTGAATACAATGTTTATAAATAATGAATAATATAACTGTCTTGCTTCAGTTTATCTTTATTACAATGAAAAATAAAATAAAAATATGTATTTTATACGGGATGCCTATTTAAATCGTGGCCTCTTAAATTTATAAAATAGGCAACACATTCTACTTCCGTGCTTTAAATACATTATTAATCTAAGAAGTTATTTCTGATATGATTATCTATACTAAAATCTTCAGGGACCACGATTTAATATGGGCACTCTGTTAATACTTTAAGGTTCAAATATTTTAAGAGGCTCAGTTTATTAAGGAAACCAAATCTCTCAAATTAAGCGTTAGTTTTGACGTCAGTTCAGATCTGATCTACATTTTTAATAGGAGTAATTTTTAATGATTTTGATCAAATCACTAAGAGAACCACCAATTCATAAACTATAAAATTTGGAATCAATGTACTATTCAATTTCATAAAATTTACTACATGTCATATTTTTATAGAAAGCAAGACTTGGTAGAGATATTAACATAAGCATTAAACCACATACCTTGTCAAATGAAGTAAAAACAATTTTTAATGAATTATTATGTAGGAAATAATTATTACATTACACACTTTTATCTTCCTAACTTTTACCTAACGGTTTTTATATGGTAATGAACATGTTGAAAGCACATTTCGCGCGGTTTTAAAAGAAAGGCGTTTTATTTCTTAATAAGACGAAAATTTGCGATTATAATTACCATACGTACGTCATCTAATAAGCAGCACGGCACAATGGATAATTCGGTACGAGTCTTTTCCATCTCGTATTAATTAAAAGTTTAAAAGAGTTGGGAGCCAACTTTTTTAATTACGAAAAGACGGGACATTGTCACGTGAAGCGTCTAAAGAATAACGGCGCGACGGCTGAATTTGTGGTAAACATCGACATACAAAAAACAAGTATAATTTTTAAGTTAATAAAAGCAAGATGTTTGAAACTTCTAAAGCCGCACTGCATCCAGACGACATGGCCAACGTCAGCCAACGTTGGTGAATGCATTGGCAACAAAATTTTTAACCAACATTGGGCAAGTTTACCATTTGCACATTGCTTGTCCACATGATTGAATTTGCTTGTCAAACTTCAAAGATAAAAAAGTTCGGCCAATGTATAGCGAATAGCTACCGACATTTGTTGAATTAAAAAGATATGGAGAACGAGGAATATGATACGGTTCTTGCAAGTGCTTGTGTAGTTCTTTTCCGATCCGAAATGACTGGGTAATTTTCATAAAGCTGAGGAATTCCAAAATTAACGGGTTATTCCATTCGGTCTCTGATGACGACATTTTTCTAGTCAAATTTAAAAAACCGTAAACCGAAAGCAGACCCACTTTGCCACCAAGTTAGTACAATTCAACGCGCATAATATACAAAAATAAATAATATTCGAGAAATATCGTGTGCAAATTGTTCAAGTCGTCTGGACGTAAAAACAAACGTGATAGCATATGAAGGCCAACGTTGGTTAAACTCTTTGATTTGTGTCGAAAAAACCGCCCTCATAGCGAATGCATTCCAATGCCAACATTGGCGATTGGTTGGCGTTCATTGGCCATGTGTATTTCGTCCACACGGCATGGCAAACTACCCAATAGCCAACACTGGCTAACGTTGGCCATGTCGTCAGGATGGGGCTTTATACGAGTACATTGGTCTTTGTATAAAACATTAAATGAACAAAACTCGGAAAATTAAATTGGTGCAAACTCTCTTTTTCCCCTACATTTATTACCATTTATTTTCAAAAATGAAAAGCTACTTCAGAAGCTCATATTTCTCGCTGGATGAAGAAGCATTAAGACTGCTTGTAAACGAGTGGCCTGGATATAAACTAACTTTTCCTCCTAAAGCTATCTAGGGGTTTCACTATCGCTCTCTTCTACATAGAATAATGTGAAAACGCATTTTTTAATATTTCGCATAAATCGTTCACGTATTTTTTTTTAATATATCTTCGTTTATAAACATTTAAGTAAACTTAAAGTTGGAAATTTTCTGTTTGCCTCCTCGCTCAGTAACAACCAACATGTGATTATACACTGGAAACATACCGGCAGTGTTAGTTCGTAGAACTCAATGGACTTTACGTTAAGTACGTGCGAACGTAATTATCCAAGCTGAATATTCCAGCTCGGTTATTGTTTCGGTTTGAACAGAATTAGATTATGTAAATTTATAAAGATTACATGAACAACAATCCGCTTTCCAGTGTGTCTGCAATGAACCTTTCATGCACTTAATATGCGATATTAACTTTCACTCTCGTTCGCATTGCACCGACAAAGATATCGCGTTAATTAGAGTGGGTTGGGTTTTAAACGTATGTCCCAGTTCATACAAAAAAATAATAATAAATAATAAAATAATTCGCCACAAATCTTAAAATGAATTAATGTTATTTTTTTGCCTATTAAAGTAGGTCATGTATTATTTATTTATTTTTTATTTTCTACCTTCAGTATTAACATATAAACTGTCGTTTTGCATCTTCCTTTATTAATGCGAAAATTATAAAAACAGTGAAAGGGTGTTGCATAAGCTATAACTCAGGTCTCTATTGTTATTAATAATTTTCCGTAAAATATTCGGCTTTTATCGTCACATATACATGGATTTATGTTTTCCTAACAAGTCTGTCTTCAGGGATTTAAATATCTAAATATTCTTTGTTAATTCTTAAAAAAGCTGATTAAAAGATAATTATTCATATTTTATAAAATTTTGATCAGTTTGGGCCCAGTTGTATAAAGGCAAGTTAACTTTGACTATCGGTTTACTCCCATGGTAACATAGTCAACGTTAACTTACCTTTTATACAAGTGAGCCTTGGGGTCGATATATGTATTAATCACAAGTTAACTTTAACTTTCAGTTTATTGCCATAGGGATAATTGTTTTCATAATTGTTACTATGGGAATAAACTGAGAGTTAAGGTTAACTTGTGATTAATACATATATCGACCCCAAGGCTCACTTGTATAAAAGGCAAGTTAACTTTGACTATCGGTTTACTCCCATGGTAACATAGTCAACGTTAACTTACCTTTTATACAAGTGAGCCTTGGGGTCGATATATGTATTAATCACAAGTTAACCTTAACTCTCAGTTTATTCCCATAGTAACAATTATGAAAACAATTATTCCTATGGCAATAAACTGAAAGTTAAAGTTAACTTATGATGGAAAAACTGGCCCTTAGTGTTATTAAGACACTGAAAGTATTTATTATTTATTATCGGCAATAATTTTAACATCAATTTTCATCAACTTTCTCTTTTATTACCGTTTTCTGTATATGTATTTAAATGGTGAGTACATAAAGGCCTGCCAAGTTGCAAGCAACTAAGAAAAATGTTCAAACAAACAAAATAGCTTAATGAGGTGAGTCCCTTAGATTTCCTGCAACAACACTAATTAAAAAAAAATCTTCAATTTAATTTCTCAGTTGAAGAACGACTTGAATTAAGTAAGAAAATAAGTAGATTCTCCAAGTTACATAAGCCGTTAGATTTATTTCCTTCTTCAAAAATACTTAAGACTTATCATAACCACTCGGTATCTCCGGAAGTTAAAAAAATTAAATAAAACACATTTATGTATTGCTGAAGAAACTTTTGTCTAGTTCATAAAAGATTTACTGTATTGGTAAAGGCTAAGAAAATTCTGGCGAAGACATTTTGAAAGCGTTCACCTTGACAAAGTGTGTTTAAAAAAAATCTTAAGAGTAGTTCAGCTTGATATTTGCACCTTTATAACTTTTTTTGTTTCTTTTATTCTATAGAAAATGACATTTATCAGTAATTTATTCTATGCTGTAAAACAATTTATGTCACTTCTGGTTTAAACGAAATTTTGATCTAGAATTAATATTAAGAATTCAAAAATGAACAAAACGTTCTATTAAGAAAAAATTACTTGCGCTTAAAGTTGCTTTCAAGTAATTGTTTTTATCCACAATCACATTATAATTGGACTTTTATCCATACTTATGAAGCATATAAAGTGAGCTATTATCCACTAGTGGAATAAAGTAACTTTTTTAGTGGAATAATGAAAAAATATAGTCTTAAATCAATCAAATTTAATTTACTTATTATCATTAACATTTAAATTTATATTAACAGACTTTTGTTCTTCGCTTTTTCATATATCATTTCGTTTCCGTTAATAGCAAGCTTGTAGTTGCAATCATTTTCGGAACAAGTTATGGATGTCTTCTCTTGTAAAGAACGACTTGAACTAGAAGAACCTTGGATTTTCCTTGTATCCTTTCGATTCACTCTTCAGATAACCAATGCGTTTACTAGGTATATTTTCCAATATCTACGTTTTTATAGACCTTTATACCAGCCTTCAGCATTGAATACTTCGACCACACGGATGAAATCGCATACTTTTCTTCAAATTTAAGAAATACGATAGCATGACTTCTTCATTTATCGTCATTACCCGCCGTTTTTCTCTCCATTCATTAAATTCGGCAAACACTTTTTCATAATGTCCTCTGGATTTTGCAGGCAATAATTGGGGAGTTATTTCTTGAGCTTCCTCAAGAATTACAGAAGGAACACAATAATTTTCTTGCATTTTTCAAAACTTCTCAATTTTTTATTATAAACAATAAACAACGTACCATAGCAACCAGTAGGTATGACAAAGCCTGCCACGTTTCATTTTACGAATACGAATATTTTTTAAATAAATTTCGCCCATTCAGATTCCATAAATGTGGTGATTGTGGATAAAACGTTGTATTGCATACGTGTTTTAGATGCATTTTCTTGCGTGGATAAAATGCTATCTAAAACACTTATACAATAAATAACTATTAATAAGACGTGTTCCTATATTTTTAGAGTCTATGATTAATTCCAAATCAAAATTATACCTACTCTATACTTAAATTCATTTTATGGAATGGAAAGCTAGCAGAGAAGAAACTCAAGATAAATGAAGAAAAATCAAAAAATTATGGTTAGTGAGAAAGCAAAAGTGCAGGTAACTATGTACCAGTATTTCAGTATTATTTATGTGGAGTTATATGGCATTTTATTTTTTATTTATGATGCAGAGCCCTCCTCTTACGAAAACAATAATACAAATCAGTTTCTGTACTTATTTTAAACTTTAATTGTGAAAACTAGGTTTTAACGAAATCACTCAAGAGCATGGAAATGAAGTATTTAAGAAGAGTGCCGGGAGTCACAGGAAGAGACCGTATTAGAAACGACAATTAAAGATGCAACCAATAACGAAGAGGATAGAGGATGTGTCAATTACGATGGTATGGACACCTTAGGCGAATGAGTGAGGAGAGACCAGTTAGGCGAATGAACGAGGAGAGACCAGTTGAAAGAGTGTGGGAAGCCAAAAGACAGGAAAAAGTATATAGAGGAAGACCAAAGAGAACAGTGCCAGTGGAACCAAAACATAGAGAAGTTAATAAAAGAAAGGCTGTCCAGGCATCAACCATTTATTAACTAAAAGCCATTTTTCTAATAATGGTTCTGTAAACGTTGTTATCCTTATTAAGCTGCAGATTCTCACAAACATTCGCGAGTGGGGAGAGCGCTTTCGCAGCGCCCGTGGTCATCGCTGGTGTAGAACAACGGTAGGAAACTTTCGTAAATAAGATTAACGGTTACTTAATAGCTACTAGTAGGTGCACTTATATTTTTTTATTGTTCGACATTTTTGTTTTATTAGTTTTTGCCATTTATTTTATTTAAAAAAATTAGATTTAGGTCTTACAGGCCGGAAAATTGTTTTTTCGCTGGCTGGAGTTGGCCCACGGACCGGAAGAAGACCAATTCTTACGATTGTGAATGAAATCTGAATGGCTTGTTTGGACATTTCTCTTGCCTTATGTCTTGCCAGAAATGTTAAACACTTTAGAAATACGACAAGGAATGTGCATTTAGGAACCAACGCAATTATTTTGGTTCTCAGATCTTATTACATGAAAGCAAAATGTAGCTTTGAATACCGTTAACCATTTGGCATCGTCCAATAAGTCTCTTCAATAGTTCAAATGTTCCCAGTTGATTGCTACTTCAAACATTCGGATGTAATAAATTTGAACCTACCAGTATACTGTACATATCCTACAACTTGTTTTACTGTATTGCCATATTGAAAGGAGAAAGTGTATGCACGAGCTTTAACGGATTTGAAAGATTAAAAAAAAGAATACGTCATAAATGACAAACTTCAATCAATGTCATGATGACAGATACGAGCGAAACGTTGGCATCTACGTAACAGGATCACGATGACGACCGTCAAAATAAACAAAACTAAAACTTAACGATTTAAAGCAGAACCGCATTCGTTTCTGCTTTGCCAACAAATAGGATCATAATTCTCATTTTGGTTGCTAAGATAACAAACGTACCAAACACTAAAAATCTGCCCTCTGACAAATAGAATGCAACTTTGCTCAACGCTAATTCGAGCAAGCAAACAGACGAATGAAACAGAGATACCTAATTCTCGCTATATAAAATTTATACCTATATACTTTATATACACTTTATCGCTATATACACTTTATACCTAAGGGTATAAAAGGCAGATGGCGTATCATGCAAGCTAGTATTCGCTAGTGTTGCAATAGTTTAGCGGTATTCATCCGCTGGTGCTGCAATAGTCCAGCATACATCTGATATGATGTAGAGAAATAAAATAGTTACGAGGGTGCGAATACAAATTTGAATCACCCGGTATATTTAAAGTGAACGTAGATTTAATAGTTACTAGGGTGCGAATACCAATTTGAATCACCCGGTATATTTAAAGTGAACGTAGATTTTTTTTCTTCAATCAGCTAATGAACTTCGTTTCTTTCTCCCATTTATCTCGACATAATGTTCTTCTTACTTTGTCGAAATCGCTCTAAACTTTTACGGGCTTACAACTCTAGAAATTCCCCTGTCGGCAAAAAACCCGGGCTCGAAATTCAATCAAAAGCGGGCTATCCCGAAAAAACTTTACTTACATAATTCTGAGAACAAACTTCACGCGCTGCTTCGCAATAATTAGCAAGGCAACGATGAACGAAGTCGAAATCGCCGCAGTCTGCGAACGGAAAGGCAAACTCATCGTTCCTTTGCGAAATTAATTGGGTAGAAAGGACAAAAAAAGCGCCTTAATTTTTAGATTCGCGCCGACAATTAGTTACAATACGCTGGGCCCAATCTTTCGGGTGCAAGTTAATTTTTTTTATAACACCCCCCATCTTCGCGTAAGTTTAAATCATGTTATAATGACGGGGATAAAACGATAATCGTTTTAGGTTTTCGTTTTCGGGGCGAGAAGGAAGCGAATTTTCAAGGGTGGAACGTGCAGGAGAATGGATTTCTTTTTTCGCATATCTGAATTACACCCACGCCCGCACTCGCCCACGGGTTTTACTTTAACATGGTCTGTTTACGTCTTCGTTCTTTTTATACTCAAAGCAAAGCATGATAAACACAAATTGTAATAACCCTCCTGAAATATTAACACTAAAAGTATACTACTATACATATATTTTGGGGAGAGTTTTTGTACATACATACGTATGAGCGTGCTGCTTGGCTTGGCTCTTTTCAAACGCACGTAATAGACCGCTCACTTATCTTGTTTGTTAAAATATCACTTGTATTTTTGTTTTCGTACTTTACTTACTTACACTCGTCGGTTAATAATAATACCACTGATATTCCTTATCACGTGTGCACGGCACAACGACACAAAACCGCTGATACGGCTGCTCACTGGCCCCAAGCAGGAGCAAAATTATTATCAATATTACAATAATAATAGCGGCCGTTCACGGAGCACCGTCACGGTATAAGTTGTTTCGTAGCGAGTTATGTAAAAATGAGGAATAACGTGGAACAACAGGCCAATATTATAATGCCAGCCAGTTCGTTTAGCCTTGAATCTTTGTGGAATAGAAATAATACTTAAAATCGAATTACCAACGTGGAACGCGTTAATAATGCTTTGAATTCTGGTTCATGTTATATCATACATAAATAGTAATTTTGCTGCGACACGAAATCCATTCATCATCGAGAAACAAGCACAAAATTTAGAGTACAACATTTTTCAATCTTTTGACAAATGCAGATTTAAGAAAGTGAATTGCGCCGAGCTATCAGAAAATTCGTTCTTTGCATGAATTTGTGAATTTTATTTAAGTATTTATTGGATTATTTAAGGACCAACCCAACCCAACCCAGACTGATTATACATGGTTTTAAAGTGTTACAAGAATCAAAGACGCACAGAACTGAGCCCAAAGAAGGTGAATTTGAACTCAATAAAAGTCTCGTCGATTTCAATATTCGACTTGATTGATCCACGTTCAAGATGTATTCGAATTATACTATAATGAATGAATTAAAAGAATCATAAATTTTATAAAACAAGGAAAACGTTTGCCAAATTGCATTGAAAGTCTTTAGAGTAAATGGGGTAAATGGCGGCCCCTGGGGTAATACCGGCCCTCTGATATTTCTAGCATGGAAACATTTTTTAATATGGTGCGTCACAATAGAGCTTCAACATTGCATATTAAACAGTTGGTAGCAATGTCATATGACAGATTTCAAAGGTTTATATCTTTTGTAATTTTAACGAATAGTATTAGTATAGAATTTTATGTAGTTTCGATTTCTAAACGTAGAACTTATTCTACTCAAGTACAGTCAGTTCATATTCTGTGCTCTACATGGCGGTAATGACGGACAATGGTTTGGGGGTAACGTTGGCTTATCAATATTACCCTAAAACCATATAGGCTGTTAAAAAAAAGTGTCACAAAATTTAAGGAGTGGGGTGGTAGTATGGTCCAAAATATGCAGAAAAGTCTTAATGAACATGGGTTTGCATTGGACGGTTTCGGAAGTACAGAGGATTATTCCTTTTTGTAGCAATTGGGCATCGTTTCGCAACTTGCGTCATTTATCGTAGTCGACATAGGTTTTGTCAAACATACAGTATGTAGTCGACATATTTGGAAACTTTAGTAGTGTATGGTACTCCTACAAATGACCTCGAGGAGCTACAACAACGAGTTGGTCAAGGATCAAGGGTTTTTGAAAGAGATGTCATGGCTGCTGTGGAATGGAGGGAGGGCACTTTGAACACATTTGACTTTTTGCAATTATTGTTTGTTCATAAATATTGTTAGTTTATTTGTACATAAATTTAAAAAAAAGTGTGTAAACGCAAAATGTTTCGAAATGTTTCAATCACTTTTTGACCTAACATTGTAAAATGTTTCGAATCTCCAAAACCGTCCATTTGCGGACCCATGTTCATTAAGACTTTTCCGCTTATTTTAACGATTTTAATGACCACTACTGTACATGCGCTCTTTCATTTTCATTTCAAACTAATACTGACACGACAGTTTCACAATGACAATAGACAATTTGAAGACATTTGTTTGCGAACATTCTTATAAATTAAAGAAATAACCTTCGATAATTTTTTTTTGATGCATAAGGAATTTTATCATGAGTAGGGGTCAAGTTTAAGAATTTGATTCTAATTTTAACCGACCGCATTATGTTATTCTTTCTATGCAATTTGTATCATTGACACTCTACATGAAACGTGTTTGTTGTAATGTAAATTAAAATCACATGTAAAAGTACGTAGTGCATCTAAACACAAGATTATCAAGTCTTTTTTACATTTTTCTAATAAATTGTTAAATTGAATCGTTGGTTTGTATCAGTGAATGCTCAAATTTTTACTGATAAATAAATTAATACAAAATGTATGGTAACAATATGGGGCACTTTACACAAGTACGTCAGTCAATAATATAAAGATAAATATCAATATCACGTTACTTTGAGTTAATAAATTTATAAATTGTTGAATCATGCGTACATAAAAATTAATTAGTGAAGCTTGAATATAGACGATAAACTGGAGCAGTCTGGAGATGTATTTTTTTAAAAAGCAATATTGAAGTACTGACTATACAAGTCCATCTTCAGAGAAGTTCGTACCCCTTCGAATGAATTTTTAATTTATGTATAAAACGATGACGGAAATTTGCGAAGGCAAATACTGAAGATCATAATCAGAAGACGACCGCAAGATAGCTCAAGGAGAACTGTCAGAAGCAGATTATCTTTGGTCAGGCTCAGATTGAAGGAGTGTTTGTCAAAGCAGTGAAAAATGTTATATTGTTATTTTCCCTACAACCAAGCGGTTTGCCAGAAATATGCAAGACTGCCTGAGTCAATGGTATGAGCTACCATTCAGGCTTGCATATTTCTGGCAAATCGCTTGGTTGTAGGGAAAATAACAATATAACATTTTTCACTGCTTTGACAAAGACTTCTTCAACCTGAGCGTGACCAAAGATAATCTGCTTCTGGCAAGTCTCCTTGAACTATCTTGCGGTCGTCTTTTGATTGTGATCCTTGCTATTGAACTTCAAAAATTCAAAATTAATTCGAAGGGGTACGAACTTTACTGGCGATAGGCTCGTATTAGCTAAAAGTTGTCAAGAAATAAAATTTCCATTGAGCTAACAAGAAACTGTGTGTAACATGAAACGATCAAATTAAATGAAACGAACAGAACTACACAAGGATGTTTTAATTAATATGCGGTCAATTTCATGAGGTTGATTCAAGTTTCAGCGACGCAGAAATGAAAAACTATGAAAATAAAAAACAAAATATGTGTTAAATAAAAATCAAATGGTACATGCCGTTATAAATCATAACAATAGTTTGTTCAGACGAAGTCGGGACTGCCTGCAGCTTATTGCGAACTGCGGTCTGGATAACCACTATTATTGTCTGCAGGAACAAATGTATTCACCTTTCGGTTCTGATATTACTAGCCATTAAATTTAGTTTTTAAGTAACACATTACTTCTCTATTATTTGCACGTAATGTCAGATTTAAATAGGTTAAATTCTGTTATTGACGATCTATAGTTGTGGTATGTATACCTTATTATAGACCATAAATCTATTGGTATTTATGAGATGCTCTGTGGTAAGTAAATTCTTGTTATGAGCTGTTTTCTAATGAAAAAAAAAAATGTCCAAATTATGAAAAGTCACTGGATTAGTTCAACTTTTTTCTTTTAAATTTTGTCTCGTGAAAGATTGACTCCTGACTGTATTAATTTCCAGTCCAAAGTTCTTGATGATCCTTGTAAGTGTACTCTTTATGACTATGTGCAAATCTCAGTAGTTTTTCTTGGTACACTGAAGTGCGAAAAGTTTTAAATCAACTTCGAGTGCGGTTCTTCAACATTTGTCATAAGTCATAATTGTTTGCCATCATAATATTAGAGTCAATCAGCTCAAGATTTACTACCGCACGCAAAAACAATTACGCAAACGGCAAAAAGTCAAAGTTTCCTTAGATAGTTGTGCAAAAACACGACCGCAGCCAAGAAAAAAACCTGAAGGTCGTTCTCATAGCACTCCTACAATATACTGTTATTGCAATATGTTAAAGTGAAGGTTGGACCACGTGCTCCGTCATACGGCTGCACGAAAGTAGACCCAGCAGTCGTCTATTCTGGCAGCCCGAGGCTGTAGAAAGTACGCTCTAGAACGAACGAATCGAGTGCCACCGTCTGATCTAGATTATAATTTAATGCCGTATTATTGTTCTTGTTGCTTGCTCAGTGAACATTATTACTTTGCTGTTTAAATTGCCCTTAGCGGTTCTTTTGAAATTTACTCGAGGCATTTTTTTTTGGTCTCTCCAAGTACATCACTCTTTTTTACAAACCAGTTCATACTTATTCCAGACATTTCTAAAATAATGAAGACTTTCTAGGCAAGAACTTAATTACAAATAAGACAAATTGCTAATTCAAGTTTGAGAAGGAATTTGAATTTTGATTAGTACCTATTACACCTACGTAGATTAAATTAAGTGAATTCAAGAAGAAACATAAAATATTTAAAATAACTATTATTCGTTTGATGTGTGATCAATTCGAGGAATCTTAAAATTTCAAACCCAATTAGCATGGACATTTGTTGTGGTTAACATTTTACAGAAGGAAGAGCGGATGTTTCCTAAACGTGTCTTTCACCGCAATGAACGAACTTTTACTAATTACTTGTTACTTTACGAGAAGTTTTCAAATTTTTTACTTTTAAATACTTGACTTTTCGCCCTTGCTTCCTTCTTATCATCTACAATTCACAGAGTGTTTTGGGATATCAAAATAAGAAACATAAATTTCCCATGAAGGTATTTCCGGAAACATTCGTTAAAGAGTTACACCAAAAGTGAAGGCTGAAATTAGGTTTTTAATTTTTTCTTTTAAATTTGAAGGGTTATAAAGAAGGAATTTTGGTACATAGTTACTACTAAGAGAGAGATTTCTGAAAATATTTTCGCAACTTATCGTCGTGGAAGGATGAAATCAATGACCTTCATTTTATTATGTACTGAAATATGAATTCTAAGTATATCACTTAGATATGTGTATTGGGAAGATTTATTCGTTTCGAAACTCTTTTGTCTCTACTTATTATTTTTATAAATTCGCAGTTTCTAAATAAAAAATAAAAATTTGGTAAACTGCATTTCCTAAGATAATAAGAAAATATCCAGCAGGTTGCTGCCAAATAATGTTCTAAGCTGAAATTAAGCATTATTTTAGTAAACCTTTAGTAAGACGTCAACAATCAACACCAATTAGTGAATAGGAAAAATAAACCTAATTTTGGCTCCATTTTTGAAGAGACATAACGCTTCAACGAAGCATTTTCAGAGATACCTCCATAGGATATTTACTTCTCATTTCGAGGATCTCAACTAAGGTCGCTTCAATCTTGAAAGGCCGTGTATTTTGATATAGGTTTTCGGTTCCTATTTACCTTTTAAGTCCAGTTGTATAATCCTAGCTTAACTTTAAGCTAAAGCTTAAACCCTTAACGACAATTGTTGAATTAACCGTTGTTATGGGTTTAAGCTTAGCTTAAATTTAAACTAGCATTTTAGAACTGAGCCTTAAAGTGTGACAAATAATTATTTATTACGTAGAGGTTAATCAGTGTATCCAAAACTAAGGCATCCAAATAATCAAAAAACGAAAAATTTCAGAAATCAGGAATTACGAGTAACGGGCTTTCATGAACGAGTTTCTTAGTTCCGTGAAATTCGTCACACACGAGTTCTGTTATAATAATAACAATATTATGTACTTGTACTGTTGTACTACACAAATAAAAATCTGCAAACTCATGTCAACCACTTTCAATTTCAATAAACACCCAAGAACTATTTGCCATACAAAAGAAACTATGATTATGAATTAGTTGATCATATTTCCTAGCTGATCAGGTATGTGTAATATTAATTTTTATTTAACGAACGGATACATCGAGAATCATCATTTTGTAATCAATCACCTTATTGTAACCTAAGGTGTTGAGGTTGATGTTTTTTTAATCATAGATAAAATTCGCCCATTTTTTCTTGTTAAGTGCCGATCTTCTAGTTTCGTTCCAGGTAAGTCCTCAGTGTCTTAAATGCTCTGTTATTATTGCGATCCATGTTTTCTGTAGCCTTCCTCTTGTTCGTTGGTTTTTTGATCTTGTTGGTTTTTTGATCTTGTCAAATTCTCTTGACACCAAACCATGTCTAAACCATCTCATTTGTTTTATTTCTATACTATTCATTATAGATTCTATTTTTAATTGTTCTCTTAGTCTTTCATTTCTAATTCTATCTCTTCTCATAACTCTTCTGCTCGTAAGCATTTCATTTCTTTTCTTCATTTTTTTTGTTTCTTTTATTATACAAGGTTTCTATAAATGATTCTAACGTCGCATTAACTCTGATAAACAAATGACCATGTGCCACTAACCACCGATACTGAACACAAGTCATTGGTAACGTCATCGGTTTTAATTCTTAAATAATCAAACATCTTTTTCAGAAGCTTATTTGGTGCAACATCATCAATTTAAGGAATAAGTTATAAACTCAAATTGAAACATTTGATACTGGTGTTGTGTTTTAGCAATAATGGTTTATTTAAAACTTTCAAGTTTATGACAGTGTTGACACTGACATTTCTCAGATAGTAGAATACACATTCAAAAGGAGGTGGAATATCCAACGGAATATTCAATGCCTACTTTGATGTTAGAATCATTTATATAAACGCTGTATATGTAGTCTATTACTATAGTGAAAAAGACGACCTTTCTTTTAAATCTTCTCTTGTTATAAATTTCTCGGATCGTATATTTCCTATTTGTATTTACATCTCTTCTTGCCAAATTATTCCATCCTGTTACGACTTCGGGGTTCACAAATTGTAATCGTTATTTATTTTTAAAACACTTTAATGTCTGCGAGCATTTAACATCTAAGAAGGTCGCAAATATATATATGGAAATAAATGAAATTATGATTCTGATTATGATTATTATATTATTATTCGCTTATTTTGAATAAGTTGTTTTAGTGCGAAAATGTGATCTTGCTCGCCTCTTCCTTTTCTAAATGCACTTTGAAGTTCTTCTAATTGTGTATCTACTAATAATTTCAGTCTCTTCTCTAATATTCGCTCTAATACTTCTAGCATACATACCTATGCTCAATTTTGTAGTTGGTGTTATCTCCTTTTTATGTATTCCCAGTTGCCATGCTTTAGGTATTCTTCCTTTTCTAAATGTGCTGTTGCATGTATTCGTCAGCGCTTCTACACCGCTCCTCTATAAGCATTTCAACATTTCTGGCTTCATCCCATTGTGCCCAGCTGCCTTACCTCTTTTTAAAATTTTTTCTGCTTTTGAAACTTCCTCAGCCTTTATTTATTCTTCTTCGTTTAATTGGTTTTCTCTATTCACTAGCTCTTCTACTACTTCTTCTTCTTCTTATTCTTATACTAAAACTGTTTGTTTTTGACTTAAAATTTTTTCGAAATATTCCCTCCACCTTCCAATTATTTCTCCATCGTCTCTTAATATCGTTCCTTCTCTATATCACAAAATCTTTTAAACGGACACTAAATATGCTCACTAGCACTTAACGTTTCGCCGTCGTTTTGTGATACAACTTTCAACGGACAAGAACCTGCTTTAATTAAGTTCCTTCTTTACTTTTTATACTCGTATATTTGCTCCTCAGTGATTTACTCGTGTATACTTGCTCCTCAGTGATTTTAAGTACCTACTTTGTAGAACAGCTTTTGATTATCTATCTATTCTCCCTTTGTTTGGCGATATCACTGTTGAATTGATAGTATTTAGATTTTTCAAGTTCCTACGATGTATTCAAATTTTTCAATCAATTCTATAAGTGTTCGATTGGTGAATATGGAGCCCACAACACTCAGTTTTTGGAATTAATTTTGTGTCTCCATAAACGGCATGTTCGCTATAGGTTTGACACCAGCACAGTTGTTTACATTTCATTGTGTATAATTTTTCAAATTAATCTAGTAAATTAGTATAGAAGTGGCTGTAACTTTTTGCAGTACGGTGAATGTTACTTATAGGGTTTATGTAATTTAGACCTAGCTTCGTAAAGTTGTCACGTCCAATACATTCTTTCATCTTACATAAACGTTAAATTAAAACGAGGCAAAAAAATACCACGACAAAGACGAATGCTTTACTACGAAAATGAGTTTTGTGTAATTAGTCTTTTAACTACTTGAAATGAAATTCTTTGTCAATCCCGACTTTCACGAAATGAATTTAATTGTTTAGAAAAAATAACACCTATTCACCGACATGATGAAAGATCACACATGGGAAAAATCTTAGAGAGATAAAATAAAACGTCCAAATTTAGTCACTTTTGAATTGGGTACCTGCGAGTTTGAAACGCGGAGATATTTCTAATTTTAAGAGTAACGTGCAAACAAACGATGAGGAGTTTCTCGCTTGCAATCTACATCTTGATAAGTTGCTATCACTAGATATAAATAATAAATTGTCAAAAATCTGTCTTATTTAAAGTATGTATCTTATTGTGTTTATATCAGCTGTTGATTTATTTATTAGAACATAGTTTTGATTCATCAAAATCATCGAGTTTAATTAAATTAAAGTGATGTCTCGCCGGATGACAGTACTCCCAATTGCTTGAAATATTTCACAGTTCTTCATTCGCTGTGCTATTCGCACTTAGCAGACTGTTTAAATATCTCATACCATACAGTCTGTATGAGATATGAGATACATACATGAGTGGCCTATTAACTAAGAAGTTACTGTAGAAGTAGAAGGGTTCTACTGAGTTTTTGATTTCTTACTAATAAGTATTAACGAGTTAAAATATTCATAGCAGCATAAATTATAAAAGTTTGTTACATTTCTGCGCAAAAAAATACCGGACTTCCACAAATATTAAGCTCTACTTTAAATGAAAAAAAAAAAGTAAATTACTTGCATTGACATTTACATACGCATTACAAAAACCATATCCTGTTTCCAAGGATTAAATTATTCCGACTGGTACACATGCGTAATATTTCTCTTTTACTTTTCACTGTCCTTATTTACTTACATTTATTTTCTTGTAAATCTTATGTACAGCTGAAATACTGCGCTCATTAAAAAACCTTGGTAGTAAAAGTTAATTTTTGCACGTAAAAAATTGACCCCTAAATATTTCTGCACATGATGAATTCGAGCTCGCAATTAGCGGTGAAACTGTCGATTTAGTAAATGTCAAGGTTCCAGGTGTACGGATTTTTGCACGGCCGAAAAAATCTCTCTTTTGATTCTTACAATTATTGAAGTCTCTTTTCGGTTTGAACACTTTAATTTCAAATGTAAGAATGTGCAGGGTTTATGAGGCGCGGCTTCAATTTAATTGATCTGATACATTTTATAAGACAAAATGTTCCAAGTTATCTGTTATAAAGTTGGTAGTATCAACGATGTATCAAATATAAAATAAAGTTGAGTAAATAAGAAAAAACCTAGTTTTGCTCTAATGTTCAATAAAGCAGTGAATGATCTTAATTTTTAAATTTTTATTGTTTTATTTTGTATATGTAAGATAATTCCTGAATTTCTTTCTGTATTTGTATTATATTTGCATTCGTATCAATACGTCCTACCCGAATTTGTATTTTTTTGTATTATCTTTCTTGTCTATTTAGATACACAGTTATTACGAGAAAACATTCCTAGAATTGTTTACGTGTCACTTATATTTTTACGCATCGCTTCCGATTCGTCTGGTAAAATAAAAGTTGTAGCATAACGCGACCTCTGTTAGAGAGTGTCAAGGTCTTTTACAATACGTATTTACGCCGAGTTTACTGTTAAAATACACTTCTTCAATAATTCATGGTTTCTGTGGAATTTCGCAATCTCAAATTAGGTAGTGCCATCATGTCAGCTTTGCAAATAAAAGATTACAAAGAATTCTGTGTTTACGACTGACTATTATAAAAGAATACATTTAGAATATGTATATGCGGTGTATCAGTTATTTTTGGTTAAGGAATTATTATAAGAGCAATAAAGAAGGTTAGGATTATTATAGAGAGCAACAAAGAAGGAAGAAGTTGACCCCACCATCAGTGATTGCATATCACATCGTTTAGTTGTACTTGCAGGTTCTCTCTCACACCTATTGGTTACATCTACAGCCCGGTGGAATTCTTTTTTCCATCCTTCTCTTACGTATACTTGCGGTCAAAATAATAGCAGTGCCACCAAATTCTCAGAAAAATATTTATTATTCTTAAAGATTTAAATTATGTATTTATTTATAAAATTGATACCATCTTAAAATGAAAATTGTAAGGTTTCGAGATTGCACGTGCCATTTGAAAACCTTAATCCTATGTTGAATGAGCCAAATCTTTTGATCTTTGGCTGGTATGTTATAGAACCCATTTCAAAGGTAGTTCTTCTTCAGCGTAGGGCAGCATTACATTTTCTAAAATGTCGACATACCCATCTTGAGTTAAAATGTTTCTATGCAATATATTGGTCCAGTACCATAATAGGAAAAGCTCCCCTAAACCATGGTCTCTGCACCACCGTGTTTAATTGACTTTAAAGTATGACAAGGTTGATAAGCCGTTCTTGAAAGTTTTCCATTTATTGTAATGTTGTATTCTTTTGCCTCACATGTTGGGCAACCAATTTTTGTAATGTTGTGTTGGGTAAATGAATGTTTGAATAGTTTGGTATTTGTCTGTTGGTTCTCAGGGCGGTTATTTCTCTTAGCCTGGTGTCAGAAAGGTTCTTTGCTTCTCTTGTCTTGTATATTTCTTTGTAATTTGTTTGTCTTTTGTTGTTTTTTCATTTTTATGTGTGTCAAGTAGTTCAGATCAACAAGACTGATTTTGGTAATGATGATTCTTGTGAACCGCCGCTAACAGATTCGTTTCTTGATGAGATATACGAGTATTTGACAATGCACCACAAATTATCCTCGAATCTATTAGCGATGATTCGCAAGAATTAGCAAAATCAAACCTACAACCACTCGAATTTATTCTCATCACACCAAAGAATGTTACACCATTTTACTACCGACCAACGTTGATGGTCTCTAGAAAATTGTAAACGACGTTCACGATGTTGCTTTTTCATAAGAGGCATTTTTCTAGGGATTCTTTTCATCAAATATCGTCTCTTAAACGTCTCCATACTGACATTTAGGTAAGTAATTTCTGTTTTAACTTTGGGGCAGTCGTAAATGGGTTTCTTTTGGAATGGCATACCATGAGTTGTAGTTTTCTTTAGTTTACTTTAGCACTCCTTGTATAAATTGTTAGGTAAGTTTTTCCTTCTTCTCTTACTTTTAAAATCAGTTGTCGCGTTTCTTTACTACAATGCTTTTCTCGACCCATTATGTTTGTTTTAAAATAACTATAATTAATATAACCAAGATACCTAAACGTCATTTTTTAATTATATGCTCATTTGATCAATCTGAGTTTAGAATAAAACGTGACCTCCGACTGCTATAAATTGTTAGGTAAGTTAAATTGTTAGGTAAGTTTTTCCTTCTTCTCTTACTTTTAAAATCAGTTGTCGCGTTTCTTTACTACAATGCTTTTCTCGACCCATTATGTTTGTTTTAAAATAACTATAATTAATATAACCAAGATACCTAAACGTCATTTTTTAATTATATGCTCATTTGATCAATCTGAGTTTAGAATAAAACGTGACCTCCGACTGCTATAAATTGTTAGGTAAGTTAAATTGTTAGGTAAGTTTTTCCTTCTTCTCTTACTTTTAAAATCAGTTGTCGCGTTTCTTTACTACAATGCTTTTCTCGACCCATTATGTTTGTTTTAAAATAACTATAATTAATATAACCAAGATACCTAAACGTCATTTTTTAATTATATGCTCATTTGATCAATCTGAGTTTAGAATAAAACGTGACCTCCGACTGCGACTGTTTCACGAGAGCTAAAAAGAGATGACTACATAAAAGTTACGTATTTTAGACTAATAATTGTATACCTATAGTAATTGTATACCCATTCATTTTTAATTATTCGGGCAGTTTATTGCTTCTTACGCCGTGCACTAGTTATAACCAAAACTTCATAAAAACCATGTATGTACAGGGTGGTTTAACAAGTGTAAACGTAACTTTAAAGGTAGGTATAACATTTTTATTCCAAACCATACGAGTAATTTAACATTAAATGTATGTCAACACACAGGGAGATCGAAATTGATCCTACACTGCTTTTTACGAGCTTGATATCTATATTTACATCCAATTATTAAAATGAAGTTAGGAATCTGGGTTTTGTTGACAGTACATTGTCGTTCATTTATGAAAAATGGTTTAATTTATTGTGATTAAAAAATAATTATGTTCTTTATTAATTAAGTTAGGTGTAGATGTAAGTTTCATGAAAGTTCTATGCACGTCACTGCTTTTCGTTGTAACTTTCATGTGATAGATGTAAATACTGATATCAAGTTCACGGAAAGTAGTGTAGGATCAGGACAATCAATTTGAATCTCCCTGTATAATGGCAGCGTAATGTAAAAACCCGTATAATACTTCACAAGTATTGAGGAAGAAAGTTTTAGCGCATTTTTCCAAAAAGTACCTATGTGTATTAAAATGTGCTTTACTAATTTTGATGTAGTTGTAAGTCTATTTGTATTTGTTTATTAAGTGATGGAGAATCAGATTTGCAAGGGGATTTCTTCGTTCCACATTTGCTGTCTCTGTCTTCGATGTAGCAACTATGCTTTCTGGAAACCGCAGCTCAGATCTTAAATAAACACTCATCTGCATTAATAGTTTTAGCAGAAGCGTTTATTTACACAACTACTTATTTCACATTAAGATGTTTACTCGTGATAAACAAACTAATGTTGCTAACCGTTTTAGAACTAAAGCTGCTGCGCGTCAGGAATTCGGCAACAATGTAAATTCGAAGTCAAATACAAACAAGAAAATTCTATTTTTAACGCACATTAAAGTAAATATAAACACTCACGCGATATACTATAGACAAATTATCAAAAAGTATATCAACCAATAGCTCCAAATCTTATTTAATAGGAACGTACTTTGTTAAAAATAAGTTCAGTTTTAGTCTTTGTTAGGTCGACATTTTTCTGAAATTTTATTGCCTTTTGGTTCGTTTCTGATGTAATTAATTCGTCTTCCTTTTCCTTTACGTAATACGCTTCACACATGATCGGTTCGACTTTTAACGAAATCAATTCGCTTTTTAACGAACCTTATTAAAATACTCCCGGAGAAAACGATGCATTGTAAAGGCGCGCTTACATAACAACGTTCGCTTCGATCCGATGCTATAGCATTTCAGTCAGCTGGAAGAGAAAGATCGTTAGTGTGCAAATCGTTTCGCAATGTTAATTTATAGAATAAATTAATTGAATTATTTAGCGCGCGGCCGTCGTTCTAACCAAGCGACGCTTTGCGATTTGCGTCGGACGGGGAGCAATTTCACTCTGCTCCGTCCGATGCTGTTATGAAATGAAACAGTTGGAACTTTGTACAAGTTTAGAGATGGTTACGGTTAGCAAAGGAATATTCTAGTTCAGAGTAAATGCATGTAAGCAAATCTTATTCCATTCCTAGGAATGGCTGGAATTTCAATGGCCATTATTTTACCAGCCATTGTCCAAGCCGTTTTTGGATAAAATCCAATCCATTTTCCAGCACAGAATTAGTGTCCTCATTAGAGCACTAAAAGATACCTAACGCCTTCTTCTATTGGTTGCTTACATATATCAGATTTTGTTATCAGTTAAATAGGTTCTATTCAATTTTGTTCTTCGTTTTATTTCTTTGAAGAACCAATCAAAAAGTAAATTTGATCATCTTTTCTTTAAACGTTTTTTTTTTATTTGCATATGTGCCCAGTTATTTAAAAACCGCACGCTATCGCACTGGCTATGCGAAAAGCATTTGTTCGAAAAGAACACGTGCGATAAAGCCGAATAAATAGTAGCTCTTATCGCGAGTTATTAAAAAAAAATGTTATCTTTATCAGTGAGTACCAAGGTTACTTAATTGACCACTCAGCTGTGCAGTTGAATCCATAACCTACACAACGCGTCTGAGAAGATGAAGCCGATGGTGTTGCTTCAGAGCGAATTAATGTAGTTTGCATATTGCGTGTAATTTTGTGGTTTGCAAATTTTAACTTACTCAAGCATTACTTATCGTCAGTGTAACTAACTGAAGATCATTGGTTATTTGCTTGATAGACATAATTAATATGACTGGTTTGACAGTATTTAAGAAGTAATTAATTAACTGATATAACATGACGTTGATTAAATACAAATTTATTTTAATGGAGTGTTTTAATTCATAATAACATCCATTTAAGTATTTGACCATATTTATGTGTAGGTATAATATGTTCAAATGTTCATGTACCTACACGCAAAAACCGATTTTGTTAAATGAAACAAAATTGTGTCAACTCAACTAAATTATTCGTTTAAATAGCAGCAAGCAAATCTTCATTCATGTCAAATAAATATATTTGTTGTACCAGTTTTTTTTAGGCGTCAACTGTACATACCGTTAGTTTTTTTTTTAACTCTGAACATACAATGTAAATATGTTCAGTTTTAGAAAAATCGAGTCAATACATTGCAAGGGTATACCAGCTACCTATGATGAAACAAAACGAGTTTCTGTAAAGTAATTTTAATATTTATTTTGTTAACAAAAGCACCATAATAAAAGTTCGAAATATTCTCCTTCACGTTTTAAACAATGGGCTAAGGAATTATGTTACACTTACGAAGATTTTCTTAAAATTTCGGAATTTAAATCATGACATTTCATAATTGATACTGACAGTACATTAATTTGGTGAAGTTTGCTAGGTAACGGCTAGGAGATTGCTTCGATATTCTGCAATGCATTGACATGTTTTTTTTTTTTTTTTAATCTGAACATAGGAATATTTTTATTATACCTGAATCAAAATCCCTGTTTTTAAAACTAAAAAGCGTGTGGAAATGGGCCATTAAAGCACGCCGTGTTTTAAAGTTGCCTAGGGAACAACACATACAATCTCCACGTTAACGATTCAAAATGTGATCCACAGGCAACTTTACAAAATGAATTTAAATTTTAATGTCGTTCTAATTTTCACATTTTAGCGCAGGTATAATAAAAAATATCGTATAATACAAGTCGCGTCGCGCTTTTAAACCCGTCGCGCCTGCTTTAAAGGCTTTCTTATGCACTTGTATTATAAGATATTATGTATGTTCACTCACGGTATATAATTTCTTTGAAAAATCATTCAAAAATAGTACATATATTGATTTATAAGTTAGTGATAGTTTTCCAGTGAGTGTAAATGTTTGAATCAAATTTTGGATCAAATTTACACGAACATGAAAATTCACTTTTCTAACGTGTAGATCATGCTATTTTTTCGTGTAGTTGACGAAAATAACGCTAACATTATGAGAGTGTCGAAGAATAATGATATATCAAGGTATGTCAAGCATTTGTTGACATAGTAACAAAACATCAATCAATCAATCTTCGACCTATGAAACGTCAACATAATAAATAAAATGAATGAAAAAAAGTGTTGCTAACTGAAATCGTGAAGAAAAGTGTTGCAAGGCAAGTCCCCCTTTTCTTCACGATTTTTGATTAAACATTGGTGTCACTTTTCTATCAACTACACAAAAAAGTAAATTTGTTGCTTTAAAAAAATATTCTAACCAAATTTTTTACTTCGTTGAAAACATGATTTTTCGATGAATTTTTTGAATCAACTAAATTGTTGTTTGAATGAAATAAATGAAGTTAAAGATATCAATTTATTTACGGTAAACAAATGGGTTTCTCCGTGTATAGTCGCAATTATAATTCATGATAAAAAGTGAGCAAATAAAAATCAGATTAGAGCAGGCGGTGCACAGAAAATGTATGTCTGTGATTAACTGAATTAATTAATGTAATACATTCGTGCGCTGTCAAATTTATTGACTTTTCATTTAATCACAGACATACATTTTCTTTGCACCGCCTGCTCTAATCTGATTTTTAGTTGCTCACAGGTTATAACCTTTACTGAAGGACTCGCGGACATTTTATTTGTCGTTTCCAACAAAAAAATTTTGAAGGTAAGCGTGATTCATTATCACAGCGACTGTAAGTACGTATTCAGGCAGGTTAATACATTGGACTACTTAGAGGATATCTAAAATGGGGCCGGATAGCCGAATAACCGGATAATTGCCGGTTATCCGCTGCATCTCTAAGTTTTGAATTAAATGTGATTGGGAAGTAGTCCAGATTTTCTTCAATCGAGGGGGTAAAGCCTTTGGTTAACTATGTAATAATTTGTTTTTAGTTTATTGCTAATTCTAAAATAATAAGCAGGCATTGCAACCTAATGATTTTGAAAGTACAAATTTAGATAAAGAGACTAATTATAGAAATAGATTATTTTTAGAACTTTTTCACTAAAGAAAACATAATAATTCTATGAATTCTCGATCTGACATTCAAAATTTAAATTAGCACCTATTAATATTTAATTAAATTTGATGTTAATGTTGATAGTCTGTCACAATAAATCTATGTATACTAATTTAATAAGCTTATAAAAATGTCAGTTTCTGCGAAACGAGACAGATAAAAAGATTGCCTTAATGAGTATTATTTTGTATATTTATTTGGATATCAGCTGCATCTTTAGTTTTTATTAAACAATAATTTTTCTTATGAGTGATGTTCATATTTAGTGATTTTTTCCTCGATTACTGTAGCAGGGTGGATTTAAGAATCAGATTTGTACGCTGCGAATAACGGTGGGGTAAGTATCAATTTTTTTTAGTTTAAGTTAGTTTTTTTTTGTTGAAAATCTTCCAAACAAATTTTCTGGGCAGTTTTTATTCTACAAGCTGCTGTGTATTTAAAAAAACTTTTAATGCACCGTAAATTTCGTATTTCATGTGCAAAGAAAATAAAATAAAGTTACAAATTGCAGAAGGGATGCTAAGGAGGATGTAGATAATGAAATAGAGTATCGGGACCCAAAACACTTCCTTGTGGTACCTCGGCTTGTATAAGTTCAAGATTATTATATTCGTTTTGAATCTTTCAGATATAATATTCTCTATATCTGATTTCATTATGAGATAATAATCGGAAGTTTACGTTTTTATTAGCACAGTAAGCCCTTGTGTCACAATTTGTCGAATGCTTATACGACGTCTAAAGCCGGCTCCACACATTCGAATATTTGGCAAATACACGCATATTTGTAAACGGTGAGCAAATAAAAATCAGATTAGAGTAGGCGGTGCAAAGAAAATGTATGTCTGTGATAAAATAAAAAGTCAAGAAATTTGACAGTAGGTACATGAATGTATTACATTAATTAATTCAGTTAATCACAGACATTGCACCGCCTACTCTGCTCTGATTTTTTTTGCTCACTTTTTATGATTGCTTAAATATTTGTTTCATTGACAAGCTCATCATCCTCACATTTGCCAATTATTTAATTGGTCGTTTGGTTTGGGAACCACAAATATTCACACAAACAGTTTAAAGAAAGAAATGGAAAGTGAAGACACTTCAGTGGTTGATGCACTAAATGCGACTAAATAATCACGCACGAATTGTGGATCTACCAGGGATGTAGTTGTTTTGCAAATATTTGCGCCTTTGATTTGTGTTCATTTACCGACTTCGAACGGGAAATATTTATATTTGCCGAATATACCCCTTTGAGCAAATATTTGTCTTTTAATACCCCATCCACATATTCGTCTATTTGCCAAATACACAAATATGTGGAGCCGGCTTAAGAGCAATTACCTCTTGCGATGAAGTTGTATCCAGTAAGGCAAAGATATGTCAGCAGAATACACAAAAGATTATTATTATATTATAGCAAATTTGAGTTACAAGTATATAAAGGCTTTAAATACAGCATTAATTAACAAAAGATAAAAAACGAAGTTTTAATAGCATTAGAAATATTATATGTATGTAGTTACTCTCTAGGTATTTTTACTTTGATAAAATTGCTAAGAGAAAAATATGTTGACCCGTCATCGTTCAATCGACAACAATATTATTATCTACCAGTCTATGTAGTTATGTAAGTAATATTTTAAGTGTTTGGCTGATGGTTCTTTGCTACAAAATATGTAAAACTGATTTATTTATTTCTTGTTTGGATTCATTTATCATTCGTTTAATTTGTGTTTGCTAGAAAGATAATGGTTAGCTACTATTTATCAAGTCAAGAAATATCCATATGATTTTTTGTATTCATTTATTTTTCAGCTTCCATTAATTTTTAAACACTCATATAATATGTATAAATCCGAGGATTACCTAAAGTTTATTTATACTCTTATTCAAATTCGCCTAAAATATGCGACAACATTTCGCACGTCGTTATCTCACTTTAATATTGTTATGGTGACATTAACATTTCGCTCGTCGAGTTATAAAAAAGTAGATCCGGTCTAAAAATAGACTTCTGCGAGAACTAAGGATACCTAAACTACTTCGAAAATAGTTTGCGAGACCGGTTTTCTGAGTTTCCGAGCGTGGTTTCGCACTCGGAGAAAATGTCACCCGTCCAAATGCAAACGTGTGCACGGTCTGTATATAAAAAAAACTGAAGATTAATTTTATATTTAGAACGATTTATCTGTGCAAAATATGTATTCAATTGATATAATAATTATACGCGAAGCAAAATATGTTTGATAGTATAAAAAAAAGATATATGCATATTGACCTTTGCAAGTAGAAGTTTATTCTGTTTAATGTTAATTATTCATTCATCGACCATTTCATATGCATTATGCATAAGATCGCATTCCTTCCTGTTGCAAAAGGATGTCGGAATTTTATATGTATATATATATTTATTACACAGGATGTGTGGACTCGGAGATCGTCTCTTTTCTATTATAAATCTTCAAATCTTCAAAATATTTCCTTATACATATAGGTGTCAACTTCAGAAATCAAATTAAACTTGCCCCCCCTCTAAAGTTCTTTGTAGACAATTGAATTGAATGAAAATAAGTCTCAATTAATGTAATTATCCAGCTTATGAATTATCTTATCCGCCCGGTGCAAAGTATTTTTTGATCCGCGTATAAATCGAATTGACGGCGCCGCACCGTAATATTATTAATAATAATAACAACAATAACGATCCTAATAAAAAGTTCATTTGGATCATGGCAATTAAACGGCTGTCGAAAATAAGCCTGGAAAAATATACGACATTGCGATAACAAGGTTCGCCATATTTCCAGATCCCCGCGGGTTTTCGCATGGGTTTAAAGGGCGACGTGACGATATCGGGTTTGAAAAAAAAATTACGTCTGGATGTGATAAACCAAGGCTAACTATGATATTGATTATTTATTAGCGTCTACTTTGTAGTACCAGAGATAAAGTAGTTAATATTGATAACAGGCGAATGGATTATATTTTACGTGTCGTTTGCTTCTAAGGTGAAGGCTAACGTTCAAATTAGTTAAATAATTATATAGATATGACAAATTTTTCTGTACATAAGTGCATAACAATATTTTCACTGACGTCATATATTTACTGGAATTTTGTGAAGTTTTAGTTGTCGAGTAAACTTTCGGCAAGTCTATCCAAATTAAATGGAAATCATTCGAATGTTTTTCTTTAATATATCAGAAGAAATAAGCTCGAAAATAATGAATAATATGTATATAAAATAATTTTAATTGACGATTCCTGAGTTAAATGGCCAACCAAGCCGAAAAAGCTCAAGTTAACAAACAACAAATTTTTGAAATGTTTTGAATAAATAAAATGTAACTTTTCAAGAGGATACATAATAAGCAGAAGTTCTTCTCATTGGTTTGCTATACATTATATACAGGGTGTCCTCTGACGTAATGTCACCACTTCACCTACGTGATAATCAATTCAAACTAAGTAAAAAACTCTAATAAAGTTTTGTTCTAAAGTAAACCGTTTCAAAAATACTGGATGTTTAATGTTTCATTTTTATTTTCTAAAATTTTAAAGTTCATCTAATCATGTATCCATTCACCTAATAATCAATTCAAACTAAAAAAAAACTCTAATGAAGCAAACCATTATTTTTCAAGAGCACGACGTGTTTTGTAATTTTCAGAATTTTTAAACTCTCAAAAGGTGTTCAAAATAGCCCCCATTGTTTGCTAAACACATTATGGCATGCTTCAAAAGAGATGTACTTGCCTTTGAAGACCTTTTGAGATAAAGTTTAAAAATTCTGAAAATTACAAAACACGTCGTATTGTTGAAAAATAATGGTTTGCTTTATTAGAGTTTTTTTTTTTTAGTTTGAATTGATTATTAGGTGAACGGATAAATGATTAGGTGAACTTTAAAATTAAAAATAAAAATAAAACATTAAACATTAAACACCCAGTATTTTTTAAACGGTTTACTTTAGAACAAAACTTTATTAGAGTTTTTACTTACTTTGATTTGACTATCACGTAGGTGAAGTGGTGATATTACGTCACGGGACATCCTGTATACGAGAATAATAGATACCGAGATTTACATAGTATTTTTAGATCTACAAAACGCATTTGTTAGAGTTAGAGTTAGACAAAAAGTCGTATGGGAAAGTTTGAAAAGTAGAAAGGTTAGTGTAAAATTGAGAACAGCAATAAAGAGTTTATATAAAAACAATAAAAATTACGTAAGGAAAGACAACACGGAATCAGGCTTTTTCCAAATTAGAGTTGGATTAAGGCAAGGTGGAGTGATGAACCCAACACTGTTCACACTGCTAATGGATGACGTAATTAAAGCGACGCGAAAGAAGACAAAAAAAGTACACGTCGGGTATAACAATTTAACACCAGTGTATGTATCAGAGTGTGCATTCGCAGACGACCTAATGATATGCGCTAGTAAATAGAGACAGAATTACAAGATAACATGCAGATATGGGAAGCAGAGTTAGAAAAAATAAAATAAATACGAGTAAAACGAAGGTGATGGTAGTCAGCAATGAAAATAAAGATATAAATATAGAAATAAATCAAGAAAAAATAGAACAAGTCGAGGTTTTCAAATAATTAGGGGTGACAATACAAAGAGAAGGAAACATGGAAACTGAAGTGCAAGAAAGAATCAATAATGCGACCAAATTATACCATAGTCTAAGTAACTCTTTTATAGGAAAGAAAGAAGTAAGCAAAAGAACAAAAATGACAGTGTACAAAACAGTTTTTAGACCCATCTTAACTTATGGTAGTGAGAGCTGGATATTGACGAATCCAAGGAAAAGTAAAATACAAGCAATCGACATGAAATATCTAAGAAAAGTCAAGGGAATAACAAGAAGGAACAGAATAAGAAACGACACAGTACGGGAAGAACTAGAAATTAAAGCAATTATAAGTATCATAGAAGAACAACAGATGAGGTGGTTTGGACACATGTGTAGAATGAATAAAGATAGACAAGTAAGAAGTATATGGGAAGCGGGAGTACATAAGATTAAAAAACGAGGAAGACCAAAGAAAATATGGAATGACGAAATAGCAACAATATTAAAAAGAAAAAATAAGAAGTGGACAGAAGCCAAAACATTAGCAATGGATAAGAAAAAATGGAAGAAATTTGTATATCAAGATTAAGACATAAACACCTTACACTTTAGGGTAGAAAGGTTTCCGATTATATATATATATATATATATATATACGTTATAAAAAATTTAAAATAAAGTTTAAAATAAAGTTATACATCACATAACCAAATTGGGGCAGCCTGTATATTTAAAAACAATTTTAAATTATGCGGAGCTTGAAAGGATGTTATAAAACATTTTCCATATATTCAATAGGAATGGTGTTAATGAAGAAACCCGGTTAAATGCCACAGGCTGTGTGTAAATAAATTTTTTTAATAACATAACAATTTCCAGGCACCCAATAAAGGAAAAGTATTTGAAAATGCTCCCCTGATAACAGACATGTTTACAACTTTGCGTTCTTTAAGCCTTTGAAAACAGGTTTTAAATATTAGTGTAGACATCGCAGGAATCTGCAGAAAAATTCTGCAATAGGTATTTTGTTATCGAAAAGTACGTGTAGACAAATATCAGTTCATGTCAATATAAGATTAATTTAAACTGTACCTAACTTTAAAAATCCACTCGCGTTGATTACCGAATTAACTAGGTGTAATCCAATTTTTACGCATTGTTAATACAGTTTATAACTGCTGCTTATAAAAGTGTAGCAATTTACATCAATAAAAGAAAATGTTGTAAACTTCGACCATCTGTTTCATTAGATAATCGACAATAATTACATTATGATATTCCACACTTTGTAAATCAATAACGTACTATGTTATTTAATTTGTTGATGATTGAAAAAATAAATGAAGGTTATTATTAGTTAGCTTGCATTATAACACTAAGAGATCTGCATACTCAGAAAAGAAAATGCATTAATTACCATCAATGTATTTATTTATTTCTTTGAATTAATACATGTTAACCTGCACAATCTTTCGGAATTTTGTTAGTGTATTCTGAACGTAATAAAGTAATAAAATCATCTACATTTTTACTTATTGTTAAGTATGATTCATGAGTACTGTTTTAATGAGTTCCTTAAGTTAATTAATTAAAGGAAATAAATTAATATAATTTTGTAAGAATTATTTTGTGAAAAATATTTTTATTACTTAAATACTGATAGAAAATTGGAATGTAAATGTTTCATCATATTTTTTATTGCTTACGTAACATTACTTCTAATCTCCGTGTTCTTTAGTACGAAAGTCATAAATGACTTGCGTCAACGTTAATTGTATTACATCTGCTCTATCATTCATTGTACGTAATAGTAAACTTTGCTCAGCTGGGACTTTTAAATCACATCCAGTGCTTTTCAACATTCTTTTTTGTAAAATGTAAACGTAGATTATATCGGAGGTATAATTGACTTTTGCTTTATACGTATGTTACAACTTCGCTTCTTTTCTTGTCTTAGTTACAGTCAGTAAAACTTATTCGATTTCACACTATATAAAAATGAAAAGTGAAAAAGGTATAATCCGAATAAAGCAGCTATTGAGTCTAAAGTCTACAATTAAAGATGCCACTCTTGTAGGTTTCAAAAATCTGTTAATGGGCCTTCAATTTACTTCAGAATTTTGAGACTTCGAAGATTCGCTGGTACACTGTAGTCAAGTTACTTTGAAGGTCAATCTAATTTTGATAAAACAAGATAAAACAAATGATAAGTTATCTCACAAATAAAAGTTACGCTTAAAATAAGTTTACTTTTGTTTATTGTTAATCGTTGAAATAAAATTCATAATGTCGACGTATTTTTCCTGTTGATTAGCACATTTTGCAACACATCTTATTTTAAGTCACGTGTTTTTGTTTTGTTATGACAAATTTGACGCAAATATTTTAAAGCTAGAGTAAGAAGGTTGTTAGGATAACTTGGTTCGTAGAAGTAGCTTATTAAGTTTTCTACTTACAGTGTCTTAATTATACCTACATACTATATATGGGTTATCAGTCATCCAATATTATCAATGATGCCTCTTTCACCCCCAAGCAAATGAAGGATTCAAGCAAGGTTTTACTTTAGCTGCCAATCTCAGAGTTACATCAACAACTAATACATTTTATTAGATTTGAAGTATTTCACTTGAAGACGTTGTAATATTTCTAACTGAATTTAAATTTAAATTCATCTTACGAAATTTAAATCGAATCATGCAATCATATCTTAAACGCAGTCCTAAAAGACATTAGGGTATAAATAAATCGGACTTCTTAATTGATCGAAAGACTATAAATTCAGAGTTTAGGCCTCCTAGCAGGTACTTGAGACGCAAGGAATTTATGTTGAATGAGTAAGAATTAGAAGCGATGCAAAATTGGGTTTGCAACAACAAAAAGAATTTTTCTCTGTCGGTATTTGTAAGTTGCCTGATCTTTGGGATAAGTTTATATTAAAGAAAGGACATTATTTTGAAAAATAAAATTTGTGTCATTAGCTTTGTTATTATTGCTATCGCTGTATAAGAAAGTCCAGGTCAAATTTATATTCCCCTAAACATACTTTAAATAATTGAAATGCTAAAGAAGACCACGTTATTCAGTGATTTTAGAAATAATTTTATAATTTAACTCAAATGCAGTAAATATTCTGCTTACGAAACTTACCCCACAAGCACTTTTAGAACTCATATTTCACAACACAACTCATTTCACTTGAGAACTTTTTCTGGGTTCCAGCTTATCATAAACATGCCTCACGCCAGATAATTACAAATTAATCTATAACTGTCAAGCTTGAAACGTATAGCCCCGAGCGAGTACCTACCAGCAGGTTTCAAAAGCGAATCATTTTTGTCAGAGGCGCGCGAAATGTCAGCAAATGTAGTAAAAACACCTTCCAATAATAAATTAATTAAACGTGTAGTACCGTTCTATTGACCCAAATCTGCGCCGCTGTCGACGGGTTCGGACACGCGACACCTCTTTCTCTTCTAAAGTATGTAATTACTGTTATGCAAGACGACGGCGACGACAGTGACGGCGATGGCGGACGCGGGCGCGGGCGATGCGCTAGCAATTTTAAAGAACTGACCTAGTGTATCGTTTGTATGTGTTTGAAACGTGAGTCGTGAGCTTGTTCGAAACTGTTTCGCTATCCCTAGCAATTAGGTCATGCATTTACAAAGAGACACGTTTTAATTAGTTTTATAATGATACAAAATTCACTGCAAATTACATATCTAAAGATATTTTATGCGCATTTGCATTTCGTTTAGTGTAAATAAAAAAACACAGATAAAGAAAAATTTGCATTAAGGGTTCATCTAAAAGAACCATTTACTATTCCATAAGGTAGTTTACTCTATAAGCTATTTTGGCAACATCGAAAAAGTTGATCAAAATGTTGGGAACATATAGGGAAAAGTGGTTGAATATCGACCGCAGTTTAATATCAATCAAACCACCTAATCGTATCTGTAAGTTTAGATGTACGTACCTACATATGGGATAAAATAAGTACAAACGAAAGACATTCTTCAAGGTTGAAAAGTTGAAAGGCTGAAAGAAGGGTTACGGAAAAACGGACCAACAGATGCCAAATCGAGGTCGGTTACTGAGGAACTTTTTACGGACTGAATAAAATCATTTGGAAATTATACAAAAGCCAAAAGAGAGGATCCAGTTTTGTTATTCTGGATAATCATTCTACACATTCGACCTCATTCGTTCCACAAGCTGCAACTTTTAGATGCCTGCTTTTTTCAGACCATTAAAAATAGCTTACAACCAAGAGTGTGATAGATACGTAGTCAAAACACCATGAGAAAATTTTGCAAACTGATAGTGCAGAGTTATTCAAGAATAGGACAGCAACAATAGAAAAAGTGTGCTTCGTATTTAGCGACGAAACCAAATATGGAAGTTCAAGCTCCTGCTCAGTCCTGCAAGTCCAGGACCTTGCATAGACAGATATAGATATGTTGAACGAACATCCACGTCTAAACGTAAATGTGGCCCTTCATGTGATATTGATTTCGAATCAGATCTGGAAATAGTCTTAGATGACGAATTGATCGATGACAACGATAAAACTCTTCAACCGAATCACGGAAATAGAAGTTTTTTTGAACTAGAAGCGCAGCGCGCACAATGGAGCATTCAAAGACTATGACTTCTACATTACTGAAGGGGGAGTTAGAAAAGAAAGAGCAAAAGAAGAAGGTGAAACTGGAAAAGGTAGAAAAAACTAAACAAGTATTTTTACCAAACAAAAAGAGAACATCATCGGCGGTGAAAAATATTCTACCGATATGTCAGCATTTTGGAAGAAAAAATTAATTGTGGTGGAGATGCCGTTCTTGTCGATTATGGGTTCACACCAAAAGATACCAAAGAAGTTAAAAAAGTTTTCATACGTTTATTCATAAAAATTTCGTTGCAAGTCGGTTTTGATTGCAGTGGATTCCTAGAGCATCTTCTGTACAGCTGTCTCGACATTACATATTTGGGGCTTCGTCAGCAGAAGCGAAACCCGAGAATTCCACTGCAAACCAAACCGACCTATCCTAGATTATTCGCTATTGCGATGTAATAGTAATGAAAATGTTATTATTGCTAATATAAAGTAAAAAAGTGTAGTTAAAATAAGTGATCGATTTTGCGCGACTCGATAAGCAATTTCTTCCAACTGGTCGATAATACCCGCTAATGCTATATATGTTTTTCTCTAAAAATACTATCGATTAATAAATAGCCAACGATCTATTTTGGAAGCAAAGTATAAAAATTGTACCCTAATAAATATAAATGAGAATGTATATTTTGTTTTAGGTGGTCGATATTCGCCCCCCTTTCCCTGCCTACTAAAGTTAAATATTTTACAATAAAATATGTATGGGAAAATCAGCTTTTCCACGAATTTTCTTCTCAGGGAAAACTTTCTCATGCACAGTTTCTTTATTAGATGGAAAACCTTTCAGTTAATCTGCTAGTTATTTCTCAGGGTTCTACTTAACTTGAATAGTTAGTTAAATTGTATCTAAGAGTGAAGAAATAGTCGGTTCTTCTTGTACCCATTGGGTGTCCAGGTGTTTAATCTTTTTTCTTTCTTCATTTGCGTTTTTTTTATTATCAGCCATATTTTCATGTCTCGTGCCATACTCTTGATTTGATTCATCGTCAGTTTCTTTGCCTCTATGATGTTTTTTTTGTGGTCTTCCTCTAAGCCTTTTACTTTCTATTTTAGTTCCCTATGGAACTTTCGACTGGCATTTTTAAAAGAAGTTCAAGTCACTGCAGTTGTTTTTCCTCTATTTTCTTCTTCAGTCATTTTACGTTTAAATTCCCTCTTACAGTTCCTACTTTTGAGATCCCTCCTACACTCCTCAAATACTGCAATCTCCATCGCCGTTGGTTTAACTATCTTGTCTTTTTGTTATGGTCCACGATTCACTTCCATACAGCAACTTACTGGTTGGTAAATGGTTTTGTAGATTGTTATTTTTGGGCTGAGATTAAATACTTATTTATTACTTTTATTCTATGTTCTACTGAGCGAATTATTGATTGAATTCTATCCGTAATCTTTTTTTCCTAAGTTTCTCCTAAATGCTTAAATGACTGTACCAGTTCTAGTTTTTTCGCATTTATCTGCAGGTTTGTTTTCATTGGTCTCTTTCACCTTGGTAGTTTCTACTTTTACTATCAAATCTGCTCTCTTCAGTTCTTCGCTCCACATGTTAATATTCTTTTGCAACACTTTTTCTGTTCTGGCAAATATTGCCAAATCATCCACGAAGCATATTCTGAAATAAATGTTGTCTCTACGTTTCTGTGTACTATCATTAGTTTGGTTGGTCTCTCCCTTGTTTGTTTTAGAACTTCGTCTATCTTTGCTATAAACAAAAGTGGGCTTAGTGCACTTCCTTGTCTCAATTCTTTGTTGTTGTAAGTTCTTTATTGTTGTAAATGCTTTGAATTGCTACTGATTCCCCTTTTTCTTAGAACATTCCATGCACTCAACGCCTTTTCTGAGTCTATAAAGCATACGTAAACTTTTCCTTGGTGCTTTAGCGTTTTTTCTATTATTTGCCTTTATACCAAAAATATGGTCTTGTACGCAATGGCCTTCCCTGTTTGATAGATCTTATCCGCGAGATATTTTTATCTGTTAGTTATATTAGTATGGGCATAAAGCGGACTCTCTCGGACAGAGCGGACAGACCTCACCAAGGTACAGTAAGAATTAAAAGTAATGTCTCCCCGATAAAAAATTAAATTGCGGCCTAATCCCTTCTGACTGGTACAGCGAGTAAGCGGACAGGCACGAATCGAATTCTTGTTGATGTTTTCTTGGCCGCCTGCTTGTTATGGTGATCAGAATGGATAAGACCCATGCATTTAGACGAAACGTTTCAATACGACGACTCAAAGCAAATATGAAAGTAATTACTTCTTAAATCAAACGATTGTTTCATTGAAACTTGAAAGTAGGCGGAGGCAGGAGAGAAATGATACATTTTATTGAGGAGACTTTACTTTTAATTCTGGGAATCAATTAAATGCGTGATAGTATACGGTATTGCTGAATCTTCTTAATCTTGATATAAGATCCGGGACGAACCGTGTCCATCTTAGAGAGATTTCACTGTAGTTGTTTTCTGTAAGGCGATATGGAAAATTACCCAAAAATAATTACTAAGAAATATTTTTGGTTTACTAAAAGGTAACTGAAACGGTGGACAAGCAAAATATACTTCTAACATGTAACATGTTTTTCTTCGGTTCGGTTTTACAAGCAGATAGAATAACTATTAGCAGAATATTTTTTTTAGTTTTCTTCCATATCTACGTCGAAGGTATTCCAAGAATATTGTTATGCTCACAATCAGTTAATCTTGCTATTGTAAAATCCGACCTTTATGACCAGTAACAGATAATTGAAGTTGTACTTCAGAATTGTATGGTAACTAAACAAACAAAAAGTAAGAAAACACGTTCGTTTCGAACAGGAAAAGAATCATTCAGTTTGATAAAAAAAATAGTTCGGAATTATGCAGCACATACTAATTAATACAGTTGTCAACAATTTACAATGGGAAACCCCAGTGGAAAAAATAACTTTTCCGCTTCACCTATATACATAAATAAAACCGGTTATCTGAGAAAAACAATTTCCAAATCAGTACATAGCAAATTTGATGTAAAAATGTTCGCAAACTCTTTGCAAACACACACTTTATCTCCTTTCCTACTAAAATAACTGCAAATATCGTAGATCGCTTACGTCGTCGTATGAAGCGAAAAAAAAGCAAAATAAACAGTCAGAAAGAGCTAAGTTCCAACATCGGATGACGCAAATCATATCTGCCCGCAAACTCAATTAAATTAAATGTTACTCGTCACATCATAGATCGGCTGAGACTTGATTCGCGTCGATTGCGAAAAGTAAAAGTAAAACCCACAAAGCGATCGACACGGTATACAACAGATTGCTCTGAGGTAAATAAATAAATATCAGATTCACGTTTGCTTTGCAAACACCGCGAAATATGAGTGGGTGGTTTTTTTAAGTAATTTGTCTGGTTATGAAGAACGGATTTTTTCTTTACAAGTGACTTTGATCTTTTTTGGTTCAAAATTTTACATGAATCAAATAAAGCAATTTGTATTCCACGCTAACAAAAGAGGTAGGGCTAAGAGATAATAAGAATAAGTTTTTTTATCAGATTATCAGCGGAGCAATTTTTTTTTTTTTAAATAAGAATTGATTGAAACCTAAGTCAAGAAGTGATGAAGTCAATGAAATCACGATCTGATCGGTATGTTCAGTAGTACCTGTGATTAAAGAAGATCACCATTTATAAAATTGCTAAATCGAAGCGAAAAATATATGACATGAAATAGAAAGTGTGATTACAAGTCGAAGAATTTCAAAATGGAAATTGTAACACAGATATTATTGACATAATAGGAGAACCTGAAGACGTTTTCACTATAGTGAAGAGAAAGCAATGGGGGAAGTTTTAGGAAGGTCACATCTTTTGGAGACAGAACACCTCTTTGAATATGATCTGACGACGAAGAAATAAATGCACTACTTAAGGGAGCAGAAAAAAGTGGATTGCAAGTAAGAAAAAAAATTTCAGGAGGCTCCATAGAAACAAAGTTTTCTTGTTTTTCAGGGAAGTTAATTTTGTATGTCGGTATTTTTCATAGCTTTAAAATAGATGGCACCGTAATAGTGTGTAGCAATTTATACGAGGCTTGCTTCTGTTCCACGTTAATTTAGTTTTTCGTAAATGGCCAAGTGAACTTCAAACCGGCGGCCACAATTTAATAAACGTCCGATAGAACGGACTAGAATCCGATTTAACTTTGTAATGCAGAGCTGTGTCTGCTAGAGTTAATAGGGGTTTAAAATTACATCAAAACGCAATAATATTCCAATGCTCTATATTGTCCAGGTGGCCTCATTACGCGAAACCATGCAAAAATGATTTTAACAAGCGGATGGCTCGTTGTGGAAACATAAAAACGTGCGTTAATTGAAATTCCAAATTTGCAATTAAATATAACAAAATACATATGTAACGGGATGAATAAATTTGGGTTTAATGTCGTTGCGTAACATAAATAGCTAATTTATTCAGATACAAAAAAAATTCTGATGCATAAATTACAGCTTACATATTTCAAAAGAATAATTTAATTTTTCTGGCATTTCAGTATTTTAAACATTTTTATCAATTGTGAGTGCAATATAAATGAAATAAATTAGTTTTGAAAAACGGGTACAAAAATATGTTGAAGGACTCAAACTAGAACTATTTAGTTTCGTCATTAATTATTTGTTAATGTCACAATGTTTTGTTAAATGTCAGTTGAATCAGCGCTGAGCTAATTTGTATATGCAAATTTAAGTCATCGGAATACGTGAACGTTGATGACAATGATAAAGAAAATATCACGATGTTAGGTAACACGATTCCGGTTCAAATCACCTACAAAATTAGGACAGTTTAATAACGCGTTCACTATTTTGTTCAGCTTATATACTTTCAATTTTCATTGTATATTTGATAAGGCTAAACGTAAAATTTATGCTTATTCATTCATCATTTGTCAAAAAAAAATGACGAAAGTAAGTCAAGGATGATTTAATGGTATCTTAAAAAAACAGAGTCATAGAAGGAGAAATCATAATATAAAATATTGAGGGTCTCAAACGAAGAAAAATCAAATATGTATGTATGATACAAAAGAGTAGGATTTGACATAATTGATCAGTACAACTAATATAGAGAAAAGAAGAAGATCGATAAAAACGTAAAAGAGTTCCTGACAAAAAATAGTGGTGCGATAAGGTAGCCCCATTATTGCGATGAACGAAGTTGTAAAAGGTTACGACGTATTCATTGGATACCGACATTATAGCCTACAATAATTAAACAGTTAATAAGAGTTATCAAAAATAATAAGCTTCTGCCAGATATTTCAAATTCGTCATTAAGAATTGTTATAAGACCTGTAGATAGACTTTTAATTATTTGGATACGTATATTTATCATTAAAAAGTAGATATTTCCAAATCTTAACTCCTTCAAGCTTCATGCTCAAGGGTAGATGAAAGACCCTTTTACGCTTGAAACGCTTAGAACTGATTAAATATAATGGTTTAAGAAAACGTTCATGGATGAATATAAATCAAACGTTGAGATCGTGGAGGAAATAACTTTCAACCTTTAGAATTTTATAACGAAGTAACCTCATTGTTAGCTCATAATGGAGTTAATTGTACAAATAGGAAAAATTAAACTCGAATCTACTTCATTTCAAAATGGAGAAGATTCGAGTTTAATTCCATTTTGAAATGGAGTAGATTCGAGTTTAATTTTTCCCACTTGTCTTTAGAATTTTGTAATTTCCACTAACAGGAATTTAAAAACTGCTTTTTACTTCAATTAATTTCTCTGCTTTCTCTCTTCCCAGATGTTCTAGGTAAACGTATTTATCCTCTACTTTAACGTCAATCTATAAAAGTAGAAGGAGTGCTTCACTGGTATCTCCTTTGTCGATTTTGCTTGAAACGGCTCGTTCTTCGAGTTTAATTTAAATTATCACATTACCAATAATCTTTTTTTTCCTCCTTTCTCTCCTCTTCCACATTTTCCCTTTGTCCTATTTTTAATATCATTTCCAAGTAGTAAAAGAGAATAAATTCAGATCAGTTGTGAGAATTGAGAAAAGGACAAACAAATTACAAGAAGTAGAAATAACCAGTCAAACAATTATGCATCTGCAAATCTTGCGTAAAATGTTACCACAAAATTCTATTAGGTTTTAAAATTAACTTTGACTTATTTGAATCTGTCCTTGAAAATACTTTTTAGCTAATTTGCTGTATAAATAGAAATTACCGAGTTTCCTTTTTACTCCTTCCATTAGTCTTAGTCATCTGGTACAAATTCTTGTACCTTTTTTCATTTAATTTTAAATTATCAACATTTTTGGCTGGTTCTTGATGTTTTGCTAACAATTGGGACCAGTATCTTTTCAATGGAGTGGCACTTGGAAGGGTTTTTGTTTTTTCAACGAATTCTAAGTGATTTCTTTAATACCAATCAATAGCATGCATTTTTCTCGAAAATAAGTTGTTAAGTCAAAAAAGTATTGGTATATTATGCAGTGTTATAAGAGGCAATAATCGTTTTTTAAGTAACTCATTAAGTTTATAAGCTTTGCCGAAAAATGGGACGCGCTGTGTTTGCCACAAGAACATATGAGCACCTTCCTTGCGATTTTTTATACTCATCATCTATTTTCCTCGTCCACACGTTCCCTTTCTCCTATTTTTAACGACATTCCAAAGTAAGAGAAGAGATATTCAAATTAGTTGTCTGTACTAGTATACTTACATTGTTAAAAGGACGGAGATCAAATTCCTTTTACGTAAAAAAAAACTGATGCAAAAGATTTTATCTGTCCCAGAGAGTCTGAAGGAAATTGCAACATGGCTAAAAGCTTGCTCTAAATTTAGGAGGTTTTTTTTCTTTTTCTATAAATATCATTTCTGATCAGTTAGTAATTGAGAAGACCAACAAAAAATCGTTTAATAAATCAAAATTGAGTTTCAAGTTTGTTCTTTGATGACAGAACCCGTCAAAATAAATTGCACCAGAGGCACCACGGCCATTTAGACTTATTGTGCTCGCCCTGGTTCCGTTAATGCAACCATACAATGAGTCAGGTTCCCTGTATCAGCCGATAGAGGTCTTTGCTGTCTCTGATTCCCCACTGCAGAGTCTGCACTTTAGGTTACCATTGAATTTACCGATCCTACACAGATGCCCCTTAATAGACAAGTGTCCTGTTAGTAACCCCGTGGTGATCTACCCTTGCACTCTGCTTGGAAGCAAAAGTTCTGCAGTTCTCTTTTTGCCAAGATCTCTAAGAAAGGTTTTGCTACGACGATGTATTAACCAGCACCTGTTGTGTTCCTCGCTTATCCAATCACTGAAAAAGTCCCGAATAGCACTTTTAGTTACAACTAGGGCAGGTTTAGGTACATCAGCTCGTTTGTTGTCGAATATGCAACTTGCATTCGGTCCTTGACGATGCTATTGAATTTCCTGTGTACGGGTATGACCAAATCGTCTGCATACCTTAAGGGATCAAAGTTTCATCATTAAGCCTGCCCTTGGCGAGATTCCACAGTAGAGGCGACCTCCTAACACCTTTCAATATGCAATCCAACATGCGGCAGATTTCCTCCACTTCTCTATCCCTCAGAGCCGAGTAATGGAGTTGAAGGCCTCTTCGATGTCTAGCACCTAAAAGAACCTCTTTATTTATCAGAGATTATGGAGTGCTGTCTTTGTCTCTCTCTCTTTATGTTGCAGAATAGGCAAACTGGTTAAAGGTCTACCGACCAGAATACCTCATATGTTTGTCGAGTATTTTCTTCTTTGTCTAAAGTACAAAATACATAAGACTGAGTGTAGACCATTCGGCCGGTTTTTGGTTAACCTTCACATACTTGGCAAATAGCTTAGAGCTAAACCATACAAATTCCTTGAGGCCTACTTGATGTGGGAGAGTGGATTAGTATAATATCTCATAATATTTTTCCACCATTTAACGAAGACACTGTCAGAAAGTTTCAATATCTTGCGACTGGCAAGGAAAAGGCAAACTGTTAGGAAAATAGTTGCAATAATTACGTGAATTCCTTAGAATTTTGTTCTATTAACTCCAAGTCTTCACTTTTAGTTGCATCCTGTAGAGAGTATAATGTGTCATTGAAAAATTAAAGGACATCAAGTGAATTAAAAGTTGAACAAAGCAGTAATTCTTTTTTGTTTAATTTAAATAATTTTTTTGGTTGATCATCGTTTGAGATTTTTATTCTGGGAAAATAATGTAAACGATTATATTAATAGTATCATAATGACATAAGCCAAATTGAAAAGGTTTAAACAGCATTTAATCGCAACGAATGTTTTGACATTTTAAGTATACGTCTCCCTCTTCTCTTGTTATCTAACTGATGTGTTTTTCTGTCTCACTCGAGATAAACCAATTAATCAATCACAGTTTTCCATAGGTTAAACATACTTATTGTCACCGTCATCATTTTTATTTCATTTCAGAATATTATCGCACTATAAAGTTGATTAATTCTTGTTTTGAGATTAATTCAAAGCTTTATCGGAAGCTCTCAATGAATTATATCAAAAAGGCTTTTTTTTGGAAAGTACTTCATCGAAAAGAAATCGTTTGAAATCAAGTAACGAAAATAAGTAAATCAAAATGAATTAAATGGAAATTTTCATTTATTTATTTCTTCTTGTTTGCATTTAAATTTTCAAAAATAATTTTCAGTTTGGTTCGTAACTTACTGATAGAAGGTTCTTTGGAATTGTTTTGCTGAGTACATCGGCGCCTGCAAAACCTGATCGATCGGTCACACTGCCCTAGAAATGCGTTCAAGTACTTATAATAAAGTGAATGTACAAGGCTCACAAAAGAAACAACTTATTAGGAAATCGTAATTCTTATAAATAAACTGATCTGTAGATCAATGAAATTTACGGTTTTCTTATCTTCTTTTTTTCTCGGTGCTGTCAGATAAATTCAGCGAATGCAGCTCGGGTACCTACACGTATTCACTTGCCATAAATATTGAAGGAAAAAATAAAAATAAGTAGGATCCATAAATTATGTTTCAGCAGCCGTCGCGGAATTCGAGAATTTGATGAATCGACCTTTGTTGCATAAGACCGCTAATAAATATGGATTTAGTCGGATGAAAGTAGAATAAAATGAAAGGGAACAGCTGAGGTGCACTTGTCCTGACTAAGGCACAGGATTATCTATTGGATTGCACCCTGCATGTGAATAAGATCTTTCCCTAGAATTTAAATCTGTACGTTCTTGGTTAGCATTCCGGAGACGTTTCCCTCACAGATGGTAGAAACGTGTTAAGTTAACGTTGTTGATACTACTTTATTTCAGTTCAAACATTGCCAGTGCGATCAGTAGTCAAAACATTCGATTTTCTTTCTTGATTTTTCTTTACAAGAAGGTTGAATTTAAAACGATAAAATAAGTTTCAATGTTCTGTTTTAGACGGTGAGAAATCGTAACCTGCTGTGTGTAGCTGAGAAACTGTGTCAGGAAATAAAAGGACAAGTTTTCTTTTTCCAAATTTACACAAAGAAACATCAACGTTCTTAGGCCCAGTTTTACAAACAAAACAAACAAACAAATTCGACGAATATCTTTTAAGCTTCTTCCACATCTATTCCAAGAATACTGTTATACTCAGTTTTTCCGACGATTGTAAAATCGAATCTTAGAGATTAAAGACCTCAATATTCCTTTCTATTTCTCACGTTATAGAATTATCTACTTTTTCCAAAGATATATTATAATATTTGGATAAGGTTTATGAATATTAAAGCACTTTCTTCTCCGTTGAAAATTATTACAAAATATGTGTACATAATTACAATTGATCGGACACTCTGTAATATCGAAATTTCGCTTTACAATTTCTTCAGGATAATATGAATATGTTTTGTTTCATTACTAACGCATCTTTTTGATTTTTTGTTTGATATTGTAATATTATTGTAAAGCAAGATGAAAAATACAAATACACAGAATGTAAAAAGTACCTAGTTATCAAATAATGTAAGTAAGTACCTTTACTTAATCATATTGAATTCACTTTGTTTATCAAACTTTTTGTTCAATTGTGAATAGCTCTTGACCTGGTTAAAAAGATAGTGCTAGTCAATTAGAGAAGCGATGATAATTATCGTAATTATCTCAAAATACCACGTGATGCAGTATTTTGGTTCAACTTTAAATATGCAATAAAAAAAGGCAAAGGAAAGTGAAACAGTTTAAAGTCAGTCGTCAACTATGAAATGAAATGAAGAGTACATTACTATCATTTTAAGAGGAAACTCTGTTGAGTAACTTCCGAAATCAAAAGAATCTAAGAATCTGTCATTTACAAATTCGAAAGTGACATAGTTGCGTATTTGGGGTGGCTGTTAAATGTCTAAGATCTGAATTGAGAATTAAGTAAGTAAAAAAAAGTCGTCAGAAGGCGTCTGCTGTGAAAAGAAACAGTGAAAAGTAAATTAAATTAAAAAAAAAATGGAAGCAGCTCTTAGCTCCATTTACATTTTAACGTTCACTTTTGTGCTGCCGCAATTAAAGAAGCAATTTAGTTAAGTTACTAAACAGGATCGAAAATAATCCTCGAAATGGACCAACAAAACTTTATTTAAACATCACTGAGACACAACGGGTGTCTTTCTTTTTTAATTTCGGTTAAAATGTCCCATTTTCTTACGCTACTACAAACTGAAGAAATAACCGCTGCTGGAACGAATCGCAGTTCTCGATGATGAAATTCTGATTTCATCAAGATTGGTTGCATTCCAATAATTACCAATCCGCGACTGTTTATGCACAATATAACTTTCACTGGCGAAGAATTCTATAATAAATTAATTAAATGCCGCAGGAAAGTTTTCTTGAACTTTAAGCAGAGTTGAGGCGACGGCGATGCTTTATCCATCGAATTAAATTCGGAGTGCCCTAGAACTACCCGAACTTGAAGACTGACCACTTTTGAAGTACTTATTTAGCGAGGCATTATTATACCGTATATTTTCTGGGTTTTATATTATAGCAAATAACGAAAATGCTTGAGTTGATAAAACACAAGCATCGAAGCAAGGTATTGTGCGATATAATTGCGTTGTTATTACCCCGTGCGGAACTTTCGTCGTTCAACAAGTTTTAACGCTGAAAGTTTATTATGTTTGTCCCGTTTTAATAATTGCAGCGGATTAAGTGCCAACCTTAAAAAGTTTCAAAATTTACATTCTGCTCGATGGAAGGAAGGTCAGGCTGACATATCAGAACGAGTTCTCCGCGTATCGGCCGGGAACATTTACTTTACGACTACTGCAAATATAATAAAGTCGGATGAGTTTTTTATGAACGCGGAATACAATTGGAATATTTATGCGTGGATTTTAGGAAAACGTCTGCTAGTTTTAAATGCCAAAAAACTCAATGGGTTAAGTTGAGTTTTTGGGATGGAATGTTGGTCAAACGTTAAAGGTTGATGCATAACGTTACGTGTCAAGCATGTCACATTTCTATTCTGAAAAGTTCTTCCTGTACAAGATTTACTCGTAGTTAAATACCTTGAACAATTTAAATGTTACGGTAAATTCAATTTAATGAGGAGCTATCTGCAAAAATAGAACGTGTTCTATCTCCATACCATACGATTTCCCCTTATCCCTTATAGTAAGATTTTTATGAGTAGGTATGCACGTGATCGTAGATGATTCAAAAAAACTGTTTGGAACAGAATTTTAATGTTTAAATTGTATAACGGGAGGAGAAAGAGAAGAGAGGGAATGCAAAAATTACAGAAAAAAAAGGAAACTCATAATACAAAAGGAGAAACAAGAAGAAGTTAGCATGGTTTGAGTGGAACTCCGTTTGTTATTTGTTGCTGTAAGATGCCTAATTATTTTGAATTTTAATGAAACGAAGAGTAGCACAACATTGCTGTGGAAGGTATCCTTTGTGATTATTTTCTTGAAATTAACTGATTTATGAGGAATTAAAACACAGGAACAAATTAAATAAACTTGGCATCTTTTCATTTTTCAAATTTAAAAATCAACGCTAAAAGGCACCTTTTTTATTATGAATTAAAATCACTGAAAGCTTCCTTTAATTTTTTTTATTTTATAATAAAAGAAATGAAACAAGACTTAATATTGCGTTTTTGCTTTGAAGTATAGCTATCGTTTTCTGATGTGTTATTAGCTTTTAAGAAAGATAATTAAGCATTGGAATTTATTTAATAATAAATTGATTTTGAAGGGCAGCTTTAATTTTTGATATTTTTCAATAAATCATAGCAGTTTAAGAAATTAATAACTCCGTCTAAAATCAGTATTACTATTAGAAATTCGAAGAGACTTTTAATAATAGTATCTATTGGAAATAATATATGAACTTTATATGTATAAATCAACCTTGCTGATATTATACAGGAAGTCTATAGTTTGACTACAACTTCTTTGTCTTTAAATGAGAACTGCTAAAATAATTGTTCAGAAAATCTAAACATTAATCAACAAGACAACATTGTTTCATTTATCACAAACATACGCATGTTGTGCCGATAATAAATCATAAAAGAATGTCTACGTTATCTCCGCCTGGCTAATCTACAATTGCTGTTATTTTCTATTTCCTTGTTGCACAAAGTTCAGAAACGTTTTTCCCAGAAACGCAAACGAAATACTTGAAAGTATTCAAAAGCAATGATTGATTCTGCTTGACAAAATATCGCAACGTCTATCTTTTATGTAAAGAATTCTTAGGTGTGTATAAAGTGCATATTTAATTACTTACTATACAGTCTGTTCATAAGGATAAATCCGTTTAAAAAAAAAAACAAAAAACTAAAATCATATCTGAATAAGTAACTAGACAATAGTAGACATAAAATTCTGCCTTCTCAAACAGAATGAGATTTATACATGCGTCTATTAAATAAGTATGCTTTAAATTCCAAAAATAAGTTAACAAGATCGTAAATAGATTCTTACCAAGAGGTTTGGCAGTAACAGCTAAGGATTTAAGATTTACGAAATCCCAGACTTCAATTTATTGCAATCATTACGTCAATGTACAAGGAAACAATAACTATTAAAAATTGCAGGCGTGAGAAAGCAGATATAATTTACTTGAACGTTCTGGTTTATTTTCAACTAAAAGAATGTGTTTGTAAAATATTTATGATCGCTTATTTTGGACATTGTAGTTTTAAGGTACAGTAGCGGACAATAAAATCCGGGCACACCATTTGTACAACGTAAACCTCACTCTAACATTTTTGACATTTAATACATATTATATAAGATGCCTGACGTTTCATATAAATTTTGACAGAAATATAATCTCAATAAAAGTCTGATTTACCAAATTTGTCTAAATACGAACGACTTGTCAAATTCTTGCCCGGATTTTATTTTCCGCTACTGTACGTTCAATTAAATTAACTTCCAGTGCACAAATATTAGACGTTTCACATAAGAATCTAAATTATGAATTCCTTGCATTCTCTTAGCTAATATATAACCGCATTCATATTCTAAAATTAAAATAAACAAAGAACATTTAGGTGAGTAGGTAGGTACTGCTTATAGCAGCGCTCGATAATAGAGTGTTCATACTGAATTGGTTTCTTGAATAAATGAGTGAATGAAGTACATTTTTTTTTACAGAAAACTAACATCTGGGCATAAATTATTACTTATATGCATTTTTAATAATGGATTTTCTGAAAATAAAATAGTACAGAACCCTTAGGGGTGTCTATAACTGCAGTTAATGTTTATTATACACCTTGTTTATTTATTTTGTTCTTAATCTAAAATGATTAACTTGTAACAACAATTTTATAAATAGAATCGGGAAGGAACGTGCTTTTGTGCATTTCCAAAAAATTAAGTAGTTTATAATAATGATTAGTTCAGAATTTAAAATTGCTACAGAATCTCATTTTTTACAAACAGCGTGTCCATAAATTACAGAAAAATTAAATTGAAGACGATGAGTTTTGAGCATTTCCTAACTATATTAATTAACTACCAGGTATGAGGATTGTCATAATCGCATGACTAAGCAATAACCGGAGATTTTAATCAAAAAATCATAACAATTATCATTTTTAAAAGAATTTTCTAAATTTCTTCTGAAACTAACGTGATTTTGGACATACATAGTTTATTAAACGTACTTGCACTATTTTGAAAAGTTCTGTCAGTTCCGGAAGATATGAAGATTAAAACCTGTGTTAAAGTAATTAAATTTTACTAATATAATTGAGTTTCTGAAATTAGAATCATTAAAAAATCCTCTGCTTTCAGTAAATGCAACGTGTTTACAACAAATTAACACAAACACTGAACTGACCTAATGACACAACTCCACGACTGCGCATTTAAACTAATTTTCGAAAATTTGAACCAGGAGAAGGTGCTCTGAAGCGTTTGGTACATACATGTCCACTGATACAGAGTGTCCACAATAATTTTGTTTTGGTTATAGAGAAATGAGGCCAAAAGCCTTTAAACTTACTTAAAAACTGAAGTAACAATTTAAATGGACATACAATTTCTTCATACTAACAAATTTATAAATTTAGAATCAAAAAAGAATGCTTTTTATGATGAGCTTTCAGTGACGCACGTACAGCGTGTTCATAATATGATGGAGTGGTTATGAAAAGAATAGTGCATTTTCTGACAATAGAAGAAAAAAGGATCATTTGAAATACAACATCGAATTAGTTATTTTGGCTTAATTTGATTAATGACACGGCTCTATGGTCACTGTTGCGCATTCAAACTAATTTTCTAAAATTACAATCAAGAGAAGGGGTTCTTAAGCGTTTGGTACATGTCCATTGATACAGAGTGTCCACAATAATTTTATTTTGGTTGAGAAAAATGATGCTAGAAACTGAAATAACAACTTTAATGGACATACAGTTCCTTCATACTAACAAATTTCTGAAATTCGAAGCAAAACAGAATGTTTTCTATAAGGAAGTGTTTTACAGCGACGTACTGTACAGCGTGTCCATATGATGAGATGGTTATGATTTAATTTATCAGAACTTGCAATTAATAAATAAGGTTGATTTGAGTGACGTTTTCTTGTTAAATTAAAATATCCTGCAAGTATAAATCTTTTGATTATTAGGAGACTTAATGAATGTTGTTAACAAGTTTAGGTCGGCTTTGAGTACTGCTGACAGGTGAATAGGTTTTCAAGTTTTAGAAAGTTCGATCTCGCATACTTACATTTCACGTGTCCCACGTACTACCGAGTCAGTAAGAGTTAATGTGAGCACTTATATACGAATACAATAATAACTTCAGCATGCACGTACTAACCGCGCGCTTACCGAACGTAGAATGCCATCGCATGAATTAAAATCGTACCGAAGCGAACGCATGCGTACCGTTTGCGCCGTCACTTCGCGTCAAGTTAACACGTGTAAAATGTGTAAAAGCTCGCCGGCGACAAAGCCAGGAGACATTTCGTCTACGTAATTAGTCCGTATGGATTGTCGGGGGTTGTTATCGACATGACGTGAGCGATATTCTTTTAATTACACGGAGCGCGTTGGTGGCATGAAATTAAGCGCTCGTTTCCATCATCCCGTCTGCTCTGTTTGTTTTATTCATTTCTCCTCTTTTTTTTCCTGTTCTCGATCGCATGCGGTTGTTTGCAGCTCATTACTGTTTAATCGAGTTGAAGTGATTCTTTTTTTTCTAAACTCCGAACTCTGAATGGAATTGGGGTGATGACAGACAAGGAGAAATGTTGTTAAAGGAAATGTAATCGGCGGCTAAGGCGTGAGTTGTACTCGATGTTGGGCAAGATCTGAAACTAGGGCTTTGTACTGTAACGAGTTTTAGTTGAGAGCTGTCTGGAGAATCACCTAAGGGAACATGACACGATGGGAAAGAAGGTTTCAAACTTTTCCAATTCGGAAGAGGGACTGGCTACAAGTTTATTTACATTCAAGTATTACATTATTTTCTTTAGTATTTAAAGAACAATTTTGCAATCGTATGCCATATGCATGATCACATCTTCATTCCGTTTTTCTATAGTTCCTAATACAGGAAGAACATTTTATCGTCACAAGGAGTGTTTGCCAAGTTTTCTCAAATGATATGTTTCGTTTATTTTATTGTAAATGCAACAAAAAATTGAATATCTCCTATCAAGAAACACGTATATAGACCATTTCAGGCGACTTTTCTGATTGAAATTTTCCCTTCAAATATGGCCAATTTTCTGAACTTCACACCTCGATAAAATCCTTAAATGACCTAACATCGAAAAATCCCGTTAGATGTACTTTTGTTTCATCTCAAATTTACCATTTCCGTTAAGAAATCCGAATTCAGAATTTTGAAGCTTCATTTTGTCGCACTGTGTAATAATGTTTGAATTTGCTTTGAACTTAGCATAGTTAATCCTTATATACTTTAGTTTTACATAATTTAGAATCAGTTTTTGCGTTATTATTATGTGATCGAGTTGGGTAATTGAGAACGTTACAGAAGGGGAAATTAGTTCCTAATTACCCCAATCAATTTTTATTTAGCCTCATTAAGTTTTAAACATATTATTCGAGATGCCACGAAAATATTTTTGAAAGACAAATTACAATTTAGAAGATCTTTGTCTCGCCGTCGCGTCGGTGGTATTAAAAATAAAACACGCGAAGTATTTAATTCAAAAAACCACATTGTTCAAACAGCGAAAGCAAGATTTGTTAAAGGATCCAATAAAAGGGCGGTATTGAATTTTTAGTAAAATGTGAAATCAAAAAGATAAACTAGTAGTCAGTTTTAAGACTTTTTTGTAGATATCTTGAATATCTGAAAGGATGTCAGAATTTTGCAGTTTTTTAAAAAGAATGAAAAAGAAGAATTCTGTATTTTCTGCGCAGAGCAATGCCAACATCCTCTAAGGGAAGACTGGATCATGCATCTTATATGTCGTGATTGGGCACATGAGAAATGCATAAATGGTGGGAGAACCAGTCATGGATATACAGGGTGTTTCAAAAGTGATGGTAAAAAATTTAGGGATGAGGAATATGAATGAAGAGAAGCAAAAAAGTTCTAGTAAACATGGTTCCGGAAATCAACGGTTTACGAGATGATGTCATTTTTTGCTGGTTGTGGCATGCTGAATATTAACTTACTAATTTTAAGAAACACAGTGAAAATTTTATTTAATTTATCATTCATGAGACATTAGAAATTCATAATTTTAACTAAATAACGTACAGTAAAGTATGAGCATGATTGATTTGTGCACTGAAGAATTTTACAAAAGGTGTTCAAAATGCTGACCATGCACTGAATGCATCTATCTAGACTTCTCCGCAAAGATCCGCGAATGCGCTCTAGCAATCCTGGATCAATCTTCATTTGCTGAAAGGCATGTACAATCAGATGTTGCAATTCTTCAGGTGTGGTGGCAATGTCAACCATCTCCAACGTGTGCAAAGTCTTAAGAACACAGATTTCCTTCCTAAAATGACTTTCTGCGAGCAGATACAACAACAGAGAGTCCTAGATCCCCAGTCTTTAAACAATGTTTTGTTTATAGAAGAAGCTGGGTTTACCCGTGACGGCATTGTTAATTTTCACAACTCTCACGTGTAGGCCGATGTCAATCCTAATGCAATGCGTGACATCGACAAACTTTTTCGTAGAATGTCTGGGTAGGAATACTCGGCGACTGTCTAATTGGACCACATTTTCTACCACAAAAGGCTAAATGGAGAGCTGTACCTGCACTTTGTGCGGAATGATCTTCCAAATTTGCTCGAAGATGTGCCACTGCAGCAACGCCAGCAAGTGTGATTTATGCACGACGGTGCACCAGCACATTTCCTTTTACGTGTAAGACAATTTGTAAACAGACGATATGGTGAACGGAGGATAGGTAGAGGAGGACCTATACCGTGGTCTCCTAGATCACCGGATTTAAATTCTTTGGATTTTTTTGTATTAAAGAATTGCAGCATCGGATTGTACATGCCTTCTAGTAAATGAAGAATGAACCAGGATTGCTAGAGAGCATTCGCGGGTCCTTGCGGAGAAGACTAGATAGATGCATTCAAGCATGGTCAGCATTTTGAACACCTTTTGTAAAATTCTTCAGTTAACATGCTCATACTTTACTGTACGTTGTTTAGCCAAAATTATGAATTTCTGATGTCTCATGAATGATAAATTAAATAAAATTTTCACTGTTTTTCTTAAAATTAGTAAGTTAATATTCAGCATGCCACAACCAGCAAAAAATGATATTATCTCGTTAACCGTTAATTTCCGGAACGATGTTTACTAGAACTTTTTTGCTCCTCTTCATTCATATTCCTCATCCCTAAATTTTTTACCATCACTTTTGAAACACCCTGTATGTATGTGTGATATTTGTCAAAGGTTTTTACGTGTTCTCCATTACCCCTATTATATCTACTTATCCTACAGGCCAAACTCCATCACCACAAGCGTAGTGGGGTAATTAGGAATGGCGAAGGTACTGTTATTCGTTCAAACTATATTTAATTAATCTATTCCTTGTTCTCATTTTGATTTTTAATGAAGGCAGAAGGAAAAAGATTATTCTATAAAATAAATTGTAATTTATAATTAAATTCTTGTAACTTTTTGCTCGATATTCCTTAGGTGTGCCTATTTATCCCACGTTCCCATCAGCAGCGTTCAACTAGTAGGTGAATTCATATGTGTTTCTGAGGTGTTAACACTGTGATTAGGGAAGGCGTTGTGAATTCTCAAAGAGCCATCATCTTTTTCCCATGGAAAAACCTAGGTGTAAAGACGTCTGATTATTTGGCAACTCTCCGGAATCTAAAAGACCATTTAATTAGTACAATAAAATATTTTGGAAACATCCCTCGCATATTGAATATAATCTCAATTATGATGTTTACAATGAAAACCTTTTCTTTGGCTTCCGATAGACACCGTTCTTTGTTATTTCTGCAGATGCTTATTCTGCGACCCTAGTCACTGCTGATCTTCTCTCTCTCTTGGAAAAGTCAGCAGAAGAAGTAACGCGGTTCTACCGGAAGTCGCAGAAAACTTGAATACGGGTCACGGAAGTGACCAGGATAATTTAATAAATGATCATTGAATTTTTAGTTTTGTATTTATCAGTGACAAGGGCTGTTTGATGCCTTTTGTTTGGTTCTGCTGAACTTTAGTTTATCTTGTTGACGGCCGGTATTACCACCGTTTTAGGGAGACCTTAAATTTAAGTCTTGTTTAGATTGTGACATTTCTGCTTGGTGTGTATTACATCAATCACATCTAAACACGAATTAAATTTAAGGTCTCCTTAAAACGTTGGTAATACCGACCGTGAATACTCGAAGGACCGTTAATTTAATCAAAAAGAACTAGACTTCGGAAATGCCATATAATGAGCATACTATCCTAGCGTTACAAATGCTTTTGGTATACTGGCGCCTTTTTTATTTCTGTTAAGAGTGGGACCTTCCAAAAAAGGCGGCGGAGAAAGTTGTGTCCAACAAGTGCAATAATGATAAGAAACAATGCTTTATTAAAATTGTTACTCCTGTAATAATTTCTGTAATAATCTCCCGATTGCCTCCCCCCAAACCCCTAAGCTCTAAAGGCTATTTACGCTAAGCACTTCAGCTGAAATTATATTTAAGTGGTGTTTATAATGTGACATTTCAGGTTACACGACGTTGTGTAAGTCTCATTCTAAGTGGCGCTTTAATTTAAGCTGAATTTATTTCTTCGATGCAAACCAGGGTGTGTTTGAATTTAAAATAATGTTGACCTACGTCAAAGAAAAGCATTGGAATACTTTTTGGACAATATGATAATCTAAAAATAAAAAAATTATTTGTTTTTCCGCCAAAGAATCCTGTTAGTGTTTTTTTGAAATTTATTTTCACATTAGCTGTAAATGATTTGTTATTAATTTGGTTTAATGAAATTTAAAAAAAGAAAACATTAATTTATTATTAAGTCCACATGCGTGTTGCATAGTTGCATCGCCAGCTCTAATTCATTTTTCATTTGATCACTTCTTACCAATTTTACTGCTAATAGTTCGTATTTATTATTTTGTATTTCGCAAAATCCTTTTTTTAAGTTCAACTCAAAATGTAAGAATACTGATTTTCCTGGTAAAATTTGGACGAAAAGAAGAGTTGCTACGAAATTTCAGATTACTAAGTTTGACAGTTCAAATTTCTTCTCGTCCAACTTTTAAATTAAAACCTCTAGGTAGGGTGCAAAATATTTAAAAAAAAATTCCTTATTTAAAATTTTTAAATAAGAAACGCTGATAATGACTGGCATTTAGCAGTAATTGGCAGTTAGTAATGACTGTCTTACAATTGAAATATGTACAATTAAGGGCCACTTTTACCACTTACGGTTATTTTACTGGTTACGTGTAACCACGGGTTTGTTCTAAAATTCGCTTTTACCACCTCTGGTTACACCGAGTCTTGACAAACCATTGCCTTGACAAACCAAATCGTCATTCTGATTTTGAGTTAATATAATATATACAGTGTGGTGATAAAGTAACGCACCAAGCGAAAAAACACCCTTAACGTTGACTTTTTCGAAAAACGCTCGGACAGGTCGATTTTATTTTTAAAAAAGACATCTTTTACAATCAATTTTAATTTTATGTCAGTTACCACTTTTACGCTGTGACGTCATTGACACTTTTTTTAAATGACAACCTATTTTTTTGAAAATGTCATTTGAAAGCACCCATTTTTCTGAGTACAAAAATGTTAAAGAATTACTAATGCATAAGAAAATTTTGAAGAAAAAATTATTGAAAAATGCAAATGAGATTTTTAATTTTAATAAAATTTCAACCTAAAATAATACTTTCCTGTAAAAACATAACAAAACAACTTAATAAAATTACAATAAATGTTGGAAATGCCCTCCACCAACCACTTGACAGTGACCAGCTCGTGTGTAAATGTTGTGAATTACTTTTGCGATGGTTTCACGGCTAATGTTATTCATTTCTGTCCTAATTTTGTTTTGTAAATCTTTCAAATTTTGAGGTTTGTTCACGTAAACTCGACTTTTTAGATAACCCCATAAAAAAGTCTAGGGGAGTTAAGTCGGGTGAGCGGAACATTTCGTATAATAATAATAATAATAACGTTTACACACGAGCTGGTCACTGTCAAGTAGTTGGTGGAGGACATTTCCAATATTTATTGTAATTTTATTAAGTTGTTTTGTTACGTTTTTATAAGAAAGTATTATTTTAGATCGAAATTTTATAAAGAATAAAAATCACATCTCCATTTTTCAATAATTTTTTTCTTCAAAATTTTTTTATGCATTAGTGATTCATTAACATTTTTGTACTCAGAAAAATGGGTGCTTTCAAATGACATTTTCAAAAAAATAGGTTGTCATTTAAAAAAAAATGTCGATGACGTCACGGCGCAAAAGTGGTAACTGACATAAAATTAAAATTGGTTGTAAAAGATGTCTTTTTTTAAAATAAAATCGACCTGTCCGAGCGTTTTTAGAAAAAGTCAACGCTAAGGGTGTTTTTTCGCTTGGTGCGTTACTTTATCACCACACTGTATATAAAATAACGGATACTTCATCATTTCTGAAGTTTGCCGTTCTTTCTCGCTTTTCTACTTGCATTTTTATCTTTGTTAAGTGATTGAATTATACTGGACCCGTACCGAAGTGCCGAACACCTAAGTGACCTAACCACAACCTACTATATTAGCGCGAGAATGAAAAGAACTGTTGCCAATTACAGAAAAATCCCTAGATTTTATATTTTAACCAGCGGTTTTTTAACTACCCGTAAATTGGCTGTGGTAAAAGTCCAAAGTGCTTTAACTGCAGGTTAAGGCCTAACCGTTGGTTGCCAAGCGGGGACTGTTAACCGTAGGTGGTAAAAGTGGCCCTAAATAGTTAAAAATTAGCTACAATTTTAATGTCACAAGAAATCGCAAACTAAAACTCTTTTCTATTTCACATTTTTTTTTCATTCCAATACTATTTTTTTAAATTTTTGGTTTGTAAACGCTTGTTTTTGTTCTCCTTCATTTGTTCTTTTTTATCAAACATCGCTTTCCGTTATCTTTTTTTTTATTTTAGTAGTGACTATGTTAATTCACATTTATGATTGTGTTTTTTTTTTGTTCTGTTTTGGAATCGTTTGGCTCTTGCTTTGCTTTTCGCTTTGTTAACGATTTTGTTTTTCTTCAACTGCGATTGGCTCTTGTTTTTTTTTTCTTGTTACCCTTGGCGTCCTGCTTCCCTTTAGAGAGAAATAACACAGACGTTTTCAAACGCAAGACAGCGTTCGTATAAATGTACAGGATGTCTCAGAAAAACTGTTCCTAAGTTTCTGAAGTAGTAGAGGGCATGTAATTGAGTAAATTTTACTAATAAAGTTGTAGCCGGAAATGTTTCCGCGTCAAGTTAAAACGAAATAAAGAAAATGAGGACTAGAAATTCTCTCGATGTAAGAAGTAACTTTTCTATTTATTTCCAGTAGCTAAACAATTTTTAAGTTCAACTGAATAAGAAAACTTGAAAAATTATGAGAAATATTCAAAATTAAGGCTACCATTCTGGTTGCACAAGTTATGACGACGCGACGTATGATTGAACGACGAATAATATCCAAATTTCTGAGGACGATCATAGAAGGCAACTTCTATGTTAACAGGTGTTCCATAGACGATCGATTTAGTTTGACCCCAAGTGTACAAATTGGAATCATATCTCGCAATCGAGCAAGCCAATAAAAAGGACCATCTTTAAAAGAACAATCTCTGGGTTAGGAGAAATGATCTTTTTGCTTGGCCAGTACGATCGTGGAATATGATTCCATTTCATTGTTGCATTTGGGGTCATATTAAATCGCAATTGTCTATGCAACACCTGCCAACACCTGCCAACACAGAAGAAAAGTTAGTGACCTCGAATTATTCTTGCTTTTGATCCATTCGTGATCGTCCTCAGAAATAGAAAAGTTACTTCTTACATCGAGAGTATTTCTAGTTCAATTTTTTTCATTTCGTTTTAACTTGATGCGGAAACCTTTCTGACCACAACTTTATTAGTAAAAGTTGATTCATTTTATGCCCTTTACTACTTCTGAAAGTTAGGAACAGTTTTTCTGAGAGACATCCTGTATAAAAGCTAGAACTTTGATTTTTTTATATGAAACATCCTATATATTTTTACATTTTTGATCGCTAGGTCACTTATTCGATAAGGTCGGAATCTTTGTTTCTTTAAAATTCGTTTTGTAGAAGTTCTTGCTAAGCCAGATTTTTGCTCCAACTGGCGTCAGTTATTTTCGATTTCTCCGAATTTCCAAAACTATGACGGCCTCTACTTCTTTATTTCTGTTTTGAGATTCATACTTCTTTTTGAGTTTTGACCGTTTGAAGGCCAGTTTCATAATCAAATTTAAAGGAGACTTTAAAACTAAAGTCACATTCAGATGTGTAAACAAATGGGTTTTCATAGTTGTTTTGACATCTGAAAATGACTTTAAATTTAAAAGTCTCCTTTAAATTCGATTATGAAACTAGCCATAAATAACAAAATTTATTAAATTGTTATTATTAATTTTTTTTTAAAGAAAATATCTCGGAACGATTGTCTTCTTTCAGGATACCACTCATGGTAAAAATTAATTGTTGCTTCTGTGTTTTCACCAACTTTTATAAAGCACGTTAACATCTCATATTAGAAGGGAGACAGTGAGTTAGAAAAAAGTTTATATCCGTAAATATTCAAATTAGTTCGTATCCATAGATTCGTATTTTGGCATCTTCAGTACACCTACACATACATTCACAAGTTAAAAGCACTTCATGAAATCTTTTCATACATTTTTAAATATCTCCCCAAGTGTACCTTATATAGACACTAAAATTCAAGAGAAATTCAAGAGAAATGCAACCGGTATGACATATTGTGTCAAACTTTGACAGCGGTCTACAAAATTATTTAGTTATCGTAATCCATAGCCTTCTTTAATAGTTGAATGCTATAAGGACTATTAAAATTTTAATTAAATCTTAAAAGCGCTATATTTTAAAAACTATTTCCATATAAAAAATGAAAGTTCTGATTTACATTTCAACTATTGAGCACTTCTGAAAAAAATAAATTAAGGCAATGAATTCTGCATGAAAAAGTGTTTTAAGAAAGTTTTTACGGAAATCAAAAATTTTCATAAACAAAAAAGTTATAGAGTTCATGTATTCTTCAACAGTGTAATATACAGACTGCAGAAAATATTCTTTAATCTTGGACCTGAACAGAAGTCCGGAGTGTACTGCTTGAATTTCGGTTGGTAATTTATTAAAGAATTTGATTCCGTTAAATAGAAAGCATGAAGAATATAAACCTGTGACGAGGTTGTTCTGCGCGCAGATAATAAGGGTGTCTCGTGTTATAATTATGCACATCATTATTTAATAAAAAAATGCTTTTGTTCTTAAAGATGAACAAGATGGTTTCATACAGGTATAAATTGACTAGTCATTATACGTAATTTTTTAAATGCCTCTCTACAGCTGTCTTTAATATTCAATTTTGCAATTGTTCTAATTACTCTCTTTTGTAGTTTTAATATCTCATAAAAATGCATGGATTGTCCCCAAACTATCCAAAATACGTCATTTCAACATACCATATGTCCAAATAAATTTCTGATAAAGATAGGTCATGGAATGTAAAAATCTACAACACCAAGCAGTTTTTGAAGTTAGTGACATATCAAGCTGTAAGATATGGCCAACTAAACTTCAATTTTACTTAACTACTCAAGAACTGGACAATATTTTAATGTAAATTACCTACCTTTATCAGAAATTTATTTGGACATATGTTATTTAATATCACACATTTTATTTATTCTTCTAATAGCAAAAACTGATCTAGCTAACCGAGGGGTAAGATATTCTGCGTGACTGTGCCAGGACAATTGGGAATTTATTGTAATGCCTAGTATTTTTACATTCTTTAACTGGTATAAGGCTATGTTCTCCGTAAGAGAAAGTAAAATTATTCGGCGTTTTATTTGAAAAGATAATAATGTTAGTTTTGTCTATATTAATCATAAGACGATTTGATTTAAACCATTTTTCAACTTCTTGAAGAACATTTATAATTTTGGTATGTAAGCTATCAAAATCCATTGAATGAACGCAAATGTATGTTTAAAGTTGGTTCTTGTCCGATGAAATTTGTATCAAAATCTTTTAACCGGACACTAAATCTCGCACTATAGGGTATAGTCCGGTTAAAAGATTTTGTGATGCAAATGTATGTATCATCTGCTTACATAACAACATCGCCTGTTATATTCTGGGAGAGGTCATTGACATATATGTTAAAGAGCAAAGGCCCAAGAACGGAATCTTGCGGTACTCCATATTCGGTAGTCGCTCTATTAGAAAAAACATTTCGATTAGTACCTGATTCATCCGAATATTTAATTTCCACTACTTGCTCTCGATTTTCAAGATAAGAAAGTAAAAAGTTTAGTGCTACTCCCCTTACGCCGTAGAATTCTAACTTTTCAAGTAGTATGCTGTAATCTACCATGTCAAAAGCCTTTGATAGAGCACAGCACACCACCGCAGCTATATGATTGTTATTTAATTTGTTATATACTCATTTTAAAATTTGTTGTAATGCAGTACTTGTTGACTTTTCAGACCTAAGTCTGTGTTGTTGGTTTGACAATAAGGAATGTTTTTCAAAGAAATTAAGCATGTGAATTGGTTTTTCTATTATTTTAGCTAATGAACATGGAATAAAAATTGGCCTATATAAAATTGTTACACTATTTTTGGCATCTTTTTTATGGACTGGTACTATTTTGGAGAGTTTAAATATGTTGGAAATTTGCCACGCTGAAAACAACAGTTTATAATGTCTGCGATGGGCTTTGATATTATATCAGTTACGAATTTAAGTACCGGTATTGGTATTTCATCGGCTCCCACGGAATAGGAATTTTTAAGGAAAATGATTATTCTACTAATTTCATGAAAAACATCGATTCTGTATTGTCTACTGGAGCCTTTTGAAGCAATTGCCTAAAGTGTTCCCTTTTTAGCGGAAGATCTTTTAAAAATTTATGTGGTAGCTCAGAAAAATAAGTGTTAAATTTATTACTAATTGTAAAGGGATCTACTGTTGTGGTGTCATTTTCAAAAAGGTTAATATTTTCTGTATTTTTTTGCTTTGTTACCTGTGTCAGCTTTTATTAGTTGCCAGACAGTTTTGGATTTATTATCTGATCGAGCAATAATTGAATTTGTGTGTAGTCATTTGGCTAATTTTACACAAGATTTTAGAATATGACAGTATTTATTATAATAATTTTTTATAACATTATTTGGAAAAATTTTAAATAACAGGGAAAGTTCGCGTTTCGTACGACTAGATGTTCTAATTCCTCGTGTAATCCAGGAATTAGATACCTGACGTAATTGTTTTTTCATAGGATAGGGATAGGAATAGGATAGGATAGGAAGGCTGTTTTTATGAGGTCGTAGAACATATTTAATTTTTCATTTGGGTTGTCAGTGTTAAGAAGGGAATTCCAATTTAAAGTTAGTAAAGTTTCGCGAAATATATTGTTATTACGATTATTAATAATTCTTTTATATTGAGAACTGTAATTGTTACATTTCTGTTTGCGCTTTAGTGCAACAAGTTGGGCAAAATGATCAGATAGATAGTTAGTGTTTGACACGTATTATGTTTCAGAGTTATTACAAAAAACGAAAGCGCATCGCAAAGTGGAGAAAAAATTATTTTTTTTTATTGGAACCTGTGCGAACCAAACAAATAGTCACAATTATGATGAGTGAAAAACGTACAAGAAGAACATTGGAACACTTTTTGGACATTATAAATAATTTATAAATAAATGAAAATGAGATTTTGACTTTGCCGTAAGCACTATACCATATAATATAAGAACGTTCTGCCGATGTATTACAAGTTACCTTTTACTGAAAGTAGTATATGACCGAATTTACATTATCTTAACTAACAAGTGGTATTATTATTCATCTATATAAAAAGTTCTCTCGTATAAAATTTATGAATTGTGCCTTACGATACTTTATGGCGAAAAGGTATCAATTATACTTACTCGGATTTTATTGTCCACGAAACATCCAGCCTTTTTTTATATAAAATGTTATTTCATGTAAAATGGGATATTTTGAAGTATTTTAAACTTTATACCATATACTCCTTTCTTTTATTCTATGGGCCTCTTAATATTCTGTCGTGTTTGTTGTCCGCTTTTTAAAAATGGGGTTTTGTTCAAGTCCTAATATACATTCTACGCAGGCAATCGATTAAAATGCATTAACCTACCCATATTTTTGCCGCCGGTGTGACACAGAGGATCCATCGACAACATGCCCGGAATTAAATAAAAGACTCTTTTCACCATCATCGGCGGCGTATAGTCGAGTCTGGAGAACAGAGGCGGACAAAGTGTATTCATAATTCGCCATCACATGAAATGGGCCGCATTAACTGATGGTTTTACTGAGCAGAAAATGCAGCTCGCTTTAGTTCAGGACGTTATGAATTGAAGTGTAGTGGAAACTGCTGCAGCGCAGCCATTTACTAATGAGAATCTAGGTGGAAGCAAAATTTTCTCAGTCGACTCGTTAGACAATTTGTTTGCTTGTATTTAATTATATAATTATAATTTATTTCAAGAAAGTCAGTGGATTCAATTTTGTCGCCCTCTAAAATCGAATATGTACAGTTCATTTTTTCTCTACATCTCGATCGATCGAGATAAGTCAAAGATTTTTTATGTAGCTATCTCCTACTAACTTTCGTGAAACAGCCTTGTGGCTTTTGTCAAGTCACGTCATTTCGTCGTATATTTTCTTAACTTATATACGATCGGCATATAGTAAAAAAATAATCTGTACCATCGTGATCATAAAAATCGACACTTTTCAAAAAAATTAGTTGTGTAATATTAGGCTTGACAGAGTTTGTCAACCTATAAAATCTCATCCATCTTATTCGATTCGAAATAAATAAATATTCTCTATAATTAGTAATACTAACAGCTAATTCAATTGCAATTGCTGGAATACTGATTCCAGCTTGCAATCGCGTTTGAATTATTGCCTTCCGAATTGCTTTTAATTGATATATTTTTATCTGATTTGCCGAAACAATATTAATGCCAAAATGACAGAAGTTCATTTTGAAGCACGCTTCAGTTAACAAAAATTTCGGGTGTAGTCGTTTTTTTTTTTTTATTACGATAGTACAAAGTAATACTTATACTTTCTCTAAAATATTGTTGTAATTTAAAATTGTTACGATTCAAATTCCAAAACAATCATTTTTAATTAAATTCTCGAGAATAATACATTTAAATATTGCTCTAAGAGTCGGGATCGTGAAATGCATTGTTTGAATTTCGCGCTTTTATAATCGAATCCCTTCGTCTCGATCGAGAACTTCCGCGAAGTTTTTGAAATGTGACGTCTATTTTAAACAGGTTATTCAGCACTTCTAATTTTACAATGATATTCAACTTTCTCCACGTTTGTGATGGTTATGAATAATTGAATATTTAATGAATTAAAAATAAAAAAAAATGTACTTTTTAATGTTTGATTGCATTGACTTGAAAATACACTCTATGTTATGTGTAAAGTCCGCACTTAAAAATACTGAATTAGGCAGGCAAATAGGCAGTTATTGTCTAAGAAATTAGCACACTTATAGGCAGCTTAAAAAATTTTTGGTGTTTAATAAATCCTACTTTTCCGTCGTTTTATAATAAAAAAAAATATTAATACTTATTTTAGTTCAATATGAGGTAACCAGGTAAGCCTATGATCAAGTACAATTCCCAAACATTTATTTGTGTGGGATATAGTTGTTCTGTCAGCGGCGAAGATTTTATTTACGGTTTTAACCTTGTTGAGAGCAAGCTTATTGCTCGGTTATTTTCCAGACTGAGACCAGTCTAGTTAAGATAGTACCAATTCGAGTTGAAGCATGCTATTTCGAGAAGCTTCGCCGGTAAACCTACACACAAAAAGCTACTGGTGCGATGGCGTCTATTATTATCACGACTTGCTGTGTTGGTATCGTTGACATTTTTAAAATTAATAATGGCTACATAAATCAAAATTAATCAAAATTACATACAATGCAAAAGAATACTCATTACGACATTAAGACATAGATGGGTTTGACTTAGCATAAAGTACAACTTAAGTTGTACTTGATCAACTATGAAATAGGATTTTTACATCAAGTGAGACTTGAGGTTCAAGTTGAACTTAAGACTTGTCTATGAATACAGGCATTAGTTTCTTAAGTAATAAGTCACGAGGTAGACTGTTAAAGGCCTTCGTTAGGTTACAAAATAAGACGGATGTGTTACTCTTCGATTCCATGTTGTCCATTACATAAGTCGAATAGCATCCACGAGTTTGGGACGAAAACCGAATTTACAGTTTGAGTATAGATTATTTTGTTGCAAGAAATCGTTCTAATCTAACTAATATAACTTTTTCAATTATTTTAGAGAAGATAGGTAGGATAGCAATGGGCCTAAAATTGGAGAATTTATTTAGTGTGGGAATAATTTTGGAAATTTTCAAAGAGTCTGGAAAGTCACCTGATGTAAAGGATAGATTTATTGTATCAACCATCAATGGTGAAATGATATCCGATACTGATATTACAATACGAGAGGAAATGTCATAGTAATCAGCAGCAGATAACTTCTTTACAGCTTTCACTTTTAGGTCTAATTTTCTATGGAGCTTAGGCGAAGGGTCTTACGCATCAGGAATATTTAAATTGGAATACCTATTCACAAAAAGGGGTCGACGGTGAAGTTAAAATTGACAATTTTCAAATTTGAACAGAGGTATAAAAATAAAATAATAAGGGGAACACTTCTGTTTACGAAAGGATTCGGCGAACATTTTATAAAAATTACATGAATGTGAATGTGAAAATTAGAAACGCAACTGTTCTCGAAAATGACTCGGTGAACATTAATTAATTTTTTGAATCTTCTGTCCTTGCGGAATCGTGTTGTTTATATTTTCAAAACCCGAGGCCATTTTGTAACTTGCGACTGCGAGATGGCGGTATCTGTGCGAGTTCCCCTTTAGGTCCCACTCATTTAGGACACTGGAGTGACGTAAGTTGCCTACCCCCAAGGGATTGCGAGATGCTTTTGGACCGTCTTCGCTACATTGCGTGTGTGAGGTTCTCAGGCGCCCAGGGTTTTTATCGTATACCTTATTTACTTTAACATATCTTAATGGTCACTTATACTCAGTATTTTGGTTTATAGCTTGGGCCATTTATCGCCTGAGATTGTTTATGTTCACAATTAAGGCTGACGCCTTGCAATCCCAAAGTTTTTGAGGGGCTGGGTGAAGGGAAGGAACAGTCAGGAGCCGTGTCGCTGATGAACCCCCACCAAAAATTTTTACGGAAACAAAAAACGCATGTATCTGTCGCCGTTGAAGTTTTGCATTCAGCATTGACTAACGAGTTAAGAATAACAGGAGAGCTACACTAACAGTAGTTTCTCGTCCAAATTGGTTACTCAATATGGTCGCTGTATGTCATAGGGCCAGTTGTATAAAACAAGTTAACCACTCGATCAAACTTAAACTTTCCTCCAATGATATTGCTTAACCACACAATTAACTTGATCGACTGATTAACTCGCTTTATACAATTGGCCCATAGGCGCACACAGTCGTTTCACATTCGAGAAATGTCAATTGTATTCCTGTGTTGTCACCTTCGCAAATTACACTTCTTACACAGAGTAAAATAGGTAGTGAAAAGTAACACAATTGTAGCTGAAATTAAGCCAGTAACAAATTGTATGAAATATTATCACAATTTTAGTAAAACTACAAACAAGATATTATCATGTTAAACAACTGTGTCAATATTTCATGGAATTTGTTATTGGCTTCATTTCAGCTACAATTGTGTTACTTTTCACTACATATTTTTCTCTGTGTAGAGCATTTTGGGCGTATAATCGTATCTCTCTCACTCACGATTTTTAATATATTTTGTGTCTCCCTCATCTGTTTCAAGAAGTCTTGTGTTTACGACGACGGGTGCATTTTTCACACTCTACTTACAAGTGGGATGTGAAAAGTACGTCTTTTTTGAGACAAAAATTCTCTTTTGCGCTTTTTCCCTAAAATTGTCAAGATTTGCCTTTTGACATAGGCTGGCACTTACATACATACTTTTAAAGAGTTTATAAATAAACAGTATGTCTTAAATAAAGGAATGCGATCCGTCAAAGTATATCTTACGCATATGCCCATTGAATCTATAACTTTTCGATTCGCTTATGGTCTCTATTACCAAATAATTTATGACAGCTGTAATTCTTGCCAAATGAAATTGTAATTAAATTGATTTGTTTAATTGGCAGTATTCCTTTCAATTTTGCGAAGTATTAGACAATTTTTTCAAAAAGTTTTCTTTACGGGTTTGTTTTTGGGTTATTGGAAATTTCAAAAATATGTAAGTGTATAACTTAATTATTATCCTTTCAAAAAGTAATTTTTTAGTACATATCTCTGATGAAGCCCAAGAAGGCTGAAATAATTCACGTGACTTATAAGATATTCTATTTCTCTAATACTGCCAATTAAACAAATCAATTTAATTACAAATAATTTATGTAATAAAATAAATGGTTTGATTCATTAATTGCCTTTTATTATCCATTTTGTAGAAAAGCGTAGTTAAATGGATATAAAAAGTTAGGTTATGTTTAGGGATGCACCAAAATTTAAAAACATCGAATTTTCGAATCGAGTCCGAATCGATTTGACTCTGATACTTGTTAAAAAATATCGATATTAAAAAAGATCGATTTAAAATATAATAATAATGTATTGGGCCACCTTGTAAAGTACAGATTTTATTTCATGACAAAAACAATTCTTGAAAAAAAGTTGCAAATTTCTTGGGTATGTTTAATGTCAATTAAATCGCCGAAATTATTTAGCGAATCGATTCGTACATACGCGTATCGATATGTACCGAAAATCGGAAGTTTAATGTTGATTCAAAAAATCGATATTTTAAAGGAAAATATCAATCTTCCAAAGTATCGATTTAAATCGTGCATCCCTATATGTTTATAATAATCGTACGGTTACGATGTGACTTCGCACTTCAGTATATTCTTCTTTGCTGTATGTTTTAGATTTAATTCTTTTAATTTTTTTAAATGTACTATTTAATGTCATTTATATCTTTCAATGCATACTCTATAATTTGAGATTTAGCAGTATCGTAAATTGCTTTATTATGTTTGTTTAAGTTGTTTTCTCGCATATAAAACAGTACCGTAATTATTTCAAAATTAACATCACTTTAAACATAGAACATAGAACACTTTTAAATGCAACCACTTTATTGGGTTATCTCTATTGAAACTAGTGCTCATCAACGCTTAGCGCGTTATCACAACCCACCTACCAAATTTAAAATTCCCGCGAATATTTGATGGATCGCATTCCTTTATTTAGGTCTACTTTAATAAATCAGGCATAAAATGTAAGGGGTTGGTCTTTGTCGTAACCACCAATCAGATATTTTGCTGGATACTTGAGTCTCAGAGGACATCTATGTTTCAATTTAAGAATCAAGACAAATGAAAATCATAGCTTGCGAATAATACGTTTATAGATAATATTTTATAGTTTTTCTTTTAGGAAATAACGTAAATCTTTTGTAAAAGGATTATATGACACGGGGCTGTCGTCATAATTTATAAAAAAAATCCAATATATTCAGAAAAAAAATGTTGAATTCATGTCAATTTTGCTACAAATATACGTTTTAAAATTAAAATTATTAGTTTTTAAACTATTATATTCAATATTTTAGCTGCAGCCCCGTGTAGAATATGATGTTTACTATACGTAGAAAAAAATCTGAATTAATACAATGAATATTAATTCTGTTATATTGATTCTTTATTGAGTATGTTTTAGGCGTATATCGGAAAGGAAGTCGGGCCCCTTAAAGCGTGAAATTCTTTCGCGAAGAACCTCGAAGTAATTTTATTTACATTAAAAAATTTTATATTTCAATTTTCGACTGTTTACAAAAGTGTTGCAGCAGCTGAAGACGTCTAGTGTCTTTAAAATGTTTTGGCAAGCAAATACGTATTTTCCCACACAGAAAAAAACAATTAATAAAAATTAATTATACAGTAATTATCCATTTTAGGCGTAAAATAGGGAACAAAATATTTTGTAGGCGCTTAAACTGTAAAACTAGGCAAATACTAAAAATAGTGTAAAATTGGGCACGAAAAAACATACATCTCATTCTAATTAAAATTTTAATCTGAATGTTTTTTGTTAAATAAAATTTTAGGCAAATGCCTAGAGATCCGGGCTTTAGTTATGTGTTTGTATTATCTAGAACCCAAACTCTTTTAGTAAAACTTTTAAAAATGAAACCGAGAAGATTCGAAAGATTCGTTTACGAAATCAAACAGGAAAGCATCCTACGCTCGATCAGCAGCAATAAAGAGAAATAAAATGGATTTAACAAAAACGATTGTGGTAGTTGTCTGTGCCTCCGGATTATCTGATTATCATAGCGATTTGCATTGCAAAAAAGCAGACTCCGGAGTTATTTTTGCACAATGTTACGTTGTGTAAGTACATACATTATTCGCGGAGCTTATGAAGGCGGAATCAAGATGAAAGCGTCAAAATTCGATCTATTTTTAGCGACGATTTTATATTTTGCGGGGCGCCGCCGCCAACGCAACTGACGACGACCGCTGCTGCACTACAACGTGTAACTCCCACTGAATAATCAATATCGTAAGCGCCAAAGCGGAGCTCCCTTCAAAGCAACAAGTGTCCTGAAAAAGCTCTCTTGACGCCATAATTGATTGACATTATTGTTTTCCCAGTCTGTGTAATTATATTACTCTTTATTCGCCGATAAATTGGTTCTGTGTATAGAAGGGAACGTCATTCGTCGGGCAAGGACGGAATTTAATCAGATACTATTTAGAGGGCCGCACGGTTCATTCTTTTCGAAGTAGTAGTCTTGAAGTAAACTGGAAAGTAATTTCGCTTGGGATTAGAGTCGCTGCACGTACTCTCCGCTTGCGTAAACCTGTTGCTTTTATTTCGCTGAATAAAACAGATGATGATTTACTAGCGCAAGGTGTTTCTTGAATTTTATTCTTGAATTGAGTTTGCCGTAGCTTGAAACATATTAAACTAATCTTTACTTCAAGTTCCACTCGAAATTATACAATATTTATTTTATGTTGCTGTTTGTTTTCCTGTTCTGGGACCAGCATTTATTTATTTATATTTCACTGGAGATTTTTGTTCCTATTATCAAATAGGGGAATTTTTGTAGCTTAACGAAAGCACGCATAGTCGATCAGCTACTCGACGAAGTGCTATCTCGATGGTCAGACTGTGTACGGATACATAATGAACCTCGCCATAGCACTTTGTTGAGTCAGTTGGACGAATATGCGTGCTTTCGATAAGCCATAAAAATTTCTCTCCCTAATTATTATGTAATCTTTAGTACAGACCCTCGCAACTTTTTAAGCGAAAAGATCAAGTGAAGTTTTGTGAAAACTTAACGAGCCACACTATTTTCTGTCAAGGCCAGGTGGATCCCTAGGTGTGATTGGTTCAGAGATATTTTAAATAATTAATTCTAAATCTTGAAATTTGTAATTTTATTATAGAAAAATTAACAAAGGTCTTTACAGATACATCTTACAACATTTTACATCTATCAGTTTTTTAAAATTTTTCTAATGTCAAATCAAAAGGGAGCACATGAAAAGACGCTTTGCTTCTAAAAGCAAAGAGGAAGTTCTTTGAGAAAAGGAGCAGAGTTAGACAAAGAAGATAACGACTTGACAATTTGAAGGCACATTAAAAAGGAACACATAAGAGATTAAAGAGAGAATGTACTTTGAGGATGGGAAAAGAAGGTTTGGGTTGACAAGTTAAAGATCTTCAACAATTGGTATTTGAGGCCATGCTTTTACCAACAGCGTTAAATAGAGACATCTAAAAATTACTTCGATATGATTTATACTTACCTTTACTGAAGAGCAATTCAGATCCCAAGTGTCTATTCAAAAACCTAGAAATCATTGATTTATTAATGGCTTCCTTTGATGTCATAAGCTAAAGGGAAAATAACAATAATGGAGGAGAAAGAACGAATAACATTTTAGAAAGAAGTGAAATAAAGAAGAAAGAAGAGGCTCTTAAGAGTATTAACGGCGACGGCAATTGGAGAAGAAGATGACGAAGGATGAACAAGAAGAAAAAGTGCAACCACATTTATTAATGATTTTGATATCAGAAGCTCCTTTAGTATTTTGTGATCCACAAAAATAGGAAGGAGAAGAAGAATAAAGGAGGAGAACGAAGGGATAAAATTTTAGAAAGAAGTGGGATAAAGAAGCAAGATGAGGCTCCTAAGAGTATTAACGGGTGACGGCAATTGGAAAAGACAAAGAATGGACAAGAAGGTTACAGAAGAAAGAGGAAAATCTTGAAAAAGATTTTTCCAAGTATTAATGTCAACTGTCCAATGGTGAAGAGTTTGAGGAAGCTAATATTGGAAGGAAATGAGCACATAGAAATATGAGACATATTCAAAGAGGAAAGAAGAAAGGCTTTTCAAAGTAATTTTTTTATCTGTGGTGGTTGCCCAACGTCAAAGACTTGTCAGTACCTCAGGAGCGGGTGTATTTGAGTGTGTGTAAAATGTCCCATGGCTTTGTTACTTCCAACCTCCTCGCCGTTTAAGAGGAAGCAGTGTCGAATTTTATCCCCAACACTGAAGGGTGCCTGAAGTCGATGCCGACCACCCCCGAGAATAATAACAATAATTGGAAAATCAAGATGATGAGAGTTGCAGTTACTTTTTTAAAATTATTTTTACGTTGGTCTTTTCTTTTTCGTTCGATTTTCGATCTTTAAGTAAATGAGATGGAAACTGCTTTGGTTCTAAAATCAGTGCCGCCATCTCTTGGACAGTAACTAAAATAAAAAATTAACAGATGGTACAGAATGATTCGCAGTGCCTTCAAGTGTTTTCCTTAATACACTTGATCGTCAGTAATTTTGTTTTGCAAAGAAAGACATTGATTTTTTATTTTTTAAAATTGAACGCTCGGCGATTAAGAAATATTAAAAAAATGATAGAAATATAATTCGAAGAGTTTTGATGATTACCTGTTCAATATGGAGGATTATTTTTTGTTTTCTTTCTGTTTCTCTTGTTTCTATTATGATTTCTCAGTCTTCAACTTTTCTGTTTACCTAAGAATTTGTATAGAATTTAAGGGTTTTGGCGAAAACTTCCCGTTTGAATTTTTCAACAGGCATTCCATTAACGTAAGAATAGTATAAGAGCAGTAAATAATTGTTGTTTTGAGAAGTTAAAAATTAGCGCCATCTTTTGGACAATAGCTAAAATATAATTGTGTCAAAAGATACTGGATCGTAAGGTAAATACTGAATCGAGAAGGTAGCGCCAACTTTCTATCTTTGTTATTCTATAATTTGGGGTTAATCAAATTCATTCATAAACTCCTTAGCAACAATAACTTGTTATGTAACTAACCTTTTTCTTCTTTAGCGTTTCATCGCGTCCTTTTTAATTTGGAAGACGAAGCCGCGGAAATGAAATACAGTAACCTTAGTAATGAAAGATTCACATTGCCATCTATTAGCTTACAAACAGACAGATTGTAAAGAAATTGACTTTTTTGTGTGCCTTATCCTTCAGATATCTCCTTTGTATTTTCCTTTTTCATTCTCTATTCTCTAATTCAATTTTTTTTTCTTTCGTTTCACTCAGTTTTAAATTTTCTTCCTCCATCTTTTTCTTTTATTTATAATGAGGAGAAAGTTAGAAAAAACAGATGTTCAGTGTATGATGAAAATGCTCTTAACGATCTACTATGCCAATTTTGATTTACATTTTTCGGTTAAAGACGGTCTCCATGGAGAAGACTTTGCTGAGATATAACCCTTGTTTAGATTACTTAATGATAATAATAATAAATGCTTTTATTGGCTAATCCATAATACATACATACATACTTGTGGAATTGCTGAGGGACTCAGTATATCAAAATCCAGTGCAGAAAATCATTTGCCCAAACTCGAATACGTAAAACGGTACGACGTATGGGTACTCACGACTTAACAGAATGAAACAAATTTATATCTGCGATTGGCATCTTAGAAGCAACGAAAACATCTGTTTTTGAAATGGCTGGTAAGAGGGGACGAAAAATGGGTTGTTTACACCTTGGAGCGAAAATGATCCTGGGTCAAACAAAAACGAACCACCATTAACAACCCCAAAAGCAGGTCTTCATCCTAAGATGGTCAAAGTTTGCGTTTGGTGAGACTAGAAGTGCATCGTATATTTTGAGTTTTTATCAGAAAATGAAACGCTTAATTCGGATGAGTACTATTCACAAATATAAAAACTGAAAAAAGTCCAAAACTGGCCAATGCCTTATTTCCTGGACCTTGCGACAAGTGGTTACCATTTGTTTCGGTTCCTGCGTAAAATTCCACTAAAGACCAAAAATCTGACAAAGTTCACATAGAAATCTACTTGAAGAAAAAGATACAAACTTCTTTGAAGAAGTTACAATGAAGCTATACAGAAGATTATAGTGCAGTGTTAAATAAAATCCGTTTTCGGACTTTTATAAAAGTTACTCCAATTTCAATTAGTAGATAATGTCTTTGCCTTTGAAAGACTGAAGGGAATTAACGCTTGAAAGTGACTTCTGGATTGTGGACTTTTGCTCAATTTGGCCTTCATTTTTTCTACTCTTCAGGAGCTTATTTGTTTAGCCTGAGAGAATTAGATTTCAATTCATATTGTGTCAGTCCTTTTGTTCAAAATTATTGCTTATCTTCCTTGTAAACTCAACAAATAGGATTGGTCTCAAGCACGTCTCAAGACACAAATTTTTTATTGCTACTGATTGTACATATTTTCCAAAAGCCCAAATGTTATTGACGTAAAGTTTTTTTTTTTTAAATAATACGTTCCGTGTTACTTGTAATTACTTGAAGTTCATTTGATGCATTTGGGACAAAAACACATTCGTATAAAATAAATTAAGTTATGTATAAATAGTTTCACATTTTGTTGTTATTGCGTGACTTGTTCGATCATCTCATCTCATGTTTATTTCGCGTGATTTCCCAAGCCAATGATTATAACAGTTCGTTTTTATGGTAAACGAACGGCAATGTATAATTTTTTAATTAAGGATTCATAAAATAAATAAGATTGGTCGATAAATAATTATTGTGAGATTTCACATCGCAGCATTCGAGAAAGAAATCACTTAGGCGCTTTTAAATTTATTATTTAGTTTAGGAACTAATTTTAAGTTGATTGACATAACCGATAGTCAAGTCAAAAATTCTTGTGTCTTCTTTTTCTCTCAAACAAATCCTCATAGTTAAATATGTATCGAGAAAATGTAAATCCAACCAAAAGTATTTTTGTGTGTTTCTGCTGGAGCCTTTTTGTTGCAAATGAACTCTGAAAAATATAAATGGATTTATTAAATCTCTTTTCCCTCTGCGTGATTCTTTTGTCGTATAAAAAAAAATCTGAATGGTCGCCTATTCGTTTCTGAAAAAAAAAAAAAATAGCGTTAGTGGACATAATTTATCACGTGAAATATTGCAAAATTCCATGTCCAGACACGCACCTACTTCGCACAATTACATAATATTTAAATATAGATTTCCTGTGCCTGATAATTCATAACACGAAAGTGTGTATTTAGCGTCACTATAATTGAGGAATTATGATAATGCACGCCTTTTTTCGCATCCGTCGAAACCGGTATCCCTCAGCTAATTATTTATTTGGTAGCCTAGTTTCTATAAAACTCGAAATCGATACATTTTCGCCAAGGCGAACCGGTCAGTCGATCGGTATTCTTATTATACCCGTTGCAGTATCAGGTTTATAAGTATAAGCGTTGATCGGGTTCCGTTATGAATTTCGAAACTAATGAAATATGTGGAGCAGAAGAAGTAAATACATGTGCACACGCACGAGCTTATTAATTAATTGTATGTATAGTATGTATTTGCTGGTTGCACAATGAAAATGTCGCAGTTTTGACAATCAAGATAAAATTTTATCTCTTAATGAGCTCATTAAATTATTATTATTATTATTATGTTCGATGTTATTAACAATTGCATTATACGTTTCCTTCAGTATACATACAGAAAGAAAACTCTTTTATTAGTTGTGCTAACAATAAGGGCTAATTTTTTAGTATTTTTTTTAAATGTAACATGAACGAGTTAGCAAAATTCTTTTCCAAAATTAACTACAGAAATTAATAAATTTAATAATGCAATAACGTACATAACGACTTTGCCATTTAATCTGAGTGATAGTGGAACGAACATCATAAGAAACTAACAATAAGTAATTTTGCTGGGCAATTAATGATGATAACCAATAAGAATGAACGCACATTGTGCAATTTTAAATCCCAGTATTTAACGTTTGAACGTACTTGTATTCTATTTACGTACAATAAGAGCATGTGATTGAAAGAAATCTTTTACAATGCTCGGTAAAGTAGCAGAATGGTCTATGAGATCAAAAGACATAATTCTTTCCTAACTAGTCTAGTCTAGACAACCCGTACTGAAGTATATAAAAACACTGCAACTGAAAGGTATTTACAAATAGAGAGTACATAGTTTGATGTATTTTATCGACAAATTGGATTGACAATTAACTAACTAAGTACATAGTTAAAATTTCCATAACTACTTATAATAATATGGCAAGTCCTCAAATTTATGTGTATATATGAATGTAAGTATTGAATTTGCATAATTTAAAGAGAATGCATTACCCCCAGAACTGAAACATGAAATAGAATTTAAAAGATTCAAATACAAATGTTACACTTACTTCCTAGAAAAGCTAGTATACTCGATAAATGAACACTTTATCACATAATCTTGGACATGCAAATTGGAGAACAAGGGACGTTGTTGTTGCACCAGAAACGAAACTAAATCTTTATCATTGGATGATCTCTGAACCTAAAAATAGAAGTCGCAAGATTAAAGCTCTTACCTAAACGAGACATGGTTTCTCTTTTGAAAAATGTTTTCGCAAATCGAGTGCTGCCGATTGATTGTGTTGTTAATCTTAGTTTTAGATTTAATTTCAATTGTTTTTATTTCGAATTGTCATTTATATTTACCTTTATTTTACATGTAATAATTGTACCAAGTGATTTTTTAAATTTTTTATCAACTCTTGCTATGAAATCAGGACGGCATGTCTTAGCTTAAGTGAAAAGTACGTCATTGCACTCTTTGATGCTGTCTTACGGTAAAGCTAAGACATGCCGTCCAAATTCCATGGCAAGAGTTGATAAAAAATTTAAAAAATCACCCGGTACTTACTTATTACTTATGTAATTAATTTGACTAACGCTGGATTTCCCAAACGTCACTTAACTTTAATCATTGATTAAGAATAATCATTCCTATTCGTTCAACACAAGTAACCATGGCAACGTTTACTTTTAACGGATGATTAAATTTAAGTAACGTTTGGGAAATCTGCCATTAGTCTTATGATTATATATGTAATCGCTGATTTAATAAATAACTAACAAAGTAATTAATTTCTTATGTTATTCAGCATATTGTAGGTGTAAACTCATTGCAATTCAAGTACAAAGTTATTCTTTCGTAAGTATTTGGTTTATAAAATATTCACCAATTTTTTTGAGAAAGAAACAAATTGAATTTCGAAAAATGCAATTTTGAACAAATATTTCCGCCTGTTTATAGTTTAGTACAGTTTAAGTTCAGTCTTCTAAATTTTCAGAAGCCCGCATTCTTTGACGATTGTTTTAAGGTTTTAATACGTTTAATACGTGTAATACGTGCTCTTGTAATAATCCTTTTTTTCCTTTTCCGATTTCCATAGAATTATCCTTAACGAGCTCTTGTATATAACACCAAACAATCCTGGTCCAAGAAATGCTGCCATTGTACTTACTACTATTGACACTCGTTGAATAAAAAAAATTTAAATAAATGACGAAGCAGAAATAATGATTGTTTTAGAGCAGTTTCCTTTCTTGAGACAATGATATTCTCTTGATTGATACGTAGAAACATAAAATGGAAAAACAATTTCCAACTCACATACTGCAGTGATGCATACTAGGGGATCCAAAGTGCAATTTTCACAGGCAGCAATAAAAAGAAAACATCCCTCGTTCGCAATTATCAATTTTAAATCAACACCGATGAAGTAAGTCCCCAAGAGAGTCTTTGACATTCAAACACCATTACTCCATCAAAACGAAATTCTTTGGGATGCCAGAGAATTGGTTGGAATATATTCCAAAACATTTGCGGGCCAAAGACCACCACGAACACTATATAAATTGACGCCCAACGTGGGGCATACGAGTACGAGTAGGAACATGGTATCAAATAAAAAGGCACGAGTAGGGACAGATCACATTAATAATAATAAAAAATTATTTTTACTTAAATTAAATAAAATTAAGTAAAACTGGCCACGTGCTAATGTGCCCTGCTTAACAGATTTGAGAATGGTTCTTAAACCGAAAGAGACATGTCATCATCTAATTTATAGTTATTGTACTGATGAACAAAACATAATTCAAGACCTTGGAAGTGTTTTTGGTGACCCTCTGGTATATCGTCTTCATAATAATAATTATTATTATTTTACTTAAAACAACAAAACAAAGTACAAAACATTTGGTCCTCAGAAGGAGAAGCACCAGACCGTAAGACAATAAAAAATTAAAAACCTACTAAATCCCATTCAACACTACGATACGTACGGTTCTAGTTTTAAGGACAACACAATCACTCTGTATATTAAAATAATCCCTTTTGCTTTAATTGCTTATTAAAATCTCTGTGCCCACTAATTATCTATAACATTAAAATTCTTGATATCCGCCCGTCTTTTCATTAAAATTAATTGGTTCTCCTTTTTTCTCTTTTTTTTTAAAGCACAAATTAATATTAATATTTCCGGTGGGTGTCGAGGCAAGTTAATGCAGGCCATGATGAATGTATTCACAGCAAATCTGAACACATTAAGGAATTTAATTGTCTGCTTAGTAGTAGCAAATCGATGAACCAATTTCATTTTGACGCCAGTGTTCATCATTTAGCTTCATGTAAATATGTACCGTCGCCGACACTGAAAACGAAACGAAAAACTATAAACTCGTTCGAAAATGGTAATCAGTAAATATGATTCAAATGGTTTTTCTTAAGGTTGATTTTCATTTGGCTGACAGGGCTACTTGCGGCTATGGCCTTGGTACAACGTTTCGTTTTTAGTACCATGATGGTATAGTCGTCCCAGTTTTGTATCGGTTTTATGTTCTTGCTATAAAAAAAATCGGCAAAGAGACTGACACTGCGGTCTTTTTGTCGCTTTTTCATAGCAAGATCATAAAGTCGATACAAAACTGGGACGACTATACATATCATCACTTTATTCAGCTGTAATTAAAGAAATTCGTGGCTTATCTGAATCTGGGTCTAAGATGTGCAAAACGACCAGTGTGGTCGTTTTGCTTTGAATTTAATCAATATTTCCGAAATACGCTGAATTAGGTGGGCAAACATGGAAATCGTTTGTGGATTTCGCTTGAGAGATTCGGCCGTTGGGCCAGCGGCTCTCATCAAGACGGCCTATTTTCAACAAAAAGGACGTAATCGAGTTTTCCTTTGTGTCCTTCTGAAGAACGTTCGAAAAGAGCCTGACAATTGATGGGGTATAAATAAATCAGTTGAACTGTAATATGAAATTGCGAAGTTAGCGAGAAATTTAAATAAAATAACAATAAGGATGAAAATGATCAGGGAAACTGACGTCGGCTCGGGTTTTATGTTTCGCACGACAATAAACATAAATAAATAACAGCGCGAATTAATGAGAATGAAAGTGAAGTGTTCGGTGAACTAATAATAAAACCGAGTTTATTTAGTTATCGTAGTGGGACTTAATGTTCTCGCCGCTAAATGAAAGTGTAGAAATTTAGAAAATGATTGCATCTCCGGGTTACTTGTTTCCGCGTTTCTTTAAGGCGAAGCAGCGATGAATTTCTTTGCTTTTTCAGCGAGTGTTTTCGAGAATGTGAGCTGTTGCTTAGGACGACCGATAAAGTTTCATTTGTGTACCGGTTTACCTTGAAATGTTTTATATTAGGTGAAGGTTGAGGTAATCTACAAATTAAAAAAAATACAGAAGCTTTTAAAACAAGACACGTCCAAATTTAAGACTTCTATATTTTATTTTAATTCATTTTACATATAAGTGAGATTATAGATTATAGAGTAGATTATGAATAACTCCTTCTAGATAGGTAACTCTTCTAGTGCATTGACAGCTTCCAAATTAAACATCAAAATTCTTCTTCATACAGTATTTTTAATGTCAATACGTATTTCAACAACAAAGCTGTCATCCTCAGTACACAAATAAAAACTTAATTGAATCTTTGACTGGTTATAATTAATTGATTGAGTTTCTCAACACCAAATCTTCGCTTTCACTGAAAAGTTGATTCCGTTTCATTCTGTTTCTCTTCCCTAAAACGTTTCTGACTTCGATAGAAAGCTCTACCGTGATCTAGTTTTAATAAAGAGCTTTTTGAGGTTGACCTAGAATTTTAAAACAAACTTGCCTTGTGATTATTTGTAATATTTTGTGATATTTGTTGCTAAGGAAAGCTTGCACTACATGTTACATCAGACAGTAATGCTCAAGCATTTAAACCGCTGCTATTACTATAATAAATCAAATGTGAAGAAAGTAATGTAAAATTTCAAGCACGTGAACGCCTATAATTCCCTGAAACGACGAAACAGAATAATCAATTGCACGGGCGATGGGTGCCTAACAATCATAGATTGTTGACATTTGTAACTAATTCTTATTCAGATCGTATCTAAGGCGGCCTTGCCAGCCGCGCCTGTTTAGGTTTAGAAGCAAAAATGCGCAAAGTTCTCGAACCTCGAAGGCAGCGAACTTTCTCTCGCGACGTCGTGTTTGCCGGCGTGAAAGAACAAGCCAGGCCTTTCCACATCGGTGAACCGCAGCGCACCTCGAACAGGATACAAATAACAATTACTTTTATTTAGATTTTAGATCACAAATTGTATTACAATTATTCGCCGAGAAGGAAAGTCGAGAATGCCCGGGGTTTATTTACGTGCGATTTATTTTTCAGAGGTTTCACCGCTTTTTCCGCGCGACAATGAAAGAAAACTGCCAATAACAGGATGACCATTTTTAGAAATGAACAAACGCCGGGAAAGTTATTTATATCTTTTTCATACCATGTTACTGTTTGCATTGCTTTATATAAAATACCTTAATTTTTTTTAAATTTTTTAAAGTAATATTTGCTTGCTACTATCATGATTGTATGTCTGCAATTCGTCAACGTGATTATGAAGATAATGAATAAAGTTTGAGTTAATTAAGATTATATGTCCATTGAAACTGTTGCACCATTATTTACCTGACATTCAATATTTCACAAGAAAAAACTAGGCATGAGTTTGTTCAGCTTTACAAAGAAGATTATTTTCAACGGTTCATAAAATGATAAATGTAACTAAGCCTGAAGGACATGAAATTATATGTAACAATGATTTATACTGGTGCTAGTTTAATTTCGACACTGCTAAATATTTAATTTTTAGATTTAATTATAAACAGAGGAGAGAAAGAGACTCTCTATTATCTACGTACCGTAATTTGGGGTAAATTAAATTTCAAAATGTTTTACTCGTATTTTTAAGATAGATTGTGTGAAAATGTACTCAAAAAGAATCAGTACATAATATTTGAATGTCCAAAACCTGTTTTTATTAAACATTTTTATGCCTTGTTCTCATTTACATGGCGATGACAGAGTGAATGAGAAAAAACCAGAATTTTTAGTGAATTTTTGGATTTTACAGACTTTGAGTCAAATCAAAACATAAAATATACAAAACAAACATAACAAAACATAAAAATCATATGATATTTCAAATTTCATAAAGAGGTTACTAAAAGCTCGTGGAAGGTTCTGAAAAATTACCACAGGAGGCATTTAGGTACCCTCAAAAAAACCTAGACATGATACGGTAACAAATGAACCAAATATTCTATGCAAAACATCGAAGATACCTGCCTAGTTTTAAATTAATAAAATAAAACAAAATAAAATTGAAAAATCATTAAAATTAATATAAAATTTAACATCAAAGCGCGAGTCAGTGGGTGGGTTTAGTTTGCCCACATTCGAAGGAATGTTTCATTCATTTTTGCAAAACAATTTCCCAATGAAGTATTCTTCAGTTTTCTTTAAATTTGGTGGGAAACGCTACCAAAACCCAGTCACCTATGTTCAATCAATTGCACTCAGAGAAAGCGTTAGGAAAATACATACATATCACTCGAGGACCTTTTAATTCTTCATCGTTTTCGTCTTCTGAATCTTTTTACTTTCAGATTCATTCTCGGAATCAGGCTTGTTGTTTTCATAGGTTTGGTCGTCTATTTGTACTTCCATTTGGAGCTCTACATCCTCTTAATCTATGAACTCATTTAATCCACTAACACTTTTTCCTGGCCGAAAATTAAGCTCTTTTGCGTTTAGCAGTTGTTTGTGTGTATTACAGTTCGTGGAGCATATAAATCTTTCATTTGGTCTTCCTCCGATCCGTGGGCCAACTCCAGTCAGCGAAAAAAAAAAATTTTCCGGCCTGTAAGACCTAAATCTAATTTTTTTAAATAAAATAAATGGCAAAAACTAATAAAACAAAAATGTCAAACAATAAAAAATTATAAGTGTACCTACTAGTAGCTATTAAGTAACCGTTAATCTTATTTACAAAAGTTTCCTACCGTTGTTCTACACCACGGGCGCTGCGAAAGCGCTCTACCTACTCGCGAATGTTTGTGAGAATCTGCGCCTGTCACACGCGCATCAACAACATTAAAAAAAGATTACCGAGTGATTTAAAATTAAAATACAAAAGTGAATACTTTTTTAAACAGGTTTGGGGGCGAGAGTTTTAAGTAAACAAGGTAATGCCCAATGATGTATATGCAAAAGGAAACTTAAAGCCCAATAAAAAATTGTAATTATAGAAAACATCGCGCCGCCGTCTACAATTCTTACGTGGCTAGGACATAATAGACAGCTGTCATTCTCCTTGTCTAACGCTTAGCATGGTGGGGATACATTTCCCTTTTTCAAATTATTTTCTAGCGTTTGTATACTTTATTTTGTTTTTCTATAATATCTGTCAGTGTCAAAACTCTAGGGTTTCTGTTGGAAGCCTGCTTTTATATCCAAAAGTGTATGGAACAGAAATTTTTGAAATTTCCTTAAAAGAAAAGAAAAGTAAACGCAGTCTGAAAATCAAAAGAATAACGCAAATGAAAAAACAAATGAACTATCGATACTGATGGTACTCCTGTAAAGAATTTGAAAATCATGAGAATAACAAAAAGTTCTAAAAAAAACATTAAAAACAGCAGTGAATTACAAAGAACAAGATGAATGAAAGACAAAAGAATATTTAAACAATAACGAAATGCGAAAAGCGAGATGAATGAAAAACAAGGGAAGACTGACGGTCCTCTTACAAAGTATTTGAAGATCATGAAAATAACAAAAAGTTGTAAAAAAAAACACTGGAAAAGCAGCGAAATGCGAAGAATAATAAGAATGAAAAACAAAATATTTGAAAATTATGAGAGCAAAAAATTGTAAAAAAAAAACATTAAAAACAGAAACGAAATGCGAAAAACAAGAAGAATGGAAAACAAAAGAATATTGATGGGAAACAATAACGAGATTCGAAAAGCGAGATGAATGAAAAGCAAAAGAAGATTGACAGTCCTCCTACAAAGTACCTAATATTTGAAGACTTGAAGAAAAAAAAACATTAAAAACAGCAACGAATTGCGAAGAACAAGATAAACCAAAAACAAAAGAATATTGATGGTATTCCTAAAAACATTTGAAAATCTTAATAGTAAGAAAAAGTTTGCGAAGAACAAGATGAGTGAAAAACAAAAGAATATTTAAACAATAACGAAATGCGAAAAGCGAGATGATTGAAAAACAAGGGAAGACTGACGGTCCTCTTACAAAGTATTTGAAGATCATGACAATAACAAAAAGTTGTAAAAAAAACATTCAGGTGCATTCAGGTAATAGAAACATCAGAAACATTTGACAGACAATATAAGCTGTTTTAGAAGGTCAGGAAACTTTGTTTTCAAAGCTTAGGAAACTTCGATTTCGGAACTGATTCACTTCTTCCTTCGCCTTTTTTTAAAAATTGTTAAAATTTGTCTCCAGATCCCTTTCAGTGGTCTGAAAAATCTAACTGAGAGGCTGGGTCAGTTGAATAGAATACTTGCCAAAAAACAAAGTCTTCACACTAACTTCTTGATCAAATCTAGGGAAATGTGAGACGACAAACTGTCATCAATCAAAATACGTTCTTCTTAAGCGGTGCAACCGAACTGCGGTCCGTTTTTCGAAAGTGACCGAATTGCGGTCAAAACATTACTATGTACGTGGCAGGATGTAATCCTTGTCCAAACTGCGGTCAGAATTTCAAGGATTAAAATATAATTTCGACGACAAAAATATTAAGGGATTAAGACCCCCGTTCCGGGATTTAGAGCCTGACCAGAGTTCAGACGCGAAAAGAGATCAAACACGGGTCGTATTTAATGTTTAAGGAATGCTTTCAAAATATGCTGCTTTTTCAACAGAACAAGCTCCCATAGCTAATTTTATTTTTGCTGATTGTTACTTGTACACATGCATAGTGCTTACGGTGTCATATGAAATTATGTGAAATAGTTATTAATGTATACTCTATGATGTTAGCGTACTAAGCAATATTTTTGGTAATTGTTGCTATCTCATACTCTGTTGCCTATGTTCGTATTCTATTTTATTATATAGCCAATGATGGAAAGCAGGGGTCTCCTACCCTTTTTGAGTAGTGGGCTATCTGATCTTTGGCTGTTTCCCAGCAGGTTTATATTATTCGTAAATTTTGTACACAAAGTTTATATGTAAATATCTGGGAAATAAATTATTATTATTATTATTAAAAACAACCTCCTTAATGACCTTCTTACCTGTTTTAATTTTGACCGCAGTTCGGATGTCCCCTTCTTCTTAAGTATGGAATTGCTATGGTCTCAACCCAGTCTTGAAACGTAACCGAATCAAACCATTCAGATAGTGTTCGCCCAAACCTGGTCCCTTTAAATCCACTTTTCGTCCATGTATCATAAAGATGCAGCGAATTTTTGTCAACTGACTGTTACAGTAAACATCATCGATGTAGATGATTTGGAGGAAAACACTTTTTGAGGGAAAAGAAAGAAATAAAAATTCAGGAGTATTAAATAAAAATGGTCAAAGAGAAAGAACAATAAAGGAAAAGTCATAAAACAAAAGGCAGAACTTTACTCCGAAAGAAAATTTTTTCTCTATGATTAAAATATTGTTTTACTTAATCGAAAACAAGAGCGTAACAAAATTAACGTACTACAAAAGTGGTATTCAATTTTCTGATGATAAATAACAACTTGAAACGAACGGAAATCGCACATTTTTAGATAGCGACCGTAAATATACAGATTAATTAAACTGATACAATTAACGATGCCAGCTTTCGTTTTTTATCTTATCGACATCGTAGCGTAAATACAATTACGTTTATGGTTATTTTTAACGTATTATTGTGTACGTTCGTTTGTGATGTCACTTCCTCAAATTTGTCGACGTACGCACACGCAAATTAATGAAAGGGGGATTTATTTATTATAACATTATAACGTGCAAGTGTAATATATAATTTCGATGACGTAAAAGAATGTGAGAATATAATGAATCTCTTTCATTATCTAAAAAATATTATTAGCAAAAGGACTACAATTATTTATTTCATGTTGTTTAAAAAATAATTTATTTTCTAGTGGAAAGTGTGATTGTAAATAAACAGAGAAAAAAGCAATGTGAAAGCAATTAATAGCCAGAGATATTGACGTTATTGAACATAAAAAAAATCTAAAGACCCAAAATAAGGAAGCAAATCATACCAGAGCGGTAAAAATGTGACCTGGACTTTTAAAATGTCTGATTGATAACAACGAACAATATCCAAACTTATTTCATAATTATCAAGACACTAAACTTATATAGTTGATAAATATCAAAGACTTTGTTGTGTTTCCATAAATATTGACAATTGTGTTAAACATGTTTGTCGTTGATGTTGTACCGCGAATTATCATTAAATTTTTATGTGTTGAGGTTGAGAAACCTGGTACGAATTATTACCGTTGATAAGTCTTTGGGTGCACAATTAAATCTCAGAAAGTAAACAGGATGGTATAAAATGGCGCTGCTCAAATTCGTCGCGCCAAAGAAATTCACCAGCAAGCAAGGTGATGGTTACGGTATTTTGGGATTTTTTTAATCGACCGAAAGAGTTTAGGCTTCTTAGCAGGTCAAATCTATACTCCCCTCGTATATCCAAATCATAAATTAGGGCGATCACGAGGAAGAAGTTATCGCCTACGCCTACAGCCTTCAAACGATTGAAAAATAACAAGTTTAAAAGCAGTTAAACCCGGCAGCGAGAAAAGTGTCAATTTTATCTGGTAGAAAGCAGAGAGAACGGACAATTTGTGCTCTGTAAAATTTCGCGAAGGACTGAAAAATATTTTTTCCCGGCGTTTGTGAAAACACGCCGGGTTTATCTTAGCTTCACACTCCTCTTTCCACGACGTAACACCAACGCGAAAAACGAATCGCTTATGAATGACCTATAGAATTGTTCCCATCGATAGTTATTTGAGCTGCGGGTGATTCTGGATGCATCCAAGCGAAATATGGTGTGGTCGATCTGTTTGATGAGAACAATAATTTTGTAGCATTGAGTTTCATCAAAGGGGGTGTGGATTTAAAAGGTTTCTTATATTAAATTTGGTAGTATCAGCAAAATCTGGACGTTCCTGTGATTTACTACCGAATACGCACGGATATTACCTGTTACCAATATTTACTGCGCCCTTATCAAAGCTGTACACTCGTTTCGTTCTACATTTCCGCGGAATTACCCCATCAGCTTCTAAAATTGCATTATCTGACGCAGGTGCTCCTGTCGAGTACTTGCGTTCTAATATCGATTTTCAGCGCAAGATTCATTGGAATATTGCTACTGCCGTAAATAGCAATTGCTTTGTTATTTATTGATCTTCTTTACACAACTGAAAATTCTTTTTGGAAATGCCAGGCCGAATTAAATTTATATGTTTTAGAACGTCTCTGGAACAGAAAATTGTAAATTGTTAATCACTTATGCACGGTATTATTAAAAAAATGCAAATTTTTGTATGTAGATAGTTATTTAAAAGTTAGATCTGTATTTTTCAAAAAACCGTAAACAAAGCCTAATATCTTAAAAATCATAGGTCTTAGGTACAGGAAACCCTTATCAAACTTACCCTGAAATAACCTGACAAGCTCAAATTCGTTATAAAATATAGGGTGTTTCATTTAAAATAACGAAGTTATACATCGCCAAATTGGGACGGCCTATATATTTCAAAGTAATTTTAAATTATGCGGAGCTTGAAAGGATGATACTTTTGTATAAAACATTTTTCCATATTTTCAACAGGAACGGCTTTAATGAAGAAACCCGGTAGGAATACAAAAATTGATGTCAAATAAAAAAAGAATATTTGCACTGATCAACTAGCCTATGTTAAAAATTTTTGGTAGATAGCCAAGTCTTTAGGTTCCTTTTTTAGAAAAGTAAATTCCTAAAATTACAATTTCTATAATAAGCAGTAATCAGTTTTAATATTTGACGACCGGCGCAACTAACAGGGAATTGACACCAAACTTAATGCAAAGAGGAAAACGGTGGATATACAATACTTGCGAAGAAGTTACTTTACACATAAAAAATCAAAAGATATTAACTTTTTTAATAAATTAAAAAAAAACCTGTAATAGAAAGTTCGTTAAGTATTAAATTTAATTTGCCATCACCGTGCAATAGAATTTGTAAATATAATATAGAAACAATATCGGAATTTTCACAGTAAATTTTTTGTTCTGTCTAGAATCGTTAATGTGGTTTACACAATTATAGGCAATTACGGTTATTAATTGTTAAAAACATACCATATCATTAGTTCGTTTTGTAATGTGTTTTATTTAACTTTCTAGTGTTCTGCGAATGACGTAAAACACTGCCAACATTATTCGTTTAACGGGTAAAGTCGTTGTTTACAAGCACAATTAAAATGATGTTTTGTATGAAATTCACTCTGTGCACTTAATTCTTCTACGAAATGCATGTCGTACATTTAGAAACTCAAATACTGCAGCTTATAAACATGTAAGAAACGTTATTGTTTATTTTTTTAATTTGTGCAATGAACTACAAACGAACAATTTTTTTTATCCTTATAACAATATTTAGGTAATATAATTATTTAGTTTTGAATTAAGTTGAGAATAATTTTGGCAACTTTTTTGAGAGATGTCGCGAAATTTTCTTTCTTAGCCATGGAAAAAAGTCATGATAATTATTTACTGTCAGTTGCTGCAACTTTTTAACGAATATCTGTCAAAAGTTGGTTAATTAATAAATAGAAAAGTTAAATGAAATTATTAACAAAAAGAAATCGTAAACGGGCGACTTTCCAGCTTCTTGTTCCACTTATAATTTTCGATATTACTTCCGCTTAGGTAATAAGCATGAAAAAAGAAATTGCATCCAGGACATTTTTCACAAATTCGTTTAATTTTCATTACATTTAGAAGACAAGGGGAGAATTTAAAATGCGTCGCGTCGTGCCGTCACATTATCGAGTTGCCTGGGATAATTTAATTCAAGCTCAACTATGTATATGCCTCCGTAATGAACAGCGGTGATACTTGGGTTGCATACAACGAGGCGCGGTTTAATTCCGTCGGAGTAACGATATTCATTCCGCCTTTCTTTATTATGCAAATTTAAATGGGTGTACGGGAAAGTTTTAATAAATTCTGAATAATTCATTTTACAAATGGAACCGGCGAACGAACGGGTCGGTTCGTAATGACCCGTTAAGCAAAAATAAGAGGCGCCGACTAAATTAATTCGGAGATTTACTTTAGTAAATCAGGTTTGGTAGGTTTATTAATATCGTTTTGAGTAAATACTTTAAATAAAAGTATGACTTCTTTTAGCAAAGCCGAAATAGAAAATATGGGCTAACGATGAAGTGATTTTGCTTGTCTTCCTGTTTCTAAATTGTGAAATTCAAACTTGCTGGAATTTAGTACATAGTTAATTGCACTTAATAACTAAGAATGAATGCAATAGGAAATAATTAGTAAAGAAATATCATCAAAATTAATTTAGAAATCCTTGGCATTTCTGATATTGGTCAATTTAATGTTGAGTTACCTAGTTTATCAAATAATCCTTTTGAAATGTATCTTTTTCTTTCTAAAAGAAATTTGAAGTTCTGGAAGGTGGTGGTATACTTTTATGTATGTATACGTCTTCCTAATGTATCCCATATGGGGATTACCATTCGAATAGTTTGTTGGCCAGTACATTTTGTCGATTATCACTTCTTCAAACCAATTGTCTACAATGTCCGCTCGATGACAAAGTCGACAAAGTATCTTTTAGTTAATCTCGCGCTAGAAAACAATTGCTTGCTATGTTCATCCAATTTTTAATTGACCTCTGGACTCTCCAAGTCTCTAATTTAGACAAATCATGGGGCTCTTCCAATCTTAAGTATATTTAAAAATAGAAAGTCACCACTGGTACCTAATTAACAAAATGAAAATTAACCTGATCTCGAATGTGTTTACACCTTTCAGTGACGATCGCGGTGGAACTTGCACCTACGTTCAAAAATGTTGTACTTGATTAATTGGGCTGCGAAGAGCCTTTAGTAGTGTAAGTCAAAATTTTTAGATTTTATGGCTTCTTCTGAATGATATTTCTTTATATTTTTATCTTTGATCTAGTAAGATATTTTCTCAAATATTGTAGTTACCTCATAATTTGAGCTTCTTGTAAAGATGAACTCAAAACACGATTTTCTAGAGAACATGCTTCACATGTTGTCACATGTCGTCAAACAACATACGCTGCCGTTAAAAAAAGAATAGGAAAATGTAGCAACTTCGAAAAAAATGAAGGCTGAAGTGATCATAAAATGAAGCCCTTGAAGTTCAATGAAACTTTACTTAACGGTTACGCGTTTTTTTTTTTCAAATAACAAAAAAGTTGTTTAGGAAATACGGAACTTCGCATCTGGCTGTATTGTTCATATTGTGTACCTATTTTACTTCAAGTATATTTCTGATTATTTGAAATTTTTATTTAATAATAATTGGGGTTAACGCCTGAAGTAAATGCATTTTTATAAATTTTTCCGGTTACGTTGGATTTCAAATCACCCATTATTTTTGGAGACAAACCCAAACCAGATCATTAGCTATACATAACTATTGATTATTTCATTGAAATTTGAAAAAAGATAGAGAATAAAAACGGATGTATTATAAAATAAAGGATCTAAAACGCATGCTTTCGTTTGCCCATTAAGCGACGCCGATGTCTCCTTTGTTATTGTTTCCTTTGTTATCAGAAGCCAGAGGACTTTAAGAGAAGTGCACACAAGAAATGCTCTTACGTGACTAAAAACGAAACACGTGGCACATACGCTGTACCACATTTAAATCTTTTATTAATTTCAGAGGGTACATGTCGCTGTCATTTCGGTTCGACAAGCAGAATTTTCCTGACTTGCCGATACAAGGGGTTTCATAGTGGCACTGGCTGTGATAAGAACAGATATTTCCCAGGCACTATTTATGTTAAAATACAAGGATATTATCTTAAGTCGCGGTTCGAATTTATCTGAATTACTCAATACTTCCTCCGAAAAATTGATCCTTTTGTTTACGCTAAGATATAGACTCCTTTGTTTAAAGCTGCGTTTCAATCCTTTACGTCGAAAATGTAGTTAATAAATAATAAATTTAAAGGTACAGAATTCCGTTTTTTTACAATACCTTTATTATGAATATTTTTTGAAATTAATTCCTACATTAAAGAAAAACGACGGAGTCGCTCTGCATCAGAATTTTATTGTGTGCCACGACCGGTTTCGCTAAAAACTTAGCATTTTCAAGCGCCTAACTATAAAAATTAAAAGTAAAGAACCTTAAAATATTTTTAATAAGAGAGAACTTACTTAAAGCATGCATTCTTGCCCTGCAACCGCCACATGGAGAACATAACCTCTTTAATTCCCACATTGAAGCAAACATTTTTCATTTCGATTGATTTTAGCTGCCACATTTCTTTTAGTTCGTTTTCAAATCAAGTCAGTTGTATAATTCCAGCTTAACTTTAAGCCAAAGCTTAAACCCTTAACAACAATTGTTCAAATAATCGTTGTTATGGGTTTAAACTTCAGCTTAAGTTTAAACAGGCATTGCACAACTGGGTCTTAGAGTCAGTGACCAACTGGTCAAGGTATCAGCTTGCATGGTCGCAAATAGCTCTGCGAGGCTTTCATGAAATGGGAAATCCCTTTGTAACACCTAATAGTAGTCGGCCATCACACCGTCCCTGGTACCTTTCTTCCATTATCTTGATAGACTGGTGGAACCGTTCTCCCTGCTCTTCACTATAATATCTGGGTATCTACATATCTAAATGGATGTGTAAGAAATGTATCTTAACTTTCATATCAGCTCCCAATTTTTTAACGTATTGGTAACTATTTCGTGATATCCTTCTGCACTGTGATTCCCTAAAAGAAATTTCACTACCGATGCGAAGTTTATCCAAGCTTATCAGATTCTATGTTAGACACGTGGCTTGTGACGGTACCAAATTGTGGATCTTGTGGTTTTAATTTTTCCATACCGAGTCCAGGAAAAGCTCGACAATTTATTTAAAGCAAGCATCACCTTAGTCAAGGCCTTAACGAATTGCTTCATGAGTACAAGCTAATATGAACTCTATCTGTAAATAGTTTGTGAATGATATGGGCTTTTTTCATCAGCCATATCATCTCTTGGCAACCATACATTTCTGCTCCAATGTTCTTCTTTGTTCCGACTATCCCATAAGAAAAGGATATTTAGTGTAATCACTTTGATGATCAACTAGAAAGTTTACCATCTTCAAATCCACACTGATTGTGAACAAACGAATTTTTTTTTGAAACTAGTTTGTTATCTTGCAATTCTTCCTTAAGTTTCATAGGATGGCGTTTGTTGCTAATATGCAATAATACAAATTCTAAACTTCTTTTGGAGCTCTAAAGCGAGTCGACAATGTTCTAACCGAGTTTTCGCCCGTCGGTTGTAAAAGTCCCAAAACATTACAACATACAAGATCATTTTCTAAACTAAGAAGTAAGGTAGAATGTTTTGCTTTCTCTTTCGGTAAGATGTTATATTAAACTTCTTTCCTTCAAGTCTTATGCTTTTCGATAAAATTAAACCTCGGAGCTCACTTTGGGAGAAAGGCTGAGGTGTTGAATTGGATCCGTCCAATTCACTTTCGTTGCTGCTGTTACCTTTTAGTGTCAAACATTTCAACATTGTTTGCTAAAGTGGTAAACACTGCATGGGTAAATTTTCACTGTATGGTATCGGTGACTTAGTAGATTCTATGTTAGGGTATACCCTAATATGTCTCTTGAACTGGATCATGCCTTTCATATCTACTACACAGAAGTAGTAATCATCAAGGTGATTTTTCGACTCACTCTATGTAATTGGCACCTTTTCGTCTTCCTTGGATCCAGTACCGAAGTGATCTTTTTACAGAAGTTTCACACATTTTATGCGGATCCCAATTTTTGTTCTATTGCCCAAGTTGCTTGCCAAAATGTGCCTGGAACACTTGTTTTACAAAGTCGTCTTCTTTGCGATTTAAGACATTTACTATACACTAACAGGCTCGTCTTCGTGAACTCAAGGTGAAAACCCTCGACAACTCTTTTCCAACAAAAACTGACTTCAGACTTCTCATAGTGGAATTTTTGCTAGAGTTTTATAGATCTGCCGAAATTTGAGAAGTACGGGAAGAATTTTGATTTGATCTGTTGAATAAAACCTAGATTTCTGAAATTTCTTTTGTGCAATTTTTGCTTGTTTGTTATAACATAGTAATAGCTAACTGATAATACAAAGTGAACACGCATACATATATTTCGCACAAGCTATACAGCAGTTGCAGCTTTAATGAGCAATTAACACGTGACGAAAAATTTGCGTGCGAACTTCTGCCCGACCGCAAATTTGATACATCCACATCGCGTAGGTTACTTCTTCGACCGCAGAGATCCACCAGGATGAATATGATACCTGCAAGAAAATAACGTGTCACTTTTGGGGGTGTCGATTTTTTTAAAAAGCGTCCGTCGATACGCATCACCGTCTGGGCGTGTTAACGCGCTGTTTACACGCCATGGTTTTTATAATGTCCACGACGGGGCACGGATCCGAGGTGTTGTATCAGATTGCCGGAGCTCATTAGCAGTCATGGATGCTGAAATGTGGAGCCGATAGCGCAAATTGAGCGTGGGTGTCCGTTCGTTCCCTCGGTTCTAAACCCAGATTAGGTTACAACTTTTCAATCTGAGAAAACCTTCCCAATTTGTCGCATTGATTCCTATGGGATATGAATATGCGTAACATAGTTATCAGTAAAAAAGTAAAAAAAAAATCTCGTTCCTTTCAAAAGGTTGTGTTTGTTGTTTGGATTTCGTTGAACTAACCAACACGTTCGAGAATAGTCAATTTACAACCGTGCGATTTTTACCAACGGAAGACGCAACGAGAGGGAGGAAGAGGTTCCCCGAACAAAGGCTACTTTTTGTCAACTATATTCTTTTCCTCTTTCTGGCTCTTTTGCCAAATTCTTTTTAGTTAAACCTTGTGAGATCCAGGTCGTTAATGGTTTCCGGTCTGACTTTGAAGAGTACCGTCAAATGGGGTGAAACGAATCACATGGGGTGAAGTGGATCAACGGTAAGATTTTTGAAATATTTACGTCTCGCGCAGAGCGGATTCCTCGGAAACTAACAGGACCATTGGAATTACTAATAAACACGTGTAGTGTAGTATTGTGTGTTGTAAACAACGTTGTAAGTTAGGTAAGTCTTTTTATAAAAATAATGGAATGTTAAGTATAAAGTACCGGTATTTCACAAAGTCTTAAAACAAACTATGGCACACCGTAATTAGATAAGTTAAAGTGGTGAGGTTACCTATACATATATCAAACAGTCTTTCATTAACATGCCTGCATTGGATTATTTTGATAGCTGGTTTTGGTTACCCTGGAACAATGTTTTTATGAAAAAAGTCTATTTCGGGGGCGAAACGGACCGCGGATTTAACTATTTTCATATTAACTGTTTTCAGATAAAATGCCAAGAAAATACGTAAAGCAGCTGGGGTACAGGGCAAAAAAAACCTACGATCCTGTGTACTTAGAAAGAGCTGTGGCAGAAGTTCGTGGTGGGCATATGAGCATGCAAACCGCGGCTGAAAATTTTACAGTGCCTTACACCACGTTAAATAGGAAATTCCACGGAAGGCAAACAAGAAATTACGGTGGACAGCCAGCTTTGACGGACGAAGAGGAGAATAAGTTAGTTGATGTACTATTATTGTGTGCTGAGTGGGGGTTTCCCCTTAAGAGTTTCGACGTTAGATTCATGATTCAACAATTCCTAAACAAATCTGGCAAACGAGAAAAACGATTCAAAGACAATTTACCGGGCATTGATTGGTTTAAGTGCTTTTTGCTCAGACACCGCAACTTAACTATAAAATTTGCGGAAAACACAGAGAGAGTTAGAGCTGCTGTATCATATGAAGTGGTGGAGAGATATTGTGAGAATGTGTTGATGGCGTACCAGCGTCAAACATAATCAATTATGACGAGACAAATTTCTCAGACGATCCAGGGGCAGCCAAAGTTGTGGTTAGGCGAGGTGCGAAACACGCTCACCGAATAATTGATACATCAAAATCTAGTACCAGCGTCATGTTTGCAATTGCAGGTGATGGCACTTTACTGCCGCCGTATATGGTATACAAATCTAAACATATGTATCGTGGTTGGACAGAAGGAGGTGTTACAGGGTGCAGATACAACCGGACGACCAATGGATGGTTTGACATTGAAACTTTTGAAGATTGGTTTTTATCTATTGCTTTGCCATACTTGCGCTCTTTGGATGGGCCCAAAGTTATGATTGGAGACAATTTAAGCAGCCACTTGACTGTAAGTGTCGTTCAACAATGTGAAAGTAACAATATAAAATTTGTTTTACTTCCACCAAATTCGACACACATGTTGCAACCACTAGATGTGGCCTACTTCCGGCCATTAAAATCCGCGTGGCGTAACGTCTTAGAAAAATGGAAACTGAAAAATCGGGGTGTTCTGCCTAAAACAATGTTTCCACGTATGTTGAAAGAAACCTTAGATACAGTTGGTGCAAAGCCCGAATCAAATACAGTAGCAGGTTTCAAAGCTTGTGGCATTTCGCCATTTGAACCAGATGTTGTTTTAAAAAAAATAGCACATCTTAGAACCCCTCTACAACAAGCAGAAGCTGGACAGCAACTGGAGACAACTTGGTGCAACACAATTATCGAACATCTGAATCAAATGAGAACTGGAGGTATAGAAGCCCCAAAACGTGGAAAAAAGTTAAACGTGCCAGCAGAAAGAAGTGTTTCAGTGGCTGATCTCGTACCAACACTTATGGATGATGAATTACAAATTATCACAGACCAAGATGATTTGGAAAAAGATGAAATGTCTGAAGACGCTGTTGAAGAAATGGCGGCAGAAGAATCAAACGCGAGTCCTGCTTGGGATAATCAGTCTGCATCAGATGACTTCGAGGTTGGGGATTTTATTATTGTGAAGTTTTATACCAGTAAGAGAGACAGGCTTTTCATTGCCAAAATCGATTCTAAAAATGAGATGGATATGGAATACACAGTTAATGTTATGAGGAAGAAAACTAGCATAAAAGAACTGTTTTTCGTGTATCCACAAGTTCCGGACATTTCCGTGGTGAAAAAGGAGCAAATTGTCCGAAAAGTTATCATAAAATTAGTTAGAAGAGGAAAATATGTATTTCGAAATATTTCTGATTATGTCCTAGAATAAATAACTAGAACATTATTTTATTTTTACTGTGAAATTTTGGTTATTTGTATTAAAGTATCAAAAAATGTATTATTTACAAATATAAATATATGATTTACAATACTTATATGCGTTTTATATGGACCTGCAATAGAAAAAAAAATTTCTTTGGTCCCCTTCACCCCAATAGACGTGTGGAGTGAATACTACGCCAAAATAATTGGTGATCCGCATCACCCCCACCAACGGGGTCAAGCGGATCAAGCGTTAATAAAAAAAATCTAACAAAGTTAATGAGCTAATTTTTTCGCACAGTATCTATAGTACTGCTAAATAATGAGGCTACAACTTATATTTTTTGCAGATTTTTTGTTAATGAGAAACACTATGATATTCATGAAAAACGTAAATTTTTGATTCGCTTCACCCCGTTTGACGGTACTATAAAACGTTGAGGATTTTTTTCCATTCCTCTTGTAGAGCATTGCTGAGTTCTGCCAACCTTGCAGGACTATGGAAACATGTTCGTCCAAGTTGTTCTAGTTTGCTCAATACGGTTACGTTCGGGTGACCGTGCAGGCCTACCATTCTTTCAATATGGTTCGTTTCAAGAACTATTTGGGCACTATGGGGTCGTGTATTAGCGTCTGCTAAAAACAAACCCCTTCCAAAATTCATTCTTACGAATGGCATGTTACACATATCCTCTACCGTTCATTCTTTGCGGCCGTTTCAAGATATGTCGCCCCAGACTGTAATACCATACGTAGTTCATGGTACCGTTCTCTGGGCCTTCCCTACACTAGAACTTAATTATCTGAATGATATACATAGAGTAAATCGGGGTTCATCTGTAAACAGGCATCTGATGCAATTTTCATCAAAATTAAAAAAAAAGGAAACTGTTTAAAAGAAAAAGTAAACTGTTTGCGTTTAAGATTTTAAAATGAAACAACATTTTCTTTTAGTTCATTCGTTTCTTGTAGTCAATATGTTTGTTAACTTAATGTAAATTTCAGGCTTCACAAAAATATTTTCAGCAGTTTTGCCTTTTATTTTATAGCTAGTTAATACTGATGTGATTGAGACAAAACACTTGAAAACACTGAAGTAAGGATGAATACATCGACTCATCTTCATTAATGAGTTAAATCCTTCGTGTTCATTAACATACCATGCATACAAATATAGGTATGTTAACGGATGCAGTCTATCTAAATCAACGTAAATGAGACCTCGAGTTTTTTGCAAAAATAAACATCGATGCGGTTTTTAAATAGTATGTAAAAAGGTAAAGCAATGCACTTTCTTCTTCTTCTCTCTGTGCAACGAATTATTTGTTCAAACAAAACAAGACGAATTTCTGCGTTTATTTAATACGTTAAGTTTGAAATGAAAGAGTTAATTAAAGTGTCAACGAATTTCGCCGTAAATATCCACGAACGGTGGTAAGAACAGCGTTTAGCTTTTGATATTAGTTATTACCTCTGGTTTTGGTACGTTATCTCGACCAACATCTTAACTACCTTCCCACATGTACCGTGTGTAATATACATACTTATTTGTTAGCCGATATGATCTTCGCTGCACACGCATTTGAATACTGCTGCACTCTTTGAACGGCGACGCAACAACTTGTTTGATGACTTTCTGAAATCTCATTACGGCGATAATGTCAGAGAAATGGGCACTTACGTACTGCGCGGTAATTATCGTTTATTCTGAACGCTCGGAAAATGAAAAACGTGTGAATTTTGCTGTTTCCCTTCTAAAATGAATTTCTGAATGATCTTACCTTATTATTTAATATAATTCTAATTGGCAAGATGCACAAAGTGAGTTAATTACATGAAGATTTATTGATACATTTTAATTAAAGCTGGTTCTTATACATTTGAAGAAAGTATTCACTGATGCGTTATACACACCTAATTAATTTTCTAACTGCAAAGTTTTTACAAAAAAAGATGAGAAATTTTAAAATGGATAGAGGAACTGTTATCTATACTATAGATTCTATACGTAGAGAATTTATGGGGTTGATTTGGCGTAAATTAGCTCAATTAGATCTAGATTAAATTTTTCAGCTGTTTACGGGAGTGTGGATATTATCTAAATAATTTGTTCCAATATATTAGCAAAACCATCCTACTTACCATTTTTCTTACTGCTTCCTTTTTGGATTGGTATGAATAAAACAAAAGAGGTAAAGTGTACAAGAAGTACAAAGGAAACACGTCAATTGAGACAAGTGCAACGTATGGGATATAGGTATGTATATGAGGCATGTATATGAACGCATTTAAAGGAGAGTGACATAAAGCAAATTGCAAATTATACCCTATTTACAAGTATACTGTGCCCTATTTACAAGTGGAAACGATAGACTTTCTGCTATCGTGTGAGATTTTTGGTAAAGAAAAACATCCAGAATCAAATAAAACACTTCGCACCTTAAGCAGATAGATTATGTGTATGAAGAATCAAGTACCAAAGCAAGATGATGACTGATGACAATAGTTATTACACACGCACCAACCGAGGAAGAAGAAGATAATCAAGGATAAATATTACGAAGTACGAGAGACATGTGATAGAAGGAATACCAAAAGAAAGGTCTTAATAGTGATCGAAGACGCCAATGCGAAAGTAGGAAGGGAGGTTACATATAAGGCTATAACAGGAGGAGAGAGTAAGCACATTAGTAGTAATAACAATGGTATGAGGGTCATATCATTCGCACTAGTCAAAAAAATTAAAAGATGCGCACTCCCTTTAAAAGAAAACAGATCTACAACGGAACGTGAATGATACCTAGCCGAAATGAGACAAACTGGATAGATGATATGTATGTTAATATGAGAAGCTTTCGCAAGTGTGGACATACAGGGGAGTTGATGTCGACTCGGATCACTTTTTAGTTAAAGTAAGATAGAAATTCACAGATAAGGAAGAATGAAGACAAATAAAGAAATGAGAAGCCAAATACAATATAACGACTGTTCAATTGAAAAGTTCATCAGGTTGGTTTTGATTTTTTGACGAAAGAAGAAAGAGATGACTTCCTAAACCGACTGACGTTTAACGAATGACAACCGTCAAATAGTTATAGTGTTTTTCTTAGTATATAATGTGACTATTGTAAAGTGACATTTCACATTGATCTAATTCAAGACCTGCTTCACCAAGTCATGAAAAATTCAAAGGCTGCGTGTCAATTTTTCAATTGAACACTTGAGAGAAGATCTGAAAGATCCTGAAATGATCTGGTGCTACAGGAACTGCAAAGTCTATAATCAAGGAGAGTACCAGAGTGTAGTCGGTATTAAAAGACGGTGGAAGAAAGGAAGCGCCAAAAAAATACATCCAAAAGTAAAATATGTTAGTATAAAAGAAATATGGATGACGTAAAGCAGAAAGAAATAAAAAGAGGCAGTTAAGACTGAGGATGCAGCAATCGCAATCAGAAATAGACAGGGGTAACGAAAAGGATGCGTAGAGTGCGTAAAAGAAAATTTATGGAAAAAGAAGTCAACAACCCAATAGCAAAATATAAGAGAAAAGAGAGAAGCCGAGTAATTACCTACAAGAAAGAGAGTGGTAACCCAATAGGGAAAGAAATAGGAATATTAAAGAGATGGAGACGATATTTCGACGAATTGTTGGATACTGAGACACAAGAAGAAACAATAAATCAGCAAGAGGAAATGCGGGACGAGGTAAAAGCCGAAATAAGCAAAAAGGAAACCAATCGAATTCTACATGCCATGAAAGACAACGGTATCATGACTAAAAGTTTGAAATACGGAGGAAATACCCTGGCATCAGAAATCTTCGAGCTATAAAAAGAAGTGTGGAGCTAAGCCTGATGCATGGAATAAAACGGTTCTAACACTTTTGTACAAAATAGGGGATGTAATGGACTGCAACAATCATAGAGGAATAGCTCTACTGGATACGGTAAGAAGACGGTGGCCACTTAAATAAGTTGCATTCTAGGCTTATTGTTCCCAACATCTCAGTGGGCGTTACCCCTGAACGAAACAAAATAGGGCAACGTCAAACGCACGGATGTGTGGATCAGGAAATTCGTTTAGGCAATTAGGCACTAGTTTCCATATTATAGACATGCCGAAAGCTGAAACCAGTGAATGCCAAAACATCCGCATAGCGGACTTTTTCCATTACTACAATAAAATTATGATCTAACAGTGATGAGAAAAATCTTTGCGGTGTCCCAGAGCAGAATCTCAATCAGTATGTTTCCATTGTGCCAGATTAGCCACTTCCTAGGGAAGCTATGGTACGGCCTAAATAAAAATTTCCAAAAAGGATGATGGTATGGTGTAAGCGATCGCACAAGACGGGGCATTGTCACGAGCTTTTATGACCAGTAAGTACACTATCTCAGGAAAATTTTGGTGCCGTGGATTTCATCTCCAAGCGTCACGCGACCTTTCCCGTTCTGGTTTGACAGTTACAATTATTCCCACTCAACAATAACCTTTTCGAAAAAGCTCCCAGATAGGTAGTTCTTGAGTGATTCGGTATGTTGCGAAAGTCCTCGACTTCTATGCCTAAGTGCCGTCTGATTGAGCGGCTTTGGTCACTGGTGAAAAAAGAAGTAATCGTTCGAAGTCTGCCAATGGAGAATTTTACTTAATTCAAGTAAAGCTGAAGTAGGATTTCCAAGCAGGTTGCAGCAAAGCGTATTCCGGAACTTCTTTAAGAAACTGTGCTTTGGTCGGACAAGAATGTCCGTATGCTGTCGGCTTGAAGTACTCATAATTCTAGTTGACACATCTTGGAAGTCGTCGCCTGATATAAATTTCATCCGTCATATGTTTTGTTCTCTTTTTATATCATATCCTTCTCTAGGACAATAAACATGGAATGCACCTTAAAGAAAAGATTGGATACATACTCAAAGGACATACTTGGCAAGCGTCAGTGTGACATTTTAAGGTCGTTTTACATTACCCTATTCCTTGCACAAGACTTGGTCAATTTTTTGAAAAATTTAAATTTTATAGTAAATTGTATCAAAAACTAAATTGAATCAATCACTACCTAAAAAAATAGAATGTGTTCTACCTCCAAACTCTATCTGGAGTCCAAAAATTTATTGTTTTTAATATATATTTTAGAAATTGAACCAAATCTTGTAAAAGAAATAGGGGTAGTCTAAAACAACCTTTAAAGTGCCATATGATTCGGTAAACAAAAATGAGTATTAAGAGACTTCAAGATATGATGGTGATGATTGATGAGTGATGAGGAACTCAGGAATACGAAAAAAGTCTTTTGCTACAAGTAGCATATAAAATAAATTTTTTTTCAAACTTTCTAAAGTAATACTTAGCCAATTCAGGCTGAAAAACTAATTTGGTTAATAAGACTAATTATTACGACATGATTTATTTATTTGAACCCAAATAAATATTAAATATTCACTTTTAGGTTCTTTGCGATTACCAATTTATTTGGATTTTGGAAGCGTGGTTGTTTAACAATCGTCTCAATAAATATCTTGCGGAAATAAGACAGGTGGTGTTGTAGATGTGGTAGGAATAGTATTGTAATTACTTAATTTGAATTAGGAAGGTAATATTTTGTTTATTTGACTGTAATTATTGTTCTTTCCATTATCATTTCCGTTTGTACGCTCGCATAATGATGCAGCTGTTTTACGTATATTTTTTTATAAGTGTAAGTCAGTTTTCTGAAGACAAGTGTAAGGATACTTACTATATACAGGGTGATTCTCAACCTACACGCATAAACTTGGGAAATGATAGCTTATGACAAATATGACGAATGATGTAAAAAAATTCTAGTAAAAATTTTTTAGTTACCGGGATAATCTAATGAATTTGCCACGAAATTTTTTAAAAATATTATTGAAAGTGCATTAGTTAAACACATTCCTTTGTTAAATTGTCTTATCCAAAGAAAAAATGCATGAAACATTGAGTGTGTTTTTTAATGTTTGCGAACTGACAATAAAATCTCAACGTTTCTAATTTAGAAAACAAATTGTAGTTTATCGGGTTTTATTTACGAGTTTTTACATTTGATAAAAATGTCAAGTTTTGAATATTTAGTTTTTTTTTATTTCTTATCGATATACCATGAATATTGATGATTTATATTTATGGCATTTCCAGTAACATGTAAGAAAGTTTTTAAATGTTAAGGCACTCTTATATTGTACTAGCTGTCTATAATTTATTCTAATTATATAGTAAACATATACTAAGTCAATTACTGTGACCACAAAAAATGATTTAATACCTGGCTTGCTGTTTTACGCATATTTAAAATATTTAATCTGCCAATCAGTAATCAAATGCAAAAGATTATCTGTCTCGATATTTTCAAACGTAATGTGCGCGGTGGGTTTTAGACTCTGTTAATTTTTAATAATCTGCGAAGTGAATAATTCATCACATTAATTAAAATAATAAAGCGGCATTAAAAATACGAAAATTTTACACGGGCTCGCGTATTGCAACACGCGGCTCTAATTAATATCATTATCATTGCGAGAGTGCAAGAACGCAATTACCGCGCTTAGATAATGTCAATAAAACGCTTTAAAATTCCCGGCGAGTATGTGTTCCATTAACAGTGATATGACATACACCGTATATTGCAAATGTTAATTTGCCTTATTTTTTCGCCGCCGCTTTAATAATCCGACAGATGGATGAAAGTGCATAATTTTAGATCAAGGATTGTAATTCATTTGTTATTTATAGTTTACGCAAACGAGCAGTTGCTTGCTGTCAAAATGAAAAATGTCCACTTTAAATGTTAAAACGTACAAGAGAAAATTTCTACCTTCGAAGACAAAGAAAACAATAATTGATAATAATTGGACTAGGAGTAATTTGCTTCTTCCAATAATATTTATTACAGTAAAAGCATTGCTGACGTATTCAGTTCCATTAAATAAACAAAAAATTAAATAATAACAAGCGAAATAAACTGAGAATGTTCAACAAAAATGCCATAATTTGTTGCTTCAAATAAACCATCATATCATGTGCATCAAATGTGCAGTCTTTATTAGAGAAAAAGATTAGAAACAAAAGTGGTTCAACATTGGATTCATGTGGGACCCCTATTTAATTTAACCATCAATCAACGGATCAGACAAATTTCCAATATGCTGAGCAGGTTTCATTTCCAATGTAATGATTATTTTATTGTGTAATTAGAAGAAATTACTCACGGGGAATTTACAGCACTAATTGCGTTTCTAATCGTAATAGTGATGCTAGTTAGAAGGTTCGACATTCTATAAAATTCTCTGGTTTTTTTTTTTACCCGGAAAAATTAAACGGCGATCGACTTTTGATATATGCGCCCTAATTTTTTCCCGTCGTCATAAATTACCATGCGAACTCATAATTTATTAACTCGCATCTTATCTCGTATTAAATCGAGTGTAATTGTACGGAATTAAACCTAGTAGTACATGAAATATGGCGGATATTTCTGCTAGATTAACGAATATTGACGGCTTACGTATCGGTTTGTTTAATTGGTTAATTAATTGTGACGAAACAAAAATCCTGCTTTGCATACCGATCGCCGTGAATTAATTAAGTCCATATTAAAAATCAATTTTAATGTCGTACACGCAGGTGCACCTATTGGCACATGTAATAGATTAATAACTGTAGGTAGACATTTTTCTGACGTTCTGTTATTAAAATTTTCAATCTCTTAATAATGAGATTAATCAGCTTTCCTTGTTAAGAAAGGACAATGTATGAAGTAAATTACACTTCCTGGAACATCTTTGTATATTCTTATGAATAAAGCCCGGACCTTTAGACAATTGCCTAAAATTCTATTTAAGAAAAAAAAACATGGGCAAGTTTTAAACATTTAGATTACAATTTTAAATAGAATGAGATGTAGGTATATTTTTTCGTGCCCAAGTGCAGTGAATTCCTATTTCAACTGGCATCCACTGGCATCCGTGGTGTTTACACGGAGCCAGTCACTGGAGTCCAGTCACAGGACTCCAGCTACTGGCCTATTTACTGGCCTCGTGGAAACGCGTCTTAAGCGCCTACAAATTTTCTTGTTGTCTATTTTACGGCTGGGAAAATTGAAATTAAAAATTTTTGAACTTAAATAAAATTACGTCAGGGTTATTCACGAAAGAATTACAATAATCTCAGGCGATAAGGGGCACAAGCGACAGACTTTAGCTAAAAAGTACTTTCCTTACGATAAGTGACCATTAGGATACGTTAAAGTAAATAAGCCACTCGATAAAGACTCTGAGCGCGTGAAAACCTCGCCCATGCAAGATAGCGGAGCCGGTCCAAAAACACCTCGAAATCTTTTGAGGGTAGACAACTTAAGTTACTCCAGTAACCTTTGAAACTTTATATGTTTTGATTTTTCTTTTCTTTTTAGTGCTACGTTAAATTTCGTCATTTTAGAAAATGACGAAAAACAAAAACTGGGCTGCGACGACTTTTGTTCACATTATTATTTTTCTTTTTTCAAAATTTTATAGACCACGTTATTTTTGCAGCATTTTGCAGCACTTTTTAATCAAACTTTTAATGTACAAATACTTGACAGGTCGGGTAATATTTTTTCACATGTAAAACACTTAACTAGTGTTTTGATTAAAAAAAAGTATTATAAACTCAAGACCTTTTTAAAAAGTTTTCCGTTTAATAAGTCGAGCAAAATCTTTACAAGTTATTTTGTTTCGTTTTGGTCCTCTTCTTTCAAATCCAACAAGTGAGATTCCATTTCCTGTAAATGCCCTTGACGTTAAGATCCTAATACTTTACCCCCTTGGTTTCTTTTTCTTCTTAAAATTCGTAAGATTAGATTTCGTTTAGAATTCTTCCAGTCGATTTAACAGAAAATTCTTCTTAGTGGCCAATAATTCCGATTCAATTTGAAATCCTTTCTCTTCTTGATTTTCTTTATTTTGTCCACTTGGGATTCCTTCGGAAGTATTTCGAATTGTCAGTAATTCAAATTAATTAATTTTTTTTCTGTTTCGAATAATTCTTAAGGGTTTATTTTATTACGGTTTCATTCTCCCGTGGACTTTAAAATTTATTTAGAATTCTTTTAGATGAGATAAGTTAGTCCTTCGAACTAACTTTACTTCTTGGGTAGTTTTTCCGTCACATCAGAATTCAGAATTCATTTAGAATTCTTGCAAGTGAATTAATAATAATAATAATAAACGTCTTTATTATATGCTGAACTTTACATTTTACATTGAAGTTACATATACATTTCACATAAAATCAGCAGCAGATAATCTCAGGGCGAGGTTCAGGACACCCGCAAAGCGAGCTTACTGTTCTACCACCTAACCCTGTGATTACTACAAAATTACACGTTGCACATATATTTATTTTTAACTTTATAACCACTTAAGAATAAGGAAAACAAGACAAAAAAAGAACAAAACCGCTCAGGTGAGAGAAACAATGAAAACCAGAAAAGAAAGATTACATTACGTCACTTATCAAAAAAAAAAAAAGAGGTGGAGTAATGAGACCCTTAAAGCGAATATTAATTGTGTGTACATCTGTTCTGAACCTGATTTTCCGATGTAAATACTGTGGACACTTGTGTAATAGAATTTTATGAAACAAAACTAAATGCCTTCTGTTGGACATATGTATTTAATTTCTTTATGTCTTTGAGTTTATGGGATACATGCTCACGCCTTCTAATACCAAAAATTAAACGTAAGCAACTTCTTTAATTTAAAATCGTATTATCTTTGTGTTCGGAACAGAATAAATTCTATATTAAGGGTGCGCTGATCGCAGCATGAAAGTCATGCATTTTATAATTGAAAAGTAGGCTAGAAAAAACATTTTTTATTGTAGAAACGACTTTTCAATACATTGTAAAGCAAAACTGTAATTTGTGCCAAAATAAAATATAATTTGAAAAGGAACGAAGTCAAGGTTGTTACTATCGTCTCTGCAATACATTATACAGTCCACCTAGTTTAAACTTCCGGAACATCCCAACATTTTGTTCTGGATTATCCCAACATTTTGATTAAGTAGTGATAATATAGTTACATGGGAACTAGTACGAAGAGTTATAAAACTAGAGAGTTATAAAAAGAAATAAATTGGGAAATCCGGTACAAGTAAGCGGACGACTCCCCCTGGGAGACGACGTTTCATTGATTTTGCCTCTGCTTTCCATAATTCTCTAAATGTGGGGAATACAGTGAAATAAATTTCGAGTTAATGTCTGTTTTATCGTGCATATAACTTCATACTTTTGTAAAAATTTGTCAAGTCAATTCTTGCAGTTCTTTTTTTATCGCCATTAAAACAATTCTCCAATTACGGAAAATATGTTTTTCTTGTGATTTCTTTCGGTGTGAAATCATTTAGGCCTAGTTATACAATTCCAGATTAATTTTAAACCAAAGCTTAAACCCTAACAACAATTGTTGAAATAATCGTTGTTAAGGGTTTAAGTTTCAGCTTAAATTTAAACTGGAAAAAATACTCAAATCTCAAATAAATTTAAAAGTGTAAAAGAAAGTTTAAAGTAGGTATTTGCAATAATTAATTTTTACAAATAGTTTAAATGTGTTATAGATATGCGAATAAATAAACAAAAAATACAAAAGAATTGAATAGAAATAATATTTTATAAAATCTGGTAAAATGACACTCATTAGATTAAACTTTTATTAAAACTGTTGTATAAATTAATTTTGCATAGCCAATGGAAACTTATGACGAGATTTTTGTTTTTAGTTTTAGCCTGAAACTAATTTTCAGTTTGTGATTACACCTTTCATCAAATCGCACTAAGTACTTTATATTAAAGCGCAATTTTCTTAGTTGCATATTATTTGTTAGACATTAGAGACTCCGGCCTCGGGCATTTCATAATTTGATGCGATTTTAATCCTAGCTTCCGGGTCATTGGCATATTTTATATAATTCAGGCAAATTACAGCACATTATTTCTTTTTCAATTTGAGTTTGAGTTATACTTAGTGTCGCGAACATTAAATTAATATTTACAACATTTCTCTCCATGTGTAATTTTCAAATTATTACTTTATTAATATCACTTGACTTTATAGGAATTATGAATAATTTCAAGACATACTGTTATTATATTCTTTACAAGACATGCGAGACAAGTTAAAAAAGTGTGTCGGTTTTAATATAAACAATTAACTTTTTGTTTTACTAACACACACTGAGGTAAGCAAAACGTAAGGTAACGGTTTTAAGCATGTAAGTAACCGGCACCGACAGTAATATTAAATCGTTCGGCTCAACAAATTAACGCAAAAACGTGAAACGCTCCTTTGGTTCATGGTTCGCAGAACAAATTTAATAAGAAGTCGGCTTCGGAGGTATTTATTAACGCTGATACCATTTCTGCGCATTGTGAGGAGCAGACGCGAATGTTAATACATAAAATTGATAAGCATTTAAGTACGCTTAAGAATAAATGTTTTATGTAAATGCCGTCTTGAAACGAATGCGACGCATTGAGCTTTAACCGAAAGCTCCTTTCTCACACGGATGCTTCTTGTTTGTTTACTTAAGTAAGTTAGACGAATTTTAGTTACAAGCTAATACACACGATTTCGTTAGATTTCCTAATATGTAGAAATTTTTAATTAGATATTTTTTAATGTTAAACCTTTGTCTGTTTTCCCTTTTGTATTTTGCTTTGACCTTCTTTATGTTCACCTTTATCTTTGTCACTAAATATACTTATTCGATTCTATATCGGTTCTTTTACTTCGTGTGTCCATTAACATTAATATTTGATTTGATTTTCTTTTTTGGTAATATGACAGTTAATTATGATAGTTCGTGTTAATGATGAGGTTTTTTATTTTAAGCTGAAACGATCCGCATAACATCTTCCCGTTTCCATTTCTTTCTCCTATGTCATTTTTCCCATTATTTTTTCAAATCCACAGTTATCAGAACCAACTCTCCCATTAGTATGAAAATATCTTATTTTGGATCCTATTCATTACTTATAAATTTGTTGCAAGTTTGTAATTCTTTGATTACAAAGGATTTCTCGAGCATCCTCTTAACCGCTGCTTCGGCCTTCTTTGGGGCTTCTTCAGGAGAAGAGTAGCTCGAGAATTCCATTACAATCTCACTGATAGAAACAGTTGTACAGAGGATTTTCGGGTATTAAAAAAAAAGAGGGCCGCTATATGGGTTATTTGGCAGCAAATCATAATATTCTCTATTTGTCAATTTTCACACGAGTTTTAGGTAAAAAATCGGACACGTGAAACGTTTCTTTAAATTCAAGCCGAGCTACATTTTTCGTATTCATTTAGGTTTAGTATTACCTTGAAAATGGTAATTGACCTATTTAGACCATTCGATACTTCAACCCCTCTTCTTTTCTTGGATAATTCTGTCATAATTCTGAATCTCTTGTTATCAGCGCATCACATGTTGTCAGTGCTATCATCTTATACATACTGAAGATTGCTTCATTTACTCATACAATTTTTTTCTATACCTTCCATTCCCCTGGTGGCTTGCTGTAGGTTTCTTTCTTGATTTAGAGTTACATTATATGTTGCCATCTTCACTATTTTATTTTTTCTGTTGTCCTTGTCTCCATTTACATTTGGTCAGTTACAATTTATTGTCTTTATTCTTGTCGTTTTTCTTTGCAAGGTCTGTCCTTCCGTACTCCTCTTGCTATATTCCTTTAGTTTCTTGTCTTCGCTTATTCCGTTTCCATTTTACGCTATCAATACGTATTTTACCGTGATCAATTTTCACTATTTTTTCCTTTGATTTTACGTGTTCTACATTTTTTATTACAATTTCAAGAATTTCATGAGTAGAATTACTTAGTTTGATTAATACACACTTTATCTTTTAACTTATATGCGTTTTTTGTTTTTACTTCAAGCCAATTCATTAGGCGCCCCTCTTTCGCTTGTACCCGTGGCTTCAAAAAGCCCTAGTTTCGACCCTGATTCTTAGCATCCATTTGTTTACTTGTATCGTTATTATCTTAGGCTTAGCCATTTTCTTTTTTCTTTTACCTCTTAAGTTATAGGAGAAGCAAACTAACAATTTTGACTTTGAGCAAAGATATAACAATGGGGTCACGTCTGTTCATATCAAGGAAAGTAATCGGCAAACAATTCAATAAAATTTTGAATACGAGGAGCGAAACGCAACCGTTCGCGAAAATGACTCGGTGAACATTTATAAATTATTTTGAATCTTCTCTCCCTGCGGAATCATCTTATTGACATTTTCAAAGGTCATACCCTTTTTTAATTTGCCACAGTGCAGCGAGGTGGCGGCATCTCTGCAAGTCCCCCTTTTGATCCCGTTCATTTAGGTCATTGGAGTGACTTAAGTTGCCTACACTCTTAAGGGATTGCGAGGTCTTTTTGGACCGGCTACGCTATCTTGCGTGGGTGTGGTTCTCTTAATGACCACTTATCTGAAGGAGAGTCATTATTTTGGCTAAAGTCTGTCGCTCGGGCCCCTTATTGAGAGTTTGAAATTCTTTTGTGGATGCGGTTAAAGGCGATACCGATTTTAATTTAATAATTTAGGATTTAGAATTTTTGGCCGTTTAAACTCTGTAATGGCCCTTATTCTTTTGAAGTTCGTTAATATTATAATAATTAATTGTCTTAACAAAATATCGACACTGAAGCGAATGCTTGTTAGAGTATAATTTTATTAGGTACTGATTTAATGGATAAGTATGTTGATCTATCTCGAACTGTAAAAAAGGAAGGGGTGCTTAGTGACTCATCCTGCTTATTTTTATCTATTATGGTCCTGAATTAATTTTATGCTTTTTAATGTATTCTAGACGCTTCAAAACGTATATGATGACGGGATGATGAGTCCTTAATAACCGAAATAAAGACTTAGAGGTTATTATAATTATTTTCTATTGGAGGAAAATCGTAAGTGGGTTGTGTTTAAAAATCAAAACCAAGTGTTAATTTCAATTTTAATTAAAAATATATGATTTGGTTACTCTACGATGTAACTGAATGTGCCTCGGCTTTAGGCAGCCAGCCAAACACATTGGCTTTTCCCATATATAAACCCGATACCGCCATGATCACTCACTTGAGAATATAAACATTAATAGAATAGAAAAACCGGCTGCAGACGTCCCTCTATATATAGAAAACTTTTTTGCAATAAATAAATTATAACCTTGCAATTACTAAAAGTGCGGTAATAACTCAAATATTATTACACTTTATAAAGTAGTGGGTAATTTACGTTGCGCTCCGGATTATTAATGGCGGCCGGCGGATTTTTTAACGCATCCGGAAAATTTATTCCCCAATTAACTCCGCGCTAAACGTACTAAATCGCATCGCGCTAATCTGAAATTACGTAAACTCCGGAGTTATGGAAGCGGAACGTAATGATTTAGGCATATCGATTACGATGCTGCAACGTTCCGGCAAAATCGTTCTAAATCAGCCTTGAGATACATTAACGGCCATTAGTGCGCCACCTCGTCGGATTGTTGCGTACTCGTGACGCCGGAAAAATGGCGGAATTTACGATGGCTTACGCCAGCGTGATTTTCTTGACCAGCCAAAAATTAATTGATTTTTCAGTAAACTTCTGAACACAAAATTACAATAAAAATTAGACAGAATATAATGCATAAATATGTATAGTATGGTTGTACTATAAATGACAGTTTAGTTTAAACTGTCCGTGAAAAGATTATGAAGAACTTTTTTTTTCAGACATAAAATACAGAGTGAAAATAAAAGATAAATCTTAAAATGATGCAAATGTGCAAGAAGAACTCTTTAATAAAATCCAAGCAGTCCGATGTTAACGCCTGATAATTGTTAACTGATCCCAGAATCAATTTATACAAGTTTAAACACCTGCAAGTGTTAAAATTATAACCCATTACAACCAGCGTGCAAAATCCCATGTCGCCTCAAACCCTGTCACATCAGATTACTATAAAATTTTACTGGAAAACCTCAAATTACCTCATTACACGAACGACTTTAGTTGCTGCTCGGCGCAAGATTTTCTTTGATGCAACGGGAAGACTTAGCCGAAAGGGCTAATGCACTGCGGCCGCTATCAATTTATAGAAATGTGAAAATTGCTGTAATTAGCGCCGCAGACACTTCCTTGATAGGGCCGGATTAGCTGCAGAAGAAACCTTTTAATAATATATTACTCCTTCGTAACAATTCCGATTTATCTTTCTGTTCGTCGTTTAATAACAGCTGTTTCCATGTTCGTGTTAAAAACCACGTCGCTCTTAATGTACTGCGGCCAGCCAGTGCGCTATGACGGTGGCATTGTACTATCCGGTACATCGTAGGAGGCTGTGCTGGATCATTCATCATCACTTGATAGACAATTAACAAATGGCGTCCGCCGAGCGTTCTTGATATATGATTTGCGACCCAGGTGTGTATACAAGAATGTGAACAATACGGAAAATAACCTTAGGGTATGGACGTGTTTATCTACAAGGATAGATCGAAATGTCTTTGGTCTGACCAAGTATATAGTTTTTTATTGTTTTATGTAGTCTGCCTTAATTTGAATGACCCTCTTCAACCTTATTAACTGGTGGAAAATGTTTGGGAAAAAATAGATAGCACTTGGCCTGAAGGTGATAAATTTGGCAAACTAGTGGTGATGAGGACAAGGGTAGAGGACTCAAAAATTGTCTTGAAACAACATAGAATAATGATTACAATAATATGCTGCTGTTTTTATCGTTCCACATTTTTGTAGGTACATAATATACGAGCAGAATTTAATTAATAGGAGCCAAAGATTTTGATAACTCGTAATATTGAATTTGTTTTCCTCGGAAGTGGAACTCCAGATCGTTTTCCGTTGTTTTGATTATTGCTTTGATTGTGTAGGTACAGGTGATGATGAATGTATCCCATGATTTATCCAGAGTCATAGAACTGATCAAAAACTTTCGAAGTAAAGTTAAGTCATTCGCATAACTGTATGAGTCGAGTTCCTTTGCATTTGATTAACAAAAAGCTTCGCCATTTGTCGTATAGACACCTTTGAAAATCTTGTTCACTGTTCACAATAATATGTATTTTGTCCTTGTTCATATGAAATATCTAGTCTATCATCTCTGTGATTTTCTTTTTGTCTTTTCTATCTGTGAACATTTTGTTAACTTTTCTTAATTTGAGCCGATGATGAGTCACGTTTTTTATCTTCTCGATTATTCCAGAAAGTTTCGAGACGACCGCCAGGGGTACCAGATCTTACGAGAATGTTTCGAAATTGAAGGACCTCTGCCGTATAAATAGAATCAGATTTGGATCAGTTATTAATTAAAGAAAGATCAGTGCGATCAATAGCAATTAGTAGCACGTTAAGTAATAAAAGTGTTGTTTACTAGAAAAGTGTTGCAGCTCGTTATTTTGTGTTGTTGTTGTTGTTGTATGAAGTGACTGTAGACATTTAAAGTGTTTTAATTGAAGCGATGATCATTTCTGAGTATCCCGAATTCGTAACAATATACAGGGTGTTTGTTACATATGGCAAAAAATCAAGGAGTGATTCTTTGGACTATTTATGAATAGTTATATCTTTGATAAATTTTCAAAATTCGCGTTTCGAAGATACAGGTTATAAAGATTTTCAAGAAACAATATTTTTAACTGCACTGCTTTTTAACAACATCGAGGTAATTCTCTTGTACTCGTATAGATGATAATAAAAGATCATTAAAAGAAGGTCTAGACTAGATAACTGATACTTGTCACATTATTAACGTAGCGTTAATAAAACTTATTTACTTTTATCATTGATTTCATGCATTGACGACTAGGGCCGGAAAATTTATCGATGTTATCGATAACTGAAAAATATCCGATATGTGATATCGCACCTATCGCATCCTATTGAAGACAGCGTCTCGTGATATGCCATTTCCAAACCTTGACAATTCTCAAATTTTTGTGGGTGAATCCTCATCATGAATAGTTATTTGGACACCGAGATGGCTAACATGCATTTTATGTTGGATTTGCCAATAGAAATTCGGTAAAGACTAGCCATGTACACGAAAAAAAAAACTTTTGAAAGTATTATTGAAAGCAATGGTGAACAGGAAGGCCAATAACAGTAACAAGGGTTGAAATGGAAGAAAATGTGCTTAACTTGATAGAGGAAGATCCACGTACTTCTACGAGAAAAATTGCAAATGCTTTGAATTTAAGTAAATAATTGGATTATGTGGAAAATTTTGAGGCAGCAATTGTTATAACCATGCCATCCATATTCAACGCACTTAAGCATTTCTTCCTAGCGATTTTTTTCACACGAATTGAATTTTGTCAATGACTTCCGCAAACTTTGGCTCAAATCCCTCAACTGATATTGATTCTGTTTACCGATGAGGCAAGAAAACCCACATGAGATACGTGAAGATCGTTTCCAACAGTTTTCATTGAACGTTTGGGTTACAATTGTGGGTAACCGGTTAATCGGATCGCAGATCTACAGAAGGTATTTCGAAACTTTTAGGAGCATACGTTACCTGAGTAGGCAAAGTGGAATGTAATGTGATTCACGCATAATGGAGCACCGGCGCATTTTAGTGTGCTTGTTCATGAGTTTCTAAATACAACATATTAAGATCGCTGGATTGGTCTGGACGGACTTCATTCATCCGGATTTCTTTCCTATGGGATACTTGAAATCCTTAGTTTATATCACTCCAGTGGAAATTGAAGATGGCTTAAGGATGCGGATGGATGTAATGCAATAAGGAATTCTCCTGGTCCGTCATTCAATGAGAAGAAGACTGGGACCATGCATACTAGCTGGTGGTACTTATTTTTAGCGGTTTTTAGAGATTAATAAACTCTACATGTAATAAATAGTATATTAAAACACAAGTTAGAGAAGGCTTGAAAAGCCTTCTGTAACGAGTATTTTATACTATTTTTTCTATTTTGCCCCTTTTTAAAGAAAAAAGCGATATTTTAAAATTTAGGGAATTTTGCGGTGGTTGGTGACATTTATTTAACATCATTTAAGTAGGCAGTGGGAAATTCAATTTTAAATGCAAAGTAAAAAATACAAATGCTCAACATTATGGATTTGAGCAAACTAACCTCCCCAGCTGTTCCACTGGATCATAGTCTGATTGCGCCTCGCATAATAAAACCACTGTTGAAGGTAATAATGCACACCACAAAATTATTGTATCAAATCAGAACATACCAGGCATTAGTATAAATTCTAAAGACACTTCCAATGTAATCGTAAACGTTTATAATAATTGCACTTTTCATGGTGGTCATCGTTTAAATTAAATAATTAATAATTCATTAAATAAATTAATTAAAATTAAATTAAATTAATTAATTACACCAATGCCATTAACGCACTCAAATTTTCTAGTAAAGTCAGAGATATTTATAACTAGATGAAGAGATACAGCAGCAACTGTGGGCTAACATGTATAGCAGGGAATACACGATCTCACATGTCTTAACACATGTACGCGCATACATGTTCGCCGAACATCAACGTGCGTGTGTTGGCCCGAAAAACGCTTCGAACATGTACGCACATACAAAAAGTCCGTCGAACTTGTTTTCTGGATTTCCTGAAAACAAGTACGTGCGTTGATGTTTGCGCGTACATGTTCGATCGTGTGGTTGCCAAACGCACATGTTCGCCACGGACTTATTCAATGCAGTGCGTCGACGTCGTGCATACTCTTTTCCACAGCACCTCGAAACAGCCAATTTATGATTTTTAATAAATAAATTTCCGGAAATGTGTGGTGGCAGATCCTGCAATTGGAACTATTAAACTGGGGACTTATCACAGCTGTTTATTATTTTATTTTTTTTGTATTTCTGTTTTACCATAATAGCGCACGCCAGTGCCACCAAAGATAACTCCTCCGACATCGTCTTGGTTGATAACTGGACTATGATGTCTTAAGACAAGTTCGATCGTCTGTAGTATGGTACTATGTGACGTTGATGTTCGGCGAACATGTACGCGCGTACATGTGTTAAGGCATGTTGGATCGTGTATTCCCTACTTATGATGAAATCCTCGACTGATTGCAAGTCGCTTTACTTTGTTCAGCATACAAGCGTCCTGACATCAATGTGTATCTTTCTTCGTCTAGAAGCTGAAAATGCATGCATGCGCCGGCTTTTAAAGAAGGAAAACATATACTTTAAATGTATGTCTAATAGAGATAGAATAAAACGTATTTCTAGATGTTGTCCCAAACGTATGTCCAAATTTATATACAATCCCTTTATCTAGTTATAAATATCTTTGAGTAAAGCACTCGTTTGGGTGCGTTAATAGCTCTGTTACCAAGGCAAAATAGAAAAAATATTTATAGTCCTGTGTCTTCGGTTTAACAAAAAAAAAACGACTCCTTGAATTTTTGCCGTATGTTTAACATGCTTACAAGATGCTCTTCTTGATTTTCACTCTTCTGAATCTGTGAATATCTTGCAAGATTTTTTAAATATATGACAACGCAGATCTCTGCTACGAATAGCCTTTTTGAAGTTAAATATTAAAAATAATTCTAAAAATAAGAATTCAAGAAAACATCTAAAGGTTTTAGCTGATAACAAAAGTATGGAATAAGGAAACAGAGAAACAAAAAATGGTAACTCATGAAGCGAAAACTGAAGTAATTAAAACTAGTGACAAGAAAAAAATAAAAAGCAGAGAAGCATGTTAAAGGTGTTGAAGAAATAGGTTTACAAAAATAATGAATGAATGAAGGAAAGGATATAATTGAAACATTTTCTTGTAACTTGAAAGTTATAGCAAAATTAGTAAACATAATTTATGGGACAGTAGCTTCAAGATCAACGTTTCAACAAGAAACGTACAGCGAAACGTCGATTTTAAATTAAATTTACAACTGTCCGATAAATTAAATTAATGAACTTTTAAATAAAAACGTTAAATTAAAAAAAATACATATAATTACAATAATAGCAACAGTCAAGTACGCTGAAGAATCATAAGAAGCACTGATCACTTGTTTTGTTTTTCTTTGTTCTGTCGAACATAGTTTTTGACTTTCGCCTCAACTAGTTTCAATTTTTGCTATCTTCACGTCTCCTGAAGATGACGAAAGCCAAAACTAGCTAGAACGAGAGTCAAAAACTATGTTCTTCAGAATAAACAAAGAAACAACACAAGTGATCAGTGCAACTCTACGAAGCAAGAAAAATATCCAAGAATATAGTCGTAAGAAGCACAAAGAAAAAAAAATTAAATAAATTGCAGCAAGGATTTAAAGAGGAAGCGAAATCGGATAAGAAATGGCGAAATAAGTAAGGTTTTGACGCTGCAAAAAAAAGAAGCAGTTACTTAAATTGGTTTGAGAATATAATTAAATACGATAGAAGATTCAAAGAGAAAGAAAGAAAATTGTAAGGAATAAAGGAAACAGCAAATCACGGAAAAAATAAAATAAGAAATCCTGATCATATTCTGATCCTGATCCTGATGTATGTAATGTGGTACAACAGCTCGTAATATGTTGCTGACAACCATAAAAAATGCTGTGAAAGCAGTGAATCACATCGACCAGAAAATCTTTTTGAAAAGTAAGTGAAAGAGCTTCTTATTCTTATTTCAAAAACATATTTAATTATTTAACAGTAGTTAATTGTTAATTAATATTTTTATATTTCAATTGTGTGTATGTATTCATGCGTTCAAAAACTCCCATGTTTGGAGTTGGCAGTTGGTTCTGTAAACGTATGTGCTTTAGTCATAACCAACAGATCTCACTTACTTTGCTTGACGTTTTCATATAAGCAAAGACATATTGTGGTTTTTACTCTCTGAAATCATTGCCAACTCGAAAGGTGGGAGTTTCTGAACGCATAATACATTACATTATATAGTGCTTGTAATATGGAACAGGTTCTACATTGACTACATTCATTTTTTTAGTATTATATTTTTTTTTATTAGGATGGATGTTAACAATATTTTCGAAATATTTAAACTAACACGAGTATTTCATTATTTACATATATGACTAGATGAATTTTGTCATGTTTATGTTGATTTCAAGGAAAAGGAATTTTGTTTACTTTTTTATTAGCCTTTAAAATCTGGCGTTCCATATTGCGAAATGTTGCAATGTTCTTAAAACAAAATAGAACGTTTAGATAATTCATAGCGAGACTGGAGTCCCATTCCCATTAACAAGTTGACTGATAGGAGCTGTGAAATGGCACGTAAATAATGTAGATCGGTTAATAACAAACTGGTGTAAAATGGGGTGTGTCCCAAGAATATTAATGAAAATAAGAACGTAATAAATCTATCCACGTATCTCATAGACGCGTATGTGATTCATCTCCCTTGTTTACGATCAACGATCACTTTTAAATATGAAAATTTAAGTTTTTCGCGTTCATTGATGTGCTTATCGTAAACAGAATTACGAGATTAAAGATGACAGCGAAAATGTTACTTAACTGCAACTATGTATTAAGCTATCACTTGCCGTCAATCTAACAATGGAGAATCATTTATTCTGAAGTGCGTTTTTAGGTACTTGCGCGAATACAGTTACGAAACCTTTCAGTGATTTAAATAAATGCACAATTTACCCGGGCGATCTTTGCTTGTGTTTATCCATCACATCAGAAAATAACGAGTTTTCAAGAGAGTTCAAGAAAGAATTAAATTAATGCGTAGCTTTCACGTCTCCGATGAACTGCAATTATCTCGCGCAGATAACACCAGATTATTTAATGCCACGCGTTAATTGAGTTTTAATTCGAAGTTTTATTCGTAATTAACAGGATGATGGGAAACATAAACATTCATATCAGGCGGCGGGTCTCCGACTACTTAGGTTCTGTTGATTAAACGTGCTTTCGCAAAAATTGGAAAAACTTGTTAAGCGTCGGTGATACGTGTGACGTTTCGCGAAAAGAGGTCCCGCCCCGGTATAACGCCGGTAATAATAGTAATATTGCTGGTAATAAATGAGTAGCATGTCTGGGCGCGAGTCCACGGGGCCAGGAGCCTAGTAGGCCGTGGTAGCTCGCGCGCGGGTCAACATCGTGATGCCCGCGGCCTAGGCGGTGCATTCCCGCATGAGGTCACGCCATCGCACCTCCGTTACTAATTATAACTTATGATTTGGTTTATTGCTCTGGATTAGAATTCTCTTTGAATCCGATCACTACCTGCTCGTTGAAAGAGGCTAAAACCCCATCTGCTCAAGTAATCTTAATCACTAAATTGTTTTCCTATTTACTTCGTACCTCAAAAGAAAAATAAAATCAAAGAGGTCTAACGAAGTCTATTACAATGTTACAGGATATTAGATTTCATATCACAGCCAATACAACTTGAAACTTCCTCATCTAAAAGATCTTGTTCTAAGTTTTAATAAAAGAGTCAAATTTTTGCATGGAAGTTACCGGTTAACCGATTCTATTGTTAAACATTGCATTGCATCGTAAATTTCATACTGTCAAGTGGTAATAATAGTTTTCAGGTTCCTCTTCGTTTTCGTTTTCATAATTTCTCGCAGCATGTCAGCGACTTTCCCACATTTTCTCTTAACCACGTTTCCAGTTTCGGTCCATCTAACACACTCAAAAATAGTGTGTTGGGTGCTCTGCAATATAAGCAGGGATTGCTTTGCACTTTCCCAATTTTTTTGCAGGTAGCTCGCAACACTCCATGACCAGTCTTTGCTTGATGATGAAGTGGTTAACGTCCCCAAACTTCCTGCAGCACCATTTCCGTGTTTTTAGTGTGTTTTTGGAAGTACCCTCGAATTCATAACTGTCCGCGAAAGTGTTAAGAGGTTTGGAGTATTTTCGAAAGATATCACCAACGGTAGTTCCAAGTATCAGATGAGTTGGATTCACCCCGTTGTTACCTTTCATGGCTCTTCAACAAGGGCGCCTACCAACTAAACTCCTTAATCCTCTATTGCAGCTTGCAGCTATGGATTTCCGGAATCTGCCGCGAAGCATTGCATCGGAAATTTCATACTGTCAAGCGGTAATAATAGTTTTCAGGTTCCTCTCGTTTTCGTTTTCATAATTTCTCGCAGCATGTCAGCGACTTTTCCACATTTTCTCCTAACCACGTTTCCAGTTTCGGTCCACCTAACACACTCAAAAATAGTGTGTTGGGTGCTCTGCAATATAAGCAGGGATTGCTTTGCACTTTCCCAATTTTTTTGCAGGTAGCTCGCAACACTCCATGACCAGTCTTCGCTTGATGATGAAGTGGTTAACGTTCCCGAACTTCCTGCAGCACCATTTCCGTAAATCTTTGACGAATGTCCAGCCTCAATATGAGCCCCATTTTTCCATTAGGTCTTCTTGCACTACTGAAGTAGCTGTCCTTCCCAGTAGGTATGATTCTTCCTTTCCTCTGCTCTCAGTTTTATTGGAGGCACTGCTGCAATCGCGAGTATTGCCTCAGTAGCAACCGTTCTGTTAGCAGAGGAAATCCGGTTGGCAATTTTTCTGTTTATCATTTATCATATCAGAAGAAATTCACGAGTGGTTAAATCTGTTGAGAGATGTTGGTCAGCATATTCTTAGTTCAATACGGATAAAACATGCGGCAATATCTTGCCGATAAAGTGATAAATTGTTTTAAAAATGACTGGTTTTATCTCCCTCTGTGATGAAGAGCGTTCAGGCAGGACTTCTACGAAAGGCATACATTTGTCATCGAAGGAGCAAATAGAAATAATGACAATTACTTTGAGCTAAAGCAAGAATCATTGTCAATCCTCTGCATATGCAAAGGATGTTTTACTAGTGACCAGAAGAAGGAAGTAAGTGGAAAGTACAACAGTAAAGATGATAAAGGCAGTGAGAAGTTAATAAATGTAAAGGCAAATTTATGGATATTAAGGATAGACACAGAGAAAATAAGTACTTCGCAGTTAAAATAGCAAACGCAGAAGGTTTTAATTATATACTTTGGAGATTGTACTTGACAACAGGTTTGATGAGGAAACAAAAATTAACCTAAGAATAGCAAAAAGTGTCAAGCATGCTACAGATATTAATAAAATATCGAAATCAAAAGAAATGTCATACACAGCAGAACTCAAAATACAAAACCGTCCTAAAATCGACGCGACGTTAAGGTGCCGCTCTATTTAAGAGTACTTATTAGCGATTACTTCTCGAGACGCTATTGTCTCTCAGAAATGTTCACCGTCAGTGGATACATCTTTCATTAGCATCTTCAGAGGTATTCGCCAAAAGCCAATTTCAAAAACAGACATATCGGTTTTGGGATTATTTATACTGTTCGGGTTCGTAACACACAAATTTGGTATCCTTATTTTTAGTTATTTTAGTCAGTTTTCAATATTTTTACGTAATTTTAATTCGCGCATTGAATTACTATTAAAATTAGCTTTCATATGAGTTGTCACACTTTGGATCATGTAACAATGTTTCCCCGAAAGAGGGCGCTAAAATCAAATTCTCGGGTATTCATATTCACATTACTGAATTCTCTATAAAATTACCTTTTCAATGATATGGTAGCTACATTCCCTATTTAATTTCTATTGCTTAGAAAGCTGGAAGGGAGGGGGATGACGTATGACAGTTGGGTATAGGATAGGAAAGTGTCCCCCTTGGATTATAAATCGACCTGTTTTTGCGTTTTTTCAAACAAAAATTTTCTTGGGAGATGTTCAGTCTGACTGTTGTCGTTGGGCCACTGTTTTTTCGTTGGGCCAAGTTTTTATTGATAGAACACCATTTCTCTAGCGCCGTTAATCATTTCTGCAGCACGCGTTCAAATGTAATAAATGTCTCTCGCTTCATTAAAATTTAAACCGCACAAAATATAATCTTCCTGCCTTTAGTTATGAGCAAGAAGAAGCAGATACCATTAGAGATTTGGGAAGGAGAACATTTGGAGGAGAGAGAATTGAAAACGGTTAGGAATAACGGAAATGTTGGTATAAGGAATCGATTATCAATGAGACTGTTAAAGCGAAATGGTTGCAGTGGCTCACGGTGAATTGAGTACATGGCAGTGGTTCGGTTATCTACAAAAGATGGATAATAATAGGATAATTAAGAGTATCACATGGAGGCAACCAATCGGAAGAAAAAAAGGAATGAACCTGAGTGGTAGCCGAGGATTTAGAAAAAGGGAAACGAGTGAAGGAACATCATTTAGCTATGGGTCTTAACTGATCGACAAAAAAAGCCGGCCACTTTGAAATATATTATAACAGGGGAGCTTTTAATATGAGCAGGAATCGGACGAAGAAGAGCGACAAGTGCGGTTGATGAACGTTTTATTACGCTCAACACACTAAGGAATTAGAGACCAACAGCGGTTCAACTTCAACATTGCCTGCTAACATCGTGTGGAGATCATGTAAGTGAAAGGACAATAAGTCGGAGGTTCGTAGAAAGGGGCTTAATTTCGCGGAAGGCCATAGGCATCGCAAAACACGGTTGAAGTTTTCACACTTGCATTCAAATTGGACTCTTCGCCAATTCAATGGAGTTCTCTTCACTGTTAAGTGGCGGTTTTTCTTGCTATGGTCGCAGAAGGGCATTTTTGTAATGGCAGTTCTGTTATTTCCACCAAGGCCCATGCCCACTTTATAATCCTGGAAAATAGGACTTTGTATGCCCATACTTAAATGGAAGAGATTTTTCCAAGAAGCTGTCGTGTCATTTTCTCATTTTATTGGAGATGGCTTCAGTTGGATGTCAGACCACATGCTGCAAGAGTTGTAACCGAATGACGTTGGCATTCGAACACAATTGAACATCTTTGGGAATAACTTCAGAGGCGTATTCGCCTTCATCAAGTGTTGTTAATCTCCCAGACCTGTAATTTCCTTTTGAAGACCTATTCCTCAATTTGTTTTTAACAAATTTGATTCATTCGGTACTTCGACAGATAATGATGCAATTTCAGTACGTAGAGGGCATATGAACTACTAGCTATAACCACAACCTGGCAGTTCATTAAAAATAGCCAATTTTACTTGCACATTAAATAAAAAATTGTGTTTTTATTGTTTTTGCTACCTTTTTAAGTTAAATAACTTTTTTTCTTAGCTAATAATAATAATAATAATACTTACATCTCGTCGCAGAAAGGACGGAAAAAGTTGTTAGAAGTTAGGTAACGAATTGAAAAGGTTAATTAATATTTATGTCAACAAGTTTATAATAATGCGCGTTCAATCAATGGTTTTTATTTTTGATGAAAGAAGATAGGTCGAAAAAGGGATGATTTAACTAAGAGAGTTGTAACCGATTACCTGAATGATGTTGGCATTTGAACACCATGCAGCCCAGATCTGAATATCTTTGGGATCAATTCCAGAGACGTTTTAGTCTTCGTTCGGCCTTGCTATAGAGAGTCTCCAAAATCTACGCCTTGCTCTTCAAGAAGAATTTCTCAATTTGTTTTTAATAAATTTGATTCATTCGGTATCTATGCGAACTGTACCATTTCTGAATCTGCAATTTTTTAATGGGGGTTCTGCTATGGGGCGGACAGGGATTATTACCAAGGCCCATGCCGATTTTATATTCCTTTCAACCTCAATACTTAAGCGGAAGATATTCTCTAGTAGCTGTTGCGTTCTTTTCACAGTATATTTCTGTTTAGGAACTTTCAGAAGATTATTTTTCACGGAAAGTTAAATTTTGTCAATGGTTTCTTTAATTTTAATGAACAGCAGCAAAGTACCACAAGTCCTCATCCAAGTCCAATCCAAGTTCCTCTTCACCATCAATAAACAGGAACACGAATAGCAATGAGTCGTCGGAGAATAATTGGGTCTATATTTTTTAAATGCATGTTAATTGCAGCGTAGTACCGAAATGAAAAGTCTCAACCATTCTTGAATAAGCTTCATGATTATGGAGATGCATTAAGAAATGGTTCCTTTCAAAAGATTGAGTCTCACTACATGAGTTTGCAGTTATATTAACTCCTTGCGGGAATATTACAAACCTTTTTATTGTGCCGTTCACTAATAAAAAAATCTTTTATTGCCATTATAGTTCTTACATAAATTGGTGCACGTTTCGATCTCCTTGGTCTTGTAACGACTTTGGACATTTTTGTGTAGCCCCATTTAAAAACTTCATAATTAATAGCCTATTAACGACTTTAAAAATTAAAATACAACAAAGACGAAATTAGTAATATCTCAACCACTGCCAAATGTTGGGTCTCATAGACTACTGGCCCACTAAATGTTTTTATTTTTCGTTATGCTTCGAATTTTCTTTTCTTGTTCTGTTTTAGCTTTGAACTGAAAATAATTTCATATCCGATTACGCACACATAGGGTGCTTACGAAATCGGTTATACAAAAGCTGACTTTTCTTTCAATTCTCACAAGGTGAGCTGTACGTTTGTTTCATAGGCTACTTGTCACAGTAATATTAGAAAAGGAAATTATGTATTATTTAATTATTTTATATATTTTTTAATGGAACTTTCTAATTTTTAACATTGCATTACATTTACAATGTCAAATTATCAAATCTCTAAAGTCCTGGTGTTTAACAACAAAACCTATTCAGGAACAACAATGCAAACACTTTCAGCATTTGCTGCAATCATAAATTTTAACTGTCTAATAAACAGTTACATATGAAATTTTTCACATTACGAGTACTGAAAATCAAGCTGCTTTAAATGAACTGTCAACTTACATAAAATTGTCAGGTCAATGATCAGACCTCAACCATGTGACTAGCTTTCCCAATCTCTGATTAGTGATGTGGTTTAGTTTGACCGTTGACTTGACGATTTTGTGTTCACTTAACGCAGCCAAAACGTTAGGATCTTCTTTTGGATTTTCTGAATATGATTTTTAATTCCACGATCTTCTAAGGATGACTTTTTAAATTGGATCACCTGATTGAATAAATGAATAAACCAAGCACGAATGTGAAATTAAAATAGTGTTACGAATTTCAAAAGGTAACTCCGGCTGAATTAATGAGCACGAACTAGATTGATACAGATTTTTATTGATAGCCATCTTCCTGCCGAAGGTAAAAACCTATCCAGACCCGATCGCTAGGTGATTGAATCTAATTGCTTTACGGTCTTAAATGAAACTGGTATGTTAATAATCTAATGTCGTGAGTTACAACGCTTGCTTATAAAATATGTAAATGGATGCGGGTTGGTAAAGCTCCCGTGGAAGATCGGTATATATACACTTCTTCAATTTTAAACTTAAATAACTTTCTTTCTTCATTCATAGAAGTTGACTTTTTTTAAACAGCGTGTGACTTTTTTTTATTAACTCTGAATAAATATTTTTGTAAAAAAATTGAGGTAAGTATTTCTTACAGTGTCCAAATACATTCGTTATTTTAAATCTCTGCATGTGTCTGCCTATATATGAATGAATTATTAATGGCGTATCTCAGAGCTCCTATAAGTTTTGTTATCCTGCATAATTACGTACTACGTTCACATATTATATTCTGGTAATTAAATCTTTTGTGTTAAGTACTGTGGTATTTACTCTTGTTGAAGCAATACCGAACGTATTTGGTGTTTCCTTGTAACTGTTTAGCATTATTCGTTTATCAATAAAATAACATTATCGATTTCCTGTATAAGGAATTCTCCTATTAACTTTGTTTTGTAACGCGAGAGTTTTTTTCAATTCACGTGCCAATAAAGTAAGATACGGTTCTGGTATTTTTTGAACACTTGTAAACCCGAGTGAAAAAATGATACCTGTTTCTGATGTGATGTGATGTACCGAATCAATTCAAGATTAGGGTTTAACAACGTAGTAATATTCCTGCAATATTCAAATGGAAGCGAAACGTTAATTGAAATTTCGTCATTCCGAATGGAAAGTTGTCGACGTTCGTTGTAATTTATTATTGTTATAAGGAATTAAATAACGAATGAGGTACGTGCGGAGCAAAACTATGCGACTTAATGACGATGGAATTCGAAATCGCCCGTTCTCATACCATATGATACCCGCATGCAAATGTGTAAATGCCTGTTAACCTGAAATGAAGTTGGGCATGTAAGTGCAAAGCATTTACAGTTTTAAATGCGCCGCCATTATCATTTAGATGTGGTTCAAAGTTTACTACGAATATATCTATTATTGAACACGATTGTTACTCATTCTGTGGACAAAGATGGCCCGATGGTTTTTGCAACGGGGCCAACGAAGACAGTGAACCTTAATGCAATATATTGCCGGAGATATCAAGTTGCAATCTACTTCTTTTGCCATTGTCTTGTATTGCAATAGTAGATTAAGTGAAAATTACATCGGTATTGTATTTAATAGTAGTTAAAAGCAAGCCGTAAATTGTGGTAAATATAGTTTTTTCTGTGGCCGTGTCGATACCCACGCATCAGTAAATCGATTTCCAGTTGAATATCGTGCAATGTATTCCTTAACACCTTCACGCTTCGATTATTGAAATCAGGTGTGTTCGAAATTATCAGAAAGAAGTAGGGCGCCGTTATTCAATTATACAGGATGTGCTTTTTAGCCGGCGACCATTAATTTCTCGCCTGTTATGAGAAATGCAGAAACGAATGACTTGCAGAAAACATCCAAGTCGATGATTACTTAATGCGAACTTTTAATTAATTGCGCTTCCTGTTTGCTCGGAAATAATTCGCAAAGTTATTACACTTAAACTAAACTATTTTATTGCAGGCAATAACAGGGATTCAGTTTTTATTACGCTTGCGGGAAATAATTTACATTTAAGTTTTAATTGCAGCACGATCTAACTGGAACAGCTGAAATAAAAATACTGCGGAATCTCAAAACTGTTTACGACATATTCCAGGTAAGGCGTTGCGAAGAAAAGAAGAATTGAAACTGCTTTTGGAAAGTCATTTTTGCTAAAAATTTAACCGTAAAAAAATTTTACGTATAGAGACAAATATGGTAAGAAAAAAAGAATCCGTTTTGAATCCTTCTTACATAAAACGATTGTCTAATGTCAGTTACCAGAGATATTCCTAATTCATTATCTTCCATGTGGTTTCTGAAAGAAACATTTGGTTCACAGAGTATATTACCAAAATTGATTAATCAAGGAACCTTCATGCACTACGATTGTGAATTATGAGAGTATCTGAACAAGTTAACTTTAATGTGATCACAGTTTTTTTTTAAGTACACCCGTTATATTAATTTACGAACAAGTTGCACTGTGAAGTCGTGTTTTCGTGCAGCAGTTGTTAACAATTTATTGCTACTAATCTGTACAGTCAGCATACAGATACAACAAAAGAAGTATGCGGATGTGTGCGCGTGTATTTTGCGTGATCGTCTCGAATCTAGAATAAACAATCTACGGCGCGCGTATTATACGGTCCACCAGAGCAATTTATCATGGTAGGGTCAGCAGCTGCACTTGATTAATATATATGATGAACATGATTGGAGATTATCGCAAGCAACATTGGCTGGTTAAACTATTAATAACTGCAATTACTAGAAGGTGCGGCCAGCGCGCCCAACTACTCCGTTATTGGATACTCTGATATTTAGCAACATCTAGAACCATGACGAAATTCCACTACTATTCACCGTTCCTTACTTACTATTAGCGATTAATGCGTCAGATAAACACCTGCAATAAGAATAATATATGAATGGATGCTGGCGAGGAAAGTCGATCATTTTTTACGGATCACCTATTATTATCTATATGTATTTATTGCCAGGCATATTTTTGAAAGTTGCAAATTATTAAGTACGTGCGTACCTGCGTTTGTTATCCCACAAAATTATATCATCGCGAGAGAACTGCGTGGGAGGAACGAACCCCAAAACCGGATCCGTTTGTTTCGGAAGAAGCTGTGTCCAATGTTCCACTTCGTTATGAGTTGTTTTTTATTGTTGTTTAATTCTTAGAAAATTACAGCTGTCAGATAACGCAATACATCCACCGTGTAGTTGTATGTACACACATAAAAATGTGTTAGAATTAGATTTAACACTCTTTTTGGTAGTTCCCTTGCAATCACATTTGTACAAGCAGTTAACAACGGTGGCATTAAAATTTCGAGGAGTGAATCAATATTTTACAGTGTTAAAGTTATTTTCAAAATATGTTGATTTCATTCTATGATGTGATTGCAATATCTCTATAGGGAGTAAAGATTATATCCTAGATGCGTTACAGCCACTATTTTGCAGAGTTGAAATAACTCCGAAATAACATTATATCAGAGGCAAAACTCTTTCAGAATTGAGTAAATATTATATTCGAAATGTGTTATAATTATAATTTTATACGAAAGTCACAGAATAAAAAAGTAAATGATTTATTTTATACAATACATATAACTACAGTTCATTTTTTCTCTATATGCTAATCGATCGATAGATAAGTCAAAGAATTTTTATGTAGCTACCTCCTCCTAACTTTCGTGAAACAACCTGGTGGCTTTCGTCAAGTCACGTCATTTCGTCGTATATTTTCTTAACTTATACTTTATATGATCGGCATTTTAAAAAATAGTCTGTAGTTGCGTTCCTTTTACGAATGAACTGAGGTCCGAATTCATAGTCGCAAATAGAACCATTCTCAATCTCATCTCAGTGAGATACTCAGTTTTTCATTTCGTATTCAGAAAATACTCATTATTATCATTATTATTATTATTATTATTATCATTATTATCATTCCAACCATAGATCTCAGGAGAGATATTGGTATCGTCATTGAAAGAGGATCATAATCATACAATTTTCAGTAAGCTTTTTATGCAAAATAGTCCTTATAAGATGTTTCTGTAAAACAAATATATGCTGAGTGTTAGTAGAACCGCCCCAAAATATTAAACCATATGATAATATATGTAGATTGCACTGAGGTCATATAATATGTTTTCAACACATCAACAGTAACACAATTCCTAAGGTTTCTTATAATGTAACAAAATTTGGTAAGTTTTGAGCTCACATACTGTATATGCGTATTAAACTTTAAGGAGGCATCAATATATAAACCTAGAAATTTAACGTTGTCAACAATAGGAACCGATTTTCCATTAAATTTAATATATACGTTTGACAGAATTGGTCCTTTTTTAAATTCTATCGCTACAGTTTTGTTAGAGTTTAGTTTAAGACGCTCAAGCTCACACCAATTGGACATTGTTAATATTGTGGATGAAGCAAGATTCGAGCGGAAACTCTGATTGTTGACAGTTACAACACACGAGGTGTCATCGGCGTATTGACATAGGGAGACAGATGGAAGCTGATTTTGTAAATCATTAACAAAAATTATAAACAACAGAGGACCCAAGATAGAACCCTGGAGGACACCCATGTTGATTTCTTTAGGTTCAGATAACACCTCCTTAATAACGCCTTCCTCCATATGTCTAATGCAGACTTGTTGATACCTTTTTGAAAGGTAAGAACGAAACAGATCTAAAGCCACCCCTCGAATTCCAATATTATATAACTTAGAGAGCAAAACAGAATGATCCAAAGAATCGAATGCCTTTGAGAGATCAAAATAAATTCCAACAGGAAATTCGCCATTATCTAAGCAAGTGGTAATATAATGCAGAGATTCAAAAATAGCAGACTCGGTTGATCGGCCTTTAGTGAATCCATGTTGACATTTGGACAAAATTTTATACTTCGCAAGATACGAGTATAATCTGTTATAAATAATTCTTTCAAGAACCTTAGAGAAAGCTGGCAGTAGTGAGATTGGGCGGTAGTTGTTGATATCTCTTCTCAAGCCTTTGTTCTTATAGATGAGAATGACTTTGGCATGTTTGAGGCAGTCAGGGAAAATTTCCATGAAAAAGCAATTGTTTATGACCTCAGCAAGTTTACCAGATATTAAATTGCCAATATCTGCGATTATGGAACATGGGATGCCATCCTTGCCCGAAGTTTTCTTGGAAGACGTGTGATTCAATATATTTAAGACTTCGTGATGATTCGTAAGAAACAGGAAAAAATTAGATACCGCATTATCCTGTAATACTGATCCCAAGTTATTTGAATGTATTATTGGGTTAAGTGGAGCAAAATGCTCACTGAATAAATTTGCTATTACAAGTGGATTATTTATAGGAATGTTATCAACGACTAATTCAATAGTTCCACATACCTCGGACGCGTAAGCCGAATCTTTAATAATGCTCCACACCTTTTTAGTTTCTATTTGAACCTGTAGCATCCAAAATTTTATTATTATTATATGATATTTTAGTTTTATTTATATGCTGTAGATATTCTTTTTTCTTGGCAAGATATAGTTTTCTAAGATTGTCGTGTTTTGAAATCTTACATATATGATGTAAATCCTTAATGTAATTACTCTTCGAAATAATCTCCTGAGTTACCCAAGCAGAATTATTTTCTGATTTGTTAAGAAAAATCGAGGAGTTAATAGGAAAACATGTGTTAAAATGCCGAAGAAAGGCATTCATGAAACTATCAAAACTGATGTCGCAGTGTGAAGAAGCACACCAATCGTCTTGCATAATCTTAGACATAAATTCTGAACGGTTATTGATACTAAATTTTCTCCGAGTACAAACAATTTTTCCAGGTATGTTCGATAAAAGTAATTTTACAACAAGCATTTGAGCAGAATGATCCGATAAGTGGGTTACAACATTAAAGCTCTCTATTTTTGTAAGATTACTAAAAATATTATCTATACATGTAGAGCTGCTCCCAAATACACGTGTAGCATCAGAAATGTGCATATTCATTCCATATCATTTTAGAGTGCTTAACACGGCAGTGCTATTTGAAGAATTACCCAAGAAGTCCACATTAAAATCGCCACAAACTACAAGTTTTTGAGGACTTTTCAAAACAATGTTCAATAACTCAATGAACTTATGACAAAACAAGTCTAAATTACCATCGGGGAATCTGTATAAGCAAATCACGAAACACATAAAATTAGACTCGAAGACTCGAAGACTAATCTCAATCATTTTTCAATTTAGTCGCCCAACTCAAGTTATTTATGAATACCTACCAAAGTAAAATAGAGACTGACTGGCTTTTTCTAAATCCAACATAACTTGTACGAGATTGGGATGAGAATTAGACGGTCTCATCTGAATTCGGGCCTAAGTGGGGTGAATGGCTCATCTCACATAAAAAAGTGAATGAAAATTTGTTAAATGGAACAACTGAGGAGGAGAAAACTGAAGATATTCGTACGTCAAAAAATGTCAAAATTTGTAAATAATACATTATAAGTAACTTAAGGAAGCGTGAAACACGTTTAATTTAACTAAATGAAGGAGCTTCTTCAAGAAGAAACTTTTCCTCACTACTGAGGGACGAACACTCATTACTGGGGAAGGGTTTGCGGTATCTTCAAATCGGCAAAGGGGGAAGCAACTTCCTCATCACTTCTACAGTTTGTTAAACGGATTTTTTACGCACGTCATTGACAAACGGCATTATTAAAACCAATTTTTATATGTAACTGTTGTATCTAGATGCATCACTCGTTAGGACTGAAAAAAGAAAGTCTTTATACGAATCTTTGTCAAACAAAATTTACGATTTATTACTTGGCTTGAAAGTTTTGATGTGTTTCACATGGAAATAATCGATGACGTGCGTAAAAAAGTCCATCTAACAAACTGTACTTACCTCACTTCAAGCAAAAGGAACTTGTAATTTAAGTGAGGAAGGGGAATTGAGGTAAGATTATCTTAGAATCGGTGTAAAAGGAACGCGACTAATATGTGATACTGATTCGTCTTGTTGGATCACACAAGATGCCTGATGGCATCAATTTGTTAATTGGCGGTGCACCACCCTTTAGAAAATGGTAATATATTTATTCAGATATTATCTCGTGGCTTGTTTTAGACAAATAAATGAATTATAAATATAACATCTTACATCCTCCATATCTCTTTACCTTCCTTTTTATTTGTGATACTGATGTATTAATATTTGTGTGTATTGCAGTAAAATAGAAATGAAATATTTATCCTTGGTGCCATTCAAATTTGTTTGTTATTAGGAATTATTGGTTTCATTATCTGGTGTTTATGAAAGTTATGAATTTATGAATTTTTTGTGTGTATGTTCATCTTTTATTATTGTTATGTATGATTCACCGTCGTTTAAAATGGATATGAAATGGTAAATTGAGAAATTCTCTAATGCAATGTCAAAATATAACCTTTTTCGAAAGCTAAAATTATAATCAGCAAATTAATGAATTTACATTAGTGTATTTCCCTGTCTTGAATTTATAATAACATTATGATTAACTTTTCTATAATTGAGTGTTCATTATATGATTCTGTTTTCATTGCTGAAAAATTGAAACTTTTGAAACGGCATCATGACACCAAGAAGACTCGTTTTCTGACTACAAAAGTGTACACTTAACATTTGCTTCTAAGTTTAAGAATTTAGCAAAGGTAATTGCACTTTAATGATACCATTAAACGAGTCTGCGTATCATTAAAGTCCTTAGACGGAATGAATGTCGTATGAATTCTGTAAAAGAATTCTTGGCATTGCTTCATTTAATTGAATTTTTAGTTAACTTGATGTATTTATGCATATGAATAAACGTTCCATAAAATTACAAGAAGCTATTTGAAGGTAAATTTAAAGCAACAAGTTTTAATTGAAGATTATTCAAAAATGTATTGAAAATGGTTCTCACGTAAAAAAAGTGACCACGACTTTACTTGTAGTTGAAATGGGTAGGTATAATGAAATCGTTTCGGTTAAATTGAGTACAATATCTCCAACTGTGCATGAAAAATAATGTTCAACCCGGCCTTTTATAAGTTTACACAATAAAGTCGTTTGTAGTAATTTCGTTGGTTCGTTATCTAAATCCATCAGTGTCCCTGTTGAAAAATCTTCGACGATAAATAGTTGCGCGACGTCCATTGGTAGAATTAAGTATCTTATCAAGTAATCGCCGATCAGTAAACGTCCCGTAGCCGATAAAATCAAAAGTCATCCATAAATTCGTTCGCTCCTTTTTTTCGGCCGGCACGAAGTGGAGGATAATGAAGCCGTAATGTTTCCAATACGGATGCTGAACAATTCACGGTGTTTTAGGTTGCCATTGCTGATCACTCTGATAGCCAGCGCTCAAGAACAATGGGCACGCCGCGACCACTTTTCGTTTTCCAATGCACAAATCTCGTTTATTTATCTAGAATTTGTTCCACATTCCATTGCCCGGACTATAAATATATTCGTTTGCGTTCGTGCTCAAATTGAAGTGTCCCAATTAGGTATATATGACTCTATTCAGTAGCGTAGATTGGTTTTCTTAGATGTCCATTGACATAAAAATATCAGGAAGAAAATCACGAATAAACGTGAGCCCATTTAATTTAACTAAATAATGAATTAATTAATTTCCTATTGTATGTTAAATATCTATCGTATTGTTCAGTTTATTTACACTGAAATATTTTTTTAAACTACAAATAAGTTGACTAATTATACTATAATTAATATTGTCGTTAAGTAAAAATCAATTAATAAATAACATATATGTAGAACTTATCCGCTAGTGCAAGCGATCGTTACGTCGCTCTGTGTGATACAGCTGAACTACTCAAAGTAGGGATTTAAAAGTCAAAGACTTGACAGGACTTGAAATATAAATGTGTAATGTTACGTCACGTCACATCACTGTTCCTAACCTCACTATTTATTTTCTGTGGAAACATCACATCAGCCTTTCATTTCTTAGAACAGGTTGATTTTTTTGTTTTGATGTCTCGTTATATTTCTCCAAACCACCCAAGGATTTGGGGGTTGTTTGCAGAAGTGTATCGATTTAATTTGATACAACTATATATTTTCCAGATTGGTTTGTTTACCATATGACGCTAGTTATAAATTTCAAACTTTTGAATCTAAAGTACGCCACTGTAAAGCGTGTCTGCAAGAGATTTGCATATGTTACCAATACCTCGTAAATTTCATACATTAGTTAGTTGGAAATAATAAATCAACGCAACAAGTCGCAGCAAGTTGCAACAGAGAACTCTCTTTCCTTCATTTTAATTATTTATTGTCTCGGTTGTCCTTTACGATTAACTGTAACGTTTTCATTTCCCAGAACAAAAAAAATAACTACTTACATTATGAGCAGCTAAATGAGTTGTAGTCATTAAATTAAACATCTTAGTTTCAGTTTAATTAATTAATTCTCGCAGTTAGAATTTATGCCGTTCTCAAAGCAAAAGTTGACTGAAATATGTTAGCAACATCATTAATGATTAAAGTGATACGAACTTGAAACTACAGTAGTAGAATAGGATTAAACAGCTGCACTTCTAAATGTACAGTTTTAAAGTCATTCTCTTTTTTCTGTTGTTAGTTCGGTATTCAATTCTCGCACCGACTTTATCACGTTATTCTCATTATTACTGTCTGAAATAAGATTTCAACGGTAATTGATGCAATTATAACAAGGTAATGTTAGTATAAGCCTCATCATACCGATGTTCTCTTATTATAATCATATCAATTACTGTCGAAATGATATTTCATTCGCTAATAATGGGAATGGCTAATAAAATTAGCGAAAATTGAATGAATACTGAATGTAAAGAAGATAATAAGCTAAGGCTTCAATTAATCTTTATTATATCTGGAACAAAAAAAAAATTAATTTATAAAAATTCTTTGATTCTATTTAATTTAAATTTAGTTCTTAGGCTTAACTAAGAAAGGATGTTAGTTTACATATACAGGATGCGGAAAGAATAACGAATTCAAGAAGCAAAACTGGAATGCGAAAGATCTTATATCTCATGGTTTCTTAAACATGTGAAGGTTTTGATTTACAACGGACGTGGCAACCATGTGTGCTGAGCATGTCCAAAAAAAATTTGTATCTTATTTATTGCCGCAAGCATTCACTTAAGCAAAATATTTTATCTATATCATGTTTAGTGTACTTTGCGTTTAATTGCAGTAATAAAATTTTACACTGATTGGTTGTAAGAAGTGAACTTTAGCGGAAGAGTATGAACATCATCATAATTACGCTTCGGTTTGATCAAGTTTTCTAAAAACATTGGGAATATGCTATACAGCATTATTTGAGAAAATCCTTCAACATAGAGCCCAGCAAGAGAAGCATGTGTATTTTAATTACATTTATCCAATGTCAAATACACATCTTTAAAGAACTCAAAATCATCTACTTTTTATATTATTGTTTCGAAGATCCTGTGCAAATTGACTGTTCACTTATTAAACAATATCTAGTCAAGGTAAAAGTTTCTTGGAGAAATATTGTAAAAGAAATTGGTGTTAAATAATGAGCTGCTTGTTTGTTTTGAGAGCAAACAAGGATCTTCAGTCAGAGTTGAAAATGATAATGTCTTACTACTACTGTCTATTAGTAGTATTTTGGGAATGTGGTATTCTTTTTGTCTCATTTGTTGGGAGCCAATTTTTGTAATGATTCTTGTTCCTTTCTTTGGGCTGCAAATAATGCAATAGTTCTGATGAAAATTTGTATATTTCTGTCCAACTTGTAGTTCATATCAAGTTATGACCTTACTAAAGTCGATTCTCGCGAATTGCATATTATTCAGTCTTATTGTTGATAAGAATATTTTGTACATTCTTTGCTTTTTTTAAATAGTTACAAATTTTGTTTAAGAACTCACGAGGACATTCCTTAGGAAAGTGCTACATTCAGGAATCAGTAACTCATTCGGCTTGGACTTGTGGAACTTGTTTAGCACAGGATGTAAGAGCTCATAGACACAGGATAGGGAGATATCACCAAAGGAAAAATAACACTTCACTCTCTTGTGATTAATTTAATATTAAAAAAAAAGTTAACTTCACACAAAAAAAATTACTCATTTAAAACACTTTATTAAACTTTATTGTCATTTTTTAATCAATACCTATTTTCTCTGCGAGGAAGGGTTTAACTCGCACACGTCTCCCAACTTCTAGATATACCTTTTTCTCTTGCTTTTTAGAGCTCGTAATATCTTGCAGTTGGCGGATCCTTTGGACACGTTTGATGTCCTCATCAGAAATGCGGATCAGAATTTCCTCTTCGCTCTTTGTTGGTCAATACAAATCTGTTCCAATTTTTGATGAGCAAAAAATTTAGCTTTCGATCGTTTTGTTGATGGTGTTGTTTTTTATCACAGCAATATGAACAATGTTAGCTCGAAATGTCTTGGGGGCTATTTCTCATTCAATTCACTTTCGATAGCCATTAACTTGAAGGGGTGTCTAAGTAGAGTGGCTAGCCCCCTTCCCAAGCCAACTGATTGACCTCAGAGAGCCGAAATATGTACTCAAATAAATTCTTTCATATTCAGACGCGTCAAGCACTAAGTCATCAAGGATCTGGTTTGATACCATAATCTCAAGAATGAATCTCAAGAAAATAAGACCAAAATGACTTGGAAGTAAATAGAATTTAATTTATAAAAGGGGGAAGCTGTGATTGTTTTTAACATATAAAAAGGCTCGGATTTTTAGGAATCCTCTTTGAAATCTCTTTGGAATGAACACAAAAGATTTATAGGACGTAATTCTTCCAGATGTTCGGAGATTAATTGTACACACTGGCCGATTAAGAAAGTCACATAATGTCAATAAAATAGTATGAATAGGGACAAATTCTTCAGGTGTCGCGCTAGTGCCGGGAGCGAATTTATGCCCACACTTTTCGAAATAAAACTCTATCATAAAACTGATTGTTTATCGCACCAATACGTTGCAAACGAAACAGTTTGCCTAATTGCATCATGATTGAATTTATCCCTGCTTTACCGTCCAAGAAAAAAGTGCAAAGCTCGGATTATGCAATGGTGAAAGGGGAAGACTCACAAAAGCACCGCGTGTGTGCAGAATGTATTATAGCAGCGCGACACGGGAGCAACTTAAAATGGGTAAAACATGCATTCGAGCACATCATTAAAATAAGAAGAGTGCGAGCAGAAAACGTGTAACCGGTTGCTAATTTTTCAGTATCGTTTGAAGACCGGTAATTATTCCAAGCTCAGAGGCTTTTCACGGTTCATTCAGCAGCGGGCGGGCGGTTTGCATGCGGCCTTGCAGACTTAACCTGCATCGTGTTACTTACCGGACTCCATCACGACCGCCACGGAAAAAAGCTTCCAACTATTTGCCTTCCATTTTTCTTACACGACCGGCAATATTGCAGCCGCGACATCCGATTGACTTGATTAATTTATCTTTATTATGATAAATATGGCTTTCAATTATGGCTATCTGACAGATCGCATAACCCGGAGGCGACTGCTGGTACGATTATTTAAATCATGGATAATGCAACAAATCCTGACGGCGGCGTCGCCAACGTGTTGCAAGGAGCAAAGTAAATTCTGCAATGAAAGTAAGTATCACGCTCAAACTGATTGAGTACTGAAGCTTAAAATTCGACACCTGCGTGTGCTTATTTAGCATCGTTAATCATTGAAATGTAAAAATGGAAAAGAAATGGTTTCAGAAAAGGTCAACCCTGGATCCATTTGATTGACTTCGCTTATGTAAATTTGCAGTTAATGTTCGACTTTATACCTGAAAAAATTTACACTTTAAATTTCAGTGTAAAATTTCTTGTTTGTAAACGTCAGTACAAAATCCTGATCCTTGCAAGAAACCTATTCAAAAAAGACTCATGCAAAGTCCAGTTCCCTCTCCATCCTTATCCATGATTCCTTGCGATTGTTTATAATAAAATTTTTAAAAATATTAATAAAATATTAAAGGTTAAACAAAGTTCACTAAGAAAAAAAATATGCTTCTTAAAGATGGATATATTTATATGGTAGATATGTATATAGTGTTTCAAACATTCCACTTCAAGGCAATTTAAATGTGTGCACATAGGCTCATAATAAGCTGTTATTAACCATAATGAAAGCTATTCCTCGGTTAAAAAATTTGTACCAGAATCCAGACCAGAGAAGAAACACGTCGGCGGTTGCTGTCACATCCAATTGCGTCTCAGCGCAACTCGCACTTGTAATTAGAACCGACGTGGTGTGAAATGCATAATTAAGGAATGATAGAAACGGTTACGACGCGTAAAAATCGGATTATGATAAGTAACCTGGCGTTGTCTCTTCCGCGTTAAATAATCCGGAATAATCAGTGTCTAACACGGATTAGAAAAGCCAAATAAAATCAGGTGGTATTTAGATTGAATTGACTTTAAACATAGGAATGGCAAACGAGAACAAGGTAATTTGATCCGGGAACTGAGACGTACTTACCGCGTTTTTAATTAATTTCAATCAATATCTGAGCGGGCAACTTTCTTGTAAGTGGAAGTCATCATAATCAGTTTTAATAGACGCTTCAAAGTGGCTAGAATAATTTAAGTACTGTAATTGTTCCATGTTGTTCTGTAAAAGCCAAAAAAATAGTCTTAGGGAGGCGATGCTCACTTCACGTTTCCGTTCTTTATCCACATGATTATTTTTTTTACCGTATCTTAATAGTCATTTATCTAAAGGAGAGTCAGTATTTCGTCTGGACTATTTCCTCGCGCCCGTTATCGCCTGAGAAATGTTTATGTTAAAAATTAAAGAGTGAAATTCTTTTATGAAAAACCCTTGTGTTTCTCTCATGGAGTTTTGTGATTGAAAGCTGACACGTAATTTTCTCCGAGGTCTGTTAAAGCACACCGAGCGAATTACGAGCTCGTTGAACAGCTTTTTAAAGCCCTGTTTCTGTGAAAAGGAACAAGGAACAGGTATGTATTGTTGACCATTCTGCGCAATTGTGGTGTAACGAGTGCTTCTCTGTTCTATTAGGCTTCAAGTTCTAGCTTTTAATGGTAGTTTTACTTAGGTTGAGAATATCGTCATCCCTTGGGTGCAAGAAAAGGCCGGAATTGGCGTTTTGAAACGATTTAAGCCTCGCAACACGGCTTCCCCCCCGCCTGACAAAGTGGACCCGACTGGACCTGCCACACGACGCCACTTGGTGACGTATTACCTGCGTCAAAGTACGTCATTGACGGCAATTACCTCCATTGGACGGTGCTCTCTCACTACTAACAGCTGTCGAGCTAAGTGCTATTACGCCGGATCCTAATTACAAGGTCGGATTTACTCTAATAATTTTTTTAATTACTCTGTTGAGTTACCGGGGCATTGTTGCATTTATTTTTCTTTTATTTATTAATCAAGTAAATTTCTTTAATCACTTTAAACGTTAATTGTAAACGAGGAACAGATCTGTTGATCGGATATCTAACTTGTTGATTACTTATTTACATTTCGTGTTCGTTTTATTGGACCCCTTCTGGGTCGCATTTGATTCTTGTAAATTTATTTTTCTTATTCGTTATGTAATTTTGAGCATTTTAAATAAAAGCAAGTGTGCTCAGCTGGTGCTTTTTATTTTATTCACTCTGCCCACATTTTGTTTTGGGGTTTCGTCGAACCCTCCCATCTCCAAGAGCTTTGCCGAGCGGTGCTGGAGAAACGTCAGTCACTCGCACAATTTGCTGGCCTTCAGGTAGGTAGCACAGTCAAAACTTCTTCACCTTAGTAGTTGAAAATTTGAATCTAACTTGTTCTCAAATTATTATAGCCGAGCTTAATTTGATTTCAAATATTTTTGGTTTTGGAAAAATGCTGTTATCTCAAGTTTACTTTAATAATGTGTAATTGTTTTTGATGTTTATTTTTGCTATTCTATTGGTAAATTTTGGGTCACCGTAGGATAGAGGTGTTGATATTGAAATGTTATTGACATTTCATAGAAAATTAATTAAATAAAAATAAGAAAAGAAAATAAATCAAGTCAAATGACATTACCTTCGTTAAATGTGTTACATTATTTGAGTTGAATTGTTAATTGTATGTTCGGGGAATCTAATTTAATTTCATAGCATCTCAAGTTTTCCGTGGAAGGAATTATACCTTGCACAGTTTCATTTATGTTCATGTTAAAGTAGAATAATTTTCATTTGTGTTCTTAAAACCTAGAAAGAAATTAAAGAATTAGATCTTGAACGTCACGAGAAATAAATGTTTGAAAATTACCTATTATGCATAAAGAAATCCATGTTTTACGTCATGATACTGTAAATTAATTTTATTATGTAGGAATGTTTGTATTATGGAATGAAAATTGTTCATATTTGTTGTATTTGACCATAATCTGTGTAGAATTTTGGAGGGAAACATGTTTGAGGTTAGATAACATATTCGAATTATATCTACAATAAAAATCAGAATTTTTGTAACAAATTGACAAAATAATTATAACTTACATTTTTCTTAAATATCAGTAATAAAATTACTATGTAATAAATTTAAAACTATGAAAAATTTTGTGTAAATAAATTGAAACGTGTTTGTCAACGAACGCTAATGTCAGAAAATTGTCAAAGTTGGTAATTTTGTAACTGAATTTAATTTTATGAATGATGAATTTGTAAAGGGGGAAATTGTAAAAGTGTAGAATAAGCAGTGTTATAAGAAAAGATTTGTAATTAAGAAGCAAGAACAGAATTTAGAAACAAGAATGAAAATGACAGTAATGACATCTAGCGGAAGAATCATAATTACCGTTACCAAGGGGATAAAACAAAAAGAAGAGTAAAACTAAATAAGAGATAAAATAGAGAAAATTTTGTGCATCGCGAAAATCTTTTAAAAGACAACGTAATAGCTAATAAATCTGTAAAAGAATAAAAGAAAAGGCAGACTACAAAGTGTGTAAGACAAATAAAAAGAAATTTAAATAGAAGTTGTACAAGAAAGCTGAGGGCTAAGAAAAAGTAAGAGAACAAGACTAAGGAAGGTAGTAGAGCTGAAAAGGTGAAAGGAAAAGTAGCTGAGGCAGACCAGCAAAGCAAAGAAAAGGTAGAAGAAGGATTGAGAAGACTAGCAGAGAGGGGAAAAGTTAGAAAATAATTCTCAGAAAAGAAAGAGAAAAAGAGCTAGAAAAAGGAATGGGAAGGAAGCAGGAAACTGGATAACTGAAAGACAGTTAAGGTCAGGACAATTTTATTTAACATAAATTAAAAATTTAAGGACATTTAGATTTAAGTTTGTGTGTAGAAAAGAAAATTAACATTGAATTATTTTGCTGAAGTTTTGTTTTCATGTGTAGAAAACATTTTATATCTTGTATTTTCAAACATTTATTGATTCTTCTTTAATTTCAAAATTCATGCCACGTGAGGAACCTGAGATGCTAAACTAGCCGAGGTAAATTAAATTAATTAAAACAGTACAATTTTTAGAAAACCAAATTTGGAGCTCATGTAATCATTACAAATTTTGAAGCTCAAAGTGAGATTTTTTTAACAATGCATAAGTGTAACATTTTTGCTTCCCAAGTTAAGGAGGGGCATAAATGTAACAATGTCTATTTCCTCATTTAGGAGCTACTAAACTAGTAAAGCTTATTGGTTGCTTCCTTTTTTAATAAGTGGATTATCTTCGATTAGCTACGTATGAAGATTTTTTAAATAGTTTTATTCTTATTTTCGTGATGCCTCATCGTCGTTGGTATTTCTATGGTGATTATATAAACATTGTTTAATTAAAGCGAGACATCAATATAACACATTTTATGATATCTCAATGAAAAATATATTTTCAGTTTTGTATGTGTTAATGAAAAACAAATTACCAATTTCATTAACGAATTACCTTCTATAAAACGTTTTAAAATGGGTTTACTTATAAAGGCATTCAAGAAAAGAAGAAAGAAAAAGAAGAACGTAGTTCAGCACACCAGCTCAAGAAAGCATGATTAATTCGATGAATAAATTAAAAAATGAATTAAATTAAATGAATTTACCTATAAAACATTGATGCTATTCCTTGAATTAGAAAAAATTAATAAATTTAAAATGCTGTTTTCAAAAAGGAAGGAAAGGAACTCTAATTCCTTTTAAGGATTTTATTTATTTAAGAATCGTTTAAGTTTTCCAAAACTGTTCTGAAATTATGGAAATTATTTGGACTTCTGCTTTAACCATCTTTTATAACTTCCCGTTGTCCAAGCCACAATTTTCTTTTCGCCGTTATGACGTTTCGTTCATTTACACGACAGGACTTCCTTGAGGCTGCTGCTGTCGCTGCTGTTGTTATTCTCCTGGTTGTTGCTGCTCCGTGTGAACTGATTATGTAGTAGTTGACTTGCTTCATTTATAGAAATGGGTGAGGCTTTTACGTTTATTTGCAGGAAATTTCGTATACCGGAGTTTTCTTTTTTAATTTAGTGCTGCCTTGTGCAAGAATTTTTAATTACAGTAATGCTGGTACTGGGTGAAATTAATAATTGTGCAAATATTTTACACATTGGGAGTACATATTAAAAGAAAAAATGGGTCAGTTGTTTGGTTTGAGTGCTACTGGAATTTTTCAAATTTACCGCGTGATCATGACCAATCACACTCCTTCAGCGGATGACTCTCACACATGATACTTGCACTTTTGACAACAGTAAATAATATTTTTATTCGTTGGATATTGTTTTGAACGGTTATTGTATTTCATTTTTAAAAACTAAACACTAAAGAAACTGTTCAAAATAGTGGCCATCGTTAGCAATGCACGTGTCCAACAAACCAGAACACGCTCTAAAACTCCTTGGTCGCTGGAGTTCTATTGTGTTAACTGGTGTAGCATACATTAGATGTTTCCCCACATAAAGAAGTAGCATGGAATCAATCAGGCGACCGAGGAGGCCATTGAATTGGTACATTGTAGATATCTACCAATGTAGATACCACCTAGGTCTCGTAGAATCTGCAGTGGAACTTCATCGAGTAACCATTGTACTGACCTCCAACAATTCCAATTTGAGCAATTCGAAATATTTTCCATTATAAGTTCAAATCATTACCCTAATTTGCAAATGTCGGAACTAATTCCCCAAGCTCACAGAGCTTGTCGGGGAGGGGTGTTGGCGGCTGCGACCGTCATAGATGTTAATTTCTCCTTCGGCATTCGCCTTTCAATTTAGGGAAACGCAAAAAACCCAGTTTGAAGTATTAATCCGAAACATAATCGGGCACATAAGTACCCTATTTATCACACAGAGCTCATATACACCAAGAGGGGATTCGAACACATACCTAATAGTTGCCCGGCCAAGCGTCAAGCCCGTTGCCAGCGGACTCAACCAACTCGGCTAACAACTATTTTACTGACTCATAAATTGGAACGAAAATATCAAGCGTAATACCATTCATGTTTTTATAATAACTGAAGCAAAAATATGTTTTCTCCTCTGGTTATATTGAAATTAAGTGGGTATGGGCTTATACGTTTAATGCAGATGATAATTCCTTTGGCTATTAAGGTAAATATAATTTTTATTGAGGGTGAAGTTACACTTAACCTTGCTTGAAGGAGAGATACAGAAAAGAATAGCAGAAAATAAAATGTTAAATGTCAAGAGAAAAGTATTTTTAAAGGTAGTTTGACAATCGTTTGCAAAAATGATCAAACGAACTATTAAACTGTCAACTTTATCCATCTAGTTATAAAAGCACTTTTAAAACTAAAAAACCAATTTAACTGCAGAGCTTTCTTGGTTAATACATCTAATGACTATTTCAATATGTAATAATAATTCTAGTACAAATATCGTAATTGTTTCATTACAAGTATAATTGAATAGAAAATAAAAAGTTTTAGTTTTGTATTCTTGTTGTGACTGATTTGTATTTAATCAAACAGTTTCAAAAATATTTCCACGGTTTTGTTCTATTGCCTGTGAGAAAAGTTATGTTCGCTCTCTGCATATGCTTGTAACTACAGGAAGAGTGACAGAAATATTTACAATATTCATGCATATGTATATTAAAACAAGTTCAATACAGACACATCTATATATGTAGCAATTAATAACAAACAAAAATATTTATCGCTACAGCAGCAGCCAGCAGAAAAACCGAGCGAATAAAGTACGATTATGTCATCGGTATTTTTGTAATTTGTACAACTTCTAATGGCCGTTGCCGTGTGCGTTCATTTGTAATAACAATTTACGGGCAGACCCGAGCCCACGGTACAGCCAGCCGCCTCTTGATTGCGAGTTATTGAGTTCATCCTTCAGAGGTTCTTTCTGGTCGCATCCGCGCTGAGATTACAGAAGGAAGGCATTTGAAGCTGATCTAATATGTATAAATAAGAACTTGCACCGTGAAAAGCCGTCGTTTCACAGGTGTAATGTGCAATTGTTAGAAGTAAAAAACGAAAAAAATTCACTTGAAGCTTGTCGAATTAAACTTGAGAAATTGATTCAGGTGTCTCAAGAGATCAAGTAAATAACAAAGCTTATCAAGTCCTGCGAAGTCCACAGGCAAATTATTTCCTAATGATAATTTCTAGTGAAAATAAACTTTCAAAATTTAGGGAATTTAAGTTTCTTTTGGTGTGCGGTTATTGAGACTGATTTTCTTGGAGAAATCTATTTTGTGAATCTTCCACAAATTAGGACGAAGAATAAATGAAGTTTTTGCTCTCCTCGTCTTGAAAACAAAACACCGACAGCAAATTGTGTTCAGTGCACGGAATAGAGCGCAATCAGAAAAATAGATCGCCTCTCACAAATCCGCACAGAAAACAGCCTCGCGAACACATTTTTAGGTGTTCAGTTCTTATTACCTTTCATGACAGCGCACATTCCCGATAAGATTGGTTAATAGTTAATATAGTTTATTGAAAACTGTTTTCTTTTCTTTTGCGCGGCAGCGACCGTAATTAGAGCGATTTTAAGAATGCGCTCTAACAGTTTTCTTTTCAATCAGGAAGAAGGCTGAAGGATTGCTGCTAATATTTCTGTTTTATTTTCAACGCAATAAATTAGTTGCTCCGCTCGCCACTGAAAATGATTGCGACAGCAGATCAGGAAGTCTCTGAAGGATTCGAACACTGATTTTAATTTATGTGCAGTTTGGAAAGTGGCAATTAACTTTCAGCAGATGAACAGGGGAGGAGGATAAAATCATGTCTACGACTAGGGAATTGTTCAAACCTTACGCAATGGTATTTTCACTATATCAGAAGTTTTAAAGCATTTTGTGACACTACCAATAAATTAACTTGCAAACACTGTAATACTATATTTAATCTACGATTTATTGTGTGCAACTTTATAGAAATATTTCTGTAACGGCAAAACAATTTTACGAGTTCTGATTAGATACGTGTACAACATCCAATCAGATGCAGAACACAAGATTGAAATGTTTCATTTCCTATTAAGTTTTATTTTAAAGATGATGACTAATAGAGTCGTAACATTTTAACAAGAAATTACTATCACCCCATATTCATCATATTTAAACAGACACATGATTATTAATTAGTTAGTTAAAGAGAGGCTTCTTCTAATTACAGTAGAAGTAAAATATACTCTCTTTGTCCGAAAGTATTAGTTTATTAGTATACTTAAAGTCCGTTTTACACTACGCTATTTCTTGTATGTATATATATTATGATTTGGTTCGACTTCCTAAATAATTTAATTTGTGTAGTGAATTGTAAATATCAAAATTTAAATGGAATTAAAAACTACTTGGAAGAGTAGAACATGTTCTGTATCTCCAAATCGTATCTGCACCTCAAAAATTTCTTGTTCTAAATTTTTATTGCAGAAATTAAACCAAATCTGCAAGAAATAGGGTGGTCCAAAACAGCATTTACATGATAATAAAATAACTCAATAAAAAAATATTGTATTTGGTGCAAAATTGACTGGACACGCGCTATATGTACAACATGGAGAACGTTGATAATAATTGTCTTGCATTGCAAAGAAACAATTCCATGTCAAAATAACTAACTGCTAATCAGCGTAATGGTACATTGCAAAATTTGTTGGAACTGAAAGAAGGCCAAAAGCTGAAGCACTATAAATAAAGTTGGGGGTTGTTTTTGGAGTAACTGTGTCTAAAAAGCGGCTCAAAAATAGTAAAGCGAAGGTAAAATCTGCACAGACATTTCTTCATAAAGGAAAGAGGAGACGTAAGCATTATTCTGAAACTCCAGTTAAAATTAAGACTACCAACAGTCGAGGGTCAGGTCTAACTCTCGCCAACGATTATTTCAACAATTGTTGTTAAGGGTTTAAGCTTTGGCTTAAAGTTAGCTGCATTGTACATTTGGGCCTTATTCCCCTAAATTCAGATCGATTTGCTTTCTTATGTTATAATTCTGTTCAGTTGATGAATTTGTTCATTTATATGTATGAGTGAACAACTTCGAGATTATGTGCTAGTAGTTAATATACATATATTGTCTTTACATTTCTAGATTTTCCTACAGCATTTGATAACATCAACTCCTCTATTAAAATACCATGGGCAACAACTGAAACTTCAAGATTAATTGAATCCTTTTTGACAGCTAGAAGCTAGAACACAGAGGATGGTGGTTGATTTATTAACAAGTAATGTAGCTTCAGGCGTTCCTCAGGGGTTAATCCGTCTTTCAGAAGGGTTTATTCACATGTAAGGCGCACTTAGCTAATAAACGAGGGTTTGTCCAGTTTAATATATTTTTCTAAACGGCACTACTTAGCAGTCAACCCAATGAAATCTTTGGCAATAGTTTTCAATCCCTCTAACGATCGCTAGAGGACCTTAGATTTAGATCTCATGCGAATAAACTGATTCATCGTCCTTGTGTACGTGCTTTACGTGTGGCTTGTATAATGGCAAATATTTTTTAAACATGTGGTGAAAACTATGCTACGTGACAGTTTAATCTTTTCTCTTTTTAATTATTGTGACGTCATCTATGGGACATGAATTGATCATATTACTGAATCTAAGAAGACTCCTGCGTGCGATTTTAATATCAAGATTCCAGATAAATGTTTTAAATTGTAAGAAAGAAAGACAGATCGTCGTGATTTGTTTTGATTTCTTTTATGCCTTTTAATTATACAATTATTATCAAGTTGACTTACTTTTGTTAATTGCTCAGTGCTTTATATTCTAATTTTTCTGTCATAATTTCATTAAATTAATTAGACTTGAGCTTAGGTGAAGAGCGCCTCCAACAAATCTCGCCTCATTTAGTTTTTTTTTTTTGGGTGAGATATCGGGTTGTGGAATACTCCTCATACCTTTAGGCATCAACCGCTTTGGTCATATTGCCAACCCTACTTGGATTCAGCCAAACCTGGAGGAATTTCACCCCCAGTAGCCAAACATCGTATTGGCACTGGGCCTACCGCTTTACTTCCTATCCTAGAAGAAGGCATGTTTTTGGCTTTTCATCCATAATTGAAAAACCGATCGACGTGTTGGGATTTGAACCCACGTCGTTCGGGTCCGAAAGCAAACATGCAAACCCTGTGGACCACCCAGGCGACTGAAAGCCATTACTGTTATAGTAATGGAAGATGGTTCAAAGATTTTCCTGGTTTGCGTGGAATCAACTAGTTTGGCTGAATGAAGATATTCCTACAAGATATGAGGGATCTTACAGAAATTTTCTTCTTCAGCCAAACTAGTTGATTCCACACAAGTCAGGAAAACATTATCAAGTATCTCTCTGTCCGATTCATTAAAGACCTTCAACAAGGTCAAATTTCGTCATGGGGCACAAGCCAAGTCACATATTAATTGAAATTTATTTACACAAATAAAATTATTAACTGAAATTAATTCGGGCAAAAGGAGTACGTAAATATAATTGTGGTTGTGTGAGTACATTGCGAAATGTAACCCTCATACAATAAGGCAAATCCGTACAGTTTAATAATTCCGTACTGGTTGAAAATTAAAGTATTGAATTTTATTCTTCAACGTTCTCTCCTTAACGAATTCAATTTGATAGTATAAATTGCTTCAGTATAATTACAGCCTTGCTAAGCTCGATACGTTTGATGAAAATTCTTGATCTAATTACCTCTAAAATTAATAAATTTAGCCAATCATCTTTACTTCATCAACAGGCCTTCAAAAGTGTTAATAGCAAATTCGTTAGCTTACAAAGCGTTCAAACGGTTTCTCTCAAATAGTTTCGATTTCCTTACGTTTACGATACTTCGATCTAAATTAAGAGCGTGATTTTTATAAATCCCCATCGTATGCTTCAGTCCATTACTTCTTCAGTCAGTTATATCTTTTAATTATCTGCATTTTCTCTGTTAAAATTAATTATGTGGTAACGTTTCTATTTAAGAGCCGTTATTATATGATCGCCTTTGATTAGCCTAAATGTTTGCGTCTTTAAAATTGGTGTAACTGTAAAATTTTGCTTGGATTATACGTATAGTATGGCGCCCCCGTGAACGACATCTTGCTCGGCAAAAAGTAGGTTTATAATAAGGTAAGGTAATAATAGTATGGTAGTTGCAGTTAATACGTGACTTCCTACTGAAAAACTAACATAATATAAATAAATTATTTTACGAGCAGTTGTTTGTAATAATGTATGATTAGCCGATGTATCCAGACGTGGTGCGGTGATAGACGCCGGCAGTTCAACTTGTGGCAAAACTGATTATGTATAGTGAGTTTTGTCATTATGAAAATTGCAGGTTGGCAGGCAACACGTCTTGATATATTACACCTATTGATTTCAGCACTTATCTTTGCTCTAATCACGTTTTATTCTACGAGACCAGCATAATCGCAGTTGCACGTCGATACTAAATCATTTTTCAAGTTAACTGCCTAAGAAATGCGCTCAAAATATTCAGTATGCATTAACTACATTGCCTTGCAGAAGACATGCACAAGGAAAAACTTGATTTTCTTTGCGATGACATTCGCATGTGTAATTTCTATTTACATCAACTATCATGTTTGCAAAAAAGAAACAACTAAATTAATCTTGTATTAAATATATTAGTGGCGATCCGTTGAATATAAATAGAGTGGAAGTTAATAAGATAGAATCCAGCGTAGAATATTTAATTAAGTGAGAATTAGACCACCTTATTTCTTGTACAAGATATGCTTCAATTTCTACAATAATATTTGGAAGAAGATTGTAGATATTACTTGGGGATAGAACACGTTCTAGTTTATCAGAGAGTTTTTCATTCAATTTAATTTACTGCACAATTGAAATCTTCTCACTGCTTTTTTTTGAGAAAACTATAAGAATAGTATTTGCGTACGAGTAGTAGAATAAAGCTTATTTCATTTATTACTTTTTTATTTGCTTGTCACCAAGAGGTACTTCCTGAAATTTATCAAACACTTATTAGAATCAAGCGGTGTATACAAGATAAACCGTGTCTTCCAAATACGGCATAGAAGCACATTTATTTCCTCACAGAGGACGCCTTAAAACGCCGGAGTGGTTTAACTTTTGATAAATTGCGGTCTTTTAAGTGCGCCGGGCTTCACTGAAAGGAAATTTATACCGGAATACGTAAGTCGCGCGGCGGAATTGAACAGGCTCGCTAATATTTTAAGCATTCTCCTTCGTCCAGATTATCCGAACAATATAATCTGCCGTAGTAAGTTATCTACTATAGAATTCCAGCGGGAGCGACTTTGTCGCAATAAAAATTCATTCGTGTACCAATTTCCATAATAAAACCAGGCAGCGGCGTTCAGCTGTGCGCCGCAACGATTGCAAATTAACCCGGCCATTTAAATATCGTTTCTTAACGTTGGAGCTCTTTGAGATGACCCGATAAATGCATAAATCACGAATGTGATGCTTTTTAATTTCTCCTTCGTGATTACTTATGTATTTACATTAAAAACTACATACATATATGATTCAGCTCTTAATTTAAATAAATTTAAATTTAAATAAGGAGGGGGAAAATAGCTTGGAGACAGTTGGAGACAGTCTTCACTTACACCACCATTCCTGTACCTCAAGAAAAACCGAACTTAGCTTTTGATACATAAATTTTTATTTGGATGATGTTGAATTGCCTCACCTATTGGAATTTATTTTGATTATCTAGAGCCTTTGATACTTTGCATAATGAAATTCTTTTGACTAAACTGTATGATATTGTTCGACCTTCCTCCGAGAGGTAGGTCTCAACAACCAAGTATTAGATATATAAAGCATGGTGTAATTGAGGAAACTACATCTGATCTTAAAACAATCATCAAAGTTCAACGTTCATATTGAATTTGTTTGTTCAAAGTTATCTCCGTTCTGCTATGTCTTAAGAAGTCTTTCGCCATTACCTTGACTAGAATTTGGACTTCCCTTCCCGCTTAGATTGCTCGTTGCGCATAGGATTTCGTCACATATTAGAGTGCGTTTACGTTATTTCCAGCTCCGGCCATTTTTGTCCTGTTCCTTTAAGTGCGTGTACTTGAAAGGGAAACGAGCGGAGATTTACTCCGCGATTTGATAAGATGCACTCTACGTGAAGGGAAACGAACGGAGATTTACTCCGCGATTTGAGTAGAAATACTCTACGTGAAAGACAAGCATCTGTCACCCAATTTTAAATTTAATTTACTTGCCTCTACTTACCACGGTTCAAGATGACAAGCTTCTGCCGATACTTCGATCAGCTGAGCCCCACCTAGCAACAGTGAAGAAAAGGGGCGGGTTAACTTAAGGTGGTAAACTTATAAAGGGCGCCAGAAGACAAGTCTTCAGCTAAACGTAATTCGATCAGTCGACGTCTCCAATCGACCAGATCGTGCAGAAAATGAAACTCTAATAATCAGAGGCGAAACTACTCACTGGTGTGCGTGAAAGTTTAAACAAGAACACACAATATAAATTATAAGCGTTTAATTAAACAATTTGAACACACAACACTTTATGCAGTTACAAAAGGGGTGCTTATTCACTAATAAAGCGATCTATCACTTAAATCCGCATGAAGAGGCCTTAATTCGCTCTTAAAAATGCATGCGCAATAAATTTAAATGGTTACCTCGCGACCGATATCTGTCATGTGAAGTTGGCTGTCACTACGCCATCTAGTGATCCTGTCCGACTCGATGACTGATTGGCAGCAAAATGGCGTATCCACGCTACTCGGAGAACGGCAGAGTGCAGCAGGAATTTGTCGTGGCACCAAAACTCGATATAAACGGGAAACCCTCGCGTGTAAGCTTGCGGGGATTACTTAAGCCTGCGCTGAAACTTGCGCCCAAACGGAAAAGCCTACATAGAAGAAATGATTTTCGTTAGCGGCCATTGTTAGCCTATTCGTCGGCATGCGTCGTCATATTTTACCTGAGAGAACTGGGGTCTCAGACTTGGTAAGGAGATTAAAACTGTCTCCAGTCGATATTCGGCGGTGTCAATTGATATTCCAGCAAAGCTGCAATTGATTTACTTCTCCAAACGAGCAAGAAATCCGTTAGATTTAACACACACGAAAAGCACGTCACACCGGCACAATGCTCCAAACAAGAAAGGACGCGACCAGGTTGAAGATGCAGACGGACGTTTCGACGCTCGGGGATTACCGACGATAACCAATGACAGGCGACCTGAGAGTCACATGGGGTCTTCATAGCCTATGAAAGTTCAGCGATCACCGTACGCAGGTTTCCCCCGCAGCTGCAAGATGTTATATCGTCACAATATTTTAGCGCAAGATTTGAATGTAACACATCTTTTATTGCTTTTCGAAGCCTGATCACAACTAATAAATCAGGCATTTATGACAAACGAATTCTGTGCGTGGTTTGGAATCTAACGTGGTTTTTCGTTCATTTAATTAGGCTTTTATTTGGGGTTTACCCTGCTGGCATACTTCGGTGCCACATCAATGAGTTATTTTGGTTTGGGCAATGCTTTTATCTGCCGACTGGGTGCAGTTCTGCCAACCAGTTCTATGATGTAGTACGCAAGCCAAGGAGGATTCACATGGAGACGTTGAACGGAATACTGACGCCGTCCCTTGACCGTGACACTCTGACGTCTGCTTCTGGACTGAAGTAAAGTTTGACAACATAAAGCTGGATTCTTTTTCTTTCTCTGTAAGAATTTATAATTGTGTTGCGATGTACCGAATGGTTGATTGAGACGTTGATGTGGTAATTAGTTTGCAAATATATTTGGTAACTTTTGTAAACGAAAAACGGATCCATGCTTCGTGTTTTAACATTATTTAATGTTCTATGTTGTTTATGTTCATAGTTCATTTAATTTAGTCCTGCGGTGTTTTAGTTTTGTTACATGCATAACTGTTGCACTCACTAATAAAGACAAGTGTCTAATGACTGGTGACTTTGATTTATTTTATTTTTAATTTACTGCCCTCTTACTTTGGGGTTAGGTATGACCTCGCCCGTCCGTTGAGTTAGCCGGTATTTGGGACGATCTTAGTTTGCCCACCCATAAATTGCAGCCTTCAGGTAGGTAGCAAAATCTAGTAACAATAAAGTTATTTAATTAAATAAATATCGATTGCGGCGGAAATTTTCCTGCCTTAATTTGTTAGTGTTCTTTGATGTTTATTTAATTAAATTATACACACCAACTTTGTGTTTAATTAATATTTATTTAATAAAGTTATTGTTTACTTGTGAGTACACTCATACTATGATTTTTCACTTCTTTATATGAAGTAAATTCCTCCGTTTCCAAACACTTTTATCTGCATTTATGACTTATATGAACTTAGGGAATGTGTTATTATAATTGAAAATTAATAAAAAGTATTTTTGTTTTTGTCTTCGGTCTGCATTATAACCAGCTAAATAATATTAGTTCAGAATTTTAATTTATAAATCTATTTGAGAAAAGTTAACGTATGAGTTACATTATGACTTATTGATCGAACACAGATATAATTCATAATAAATCTAATATGCTTGTAAGCACATTAACGTCCGAGAATTCTTTTCAAATTCAAAATACATTGTAAAGAAATAACCGTTCTTTAAGCCATTGGCAAGTTATTACATAATGCTCGTATAAAACTACAACAACAAGAACAATGTCGATAGAATCTTTGCTTTTGTTGAAAAAACCATTGTTCCAAAGATATATAACTAATTTAATCCATGAATGTAGGCGAAACTAAAATATTACTGTAGTCAATATCTTAGTGTTATAAGAATAACAATAAATTAGTTGTTATTAAATATTTTTTTTTAGAAACATCACGTCAGATTTATTTAAATATGAATCTCATTAACTGGTTCGTGGATTAGCATGAAATCTGACTAATTAATCCAAATACACGTTTATGAAATAGATAACGTCAGAGGTTACATCGTGTTGAGATATCTTAATTTCTGGCCATAAATTTCATCCTGTCAGACAGATTTACGACTCCCGTGCGTACAGAGCTCTGAAAGTTGAAGAGATTTTGAACCCATCGAAACGGCACCTTCTGCTCACTGTAATTTACGGTGAAGAAGCGATTCTTCATCTCTCTCCGTTAGAATATGTAACCGCGCGATCATTTTTGTCTGGGTGCGAACTGGAAGTCTCCGACGGAATGAAGAATGGCATCGTGTTTCGTTTGCCCATTATTTGGTACTATGCATCATAGTCTGTTTTGACTACCTATACTTAAACTGAAACGCAATTATGACCGTTCGGTTCTTTTTTCAGTGAGTGTTAGATCGTTACGTAACTCGCACTTGTACCGATTATGACTGACTTATTTTTTTAAGGCCGCACACATAGTCAAAACGTTTAATTTTTTATGATGGATGGATGAATGCGGATATAGAATTATAATCGCATACTTTTGTACGAGTATATAAAAGTTAGAAGCGTAAGAAGTATTAAATCAATACAAAGTCAATACAAAGGATTCGACTGTAACAGCAAACTGTGGTGATACGCAGCTCGCGAGCTGATTTCACGCTATTGAAGTCTTTATCATTCACACATTTAATGCAATATGTTTCTATTTTGAAAACGACAAACGATTTAAAGAAGTTTATGAACTAGTCAATGCATTTTCGCAGATTTTCATACAACAATGTTAATAAGTCGTGGTTTGAAGTTGACGATTAATATAAAAGATTATATCTATGTTCCAGGAGACGATTATTTCAAAACTTATTACATTTTCCAATTAATAAGCTACTTATTTCTTGGCGGAATTTAATCGTAATTAAAAAAACGAAGCCGGCAATTCCAACTGAAAGTAACGCTTCAGGAAGTTATTGTTAACCGTATCGCAAGGCGAAACGAAAATCTCGCAAGCAATGTAGGTAATGCGTAATGAAAATCAATTATTGTAATCGACCGTAATGTGATTAGTAGTTTTGTATTATTCGTATTGAACGTTACCGTAATTTATTCGCACGCTTACTTATTAAACTGTCAGTAATAAATTGGTGCGATTAAAGTTATTCAGATGAACCCGTGATAAGTTGGTGTTGGATTGTAGAGAATAAAAGTATATTTATTCTGGAAGAGCGAAGGTAAGTAATGCGTTTAGGATTTAATTGTGGAAATTGAACCGCTCCTTTCTATTGACGATTCAGTTGCTTCGAGGATTAATTAATTCCTGTAATATGTATGTTTCGATATTTGAAATAATAATGACTATTTTCCTTATACAATCAAAGAGTATTAATTATTAATCAAAGGTAAAAAATTCTAAGATCCGGTACTGTGAGAATCATGGGCGCCATTATATTTTTTTGTCGGCAATTGCAAATTAAAAACTGTCAAATCTAAAGTGATATGAGGTATCTATATGTATACCGATTGTTTCACTGAAACTTGAAAAAGGGAAGAGAAAGGACAGGCTATGTTATAAAATGAAAGATAAAAAACGAAGCGTTCGCGTTCGCTTGTTCACTATACTTCGCTGTGTAGGTACTCTAGAAATAAGATTCATATAAAAATTAGAGGGTTTAAAACAAGAACGCACAAAGTATGTGCGTACGTTTTCAGTTTAAAATGAAACATATGGTATACATTACCTAACGTATTGTTTGTATCCTCTTTGATGTGCCTAAATTCACTATGAATCAAAAAGTAAATTGTATGAATGATATTCTTTCAAACCTGAAAATTTTGTTCACTAGAAGTAACAGTACAGGAGGATACGTAAGTTGCGATTCGATCGAATGGAGAAGTCATGTAGGTATGATTACCATTATGATTAAGGATAAAATTTGCATCATTTGAAGTATTCTTTGATTTTGTTCTGAAGTGTATTTTAATATTATTTTCGTGTTCTTGGTGTTTTCTTTTTAACATTATCTTTCGTTTCTGTTTGTAGTGCACCTTTTTTTTCAAGTATTTCCCATACCAATATAGCTTTCAAAATGTCTCCCTTTTGCTTTCTACGTGATGATTTCCTACCTCGCATGATTTTGATACTGTGTCACAGTAATTGATCCTTTTGAGAAGTCCAAAAACTTAAATGTTAACAGCGGCTGTTTGTGATGGTTTCTTTCTAAAATTATTTTACATCCTGCATTGAATAAGTTTGATGTCCTCCTGTCCCTTCTACCATTCTCTTCACTTTCTGTAGACCAGCAAAATTCACAGGTTAAATCCATTTGCTTCAAAGCATAGTCCAAAAGAAATCGCTTTATTGAATATCGCTCTCGAAGTCTACACACTTTGTAATAATTGTTCTCACAAGAAATTCTATTGACACAAAAAATTATTTTGGTCATACAGGCATGAAAAAATGTATCTATAATTTTCTCACCTTTATGATTTTTACTGTTCTACTGGATACAACGAAATAAGCAGTCAAATGCAGTCAATTACTTTGAAAATGATGATTTATAAGAGACAGGAAAAATACTAACTTTTGAAGGAAGCCTATTTTTGGGTCATGAGATATCAAAATACGAATACATTTTTAATACCATCTGAAAAGTTACTCGAATGAATGCTATCTATACATAAAAAAGGAGATTCCTCTGATGTACGAGATTATGGGTCAAAATCTATAGGTAATCGTTAACATCTCTAAGGTGCTTGATCAAATTATTTGTACTAAATTTTATGCACAGGTGTGCTCGAGAATTTTTCCAATTCAACAAAGATAGACTATCACGAAAAAGACTTTTATAAAGAATTTTCTAATCATGTTGAAAATTCATTAATATGTTGTGATATTAAATTTGAAAGTTTTTCACGACATGAAATAATGTTTTTTTTTAAAATGTCAATTTTATAGTTTGTGATTTTCATTTCAAAACTAAGTGTTCTATTTCCCAACCTTTTTGGCAAAATGAAAGATTTCGTTTCCGATTCTTTGATGGTTAGTAACCAAAAATGTATCCAAATGTTTTGCTTTAAATGAAATGTGATTGGGAATTAGTCCAATTTTTTTGCAACTGAGGGATTAATCCTTTGATCCCATTTAGTTTTTCGCCAAAAGCATTAACAATAATTCAATAAATTTTCGATTTCATACTCAAAATTTATATGTAGCGTATGAATATTTAATTACATTTGATTTCTCAAAACATTCAGAATAATGATTCAAATAATGTTAGTTTCACAAACAATCTGTCACAATAAATATATATTCATTTAGTAATCTTTGGAATTATAAAAATAATTGACTGTCACGCAAAATAAGAAGAGCTTCTTCGAAACGAAACAGATGAAAAGATTGGAAAATATACAAATATAAAGTATTTGCATACAGTGTTGAAAATCAAGCTCTTTTATCATTGTCTTTAATTAAAGATCTTTGACGATCATCTATTTTAGGAATCATATCTCATATTTATCTTTCAGCCTGTAAAGTGTTAGTTTTGTTATAAGCAATTCTAAGCGTTTCTCTGATCTTCGAATATTATACTCTCTTTGTTATTCCTAGGTGTGTAGTAAGTTGGAATACGTCTCTGTAGTCTGGGGGGCCTTGTATACGTGTTACTAGATACAGCCGGAACGTGTTCAGAAACGTCTCTTAAAATATACTAATTACAAGAAGTATCCCGATCGAAGTGTCGACTATCTTTCATTAGTGCTTGAATATGGTTTTGAATTCTTGCGGGCACGTGGAGAGAAATGTGGGGCGACATTATTACGTAAGCTCCTAAAGTATAAAGTTGTTCATACCTTCTTGGCCAGATTTATTTTGTTGCACCTCGTATTTCATGTAGGAGTAATAATACTTTATAATGTTATGAACCTATCCAACAAATGTGCACAAATGCAGACAAATATTACGAAGATGTGTTTATTGGCCTCAAAAATTATCTGTGGTATTCGTTTTCTTGATTATTTATTATATTTTGTTTGTACTATGTGTATTACATTTTTCTTACTAGTTTAATTTCTTATTATTATATATCTTTTTCATTATTAGTAGAGCTTTCATGCTCTTGTCAAAATTTAAGCCAGTATTTGACATTTTGACATTGTCATTTCTTGCACACATGTAAATGCATTGTGTCTACTTGATTTTACTGTTGGGGACAAACAAAGTATTATTGTTATTACTTATTGTGTATTGTACCAAACTTTTCCCAAATAAATTCCTTATATTTTCGATTTCGGTAAAATGGAAGGATGCTACTTAACGAAATGAAATCGATGCCAATTAACAGATATTCGGGACACGCTGTGTAATTTTCACTAATTTAAAACTATATGCCTTACGAGACAATTAAAAATTCATTCGGTTGCTCTCACATACATCGGCGCATTTAGGATAAATTAGGACTTTTTTTTAAATGCACCCTGTATAAATTTATCAGACATCTTAAAAGTATACGTCATCTTTTTATTATATGCCAATCGACTAATAATTCGAAGTAGTTTTATATACAAAGCTACCTCCTTTTAGCTTTCGTGAAATAGCTTTGCCGCTCGCAACCTATCTGTTAGTAGAAGTTATTGAGCTAGCTATACGAAAAGCGTTCCCAGAGAAAACGAAAATTATAAAGAATAAGAAGATAAAAATAGAATGGTTTCATAATGACCTAAAGCAAATGAGAGAGGGCCTGGCATTTCTATATGATTTAGCTAAACAAGGACACGATGTCAAGGGTATAATTAAAAACCATCGTAATATCTACAGAAAAAAATTAATTGAAGCAAAGAAAAAGGCGAATATATAGGAAGATCTACTTGTAATGCTAAAGCATTGTGGAGAATAGTTGCAGATCACCAAGCGGACAGAAATTCAGAAATGGATTACACACTATCTCATGATGAATTCAATTTTGCAGAAGCTGCGGAAAATATAATAAAAAGGCTCCCCGATAGCGACCGTGATAGCCTCAGTTATATGTCTAATCTTGATCAAAATGAGAAAAACTTTGATTTCAAGGAAATATCAATCAATCAAACAAGGTATCTGATTTTTATATTAAAAAATAGCAACTCAAAGGACGTCCACGGGATAAACACGAAATCATTGCTCATCAAGTGGCAGCACCGTTATCAAAACTTTACAATATCTGTATAAAAGAAGGAACTTTTCCAACAGTTTTAAAAGTATCTCGTGTCATACCCGTTCACCACAAAGGGTGTCCTAAAGAACCTGCGAACTACCGTCCAATCTCGGTTACCTCCATATGGTCTAAAATCTTTGAAAAGGCCTTAAGGCAAAGAATATGTACTTATTTAGAAGAACATAAACTACTCTTTGGATCGCAATATGATTTTAGAAAATCCTTCTCAACAACGGACGCAATAAACCAAATAGTGGCCCTAATAAACAATGCTTTTGAAAACGGCAATCGTGCAGCAGCCTTATTCTGCGACCTGACGCGAGCATTTGATTGTGTCACTTTTGATATTTTATTGAAAAAACTAGATTTTTATGGCTTTGACGAGAAATCAAAAAAAATAATAAGCTCTTATCTGTACAATCGCAAACAGCTTATTGTACTAAATGGCAAAAAGTCTGATTTAATCGAAATGTGTCACGGTGACCCGCAAGGGTCGGTTTGGGCCCAGTGTTATTCCTGCTGTATATTAACGATCTTCCATATGGAGTACCTGATATTGATTTAATTCTTTATGCGGACGATACGTCTGCAACAAATATCGACCTTCATTTGGAAGTATTAATACGCAAGATAGAATCTGCTCGTTTAAATCTGGATACATGGTTTATTTAAAACAAATTAAAATTAAATGAACATAAAACGCAGACGATGTTCTTTTCATTACGTAATATTGATGCTACACAAAATCCAGTCTCAATAAAATTTCTGGGTGTACAGCTAGATCCCAAGCTTTCGTGGGAATGTCATACTGACTATTTGGCTATGAAAATTGCATCTAATATATATCTTCTCCGAAACCTTTCTCTAGTCACTTCTGAGAAAGTTCTCTTAACAGTCTATCATGCCTTAATTCAGTCTAGAATAGCGTATGCCCTTCTAGCATGGGGTCATGAATTTTTGGTTTACAGAGGAAAGTCATTAGGATAATCGCTAATCTCGGATATAGAGATAATTGCAAAGCAGCGTACATACGTCTCGGAGTGCTAACTGTACCATGTCTGTACATATTACAGTGTCTGCTGTTCGTCAAACAAAATAATGCTGACTACAAAACTCATGAACATGACCATCAACATGATACCCGGAATAAGTGTAAGATCAATGTGGACTATCACCGAATTTTAAAAACCCGATCTGAAGTGAACTACTATGGACCAATGGCATTTAATCTACTCCCAAATGAGGTCAAGCAGCTGCCGCTAGAATGTTTCAAAAGGACAATAAAAGATTGTTTTATCGCAAAATGTTTTACTAGTATCAATGATGTCTTCACTAATATGTCTTCTGAGTTTCAAACTACAATGTAGATTCTGATCATTATACATATTTTATACTGACGTGTGTAAACTATCTGTATTAACACCAATAAAATTATTATTATAATATTATTATTGTTAATGAAATTAAATTACGGCATCTGTCTACAAGTTACATTAAAAAATTTACTGGATTTTGTTATAAATGTTGTTCTCTTTTCTTCGTTAGATTTAGATACGTCTTCGAAATGTAGAAAAATGTAAATTTGCGTGCAGCAAAAATATATAAATCTTATTCATTCCTTGAAAGCAACTTATACTCATAAAAAGTTCATCAAAAATATTAATTTGAAATTACTGGAGCATTGCCACTGATTTTGCATAAAAAGCTGATTTACATAAAATGATTAATTTCCCTTATTAATAACGTGCGGTAAAAATTGGCGTTTGTGAAAGTTCCAATTTGCAAATTAACATGACAGTGACATTTCCTTTAGGCCAGTTGGTTTAACGTCTTTTTTCTCAGTGTTAGACACAGTTGGCCTCAATATCTTAATAAAATTTTATGATATTATATTGATATATATTTTTTTAAACAGTGATACGAAGAAATTTATTATACTGAAATAATGATCTAAATAGTTATTCTCCTTGATAATGATTTTGCAAAAGACATTGAATATAGGTACATATAATCAGGCATATAATCAGTATAATTATCAACATATCATCAATTGATATGTCTGTAAATATTAATATCAAAGTGTAAACAGAAGTGCTACCCCAGGCATCTTAGTTCACACAGAAAAGTTTTGTAACAACTCTATTATTTAAAGTCTCAGCTAACCTCGTAATACGTCATTTTGTGTTTCAAAAATATAGCTAAAAAAATTCAGTTTTCTTCAACTCCTGCCATAATATCCAATATAGTGCATGCTGGAAAAGTAAAAGTAAAACAGGAGCAATAAGATCATGGGATTTTCCTGGGCATAAATCTGCCTCCTCATTCTCTCAAACTTTCCAAGGTTTCAGTAGCGGTAAATCGAAACCTTTTCGTACCTCAGCGACTACCTACGTCCTCCTTTGTTAAAAACAATTACTTTCGCTAAACAATTCACTGCAGCGCCGACGACGTCGGTAAATCAAAATCGCAATTATCATACGTTTAGCCCCCAGCAGCCGTGCGTTTGAAAATTTTTACTCCCGGTATACTCCAGTCACGGGTCACTCTAGGTGTGGCCACAATTATAAACTAGGTAATTAATATCGGCCTTCTCTGATCTGCTTGCAGTTAACTTTATTTACTGCCTTCTACCCGCCGCACAAATTGTTATTATTGGAAAAGGCACTCGCTGCGTTCGGAAATTTATGCGTCGCTTGTCTTCCTGCGCCGCCGACAAATTTAAGACGAATTACGCTGCGACAACCATCGCGATATATTCTGAAGGACGACGATTACGTGAGAGACTAGTTCGTTACTATTGGATGAAGTTAAAATGAAAATGTAAATCTATTCGAGCGTAACAATTATTCTCCATTGCAGAATTTAAATAAAACAATGATACATTACAAACATAAATAAACATTTTGAGGATTTAAAGAAGAAGTTTTTAAATCTGGTGACCTTAGCGAGTATTGGAAAAACCATTGCTTCTTAAGGGGTAATTTCAAGTTTTTGCAATACATTAATAAATTGATGAAAGAAAAAGAATGCTTATAGAATTCTTTAAATTTCCGATCCTATAATTTCATCGCCCACTATAGGTACAACCAACAGGCAGAGTAGCTTCTGCCAGAGGCAATCCAATCGACGTTATATTGCATCGATGATTGATGAGTAAGATTTGATCTCTGTACTTGTCGGAACTAAACGTAGCGGTAAAAGGCGGTCGAAGCAAGAGCCGCGCGTCTTCTTGTCGGATGCGGTCTTATTTGTTTGTCCGAGCTCGTATGTGTTTATGCGCTATATCAATTTGCATTGCTCAGCGTGCGCAAGCGGTCGAACTGCAGGTTCTTTGCGTTGTTATTGAATTTTGCATAAATTAGAATTTTTCTTCGGTTAACAAGTTTGCGTTAAATTACTGGTAAACATGCGAAACAAAAAGGTGGAGGGAAAAAGCTAAGTCAGGAAAGAATTTAAATTGGAAAATATATTTGTACACGGGAGAATTGATAAATGGCAAGAAACTGTGGAGCAGGTAATCAAAAATTGCAAAGTAAGAGCCTAAGTAATTGTTTATTAATTTAAAACGCTTATTAAATAGTACATAAATGAATTCATCCTGTAAATTGCTTTTCATTTTTGTTAATTAAAACAGACTCAATTATTTTCTACTCTATCTTTTTGTAAACATTTGGTGCGGATGACGTTCTTCATTTCTTGAATATCTGTAGGTTGGAGGAATATAGAATCCGTTATTGTCGCTTCCATGATGGCTGTGTGGTAATCGGTTAAAATGTTGGGGCAAAGTTGAACAAAATAATTATTTAATAGATCAGCAATTTGCCTTTTATCCGAAATTTTATTGCGTTCTTCATCCCACAAACAAATGTCATGTTTAATGCTCCCAATTCTCTCCTCGTTGATGATTCTCCAACATTCCTTATTAACATTGGAGCAAGAAATAATTCTGTTTGAATTGTACTAAGCAATAGCGTGATCAACTTTACTTCTATAGAGCTTTTTGAATTCTACAAACCGTTGATGGTACCATTCACTTTGAAGATGCTTGTCCAACCGCTGCATTTTCGCTAAAGATTTCGATAAGTGTTTGATTTCCTCGGCTAACCATTTTCTTTTTCTCTGTTGAACCTTTTCCTTCACTAACAAAACAAGAAAGTTTCAAATTGCAATAATTTCACACAACGCGGTGCTCAAGATTCGTCAAGCGCGTCTCTTTCAATTACTGAAAGCGAAATGGTCTTAATGACCATAAATTTCTTTGTATACTGATAAGAAGGTGCTCAATTAGTAATATACGTAATAAACAAATAGGATGACTCGTAGTACATAAGAGCCCAGAATTCTTCACTCCCCCTCGTACAAAAAATAAAAGAAATGAAGTTAAATATATTTTTAAAATGAATTAATTTAATACTACTTAATTTGTGTAACATAATAAATAAAAAAAAGAGGAAAGATTCCTTTCATCGTGTGGATTCTAAAAATCGAGGAATTATTTCCCCCATCTGGGATTGCCAATCTGTGTGACCATTGGAATTCCATGACTTAGCGCCATCTCATCAAAGTTTTGAGCAACAACTATAATATTGTTCTGTTTTTGGTTCAAGAGCAATTTATCTGTTCCAAAGAAGGAGCCACAGTGATCTATTTTTATTTTCAGAAAAGTGATCTCTGCAGGCAAACAATGAAAGGAAACTACCATTTGAATCGGTTTATACAGAAAGGGCTTAAGTCACTTTTAGCTGAAATTGCGTTTTCGCAGAAAATCGTATTTATATAACAGAGCATTAGTTCCGTTTACAAGTCTTGCAAACGGAACTAATGCTCTTTCTGTATAAAAAGGTATAGTTTGGTATACCTCTATGTAAATACGATTTTCTGCGAAAACGCAATTTCGGCTAAAAGTGACTTAAGCACTTTCTGCATAAAGCGATTCATTTGGATTGCAATTAATAATGCAACACTTTGGCTTTTTGGAATGAAATGAAAGCAATGTATTTACGTTTTATTTTTCAAAATGACATTGAATGTACAAAATTCGAATCAAATCAAATGCTAACATTGCAAGTTTAATTCCAAATTATCTAGAAGAAGCCACATTAACGACAACTGTCAGAGAACAGATTTTTTTCAAAGAAGTCAGGTCGGATATAGGACTTGTCTTTTATTAATCTAGGCGGCTGTGATCGTTCCAATTACAAATACAGTCGTTAAAACTCTGAGGAGATGGCGCTGTATGGAGGATTTAGTAGAAATGATCACGCAGATGAATCGCTCTATTAAAGTATCTACATATTACTTAGTAATTAAATTACTTCTCTGGTACTTTTCTCTGGTAAATCGTTCACTTAACAACACTTTGCTGTAATATTACATAAACTTGTAAAATAGTGTTCAGATCAAATGGTTTTATCACTGTCTTATGAAGCAAGTATTCAAGTATTCAACTTCGCTGTTCATGACCGTTCTGTATCCGTAAAACTGTATAATGAAAGAAGAAATAAAAACGATTTATTTTCGGCACGTGTTAATTTCAACGATTTTCGAACACCTGTGGAGTAAATTATTTTCGGAACAAAATGTCCCTAGAGAAATCTCCATTTACGTCGGCCGTATACTACATGCGGGCTAAATAACGTACGATTATAATTTATGCTCGCACGCTCGAACCAATAAAAACGCCAGAGCCTCATACAACTATATATATAAAATAGTGTACACGTACGTACAAATTTATGAATATATTTGTTTCACACATTTACATGTAATTTATTAATGTATTCAGTGAGAGACTGCGTTGGAAATTTCGTCGAGCACAAGAGTAATCCTCATCTCTGGGCTGACGAATAATTGCTCGGAGCTGCTCTGACATAGTAGAAAAGATTAAAGGTACGATTTTATGCTTGGAGTTCACATATAAATAACGAGCTGCCATCTGCATACAAGTCCATATCAAGAGGTTCATCAAAACACATGGCTTTCAAAAAAAATGCGGACACTGATTTATACTGAGGTAGCACAAATTGATTTCTCAATGATAAATGTTGTATGTATTTAGCTGAGCGCAACTACAAAGAAAACTACTTGATGATACCGGATTAGCAACAATTTAATCGCATTATTACAATTACAACTACAAATGTTAGTGTTTCAGCCATTGATTAACCTAACTTAACAACTGTCTAAAGCTGGCTTTAACCGGAGGTAACATTGTTAATAACAGTGTTAATAGTAATGCTTTAACATTCTTATCAACATTGTCGATAACAAATATCGAAGAAATGTTAGTAAACATGTTGAAAATATTTTATGTTAATAACATTTGCTGTTAATATTTATTATTTTTTTCATTAACTTGTTAATAACATTCATCATAACTTTGTTAATAGCAAATAGAAACCTTAATATTTACGAGGGTTCACTTCCAGTGACGCAGAGCAAGCTGACACCCTTCGTCAATCTGCCACTCGATTTATAGGTTTTATGGTAAGCACTCGACTAAATAGGAAAATTTTCGAAATAATAGAAAAATACAAAACGTGGCAAAATAAATTTAATGTAAATATTTATTCATGCCAGCATAGATTTAGAGCTGCGGGCGGAATTTGAACACGCAAACCTCTTATTTTTTAATGGGTTTTATTAAGCCATTATTAAAGCAATTATGTAGATTTCAGTCCACAAGTATAGAGTCCGTAAACAGCGGTAACTTGTCATTAAAGAAGATTAAATACGAAATTTATTAAAATGTATTCAAGTTCAGTTGTTGGGTTAATAGAAAGCGATCACAATTTTCGTTTTTTAATTTTTTTTTTAATACCATGCGATGAATAACACTATTAATAGTAATTGCAATAACAACAAGAAGGAAAAATAAAACATGTGATTAAAATATAAGAGGAAAACGGAAATTAAAGCTAAGGTACGAGGGCAGTATGATAAGTACCTGGCCTAGGCCAGTGATAGCGCTGCTAGATTTTAAAAGGTGGTATTTCTCGTAAATATAACCTTTCACAACAACACTGCCCAACTGTCAAGTCGCTGAGTGATTTAGTTTGTCAATGACAGTCTTTTAAATAGAACAACTTTTGTGATTTTACAACAATGGATAAAATTAAATATCGAGCAGTGATAAAATACTTGTTTTTGAAAAAGAAAACAAATGATGAGATTAAAACGGAACTCAGCGAAGTTTATGGGGACTCTACACCTTCGTTATCAACCATAAAATATTGGACAGCTGAATTCAAACGTGGTCGTACAAGCATATTTCATGAAGATCGTCCAGGTCGTCCAAATGAGGTTACCACTTCAGAAATGATTGAAAAAATCCATGATATCGTGGTAAATGATCGCAGAGTGAAAGTGCATGAGATTGCCGAAATTGTGGGCATCTCAATCGAGCGGGTGCAGATTATTTTAACAACTCATGAAAAGCTTTCCGCAAGATGGGTGCCGCGGTTACTCACAATTGACAATAAACACACACGTGTGTCAACTTCAAAAGAATGTTTGGCGATGTTAAACCGCAATCGGAATGACTTTTGGCGTAGGTTCGTAACTGTTGATGAAACATGGATTCATCACAGCACACCAGAGACGAAAGAACAGTCCAAACAGTGGATTTTTCGAGGGGAAACTGCGCCAAAGAAGGCTAAGACGACTTTATCGGCGACCAAAGTCAATGTTTTGGGATGTACACGGCATAATTCACGTCGATTACCTTGAAAAGGGTAAAACGATTAATGGAGAGTATTATGTCAACTTATTGGACCGTTTTAACTCTGCTGTTAAAGAAAAACGTCCACATTTGGCGAAGAAAAAAATCATCTTCCACCAAGACAATGCACGTGTGCACACTTGCGTCGTCGCCATGGTAAAGTTCCATGAGTTAGGATACGAATTGCTGACGCATCCACCATATTCGCCGGATTTAGCACCCAGCGATTATTTCCTATTTCCAAATATGAAAAAATGGCTTGGCGGAAAAAAATTTGGCTCCAACGATGATGTCATTGCTGCAACAAACGCTTATTTTGAAGAGCTAGAGCAATCGTATTTTTTACAAGGAATACAAAAGCTAGAAAAACGTTGGATTAAGTGTATCGAACTGAAAGGCGATTATGTTGAAAAATAAAAGATATTTTACACTTTTCTTGTCAAGGCCAGGTACTTATCATACTGCCCTCGTACATCAAAGATAAAATTATTGCTCTTGTAAACGAAAAAAAAATCAAAAACAAGAAAATAATTTTTGTTTTTCCTGAAAAATTAAAACTGAGTTGAAGGCAATTACAAAAAGAATTTCACGCTTTAATAGTTAATATAAACAATTTCAGGCCATAAGGGATCCAAGCGACAAATTTTAGCCAAAATACTGACTCTCTTTAAGACAAGAAGCCATTAAGATACGTTAAAGTAGATAAGCCACGAGATGAATACCCTAAGCGAGTGAGAACCTCACCCACGCCAGGTAGCGGAGCCGATTCAAAAACATCTGGCAATCCCTTGAGGGTAGGCAACTTAAGTCACTCCTGCGACCTAAATGAGAGGGATCAAAAGGGAGACTCGCACAAATGTCGCCACCTCGCAGTCGTAAAGTACAAAAGGAGCTGGAGTTCTGAAAATGTAAACTACAGTTCCGTAGGGAGAGAAGATTCAAATAATTAGTTAATTTTCGCGAACGATTACGTTTCTAGTAAATGGAAAGTATTGTATCTACTTTATTATGTTAGTTTTGAAACTTTATATGTTAAGTTTCGGAAACTATTGGACTAGCAGTTGAAATTTAAGGATTTAAGTGAATTGCAAATAATTTGTGTGAATTATACACCTGTGAACCATTTACAATTAACGGTGAAGTCGCTATGAATAAGATCCTTGACCCTAATAAGAAATCACCTGCATAAAGCCTCCCGGTTTGACTGGACATTGCTTTAGACAATACAATAAAGATTCAGTTACGCTCGGTTGAATATTTATAAGCAGACTGCTAACAATTCGCTGTCTCTTAAGAAACGGCGTGTTTGATAGGTCGAAACGAGTTTATTGGCAAGGAGGACGCGTATTTAATTAAAATTAGTAAACCGTCACTTGTAAGCAAGTGGTAGTGGGTTGCTGCTAGCCGCCTTCCTACCAGTCTTTTTTCGGCGCGTCTTCGTCGTCTAAACACACCTGCGAAAGTAGCGGTGCTCCAAATAAATAAGAGGCCGTGTGGGCCGGTGCTGTTGGCACTACTTATTTCACGCCCAGCAGTTAAATGCTTCCGAGAATTTTAAAAATGTATCGATATCTAATATATTATCTCTGACATCGCGTTCTCTCTGTGTAAGGCCTTTCAAACAAGACAACGGACATCTCGTGATTATTTATATTATATCCTTCCCGAGAATTTATGCACGGCTATTTCGCAAATACAATGAACGAATAACAGTCACGTCAACATACAGCGTACATCATTAAATTCCACGGCGTGCAGTTTTTTTGCAGTATCGATATATTTTAATTAATGCCGGCTTGCGATAGGAATCAGAAATTTAATTTATTGTTGCAGTTATTAAAACGACTTTTTAAGTTATTTACTACGTGCGAGAAACCGAGGCTTCAGTTATTATTATTTTTCACCCAAGATCGAATTATCTTGCTCGCGGTATCTGTTTTAAGGAGCATGGTCTTGTAATAACTGGAAATTAAATTTCTACAAATAACACGTTCCGGGCATTAAATCATTCTTATTTTGTACATATTAGAACAAAAAGCAATCAATGACGATTAACTTTGTAAGTAATTGGATGTCTAGAAAAATAAGGGGGCAATATTTTATGTATGTGTCTTAAATCTGTAATGAATTTATAGTTGCTGGTGTTTCTAAGCTCCCCCATATTATCTCCATAATTTAAACTTAGTTGCAACCAACCTACTTGTTTTTTTTTCTTGTACTAACATTAATTAGTTCCTTAAAGAACGATATACCCAGTTATAGCCAGTTTATAAATAATACCAATTTTATAAACACATCGTAAAACAATAAAGCTCCAGCAAAATTCACGGTTACTCGATCAATGACACTCGTACATACAGTTCAATAACGGAAGAAAATTTTAAATATGGTTGCGTTTTTTTTGTTCTACTTTAATATTTTGTTAATTGTTACTCCTCATACGCAATAAAGCCATTATTATTATTATTATTTATCACTCAATAATAGACGCCACTGACAAGTCTTGGACTTAGTGGCATTTTTGTTTTTGTCTGAAGAAAAAAAAATACACTTTCGAGTTGCGCGTAAACTTTGAGATGAGAAACATTATACATATACTTATAACTTAGGTAGATAGTTATTAAATAATTATTAATTTAAATAATAAAGTAGTGGGCTTATAGTTTTATACATGTATAGAGATTAGATATTTCTGATGGTCAAAAAAAAAAAAACTGCAAAGCTAAGAGGAAATTAAATGCATTATGGTTTAGCGAGTTTCTTATTTCAGTTTTCCTTCGATCCATTTTATTTTTGATTTACAGTTTTTGAATTCATTTAATTTCCACTTCTCATATTTTATACGTACGTATAAACGTGCGCCTGTAACTTTGGCCAGTTTTCCACATTATAATGAATTGTGTTAAGAATTTGAAATCTGTACATTGTAAGGAATATTTGTAATAAATTATTATTATGTAATAAATATGTCGATTAGATTTAAAAAAAATTATTATTATTAATATTCGCGTTGATTACTGAATTAATTAATTAAAAGCCAACTTTTACGTATTGTTAATACAGTTTATAACTGCTGCTCATTAAAGAGTAGCAATTTGCATCAACGAAATGAAGTATTGTAATCTTTGACCATCTGTTTTATTAGATAATCGACAATAATTACAACATGATATTCCATACTTTGTAAACAAATAATACACTACGTAATTTAATTTGTTAAATGATTGGAAAAATAAATGAATGTTGTTATTTGTTAGTTTGCATTACAACTCTGAGTAACCTGTATACTCAGAAAAGAAAATGTATTAAATAATCAACGTACTTATTTATTTCTTTGAATGAATACATTTAATCTGCACGAACTTTCTGAATTTTATTTGTGTAGTCTAAACATAATAAAGTACTTACTTACTTATCCACCATAGGTGTATAGAGGTCGAGATTTTCTTCCACTTATTTCTGTCTTTAGCCTCATTTTTCGCTTGAGTCCAGCTTAATTCTCTCCTGCTTAATATATCAGCAACATCAGCGTTCCATCTTCTTCTCGATCTCCCTCTTCTCTTCTTCATCCCGGTTCCTGGTTCTCATATCACTTTTACTGCCCTATCTTCCTTCATTCTTACCATGTGTCCGAACCACTTGAATTTTTGCTGTTCAATTTTTTGTATTACACTTACTACATTTAAATCCTTTATTATTGTTTCACTTTTTACTTTAGCCAGTCTGGACACTCCTGCAATTTTCCGTCTCTTTCACTTTCATCTCACACGCCGTTATTTTTTGTTTTAATCTGTCGGTTAAAATCCAAGATTCTCTTCCACATATAAGCATAGGCACGAACACTGACTCATAGATTTTTATTTTTGTTTTCATAGTTATTTCCCTCTTATTAAAGAATGGCCTGTTTAATGATGCGTATAATGCAATCATTTTACTTATCCTACTGCTTATTTCTTCTTCTAATTTTCCGTCTGCTTTGGTAGTTGTTCCTAAATATTTCAGCTTATTTACACTTTTTTTTAGTTTTCATTGCATTTGTAATTGCACGTCTTCGGTCTGGTTTGCTATTTCCATTATTTCAATCTTTTCCATATTTATTTCTCTGCTTCCTTACTCCATTTTTCAATTTTCTGTTGGCGAATATTAACAAATCGTCTGCATACATTAATTCATTTATATATACTGGTCTGTATCCTATGTAGGTTTTCTTTGTCGTTTCATTTACTTGCTTGGATATTTGGTCCATAACAACGATAAACACCAGGGGGCTAAGTACCCCCGTCCCTGTCTAATTCCTCTGTTTGTTGTGAAGCTTTCTGTTTCTTTTCCTCCCACTCGTACTACATAATCTTTTTATCTGCTTTTGATTATGTCAATTAGTTTTTTATTTATTTTTCTTGCTTTTAGAATTTTACAAATTTTCTCTCTTTTTATATTATTAAACGCTTTCTAAAAATCTATTGCTGCCACTAACATTTTACCAGCAGTCGATGTTATTTTTTCTGTACGTTGTCTTATTGCGAATATCCAATCTTGCGTTGATCTATCTGCTCGGAAGGCTGCTTGCGAATCACTTAATGTTCTTTCGATTTTTTTCTTTAATCTTTCTTCTATTATTCATTCGTATACCTTCCAGGTGGGGCAAAGTAGCGATATGCCCCTGTAATTATTACAATCATTAAAATTTCCTTTTTTGTGTATTGGGGTAATTATCATATAGTGTTCCATTCGTTAGGTATTGTTTGCGTTGTCCATGCTAAATTCAGCATTTTGAGTAGTAAGGTTGTCACTTCGTTTCCCATGTATTTAATTATCTGCGGCCTTATTTCATCTATTCCTGGCGCTTTCCCTATTTTGATTTTATTTATCATTTTATCTATTTCTTCTCTTGTTATTTCTGCTCCATCATCTAAATCTCTTGCTTTTTCATCATCGTATTCTTCTTCGTTTTCATCCATATTTCCAGCTTCTTCTTGTGATTCTACGTGACCTCTACCTAGTAACTCTTCGAAATATTCCTTCCATCTTTTGATTATTTTGTTTTCTTCTGTAATTGTTTCTCCTTCTGCATCTTTTACATTTTTTAGAGGGTTTTTCTTTCCTTTTCTCAATCCTCTTAAGACATGGTACAGCATTTTAGCGTTTTCTGAAGCGTTTTCCTCCATCTTGGCTCCGAACTCCTCCCATGACTTTGCCTTGGCCTCTGTTACTTTCGTTTTCATCTTTTCTCTTTGGTTTTTGTATGTCTGGTAGTCATCTGAGTTTTTATTTTTCGCTAAATACTTTTTCCAATAAATGCTTTTTATTTTTTATTTCTTCTTTTATTTCGTCCTTCCACTAGTGCGTTAACTTCTTGTTATTTGTCGTTTTATTTACTCCACAGACTTTCGCTGCTGCTGTTGCAATTATTGATTTATACGTTTCCCATGTTTTCTCTAGGACCGCTTCGTTTAGGACGTTTTCTGTTAGCAGTATTTCTTCTTTTATCCTCTCTTGGTATTCTTTCTGATTTTCGTTACTTTCTGATTTGTATGTTTTGATGCTTGTATATTCTATTTCCTTCTTATTTTCCACGACTTTTTCCTGCAGTGTTTTATTCTTTATAATTACGTTCACTAAGAAATGATCACTTTCTATTTCATATCCTCTCTTCAGTCGTATATCTTTAATTCTCTTCAATAATTTTCTTTCTACCAGGAGTAGGTCGATTATAGATCTTTCATCTCTGCTGCGCATTTCTCTAGTATATTTGTGAATATCTTTGTGCTCGTAGAATGTACCTATTACCTACTACTAAGTTGTTCATTACATCATTACACAAAATTCTTTGGCCGTTGTTGTTTTTAGTGAATTTGCTTCTTCTATATTGTTTCTCACTCTTCCATTCATATCACCTATTATCATTAGAGTTCCTCTACTGCTACCTACTTCCTCCTGTAAATTATTCCAAAATTCATCTAACTCTGCCTTTTGTGCATCCTCGTTTGGTCCGTATGCTATCAATATCGTAAATATTTCTTCGCTTTGTCCTATTTGTATTCTCATAAATCTTGCTGATGTTTCCTTCCAATCTCTGATGCTATTCGCATTTCGTTTATTGATAATGCATCCTACACCTTCCTTTGCCCACTCTGTATTATTAATGCCGCTATATATCATTAAGTGCCATCCTTCTAACTCCTCGCAGCCCTTCATTTTCTTTTTTGTTTCCGTTGTTTTGTTTTGTTTCTGTGCGTTTATGTTGGTCATAGGTGTTTGATTTTAAACCCACTATTACTTAGCACTAGATTTATTAAAAACTAAAAATACAACCAACAGCAACAACTAACATCTTTTGCAAATTAAATCTTAACATCCGTAATTGCCAGAATAACTATGTCTGATTCTTCCAATATTTCGCTTAGCTCTATCTCCTTTCCGGTTACATCTCGTATATTCCACGTCGCTAATTTCCATGTTTTAGTCTCCTTTTTCTTTGCTATTATCTTTATATCCTTTCCATTGTTATCATTTGCCGTTGTTATTTTATTCCCTTCGTTCTTCTCCTTTTCCTTTTCTATCGCCAAGTCGTCATCTTTTATATCTGTTTTTGTTTTCTGCTTTTCTAGTTTTTTGGATTTGGGACTTTTATTTCAATTAGTTTTAGTTTTTCATCGTTATATTTCCATTTCTTGCCATTTATCATTAGCTTTTTGTACCCCATCTTTGTTTTATTTCCTTTGCTTTTTTGCTTTTCAATTTCCTTGATGTAAGCTTGTATTTCTTTTTCTTTGTCCGTCAGATTGTTGTTAATATAAATTCTTGGTTCTGCTGTAGTTCTCAGTATACTCTTAGCTTTCAGTATTTTGATCTTTTCCTTTCAATTCTCCATCTCCATCACACAGACTTTGTCTCTTATCTTTTTTGCATTTCTAATTTTTCTAACTTTACTGAAATTTTCTAATTCGCTTTTCAACCCAAGGTTATACTTTGTTTACGGCTCATATCCCATTACTATCAGATTATTTTTCTTCTTCTCTTTTTCTAGTTGTTCGACTTTTTTATCTAATTTTTCGATTTCATTACCCTGTTTTTATATGTGATTTTTTAATTCTGCATTTTCCTTTAATATTTGTTCCATTTTTTCGCCTTGATCATACTTGATAATACTTTTAGAATGTGACCTCTATTGAATTAATTATTATTAAGTTAATCAATTAAGGAAATAAGAAGAAGAATTATTTTGTGAAAAATCTGCATTACAATCACTTAAATACTAATAAAATATTAGAACGTAAATGTTTCATCATTATTTTTTCATTGTTTATGAATCATTAACTGCTAATTTCCGTATTCTTTCGTACGAAAGTCATATATAATTGACCTACCTCAAGTTTATTAGGTACATTACATCTGCGCGTTTACAGCTCCATCATTTATTGCACAACTTTGGCATTTAAATCACATCCAGTGCTCCTCAAACGTTTCTTGTAAAAAGTAGACGTAGATTTTTCCGGAGTTATTATTGACCTTATACAGGGATATTCACATAAACCGTTCGTTAAAAGTTTTCAAGGTTGCAGTTCACGTAGATATTTGAAATTTAAGGAGCAAGGGTTCTCCGTAGAGATCTCTTTAAATAAAATAAAATTGTCTTTGTACCACTTCCGGTACAACCGGAAGTGATACAAGGACAATTTTATTTTATTTAAAGAGATCTCTACGGAAAACCCTTGCTCCTTAAATTTCAAATATCTACGTGAACTGCAACCTTGAAAACTTTTAACGAACGGTTTATGTGAATATCCCTGTATACGTGTGTCAAAACTTCGCTTCTTCACTTGTGTATACTTAGTAGTGGTAACCAGTGCTGGGAGTGTATGATATACAATATATATTATATACTGTACAGACTATACTTTGGTATATTGTAAAAAGTGAGCAAATAAAAATCAGATTAGAGTAGGCGCTGCAAAGAAAATGTATGTCTGTGATTAACTGAATTAATTAATGTAATACATTCATCAGCTGTCAAATTTATTGACTTTTCATTTAATCACAGACATACATTTTCTTTGCACCGCCTGCTCTAATCTGATTTTTAGTTGCTCACAGGTTATATGTATTCAAGTTTTTGCGATGGAAATGTGTATTGTATGTTAGATACTTTTACAAATCGAGAATATTTAGATAAATATCCTTTTCGTGCCACAAAAAGTACAGTTCCACGTATATTATACACATGTATACATTTTTATGTTCGATTTTTAATTTCCTTTGTATTGCCCATCGTGCAACCGAGTATGTTGCAAAATTTCTTTACGTATTGTATACTATTTCGGATATCATATGTTGTCAAAGGTAATAGAAAATGGATATTTATATACAAATTTGTGTACTGGACATAGCGTGTGCAGGTGGGAGTGATTAGTCAAATTTCTCTTTTTATTTTTCTAGTGCGTACCCTGTTGCACGCATTATAACAGGATGTCCAGTTGAACATTTACCGAATCTGTATATACACAAATGAAATAGCGTATATTGTATATATATTTATACACTCTTTAAATGAAGTACATATATTGTATATGTACCATATATCCATTTTCCTAAGTATATTGTATATGTACATTAGACCAAAAAATAAAGTATGTTATCCAAAACTGGTAGTAATAGTAAGTGAAACTTATTCGACTACGTACTGTATGTTACAATATCATTACTTTTATATAATTTGTGTCTTGTTTCATGCTTTGAACTAAAACGTCATAAGGTTTTGTTGCTTTAATATTTAGCAAGTATTTAGGTTCATCAAGGGCAACTCACGTGTCATTCTTTTTGTTTACAAACACCGCATAAAACTAACCTGTTCGATATCCCTATACGGGACCCTTGGGGCGAGCACCAGTCGTGTGTCGGCCGGCATACGTCCATAAATCTGCTTTTAAAAAGACGGCCAAACACCGGTACGTGTCTGACTAGTTTCTTTGTATCTTTAAAATGTAAATTAGGTGTTAAGAGGTTTCTTATATGGGACAATATAAACACAATGCGCTCGCATTCGGCTTCCGTGTTTGCTTTACGGCTGTGCCCACATAAAAGAGGGCATTTATTTTTCATGAAGGCATAATGAAACTGTCCGAGGAAAATTTATGCCCGCAGTGATTTATGGAGTGTAAAAGTTTATGAGCGACGGTTTTTCGCATCCATTCGTTCCGCCACCGACGCCGCCACCAGCTTTCTTTTGCAAAAGTAGCTTCGTAGGCAGCAGTCATTGAATATGCATAGGCAGAAATGCGTTGGTCAATTACGTCATGACTCGTGTGATATGTCGGCACCGGTTCAAGTCGACAATAAACCAAAAAGTTTGCCCCTTCGATAAACGTTTTCTAGCGCGTAACACGAGGGAGACCGAAAAAATATCGAACCAGATGCATTTTTGCGTAGATGATTTTGTCCGTTACGTGGGAACGGGAAAGGGGTCCGAATCTGTAGAAGAACCCGTTCCTTGACTAGGAATTACCCTTTTAAGGGTGGTAGTAGATAAATTGTAAGAATAGATTTTTGCCACAAGTGCTGCACTCTGCGACCCTACCTATCTCTGGTAATTTTCTTACCAATCGTTGCATATACAACGTCGAATAAAGTATTATAAGATTTTAAATATATCAAAAATAATAATACTTTTTGAAACACCATTATTGACGTGCATTGGCTACATTTGAAACTTTGTATATTGTATAAGAATATCTTTTTTACACTCGTTAATGATAACTACATATTTACTCCAATAGATTTAAGTAACACCTGAAAGGTCTACTTTAGTTTAATTTTTAGAACGAGTAAAATGCTTTCTAGATAATTCATTGCAAATATAATTTTGAAGCAAATGGTATTACTGCAATAAAAACTCTCGGTTAATAATATATGATTTGCCTCAGAATCTACTTCATTATCATGTTATTGCTGTAATTAGCACTAAGTAAGCACTTCGAATATGTAATGTTTTCTGCTGCGTTGCAACTGAAAGCTCTATTAGAGCACATTAAAAATATGCCGGGTTTTATTTAATTTCCTGCATATTGAGGGCGTGCATTTAAAATAATTTCGTTCCACTTCCAGTGCTAACATTTGCAATTACACCTTCTCGTCTTGTGCGATCGTATCGGTCGTAATTCATTTTCGACGTTTAGTGTATATAAGCTTCGAACGACGTCGTTTGAATATGGGAATCGCTTGCTTGCAACTGCATCGCAGGCTGATTTATGCACGTCATAACTGCGATTTTATTGTCGTTATATTACATTGTGGCATCTCCCTACGTAATAATTTCAGTTTCAGTCGAATGTGGCAGAATTTTTGCGCCCGAATTCATGCTGACGATTCAAAAAACGCTCACGGTAAAGTTCTTCGTAATTTCTTCTTGCAGCTGCCAATGGATATTCTACGATCGTACAACCGCAATAAATGATAACATCAGATTTATACGCATGTTTATCCGAACGTAATCTATAAATTTTGCGCGCGATTAATATACGGTAGGAGCAATAAATATTTTGCAATATATCGATGTGAGTTTTGCAACTTGTAATGGCCCCGCATCGAAAAAACGAAAAAAAGAAAATCTTAATCACTTTTCTGCTCTTGTGATTTGCACACACGATGTTGCATGCTCTCTTTGTTCCTTTACGACCTTTTGCTTCAGCACAAAGTTGTTACTTATCGTTTTTCTTTTTCTGTAAGTAAGATTTTATCACATTATATTTTAAATACGACTTGTTTCAATTTATTATAATTAAAACAATAAAATTCTTAATAATTATGCATATCTGCGATTAAAAGAAAAAAAAAACGATTCCGGTTCAGACACCATCTCATCGCCTTTCTTATTTAGCATTTGCAACTTTCGTCGTATATTAAGCAAAATCAACTTTCAGTGTTTTAATGAAATGCAATTTCTACTGTCGCCGTGGAAAGAAGATAAAAATTATAACTAGAGAAAGGTAGGCGTCTGTTTTAAACTTTTGTTTTATCTTTTTATTATTAAATTACGTACTTTTAGTCTGGAGATTTTATAGGAAGTGCGAAACAAAAAGAAAAATAAAGTTAAAGGGAAAATTAAAAGTTAAGCAAAATTATACAATTATAATAGATTCGCTTATTACTTATTACTTATTTTCTTTATAATTAATTAAAAGTCCATTTTGTGTATCCTTTAATAAAAGTGATCGTAAACTTAGATTATTTCTTGAATCCCCGAATTCGATTCAAATTCGCAACATTATGAGCTATTTAAATCAGCTCTGGTACCGTTATGATCAATTTAATAATTTTTTATTACCGATAATTCTAACCTAGGAAATGAACATCACATGGATGTAAAAATAATTTTCTTGTTTGTAACTAAAACTTATTGGCCATTTTCGAAAGCGCCTTCGTAAGTGTATTGAAATCAAACGAAGCACTTGATGTATTTTTTTAATGAAATTTCAACAACAGGGTTCAGGGTTTAAGCTTTGGCTTAAAGGCCGGTACAGACGCAACGACGTTATCCAACGACTTGTCGCATCAGACAAAACGTATCAAGCCCGTATCAAGGCCCGTGTGGGCCGCAAAACGTTAGACAAGATATACGTTTTGCGGCCCACACGTCCCATTTTGCCTGATACGTTTTGTCTGATGCGACAAGTCGTTGGATAACGTCGTTTGCGTCTGGACCGGCCTTTATAAGCTTAGCTGGAATTGCATAACTGGGCTTTAGTGTTGACTTTACGTAATTAATTCATAAAACTATACATTCTTAAAATTATATTATTAATTCCGGGAACTTTTTCGCCACCCTGGATTTTGTCCTATCAAGGATGAACAAGAATCTATGTTCGTTCTTCACCATTGAAGACAATTCAGTAATTCCATCTCAACAATTACAAAAACAATCAAGAGAAGACAATAACTTTTGTGTGCAACATAACAACGTCAACCTCCATAGCAGTATGAAGATGATGGAATTTGACAACCTCTCATTTGTTGAGGACTACTTACGTTTGTTTGGATTAGGCAGTTATCTAGCAATATCATGTCTAATGTCTACTTGTATAAAGACAAATTAACTTTGACTAAAAATGGTGTGCTGAGAAGCAGATCCAGAATGAAGCTAATGAGAATATCAGAAAAAATTCTGGGAGATGAGAATGGACAAATAGAAAGTTCAAGCAGCTACAGCAATACAAATTTAAAGTTTGATGCGAATTTATCAAAAGGGCCTTCATCGGGATTTAAGATTTTCAAATGTAAAAATGTTACTATCAATGTTTGTAAAAATGAAAAATAAGTAATTAATAAATTTTTTCATTAACTAACTAGTGTTATAATAAGTCTCATTGTATAACTAGTGTTATAATAAGTCTCATTATATAACCCAAATGAGTTACATAATATAGCTATTATGAAACAGGTGTAGATAAAATGTATTATACTTTTATAAAGATAACGACTTCAAATGCATACAACGAGAAACTGGTTCATAGAAGATGCGTAAAATGTCCGCCGTTCTCCTGTAAACACAAGCGAATTCTGCGTTTTAAATTGTTAATAACATTCGCTAGGATTACTGGATTGTTGTTTAACTCTTTACAATGCAACAATAAACTCTCATGAACAAAGATTTCCGTTAATAAATTAAGCTTACTGACACTGACAGTTATAAATAATTGAAATGACACTTGAAAAAATGAATTAATCAAAGGCATACAATTTTTTCCCATAGGTCATTTGATTAGAAAAGATATTGATCACGCGCTAGAAGTGGGCCTGAGTTGCCTCCAGTAGTTTTAATTTTTGTCAATGCAGATAGTTATCTATCGTTGGTGAAAATGAGTGGAATAAAGACGAGAAAATTAAAGAGAGAGCAGAAGCAAAGAGAAGACTATGTACTGGGCATCCCCAGCCGACCAAATTTTAAAAAAATTGTCGGGAATTGGGCATCTCCAAAAGATGATAATTTATAGTAGAATGCGATTTAATAAAAAAAGTTGGCCAACTTTTAGTAATTTTTTTTAATGTAAACCAATTTATAAGATTACAAAAAATGACATTTCCGTGGGACATGGACTAACAATAATAAAGAATTTATGTAAATAAACAGTCTAGGAATGAGACGCATAGATAAAGTGAGAAGTGAAAATATTAGCTAGGCACTGAATATACAACCCATATGGATAAAGTCACCTATGGTGGCCCAGGCATATATTGGGAAGGAAATAATGATGTAAAAAAAACAGATAAAAAGGTAAAGAAGAACGTGTATGGAAGAGTTTAGGGAAAGACAAGAGTTAGATTGAAGAAGGTGCCGAACAAAACAGAAAGACCTGTAGAGAGTTATGAGAAAGGGTGAAAGAGTTTTAAGATTAGGACAGGATAGTATACAACGATTCATTACATTTTCTTGATTTAGCTACATCTTTTAAAAAGAAGTCGGGACCATCAGTAAACAAGAGTGAAATTGCCCGTTGTATTAGATACTACCAAACAGCAATACAATAAAGAGAAAAATGGCCCAAGTATTGTTCTTTGCAACACTCTCCTTTTCAGCCGAAATCCATAACTTCCAATTAGGAAAATAAAAGCTCCAGATTCTTAATTCTTAAACCGAAAGCAGTTGTCACGAAATCTAATATAATTCTAAATTCCCCGTTAATCGTTCCTTGACCACGACGACAATTGTATTTCGTATAAAGTATATATTCCTAGTTAACCAAGTTACAAAATATATCTTTTTTTTAATAATTTTGAAAATCATGAGAGAATAAAAGTAGGATGAAAGATTTCTGAATTATCTTCACTACCTTATTTATAGCGTGTGTTCAGAAAGTAATTACATAAGGCTTGGCAATGGAAAGCAAAATAAGTCTACTGCAAGTTTTAAAATTCATTACCTGTCATCACTGTTGTTGTTGTTATAAGTTTATTTAAGCTACGTTGTAATAGAATACAGCTTGATGCAGACATAATATGCAATTGCTTTTTGAACTCATAATATAAAGCAAACTTCAAAATTGATGAGAAAATTATTTCCTTTATGTAAATATTACTATTTCACTAGAATGTAGACTAAATGTGACATTTTTTCTTACTTTAATGAATTAGTATATTTGACGTTACTAGGTGTAATAAGAATTCGAAAAATTCAAAAACTTTATAATAGATTACTTCAATTTAGGAATTCGCTAAATGGTATGCTAGTGATACAGTTTGATTGTTTTATCAATAAATACCCCCAAAAGGCATTAAAAAAAGTCAAATGTTATTGATTATTTAAATGATATAACACACACGAATAATTAGCAAGAGTTCAAAGTAGGTGTTCCATCGTCGATTTCAATGCATTCTTTAACTCTATTGGCAATACCACGTGTGACTCTTTTCAATTTCAAACAGTGTATTCAAATCGATTACACCCTGTATATGCAATTATATTTGTCTGTATTTGTTGTTACTGTTTTCATTGATGATGAATAGTTTACACGAGCACGTTTCCAATACCCTATCAGCGATCTTTATAATTAACATTCAAAATTATGGGATTTTGTTTTATAGGTATTGTAACCCGAGGTAGATATGTTACTGTATTTTTTCCAAACACAATACAGTTTGGTAGCTAACAAAGAAACAACTATGAGATTTATGGCTACCAGTCTATACGGTATTCAGGCCAGCCGGGCAATAAAATAAAACAGTGCCGCAAAAAGAAGCCGACTTGGCCGTAATACAATCAAATAATACGTTTAATAAGCGACGTAGTGGCGGCAAAAACCGCGGAAATTCAGAATCTACTTGGACAGCGTCCACACTCATCCGTAAAATCATATGCTCAGCTTCGTAAGCGATCCGCTGTGTACCGCTATGCATGATTTATAATTATTATTAAGGAATCTAAATCACGCCGATGCGAGCGATGGTTTGTGTGCCGACTTGATAAATGTTTATAACTATTTACTGATCCAGTTTCAGCGAGTGCAAAGGAAATTCTCTGGGATTATTCGACGTTAGCGGTATGCAGATGCAAGGTAGATTACCTCCATGGTCTATTGAGGATGGATTCTCTTTCAGTTCTACACCATTTTTCTTGATTGTACCTATACATAAATTTTCCCTGTGACATTTAATTATGTGTTCTATTGGATTGGCAAAAACTTTGCAATTATGACAAAAAGCGTCAGCAAAATTTACGAGCGAATAATCCACGCATATACATCTCGGGTGAGACTCAATCTATGTAAGGCGCGTTACGTCCTTATGAATAATTTCTCACTTGAGCCCGGGATAATCTGGAATGCTTTGAAAGACGATGCAAATAGGGTGGCGCAGTAACGAGAAACATAATGGATAAGATAAATATACAACAGCTGTTTGGAAAAATAATGGATAAGTGTTCTCAAGTAGACTATTAAATAGTACGGAGCGACGTGCAAGCGAATATGACGGTAGGTAGTCTCACGAGAGAACGTGTTTTATTAACATTTTAAAGTATTTGGAAGCCTTTTGACCACACGTGTGTTGCATCGAGATGTTGTTGGAAATAATGAGCAGCAACAGCATTTAGTGCTAAAATATTAAAACTTATTAACTTTAATAGAAGCTGACAAGTAGATTAACTGCAAGCGACACTGAACGCAATATGTACGTGATATTCATTAATGAATGAAAGGAATATTAAGCTTAACTTGAAGTCTCGTACAAATAATAGTTTTATTATTTAAGACAAAACAAAAAAAATTACAAATCACTAAGCAAAAAAAAAAAAATAAGACCCGAGGTCGGGTGTGTACGTCAGGTTACCTGATAGTGAATAATAAAAAAAATTGGGAACGTCGAAACGAATACAAACGAACCTACCTGGATCGCCTGATGTCAGGGCCTGATGCTGCAACCAAAATCCCGAGTCAGTGGAGAAGGCCGTGGGCCGTTTCGCACGGTTAACTGGAGATCTAAAAGGGCGCCACCTGTTGTCGATGGCAACATCTTGCCCATAACAGGAGAGAAATTCCCCCTTACCAGTTGATTCAACGCCGAAGTAATCCGTTTCGAAGGGAAGAGGAGTAATCCCCAATTCCGAAAATACAGTACGCGAAGAGAGAAGTACAAAAAAACGTCCGCCAATTTTAAACAAACTTTAATTGAAATAAAGTAGTGTGGACAGTAAACTTGTCCCGCCAAGGTACAAGTGTGATTGATAGAGAAAATTAAAGACGGCGTCAAAAAAAAAAACTACAAAAGACGCAAGGCCTTAACACACTTTTCTTTCTTAAAGATTAAAAAAAAATAATAATAACTGAATTTAAAGCCCAAATTATATTTCCGTACGCTAAGGATCCCACGTGTCCGTTCATAGATTGACTGATAAGCAGTTTCATACAGTAAAATAAATCTCATTGAGTTGAGTTGAGTGGCACACAACGACGGAAGCCGTTTACCAGGTAGCCTAAATGAGATCTAAGGTCGCCAAGAAACTGCGAGACAGTAGCCAAATAAACAAACGAGTTAAGGCGTAAAATCGACCGTAACAAAAGGTCAGTCATGACTCATATCGGCCAAGGTTTTTGATAAAGCGAGTCGCTATTATGCTTGTTTACATAATCTTTAGGTGGGCGAATTTTTCGCGCTCACGTAGGCGACATCATATCGAGTTTAACTTATGTAATGAGCTTAATGATTATGAAATGCTCGATTTCTTACAAAAAAATTCTTGTGAATTTTGACAACAACATAATTAATTTGGAATCTAGAGAAGCTCTTAATTCGAAAACCCAGCCTCATTTTTAAATATCGCGTTGGCCTGGCCACCACTGCCTATACGTTTATCATGAGTAAATTAAGGATAGAATAGTAGAAAGCGCATGAGTAAACGAAATAGCTACATCAATAGACGTTGCCGATTGATAACGCAGGCCACGCTCCGGCCGCAGCATTCCTATCTTCGCACACAACATTGTAATATCTCTATTTTATTTCCACACAAGTTTCAATGTGCCTCTCCTTCATTTACTCACAATTAACCGTATACGTAGTCTTGGTCAGGCCAACTGTGTATTTCTAAAATTTATGCTCATTTAAATTTGCAAATTATTATTCACTTCTTGAACTAAAAACGATTTTTAGTGAATATTTGGTACTGTATACCCAAGCCAGGGTGGTACCTAGTAATGATCTTATCCAAATGTATACAGTGACCTTGAACAAATACTTTAGGACCGATGGATCAAGAAAGGAAAATAAAATTTTATTTTTATTTATATTAAAGAATGACAGCAAACAGAGTATTACAACTATTTTACTTTATTTTTATTTATTTAAAAAAATTAAAAGATCTTAGTTTAGTTAGCGTCTGTAAGGGCCAGTTGTACAAAGTAGGTTTAAACTGACGCTCAAATTGAACCAGGTTCAAAGTAAACACATTTGCATAGAATCTTAATGACATATGGCAATTAATGCATTGATAAATAAAATTTGATGCAATTTTGTTCACTTTGAAGCTGGTTCAGTTGAGCGTCAGTTTAAACCTCCTTTGTACAACTGGCCCTAAAAGTTATAATTTCTTTGAAAGACCAATTCGAATATTCCGGAAACATTAGAATTCAAATTTAATTTACACCATTACACCTTTTAAGTTTAAATTATGGCAATTCGCCTTTTGCCGAGAGCTTATATTACTTCGCATTAAATAACTGGCAATTTGAATATCGAAACGAGTTCCGCAATCTTTTAATTTAAGAAAGATATAGATTTTAATTTTTTTCACATTTCGAATCGAAGTGAATAATGTGGTCTTTCTCATAATTATAATTCTGATGTTTATAAGTTAAACATTAAATTAATGTTGTTTCTTGTTCATTAAAATTTACGCAACAAATTAGTGATACATTTCTTCCAACATATTTTAAATAAAAAAAATACTCGATGTTTATAAAACTGTCAATTTTAAGAAGATGTCAATCGATAAAAGGAAACGTCGTTTACTGAGCGATTTTGGTTAAAACTATTTTTTTACAGTTTTATAATTGTTTTATTTAATTAAAATCCAAATTTTTTCAAATTCTAGCTTCATAAAAATAAAAAAAAATTATTATTTATTCTCAGTTACGAGTGTAAGACAATTTTGGTATGGCCACAACCCAACTCAAATTAATTAAGCGTTTTGATCAAAATTCCAAACATTTTCTTATTATCTGCGCTTTTTGACTAGTCGCTTCTAGGAATAATCAGAAAATTCTTTGTTTTTCATTGATACTTCATTCCCATTTTTTTATTTCATTTCGTACTTATCTTTACATCTAATAGTGTATCGCGGATACGTAATTAGCAATTAGTATTAGATCATTTGTAAATGCTAATTGCTCGATATTAATTCGATTTTTTAAACTTCCGCAGAATTTAATTACTCACCATTTACATTTCATGATAAAATCTTCAGCAATTAAAATAATGGATAGTCCAGGTTTGAACGCTCCTTTTTTTTTCTATTAAATCCTCCTATGGAAGTTTCGATTTTGAGCTCTAATATTTCCAGTTATATGTAATCATTTCAAATAGGTTTCTTAGACTTTTCCGCCTAATTTCTGTAAATAATTCCTAAATTTGTTTCATTGGTTATGTTATATTTTTTTATTTAATTATTTAGGAATGGAAAAAGAAAAAAACTAATTCAAGTTTAAATTCACAAGGAGGTGTTGTAATTTTGTATTAAATTTGATGGAAGTAAATATGAAGGATATTAAAAAAACTGCTGATAACAAAAGCAACTAACAATATCTGACCTACGCTGATTTTCTTTTAGAGTCATGTTGAAGTGATGAAGAGGTCCGTAGTTTGTATGGTAGAGCAAACACGTTCCAACAATATAAGCCATAATTATTCCAGGAGGTTTCAGGCTACGTCTAAATTATACCAATATAAAACACGTAATTGCTGAAAATGTTTGCATATATATCGGATATTGTGTATGTGCACAGAAAAGAAACACAGCGCCTTCAGTAACAACATATGGGATACATAGGAGAGCTAATTATTGTAATTGATCCGATGTAGTTAACTAGACCGTTTGTGGCAGGTATTTACGGGGTTTTCAGGGGGTAATTGTACGTACAATTAAAATAAATTACAGAGGAAATTGCCTCTTTCAATTTTCGTTTACGCTCCGCGGAGTTTAAAAATCGCGTAATGTGTGTTGTGTTTTTGTTGTTGTTGCTGCCGCTGTCAATTTGTACTTGATTTATAGCTGTGCATTACTCTGAACAAAACTTATAAGGGTTATTAAGAAACTCTGATAAATCATATAGGTACATATTTTATAGCGGGCATAAAATTCGGATGAAAGATTTTTTAAAATTTTATTTAATGTAAAAAATTTTACTTTATTTGTTCATGACTACTTTTAAATCAAAAATTTAAGAATTTTTGTCAAACATATTGCTACGTTACTCGTTATTGAGAAATTAATTTGTATATTTTTCAATAACGTACATATTCGTCTATAAATATGTATAACACAAATAACACAATTGAAAATAATTGAAGGCGTAATTATTATAGTTATTTTTAAAAGAAAGTACTAAATTGGGTTAAATAAAATTAATATGTTCAGTTTTCTGTTCAGTTTCAGTTCAATGTTTCTGATTTTAAATTTAATTGATGTATGACAAATCACGAACTAAATTATTATTAATATGTACATGAAAATCATAAGTACAAAAATATTTTTACAACAGTTTTCAAACTTTAAAACTAAAAAATATCATAGCACTATGTGAAGATTTATTAGATTCTGAGGAAGTAAAATACTATTAATAACCATGAAACTATTTTTGGTAAACTATTTACCACTGCTTCTCACAGTCTCAGAGTCGATTAGATTGAAAACTGTATACTTATTAAGGAACATAAATTTATCCACCAATCAGTACGACTGTAAAGCCGTGATTGGATTCCGCTCCTAGTACTATTAATTCTGCTTCTTATTAATTGAGAAAATCTGATTCGCAACTATGAAAAATTATAAATTGCCTCTCTCCGCTGACTCTGCGTTCTTTCCCGTCGAGATTCCTCGGCTGGAAACAAAAAAATGGCTTCTTAATTAGCCGGTTTAATTAGAAATAATAGATCTGAGCATTTAAGACGCATCCTTCCTCGTCCGTACGCACACACGCACGTTAACAGTAAGCCCGGTCGCAAGCCGTAAGTTGATGTTTAGTTATGTAAATAATCTGGTTCGACGACACTTAATTATAAATAATGAGCACTTTAGTCAATAAATAATTAATATAACGTACTCATTTTTTGTACCCTTCATCGCCGTGTGTGCCCCTTAAGGCACTCCGTAATGCATGAATAAGATGCGCAATTAAGTTAATAGTTAACGCTATTAAAATGTATTACCTACTTCATTTTTAAGTTGATTAAGAATGTAGGAAAATGCGTGAATGTTCCTGCGGCCAACGAATGCAATCTTAAAAAAAATGTTCCGATAATGTATTTTGATACATTGATGCCCGGTTGCACCAACTTTTTAAGCAGAGCTTAAATGTAAGTTATGTTTAGAATGTGACATTTCTGTATTTCCAGTATAATGTCAAATACATTCTGATTGACATTTAAACTTCAACTTAAGTATCAATACTAACATTTTGTTACATCTATATGTAATGTCATCGTCTAAGTATAATAAATAAAATATATTGGAAAATATTAAATGGAAGCACAGGTAAAATAAATTTTAAAGAATTAGGTGTTTCAATTGAGAAAAGATGCGTAACCAAGTAAAAGAATATACGCTTAAATGATGTCAATAATTTTTCCAAATAAACATGTTTTTGGGTAGAACTCCTTTTACGAGTACATTATTACACATAAACGTACTAGCAAAATGATTTATATGTAGTTATACGAAAGCATAAAAAAAATTAGCACAGTTCCAAACAGAAAAGTAACTTACTATTAATGCTACTAAAAAATAGAACTTGTTCTAATTACTTCCAATATTTGGTACGATTACAACAATTGTTTTTTAATTCATAGCCGGATTCCTTCCTTAGCCTTGTAAGGAATGGGGGTTAAAAAATAAAAGAAAGGGGATGAACAATCCAACACTTTCGAAATACTGTGGTCCTCTAGAGAGTGGTCCAACGAGAGTGAAATAGAGACTCGATTTTTACGCACAAAATCTGTGGCTTAAATTCAAACTTTATATAGACACACAAACAAAACATTTCCACCTCTTCTTCTCACCCTTTTTACCAAATTTTTGTTAAACCATAAAAGATCCGAGTCGTAATGCCTTTTTTGTACGTTTTCGGTTTGAGTTTTAAGGAGCCCCTTTTTATGCGGAATGAAATTTTAAGTCTTTAGTGGTCGCTACGTTGTCGAAATTAGTTCAAAATAAAAAACATAGAAATGCTTTTCCAGGAAAAATGTGTATTCAAAACAAAAAATTACAATTTAAGAAAAAAATTTAAAAAAAAACGAAAAATTAATTGTTAAAATGTTGTACGAGATAATTTTATAAAGAGAAGATTAGGCCCGGTTAAGCATTCGGTGAACACTTATTCCATCCTAGGCCTTAAAGTATTTGTTAGTTAATAATAACATAACTCATTAGCAATTAATTTTTTTTTTCTTTTGTTCACCCAATTGTTGATTCTGGATACAGAGCGAGAGAGAGAGAAATCAAATCTTGGAACTTGATGACGCAATCAACAGTATCTACTCGTCTTAACTGTGTGATCCCAACTGCCGTCTTTTATTTAATTATTAGACCGAAAAGCTCCGATTAATTATGATCAAAATCTGAGGGTTGAATCAAGTATATAACGCATCGCACACGTGTTCCAAAATGGATACAAGAGTTTGCGGTTATAACAAAGTCGCTTGCGACATGTTTTGTTCATAATTTCGTTCTATTTAAAATAAACAAATAAAAATAAAATAGACATCTGGTTTGCGGAGGGACTATTCAATAGTATATTGCCAAAAAAACAACATTGTTGTAATAACTTAAATAAAAAAAAGAAAATAAATTGTATTATACTGGGTGTTATTGAAAGTTGTACAGATATTTTAACTGACGATAGTACTCTTTAAATAGATGCTAAATACCTAAACTTCCTTTATACAAAAGTTACTGGTTTCAGAGATACACAATTTATTGTTTTTGTTTGAGAGCCACAATAAATCGTAAGCAAAAAATTCCACGGCCCTTATTTACTGACCGAATCGAAGCAAACTTTCTCACACGCAAGTTAAGCCCCCCAGGTAGCAACCTATGAGGCCTGTATCCCAGGAAAATGCGTTTTTTCGAGATATGATTTTTTAAAAACTATGAAATTTGTAAGCATTTTTTTCGGATTTTTTTACGGGGTTCGGATCGAATTGAACTGCGCGTCATCGTATGGCAGAAAATGACGAGGAACGCGATGCCGCCGCGCGTTTGAAGATCTGACCATCCGGAGCGCCGCACTATGGGGCCAAAAGCACTTTCGTGTGTCAAAAATCTGTAACTTTTTTATTTACCGACTTACGTTAATGAAATTTGGTACATAGATTAGGAAGACTATAGACTTTATGGCTGTGATGTGATTTTTGTAAAATTTTTATTTACTTCTTTATTACATGTGTTGAAACACTGAAAAGTGAAAATTGCTTAAGAGTAAAGTGCCCTTATTTTAAAAGATACAGATAAATGTCATAAAAAAATGTTGTTTAGAATTAAAAGTCATAGTCAAATACAAAATTAGGGCGATTAATTTGAAGGTTGAGAAATTTAGAGTTCGATGCGAATCAAAAAGCGGCTACTCTGAAGTTCATTTTAAATGAACGATTACGAACATAAGACACAATCAACGTGTAAAGTATTATACACCATTGGAAAAGGCACATCTTCTAGTTTTAAAATAACTATATAAACATGTAAATTGCTTACTGCTTTGTTTAATAAGAAAACATAAACATAGGTATGTTTAATTTGCCATTTTAAAATTTAGCTTTAAGATTTAACTGTCATCAGGATTTGCCGGTGTGGAGTTATTGGTAGGATAAGATAGCGAAAATAGTCTTCTAAATGATAGCGGAAATAACTTTTGCACATATTTTCACCTAACGTCAAAAAATAGGTTGAAAGATGGTGACCTACGTTTAGTGTAAGTAGCTACTCGTATTTTATTTTTAACCACAAAAGACGAACACAACCACTGAAAAGGTAAAAATACTTATTTATTGTCAAAACCATACATTTTTTTTCCACCATACCACCAGCAGAAAATATGAGTAGCTAAATCCAAATCATTATTTTTTATTTTCCATGTATTCCAGCCAATTTTTTTAAAATTTTGTACTTGATTATGGATCTACAAGTCATGTAGAGCTTTTTATAAAGAATAGTTTTTTTTTGTGAAATGTAAGATAAACTTTTTCTCCATTTGTATAAAACTTTTTGGGACACACTGTATGTATTCAGAATGTGTTTTGTTTAATTTAAAATGATATTCATGATTACAAGTTCCAAAATTATATTCGAAATATTAAATTAATGATGCATTCAAACCTGGATTTAACTGTTTATAAGCGATCATAAATCATAAATAAATTTTTTTTGACAATATTTAAATTGTAGCCACGTCTTAAATTATATCTAAAATATTCACAGGATGTTCGCAGTACAATGTCGAGGAAGTTAGCATTTTATACGTACAATCCGCTTTTGAATTCGAAATATGTAGAGCCAGTGGCGGCGATTGTCTACCAAAACTGGGAGGCAAGGATTTGCCATTATAAAGGGGTGGGATGAAAACGTATTTGTACTAATAAAAAGGGAAATAATTAGGAAAAAAAAAACAATTTTGTTACATGAAATATGTAATACGTAATTTCTGAAGTTTTCTCTCAGTCTTTCAAATAAAAAAAAAATAATTAAAAAATGACACTGAGAAAAATAAGTTTTGAAAAAAGTACGCTGTTAGACGTAACGTTACTTTGTAATACGGAAATATATTGTAAGAGGCTTAAGATATCATGCGTTGATTCTGCGTTGACAAATTACGTACATGATTAGTGCCCATAAATTAATACGTTAATGGTACAAAGACCTGCAACTACGCACAATTGATGCCTCGTGGAAATTTTCGAAGTGTTGTAAACACATATTAGCAATTACGTTGATAATCTGTCTCTTACATCTGCAATTACGTGCACGGTATTTGCATATCCAATGTGCCCTATTTTTGTATATTATACCGAGTTGCGTGCAGGTACGTATTCCGATAATTAAGCCGGCGCTGATCGCCGATTTAGAAAAATCAAGATTTACGCGACTGGAAATATTTAAAACGCTTGCGTACTACGTAGGAAAATCACTTCTGGCATTCTTAGTGCATAATAAGCGCTTAATTTATGAATAATATCTATGTATTACGCGCAACCTTTTGTGGTTGAAATTACTATGGGCGCAGTTTGAATAATTATCGAGGATTAAAGATAGATGGAGTAGGTATAATAAAAAATCAAATTCCGTTGTAATTTCGAAATTCATTTTTTTATAATATGCTACCTACGTATTACAAATCAGTTTCCAAATTGTATATCACTTATCACTATTGGATTTGTAAAGTCATTATCATTTCTTCTAGCATCTATATTATTTGCTTCAACAGAGGAAGACTAAGTTGATCAACAGGATTTCCTCTCCTCTCTCTTTTAGTGACTACAGGAATCAATCACGACCTGTACATTGGAAAGTTCTGTCCTATCACTACCATTTTGGAACCAATAGGTTCATCTACATAGAACGCATATAAATTTCATTTCTAAGGATATCTCAGATTTATTGTGTATGTAAGTTTAAGAATCGCGTTTCAAACAAATGAAGAAATTGCTTAATTATCGACCAAGATTAAAACAGAAATGCTATAGTCTATTAAAGGAATAAAATTGTTTTTCTCTTCAGAAGAAAAAAGCTTCAATTAACCACCTCTATGGTGTATAATTAACGAGGCATTTATTTTATTCTTTGCACGGACTATATACGGGCGACGCGTTTGCGTTTCAGTTTCACTGAAAGCGGCTTTTTACGATTCCTCGCATATTTATGTCAAAATGTGGCATAATCGGTGCACCGTTAACGTCGCAAGAAAACGATTCGATCTTATTTTTCAGAGAGCTGATAGCCCGTAATCAAGCCATGATACGGGCAAAATCGGGAGCCGTTCGACCACATTCTTCATCATATCGTGAGAAATTCTTTATATTCGGTGCTTTAATTGACTTCACTGGAGAAGGAAAACATGTTAATTACTCAACTATCGCTGTTAATATTTCTTCCCACCTTGCATTAATTCATCGCGTATGCTTTCAGTTATTAATTAAACTTATCTCTGCAAATGCTTTCGCGTGCGCATAAATCTCAGATTTTTTTAAATTATTAATCGCAAATTTATAAAGTTGTCGAAAAATTAATTCATCTTTAATAAAAATTAAATTATGTACTTTTCAGTTGATGTACCAACTATACAGGGTGCAAGCAATAATAAAACGGACCTACCACTAGCGCGTATTGTCTCTTGTTTGAAAACTTCTGCTCGTTCGTGGGATATACATACTTACGTCTACGGTTTTTATAAACACGTACTAAAACAGTAAAGCTCCAGCAAAATTCAGGACCACTCGGTAACGAAGAAAATATATAAATATTCACTCTCGTTGATAACTGAGTTAATTAATTGTAAGCCAATTTTTACGTATTGTTAATACAGTTTATAACTGCTGCTCATAAAAATGTAGCAATTTACATCAATGAAACAAAATATTGTAATCTTCAACCAACTGTTTCATTAGATAATCGACAATAATTACATCTTTATATTCCTTGCTTTGTAAACAGTTTGTTAAATGATTGAAAAAATAAATTAATAAATAAAAATAAATACTGAGTGACCTGCAATGGTTGAATGAATACATGTTAATCTGTACGATCTTTTGGGAATTTTGTTTGTATAGCCTGAACGTAATAAAGTAATAAAATCACAAATTAAAGTATGATGAGTACCGGCGTGCTTCTTTCCCAATAATACTTTAAGAATGTGACCCCTATTGAGTTAATTATAATCTATTTTTTTACTTATTGTTAGTTATGATTCATGATTACTGTTTTAATTTAATTCGTTAAGTTAATTAATTAAGGAAGTAAATTAATATTATTATGTAAATTATTATTAAATTATTATTAAATTTAAAATTCTGATGGTGGGTTTCACAAACATTACTTAAACTTAATCATGCGTTAAAAGTAAACGTTGCTATGGTTACATGTGCTGAAAGGATAGAAATAATTATTCTTAACCAACGATTAAATTTAATTAGTTTTTATGAAACCCAGCATGAATAAGCATTAGCAATTATTCATTCGTTCGTTGTCACATATATTTGTAACATATACTTGTCATATAAAAAATAAAAAAGTTAAGAGGATCAGTTGACGATGAAAGTGTCATTCAATATATCATTGATCAGTGACGATGTTTTAAACAAGCATGTTTTATTTGGTGCTACGAATTTGACGGAATTCAAAACTAAATTGAAGATTTACGAACAAATCAAGAAGCTGAAGCCTTCATTCAAATCACACCAAAGAGAAGACGTGACAGCCACAGTGAGTTCAGCACTGCAGAATCCGAGCAGTGACGCACCTGCAAGAAATAATTTGTCATGGAAGAATTTTAGCAGATCAGCTGCTGCAGATTCTACACAGAAGCCAAAGAAGAATGGAGGGCAAAGTTTTCATCGTTTCAATTGTGGTGAAAAGGGACATAAGTCTAATGAGTATGACAAGAAAGGTTTGGGTAAGAAATGCTTCAAATATAATGAATTTGGACATTTGACGCTTGGCCGGGCAACTATCTATAAGTATGGGTTTGAATCCTCTCCTGGTGCATATGGGTTCTATGTGATGTGTATTGAATTGTGTTCCGGATTCATACCAGCTCCTTCGAACTGGGTTTTCTGCGTCTCCTCAGAAAGAAACCAACCCGAAGGAGAAAAAACACCTGATAAGTCGACCGCAGCTGCAATGCAGGAATAATCAGCCTAACGCTTTCTTGACAAGCTCATAGAGAACTTGGGGCTTGTATGGTGTAAAAAAAAAATAATTACATTATGTGTGAAACATTACGTCGGCCAAACGACTGCTAAGTTCAGGGAATTATTTTTGTAGACTTTGCTTTTAACATAGTCCCCAAAAATGCTGGATCACATAATAGCGGCCACCATTTAACATTCCAACTCGAAAAATGATCTGACGATGTAATAGAGCTATGGTCACAATGATTTTGATGGCTCATGACATGTCCTATTGTTTTTCTAGAACCAACCTGGTACCTTCAAATTTTTTCATGGCGTTGTAGATTTTGAGTTCTTTAGCTGAATGTTACGGATCAGGTATTTAGAAAAATTAGACGACGTATCAATAATAGCAGTTAAAAAGAAGAACCAATGAAAGCAGGATAGATGAAGAAATTGAACATTTTGGAATGGAAATAAACGAAGATAAAACAAAATATGTACATGAAAGTGGGGGGGATGAAATAAAAGAAAATAAAGACACATATATAATGCGTTAATATATTTTTTAGATTAGAGGAGTCTATGAAAAGTAAAACCTAAGTAGTAGCTTAAATGAAATTAACTTATGTCAAAATTGAAATGTCGAGATACATTTGACGATAGTCAGTTTAACAAAATAGTTAAAACTCTTTAACATGATAACGACTAATTTCAAATGTATTGGATTGCTTGCTGACCCATGACTATAGTGTTCAAGAGCGTTTAAACAACTAACAGATTTGACAGGGGTCAGAAAGCAAATGTCAATAAAAGTTTCGAATCAAGCTAAGACTGATTTTGTTTCTCATAGCCTCCCCTTATCTAAAAAATATATTAACGCATAGTACATAATCAACGAATAACACAATGGTACAAGTTTGATGCAGTTTCCTCCTTTAAGTATCTAGGCACAACGGTAGGACTTCATGCACATGGTATAAATAAAACGTTATTGCAGATTAAAAAGCTAAGCGAAAGAAATTAAAATATATCTTTACTAGGACTAGTTATGACGCATACTATGGAAACAACAGTAATAAACAGAAAAGGGGAAGAAGACCTAAAGAACATGGAGAGGAAGATGATGAGAACATTACCGGGACCAAATCTAAGAGACGACAGAGAAAGAAGAGCAAAAGGGGAGGAGAAATTGGGAGGAGAAAACATCGTAAGATATATAAAAGCACAACGTCTAAATTGGGCAGGACATGTAATGGAGAGTAAATGAGAAGAAAATCGATAAAAATAATCAGAAGAATAGCACCATTGATTCCGTTATAGGAAAGAAATAAAGGAAGATCAAGAAAAAGATGGCGAGACGAAATAGAAGAAGCGATGAGAATGACAGACTGGAAAGCAAAGTGTAGAGATGGAATGTAATGGAAAGAAATAACGAATTTAGCTAAGACCTACTACAATCTGTAGCAATTCAAAGAAAACAGGCAAATAAGTGTAATGAACGTTTTCCAAGCAAATCACTTGCAAATAATAATGTACAAACAAATTTTCCTAGGAGGAATTAAAGTTGACGCATTGATAGATACAGGCAGTCAACTCAGTTTGATTCGCGAAGATATGTACTGAAGCATTGATTTTCCAAATTTATTTGATTCCAGTATTGTCTTACAAGGTTTTGCAAAAGGTGAAGTAAAAACACTTGGATATATACAAACAGTTGTACATGTTGGTAATGATGAATTCCCTGTAACTTTGTATGTTGTGCCTTTAGATGCAATGAAAATGAAAGCTATCATAGGTAGCAATTTTTTAAATGAAGCTGAAATTAGGATTAGATTGAATCGCAATGTTTCTTAGCTCAAATTAATGTTATTTCAGATGAAACAGACTTAAAAGTCAACCCTGTAATGAATAAGGAGATGTATAACGAGGTAGATGACTTAATTAATTCCTATGCGCCAAAAAAATGTGAAAGTACTGATATTGAGTTAAAAATAAGCTTAAAATGTGAGAAACCTATACACCAACGTCCGCGCAGACTTCCTAAAATTGAAAAAAATGTAGTTGAAAAACAGATTGCAGAATGGCTTGAAGATGGTGTAGAAGAGCCTTGTATTTTACATTTTGCTAGTCCGGTCGTAGTAGTAAAAAAGAAATTAAATCGTGAAATTGTTAAAGATAGATTTCCATTACCCGTAGTCGAAGATCAAATTGGCAAATTAAGAGATGCTCGGGTGTTTAGTACGATTGATCTTAAGAATGGATTTTTCCATTGTCGAGAAAGAAATTCAAAAGCATACACCGTTCGTAACACATAGTGGTCAATACAAATTTAAAGAAATAGCTGAATTACTGGTAATACCAAAAGTGATGCAGAATGAAGTGATACAGATGATCCACTAGAAAGGACATTTTGCTGCAAAGCGAACAGAGAACGAAATTAAAAAGGATTATTACATACCAGAACTGAAGAGTAAAGTTGAGCAATACATAGCTAATTGTATCCCGTGCATCTTAGCTAATGGAAAATCTGGAAGACAAGAGGGATTTTTAAATCCGTTACCAAAAACTGATCTTCCTTTACATACTTACCATATGGATCTTCTTGGACCATTGGAATCAACACATAAAAGCTACAATCACAGACGCTTTCACAAAATTTACCTGGTTATATCCTGTAAAGTCGACTACTAGCAGAGAAGTTATTACAAAGTTAGAATTTCAGAAACAAACGTTCGGAAATCCTGTCCAGATAATCTTAGATAGAGGCGTTTCCTCCACATGAATTCCGAGATTATTGTAACGAAGAGGGAATTGGACACATTATGGTGACTACTGAACTTCCAAGAGCTAACGGACAGATTGAACGCCTGAATCGAACCATTATCTCAGTACTTACAATATATTCTTTAGACAATCCTACAAAATAGTATCAACATATGAGTAAACTTCTCACGAATTCTCAATTCCACTTATCACAGAGCTATCGGAACTACTCGCTTTGAACTTCTTATTGAGACACAGGTGAGGCAGAAGGACGACTTAAGATTAAAAGAATTATTAGAGTAAGTATTGGAATGGAATCTCCATCATGACAGAGAACAATTACGACAACAAGCTAAACAACGTATTCTAGAAATCCAAGAAGAAAACAAACGAGGATAGAATTTGCGACGGCGAACTGCTACTAAATATAAGGTTGGTGACCTTGTAGCAATAAAACGAACCCAGTATGGACCAGGAACGAAGCTGAGAGGAAAATTTTTAGAACCTTACAGAGTGGAGAAGGTTAAATTAAACGAACTTAGGATGTAACTCGAGTAGTCCCAGCAGTTGTGCAGAATATTTAAAACCATGGATTAAATCATCCGAGACGTATGACTAATCAGAATGGTCGAGTTGTGGGATTCTTTCTCAATAGATATTATTTATTGTAAATTAAATTTAGAATTCTGAATAAGCATTAGCAGTTATTCATTCGTTCGTTGTTACAGTTACTTGTAACATATACTTGTCATAAAAAATAAAAAAGTTAATAAAATCTTAAAAAGCGCTAGTTTTTTTCTTCAGCAATTCCTACAATTGTATCACATCGGCGGGTTTACTGTTACATCGTTTATTGCACGTAACAGTAAACCTCGCTCAGCTAGGGGCATTTAAATCACATTCATTGAAACTTATTCGATTACACACTGTATATTCGACAGAGTATAAACTCAATGCGTCCTTATTTTATTTAAATAATTGGATTAAGTATTAATCAGTTAATGATCTGTGAGTGGAATCGTAATAATTAAAAATTAATTAATCGCTACTCGGCCATCTAAGTACAACATCCACAGGGCAAAGACACGCGACCGTTTACAACTCGATTATTTACAATCGATTTCCGGTGAACCGTACAAGAGTAATGTGCGCGTACGGCAAAAATGAATCAAACGCATAGCCTTTACCAGCGCAAACATACACTTTTACACTTGATAGATGTTGCATTAACACAATCTCCTATACATCTGCTGGAATATGAAATCAGCAGAAAAACGCAGAGATATACGGCGTACAGTACATCAACTTGCCTTAATAGTTGTTCCGTCCTTATAAATGATTCCGCTTGTCAATAAGTTGAAATATAAAGACTCGACGAAAGATAAGATTCGCGACTGGATTCGATATGACTGTGTTCATCAGCTATGGAAATTTATTCGCAGGCCATTAGATTTAGTAGGCGTGGCGAAATTAAACTGTCGTATATTTCAAATTACAAATTTCTTATCTCTACTTATGTAATTAAACAATTTATTGCATATTAAATCCATTATTCAAAGAACATCTTTCCAGAACTTCATTCACTATAGATACACTGAATTTGTTGAATTCCTGGTCTAAAATAATACAACAACAAAAAAAAAACTATCCATTACTGAACTATCAACTTAATCAAATCAAGTATGCAACTAATTTTCGAAAAGAGGGTAACGTCAACATGTTTCACTGCGGCACGCTTTGATGTTCATCCATGACCGTATTAAAAATTCCGCTGGTTTTCTTGAAGCTGAAGAAGTTAATTAGTCGTTGGCAAGCAAAAAAAAAATATAATTGAGACACGTGAGAAGAAAAGCAAGTATGTATCGGGTCTACAATTTATAACTTTTGTGCAACTTGAGGGATACAAAATCATCATATTTGCGTTTAATTCACATAAAATTAAAAGTATGATTTAACTAATTTAGCCATTAAGTTCGGATATATAATGTAAGTCTTCGTCTTTCATTCCCATGAAGCAAGTTCGTATTTACGAAAGAATGTCGATAAATAAATTACGTATAAGATTTACAGATAAGATATACATTTAATGTAGACAGTAACTTTGAAGCTAACTTTGAAGCTTCTTATAAGTTTTTGTGAATAGGCTTGAACTAATTTATAACTGTACATTCCATTCTTTTATTATTTTTTATTATTTATATAGGATGTAATCGATAAAATTTCATTTATTGATTGATACTGTAAGTTCTTCATCATTTGTGCCTTTAAAGCTATTGCAGTTGCGTTACTTTTCTTCGTAAGCCTTTGACACCAAAAGAAACTCGTATGTTTTTAATATGTACATCCATTTTTATAGAAAACGTATTTTATTTATAAATTTTTAATGTTTAATGATACAAAATTAAAAAAAAATAATAAGACATGAAGTGTTTCACAGTCATTTAAATATTTTACAGTATATTTTATCTTGGCATTAATTATAATATTCATATATTATAATGGGCTAATTAAATGCGAAAACCTCTTCCACTTTCCTGTTACATCTGATGATGATTTGTCGCACAAAATAGAACATCAAAGAAGAATAAATGTATTGATATTACAGTACTTTTTTATTCTCTGAACAGACTATAATGGAACGATTCTGCTCATTTCCGTAGCAACCGTAAGATCTGTAAGCCTGTAAGTCAATTATTAAAAGGTGGAATTTTGAAGTTCTCAATATGATATGACTTCTTGTAAGTCTATAAGAATATACCACAGAGACTTACGACTAATCCTAGGAACCTAGGAGAAATCATACCTTCCACAGAACTTGAAAATTTCATATTTTAATAACTGAGTTACAGGTTTACAGATCTTACTGTTGCTACAGATACGAGCAGAATCGACATATTAGTTTGACGTTACAAGAACGTTACATATTGTAAATGTTACACTTTCCTGTAGAATATACTATTCTATTAATTCGGTTCTTGCCCTCTTAATTTTAAACAGAACGCAATATTGCTTGACTAATTCAGGAAGACCCTGTAATTAGTAAAGTTTCTGGCGGAACAAAGCGGATATTTTTTTCGTTATCTAATATGAATCTTGTAGTTTTAAAAACCTTTCTTCATTTAAAATTACTATACCTAACCATAACGAAATTATTATTCCTACTCCACTTGATATAAACTATTTCACACATTGTAGTGTTGACTTTTCTTATCAGATGTGTATTGGAAAGGGATGGGAAAATACTCAAAACAGGTAATAATAAATACTAAATATAATATCTCCAATTAGTCTGTCATACGTGAGTGTTCAGACACCTCGTGTTACTCCATTTATTTTCTATCACCATAGTGACGAATATAGGATGAGAGTTAGCCGAGCACTCACGCTACATCCTCCTTTTTTTCTTTATTAAAAAGAATACAGAATACAGATAATTGTTGAAAATAAACCAAAACAAGTATAACTGACATATCGAACTTAAACAATATGAGATAACTAATACATTGAACAACCATTACCAAAACTGCCTAAAACAAGAGAACGAACATTATTTATATTGATAGTCATGCATCCAGAACGGCTTTCTACGAATTCTGGCGGGTCTCGGTTCTTGATTAATTTCCTGTATGTCGTTTCTTTCTTGATTAATTTCCTGTATGTCATTTCTTTCTTGATTAATTTCCTGTATGTCATTTCTGTTTTCACAATCAATATTTACCTCATTTTTATCATTTTCTATCTTGTCCTCTTCTATCTTGTCATCTCTTATTGCCGGATCATTTTCGTTACCAGTTTTACCTTCTTCTTTTATATTTTGAGGAATGTTATCTTTTATTTCAGAACAAACGTCATGATTATTATCTTTTCCAATTGGGGCTGGGATAAGGTGCCATCTATTTCGCCTTACTACTCCCCTTTCAGTTCTTACGTAGTAAGAATTTGGGAGTTTACAACGTTGTTCTACCTTACCGTAAATTCTTAGATCTGATATCCAAACTCTGTCCCCCGTGTTTAATGATGATAAATTTCGTGAACGATGTCTCTTGTCGTAATTTTGTTGTTGCTTATTCTTTATTGTTTTTTCTTTAATCTGAACTTTTTTGTTTATATTACAAAATGTTAGTTTTTTTTGTATACAGGGTAATGTAGATCTGATTTGACGAGAGAACAGCAATTGTGATGGACTAAATCCATTTTCAAGAGGCGTAGTTCGGTAGGCTAGCAATCCCAAGAATATATCTTCAGATTTTTTTAATATTTGTTTCGCGATTTTCACAGTGACTTCAATTTGCCCATTACTTTGTGGGAAATAAGGGGAACTGGTAATATGTTCAAATCCATAGCTTTGAGAAAATCTGCTAAATTCTCCCCTGAATTGTGGTCCGTTATCTGATCTTACTATTGATGGAATCCCATAACGTGCAAATATTTTTTTGCAAATTTCAATAATATCTTTTTCAAACCAGACATATGAAACATCATTTTTTAGTAACGAATTTAACGGTTCTAAAATTTGCGCTCTGTTAGGTATAAATTTACCCGTAAAATTTATCATACCCAGAAATTGCATTAATTTCTTCTTATTATTTGGTGCTTGAAACTGATTTATTGCTTCAACTCTGTCATTTAAAATACTTATTCCCTTTTTTGAAATATTATGACCTAGGAAATTAATCTCTGTGACACCAAAAATGCACTTTTTTTTATTAAGTGTGATGCCCTCATTCCTTATTTTTTTTAGGACTTGACGTACAATTTTATCATGTTCATCCCTTGTGTTGGCAAAAATAAGTACATCATCAACATGGGTTTCTACCCCAGGAATTCCTGTAAAAAGTTGAGAAAATATTTTAGAAAAATATTCCGGCGCGCAATTAATACCAAACGGAAGTCTTTTGTACATAAAGCGTCCGAATGGTGTAATAAAGGTTGTTAAATATTTGCTACTTTCATCCAGCTTTATTTGATGAAATCCTGAATTTGTGTCCAGTTTTGAAAAAATCGTGGCATTTTTTAACTTAGCTAATGTTACATCCACCTTCGGTATAGGATGGATTGCTCTTTTTACTTCTGTGTTTAAAGCCGTATAATCGCAACAAAGTCTTATTTCAGTGCCAGAGTCTTTTGGGACACATACTATAGGGCTGCACCATTCTGTTGGTACATCTACTGGTTCAATTACATCTAATTCTAATAACTTGTCGAGTTCCTTTTTTAATTTATCCATCAATGGCAAAGGTACGACTCTAGGCACATTTTGTGAGAAAGGCTTAGCCCCATCTTTTAGGGTGATTTTTAATTCAGTTTTAAATTTACCTAACCCTTTAAAAAGCTCTGGAAATTCGTTAAAAGGATTGAATCTGTTCTTTGTTTCATAACTACTGTTTTCTACAGTTTCTACTTGATTAACCCTCTTTATTAAATCCAATTTTTTTATTTCTTCACGTCCCAATAAACAAACGTTCAATCCTTTTACTACATACACTTGGGAATGTATTTTTTTTCTTTTCCCCCTTAAGATAAGTGTAATATAACCTAATACATTCAATTTATTGCCATTTGGGCCAAAAATTGATAGATTAGTTTTTTGTATTTTAGCTACATTTTTCTTGGGTATAGAACCATAAGGAATACATGTTACATCAGCTCCCGTGTCCAACAAAAACTGTTTTTTACATTTAAAGTCATCGATATATAGATCAATCAAGAATTCAGAATCAATGTTTTTTTTACTTACAGAATCTAAAAATCGCATATTCTCTATATCTTCTTCCTCTTCTGCTAAATTTACTTGTCTGACTACTTTTTGTTGGCGATAATTGACCTCTGGGTTCTTACTTCGACATGCTTTGCTCCAGTGTCCAATTTTGTTGCATTTTCGGCACCTGGAGTTTGTAGCTGGACAGGTCTTGATGTTATTGTGTCTTTGAGCTCCACATTTGTAGCAGGTACCACGGATTGAATGGTTGTCTTGACCAGCCGTGGTGTGTTCAGATGTTTTCTTCTGCGCTGTTCTTGAAAAAGTAGGGGTATAATTTATTTCTGCAAAATCCACATCCTTAGCTCTTAGAATATTCTTTTGTTTTGCATGAGTTTCTGCCTGACGTACCATAAGCACAGCTTGTTCCAAAGTTAGGTTCGTTACTAATTGAAGACGTTCAGATGTCCGGCCATCAAGAATACCGATAACAATTCGGTCTCTTATAAGTTCATCTCGAATGTTTCCATACTCACAAGTATCTGCCAATGTGTGCAAAGCCGTAATGAATTAGTCAATAGACTCCCCAGTTTCTTGAACCCGTGAATTAAATTTAAATCTTTCAAAGATGATATTCCGCTTAGGTTCGAAGTACTTGTTGAATTCCTCTCGTACTTCTTGGTATGATTTTTGTTCAGAGTTAGGAAGAATTTGGGCCAATATTTCTTCTGACTTATTACCCATGCAATAGCAGAGCAAATCGATTTTTTCCTGTTCGGGTCTCAATTTTAATTTTGATATTGACAAATATCTTTCAAATCGTTTTATCCACATTGCCCACATTTCTGGTTGTGCGAAATCGAATTGATCAGGCGGTTTCACTTGTGACATTGGGCCCGCGTTTTCCGGGATGCTCCGAACGGGCAATGACATTTCTCCTGTATCGCTTAAATTCTCCATTCTCAATGTAGGAATCCCACTTCTGACACCATGTATTGGAAAGGGATGGGAAAATACTCAAAACAGGTAATAATAAATACTAAATATAATATCTCCAATTAGTCTGTCATACGTGAGTGTTCAGACACCTCGTGTTACTCCATTTATTTTCTATCACCATAGTGACGAATATAGGATGAGAGTTAGCCGAGCACTCACGATACAAGATGTGATAAGTATTGAACTTGTCTATTTTCCCTTTTATTCTGATCTTTACACCACATCCACTACACAATTACGTAGTCTAGTAGTCTGGTATGGATTCTATTTTATAATGTCAAAGTGACAGTACAGGGTGGGAACTCTCAATGTCAATTGCAATCCAGCTATTTATTATAATTTTGAAGAAAATTCTTTTGAAGATAAATTGGTGAGTAATTTAATTATTTAATTTTGTAATGTATGTCTAAAATTTTAAAGAAACATAAAATTTCTATGATACTTTAGAATTTCGTAACGTTTAGATGTAGTGTGATGTTGAATTAGAATATTATTATTATAGATAGAGGCGTATTTGCCAAGTGTTACTACCTGTTACGCCCTATTGCGAAACAAACAATAACTCTTCTATGTATAATAATGAAAATTCTTTGTATATGTGTGTTGATAGTTCAAACGATTGATGAATGACAGTATGTGTTATATGTAATGTGTTTTTTAAAACCAAAAGAATTTCCTTAAATCAAATAAAACTTACTTCAGCGTTACGCTGTGAGATATCCTTGGATAAATTTCTGATAATAAGTTATTAATGAATGAAACAGATTGAAATTTTTAAAGTTATATTTTCAATTAAATTATAAAAGCAATTTTTTTTATGTTTATCATCTGGTTGCTATTGAAAGATTCTCGTTTTGTGTACATTTCCTCCCCATTACACCTCGGTTTGTTTATTCTCTTTGGTGATCAACCCCTCCATTTTATTTATAAATACTTCAATCAATTTAACATTTCTGTCACACAAAACGTCAATCTGAGAGATAACTTAAATATTTCAATATTTAAATCTAATGTTAAACATTAACATTTCAATAATATCTTAAATTAACTAACATTCTCAATAACATAATAACCTAAATATCTGAATTATAACAAATTTTTAATTTATAGAACGCTGCATCCTGAAGATGTTTCATCCCGAAGAACACCGCGCCTGGACGAATGTTGCATCTTGCAGAACGCCTTTCGTATGATGCTGTACATCTGAAGAATGTTTCATCTTGTGAAACGTTGTATTTTTGAGAATGTTGTTATAAAAAATCTTGCTTCTTGTGGAACTTCGTACTTTTGCGATATGTTGCATGAAGAATGTTGCATTTAGGAAAGTTTTATAAGATGCGAAGTTTGTTGGAAAACAGCATACGATGAATAAATTTCTGGACATAGGTAAATATCACTGCAATATGTATACATTCCGAATGAAATAGAAAATAAATTCTATACTTGTTTTACGAGAACGGTTTGAAACTTCACACTCATTTCTGCTTTTATTATTGGATCCCTTTACCTCGAAAATTCGAGTGTCGACGAGGATTCTACGCTACGAGAATGTCCCTAAAGTTACAGGAATGTGGCAGCAATGATGTTTCCTGGTAAAGAATAAATAAAATAGTCACTTATTGTTAGTCATAAAATAATCATTACACCTATTTCCAATTTGAAAGAAAATAAGCCCACGACATTTGATGTTAAAGGTTTGTTCCATCAGCAATTTTTGACTTTCATCGAAGTTGTAGGTACACTTGATGTCGCTGTTAAAATTGGTCATTATTTCGGTGGGCAATTGTTTTTGACGGTTCCGAACTAGTCAGAAACTGCTGCTGGAACAAACGTTAAAGAATTTCACAAGAGCAAGATGTGTTAACTTCCAATGAAAAGAATTTGAAGTAAAATTTAAAAGATTAAAAAAGCTTCCAGAAAATATCAATTATAATGGTAATGAAAATGATTTTGAAATTGAAGTTGTAGCTTAAAATAAATGAAGATGAAGTTTTGTATAATTAATTTGATGGTCGCTCGTGTGTTAGCGCGCGAAGACGAATTAGAATTAATTATTTCCAAAAATATTTATCCTTCCTAAGCTGTCGCTTGATAATAATGAGATGGGGGCAGACACTTTCAATTTTCGGGAGGATATATTTACATAATTATTCAATAAGAGCGTGGTGTGTAGACGGACGTTTGATGATTTCCGTCGTCCCAAAAAAAGCATGACAGAATAACGGGGTCCGAAATCGAGCGTTCCTATACCTGTCCGACGGCGATGTGGTCCTCGGCTCGACCTTGCCGGTTCTTTCCGCGTTCTTAACAATGTCGCTGACCCACCCTCCCCCGCGGCCAGATGTTTTAACACTCGCAGCACGACGTCAACACCACTGGTGGTGAAGTGGAATACTAATTAACACACCGTCGTGTACTTCACAGAACCCACAAAGTTGTACAAAATTTTGCATACAAATTGATTATTAAAGAAGTTATTTGATTTATGTTGGGCCCAAGTAAATGAACTCTGTTTTTAATTTCTTTTAAATTTAGCAAGATTACTAGTTTCCGAAGAAAACAAAGAGGGAACTTCATAAAAATTCCTTTATTACTCCTGTTAGTGCTGTAATTCAAGAAAGAACAAAAGAAAGCCACTGAACTACAATGTAATCTATATACTTAGCCATTGTGTTTCGAAATTGTTGTTAACAATCAGATACCAGGATCTGGATTTTGCAATTTAGATTGGAATATAGTAAATTGTATTCAAATGCAGTCCATTTTTTCTTTCTAATGCAAATTCCCCGAGATAAATGTGTGATAAAGATCAGCAATAAAAATAGATATTTATTGTTCACAATCTTCGACTTTTTCTAACGGAATGACTTTTGTTTATTGCGGTATTCTTATTTAGATTAAATGTTTACGTTAACGCGATTGGCTTTTTTGTGCTTCAACAATTTTGTCGACTCATTTAGGGATAATTCACTTAACATATTAATTACTATTATAACTGCATTAAATTCTCCGCCGCCATTATCTTTAAAATGATTAAATTATCGTGCGAGGATAACAGAGATTTATCTTTTGAAATTTTTACGTTTTTGTTGCAGATTCAATAGATTGTTACTATATTCCAAGAAAATATATCTTAAAACGCTTGCAAATTAATTCTGCAATTTTGATGTCAACGAATACTTTTATCTTCGGGCTTCGAAGAAATATTTTTCGATCATTGATTTTGTTTTATTTCTTTAAAACCTAACATTAAAGTAATTATATTTATTTTCCGAAATAAATATCTAAACGAGTTACATGTATGACAGCTCCAGACAAAAAGAGCTTGAATTTCATTGGAAGTCGTACGTTAAAAACTGTAATAAGGTTTATTTTCTATGTGAAACCGACTATAATTATAATAACTCGATAATGCTGGCTCATTTAAGGATAATTTACTTAATATTTTAATTACTATAACAGTATTAAGTTTTTCTGGATCGTATTTAAAATAACGAATTAACATCAGCCGTGAAAGTAAACGTCTGAAAGAGATTAGGTTCTTTTTTTTTTGTTCTTTTCCGTCTCGCTGCGAATTTGTTTTATTGTCTCGTTTAGATGGAACGGCTCGCTAAGCTTGGCGATTGGATAAAACTTTTAAAAATATTTCGCTTTAATTATATGTATTTCGTTTCCTTTTTGTTTGAGAAATTCAAAACGCAAATTACTGCAGACTTGGTGTCACCGCGTGTAATTGAAGCCTTCAAATAAAATGATCAGCATTTATCTCTTTCAATTTGATTAAAAAACAGCTTATGCAGTAATTACATTGAAATTGAGGAAGTGGGGGACCACATATTTAACAATTACGTTCTAGCCAATCATAATTCGCTTGTTGTGTAGCTCAAGATAATATCATATTAGAAACTTACTATTAATGTCTCTGGATACACAAGACCCACAAAGAAGCGATTCTTTCTCTTCTCTCTGTAATAGTAAACCATAATTTTATTTCGATATCGAAATCGATACGAATAATAACAATGGAATTTATTAATTTAATAACTGAAAGGCAAATTCATTTCATTGTAATAATCCAAGCAATTAACAGTTAATTGCATAAGCTAATCTAAAAGAAATCGATTTTTGTTCACCATTAAATGGCGAAGTTTGACCCACATAGTTCCATTGTCTGCTATATTTGTCCAGGAGTAATACATTTTTTTCAGAAAAATTCGACGGAATAACACCGCAACCGGACTAATTAAAAGCGTTAAAATTGTATGTATTATGTGGAGGTCCTTTGACGGAACTTGAACGACACCGTAATTATCTTCTGACTTCTTAATATTAAATCGTGTTTGAAAAAGGCAACGCTAATTGATTCTCGGAGGTAATTCTATTGATACGACGTTTATTATATCAATGGAGTCGCTTAATTACTTAATTCAGCTAGGTTTCAGGCGAAAACACTTTTATGCCATTCTGGGCATTAATCTGTTAAAATCGTTAATCTAAATGGAAAAACATCCGACGTATTTATTATACTAACAGCCAAACAGTCATCAAAGCGGAAATAATAGGCTTTTTTCTAAACTGATAAATGTACGTGTATTTATTTAATGTAATGGATTCCTCCTAATTGACGAAGATCTATTCGACGTAATAGAGTTATACTTCCATTCTTTTTCTTTTGGTTAGAGTGAAATTTAATTATGCGAACAAATTGCCCTAATAATTTTCAATTAAAACGGATGCAAATAGAGCAAAAGCGATAATACTGCAAAATTGAAGCTTCAGACAGGAACTCATAATAATTAAAAACTAATCACAGACGACTTTATAATTGGTGGCGAGATTCCTTAGTAGTTAGTGCATCAAATTACCAGAACACATGTAAAATTATCTACAGAATGTGTAAAAATGAATGGTCACATTAGTTAAGATGAAAAAGCTAAACCCGACGTACATAAATGCAATGACGAAAGAATTATGAGATTTTCCTTTTTTTCAGTTTTAGTGTTTATTATTTTATTCATTGTGATCTTAATACAATAGTATCATGGTGTTTTCTGATAAAGATGGCAAGAGAAAACGCAATTGCAATTAATTCTATTATTAATTCTATTCTTACTTATTTATAATCGCTTTGCGTCGTATCATTTGGTACTTTTCCATTTTCTTTTTCATCATTTTTTATGTTATGTTCCTATTTGATATATCATTCGTCGTCCTTTTGAATAGAAACGGTTTTACTTTGTCGTTTATATCATTTTCTGATTTTACATTCTTCTTACATTATCGTTTTCTTCTAAACTTTCAATCGTCAACTTCACTGGTTTCCTCATTCATGTTTCTTTCTACATTTTCCTTTAATTATATGAATACTGGTGCTTTCTGCTTGTGCATTTTCATCATTTTCTAACTTTTCGTTTTCATTTTTAAACGTCTTGTCTTTATTTTTTTCCTTAGATTTTATCATGGTGTGGTTTCGTTCATTCCTTTCCAACTAAAGAGATCTAAAATAGGTTAGGTAAACATACACGATTCAAGAAAGGAGTAAAATTATTACTATTGTTGCTTGGAATATGAAAGAACCTTCGAAGTAAAGAATAGTTTGATAGTTGGTAACTAAATTAGTAGAAATTGGATTAATGGGAGAATATAGGTACACCTTGATCAAAAATTCCCGAGGAAGTTACGCAAAACTGCAGGATTCCATGGAATCTGAAGTACAAAGTAGTCTGAAGATTCCTGTTGTAGAAAAATGTGTTCGTAAATTACCAGAAGCTTCAACTTAAAGTATTCTTCTTGGTTAAGGTTAAAATGATGTTCACCAAAACGAGTTTTAGAAAAAATCTTCATTTGCACCTACTTATAACCAACACCTACATTTCTCGTTGTCTTTAGAATACTTATGCCACTTTAAATAAAACAAGTACAGATTTAGATTTTTACAAATAATTATGCATACAGCTGAAATTAATAAAAACGGGAAATGTCAAAAAAATTGGCACATTTTTTTCAATATTTTCATAGTGTGAAAATGACTTTATTAGAAATAGGTTAGAATTATTTGACGCTATGTCAGTTTATAAATAAATAGGTTACATTTTTCTGAAAGGTATGTATTGTCATGTGGACAATTAATTGACAAATACAACCAAATTTACAATTGGAAAAATTTCATTTCCCGTTTTTTTTATTTCAGCTGTACTATCGTAATCAGAAAAACAGACTACATTCGAAAGTTTAGGTAATTGAAGCGTGCTTCAAAATGAACTTCTGTCATTTTGACATTAATAATATTTGGACAAATTAAAGTACCTCAATTAAAAGCAATTCAGAAGGCAATAATTCAAATGCGATAGCAAGACGGAATCAGTATTCGAGCAATTGCAACTGAATTTGCTGTTAGTATTAGTAATCATAGAGAACATTTATTTCTTTGGAATCGAATAAGATGGATGAGATTTTATAGATTGATAAATACATGACAAACGCTGTCAAACCTAATACATTACAGAACAAATTTTTTTGAAAATGGAAGTATCGCTGTTATCGACTTTTATGATCACGATGGTACATGTTGTCAGTGGTGTCGAAAATAAATGAAAATTCACGTGCATAAAATTCATAATTATTTCACTAACGTCCATTTCATAATGAATAATTGACAGTAGGCAATTCCTTCAAAAAAGAGCGTCGTGTCATTCGAGGTCTGGCTATTAAATACCCGGACTGATTCCTTTTAGTAGGCTCTGACAGTTTAAGAACAATAGAACGGATAGAGTATTGACAGGTACCCATCCTTCCTTTTATGTGCAAAAAGCCAACTTTGTAGCAAAATCAGTTCCCTTGTAATCGTTGATTAAAGCAGACCTTGTAAGTGCCTCATGATGGAATCATGTTAAACGCTAGAGTCGAACAACGTGTTAATGTGAAATTTCTCTTGAAACTCGGAAAATCTGCAACCGAGTGTTATGAAACTTTGCAAAAGGTTTATGGAGATGATTGTCTATCGTGCACACAAATTTTCGAGTGATAAAAAAATTTGGTAAAACTGCACTTTGGGTTCCTAAATTTCAATGTCTTTTTGCGCATGTGCAGAAGTGCCCGATACGCGTGCAATGTTGCCATATCTAATGTGTTTCATTTTAAGCTATACATAATTTTAAATAAAACAAACAACATAAAGCAATTGATAAAATTTATTATTTACTTATACTGTATACTGTTTTGTAATGAAAAATAAAAAATTAGGAAATCGATTTTCCTTGAATTTTTCCCTCTACAAGAACTCATTCAAGTAGGAGGGAAACAGCTCCCGGGACGTTCCAAATTGTGTTTTAAGTTTTCTTTTTGCACGCATCCACAAATTTTCTATGTTGTTTGTTTTATTTAAAATTATGTACAGTTTAAAATGAAACACATTAGATATGGCAACATTGCACGCGTATCTGGAATTTCTGCACATGCGCAAAACGAAATTGAAATTTAAGAACCTAAAGTGCAGTTTTACCAAAAAATTTAAAAAAGGGACTGTTGCAGATGTAGAAAGGTGCGGGCGTCCTCGTACTTCGAAAACAGATTCTAACATTGCAAAAATTGCTGAAGTCGCTCGGAAAGATCTTCGGCTAGGCATTCGGGCTATTGCTGAATTAATACACATTGACAAAGAAGCAGTTAGACAGATTTTAGCCGAGGAACTGAACATGAAAAAAGTCTGTGCAAAGGTGGTGCCGAAACTCCTCTCGCCCGACAAAATTCCAATGCACAATCAATGCATTGGAAATCATCTAGTTCGCCGAGAGCAAAAAAAGGCAAAGATGAGCAAATCTAAATTCAAAGCAATGTTGATAGTTTTTTTTTATCCGAGGTGTTATCTACATTGAGTGGGCTCCTGATGGTAAGACAGTTAACCAGCATTACTATTTGCAAATTTTGAAAAATCTTCGTGAACGAGTTCGAAGGAGAAGGACAGATTTGTGGAAAGGAAACTCGTGCATTCTTCACCAAGACAATGCGCCATCTCACAACGCGCTCACCGTACAGCAGTTTTTGGTCAAAAACTGCATTACTCTACTGGAACATCCACCGTATTCGCCGGATCTGGCCCCGTGTGACTTTTTCTATTCCCTAAGATTATCTCTGCGTTAAAAGGCACCCGTTTTGAATACGTAGAAGTAGTAAAACAAGAGGCGACGCGGCTACTAAACAGTTTGTCGGAAAATGACCTACAGTACTGTTTCGATCAATGAAAAATTCGAATGGAGTAGGGTGTAGAGATAGGGGATTAAAATGTCAATCGAATAATTTTATCAATAAATACTTTACAGCATCAATCCTGGTATATAATAGCCAGACCTCGGTATAGGCTAGTACTATTACTAACGAGCGTCTAAATAAAAACCTGGTCAAGTGGGTTGTGATCGAGAATTTATCCATTGCATTTACATAGCAGAATTACTAAATGTAGCCTACTTGACCAGGTTTTTATTTAGACACGATTTATTATTGACAAAATTATACGCTGTGATCAACAATGATTGAAGATTTGCATCTGAAATATTTCCGAAAATTTTATTTTGTTTTATTCAAATTTTCAAAATTTTAGCATATTAAAATGCTCTTTCTAGAATTAGCAATTGCGGTTGGTTTTTCAGCTTCCGAAAGAGTCTTGTAAGGCATCTTAAAAACTTTTTGACTTTTGACAGTAACAATTTCAAATTTTATATTTTTAGTACGAAATCGCATAAGCCAGAAAGTCATATTTAAATAAGGAAAATCTGCGGTACGCAATGGTACTTCCGTGTATACAATAACATATGATTTTGAAATTAAAAAATATGTAATAATCGATTGGAATTAAATTAGAATTTCATTACGTGTTTATATCCAACACAAGAGACAATAATTAATTAATCAATAACACTAAAATATTTCATAAATTCGGAATCTCTTTAGTTTTTTTTTTTTTTTCTTTTCACCGAAACAAAACTTTATCTTTGAGTTTTTCTTCAGCGATTTGTTGTTTTTGTCTTTTTTTTTGTTTTAAAGAAAAAAGTGTAATTTGTCCTGTACATCGTTTCTTGCTTTCTTTTATTGCTTTTTTCTTCATTTCTTCTTCTCGCTTTTTCTTATTTCTTCTGAAGAAAAAAATTTGAAATTTGTCCTGTATATCGATCGTCTGTTATTTTCTTCTTTTGCTTTTCATCGAAGGAAAACCAAGCTTTTTTCTTCATTTCTGCTTCTTGTTTTTTTTTCTTATTTCTTTTGAAGAAAAAATAGTTGAAATTTGCCCTATGCGATTCGAAAATGAATTCGTGTTCAAAATCACCGAGCACATTAGAATAATTCTTTAAAAAGTTACAATAATGTATTACCAAACCGCAGATTAAAAAGTACTTGCCTCAGTCATTTCGCCACAGAATCTACGCATTGAGCGCAGCAATAAGTACACTCGAAACCAGGAGAGAGAAGGGCTCATCAGTCATCAGCAAACCTATGAAGCTAGGAAAGACAAACTAATTTGTGTAGTTGCAACTGTTTGTTATACATAAGGCAGAGATAAAAACTTAAGTCTGACTAGCGTAGGAGGTACCTTCACGGGGCCAAATTCCGATATGTCACTCAGGCGTTTACAACAAAGATATAATTTTATGAGTTAAGACTGAAATATGTAAACAGAGAAAGACTTCATTCATGTGCGTTGCATGCTATTTATGCGTCTTCGCGCTGTCATGAGTTAGTTATCATGTGTTTGTAAACAAACATGGTGTGTTTTAATTGTTTAACTGCTTTCGTATAAAAACAGCTCCTTTCAGGACTTAGTTTCATGTTATATTAATAAAATTACTTAATTACTTAATTACTTTCAAATGTTAAATATACATTTATTTGACTAGTATTTTTAATCCTTAAACCGTACGAGTGTGATTTATAGCGAGTCCTCATCTTTCCTGGTTTTGAGTGTACAGTAGTCCATTGCACGCTTATGACACGTCACAATGTCAGCAACGCCAAGGCAAATTCCCAGAGCATTTTCTGTGCGGTTCACGATATTTACCATAAAATACTAAAAACTAAATTTTTAAATGGTTTTAAACACAAGCTCGGTCTAATCGAGCACGCAATTCGTACCGTGCGTTGCGAGGCCTTCTTTACGACAGTACTTTTTAATCTGCGGTTTGTTTATTACACTTCAACAACTAGAATATTTCACCATTCTCCATTCGATATTTTCGAGTTTTTTTTATATCAAACTCTTTTTTGTATCATTCGTTAATTTTCACGATAAAACTGACAGATCCTTCTTACTTGTGGTTCCTGCTTACCTAATAATAAATTAGTCCAGTTAATTTATTCGTCACATAAAGATAAAATTCCGACGTTTTTATTAATTGACGCACACGTAATTAAATTCGTTGACACTTTCGACTGATTTTTGCTAGACGAATTTTTCCCAAAAAAAAAAAAGAAAAATGGCGATTTACTTAACCGCGCACATGACTTTTAATACCGTCGTTGTCCGTATAAGGCAGATACGCCGGAGTCGTTATACTTCCTATTAAAGCGGAAAATTATACGGCGAAATTAACATAATTGAATAAATTACTTACTATACGTTAAATTTATAGTTTTGTATTTATATAATTAAGGCTGCCGAGAAATGCTTTAAATATTCAACGGTTGCTGCGTCGCGTACGAATATCATTTTCGCATCCTGTGCAGAAGCTGCACCAGATTGTAAGCGTTTACCGATACGAGTCGTACGCATTAATTATCATTTTAATAAGGGTTGGTTTTAAATGGATTCAATAACTATTCTTTATTATACTGTTTTCTACACACTCTCGGTCGTGAGTATTTTGAATTATTTTATCGAAGCTGTTTATTAAAATTAACTAGGTACTATTTTAAAGACAACTGTCTGAAACATTATTCATAACATCATCGGTACACATGTCCATGTCTTCTTTACATGATAGACTTTTTCTCAGGCTGATTTATTTATTATAATTATTTCAGCTACTGCATTGAGTAGGAACATTTTACAATTACAAATGTGCGTAGGCACTTCCTTTCGATTACAGATCACATGGGAATTGAAAGACCGCAAAGAACAAGCGACCAGAAAAGGACTCTGGTGATAAGCAAGTTTTAATTCAAGCTAAATTACTCATCAACGATTAGAACTCTGACGTGACCATATTTGATGTGCCGCAATTATAATTTTCTTCCGGGCGAATTTAAGTGTTGTGTTTTAGTGGCCAAGACGTGCGTAATAATTGAGACTATAAATTGACTGTTGGCCGAGCAATTAATATACAACTTTGGCGTTTAATCACTTTCCTGATGTTCTTTGTCGATAAATTAACTTCAAATTGGAGTAATTAGGATCACGTTAATAAAGGAGATGAAGCGTCGACTTGACCTCTCCGTGCCAACCTCGAGGATGAATTATTTTGATTGTTCTTCACTTTCTTAGTTTTTTCTGTGCCGTGAGTTTTTTGGGTTGCCTTCTATGATCTCATCGTCCATCATTTTGAAATTAGTTGTGATAGATAAAATCAAGAGCGTCATGTTTTATAGTTGCTCATTGAAAATTTCCAAGAAACCAACTTTTAATCACAACAGTACAAGATAAATGATTGCCCATATAGATGAGATTAATTAAAGAGAGCTGATTTCTTTTTTTAAATTGGTTTCATTTTAAATAAGATTATAGTACGACTATCATAATCTAATATCAATATTAAAATTACTTTTTATACAATTAATTTCTTTATTAAGTATTGCTAGATTATTGCGAGAGTAGTTAAGGAATGTGATAATACAATTATAAGAACTAACATCGCAAAGTATTCTGAGAGTAAAAGCTGGGAAAGAACTTATCCTGCTTTCAAAGGAAATGTTATGGACTTCATCTTCTACCATCCAGCAACATCCGTTTTTTTTTTTTAGTGATCATGACCATATTTTCTAAATAAAGACAGTTGGCCGCTGTAGGTTCCATTTCTTAATCATCAATTTACATATGAAAGGAAAAATGTTTTCTACTACTAATTTAAATAAAATCATTTTCTACGCACTTCTACATTTGATACAAATGTCAAATGCTTCGATTTTTGTTCATCTAATACATATCAGATGAGGCGAATGGTTTATGCACAATGCTGCTCGCCCAACAAACCAGATATGTTAATCACAAATGTTATGTGACATTTGTTAACCGCCATAGCAAATTATTATTAATCTCAAGTTTTATTCGTAATTCGAACGTGCGTTCCTAATTAATGATTCCGCGCTCGCGACGCAATTTGTTAGAATAATACCGTGTCAGTCGTTTTCGAAGAACGGACTCGATTAATTATCGCATAGTTCATTCGAATCGAAACGATGATTAATTTAGAATCAGATAAGGCAGAATTTTGTAAATATTTGAAGGACTTTCATCAATCAAATCGAACCACTTTCCATCTTCTGGTTTGAATCTGTGGTGAAATTGTAAGGTGATCGAAGAACAGAAATTGGCAACTTTTTGTGTAAACGATGAGGACAAAATCTGCAATTATTTCTAATTGTAGGTGCGAAACATAGCAGCCTGCAATTAGTTTAATGCTGCCGAAAAGGAAAAAATCGTAATAACATATCATTTTCGAAGAGTGGAAGGCGACGTCAAGAATTAAACCGCAATTAAAACCATCACCAGCGCGCCAAGGTACTCATAGGCGCTGTCTGTCAGGCTATCATGTTATGTTTACATATACACACGCGGAGCTAAGAGGAAAAAAGCTATGCAGTGTCCGACACCGTAAAATATTAATTCAAGTAGCGTAATAAAACTAATTTATTAGATCTAATAGATCGGAGCTGAGATAGCGTCTCGGGAATGCACCGGAGAATAATTTTTATACATGTATAAATGTCAGGGAAAAAACCGGTAGCAATTTTATATAATTTGGAAGTTGGAATTTTTAATTCGAGAAGGAACCATTCATTAAAATAGTTTAAATCTCATTCGTACGTGCTCATTTATCATCCTATTTATCCATCATGTAAAACTGGCAATTTGTATTATGCACCTTATACTACTGCGCTCAAACTTAATTGAAGTTTCGTGAAACAGAAGAGCTCTCTTTTTTTATTTCAATGAGAATAAATTCAATTAATTTCTAGTTGTATCAAAATTTATATAACAATTTCGTTATAATTTGTCAACGGACAACTTAAAAATCGTTAAATTTCAAAGTTTCGCTATTGTTGAACAAGAAATAAAATTTTATTTTTTACTAAAACTTGCTTCACTCCAAATAAAGCTGAAAAACCATGAAATACAGGTTAAATTTCACTTATTAATATACTGCAAACATCAATGATCTGACTGACAAACCATGACTTTTGCTCGAAAACCATTCCTCGTTTGTGAGATATACCTGCATCTGCGGTCTTTATAAACACATCATAAAACAATAAAGCTCCAGCAAAGTAAACGTAATACTGATCATTGCCCCATACGTATATCACTCTACACAATTTTTAAGATATCCATTGACACATTACAACAAATTGTTAAAATAAAATCAGAAGGTACAAATCGCATAAATATGACTTTCAATTATTGTGCTCTTCTTATTGCTAGTGGATAACCAATCTTATACTCGTGTATTCTTGCCATTCTTTCTTTTCAAATTCTAGGTTTTTGTATTTCGTTCCTGATTTTTCTCTTAACGGTTGCTCCTTGTCTTGTTTTCTTAATACTTCTCATTTATTTTGAAACTGATGAAAGTTCGAATTACATCTGTGAAAAATTCAAATGGTATAGTGTTTATATTACATTAAAAAAAAAACTATTTGATGCTCTCTGCATTTTTCCACATCTTTATATCATGTGTTTGGAAATCGTTTAAATTTAGTTTGGTTAAAAATGGAACAATAATCCCGTCTCCACTTGACCATTTTTAGGCAGAGCTCAAATAGTTGTTGCTGAATTTTTTTTGCACAAGAAGTTTCAAATTCTTCAGCAGAAAAAGATGTACCTTTATTATTTTTCAGAACAAGTAAACAACTTTTTTTTAGAGTCGATGTTTTCACTGATTTTGGATTAACGAAATCTTCAAGAAACGATTCTACTGTTTATTTTTTTTTTTTATAATTTAAATATGTAACAAGAAGTAACAAATAGGACTATAGACAATTTTTCTTTGATCTATGTAGTTCATTTTTAATTGTCTAGAACAGAGGTGTCCAAACTACGGCCCGACAGGTGATTTTATCCGGCCCGCGAAGGTTTTTGAAAAATACTTTTGCGGCTATTGTTCGGTAACTACCGAATTGGTACGAAGGCAAATTTAAAGAAATTCTTCAGCAAAAAACACAGTTCCATCATTCCCCTTAAGAGTTGCATGAAATAATTTTCTAATTATGTATAATTTAGCCACGTTTGTTTAGTATTGGTGTATCTGTAATTAACTATAAAAAATAAAATTCAATGCTGCCTTAATCATAATGAGATATTTAATTCACATATTCACGTGGCCCGCCGCAAATGGATTTAAATCCCAATCTGGCCCTTGCGGCAAAAAGTTTGGACACCCCTGGTCTAGAATCTTCGTCAAAATGGAACCCTTTAAACTATACATCTTATTTGACGATGTAAGAGACAATGGTTAAAAGGTAAAAGAAAGGGGATGAACTATCTAACACTTTCAAATTTATACAAGGCCTCATCGAGACACTATGCTCCTCTAGATTAGATACGAGAGTGAGGGAGTGGTTCGTTTTTACTCCCAAAATCTATGGCTTTAACCAAGAGTAGATAACTTATACAAGAGGGAACACTTGAATCAGGAAGTGCAAAATTAGAAAAGAGAAAACATTTACGCAAAATTAAATGTCTTTTCGTATGCTATCAAGTGTTTTCCGACAAAAATTGTGTCTGCGATAATCTGATTGGTGAAAGCTTGTGTCATGCCAACGCCATTTGTTCTTCGTTTCTCTCGTATTTCGCCTACGCCAATTTAAAGGGACAACTGGTTCGAGGTCATTGAAACTACTCGGCAAAGATCAAACGTGCCGACACGGAGTGTCTTCTCTTGGATAACTTACCTACTCTTTGGCTTTAATTCAAATTTTATAAAAATTTTACACAGAAATAAACAAACTATGTGCACTTCTTCTTCTCACTCCACTCTTTTACCAAAATTTTCAGTCAAACCATAAAAGATCTAAGTCGCAAATCCTTCGTTCAATTCAAAATTATTTTATAAAGAGAAGAAACGGAATTCCATACATCAATTGAATCAACTGTTACTAATATCTAACTGAAAATTTAATTAATGCTTGCTCACCAAACCATGGGACTGAATACGTACAGAGAGAGCAATGGAGGTTGGAACTTGATCACACCGAGGCATTTTCCGAACTTCAATTCTGCCGATGAGTTAACAGCAGTACTCGTTTTTACGGTATGGTCCCAATTCTCGGTAATAGCCATCTTTTATTTAAACCGATTAATGAGGATCAAATTCTTAACGCACACGTTCCAGAACAGACACAGGTGTTTTGCAGTCATTACAAAGTCTAGCGAATTATTTCGCTTGCGATATGTTTTGTTTATAATTTGATTCTATTTGATTAAACAGACCTCTGTACGGAATAACGACTTCTTACAGCGTGATTGGTCTTCTGAACCAAATATTATTGCACAAAAATTTGTGCAGGTTTAAAAGAGGCACGTTTTAGATTATTCATTAATACATTCTAAAGTTGTCACATTTCCTAATTAGGGTATTGTGGCTCTTTTCGATCTTGTCGATCTTTCAATTTTTTCAAGACTCTGGAAAAAGTGTTATTAAACCAATTGAACTTTTCAAACCTTTCGGATCTCTTAAACCTCTTGATCTCGGCTGATCTCGTTTAGAATTTACACAACTTTTATTTAATGGTCTTTTTCTTTACAATTTCACAAACTTTTTTCCCACACTAAAAATATCAAAGCTAACTATTCTTTAATTACAGTCGTCTTTTTCTACAAATTTTTATTTTCTACAAATTATTATTTTCGTTCAAAACACATAAACACTTTTGACTTGACGTAACATTGAAGGTAACCATTTGCAAAAAATAAATGTGCTCGCCTGGAACAGCTCTGCAAAGACCTAACTGACCAAAATGTACCATAATCAGCTGTAACATAATAATGAAGTTAATATTGGTGCACTTTGCATAAAAATAAATTTTAATCGACAAATTAGTTGGATGACATGAAAGCTTACGGGAACTCATTTTTAAATTATTTCCAATGAACTTGATTTCCATAAATATACGTTAAAAGTTAATTTATGGGCGCGCTCTCAATTACATATTATATAATTTCGAATATCGATTCTGAAAATAATTAAGAAGAAGCTACGAGAACGCTGTGACCTAAATACATCTTGTTTTTTTTTGGCGGGACATTAAAACGTTGGATTAAATATTTTGGAAAAGTGATTTCCAATTGCACTATGTTGAAATTATGTAATGGTTTGGTTTTTGGATGGAAATTTATGACTTTTATACGTATTTTTTTTTAAAAGGAAACAAAAGTGTGTATTTTTTGTTTAATAGGTGAGTCATAAACGGCAGACTAAATTAAATTTATGGCGGCGATTAAACCTCGGAATCTAAAAGTTTAAATCATCACAATTTGTTTTGGCTTTTATTGATATCCACTGTCCCAAAGGTAGAACTAAATACGTGCTGTTTGTCTTTTGGTTTTATGGTGTTAATTAAACATATCGAAAAATTTGCATTTCAATCTGTCGTTTAGGCGAAGCAAAGTGTTTTAAATGTAAAATTTGATACCCGTTTAATTTACGGTTTTTGCAATTGCTGTTTTCGTTTGTCGTTACAATTTGATTTATCTAAATTTCGGTAAGTTGAGACAGATATAGATGAAGTTATTTTATAGAATTTGACATTCATTTACTGCGGTTTCGCAAAGCGATTTTGATTTATTTGAAGTTAAAGAATGTAATATATTTACATACATTATCTTCATGCTTAAATTGCGAAGAAAGTAAAATTTACTTAAAATTATATGAACAGAGGATTATGATTTATTACTTGCGAAAAGATACGTATTAAGTCGAGTAGTATTGTCAGACCAAGGAATCAAAATTGGAAATGTCCTGCGATGGATGTTTATGAACTAGTAGGACACACTGCATATACTGAAAGAATTTAAACTGTGAATTGAAAGTACGAAGTTAATTAGTGGTCTTACATTCATAAAATCCATAATATATACAATCATTTAGGATTTCATCGCTTCGTTAACTTATAAACTTTATGTATTTCTCGTGGTGATTATTTTAATCAATTTCCTTTGATGCCATCAGCTGTTTTCTTTGTCGAATGGAACGAAAAAATGAAGGGAAGGAGATAAAATCTGAATAAAATAAAACTCGGTCCGTAAAACTGGTCTTCGAAAATAATTCAGTCCCATTCTTCGTCCAAACAAAGTCGTTTCGCTCCTCATCCATTAAAGCGTCCGTGACAAGAAAATCACATGCTGATTCTTTTAATATAGGTAAAATTAATCAGCGGACCCTACACACGTAACCCTTTAGATAAATGGGGGTTAGCGACCAGGACACAAGTCGGGGTAGCCAAAGTCCAGTGGCGGGAGTGGACCAGTTCTTGAACGGCATAGATGTCTTCAATCTGCAGCATCATTCGTACGCTAACCGCGCCAGAACAACAACCAGCTCAGCTGACCGTCGACGATAGATAACACGTTAAGCTGTATTACGTCTCGCGTTCTATCTAAATCGGTGGACACATTGTGTTATCGGTACGCGACGGTGACGACGATAATAACAAACAAGTCAACAGGTGGGCGAATTGAAGCACGTACGCGCTCGTTCGACTTGCGCAAACAAATTGACGTACGCAGTTTGCATTTGTGCGGATGATACCAAGAAATGCGTTTTTTGATTTAAGTTGCACCAAGTGACTCAAGAGTGACCCGACTTTAAACAGAACATGCCAAAGCTCAGGCAGGGGCTTGCCACGGTACTTGATCTAAATTTTGTGCAAAGTGGTGGAATGATGGTTAAAACAGAAACTTTTTCTGGAATAAAAGAATTGATTAGGTAACGCCAACAGATTTTTTTTAAACGCTAATTTTTGGAAACAATTTTTCTACCGTCCGCATTATCCGACGGATTCGATTTCAGTTCCCACTTATGAACACGTCCGCAAAAGTTGAATCGGACTGAATTTCATGCGCCAAAAGCTTCATGTTCATAAATCATTACAACCTTTAACGAATAACAACAATGACGTAATAATTTGGTTTAAAATTTTGTATTCAATTTATCTGTACCGAACACAGAAATCGTTATTAAAACAGCGAATATGCAAAACAAAGTGACAAAAACTCTTCAGAACATCTATTAATGTCGGAGTTACTCGAACATTTATAGCCCAACTTTGCATTTATGTTATAAAGTGCGAGTAACAACGAAAAGGTTTGTATTCTGATGTAGCATTGAAATCACCAGAAGCTATTGGACGCACCTACGTGCAATGGGCAAGGTGCAGTTTGCATAAATTTGAATTTGGCGAAGTATTAAACTAGTTTGCTTCGCAGTTTCAGGTTACATTCTAATTCAAAATTAACGTGCGTTTTACGAGAAATTACACATTGTTCTCAGTGTTAGTGCAAATGTTAATAAGTCAGTTAATTCCCCCGTAAATTTTATGTTTATCATAAATCAAATTCGTTATGGAATACCATAGCAACTTTAATTATGATACATTTTCTTTTATTTAATAATTTTTCTATGATTAATGCACTAATAAGCGAATTGCAATACGCGGATACGTGGTACACAAATGTAGAATAAGATGATAGAATTCACAGATTTTAATAAATTTATCAAAGCTGTTAGTGGTTAGTGTAAGTATTGTTCAGATTTGTGGAGGAAAGAAAGAAAGAGGGCAAGACGCGTGATGTGATCTTGTATGTGTTTGCTAGAGCATAAATAGTTCATTGGGTTCTTACCCCGCCACGTTGCCATATGATTGACACATTACGTCAACCAGATCCATAATTGTCGTTTCAAATTTAGTTTAACATTGAGGACGAATTAATAAAATAAAATATAAAATATTTAAAAGGAAAAAAATTGCGTTGTAGCTCCAAATTACATGTAACATATTTATTTGTTTGACAATTTAAAGGAACTGATAAAAACTTAAAAAACTGAAGAAGAAATAAGAACTAAAAAATTAAATACCCAACGAATTTAATTAAAATTTCTTAGGGGCAGTTTCATAATGGAATTTAAAGGAGACTTTAAATTAAAGTCACTTTAAGATGTCAAAACACATTTATTTATACATCTGGATGTGACTTTAATTTTAAAGTCTCTTTTATTATGAAAGGGCTTTAAAACTTTTAGAAAACATTTCTCTTAGAAAATTTTTACATTAGCAAAAATCAATATTCTTATCAGACATAGAAAATAATTATGTCAATAGAAGTAAGGAAATGTACGAATACCAAGATATATGGTGGTACAACATTTGAAGTACGTTATAAATTTGAAGAAATAAATAAATATTATTCTTTGTTATTGTAACATATACAACTCATAAACAAATCTACGTAAATTGAAAAGAAAAAAAGTAACTATTAGAAACTTTACTATAGATCTCCGAAATTTTCATGAAACTTGCGCAATGTGAAAGTACGAAGATGGAATAATCATAAGCAAATATCTGAGTCAAGAATACCTTCAGAACTAGCAAATATAATCTTTAAATAATGAGGCCCCTGCATTCAGCTTTCAGAAGTACTAAGTCCTGAAATTCATTCATTGATAAGAGTTGATCGCAATATTTTAATATCTGAAGTTCTTCGTAACTTTTTAATCTTCGGTTCAAAAAATTATAGGATTATTGTGAAATTCATACAAATACATATGTAACTATAAAGTGACTACAAAAGTAAATGTAAATATGTACTAAGTTAACAAAACACGCTAAAAGTTCCAAAAATGATTTCTTGGCGGCATTATTCTAGTCGTTTCGTTAAAAATCGAAACTTTGTATATGTATTAAAAGTATCCTTTTATTTTTTTAACTTTTGTTGTCGTCTAATACATAAAAAATTAGAAGGGAACGATGAGTATACAAATAAGTAATTTAATGTAATATTTTTAAATACCCCGTAATTTTGTATTTTGTCTAAATGCTTTCTTACTGTCCATTAAATTTAACTAATACTTATTGAATAATACATAGTTTTATGTAAATTAAAAAATTAAGTGCAAAAGTATTATATTCAAAACGCAAAATATAGAAACTTTATAACAATTTCTACAAAAGCACTGATGTGATTGATTTTCTTAACAAAATATTGTATAAACTTACACAATCATAACGAAAGAAAAGAAAACCATAAAGGCCGTTTTACACTCCCCTATTTATGTACTACAAGATTTGGTTCAATTTCTTAAACAATTTAATTTAGGCAGTAAATTGAATCAAAATTTAAATTGAATCAAAAACTTTCTTGAAAAATAGAATGTGTTCCATCTCCATTTCGTATCTGCACTCCAATAATTATTTATTCTAAATATTTATTGTACAAAAAAAACGACCTTTACATTACTATTTGTTGTACAAGATTTAGTATAATTTTTCAAACACTTAAAGAATTTGTGCAGTAAATTGTATCAAAATTTAAACTAAATTAAAGACTATCAGTTAAAATAGAGCAGCTAAAAAAGTTCTTGTTCTAAATTATTATTGTAGAAATTGAATCAAATTTTAAACAAGAAATAGGATAGTCTAAAACGGCCTTAAGACAATATTTCATATATTTTCCTAGATTTCAAATTGTTCAATGAAAAAAGTTGAAGTATTTAACTTCGCTTTGATTTTTCATTGAGAAAGCGTCCTACCAAACACATATGCCGGGTGTCCACTTTGATTACGCACCATAGCAATTACGCAATTTCAATGCAATTTTTTTAAATTTTAAATTCTTGCTCTCCTATCGAATATATCATAAAGCACTAAACTGCATAATACGTAGCTTTGTGTTATGCATTAGCTAAAAAAATTAAATAAGCAGATATTTTTGTATTCAACAGTTTTGATCAAGCAAACTTGACAAACTTTATTGATTTTTAAAATTTCGTAATGAAAAATAGAGATTTCAAACATAATTCGTATTGAACAATATTTATTTATAAATTAATAGGTACCAAATCAAATGTTCAAATAATTCGCCGTTTGCGGCCAACCTGCCCTAGAAGCTTCTACGAACATTATTTAACATTCTAGAAGTAATAGTTGCCCATTCTTCATCATTTAAATCGCGGAAAGGAGTCTAATTTTAAATAAGGCCACAAGAAGAAATCGTTTGGTATTAAACCTGGCGATCATGCAGACTATCGTGATCAACAAGTCTGTATTCAGTATGGTGCTTCTTTTAACAATAACTTCAAAAGGGAAGCAGGAATTTACAGTTATAAAAAATTGCTTTGAAATTCCTTTGGTGCGTAATCAAAGTGGACATCCGGTACAGGCGTCTTTATTTGGAATTAGCATTTTAGTAATTTTTTTACAAATCAGTCAAACAACAATCACATTGGCTTACACTGCTGTTCTTGCTACTGCTCCATGGGAATATCACTTCGCACCGAGCAGCAGCAACATCCCTGAGTAAGAATGGACGAAACGTCGGTAACAAAGAATTCTTGTAACTCAGTATAACCGGAAGCCAAAGCTTCCAAGTTAATCTGAAAAAGATTTTCCTTCATAATAAATTATAACTTAGAGTCATTTTTCTTTATACAGAGTGGCTTGAATTTATAGAGCACATTGCTGTTTTAAACAGTTGTATTTTCTATTGCCAATTAGAAATTCTGAATCAATTCATCAATTTTTCTAAAAATATTGTTATAAAGATTACTAATTAGAAACTGATTGTTACTGCTTAGCACCCAGATTAATATTTTTCTTTGAATTTCAATTTTGCAATTATAAGGTCCGATCTTTCCACTTTCAGTTAAAGTTATCCGGCGAAGAGCTTGATTTTTATGGGCCACTTGTACAAAGGAGGTTTAAACTGACGTTCAACTGAACCAGGTTCAAAGTGGACAAAATCGCATCAAATTTTATTTATGAATGCATTGATTGCCATATGTCCCTGAGATCCTATGCGAATTTGTTTACTTTGAACCTGGTTCGGTTAAATTTGAGTTTAAACCGCCTTTGTACAACTGGCCCTATGAGTGGTTGATTGATTTTCATGAATTGTTTCCATAGTAGTTATCCGTCAGTTAATTTATCAAGGGGTGGAAAGACCGGCACTAAATTTATTCTGCCAACACAGTAACACTTAATTTACACAAATCAATGATTACTTCGACCGAAATTAAATTTTTCAGAAGGATAACAGGAATTAAAGGAGAGATCGAGCGAGTAAATTAAAAAAATAATTGAATTGAGTAGGATTTGTACAATGGATAAATGAGAATAAGCTTCCTAAAGTAGTAACGGAAATTTTTAATGTCACAAAGAGAAAGGCTTAGGAAAAAAGCGGAAAGACAATATCAGGACTTAATACTAAAGAGATGAAAAAACAATGACAGAAGCAGGAAGATAGTAGTAGATAAAAAATAGGAAATGGATAGAAGACCTGATCAGTAATAATTTAAGAAACATTCTCGAGACGTTTACGTATTCGTAGTTTGAAATAAAAAATTACTTCTTAAGCTCAATTTAGACGTTGCGATTTTTCTTAGAAACACTTTTCTCACAGCGCAATTTTACAAAATGTCAACGTGTAATATGTCAACGAAAAGAATTATTGCAAATTACACGTTGACATTTCGTAAAATTGCGCTGTGGAAAAAATATTTCTAAGAAAAATCGCAACGTCTGAATTGAGTTTTACTGCATATATTACACCTTAATTTAAAGTAATAAATTTATTATATATTCATTCAGTACTTTTCTATTCACAAAAATAAAAACATTTTAATTCGAATGCATCTTTCAGCGATAAAAAAAATACTGATTCTAAAATGGTTCGAGTTGTTTCTTCTTTTTGAAAAGCTCGCGTCGCTCGAAGCATTGAGTTGACACGGTGATCGATGAGTCTCATATCTATCAGGTTATCTTTGCGAGATATCAAAGTGCAGTGAAGGGTAAGACAAAAAGTTCAAATTTAATAAGATCTTTGCATTAATTTTATTGCAGTTCTGATGTAAATCGCTTAAGATGTTTATCGATTCCCTTCTGCTCATTGCGTGCATGTATTTACTTCAACATCATTACGTCAAAATATCAAGACTGAATGTTGAATATTAAAAATGCAGTTAGTTTTTATAATAAAATAACAGAGGTGAGTTTACAATTGAAAATATTAAAAAGCTGAAAAATTTTTAAACAGGTGATCTAAAGAAACTTTGTGCTATTGTACTTTGGATTTTTTTTTAATTGAAATTTCATTCTAATACGAAACTTACCTTATTCCTTTGAAACTGTAAGGCACAATATCTTATTCAGCATTTTCTTCATAATTGAATTTCAATACCTGGAACGCAGCGGTTTCGTAAGAGGTGCTTTAAATTATTTTCTGTAGTGTAGGAGAAATATGAATTATAAGCACAAAAACTTACGTGCTACGTCCGCGTGTTTTCGTCTAATTTATTAACGCATAGTTATTAAGGAGCCCGGCCAACAAACAGTTTTGGTAAAGAATGGGTTTGGTAACGGCACCGAAATGGAAGCAGCATAATTATATAATAACCAATTCGAATATCATCGGCAGAAATTTCACAATTCAACCGCAAAATCTTTGATTCTCATTCACTGTAAACATGCCGCGCTTTAATTACACGCTGGAACGTTTAAGAAAAATCACTGTTACAATTAAACATGTCGATTAAAATTTCTCATTGAAATAACAAACGGCTCTTGAATGTTGCTTCGGCAGTAGAGCAACTATATAATTACGGCAAGTTATTATATAAAAGCTAAGAATGAAATTATTCCAACGGAAGTTCTGCAATAAACTACGGCTTTTTACGGAATTTTATGTATTTATTTAAATTTATTTCACCATTAAGATTCGCGCTGCCTAAGAGGTAACAATTGTGCTGCAACGTTCTAACGTCCAGAGATTTCAATGCTCGCGCAGGCTGGACACTTTAATAGGACTTTAATGCAAATAATAGAATAGTTCTTACAAAAGTAGTGACATTAAACCATAATTTATGCGTGAACTCTGTGTGCTGCTTCTTCAGTTCTACTAAAATTGATTGTGTATCGCCGTCATGAAACTGGTGAGTAATATAAATAATTTTTAATTAGTATTTTATTGATTCCGCTAGCTAGGATAACAAATTTAAACACTATAGTTTAGTATCGTACCTAAGAAATAACAATATGTAAATAACATTTATCAAGATTATTAGAATACTTCGCAAACACTTACAAATTTTTATAACATAAGAATTATATATTTCAGAAATATTTCACGAGATTTCAAAAAGCGTAGATCAAAAATTAGTATTTGTCAAAAATGATTAAATACTCGCAACAAATTCTCTTAAATAATTGAAATGTGTGTGTAAAAATGAGGAAATTAAAATTGGATTAAAAATAAAAAATAAATAATAAAGAAATAAAAAAAGAAAGATAAAACACTGAAAAAATTCTAATTCTAATTACAAATAAAGAAATTGAAAGAAAAGAGAGTCAACAAATTTCGAACACAATGTAAATTACTTTTTAAAGGTTTACGTTGAAAAATGAATAAAAAAATCAAAGGATAGAGTTTAGAGTTACCGTATATAAAATTTAAAAGATCTAAATCATTTGGACCGTATTTTGAAAAGCTAATGAAGATATACCGTGAGAGCAATAAAAACCCAAGTTAAAGATATCCATGGAATTTTGAATTCTTGTCTTAGATTAAATAAATATGTAAGCAATATCAAATTTTTAACTGTTGTACATTACATAGTACATAAAACGTTATTACTGTTTAATAATATATGAAGCTAACAGGATCCGTATTCCAAGGACATTTTTGACTTGCGTTTTTATTGATATCACAGTATCATTGTATTTGAAAGAAATATCATAATATCTCAATTTTGTAAGATTCAGTATTGAAATAATTAATGAAGTTAAGTCTGAAACGCAATATGAAATTTGTAAATTAATGTGTCGATTCTGCTCGTATCTGTAGCAACCGTAAAATCTGTAAATCTGTAGCTCAATTATTAAAATATCGAATTTTGAAGTTCTGTGGAAGGTATGGTTTCTTCTAGGTTTCTAGGATTACTCGTATCTGTGGTATTATCTTACTTACAAGAAATCGTATCATACTGAGAACTTGAAAATTCCATTTTACAGTATTTGCGGTTGCTACAGATATTAGATAATCGACCTGTTAATTTCATTAAAACAGACTACATTAAATAGATATGTACATTATTCGAAAATAAGAAAGAAACGACAAGGAAGACGAAAACTAGTATCTTATAATACAAGTGCATAAGAAAACCTTTAAAGCACGCGCGAAGCGCTTTTAACGGCGCAAGTGCTTTAAAGGCTCTTATGCACGTGTATTATACGATATTTTTTTTTATATTTTATTATATTATTATTTTTTAAAGTTGCCTGTGGATCGCATTTTTAATCGATAACATGAAGATTGTATATGTTGTTCCTAGGCAACTTTAAAACACGGCGTGTTTTAATCGCCCTTTTCCGCACGCTTTTTAGTTTTAAAAACAGAGATTTTGATTCAGGTATAATAAAAAAACATACAAGGACAATGTTTGTGCCAAATAGGTCGATTTTGATCATATCTGTAAGGACCGTAAGATCTATAAGCCTGTAACTCAATTATTAAAAAGCGGAATTCTGAAGTTCTCAGTATGATATGATTTCTTGTAAGATAATACTAGACTTACGAGTAATCCGAGAGACCTATGAGGGATCATATCTTCCAGAGAACTTCAAAATTCCATATTTTAATAACTGATTTACAGGCTCACAGATCTTACGGTTCTTACAGATATGAGCAAAATCGATACATTAAACTCATAAATTTTGGAGACAATTAAAAGAGACAGGATGAAAATGGAACGATAAAAATAGTTTTAAGCAAATGCTTAGAGTCGACAGCAGAAGTTACAGTTGGATATTTAACAAAAATAGTATTTGCACAGAGTATCTAGAAACGTGATCGAGTTTACCGTGAAATTAAATTGATGGCAAAGGATAATCAATGAAATAAAAATCAGTAAAACATAAAGGAAATTGTGAATCTGAAAAATTTAAGTCAACTGAATTCTTTTCCAATGAAAATTAACAGTTTGATTATAACTCGTTAACGGATAACTTAAAAATGTTCTCTTGAATAAGCAATCAAAGGTTATCGAAACGTTTTGTGCAATTTTTAAGTTGTTCATTAACGAGTTACAACAAAATTGTTACCTATGAAAAGTTTAAGGCAAAATCTGAAACCAATGTCGGTTTCTTGGACAAAAAAAATTTAAATGTTTATTTGTAAAGAAATCTCAAAATGTAAGGCCTTTTTTCTTTGTTGCCATACGTTTATAGCAAGAGCACATTTATATTTGATTTTAGCTGAGCCGTCCATGATTTACAAAATGTTTTCTTCTTTAATTAATGGTATCTTCCTATTGCCATAAAGTTTACTAAAAATAGAAAAAATACGTGTTTCCAGATGTTATAATTCTTCTGTAGCTTTGCTTTTCTCTTTTTATCCTCCATCATCTGTTTTTATCTCATCAAAAATCTTCCACGTGGTGTGATTTACCGATAGTTATAATACAATTCGTATGTATATAACGGTAAAGCCAAATGAAGGAAAAGTTCTTTTGTTTTATTTATTTACTTTGCTTTCTGAGTGTCAATTGAAAAAAAGAACAGATAAATAAGAGCGGTCATTTTAGAGCACGCTGTATGTATAAGCGACGATAATTTTGAAAAAGTATTTCGTTTTCTTTTTGTATAATCTTCATCATTACTTTATTCAATTCTGTGTTAATTGCGATTTCTTTTTTTAATACGATGCAATACAATATAACGTAACACAATAGCATACAATACAGTACAAAGGTAGGGTTTTTAGGGATTCCCCACCTTTTAGAGAAGCGATTAAGTTATTTACTTACAGCTATTATTTCATGTAGTAAGAGGAGTAATAGGACTAAATCAATAGAGTACAGTACAACACCATACAATACAATACCTTTAGGTATTTGTATTTTTGCCGAACAATAAATATGGATGTAATTACTTATTTATTTGAACTTCATTAAAAAATAACTAATTTAAGAATTTAAAAATAAATATAATCGATGATGCAAAATTGTCTCCCGATATTTTCATCAAAAAATAAGGTCACCTTTTTATATAAATTTCTTTTTTCCAAAAAGTGATTAGAGGGGAGAAAAATACTGTATTTCTTTTGGCAGTATGTTCTAGATCCTTTAAGTTATCAAACTAACATCACTCTTAGATTCCTAATTGTATCCTGTTTGTATTTATTTATCATCAATTTGACTGTACAAACCATTGTTCCACATACTCTTACTTTAGATGCACTGAACATATTTTTGGAAGACATTCGATTCCTTAGGGCTTTGCTTCCTAACCTTTTGTCAATTTTCACGTCATCTTTCCCCTTCCTTTTAGTTTTTCTGATTTTCGTCATTAGTATTATGTCATCTATATTCTTCAAACAAGCTGCTTACTCTAAATTACGCTACTTCATCATACACTGCCTTTCTCGGTGTTAAATTAATGAGGAATGTTAATGATCACGTGGACGAAGCCCGTTTTTTACCACATCTTTGCGAGAGATTGTCTTTTATCCCCTGTTTTAAAGGGATTCCTCTTCAATATCTTCTTTAAGATTGTCCTCTGATATTACTGTTTAAGGTTACTAAAAATTGAAATAGCTGCAAACTTCAGCATCCAGCAAAAGAAATGGAAAAAGAGGATCTGTAAATTTTTACGTCAATGCTTGCCTAAATTTTCATTTATTTTATATGCCATTATACCAAGTTACTGCGTCTCACCTTACTGAACGTAATCACTGTTTATTTCATTATTACCCAATTAATTTAGAAAACCAAAAAGTTCTCTGAAATATTACCTACTGATGAGATTAAAAAATTGTAGAATCTTAAAATAATCAGCCTAACATTGCTTAAGGTGCTGTGCACTTCAAAATGAAGATTTTCTGTGAAACAAAACCAATTTTTTTTTTAATTAAAACAATAATCGAATCTCTACAGAGAATAATTTTAAGTGCGCTTCGAAATTAGAAACCTCATTTTTTTGATAAACTGAAATTGTGCAGGAATGGTCAAAATTGACTTTTTAAATTTTATGGTCAGAAATTGTTTCCTTGAACAGCAATTCTAACACATTTTTATTGTGCACTATGAAAGATGAGGGAGGGGAAAATTCTCTATTGAACTAAATGAGCTAATGTCAGGGAGTTCAGGATTTTAAAACGAAATACAGCGGAAACTATGAGTGATAATCAAAAGATGTTTATTTTCTGGTCGCTTTTATTCTGAAGATGCAATTTTCGATCACTTTTTCGGGCGCTATATGGAAGATAAATTATAACATTCGTTACATTAAAATATTGTCTAGTTCTTGAGTTTCATGACCTACCTTTATCAAAAATTTATTTGGACATATGGTACCTACTAGTGCGTAATTACGTTTGCTTTAAGATCACGAATCGTTTGTGGTTTATTCTCATAGACTTAATATTTCACACAGCTTTATAGAAAAAAATCGAGGTGTATGGATGGCAAGTTGCACTGTCCTGTCTTAAGTCAGCATCTTCCAGTTGAGGCCAAAAATATTCGGTTATCATATTCCTTCGTTTACAAAAGAATAAGGTCCAATTACGCTTTCAGTCCAAAAACTATACCAAACAGTAACTTTTTGAGAATGGAGAGGCAATTCGTGGATTACTTGAGGATTTTCGTTGGTTCAAATCCTACTTGTTTACATATTTATTAGGCCATCTGAAAAAATGATTTTTTCTCAAAGTTTACAACTATTTCTTTGGAACGCAATTCGCAAAGTTTTGACGCAAATTATTCTGGTCAACTGGCTTTGGTTCTTGAGTCACCTGAATTTTATATGGCTTCTAATGGAGATCATAATGCAAAATTCTCCACGTAGTCAACGTAGAGACGCCGAGCTGTTAAGAACGTTGCGACGTGAAACTGAGAGGTTTAGATTTTGGTTCGCACTGTGGCTCACAGCAGCGAAATTCTCCGCTGAGCTTCCAGCTTGGAAGACCCTACACAAATGTTCTTCTGGTTTCCGGATGTCCGGACGTTTTGTCTTTTCTTGCAAAAACACTTCCTCAAGGTTGCTACTGATGCTACTCTTTTGTACATAGTTGTGGGAACTGATTGATACACATGCTTCCTTTAAACAGATTTAAACAACGATGCTGTTAAAACCATTTCTGGTACGTATATTCTTTAAATTCTTTCTATATTCAATAAGTGTAAAATGTGTACAGTAATAATTTCGGACTAAATACATTTCTATTGTCTTCTTAGTGATACAAATAAATGTGCCACCTCAAGGGTTATTGACTGAAATTTTTAATGCACGGCGCAGCTGCATGTGTAACAAATTTGCAATCTACGGCTTCACCTACTAACGTTTCGCCTTGTCACTCGTACGTTATACAAATGGACCCATAACGTCAGATGACTTTTAACAAATCGTGCCATTTAAACGATCGCCGTTACAGTTACGATCGTGTCGTATGCCGGGTAACGCCTGCGTATGTTTATGCACGCGTTACCGCCCGTGGTTCTCGGAACAATTATCTGTTGACGATTTCGGTCATGAAACCACGATTTCTTGCAGGACTGAAATGTTAACGTTTACCTGAGTGCATAATTTTACTAACTACAAAGCCTATGCAATTCGTCTTGCCATTTAAAGACACTTAAATAACTATGCCCGTCGTTTTCCAATCGTGTTTAATTTTCAAGAATTACTTAAAAATAAATATCTATTGATAAACTTATAGGCTCTGATAACAAAAGCACAGTGTATCATATTAAATATGTTCCATTCTACTCTTCCTCTGAATAAATCTGAATTACTTCTAGCGGCGATTTCAATGCGAGCTCACCGCACGAACCGGATACCGGCCGATCTTCCAGCGGAACAAATACCTAAAGCATTCGAAGCGAATTCTTTGCACGCTTAAAAATTTAATTCCCGGGTGCAAGCGATTCCTTTTAAGAACGTAATTAGCTAAATTCCGGCTTAGTGCGCCGCAGAACGCGAACGGATTATTTATTTTACAAAGTCTGGGGCGCTAAGCCGGCTACCGTAAAGAGATTTTTCTTCGGCTACACTGGAGAATTAAGATGAAATTCTTACTCACAATATGCTATATACTTACTAAACATTAGTGTCCTTTTGCTTGAGGATCAAATTTTTTTTCCGGATTCGTGCGCAGATGTTACGGCTTCTATTAAGATGCTTAAGTTATTAGCGCTTATTAAATTAATATTTCTTATGACGTAGTTGCGGAAAGAAATTAGATCAGTTTTTAAAGATCTCAGACTTAATATTATTCTGCGTTCTTAGAAGGAAATATTTACATTTAACATTTTAATTGTTCAGAACGTATAAGAAAACATTCAGTATGTGTTTCAGTTGTGCTGGATTTTATTGTTTTTGAAGGTATAACTCATTTTATAACTACGTTCTTAATTAATTCAGTAATGATATATCCGATAGCTTTAATTAATTCCAAAAAAAAAGTTTATATGGATTTTAAATATTTCTAAACACTATTATATTGTATAAACCGTAACGACTGCATTTCGCAGATTAAGAATCACATCGAAACTTAATAATATATTGAAAATATTAATATTAGCACTGACACTATCTTGATCTCCTTCTAGGTTACCAATCTTTTTACCTCTGTTCCTGTTTCAAACTCTCGATATAGTCAACGCTTTGCTTACTTATCGATTGGAATTTATCAGACAGTGATTTATATATTAAGTACATTTATCCATTACTTGCTGAAACAAGATCTCTTCGCATTTAACAAAAAGCTCTGCAGAATAAACCTTGACATCTCTGCGTTCATAGTCATGTCGTAATAATCCGAATCAATTAAAACCGAGACGATTGAATTTATTAAATAATTCGGATTACCAAATAAAAAAATTGTATATATGATGATATCAATGATTGAAAAATATTTATTTATTCTAGTTTAATTTGCGCCAAACCTTTTGCCCTGCAGGGTTAGGTATAATGTCCCATAAAAAGGATGTCATTTTCTTCCACCCCTGCAAAATAATGTGGAAACTTGTGTTGGTCATTAGTAGAGTGACCTTCGAACTTCAAACGTCCTGAAATAATGAAGTCAATTTATTCAGTATCCAAAGGGATCATGTCATCTGGTTCATTTTCATCCTCCAGAGATTTAATTATCATCAGCTATAAGAATAACCTTCCAGTACTTTGCTGAGTTTGCAACTATACCATCTCCAAGGATCTGTGAAGCACGCAAGTTTAGGGTTTTTAGACGCTTTCCCATTTTTCATTATTAGTTTAAAATTTTGCAATAGGAAAGCACTGTCAAACGAATTGCATTTTGATTTATGGGATGAATTAAGGTAGGTACTTAGCTAATCATATTTGGAGACATAAATGTTACTAAAAATTTTTCATTGTTACTAATCAATTCCTGCTCATCACAACGATTGCTCGCTCGGATTGGCAATAAATAGGAGTGTACTTATTGCTATACATATTTTGATCTTTCGGGAAAATGGGAAATATATCTGCCACGATCACTTTCCAAGGTCCGTCAGGAACTTCCCTTGACACCAGAGGTTCATGTGAAAGTGATTTCTGCAATTTGCTTCACATTTTTTTAATAAATCCTCAATTTCTCTAACAATAAAAGGCCAGAACAGTATTTGCCTCGCTGTGCTTTTACATTTTTCGATTCCTAAATGAGTGTAATGTATTTCTTCTAACATTCCTTTTCTTAAGCTCTTAGGTACTACGACATAGTTATTTTTTAATAATAGCTTATTAACTACAAACAATTCATCTTTAATTGTATGGTAATATTTTAACTAGCGACATCCTGCGATCGCTTTTTGACCTAAGGTAATTGATCCTTTGCAGGCAGGTCACCCGTTTGTTACATATTTGATTATGTATTTTTCATCTTTAACTTGTTATTAGCAACGCCATGTTATAATGTGATACTCATCTCTATTACGAAGTGTTACTAACCTCTTTTTACGAAGAGGTTGGTAACACTTCATAATAGAGCTTGGCAAGAGTATGAAGTATTACCAGCCTCTTCATAACAGTCGCTTGATCGCTAGATACAAACAACTCTAGGCTAATCAAAAAATAAGTCGAAATTTCTTTTTTTTTTGCACAACCAAATATATGAGTGTCATTTAAACTAACTTAACGGATTACAGAATCAACTGAATTTCGAAGCACAGAGATACAAAGTCTAATCCGAATTACCAAAGCATTTGAACTAACACAACACCGCTCACTATAAACATAATGTCGTAGCGTAGAGTTCACAAAATGTTCTTCATTTATAATAAACATATTTATATTAAAACAATTGCACCGAAAATGCAAAATTTGTAAGTTCATGGTGCCGGATAGAGTTGGCAATACTTTGTTTCCATCGCGTGCTTCTAATTATTTCTGATTTTATTAAAACACGATAATTCATTTTGAGAGCTTCTGACACGTTTGCAGGCAATTTATTATTTTACCATTTATATATTGCCTGTCAATTTGCGATTTCTGACAGTCCATTCATCTCTTTACTTACTGAAAAAAAAAATTAAACTCGTTGGGCTCACTTTAAATTTAATTTCAAAAATATACGGAAAACTTTTCGTTATAAAAGATGAGATATTATTTTATTAGCTCCCTCAAATCATTATTATTATTTTTCTTTGAATAATTGCCCTAATGAATCACTTTTTACAAAACATTCCTATATTATTGTATGTTTCCTATTCTAGCAATTTAAAATAAATCTTTAAACTTTCTCGTTTCGGTTTTTGAGAATAATATAAATTGAAACAAGTTTTCTCAATTTACTTCAGATGTGTGGGATGAGTCTTTAATTTTTTTTTCTATTTAACCTTGAAAATGCATACAGAGAATTTTCAGAAATAAAGATGAATCCTTACATACATCTAAGATGGATCCTTACAGAAAGAACACACTGTATATGTTGCTTTTTGTTTCATTATCTGACGTTTTTTGTATTATACAACAGGATAAAGGAATGCAACATAATCCAAATGGCCACTCGTCACACTCTCTTGCTCTTGAAGACTCTTGTCATCTGAAAAGCATTGTCTTGTGAACTTTTTCTTTCGACACGGTACATTAACATTACTTAATGGTCAATTATCGAATGCAACGCGTTTCGGTAATCCTCGCATTAAATTTGAAATCCTCTTGAATGACTTTATCTTTTATCCGAACGAAACCTCCCATAAATAGGCAAACGTTTGATTACGAAACTGTTAAGGCCGGCCTGAAACGTGAAACAAGAAGCTGGACATTAACGACGCGCCGATTCTTTTACGATTAGGGATTTTATTTCCGGGGGCGGTCAACAGTTAACCGGCGCAACCAACTAAACAGCTCTTAACCACACGGTGCCACTAATCAGAGCCGCTGTACGGCGCACGAATCCAGGCGTACACTGTTCAATAATCAAGTGCGCCTGTGTAATTTTCTTCCGCATGTTCGAGAAGAATGTTAACTCTTGCGTTTGAAAAAGAACACGTAATCTTTTACGGTAATCCCGCAACACTGTTGCGAATAGTTTCCATTTATTTTCGATGGTAAAGACGGGTTGCGTGTGTAAATTATATGGTAGATGGGGCATAGATCTACATACATGTGAGGTTAAAACCCACTGGGCACTTGCAAATTTATTTACACGAAACCTCGTGGTGCTCGAGTACAGGGAAAAACTAAATATTTCTTGACCTTAAACAGTTATCTATGTATACATACGTCTTGCACCCTAGAGATATTGAGATATTGCAAATTAGCAGTCACCTTAACCATGATGGTTCTTCTTTTCATTTTACTAGTAGGTATACAAAAAAGCAAATACGTATTTTTTTACCTTCTTCTTATCCACCTTAGGCATCTAGTTTATAGTACCGTAACGACCCTTCTGAATGGGTTGTTTCGACCAAAATATCCCAAAACACACTTACTCAACACAGGGTAATAAACAATTCCTATTTCAACCTGAAGCAAGCATTTCGTTGCACAATTTTCTCTGCCTATTGCTGTGATATTACCAATATGGTGGTAAAACAGTCCAATTTCCGGCAATCGTTTTGAGCACACGTGCGTCAGCTTGAAAGAACATCCCTGGTCGAGAGTTACGTTCCACCCCAGAGTTTCTTCAACAACAAACACCGTGACAAAATACTAAGGCACGATCTTCTGGGGAAGTTTCACCACATATTCAAGATCACAAACCACCACCGAGTACTAAATACAACACCACCAATAAAACGACCAAAAGCTACATTTTATACTCACCAAATCTAAAACAAATTTTTATTGACCATCAAGGAACGAAGAAGCAATACAAATACACATTCCTGATGAAGACATCCCCTAGCAACGAACAATCACAACAAATTTCGGGCTATAAAAGACTTCTAAACTTCTTTTAAAAAAGTAAATTCATTATTACTTTGTCTTTCGGAGAATCAACTCATTCGCGAAACATTTTAATTATAAGTTTATTTTTAATAGACAAGTGACTGTGCAAGTGTATAATTTCCTTCGGTGAAAGAAATCCTTCCAGTCCTGAGTTTATCAAGTTCCTGCTGCTCGAGCCCGAACCCAAGCACAACAGGTTCCTGTTTCGCGTGAGTTTTTTTAAAACAAAATTAAACAACAAATCTAAGAAATAAACAACCTACAATAAATACACAAAATACTTCTATCGTTAACAAGATGGCATTCTTGTCGGGTTTATGAGAGTCGACAGGAACAAGATGACGACGATTGATAAAAATTATTTTATACACACACACAATATTTCTATCAATAAACAAAATTATGTTGTTGTAGGACTCGTGCGGGTAGATAGGAAAAAGATTACGACGTTTGATGAAAATTAATTTACACATAAACACAAACGCACAAAATTTTCCCATCAATAAACAAGATTGCGTTTTTGTAGCAAGCATTTCGTTGCACAATTTTCTCTGCCTATTGCTGTGATATTACCAATATGGTGGTAAAACAGTCCAATTTCCAGCAATCGTTTTGAGCACACGTGCGTCAGCTTGAAAGAACATCCCTGGTCGAGAGTTACGTTCCACCCCAGAGTTTCTTCGACAACAAACACCGTTACAAAATACCAAACAAAGGCACGATCTTCTGGGGAAGCTTCATCACATATTCAAGATCACAAACCACCACCGAGTACTAAAAACAACACCACCAATAAAACGACCAAAAGCTACATTTTATACCTACTCACCAAATCTAAAACAAATTTTTATTGACCATCAAGGAACGAAGAAGCAATACAAATACACATTCCTGATGAAGACATCCCCTAGCAACGAACAATCACAACAAATTTCGGACTATAAAAGATTTCTAAACTTCTTTTAAAAAGTAATCATTTTTACTTTGTCTTTCGGAGAATCAACTCATTTGCGAAACATTTTAATTGTAAGTTTATTTTTAATAGACAAGTGCAAGTGTATAATTTCCTTCAAGTTCAAAAAAAAAACTGCTACCAAAAAAGTACCATTTGACACCATAAATCGCAAGCGACTTCGTCTCTCGGTGAAAGAAATCCTTCCAGTCCTGAGTTTATCAAGTTCCTGCTGCTCGAGCCCGAACCCGAGCAGAGCAAGTTCCTGTGTCTTCTGAAACTACCAGGTTCCTGTTTCGCGTGAGTTTTTTTTAAAACAAAATTAAACAACAAATCTAAGAAATAAACAACTTACAAAAAATACACAAAATATTTCTATCATTAACAAGATGGCGTTCTTGTCGGGTTTATGAGAGTCGACAGCAACAAGATGGCGACGATTGATAAAAATTATTTTATACACACACACAATATTTCTATCAATAAACAAAATTATGTTGTTGTAGGACTCGTGAGGGTAGATAGGAAAAAGATTACGACGATTGATGAAAATTAATTTACACATAAACACAAACGCACAAAATTTTCCCATCAATAAACAAGATTGCGTTCTTGTAGGACTTGTGAGAGTTGAAAGACACAAGATCATGACGATTGAAAAAAATTATTTTACATACAAACACATAAAATATTCCTATTAATAAACAAGACTGCGTTCTTGTAGGACTTGTGAGAGTCGACAACAACTCAGGCGATTGATAAAAATTACTTTGCACAAAACACACAAAATATTCTTATCTATAAACAGAATTGCATTCTTGTCGGGTTTGTGAGAGTTGTCAGGAACAAGATCACGACAGTTGATGAGAATTATTTTACACCTAAGCACACAAAATATTCCTTATCAATAAATAAGGTTGCACTCCTGTAGGACCTGTGTAGGTCGACAGGGACACAAATGTACTTTACATTACACGTTACTCAATTTGGCTCCCAATATGAGGAGCAAGAATACTACATTGCAAAATCTACATTTCCATCAACATTACATAAATTTGGTAGCCAACGTGAGGGTCACTAAATAAGATTAGCACAAACGAACACAACATTACAATATGTTGCAGATTTTGGTACGTCCTATGAGAAAATGTTGGAGATGAAAGTAATTAATTTAGGTTTTGATATCAACCTGACATAACTTATCCAATAAGGCTGCATAACTTCCGAAACAACAAAGAGATAATTCCTTTTCAAAGTCACGGAAGAATGTTGCCCTTGTGAGTATTTTAGTGACTTACATTTTAACCTAAATTTAAAACTCACTTATCTTTGAAATAAGTTAACTTGAAGGTAATTATGTCACCTGATGCGTTTTATTTATTTTGTCTTTTTTAATATGAAGTGGTCAAGGTTGACGTTTTCCCCCTGTCTTTTTCCATCACGCGCTCGGCGTGTAAGCGCAACGCAATTTAAAATTTAATTATCATCCCAAACGTAAAAAGAGCATGACACACGCGGCAGCCCGAAGAAGAAGAAGAAGAATAAGAGAGAAAGAAGAAAAATCAAGGTAAATATAAAATTAAAACACGCAAGAAGCCCGATGTGTTTTTGTAATAGATCGATCGCCTTCTTTATAATAATTCCTCGTCTTCGATTCCATAGGAACTCAGGGCAGCGTTAGAATGCAAAATTCAATCTTGGACGTCACGCTTCATTGAACATCGGCTATAGTTTTTGTCGATGCTCGACGGTGATTATTTTACAACGGCGTACTGTTAAATTCTTTATAAAATAACTCGTCATTTTTATAGTTTGTAAGTATGCAACAATGTGGTAATTAATGCTCACTGGATCATCCATCTTAATTAACATGGGGTTTAACTTCGATGTGAAGACCATCGAGAATGTTACGACCAATTTTACTGTCCCATTGAAATCTATGGTTTCGTCATAAATTACAAATATACTGGATGATTAGTTAAAGAAATTCGTCATGCATTCTTCAAGCCATAACTTCACCAACAAAATCTTTTGGTAACCAACCAAATCCTAACTCGAATTGACAAAAGCTTTCTTTTAGAATTCTCCAAAGTTATAGCTTAGATAAACTCGTATAGATGTGAATGTGGGAAGAGCTTGTGACAAACGATGATAAAAAATTTCTTAATATCAAAGGACAAATGCCAGTCGTGAGTTTGAAACGTGTAAGCCTACGCCAGCAATGTTAATGGGCGATTAAATTTTTGTAGAAAATCGAAAAAGCCTACCCTGTGCAGAGCGTGCGTTAGTTCGCGGGTACTAATTCTGTCTGTAAGTATATCCGTAAGACACAAGAATCCGTGGACTATGTTAGGATGACACTTATTGCCTTGTAATTCACGGTAATGTCCTACAGCTTCATTATATCGGCTCGAAGGAATGGCAGGCGATATCCTTTGCCAACCTATTGTGGCGCGAAAGAATGAAGCGAGACCGACGCAATCCGGCGTACGTCCGTAATGGAACAGAATGAAGAGTTTTCGTGTCAGACCGGTAATGAACCGTAGGTTCGGAATTGTCTTGTTGCGATTTTTTTTTCGTTCGTTCGTTCTTCTTCTTGGCGTGGTTTTTCTTACACGTATCTTAATTTAGAAGTATTTTACCTTGAAATGGTACAACACCTCCGGTATTTTAGATATGCTTAGAGTATATCATTAAAAAGGAAAAACATTCATTAAAGGCACGACCATTTCATTAAACCAGCAGTTTTAAATAAATAGAATTTGAAAAATTAAGCTTGCATGAGAGTATTTGACCCAAAAATTGATAAATAAGGAATAAAATATTATATGTATATCAAAGCACAATGATGTGGTTTACTGATGATCGAGATACTTGAATACCTTCATGCGATCCAACCAACTAGACCCTTGGAGTTGCATTTTGGACCATTCATGAAGAGCTTTGTAATGGATTTTGGACTCCCAAGAATAATCGTAACAAACGGCGTTCACCTACATTTTGCAATACAACTACCCTCAAGAAAGTGAGCAAGTGGGAAAGGTAAACAGAACGCTGATATCTACGACACTAGAAGCCATGAAAGGAGAAGGAGAGGGAGTAGGAATAGAGAACGCAAGTGTACGCAAATTACACAGGCCAACCAATAAATATTTTTTAAAAGCTTTTTTCAAAGTTCAACCTGTTTCTTATGTATTTTGGTGTACTGAATGCAAATTTTCAATCAGTTTTTTTCTACCACGTATCAATTTTTCGCAATCTTTATCTTTTGTTGGGTATGATAGTATGATAGTAATATGATAGTTAAGATTTAAAGGTACGTAATTTATTATATATATATTATATCACTGGTAATGTATCACTTGTAATGTTTCATTTTATTTCATTTTTATTTTTTGTTTATGTATTATTTTTTGCTTATGTTTTGCTTTTGATTTATAATGTTTTGATTTATAATGTATTGGTTTTGACTTGTCCAATGTTGATTGTTATAATCCTGGACCAATAAATATCTATCTATCTATCTATCTATAAGAGTATAATTTAAAAATTTAACATTTTATTATTACAATGGCAGTATAAATTTGAATATGAACAGTGTTTTACTTATTAATCTAAAGTGATTAAGTGAGCATTTACTACTAATTAGGTGTCGAGACCAAGGTATTATACGCTTACAATGCATAAATAACGTAAAGTAAACATTCGAGGAAACTTTACGTCCTGTGGTATTTTAAAGTTCATTTTCGGATTCAGCACGTCAAAAAACATAAAGGGGAGCCAACTTTATAAAAAAAGTTTTTTCATGGTTGGCCTGTGTTATTATTGGCAACACAAGAAACATACGACATGAGAAAGTATGCAGAGGGGATATCAAAGGGATGCGACTGCATACTGAAAAGTAAGATGAAATATATGGACCATTGATACCACCAACTGACATTTATAGAGAATGAAAAGAAAAAGATGATACCATCGCAATTCATAAAAACCATAAAAAAGATGAAGGCAACGAAGAAGAACGAAAAGATAAAATAATATGAAGACAAGGAGAGGGAGGTGAAGAGGGAAAAGAAGACGAACAAAAAGATAAGAGCAAAAGAAGTCAAGTCGCAAAGAGGTTCATCTACCTGGTTTTTCTCTAAATGACTTCACTTAAATTAATTCTGTTCGTGTGACTGTAGTTATTGTCGAGGTAAAATTTAAATAATTGTATGGTTGCTGAACATGAAAACTTTTTGTAGTTCAGGGAAGTTTTCAAAACACATTATCTCACTAGATACATATATTATTAAGCCATTAAGTTAGCTGCGTTTCTTGCAAGTCCACGCAAGAAATCTCGGTTTCCCATTCTGCAAAATAAATTTAATAACAAATTGCAAATTAATTTCGACTCAAAGTACGATACTTTTACGCTACTTTGGCCCCGTTATGTTTTACGTGATCAAATTATATGCCTCGTGGTAACCTTTTCATTTAATAAAGCACGAAGGTGGGAACTAGAGAAATCCATATAAAATCTTGTAATTAACGCCAGATAAAATCGTTTTCTGTTCTTACGTGTTTCCATTATGACTAAGTAACTGGTGGTATTTAATTTCAGCGCACAAAGAAGCGTAATAGCTTTATTATTAATGCTAATACTTAAACGCGGCGCGGTCATTATTGCCTTCATTATTATTAACTTTTGCCTTCTTTGTTCGATACGGAGAGAAATTCGTTGGAAATCTTTGTCCGCGTTGTCAAATCAAAGACATAATGACAATAACGTCACGGATTTTATGTTAAAGGCATACGTACAAACTCAGTTTCATGAGTCATTCAATTCCTAATGGACAGAGATAATAATTTTCTAAATTTATTTGCTACAATGTTGCAACAAACAAGTTTCATTTTCATTTAATGCGACTCTGAGTTTAAAGTTATCTAGCGTCCATTATCTTACGGCTACGATAACTTTTGTAAAATTGAGCAAAAAAATTATAAATGACAATTCGCTTAGCATGTTATAATATTTCAGGGTGTAATCGATTAAGTATAATTATTTGTCTTCGGTCTTTTAAACTCAAGAAAATAAAATGAAAACAATTCAGTATGAAAAGCTGGAATATTAAAAATGCAAATGTCCCAACAAATCTTCCTCTTACTTTAATGTTTCTGTAAGCACCGCGAGCGTATTGTGTAAACAAACAAACAGTTAAAGCTCAGAAATAAAAGTTTTGCAATATTTATTTTAGGTCTCAGCTACTTAGCAAATAAACACTCGTACACGTATGTGTGCGCAAACACAAGAACTGGGACGGATCCACCGAGCCGTAATTTATTAGGATTTATTGTTATTAGATTGTTTGCTCGTTATTTTGCTCCCATTAACAGCGTACGTAACGAGTTGGCTTTTTGTAAACACCACTGAAATTAATTATAACCTAAAGTAATAATCTGTCAGGCGCAATGATTGTGTGAAATGTATACGCAATAAATTTTATCGCCGGCCAGCAAAATTGAATCAAAATCGAAACGTGTACTTCATTATTTCGCAAAATTCACACCTACCACAATTGATTTCGTTTCGATTTACTGCACACTCTTTATTACGTGATTAATATAAATTTCTTTGTAACTACCCGAATTAATGAATACATAGGCTTTTATGGTAGTGTGAGATTGGAGACTTTTGAATTCTCAACCCCCACCGCGTTTTGCGCAATAGCAATCTGAGAGACCAGTATCCTGACAGGACATAATTTATATTGAATTTCTGTACACAATGAACAAGAAAGTAAATCGATATATAATGTGACTGAAATTAATTAATATCAAAAGTACTAAAAGTTCTAAGTAATTGTAATTATTTACTGTAAATGTTATTACAATATCCAATTCCAAGAACTGTTAAAGGTTATCATCTATCATTCTGGCGTTGTGCGGTTTGGACCTTACAAAAAAATCAAGTCGGAGGTAATGAGCTGTAAAGGCGTATTGCATTTAAATATTTTGAAACTTTAAGCGGAATCGGAAAAAAGGAGCGTTTCCAAGTAGAAACCGCCACGGATAATTACGTCGAGAAGTTTCCGTTAAGAATTTATATTGCGGTGGAAAAAAGAACATAGATTTTATATAAACTTCGGAGCAGCGTTACGCTCGTCGTAAGTATCTTGTAACAGTTAAACGGATTGCAGGAATGCTTATGACTACGGTAACGAGTGTGTTTTGCATCCTAATTGGAACAATTTGGCGATAACGTCGGAAATAATTGATGCTGCACAGGGTGATAAAGGTGATCGTCATTCCTGCCACCATACATTAATGGAACTACTTTCTGTAGTTTATTGCACTTAGCTTTAATAAGCTAAGTGTTAAATGCAGTACGAAGAAAACATAATCTGAATAAATCTTATTTTTTACTACTCAAAATATTCATACTCAAATAAAGAATTTACGTGACACGAGTAAGCTACCATCTAATTCAAGTGGTTACCACCAACCAAAACGAAGCCATTTCTAAATCAACCGAACCGTTCAAAATAAGTACGTTTCAATTAATTATGCAAATTTTTCGTCCGATGGACGTGTTTATTGTACTATTTTGCATTCAACAAGGACGACAGACGCGGATTACATATGTATGTAAAGGAGTTGCCGTAAAAGGAGACGAACGTTGGGATTTTGCAACCTTCTAATTTCAATTTATCACAGGCCAAAAAAAAAACACGATTAAGAGCGTTTCATTTCGAATGAGATTAAAAGCTGGGCCAAATGTTTCTTGCATTTAATAAATTAATATTCCAAATATCCAAGTGTATTGCGTCAATATAATGTGAGTCATTTGCAGGAGAGCCCCAAAACCTATACATGTAGTATGGAATCGGCAATGAGCTTTGCTTATGTAAATTCGATTGAAAGAAAAAATCTACAGAATTCTCAATTAATTAATCGTTACAAATTTTATCATATCAAATATTACTAACTTTGAACCATTTTAATAAATACTTAAAATTATAAATTATCGCTTGAAATTAAATACACTTTTACTTTCTGACTTCAACTTCAAAAAAGAGAATTAATATACCGGCAATTGTCTGAAACTGACACCATAGAAATTCCATAAGAACAAATAATAGCGCAGATAATTTTGAAGATTGAAGTTTATGAAGTGCGAGTGGGATATCAGCATGTTCTAAGGGGATCATTCTAATCGGGGTTGCAAGTTACAACTTGGTAAGATCCTACTTCCGTATTATCGAGACTGCACAACGTTGAATCCTGTTACCACCGAACATTGCTGAGATTGCAACTTCTAACCAGTTGCTAAGGAAGTACCACCATTACTAGGTTGCAAATCCTATTAGAATGACCCCCTTACTACGCAAACGCCACGCCTCCGCAAGAAGCTACAATTTACAAAGACTTTCTCCATCTCGCCTATTTCTCTTTCTGTCAATAACATTGCCTATGTTCTTAATTTCAAGCAATTACCTGTATTCTATCTCGTAGAAAATTTTAAGTAATGAGCAATTTTCGCAAAATTCTTGAATATAATTAAAATGTTTACATTGTTACAATGTTAATCATTATCACTAAAGCCCGGATTTTTAGGCACTTAAAAAGACTGAATTAGGCAGGCAAATAGGCTGTTAATGTCTAAGAAATAGGCGTACTTTTAGGCAGCCTAAAAACATTAGGCGTTTAATAATTTCTCCTCTTTCGTCGTTTTATAGTAAGAAACATAATATTAATGCTCTTTCTAGTTACATGGTCATTCATTAAGAAATCGGAGGGAGGTTCTTAGGGGCTTATGGAACTCTACAAGTGAATCAAACACATAATTCGCCGTAAGGAATGTATTGTAAAAACACGCTTTAAATAGGGGCCATAAATCGGCGTTTAAGTAAAAAAATCCAGATAGTATCTAAAATAGTTTCCTTCTTGATAGAGTAGTTCGAGACTCCGTAACAGAGGACCTGTTTACAGCTTCCCCTTTTAGACTTTTCTATTTTTCAATGGGGCTCTAGGCGAAGGGTCTTCTTTTCGTACAATTAAATCACCCGCACCAGGAATACCCACTCGCAAAAAGGGGTCGATGATAAAGTTAAAGAAGAAGCAAAAACGACAATTTTGAAATTTTAACAAAGATATAAAAATAAAATGATAAAGGGGTACAATTCTGTTCACAAAAAGGATTCGGTGAACATTTTATTAAATTTACATGAATGTGAATATGAAAATTGGAAACGCAACCGTTCGCGAAAATGATTCGGTGAACATCAATTAATTTTTTGAATCTTCTCTTCTTGCCGTATTTATACATTTTCAAAACTCAATTCTTTTTTGTAATTTGCGGCTGCGAGGTGGCGACAGATTGTTTATGCCAACAATTTTATTTAAATTAAAATTTGAATTTCAATTTTCGGCTGTTTACAAAAATGTTGCAGCTTTGAATAAAGCTGAACACCTGCAGTGTCTATAAAACGTTTTAGCAAGCAAATACGTATTTCCACACACAGAGAAAACAATTCATAAAAATTAATTATACAATAATTGCCCATTTTAGGCATAAAATAGGCAACAAAAAATTTTGTAGGCGCTTAAGCTATAAAACCAGGCAAATACTTAAAATAGTGTAAAAATAGGCACTTAGGCACGAAATTCTAATTAAAATTGTAATCTAAATGTTTAAAACTTGATTGCCTATGTTTTTTGTTAAATAAAATTTTAGGCAATTGCCTAAAAATCCGGGCTTTAATTATCACAATCTAAGGCAATGTTTATTATTGTGTAAAAACATAATGTTGGTGTTTTAAATTGTACTAATGATAGTATAGTTAATTATTCCAGCGCAAAAATATACAAATTTCGGGCGTTTTAGATTTAATAATAATAATAATATTTATTGACTACACATCATAGCAATAGAAATACAAACTGAGAAATTATTACATCGTGCTTTATAACTAACTAAGAATAATTTCTAACATAAGAAGTGCAGCCAAAGGATAAGGAATCAGCAACAAATTGCTGCTATTATTTCCAAGCCGCAAGTAATAATAGAAACAGTTGATTAACATGGCGAAAATCTGAGAGGCGCCTATGTATACAGGCTCTTACAAATTCAAGGCTCACCATTGGGATCTCGGAAACGGTAAGAGATACGAAGTCGGTTAAATTAGGGCAAAGTTGCGTATTTTGGTGCTGAACAATAATCCGTTTTGAAAAATCTTCTACGATTTGTAGTTTTTGAAATATTTTCAAAAAACCGAAAAACGAAATTTTCTTTTTTCTTTTTTCCTGAAGTTATTATGGCCGGGATCATAATAAAATTAATACGTTCTACAGGCACTTTTTTGAGCTCTTTACGATGACATCATTAGATTTTACTTGAAACGTTTCGTCTCGCTGTGACCATCATCAACTTCATTTTTTCTTATGGACGACATATTGGGTTTTAATACCATTAAATAGATCTATTTTTTCTGATGCCTTTCCATGTATCACACATCCAGATTTAATAATCTGAAATAGCTATAAATGCAAGAAATTGTTGAAAATAACAAAGCAAAGAAAAATATGGTATGCTGTGAAGACAAAAAGAAAAAAGTTTTATTTCGTTTATCACAAAAGCAGATTTTTGTAAAAATTTTAGATATAAGAATGAATAATGCGAATCCAGAAAAGACGTAAATTTTTAAAATGTATTGTGCTAACAACAACAATTTAGTAATAGCAAGAGAAATTTACTTCCAACAATATCCAGAAAAACGACAATGAAGCAGTAGTTAATTAGATTCATAATTAAATTTACATTTTTATTATTAAAGCAAGAAACTATCACAAAAAATTATGTCTTTAAAAAACTCTCATTCTTGTAAATTTAAAAGTGTATTGTGCTAACAACAACAATTTAGTAACAGCAAGAAGAAATTTACTTTCAACAATAACCAGAAAGACGCCATTCACAAAGAACAATGTTTATCAAGTTAGATAGAAACATTGCCTTTTTTGGATCTTATCATAAATGTCGAAGGATGCATCCAGATCGCCTTAATGATGATGAGAATGAAGAATTATTAGAAGAGGTAATTAATAGTTATTTATAAAATGTATAAAATTGTGATACCACAAGAAAGAATATTTCCTCGAGCAGTAATATCTTTTAAGATACGAGTTTTCTAAAGACATACATAATTTGATATTTTCTTACTTTAATAATAAAAATGAATAATTTAATTACAAATCTAACCAACTATTGCTTTGTCGTTGTCTTTCTGGATATTGTTGGAAGTAAATTTCGCTCGTTATTTTTGAATTGTTGTTGTTAACAGCACAATAAATGTATTAATTTACGTCATTCTTGGATTCATAACATTCATTTTTAGATCTAAAATTTTCACTAAAATCCGCTTTTGTGATATACGAAATAAAACTCCGAAAGTATATCAAACTTTTTTTGTGTTTGTCTTTACTGCATACCATATTTTTCTTTGCTTTGTTATTTTCAACAATTTCCTCCATTTACAGCTGTCTCACATTATTAATGGTGGGACGTGTGATATATGGAAAAGCATCAGAAAAAATAGCTCTATTCAATGGTATTAATACCCAATGTGGCGCCCATAAGAAAAAATGAAGTTGATGATGGTCACAACGGGACGAAACGTTTTAAGTAAAATCTAATGATGTCATCGTAAAGAGCTCAAAAAAGTGCCTGTGGAACGTATTAATTTTATTATGATCGCTGCAATAATAACTTCAGGAAAAAATAAAAAAGAAAATTACGTTTTTCGGTTTTTTGGAAATATTTCAAAAACTACAAATCGTAGAAGATTTTTCAAAATGGATTATTGTTCAGCACCAAAATACGCAAATTTTCCCTAATTTAACCGACTTCGTATCTCTTACCGTTTCCGAGATCCCAATGGTGAGCCTTGAATTTGTAACAGCCTGTATGTTTAAAGAGTCATATATTTAATCAAAAGAACAAAAACAGTGAAAAAACAACCAATTTGCGCATGTTCTAAGGTAACAATAATTAATAATAATTAATGTTCTTATACTACCGAGTGACTTTTAATGATTGAGACTTATTTTATTAGATTGGCAACACTTTTCAATTTTTATGTTGGTGTGCTGGATTTTCAAATTCAAAATATAGATTTAGGTTAGTGCACTAGATTGTCAAACTCAAATAAATTCGTTTATTGTCGAATCAAGAAAACCAAATAAATAAGATATTTAATTATCACAATTTATTACCAAAATGGTTTTGAGCACAGAATAAAATACATTTTTAGTAATGGCTTATTTTCGAAGCGGAGTACAAAATGAAAATGGGCACATTCAGCAGACCCGAAAGTTGTGTAACTGTTGAACAAATTTCTGCTGAATGCGAGGTTGATGAGTTGGAGGGTTCGCCATTTTTTGTAGCGTAACTTCTCCGCTACCTGACTGGAACATGTTACGATGAGTGAACTTCATTCAGCAGAAATAAGTGTTCAGTCTCAACTGTTGAATCAGGAACTGTTACTGATATGTTCTGCTGAATCAGCCCAATAGTAATTGAATTTATTCACAGCAGCATGCCTATGACGATTTCATTGAAATATACCCTGAACAACAAATTGAGTTTAGTCTTTTTTCACAACACTGTTTTAGAATAGCCGTCCTCCATTTACAACAAACACGAATCGATTCAAATTCACTTAAAAATCATTGATTGCATTCCATTTAGTTATTCAGTTGGTGACCAGTGATAAGGAAGTGATTGAATTTCCCCTCCCGCACACCGTACTGATCAAGCTGGTTTTCTAAATCAGTTATCAGTTTCATGTGATTTCATACGTATTTTGAGGTTATGTTAATTTTAGTTCCAAAACATCATTCCTTTTATGAGTCTCTCTATTCACTTTAAAGTCAGTTCAGTTCAAAATCGGTTAATAAATGAACGTTTCTTGCAAACCGGTGATGTAAAAAAAGGAAAATTCACTGATCGCCCCACTATAATAACACTCGATATTGTACAAAATGTTAATGATACTGCATAACAGAATCCTCATGTTTCCTATACGAATCCACTCGGAAGATCTTGAAAAAACACCTTCATTTCCAATCATACAAATTTTCAATGGTTCGACAACTTCACCCACTCGATTTTCTTCAATAAATTCAGTTTTGTCAGTGGTATAACAATAATCTGCTAAATAATAGTGACCAACAAGATACAACTTTCTTTGCTGATAAAGCCTGGTTTCATCTCTCTAGGTTTATCAATTCACAAAATTTCAGGACTTGGTCGGAACATAACCCTTTAATGTGATGTAAAGGCACTACATCCACTTAAAATTGGTGTTTGGGTGGCAATGTCTTGGAGAATTATTGGACCAATATTCTTCCGGGAAACAATAGATATCAGAGACTTATATTGGATACATTTATAAACCAGTTAGACGACACTGAATTAGCAAATGGCTACTTTCAACAAGATTCCGCCACTGCTCACACAGCATGAACCACAATAAATTATTTAGAGGAGTTTTTCCCAGGATGTTTAATCAGTGCTGGTTGGTGGCCTAATTGCTCTAATATTCAATTAAATCCGGACTTCTTACTTCCTTATTTCAATAATTTGGTATTCAGAATACGTATTAAACAATTTGGAAGAATTGCAGCAGGCAACTGCAAATATCGGACAACCTAAAACGTTAATAATGTCTTCAATAACATATCTCAAAGGATTCGGTACTGCTTACTCAAATGGGGCTTGATGATTTGCTCTAATATTCAATTAAATTTGAACTTCTTATTTTCTCATTTCAATAATGTGATGTTCAGAATACGTATTAAACAATTTGGATGAATTGTGCAGCAGGCAATTGAAGAGGCAATTGCAAATATCAGACAACCTAAAACGTTAATAATGTCTTCAATAACTTATCTCAAAGGATTCGGTGCTGCTTACGCAAAGGGGGCTAACATTTCCAGGTCTTGAATAATAATAATAATCTGTTAAACAGTTTTCATCATCAATGTAAACATCAACTCTAACCTATAGCTACGCATTCCCGCAAAATTAACGAACTTTCAAGTAATGCCAATTCCTCAGTGTTCCCAACATACTAATTTGCTTCAATCATTAAAAGTCACTCGGTATTTATACTGATACTTTGAGACTGTTACGTTCTAAAACTGTCAAAAGTTCTGAAGCGATAATGTCTTCATTTGAACTGGAATATCATTAAGGATATGCACAACGTTAAAAGAAAATGATCTTCTGAATAAAACAGTGAGGTGAAGCGGGGGAGTTAGTAATCCCTTACTTCTAATATTGATATTATGAACATGGGTTCTGAAGCTTAATCTGTAATAGAGGTAATATGGACTTCTATTGTTTAGAATTTTATAATATAAAACGCTAGAGTGTAGATAACATCTATTGCTCATAATCATAATCATCTTTATTGCTTAAGAGACCTGTACAGTTTCAGATGTTATCAAGTGTCAATAGCAGCAGAAATATTTATACATTCCATAGGAATTTAGTCCTCAATTACAACTAAGTAAAAAATACAATAATAGACACATAGTATAAGATATATACATATCACATTACATATTACATTACAATGAAGAGACTGCCTAAATAAGTGTCATTGAGAGTTTGTGTTAAGAATAAATTCATTAACTGAATAGAAGACGTGGTCTTCATATTAAGCCAGTTGGCCCACTTTAAGGTATGTGGGAAATATGATCTCTGCGTTTGATGCCGTAAATGAAGCGAAGACAAGAGTTTTGTACCTGCTGGATTCTTTGAATATCATTTTTATCTAGGCACGGACCGTAGACAGTATCACAATAGTTGAAATGACTCAAAACCAGTGTGTCACACAGAATTTTTTTGAGTTTAGTATCTAAGCAGTCTTTACAACCATATAATGCTTTGAGATGACTGATAGCTTTTTGAATAGTTTTCGTAACATGCAACTTAAATCGTAGGTTTCTGTCTATAAACATTCCTAAACTTTTACCGTATTCAACCACCGGGATGGTTGCACCACCAACATTCAGTTTGACCTCGTTCCTCAATTGCGGCCATTCTCTATTATTTCCAAAAACTAAAACTGATGACTTTGGAGGATTAAGAGACAAACAATGACTAGTGCACACGGTATGAATAATATCAAGGTCAACAGTAATATCAGCAATCCCCTGAGCAAGGCTATGTTTAGGAAAAGAGTGAGTATCATCAGCATATAAGTGGAATTTACTAAATCTTAAGTTATTAAACAAATTGCTAGTATAAACAGTAAAAAGCAAAGGGCCCAAAATACTTCCTTGTGGAACTCCCACACTTAAAGACAATTCTGTTGACAAATTATCACGTAATTTAAGTCGCTGTGTACGGTTGGAGAGATAAGTTCCAAAAAATTGCACACCTGTTTCACTAAGTCCAATAAAACTCAAAATGGCTATAAGTAAGTCATGATTAATAGAATCAAAGGCTTTAGTAAAATCAAGTAACACGAGAATACTGATGTCATTGTGATCCAGTGCGTTATAGATATCATCTAACACAGCAGTAAGTGCAGTTTCACAGCTATGGCCGGGCCTACAACCAGACTGTGTAATAGGGAGTATATTGTACTGATGCAAATGCCTGCGTAACTGCATATCAATAACTTTTTCCAATACTTTTGAAAAAATTGGTAACAAACTTTAAGATCAACTGGATTTTTATTTTTTGGTAATAGTATTACCAAAGCCTGCTTCCAACATGTTGGAAAAACACTTTGTAATATACAGAAATTTACTATAAATGTAATATAGGGCAATAAAAAAGGACAGCATAATATGAGCATTTGTAAGCTAATTTCATCCTTGGCAACCGATTTGGTTCTGAAAGAACGTAATATTGAAAAAACTTCAATTTCTGAAATAGTGGAAAAGGTTAATTTTTGAGTAAAATTACAAAATTTGTTTTTAGCATAGAAATCTAATAACTGTTTATTGACTGGTAGTTTAATAACTGAATATATAAAATGATTATTAACCAAGTTAACATCAGAAATGTTTTCAGGAATGATAATGTTTTTCTTTTTATTATAATTGTTCATATATTGTAAATTTTTCCAGATTTCGTTTTTATTCTTTAGGGAATGTATTAAAAATGCCTTCTTTTCTCTACGTATCGAAGACGTAGTAAAATTTCTGATTTCTTTGTAATAATCCATTGCCGCACTAGTTTTAAGTCTCTTGGCTCTGGACAATGCCTTATCCCTGATGGACATCATAACACGAATATTATCTGTTATCCATGGTGCTTTAGGCTTTTTAAAGATATGTTTTACTAAGATCATTTTTATAAGCCGCACACGGCTACTTACTTAAATCGTTAGTTCAGGAACAAAAAAAATCTGGTTTCAAGAAAAATACTTAGATACCTCTTCGAAAAGCTTCCGAAAGCTTGGGGCCAGAATTGAATATGAGATACATCAACACGGTATTTTTATTTTCAGTTGTATACAACTCACAAAATCTTTTCAAGCCATATGAATATTATATTTAAAAAAAAAATTGGAATTAGATATACCTAGGTAATACCTTTTATGCGAGTGATAGGAGCTTAATAGAATCCTGAGTGCAGTCAGCTTTACATATACTAGAAATTCCTTTTAATACAAATGCCATAAACTTGTGAACTTAAATATACATACGTTTCAAGTAGTGAATGTGTAGGAGTACTCAATTTTATGATAGTAAAAGTGTGTAAAGCAAATGCTTCGCGTTTATTGTATAAACACAGGCAAAGGTCAGAATGAAGAGGTGAAACCGAACGTCGTAATAATCTGTATGTGTTGACTTTATTTGGCAGGTTAATTATATTTTGATGTGCGATGATATGGTGGGCCCCGAGGAGTGCACAGTTTTTACCGTGAGTAAGCACTTCTTATTTGGGGAGTTCAATTACGATAGCCGCGGTCCTTCGAGTGTACACTGACGACCTCGTGATTTTCTTAGACATCGCGTTCGAAAAATCTACGGAACAATTTCAATCGGCCCGGCTTAATGGCGAAAGTTGCGATCGATTTTTTCTCAACGCGTTATAATTTAGATGAACAATTTTAGATAGCTCATTTTTATAACGGACGCGGACGTCTCGAAAGTTTTCTTCTCTTATTAAACGCTTAATATAGTTTTAATTAGCTCGTTGTTTTTATGCCTGGCGTTCTTTTTTCTTTTCGTATTTCTTTTTTTTTTCTTCGCTTGAAGGAAAATTAACTTACCTGATTACATTAGTGAAGTAACTCAAATTAATTGTGATAGTTAATTATTTATGTCATTCTTAATCAGAAAACGTTTACTAAATTTATTACTAGGTATTACTAAAATACCTTGTAGGTAATTATTACCAACCAGCAAGCAGTAAACGCAATTTGTCTTGTAATATTTAATTTGCAACTTAATTAAACTTCCAAGTCAATAAGTTTGAATCATCTCGTTAACTGGACCACTTAACTTAAAATTGATTTCCAAAAAAAAAGAAGAGTTTGTTTCAAATCATCCTAGACACATGTATAGGTAGGTTGCTTGCATATTTTTATTTTACCCGTCAGCAAAAACCTGTAATTCGTTTTTGCAACTTTTTTTTTTTTTCATTTGCGAAAGTTCTCCGTTATCACCGAGGAGAACGTCACGGATTAAAATTCTTTTATAATTCCGAGAAATGTGCGCAATTTTTGTGAGAATGTCTCGTCTTAACGCAACGCAAAAAAGAACTTGTTAGAACGAGACGTCCAAAAAAGTTTTAATTCTTTAGTCACAGCGAAAAAAAAAACTTGACTGTTACGAAGCTTGAAAATTCCGTTTTAGAAGAAGCTTTACGTGACGCGCTTCGTTTTTTCGATCGGTTTTGTACGAGCAAATTGCATGTATTTAACTTTTTCTACTACCAGTAGAAGAATAAAGATGAACGCTCCTTCAAGTCACCGTTCTAATTTATTACCATTTTGAAAGCCTGAAACGGTTCTTTATATTACAACTACTTTCTTCAGATTTTAAATTCTGTAATAATTTTCTGAAAACAAAAATACTTTGTAGATTCTAGCTTTCAATAATGTTTGCTTTAAAATTACCACTATTTTTCGTTAACCAAAGTTGATTTTTATTTTATTTTAATAAAACTAATAATATTTATTTTATTTCTATGCTTATCCTTCGATTTTTATTCGTATCACGTGAAGTATGTGGCTTTAATCGAAATCAATTCCGGAAGTATGATTTCTTTAGGGTTATGAATATAGAATTAATAGTGGCCAGCTAATTCAGCCCAAGTTTATTGGGTAGTAAATAACACGTTCAAATCAATTCTTGACTTTTAAGACATAATAATTCAATTTTTTTCACAGTTATGGCGCGCGCAAAAATCATTTACATTCCAATTATTTCCTCATTAAATTATTTCTTGCCATTTACATCGCTCATGCTTAAGCACAGTCACTGAAGATAACATAGGCGTAGCCAAGAAATTTATTAGGGGGGAGAGAGAATGAGAAAAATGCACAGAAAGAGTACTCTACTGTTATTTACACTAATTAGGTAGTAATTAAATTACTTGAAGTGTCGCAAGGTTGGCAACGACTTCCAATCCAATTTATATCTAAAATTCGCTTGACCAGCACCATCTTCGGCAAGTTCCATCATGCAATTCAGAACGTGAATGATGTTTGGCACTTATTAGAAAGAAGAAGATTTTAAAATCGCTTATCACTAACTACTTAAACAATTAAACTCGAAATATGATATTCGAAATGAAAATGGAAAGCACTTACTCACTCATGACGAAATGTAACGTTTGTAATTTCGCAAATTCCTTTAAGATGTCAGGAACCGTTATATTCTTTACAAATAAATTCAAAAACTTGTCACCAAATTTATAATTTAATTTACTTGCCTCTCACTTACCATTGACAGATGACAAGCTTCTGCTGACTAAACGTATCAGCTGTTCCCCGGACTAGCAACAGTGAAGAATGGGGCGGGTTTTTTAAGTTGGTAAAAATTATTAAAAGGCGCAGAAGACTGTATTCCCAGCCAAAACGTAATCGACCAGTCGACTTCTCCAATCGACCAAATCGGGCAGAAATAAATCAACAATAAATAGAGGCGAGACTTTACTCACTGGTGTGCGTGAACGTAGAAATTAAACTCGAAGTTAAAGTTAACACAACTGAGGTTTTATTACACAAATCAAAACAAACAACACTTTACAAAATTACAAGTGGCTGCTTAATTTATGCTAAAAGTAACTACGGTAAACGCAGCGCAACACGTAGTTCGAAATTCTTCCTCGCGATTCAACTATTCACGAGAAATGAACAAAATATAAACCGATCGATCCACAAAACGTCAGATTAAATTAAAGTTGGAATACCTAACCTTTTGACAGCGCGTCCAGTCATGCATCAGGGTCAACGTTACCAACCGAAGCGCGGTGGCCGGTGGGTAGTTACGACGCCCTCTGTCGTTCGCGGGTAGCGTCGACAATCTGGTTCAAACTGGATCCGCTGAGATCGTCAAGATGGCTGATCAGGTTTCCACGATCGGGTCCCAGTACATTCACAGGGCGGAAACGCCACCGGAAAACTAGCCTGGACTAAAAGCCTGCGCCAGAAAACTGCGCCCAAACAGAAAAGCCTGAATGTAAAGGGAAAAGGTTTCGTTAGCAGCCATTTTGATACACGCCATTGCACTTTTTCCATTATCTGGGGGCTAATAAGTTCCCAGGCTTGGAATTGGAGTTAAAATTATCCCCAAATGTTTTCGATGGTGTCACAAAATCTTCCGGCACAGCCGCAAATGAGTTACTCCTCCGAAAGAGCAAGAACTCCGATACTTTTATTATGCACGTAAAACACGTCTGACTTGTAACACACTTCGAACAAGAAAGGACCTCAACGAGGCGAAATTGTGGCAGGCGAAGGTTGCTAGGATACGAAACCGAAGACAGTCACGTGGTGTGTCATCCACCAATAAACTTCGAAGAAGCAAAGAAGGGGTACAGGCTTGCCAACTATCGAAAGCGGGCCAGATATTGTCTAGATTCCGCGTTTTCTTCGGCGGGAAATTTGAAACGTAACAACTCATGTAAAAATGTGGACGAAACAAACTAATATGCAAGAACCAAAACACAATCAAAACGTTCGACATGGATCAAGCGAGTGGACCCTGTATCGTAAACAATCTTAAATCATTTAAATAGTTTCCTGCCTGATTCCATTAACTACTGTTAGTTATCACCCTAATAGCTCTCTTTTGCAATATGAATATTTTTTCCTAGTATATAGAATTTCCCTAGAAAATGGCACTGTAAGTAATTTGACTTTGAAACAGTCCTAAATATGCATGGCGCCTTACTCTAATTGCTGCTGCAATTTGGGATATCTGCCGTAATAAAGAAATAGTACTGTAACAAACTGTTTAAATGAAAGTTTAGGGTCAAGAGTGATCAAGAGTGTCATTATTAGCTTATAAGGTTATTTTAGTGTTTTAATGAGAAATCAGTTTTTTTTTAAGATTTAGACAGCAGTATCGTATGATCTCAATATTTATGTCAATTTGGCTAGTATCATTTATTATAGTTGTTCACCTAGATAATAAATAAAAGAGGGCCTAATATTGACCCTTGTGGTATACTCATTGTTACCTGTGAGGTCTCTGATCTAATGTTATCATAATCAAGAATCTGTGATCTATCTACTAAATAAGAAGAGATGAAATTTTGTGCTACTCCTATCAATCCATAATAATACAATTTGTTTAACAAGATCTTATGATAAACACAATCGGAAGCTTTCGAGAGATCGCAAAACGAAGCAGATTAAACATCGCCTTTCTCAAAGGATTCTGTTATTTTTTGTAAAGGTTGGATAAGGGCTTATTTGGTAAATGCTTTATATGTTTATGAAAACCGTATTGATTTGAGGAAAATAAGTGATTATTTTCTAGAAATTTATAAAACCTATTTTTAAAAGCGATTTCGATTGGTTTTGAGATAATAGGAATAGTTGATATCGACCGATAATTATTTAGTGAGTTTGCATCGCCTTTTTTATGAAGTGGAGTAACTTTAGAGATTTTTTGTGCTGTGGAGAATACTCCACTTTGAAAAATACTATTTATGATAATTGTGAGTGTAATGATTAAGCCTGCTTCCAATGATTTTAGTAATTTGTTACTAATGTGTTAGATATCATTAGAAGAAGTCCACAGAGAAAAATTTTAGAGAGTTAAATTCATCTCCTCCATAATTTGCAATTAATATCTATTTTTTTGTTACTTCTAAGTAAAAATTAATTTATTTTTCACTTCTCGAAGTAGTTAAAATTAAGGTGAAATTATATGACTCCGAGGAAATGAAAAATTCACCACACTAAAACCCATACTCGATTTTTACAAACATAAAGTGGAAGTATATACCGAAATTTGTTAGACACCTTTATAGAAGTTGTTAAAATGTTTCGTGATAATGTGACATCTTTTAGCAAAGAGTTAATCTTAAAATGTGTTACTTTTGAAGACCTGCTTCTTAGCGCACCCGTATTACATCTTTGAATACAGAATAAATTCTGTTTTTTCAAATTAAATATCAATACTATAAAAAGTGGAAATTACCTACTTTATCTACTTCTTGAAGTTAAAAAAAGTAACTACTTTAAACCTAACACCTTGCACGGATGGTCTCCAAGGAACTATCAAAATGAGTTAAAAAGGAGTTAGATTTGACTTTGTATTTTTCCCTGTGTATTGGACATTGATTTGATAATTGATGACATTTCTGTCTCATCAACAAGGTTCAATAAAAAAAGTTTTTTCACATTGAACTGTATTTGCCGTTAGTTCAACAGGGTCCAAGTTATTTTATTGAGGCGAGGCTGAGCGAGCAAGTTTTATATACTTTATTTTCTAATATAGTGATTTTTGTCCTGCTTCCATGTTTTTGAAGTTTTTATGACACAATCGGTATGTGTAGTTTTACTATATTATAAAAGCCTTACAATAGTTTAGTTTCGATTCTAAATATTACAGCAGCCTTAGTTCGGAAGGACAAAGAATAATAACATTGTTAGTACAATTCCAGTGTGCAATCCATAAGTCGAACCCTGCACGATATTGAGACAGTTCAAATGTTTAAACCAACAAAATACATGGATTGGTTTGACAAGATGGATCAATACACAGATTGGGAATTAGTACAGTAAATTCATTTATTTGTATACAACGAAACAATGAAGAAGCAAAATCGAACCCTCTTGTGTCATGAAATGTAAATTGAAAGATAGGAAAGCAAAATGCTCTGTTATCCACTCAAATCCAAAGATCAAGAATGGAAGGCTTAGGACTATTGGTATATTATTGCAAAAGCTGACCGAGCAAAAATGGATTATTAAAACTTTTGGCTGAATACCAAGATTCACCAAACACTTCATCCGCACAGGGTCTAATCCGTGAGTTTTTATTTACGTTTTTTTTTTCACGTAAATATTTCGTTTATCTTTACATAAAAATGCAAGACAAGAATCATCATTCTTGATATGTAACACCATTAATACCATAGCGTTTTCGCATCCGGCTTCTCATGATAAATTTCATAAATTTCAAATTTGACCGAGTTATATATTACAATACAGACCGATTTAATCGAGATGCTAAACGTAACGATAGTATAATTAATAAGCGGTCTATTAAGAAGTTATTAGTAGAATGATAAAATAAAGGTTATTTTTGATTTAACGACGTATAAAAATTAGAGCCATTTCGATACGTATAAATTCAGATAGTAACGGCCAATTATATCAATTTGAAAGTTATCGATTATTAATCTTAAGATTGGTGTACAGTTTATCACTCTACTTGTATCCACATGTTTAATTATTCTTGATTAATAAACCCGAAAGTTTTTTTTTGCTTCTAAAAAACAGGTGGTAATAAATTTCGATAAATTGTGCGAACATGTAATGTGAAATTTAAACATTATTCGTTTCAGCATAATAATGCATGTCATCGTTAGCAGTCGAACAAATTAATTCATGAATTTCAGCTCGTTGTATGTATGTATGTATGTAGTAACGTTCCGTCTTAACGTATTGTATTTTATATTGAGTAGCTTGTAAAACAAGCGAAGAGCGTATCTCTAATAAGGATCGTACTTAGATTTAAGTAGGGAATAAAAGTAAATGCGCTCGTTTGCATAATCTAGGATGTCGGAATTGTTTATAGGTAATTATACTTGTTAATAGTGTACCTTTTATAACTAGAATAATTGAAACAGAAATGCCACGTCCGCTTTTATTATTATTGGTGTGTACGTCGCTTCATTAAAATTCAATCTACAGTTTGTCAGGCGCGCTGTTGCCATTGTAATAAAATGGCGGTCGTAAAACTTAGCGCAGATAAAACCGAGTGCAATATAAAAATCACCTGGATAGTTACTATATATTTAAATTACTTACGGCTTAATTTTCTTCTAGTTAAAGTTAAAGATCGAAGACGACTTCTTACTATGCGGACGACGCGTTTTAATGGCTACATAATATCAGCTGTAACCATAAGGAGTTGCTGCAGTATTTCGCCGATTCAAATCAGAATAGTTAGTTTCCGATCATTTACAAGTAAATAACAAACATTAAGGCCCGCCTTTTTCTGCAACGAGTTTTACGGCTCATTACTGGAAGGAACGTAATGAAAACTCGCAGCTCCTACCGCAGGGCTCATTCGTACTCGTGGGAGTACAGAGATGGATTTATTAGTTGGCTTCGTGACTGTTTGAAAACTTGAGTTTCAGGTGCGGCATTCGTTTCGATTTAATAAAATAACAAATGTACAATCAACCTTTTCGTAAGTACAGCAAAATTAAGTTACATAGAACAAAATTATAATTTACTAAACGTCGCCGTACGTCATACATACTTTCTTCGTTAAAAGACAACGGCATTCATATACTCTAGGAATACTCTATGAATGACCAATTCCAATGGAGATATTTAACTGTAGCTCTTAAGGAATATCCATGTACAATCAGAATTGAAAGTAATACCTAGATACATCAAAATACATTTGTCAAACATTTGCACAGCCAATCTCCGATTTTCACTAATTTTCTGCACTAAGTCAATTCTGAATGATACTTAATACCTAAAAGTAATGTAATGATATGTGAAAATTAATGCTAATTCACGAATTTTAACTTCGACATCGGCTATTGTAATTTTTCGACAAAGCAGATCTCAATTTGTTCGACAATCCCCAAATTTTTGGAATTTCTCATTTTCGAAATCTACAAATCGCACCGCTGCCACCAAATATAAGGGATCGGGGATAAAAAGATAAAATAAAGTGGATGAACTATCCAACAAGGCCTCTTCAAGACACTACAATAATACCATGACGAGAGTGAGAGAGAGAGAGAGAGAAATTCAATTTTTACCCCAGAAATATAAGCTTTGATTCAAACTTTACAAAAAGAAATTTTACATAGAAATAAACAAACTATTTCCGTCTCTTCTTCTCACTCGTGTACCAAAATTTTTGTGGAACCATAAAGGTGCCTATCCACCGAAACCGTAACAAAAACATATTAATAGCAAAAATGCTTATAACGAATATGTAAATAACATTCATTTGATTGCCACTGGAAACGTAGATAACAATTTGATATTAACATTGCTATTGACATTGTTACTAACATTGTTGCCAACAAAAAGCTGTAATGAACTTTAAGGATGTATAACAATGTTATTGACACTGTTATCAACAATATTCCTGATAATGCTATCAACAATGTTACTGAAAGTTATGTACATGTTGGTAAATTTGTCTATCCTTGTAAATTGAAACCTGATGGTTTCATAAACATTAATGCTCTTCTACAATTTTATACTCTTTTCATTGGACCGTTCCATCTTGGAGCTTTGAAAAGTGCAAATACTGAACTCAGAAAAACAAGACTAACAAATTAGGGAGATGCGTTCAAAACTATAAATCACAATTGTTGACGCGCATTTAAACTCTCGGAAAGTAACGAAATGTTATCCACACATCACTAGCATTTTGTTTCCAAATATAACATGTGAATAACATTTTGCTAGCAACTATTTGATCTAGACCGCTTCCAGACCGATCGCAAAATATTTGCTATTAACAAAGTTATGAACATGTTACTAACATTTCTTCGGTATTTCTTCACATGTTAATCGCAAATGTTGTCAACAATGTTGATAATAATGTTAATAACAGTTGTGTTTGGCAGAAATAAAGCGCGTAGTATAATAAAGAATAAATATAGCTATTAAAGACACACCTTTAGTGATTAGTAATTTCTTTGCCCAAAGTAAACAAATTTACTGTCAATTCAATTTAGTGTCAAAAATAATTTATCACCAGTATTTTTTTACGATTTATTTAAAATTAACTTCTTTGATTACTCATTTAGGAGTAAGTAAAAATTTGTATTCTTAGTTACTTGTTAATTTGTGCCATGTTTTGTAGTAACCTTGAAAAAGGAAATAAAATTTTCCGAAAGCTCGGTTAAACTTAAAAGAGTATCCCCCTTTTGACTGTAGCCCTGTTGAAGAATACAAGTCCTTAACTGATCAGTCGTGATCGTACTGCATTATATGTATAAATTACAGTACCTCATCCAGACTTTTCTTTTGTAGCACTTTTGGGACGTCCTGATTCTTGGAGAGCTTTAATTGTGCCAGGATCTTCAAATTCAAACAAATCTTCAAACATGTTTCTTGTTGGATTCTGGTGTCTATCTCCGTATCCTAATATTATTAATATGTCAATTCTTTCTTGAATATTCCAGAATGTTTGAAGTGTGAAATTGAAAATTTGGAAGCAAAATTGTTAACAGCCAATTAGATTTCATTTGAGAGGTAACAACGATATATTTAAATATCAGTATTTTCCAGTTTAGTAACGAAACCTGTTGTAAATTTGAAATGAAAATATAGAATTCTGTCGAAATGTGAGAAAATATTGGGCATCATTTTCCGAGAAATTAGACGGTTGGCAACAGTGTAGGACCTGATCCACCTTATTTGCTAATACCTTCATGTAAAATATCAACCGTGTGGTAAATATCTACTATTTTTGAGATATTTTGAATATTCCATACGTTTTACTCAGACTGTATATAATTTTTTTTTTTTTCATTTAATAGTTAATCCAAATTACATTTTTTACTGTATTTTGTTTTTTAAACTTTTCATGAACTTGTTATGTAGCAACCGTCTTTTACTTTTCTTTGTAAATCATACATATCTCTTTAACTGGTCCTATTATTTTTTGTTTCTTTATTTGTGGTCGATTTTGTTTTTTCTGAAAGTTAATTAAAGCAGTTTGTTTACTATTTTGTCTTCTATAACTTTTTCGTGTTGGTTTCTTATTCTATATTATTTTTTGTTTGGAAGTCGTGTTTTTAATTATCTTCTTAATTAGTTCCATTATATTTTTTTTTTATTCAAAAGATAATTAATAATTAAAAAAGAAAACGTCTTCTGTTTATTGAACTTTTTTGTTTAGCCTGTACAGTTCAAATGCCTTCAACCGTTTTTTGTTGTTTTTTTATTTAATTTTTTGTTTGACAAGAGTTCATGTTTTCAGGTATCTTCTCAACTATTTCAGTTCTATTATTTAATTTAATTAATTTTAATTTATTAATTTAATTAAAAGATTCTGTTTATAGAAGTTTTTTTCTTTTGCCTTTACAGTTCGTGCCTTCATTTGCTTTGCAGCAATCGCTTTTTTTAATTATTTTGTTTGTAAATCATATTTATAGGTTTTTACTTATCTTTTCGACTGGTCCTATTTTGCTTTCTTTATTTTTGGCCGATTTTTTCGTCTGAAAATTTAATTGATATGGAACGAATGATTCATTTTTTTCTGTCTGCTATATTCTAACATTTTTATTTTACTTCCACAGTTAGAATGCATTCAGCCGTCTTTTTCATTGGTTTTTTGTTTTATTTTTTGTTTGGAAATCGTTTATGTTTTCAGTTATCTTCTTATATAAAAAGTGAGCAAATAAAAATCAGATTAGAGTAGACGGTGCAAAGAAAATGTATGTCTGTGATTAACTGAATTAATTAATGTAATACATTCATGGACTGTCAAATTTATTGACTTTGTATTTAATCACAGACATACATTTTCTTTGCACCGCCTGCTCTAATCTGATTTTTATTTGCTCACAGGTTATTTTTTCATTTAATTAGAAATTAAAAAACACTATTTAATTTTTCTAGCTTCTATTTTTTGGATTTTTTTTTGCTTTCACATTCGTGCCTCCATTTGGTATGTCGTAACTGTCTTTTGTTTTTATAATTATTATTTTTTAGTTTGTAAATCGTACATGTTTTTACTTATCTTTTTAATTTGTTTATATTTGGCTGATATTTGATGGGAAATGGGGGTTTATAGATTTATGTACTTAGTTTATTCAGCCAACAAGGAACAACGTTACAAAAACGCGCAAACTACGTGTACTGACAAATATATTAAAAAAACTATGTTATTATTGCCAATCACATTACCCATGGTGTCAATGAGCACATTCAAATTTACTTCTAACAACATTCTTGTTTGAAAGTTAATTAAAAGAGAAAATGATTAATTTTTTCTATACTTTAACTGTTTTATTTTAATTACAGTTAAGTGCCTTGTGTAAACATTATAAAAAGATGTATTTAATGCCAATAAAAATTTGATTTGAGTTGGAATGCCTTCATTTGCCGCCTATTTTTTTGTTTGTAAATCTCCTATGTTTTATTTATCTTCTTAAGTGGTTCTGTTATATTTTATTTTAATTTGTAATTTTTTTTGTTCTCAATGTTAGTAGAAACGAAAAGTTTTCCTGCGATCGCTTTTTTACCTGATATTGCATTAGGGTTGACAAATTGAAGCCAGTTCGCTACATAATAAGTCATCCCATACAAAGCGGCCATGCGTGCTGTCAAAACATAATGAAAGTTCTAAAAATTTTGTTGCAGTGGAATTCTCGAGCTACGCTTCTGCTGAAGAGGCCCCAAATAGGGCCGAAACAGCTGTACAGAGGATGCTCGTGGAATCCACTGCAATCAAAACCGACTTGCAACAAAATTGTCAATAGAAACGGAGAAAGTTTAGTAAGAATCAAGATGGCGATCAGTAAATTAATTTAAAATATTTTTCGGATTGGTCGAATTAATTTTAAACTTTTTCATGCTTTTATGTGTACACTTTCGAGAATAAATGTTGTTGTTCTTTAATTATAAATAAAGACCCCAAAAATACTTGTGTTTTTATCAATAAATGCAATTTAAAAACTGTTTTTTAAAAAATTTTGATTATATTTCAATTTTGAAACCACTTAAGAAGAGAGAAGGTTTTCTGTCATAGTTTTTACAAAATATTGTTTCTAGCCAACGGAGGTTATTTTCTACACTTAATTTTGTCCGACTGCTTCAATTCCAGAAGAAAAAATTTAATAGTTTTCGGACTACTGCAATTTTTCATTTTTGAGAATTTCGACTGTTCGAATTTTCCGCCACATTTTAAATGATCGACTAGATGTGGTTGAATTGCTTTTTGTTTTAATTGATGCACGAATAATAATTTTAAAAATTCCCTTTTGCTAGGAACTTTATGAATGGGCGCTGTATGCATTCATTAAAAAATATATACAGCGTGATTCATAATAGGTGTCCAACCCATTAGGAGTGTATTCACTACGGTTACACAAGTACGAAATTACAAGAAATAAATTTATCAGAAGCATTTCAAAAATTTTACGCTTTTGAATCCCAAATTGAGACCGTTAGAGACAACTAACTGACAACTATTTTTAGAATGTGATAGGTACGTTGTTTATAAATACCAATATGAATAGCTTGTTGCCGCCGCCACACATTTTTATAACGACAATAAATTTCATTTTCAAAGTTATCAGCTGTTACAATAAATGCGTAGTAAATAAATTTTGTGATTCACTTTGTCTGCATTCCCAAACACGTGTCTGCAATAATTGAATTGCCCATCATAAATCTCCCGGAAAATTTGTAAACACAGGCGTTTTAGAATTTTATTCAAGGGTAAATGATTTTGTGAGTTAGGTCAGTTATTCCAGTGCCAACCAACCAATTTACATGCGGATCTTCAATTAACTTTATCCTAAAAACTATGCACCTAAGACCCCCTATTCATATAAACTTTTTGCTTTGTTTGTTCATGTACTACGTGGGGTTAACGGGTCGAACACTTATTATGAAGCACGCTGTATACAAATTAAGATAAGAAATTTGGTATAAAGCAAAATTCAGAACAACTTTAAAACAATAACTGAAAATCATATTATCTTCAAATAACATTAAGGAAACAATAATAATAAAACAAATTATTAATAATGAACGTAATTTAGACAAATACAAAATGTAAATGTAATTGAAGATTAATTCAAAACGATATCTTACAAAACGAATTCAAAATAATTTTGTAAATAAAAGAAACGGCATTCTGTATATCATTGGCAATTAATTTTTGCTCACCTAACGATAGTACTGGATGCAAAGAGAGAAACGAAATTTGGAACTTGATTGCACTAAGGCATTTCTCGAACGTCAATTCTGCCGATGAACTCGTGATCACAATTCACGACAACAGCCATCCTTTATTTAGTTCGGATATCTCCGATTAATTGCGATCAAAAGCAGCAGGTTGAATCAGCGCACACGTGTTCCAAAACGGATACAGGTGTTTTGCTGTCATTATAAAGTCTAGCGAGTTAATTCGCTTGCGACATGTTTTGTTTGCATTTAAACAACAAACAAATACCTGTACAGAATACCGATTATTCTTATATCTTTAACATGCGTCATCATGACGCATCTACATGGCTGTTTCAATTCGATTTACAGATCATCCACTCAGCTATTTTAATGATTACACTCGTTAATAATGAGTATATGTAGTTGTTGTAATTTTTTTACAGTTTTCTTATAACGCTGATGACGTAATTGAGTGGAGGATAAATCGAAAAATCTGCTCACCCCAAATAGTAAAATCACAAATGCCCTTGGAGCGTTTTTGTAATAATGCTGATACTGAAATGCAGTAGAAATCACAGATTTGTAAGATTGCTATTCCGAAACTGCGGGGATTCACGCCAGTTACGAACAAGAACATTTGGGCTGACTTTCAGGAGTAGTAGGTGGGCAGGAGGTGGAGGATATAAATATAAAGGGGCTAGGTTCTCTACGTACCTACTAGCGAAAATATTTGTGCTTGCCTTACCCAATATCTTTAAGGATCAAATAATCAATCTAATATATTAATAATAATTTATTTTAATTTTAGGGCTTTGTGAAATTGCGATATAAAAGATCGAGACTATTACACAGGACCTCATCAGTAATTTCACCAAACCATTCATAATTCTGCTTGTAACTTTAGTCGATGTTCTCGTCTTTAGTAATCAGCGATGTGTTTTTAATAATTACGTGCAAGAATTTTCATTGGAACTAATAAAATAAAAATGTTCCATATTCTTTTTTTTTTAACTGATAATGCTTCTATTAACAGTTTTAAAAGTAGGTAAACCAATTGGTAATTTCTTTGGAAAAGTCTCGCTTTTTATTATTCATTTCTTTCTCTTGATTTAGTTTTCCGTTTGAATTCCTGATCACTTTGACGGAGCAGACAATTCGACTATTGTCGATTGATTTCGCATTCACACAAACGAAATCCGTGTCCAAATTATTCCGGACACTTCTCCGAATAACGGCCGGGCAAAAAAGAACTCACTGGTAATTTATTGCATCACGTCTCCGTGTACGTGTATTAGGATACGGTTGGAGCAATTCGAGTCGCCCCGGTCAAAAAATTATGCGGCTCCTTGTGCGCCGCCGAACTTGAACAACAATAGAGAAATTATCGCGGTCAGTAATTACCGATTCATAATTAAGGCTGTACAAATAATTTAACATAGTAATTAAACAATCTGCTTGTAATTAAGTAATTAATCTGCGGGCCGAATTCTCCGCGTTCGTTTTCCTCACTTTCCAAGAAACGCTCCGACTCAATGTTAAAAATTAATAATTAAATAATTATCGCGCTGAAGCGTAATTAGGTATTTTGTATAACTTCATAGTCGAAACAAATTAACCACGACTAAGGCGGCAGTTTTATTATACACAACACACAACGTCTGCCTATGATTACAGGCTTTTCAAGTGCGAGGCATAAAGGAAGCTTTTGTGCTTACGAAACTTAGAAACCAAAACTCATTTTTCAACATCGTCATTGCTTTTTTTCTTACCGTACTTTAAGATTCATGTTAATATTTCTACCTACAATAAATTATGATCTAACATTTTCTTCGTAAAAAAGTTAAACGATAGACATTGTAATTACTTGACAAGGTTAAATAAAACATGCTCCTATTATTTACTAGCAACATTGTTCAAATTATGTCTTTTTTTAACAACACAAAATGTATTTCTGCAAATTTTTGTTCAATAAATATACAGGGTGAAATTAAAAGTCGTACAAAAAATTAATTAATTATGGTACATTACATTTCCGCAATTTTAAGAAAAGCGTTAGTATGCGCTTTCTCGAGGTTAGTATAGATTCATAGCTTTCTTAGGATTGAGAAAGTTAGAATGAACGGCGAAACTAAACTAATATAAAAGAAAGAAAAAGAAAAGATTGTATTAAATTTTGATTTAATGAACTTTCACTTTAATAAGTTAATGCGTTCTATAATAATTCTTTAACTCCGTATGATTTGCTATAATTTTCTATTCAGAATGGCACAGAACAGAAATGGCTTTTTTACATTTTGATTGTTCATCATAATTAATTTGCTGCGATAAAAATATTTTTGCTTATGGCAGAAAGTTTGAGAACGTCGAACGGCATTCGTGATCAGAGTTGCTTAGGTTTTTGCGCATTAACAAACTGCCAATTACGTAATAAAACCCCGGCATTAAATACGGGAGGTCTATATAAGAATTCAAAATAAAATTACTGAAAACTTAACCGTACAGGAGAAAACACGCAAGCAAACAAATTTTCAACTTACAACGAACAGTGGTCTTAAAGAGAACTTAATTGAAGGAAATAAGCATGAAATTACCAAAGTAAACATTCAAGCTTAACCGCTTCGCTTACTACGTGTTGGTTTTATTGGTGCTGTGGTGTGGTAATGTCATTATTAGTATCTACGCTTTTAATGCACATATAATTACCAGAGCGTTTTGCATAAATATTGTATAAACATTAATAAAGCGTGGCTCCATTGTTTTTCTCCCCGGTGAGCTGGGAATTATTCAAAAAGTGAATAAGATCAACTACGTAATTATTAATACAAATGACGTACATTTTAAATGCATAAACATAAAATAGCTCGGACATTCTTAGCATAGTCATACCCGTTCTTCGGGAAAATGTTAAAAAGGCAATAATTTCTCTGTTGCTCATTTTAACATTCTTTATATAACAGAAGTTGTTTCAGACATGCCATTACGGCCACTGGAACATTATTAAAACGGAGAAAAATTACACGCACGCAACATGTTAAGCGGAGATAACAAAGTCGGCATTGAACATAACGTAACAAGAATAAATATATTACCTACTTGAAAAAAAAAAGGAAAAACTAGTATAATTAGTGTACACGAAAGTTATTGGCCACGGCTTTTGCTACGTCGTTTCCCCTGAAAATTATAGGCGATTAACAACGTTTCGGACGAAGAAGTATGCACGGCGTGTGTGTGTGTGTGCTGAAGATTTAAACGGGCGCACCGGGAGCTGAGCAGCGGGAGTCTATAAACGTTCACGATTCCATTCTTTGTAATTAATATTTAGCTGAAGTTACCGAAGAATCATAATTAAAATCTCATATTGACTCACGCGAACATTTTCACTATACAAAATAACATACGCGATTTAATTGCTTAACACTTTAGCCAGTCCTTAATATTATTACTGAAATGCGCACGACCCGCCCGTAAATAATACTATAAGCGTTTGTACTCGAAAATTTATTGCTAAAGTCTGAACCCATTTAAAGCAGAAAAAACTCCGGAGAAATCTTCAACGTGCATTTCAATTATCTACGGGTTGAAAACCAAACATGAGTAACGCAGTTAACTCCTTGCAGGAGGTATGTTGTTTACATGTTTAAATACAAGACGTCTTTCTTTTTTTTTAATTGGAACTGGTAATCTTAAAATACTCAGCTTGTTTTACCATTTACCATTTTCTCTTCATGATTCCTTTCATATGGTTTTTTTCTTCCAGCTTGCTTCTTCTTAATACTTGAGGCGTTTCAAAATTTCTGGCTCAATATATTTATCAGACAGAAAGTAAACTGTCTGCATTAGAAGCTATTATTTCTTAACATGAATCAATATGACAAAGATTCCTCGCGGGTTTATACTCGGCCTATTATTATTATTGTTGATTTATGTGAACAATTTTGCCAATATACTGAACACCAGTTTTCCTTTCAGATAGTAAATTTATGATTATTGCAAAATTTAGCTGAGGGAATATTTGGTTATTAATACGATCTGATGAATAAATCTGACTTTAGTTTTGCAAATCACCTTTTAGACGCTTCCCATACATTTGACGCTTCAAGTAACACAAAATTATTACATAATATTTTGAAAGGGACTAAATTAGATATTGCTGAAAATTTAGGAATATTTTTACATACTTTCTTGTTCCCTAATGCTATTCTTAATGAACAAACTTTTTTCAACACAAATAATTTCTTTAGTTCGATTGACTGGAAATCGTGTGTTTGCATTCGTAACCTGTATCTAATAAAATACATAGTCAAATTTTACGTTCTTCAGATTTGCTTTTATTTATTATTTCATCATACATCTAATTTACACATTATTTAGAATCTCAGTTTTATAAAACACTTGTAAATAGTTTTTAATTGTCAATTTAATATTACATTTTACTATTATGTATTTATTTAACTTGAAGGTATGAAGCACTGATGATGCCTATTTAGATGAAACTAGTCTGCAATAAATAAAAAAATATAAATTATAGAAAAGAATGCCCTTCTTAAATATTTAATTCTTATTTAATAATATTATTTTATTTCTTTAATTAATTAGTTTGAGGAATTAAATTAAGGCAGCAATTATGAATCAAACCTAACAATAAGTAAAGAATTAGATAATAATTTAATTCAGTGGAGGTCACATTCTAAAAATATTGAAATATAGAGTAGTTGTTCTGTATAAGGACAAAACTTAATACGAAAGAATTAGTTTATTCGTTCATTCAGCTGACAGTTTCAGTATACTTTAGTGACCTTCAGAGCCTAAAATTAATCAAATAAGGTTTGTAGTATAGATTTTTGAAAAAATCACCGCTGAACAAAAATTAGCGACAACATGACGGTTTTAAGTTAAAAATGCTCTCAAAGGTAGTGGTTAAATTGTAAAGTAACCTAAAACAGAAACCCTTGTATAAACTGGTAGGTACAAAAAAAAACTTACAGACTAAATAGGTATCAAGAAATTTCATAAACCAAAGTGAGGGAGATGAGCTACCACAGTGAATTCTGATTGGTTGAATTGGCACTTCTCGCTCACTTGCACAAGAAATACCATAGTGTCACACGGGCCTTAAAACTAAATACACTTTAAGAAATTGTAGATAAACGTAAGATCTTAGACAAACACACAATAAAATTACTATAAATTATTAAGCCACGAGGTTAACTGTATGACAGAATTGACTGCTTTAAACAAATATCACTATTACCAACCCAACATAAAATGACTAACAGGAATTTAGCGCGAAAATTCAACATTTATTAAGTTATGTTATGACACTAAAATTTTGAGTATCGGTTTTCAAATTTATTGAGTTCTTATTTCTGAAATAGGCCTTTTTGGTAAACTCTTTTCATAATCGAGTATACGAACAGTCTCAAAATCAAAATTATGTCCAGTTTTAAAATGATGTAAGGCTAAAGCAGTTTCTTCAGATTTATCTTTGTTAGATGGTTTACAATCGTAAATGTGATCTTTTATTCTATTAATCATTTTTTGCTTGGTCTGGCCTATATAAGAAGCGTTACAATCAGAACAATTTATTTTATAAACTATTGAAGACAATTCTTGTGTACATTTTACATTTCAATACATTTTACATTTTAATTTGGAAAATAAACTGTTTAGAGTTTTCATTAAGTAGAAAGTGATATTGCATTTAGTGTTATTTAAAATTCTGCTTAAGTTGTGTGATAAATGGGGAATGAACGGCATTTTGAAAAATTTCTTATTTTCCGCATCTATTGTACTTGAGTTGTTCTGTTTTCTGGGTGTCACTCAAGAGGTGATTGATGAGTTTATTGGGGTAGCCATTATCACATCCCAGACGTTTAATGATATTAATTTTTTTTCCCAAGGTGAAGGATGAGACAAATTGATGACTCTGTGTTTAAGTCATTTGATTTTTTGTTTTAAAGGATGGACTGAATGATAGTTAATGATTCTATCTGCATTGGTAGGTTTAATGTATACTGGTGCTTAAAAGTATTCGGACGACCGGCGTGACCGCCTGACAGTGTGGAAGTTTACCATAAGAGTCAAATTCGAACTATTTTATTGCTTTTCATTCGGATACTTTTAAGCACCAGTATACCAATCAGTAATGATGGTACCATAACCCCTCCTTTCAAGTAACACATCCAGAAACGAAAGTTTATTTTCTTGTTCTAATTCTAAAGTTTAAATTATTACGAAAGTTACTGAATGTAGATAAAACCAATTCTTGGAAATCCTTTGGAATTGCCGTGACAGTATCGTCCACCTAACAAAACAAAAACGGGACATTAAATGGAAGCTCCGGAATTTATTTAAAAGTTTATTCATAACAATGTTGGCTAAGATGGGTGAAGCGGAATTACCGATTGCTGTGTCAAAACTTTGGTTGTAAAATTCGTTGTCATAAACAAAGAAACTGCTATGGAATAAGAAATTAACAATGTTAATAAAGACGTTTTTAGGTATCTTAGTATGTGACGCAATACACTCCCAATCTTAATCTAAGATTTTTAAAACAAGTTGTTTAGAAATATTAGTAAACAGTTAAGTTACATCAAGTGAAATCAAAACGTAATCATCAGCGATAATAGTGTCTTTAATTTTTTGAACAAAACTAAAAGAATTTGTTGTGTTATAAATGAATTGGGGGCCTAATTTTGACAAGATGGTCGGTCCAGTGGTAAGAGGACCGGCCTTGCAATCGCATGGTCGTCGGTTCGAACCGCACTCGGAATTTTTCTCGGAGGGGGTCGGTATCGACTTCAGGCACCCTTCAGTGTTGGGGATAAAATTCGACACTGCTTCCCCTTAAACGGCGAGAAGGTTGGAAGTAACAAAGCCGTGGAACACTTTACACACACTCAAATACACTCCCGCTCCTGAGGTCCTGACAAGTCTTTGACTTAGGACCCCGTTGGGCAACCACCACACATTAAAAAAAAGATATCTGTTATGAATTTAGAAAGTTGATAAGTAGGCGAATCAATACAGGAAAGTATGGGTCGGAGTGGGATTTGTTCTTTATGAATTTTTGAGAGGCCGTAAATTCTTACATTCTCAGTTGTTTTGCAGTATTATTGTCAATTAGTTTCTGTTCAAGATGTTTAACAATATTATTGTTGGTCGTTAGGACTTTATTGGTAAGGTTACTATTAAGTAATTTGTAAGTGTTGTCATCATCAAATAAATTGTTCATTTTTGCGTTGTAATCTTCTTTGTTCATCAATACCAGTCGCACCACCTTTATCAGCCGAAGTTACAAACACATTGGAGTGATTCTTAAGGAAACTATTTGTTTCATTGTACCATTTATAAACTTGTATATCTAAAAATATTATTGGAAAAAAAGCATGTCGATACTCATCACATCTTAATTTATGATTTTATTACTTTATTACGTTCAGACTACACAAACAAAATTCCGAAAGATGTATTAATTCAAAGAAATAAGTAAATGCATTGATTGTATTCAATGTATTTCCTTTTCTAAGTATGCAGTTTACCCAGTGTTGTAATGCAGACTAACTAATAATAACATTCATTTATTTTTCCAATAATTTAAGAAATTAAGTGAAGAATGTAACGTAAGGATCAAAGAGTTTTTCGTCAATGTATCATAGATATCAGCTTACTTTGCATACACACATACATAATCCGTTATGACCGCACGTACCAGGTAACAGAAACCGTATTGATACTCGATCCATAATTACGTAGGTGTCGAACAGCATGGAGATAAATATATAAATATCAATGATGGCGATTTATTTTAATACATAAATCCCTACTTAATGCAATCAAGAGTTGTTAAATCATTCCGTTTTGAATAATACATGACGGTGTTTGCTGAAACGAAAATGGTCTTGTGCAAACAGAATTTTTCACCGGCGCGATTCAAATTTATGCCTTCCAGTGACCGATTTAATTAATACCAGTCCGAATCCCAATTAATAAATTTGCGTGCACTTTCTGCGAGTAGCAAGTAGTTAGTTAGAATTGCTAACTAAACGGTAATCCGACTTGAGCAACGAGAGTGTATCTTGCGAGGAAAGGGTGCGCCCGTTCGCACAGTTTACTTGTCATTGACTAATTACGAATTTATCGTGCCGATATCAGGCCGAGATAATACACTACATATGTACTGCTTGCGACTTCTGCATCTCGGGATGGGATGCACACTGTAATTATGGTTATCTCGCTGTTGCCTGCGCGTACCGTTAAAATCGATTTTAAATGCGGCATCGTAAACGTTTGTGGATGGTTTACAAGACGTCGGCAATTATCTAGTCAAGTACGGGTACTCGAAATTTTTTTTTATTTTCTTACTTGCTTACTTCATATGCAAGAACATCTTGTTATTTTTTTATTCGGCAATTAAGCACCTGAAGCTATATTTACAGGGCAATGAAGAAGCTTTCGTTTCATGCAAAAAAAGTTAGTGGATAAGCCATATATTTAATATAGAATAGTAAACTTCGCTCAACATACGTATGTCATATCATAAGTTCGCTTCTTTTTTTATGTATTAATAGATAGTGGTTACACTAAGTGAAACTTATTCGATTACACACTATATATTAACGAAAGAATTTTCCTTACTACCTACTTTCTACGCCATTGAAAATGGTATATCTTTACAAAACATAAAGCAATTTATTAAGTTAACATTTATTCCTCATAAAATTAAAATATTCTAGTAATAATAATAGTAATACAAATGCAGTTAAAGCGCCGAACGTATTTGCTAAACAGCAGGAATGAGGTAGACTCTAATTAGTACGGGAGGGCAGTAAAAGTTTAATTTAACTTTCAATTAGTTTCGAAGACCATAAAATCGCTACGAGGCGCAATTGCTTATGGCTTGTTTGTACATAAAGTGGCGAGCTGCTCTTCTCGTAGCTTATGATTGATGGTCATGAGTCCTACCGGTGTACACGTAAATTTGGGCTCGCTGAACAATAGCGCCGCGCTGGTAGACGCTGGTTGGTTGGGTGCAACAACCTAATTCGATTTACATTAGATCTCGGAAGCGGGCGAGAAGAATCGAAAAGAACGGGACGATGACCACGGAAGCCTTGACGGATTCGTTTATTATTACGTCAGCATCCACTCTTGTATGCAAAATTTGTTTCGGATGGGAATTTTTTTACCATCAAATTTGCTATTCTTTTTTTTTTAATAATCCGGAATTAATTCAGTTAAGAACAAAACCATCGGATGTGAGAAAAGAAAATTTGTTTAGTTAGATTTTTTTCAACGCAAGATACCGTTGCATTTTGAGATAATTTTTCGACGACCACTTAATTAGCAGAAATACTCCAAGGTCATTCTCCTTTTGATATTTTCTTCTGGTCTTAAGGAAGAAAAAAGGCCCAATCTGCTTACTAGATGAAGAAATAGGTCCTAACGGTTTTATTTGTTTCATGCAACTGCATGAGGCTGTTGTGAAGAAAACAGGCAGATCTTTGATTTTCTTCTTCTTTTTTTATGTTTTCTTCACATTACCACTTGGGAGAGTTGAGCAATTGAGTTACAGTTCACTTAATGCACTTGCAAATCTCAAAAAAAAAATTCTATTTTATTAATAACTTTAAACAAAATTGCTTAAAATCATTCATTTTAAACATTATTTTTAATCAAATTATTTAAATCAGCTCGACAATAGTTATCTGTACAGTCTCGCGCACATCTTGAAGCTAAAACGCTCAAAATCTAGCTCTGTGGTCGTATGCATCGAATATAATCATTTCGTTTCTTCACATTAGTCATAATAAGTAGGGGCCGAATTTTAGGTTAATTGCTTTTATTTAGTTTTTAAAGTTTTAAAGATATTTCTTCGTTTCATTAGATATATGTATGTAGAGTCAAATCTTTAAATCTTAAAAACTAAACAAAGGCATTTTATTGAAAAATTATTGTCGAAAAGAAGCCTCGAGTCACTATAAATTCTAGGTTAAATTTCCAAATCTGTTTATTAATCAATCATCGCATTAACAAACTTGACTAAAGTTGACTAGTTGACATGTTTCGGAACAAATTCCATTATCAAAACTACAAAGTTTAAAAAATACTTATGAAATTACTGCTAAAAGTAGAAAAATTAATTACAAACCTATTTAAGTCGAAACCGCAAGCGTAGCCATTTCTAAACTAAAGTCAAAAGATAGCGCGACGACATAGGGTAAGGCCTAATGCCAACCTAAGTTACATGAAAAGTTAAATCCCCAGTAGGGTCACAAAATTTATTTTTCTTTGAAAACTAGAGTAAAAGGACCAAATTAATTTTGAAAATCGACGACAAAATTTGGAAAATGCGAGACGAACTAATCGTATATCACAAATATAAAAAGCTAAAAAGCTGGAATTTACGACACAAACAAGTTAAAACTCAAAATATTAAAATAAAATATCGAACACTTCCGAGAAAATGGAAAAAGAGATAATTGAGGCCACCAAATTAATTAAATTCTTTCCAATTAATGGATTCAAAAAAAGTTAAGATGAGAAAACTGAATCTGATCGTTTAACAAAGTGACGTTACTGTTCTTCCCGTGTAAAAAAATTTCTAAAATTTCAGCAATATTGAGTTTAAGACTTTTGGGTAATTGGTGGATTAATTTGATCTCATGATTGGCAGTATTATTATGTCCAGTCTCAATGACATGGTTAGCAAAATTGGAAAAATTGGAAAAAATTTAATTAATTTGATGGCTTCAATTCTCTTTTTTTCCATTTTCTCGAAAGTGTTCGATATTTTATTTTAATATTTTGAGTTTTAACTTGTTTGTGTCGTAAATTCCAGCTTTTTATATTTGTGATATACGATTAGTTCGTCTCGCATTTTCCAAATTTTGTATTTATTAAGCTTTTTGCGTCGATTTTCAAAATTAATTTGGTCCTTTTACTCTAGTTTTCAAAGAAAAATAAATTTTGTGACCCTGCTGGGGATTTAACTTTTCATGTAACTTAGGTTGGCATTAGGCCTTACCCTATGTCGTCGCGCTATCTTTTGACTTTAGTTTAGAAATAGCTACGCTTGCGGTTTCGACTTAAATAGGTTTGTAATTAATTTTTCTACTTTTAGCAGTAATTTCATAAGCATTTTTTAAACTTTGTAGTTTTGATAATGGAATTTGTTCCGAAACATGTCAACTAGTCAACTTTAGTCAAGTTTGTGAATGCGATGATTGATTAATAAACAGATTTGGAAATTTAACCTAGAATTTATAGTGACTCGAGGCTTCTTTTCGACAATAATTTTTCAAAATTTAAATAGTCACTAATATCATGGACAATCCCTTGGTTTTGAAAGGCATTTTACCTAAAATCCTGTCTCTAATCATAAGTTAATATAGCATGACCTGCCTCAATCGGAATTTTTTTCACAGGTATGTTATTTAATACTTCGATGTATACTTTCAGATAAACATTTGAGGCAAAGATAAACACGGGTTGTATTTTTACAGTTACAAACATTCATTATATGTATAGAAAGGAAAATGCAACAGCAAAAAGCTGTAACCAATTACTTCGTTAATTTCAACGAACATAAAGCCTTAATTGATACATGACTCCATTATATTATATTGAATTTGTTAGCTACAACAAAACTCGCCACGCGAACATCAACAAAACGATTTAATTGCGCCGGTATATCAATTACATTAAAGCCGGTGAGCGTTTTTAAAGGGTACGCTTAATTTATGAGGATGATATATCACCTTATTAGCGCGGCCATCATCATTTATCCTGAGTGGCTTTTATTTTACGCGGCGGCAATAAAATTCACACTTACATTCATACGACCGCCGCGGCCATTACATATCTTAAGGAGGCTTGTTAGCGATGATTATAATTATTATTGCCCGATTTCTTGCCGCATAAACGCACGGCGAACTATTTTAATGTGGTCGTTTAAAATATTTACATTTCTGCATTTGTTCCGTCTTCGGTGTTCTCACGTGCGGTATCCGATATCGGAGGTAGATTAAATTCAAACCAACATTTCCCAGATACAACGTGACATTACGATACAGAGCTAAAACAAGAAACTATTTCAAGTAGATACTTAGGACTGACTCTTCTACACTTATCTATGTATGTTTAGTACTTAACTTACGATTAAATTCATTTATTTCTTTCTTACGTATAATGTATGGAATCAACAACGAATTTAAATGAACAATAAAGTGCTAAAAGAATAATATAAATAATACATATTTAGTTCTATATTCATACATGTGCCTAAGTGAATAAGTGAACAAATACTTCTATAGTAGAAATATGAGCTTTAAGTCTTTACTTGTATCTGGGCATGACCATTAGGTACTTCAATAAAGTATCCACCCAGTACACTACCTACGTGTCGTGATTAAGCGCATTCTTAAAATGAACGACGTAATGAACAGTTTCTCTCAAAATTCACTTTAATTACATTAAAGCTTCCTCGATGCGTGCCTTCGACATGAACCTTCCTTGCAGATAGCCAGCGAACGTGTAATTGCAAATTTTGCGAGAGCATGTAAGAACGCTGCCAGTAAAATATTTCAGGCTGCATGAAGCTTCTTACTTGAAACCGAGACGTTACCGAGGATAATTACACGTAGATCCAATGTAGATAGCGCTGATTACACCCCATTTGGTGTATTTATGATAGCCACCGGATAGATGGATAAAAGCACCTAGCTGAGACGGCCATAAATTTCACCAAACGTAATATCATGCCCCGCATTTTTACCTCCTAATCGGTGCACGGAAATCTGGATTTTCTGATTCGGTCGTTGAGATTAAAACGTCTCACACCTCATTCCAAAGAAATATTAATTATTAGTTTGCAGTCTGTACAGGATTAAACACGAATAGAATCAAAATAATATCTGTCTCGAGCAATTTACAATTTGGATCTTAACCTCTTCTTAAACTCTAAAGCAGAGTTCAAATGTGTAATCTCTTCTTGTGGGTATTTTAATCTACAAGATCAGTCCAAGTTTCGAATCGAAAAAAAAATGCCTTTTCAAATGAATAGGACACCTGATAGTGATCGACAGAATTAATCATGAACTGTCCATAGCTATTCTGCATTACTTTGGCCAGGACACAATAGAACGCCATCGCACAGCTGGGTTTTGATCTCAAAATGTGCAGACCAATTTGCAGCGATGCTGATATGTCACACAAGGTGGCCAATGCGGACAATTAGCGCGTCATCGTAAATTTGCAAAAATTTTGACTGCAAGTCGACTGGATTGCAGTGGGGCCTGCAAGTATCCTCTGTAACTATTAATTTCTTCAACAATTCGTCTATTTCGGCCCTAATTGGAGTCGAAATGTGTCAATATTTTTGCAAGCTTGCAATGACATCCTAATTGTCCGCATTGGCCACCTTGTGTAACATATCAGCATCGCTGCAAATTGGTCTGCACATTTTAAGATCAAAACCCAGCTGTGCGATGGCGTTCTATTATTTATTGAACATTGGACGTTGGGATGTTGATGTACTGTAAGTTTAAAGTCAATTTTATTGCTTGAATAAATTCTTCTTTAAACCTTCAAATTAAAATCATATGTTTCCTGATTGTTGTTTATATGTAATACCTGTACATATGTAATACTGCACAAACTTATGAATGGATGATAATTATTTACAAACACGATTTATATGAAAAGCTTACGTTGTTTTCAACGAAGTAAACGAACGCATAAATCTAAAAGCTTCAAGCCGTGTGTTACGTATTGCCGGCCAGCATTAGCAGCGCCTTCCTCTTTTTCGCCGCTACATCCTGCGAATTCTAATTTATTTATGTTTATAAATCAAGCTGGTTTCGCATGCTGATTACCATTTAGTGTATAATATCGGAATGCATAATTTCTGTTTCGCATTTTTCCTGCCGGCCGCGCTCGTAGTTGCAATTATTTTGCTCTCCTAGATACATACATTTGCGCGCTGCTATATTTTCAAAGAATTAATCAAGCTGGAATTAACTAATTCAGTTCAAATTGCGCATGTATTAGTTCGTTTAACATAAATAATTTCAGCGTTTTCTTTTTATCAACGAACGTGCACAGTCCTTGCGGAGAATCTGTTTAATTAACTGACACGCTAACGAACGGAAAAGCTCTGACTTTATTTTATCGCTTTGTGTATTGACAAGTTGTTCTACATCTAAAATTTTTATTATTACAAAGTAATATAAGTGCACTTAATTTTTGATTTGATAAATTTATTACCTCTTAAATTAGACCTACCTAATTAAAACTTGAATGAAAGCATTTAATATTGCGTTTGTTTATAACTATTAATTTCTTCAACAATTCGTCTTGATTAATCAATTTATTAAAGGGAAAATATCAAAGTTCACAAAAATTGTTTGTGTTTCGTACTCACTTTTGCTTTTATAATTGAATTGAATCTATCAGAATGCACAGAAGCTGTTTTGTTGGTAGCCTATTCACCAGGATGTAAAGTTACGTCCTTAGGTTTCTACTGACTTCATTCCTTTCTAAAGATTGTCAGATATTATTCTTGATTACTGTTTTAATTTAATTCCCTAAGTAAATTAATTAAGGAAATAATATTATTATGTCAGAATTATCATTATGGTTACAGTAAGTGAAACTTATTCGATTACACGCTGTATATCTTGGCATCATAACTAAGTGATTACTAGCTTCCCAAAGAAGAAGAAACATTTACTGCCATTAAAAGCAACTAATCTGCTTAAGAAAATAAAAATTTGATCATTTTGAAAAGAATTTCTTATAAATACATAATTTCGCTTGCGCTCAGTTTAACGAGCATGATATGTTATTAAATGGAAACGCGTTGGCGTTATTCGATCGATTTGATCTAATAATAAGTTAGTAATCAACGATATTTTATAAATATTATCAAGCACTAAACTTGAAATGCAACTGGGTAATGGAACTATTAAAAAGAATGCGTGCCCAATTATCGTAAATAATTTTCGCATGTTTCCACATTTAATAATTTTGATTTATAATTTTCATAACGTGAAACTTTTTCTATGACTAGATTAATTTATTGGCCGTGTACGAGCCTGGCCAATTAAATACTTGGAGTAACATTCCTGATATTTTTCAATTCATTTAATTCCTCCTTCTCTCTCCTCAACCAATCAATGAAATATTTTCCAGTACGGCATGAACTTTTCTTGGAATTTATTACCAATCAGAATGCACATTCGTATGCAACTTTGAAAAAGCAGATGCCATAGGAAAATAGTATGGTTTGTGGGGAATTTGCTTAATTAGTCTTATCGATTATACCTACATATTATTAAGCAATAAACATGTTGCAAGTTGCGCTTGAGTAATGAAACCTTTAAAATGTATACGTGAATAATTTCCATATATTTCCACAACTAATAATTTCAAGTTGGAATAAATAGTAGAAATCATTGTCTACTGGTGTCCATCTGCCATATATGTATGGTTTTCATTTTTTTATTTAATACATCGTAACTTATATATTTTTTGTTTAAAGTACATTTCTAATTAATATCTATATTTTTTTAAAAACTAACTTCCTTCGTCTTTAATGAGAAAAAAATAAATAAACAAGAAATAAATATCGTTTGAAAATAAGAGCAAAAGTTAATGTAACTTTGACGGAAAAGTAAAACTAAAAGTTAGAGAAGCCAAAGAAGAAAATGATTCAAAACTTTATCGAATAAATTAACTGTGGATTTTATAATAAAAACACCAGGACAACAAAATCATAACCCTCTCTTCAATTACTTATTGGATTTAGTAACAGGGCTTTTAAATAAAACATAAGAGTATGATAAATTTAGTTTTACGCAAAATCACCTAATTACATATAGGATGTTCCATTAAAAAAGAAAAAAACTTTAAATGGGTAAAATATTTTAATTATTCGAAAAGTTTCGTGTATTATTAATTATTTAATTTTAATAAACGTATTATGTTCTACAGTAAGAAAGCTTCAACCCATTCATTTTATGTAAAAATACTTGGCTTTGACGTCAATGTTTACTTATTCAGAATCTTCCAGGCAATTATGAAGACTTTTAAAATAAATTTTGCATGTTAAATAAAACCTTGAAAAGCAGACCAGTTGGAACGTTTTAATTTTTCTAAATAACGAATTTGCATGTTCTTAGCTTTGACACGCACAGAAAGATCCAATTAGCCCATTTCTAATGAAAAAAGGCATAATTAATGAGTTTCACATTCGCTTTTTGTTCCGTACACGGCGCATGGAACTAATAAAGATAATTCGGCATAACATGATATGCAGTTTCCTACTCGTATTAATAGAGCTTTTTTCAGACCTCGTAGTATTTTTAGCGTTCCTCGCGGAACTCGGCGGGGAATTCATTTACTTATTCCATTCTTAATGGTTTCCTTATAAGAGGTATTAATTAAGATGAACGTTCATAAAAATAAAGCAGAAGAATTACGGACTACCACTTCCCGGAAAGCGAATGGTACTTACTAGTAAGTAATTTTATGTAATCCATAAAGCGCTAATAACAGATGCGTCCATCAATATTTACATAATAAATTGAACGGGGAACGTCAGATCAAAGGTCGCCCTGGCAAACATCAATTTATCCTGCCCATACCTGACCGGCCCCGGCCTGCTCTCTTTATATGGAAACAGATGAAGTCCTACGAAATTAATCCGAGATAGGAAGGCGAAGCAGAAGAAGAAGAAGAAGCACGCGAACGTCGGAATGCGCCCACTAATTGGTTAACGTTATATTCGGTGGATGCCCGACCACCTTGCCTACGTTTAGTCTTTGCGAAAGAAAAATTTCTTTCCTTATCTAGATGATATAATTAAGTCGCGTCGTGGAATATCATAATTATATTCATGCTGCTCCGAGCCTTTAGATATCTTTGACAGATAGCGGCGTAATATATTGTCTACCTTTTTTAAATTTTCTTGAGCACTTTCACAGTCGTCAGGATAAGTATACGTATAATTAACAGGACGATTTAGGCAAAGCAATCTAATTTTTTTTGATTTGTTAGACTGTACAAGTGTTTATTTATTGTACTGTCATACGACAACAAAGGGGAAACGCTTTAATAAAGTTATTGTCCGAATTCGTTAATGCTAAAATAGATAACATATTGCTACGTTATTCGTTATTGAGAAATTATTTTTTTTTATATTTTCGATAACGTGCCTATTCGTCTATAACAGGAGAAACGTTAATTAGAAAATGCTTCTTCTTTTTCTTCCCAATTTAAAATTACAATTAATGCCGCTTTAGAGCAAGCACCTAGAACTCACTTTCTACCTATTTCATGAACCCAATTATCTGCAACATTAAACAAGAACGCACAACTAAAAAAACAGAAACGAAAACTTTATTAGACTTCGAGTCTGCACTTGATTCATCTGATTTGAAAAATCTTCGTTATTTATGGCTTGCCAAACAATTTCTGACTACGTACAATGCCATCTTTTGGTCAACAGGTCCAGTTCTTTTGCTGCCTTTGTATCCATTTGCACTATTTAAAAAAAATAAAACACGTGCCATCTCTCGACTGGTAAAGGTACTAAATTGTTGCAACGATAAAAACAACAAAACTACTTTTACAACAGCTTTTAGTAGATGTTTCACTTTACTATTGACTACTTTTTCGGTCTTGCGGAGAAACGTTGATTAAAAAAAATAATAAAAATAACAAAACCCTTCTATAATAACTTCCAACAGACGTTCCACCTGACCGTTTACAGCTTCATTAATTAGAAGATGCTTCTTCTTCTTTTTTTTCGTATAACCCAAGAACCTTTTTCACACTTTTTTAAGGTATATGAACGTATGTAATTCGTTTGCGTTAGATTAGTGATACCGGAAATGAAAACTACGGTCCGTCAGATAACGATCTAGAGTCTGCAGGTAAATAATAATAATAATGCAACATCCTGAATTTAAAATTAAGATAATTAGAACTCCTATAAGATTCCTATGTTAATAAACGGACATTACTAGAAATTAATAGTTATCAAGGAACATTTTTAATGTTGTAATAATGCTAAAAAAATAGGAAACTGACTGAATACTTTTTTAATGCAGATATCAGGGGTATTCCATAATGCAGTGGTTCTTTGTCACTTTATTAACAGTGTGCTTAATAATAACTTCTTAACCACTGCTTTTAAATCACTGATTGAAGACGTATTTCATAAGCACACGGTCATTATTTTACAATTTTAAAAATTAGTTAACTTCATTTGTAAAATATAATCACTGAACATAATTACATATCCTTCTTTTCAATGGCATTTGCGCTTGTGGAATAGAAAATGTTTAAAAAGTGGTTAAGAGCAACAGCACATGCGCATAATTCAGCGTTTATTAACCACTGATATATGGAATATACCCGATTGTCGCGATAAAAAAGAGAATAAAAATTTATAATTATGGATTATGGATTACGAATTATAGTTATGGCAATGTCTTTCAATTAATTTTATTTAAACTATCTAAACTTAGTCCTTTTAAATTCTAAATTATTCTAATGGCCAGTTGCACCAAACACTTAAGCTGAACTTATATTTAAGCAGCGTTTATAATGTGACATTTGAGGTTACACAATATTGTCAAAGTCATATTCTAAATGACGCTTAAAGTTAAGCAGAGCTTAAGAGTTTGGTGCAACTGGCCCTTAGTCTTTTAAATTGTAAATTAATTTAATCCTTACGTTGACCACCTTATTTAATCTTAACGAACTTATTTCATTTAGGTACTTGGGGCAAGGACCTGCGCTCGTAGAGTCCACTCGCTTGGCTCCGTTTACGGGCACTTGGTTTCGCACTGACTGTTCTTAATCACGTGACTATCTAATTAATCATCATACTGCACTGACTGTCTACCTGCGGGTCGATACATTACATTACATACCTGCGATACATTTCCTAAATCTACGTCACAATTGGTTCCTTCGCTCTGGTGGCTGGGGTTCGGTCCAAAGTACAAAGTTCTAAAAGGTGACGGCAAATTGCCAAATTTGTTTTCTTAAAACGTTCTAATTGCCTCGATCTTAATTGGCACATGTAAACAACACACTTACATTCCGCATAGCGGAGTGAAAAGCGAGTATGTGTAACGCGGCTTTGTCCTACTAAACTTCAATGGGTGCTGATTCCGCATAATTTTGAAATGCACATAATTACAAAAAGAACTTATGTCCTAATTCCCTTATTTTGAATTTCAAATCTAAATCTGGATGTTTTTTACTCCCACCGTCGTCTTTCGAGGATTGACGTCTTGTCTGATACCCCCTCCATTTCTGTTGATCGGCTGCTCCCAGAGACGTTTGGCAGAATCCATAGGACGTTCTTCTCCGGGTTCCCTGCAGCTTTGTCGACAGCCTTTCCCTCAGGGATGGCTTGGCATGATCCTGGGGTGTCGAACCTCTTAGTTGTACGCCCTGCGTCTCAACTACGTCATCCCACCTTGGGTATGACTAAAACTTTAATTAATCCTGATTCTTCCCGATCTCCGTGATTGAGGGTGACATGGCATGATCCAGAGGGTCTTGTCCTCGATGAGATGGTGGGTTGAACTTGTCCACTATTTCCTTCCTTCGTGGAATACCTTCCTACTTATACTTTTTCTCTTGTTTCAATTACTTAAATCTTCAACAGCATTGGGTTTCTTCACGGTTCCTTGCGGACAACGATTTGGTAATTTGTGTCCCCGTCTTCTCGGCCGATGTTTTCCATTAGATGCTGTGTTGCGCCTCCTCAGTACCAAGAAAACATCGCCCATGGAATCCGAAAAGTCCTCGTAATCTTGGCTCGTACCTCCAGTCTTGGTCCGGTTCTTCTGGTTGGCACTCGCGGAAATCACGGGACGGATACTTTTATCAAATAAATTTCGAAAATTTTTGTGATGTGGTTTTAATCTTAAGTAGCGTTTCTTAAAATCGATTGTGATGTTTTAGCCCGCGGTTTCATTTTGCCCGTATGGTGAGACGCACGAGATTTTTGGCGCCTCCACCATGTCACGTTAAAAGAGAGAATAAAAATTTGTTATAATTAATTAATTTACGAATTAAGATTACGAATTAAAGTTACGAGAAATGTCTTTAATTTAATTTTATTTAACTAAATTATTTTAAACATTCTAAACTTAATTAATCTTTCTACTAAACTTTTAAATTATATATTATCCTAAGTCTTTTTAACTTAACCCTTCTATGTCCCTTTAACTTTAAAACTTAATTAACGAACTTATTTAACATACTTGGGGGAAAGGGCCTGGCCCGGCGGCCAGCCCTGCGCTCGTAGAGTCCACTCGCCTGGTATTCGCACACTTGGTTTCACACTAACTAATAATAATTAATTATAATAATAATCTCTAATACCTCACTATCTACCTACATGACCTCTCTTCGACTAATTAATCATTAATAATCACGATTCTACCACTTCTGTCTACCTGCGGGTCGATCTTTTATATACATTTCCCAAATCTACGTCACAATTGGTTCCTTCGCTCTGGTGGCTGGGGTTCGGTCCAAAGTATAAAGTTCTAAAAGGTGTCAGCATCAATTGATCGTTGCCAAATTTGTTTTCTTAAAACGTTCTAATTGCCTCGATCTTAATTGGCACATGTAAACAACACACTTACATTCCACATAGCTTGCATTTATGCGTAGTGAAATGCGAGTATGTGTATCGCGGCTTTGTCCTACTAAACTTTAAAGGTGCTGATTCCGCATAATTTTGAAATGCACATAATTGCAATAATTACGAAACGAATTTCAATTTACTTATTTTCCCAGATAATGACATCGTGACAATATCATTGAGCTTCTTCAAGTAGAAAATGAAAAAGATGGTAAAATTTGAAAGTTTACTTTTAATTAAATTGTGACAAAGGAAATGTCATGAATTAATTAATTAAACGTCAAAAATAATCTTTTATAAACTCAAGCTATAATGAACGATAACTGTGGAACTATTAAACGATGAAAATATGTGAATTTATAACGAAATTGAAGAATTGAAAAATGAGGTTTTGAAAGGTTTGATTAAATATTTATTAGATGTTTTTTAGTTCAGAGACTGATGGATCAGAGAATGAATGAATTTTTCGTTTTCAAATGCTTTAATGCTGTACTTTAATTGCAGCTCGTATAAATATTATTCACCATGTTAACCATTTATATAGCAACATCTTAACTTTTTTAGAATCGATTTTATTTCTATCTCATTTTATTATACTTCAATCATAATTTTGCCGTTCATTAATAGCTGCGTTCCTTTTGCCACAAATCTTACCTCAGATCACTTAAACGTCATTTCCCTTAACACGAACAAGTAAGTTTGAACGGACATTTCAATCTAGCAACTAATGGGAATACTCGAGCGGCAAGGTGGGAGGTTGAAATCTCAATTCTCACTCACTTGTTCATGCTAGCGAAAATGACGTTTATCTGATCTGAGGTGAGATTTGTGGTAAAAGGAAAGCACCTAATGTCATCCTAAAATGTTGTGTAAATTTGTTGAAATATATCATTTCATTCTACATACATATAAATTTTCAAAGAATAATAACGTTTAATACATATTTTTCAGAAAATAAACCGTAGATAATTTTGATAAACCTATACTAAAATTTTATACTTTCAAGTGTTCCTTCAAAAGTTCTACGTAGTCTACCTTGATTGATTGATTATTATTTATTGATCCAGTCCTCTACTTTCGTCATTTTGACTCGAACACGTCGTCCATCTTCAAGATATATTACTCGTCTTTTTCTTTTGTTGCTTGTCTTTTGGATTGGCCAATGTCTAGCAGTAAGCGGATGATTTAAATTTAAATTTTTCTAAATATTTACAAAATTCTTTCCTATTCATATCCTTTTCAAATTCCTGCACCCAAGTCACTTCTTCATCTTCAATATGAATCACAACTTCCCCATCTTGATTTATTCTTTAAAAGAATTTACTTTGATCTACATTTGGTAAGTTTTAAATATTTTACCCTCTGAACTTTATGGTAATAATGATTTTTATTGTTTCAGATAGTTTATTTTTGCCGTGTATAAAATGTGAATAATATTTTAAAAGAATTTTATGGATAAATGGATAAATTTATTTATTCTTCCTTCTTGATCCTGATACATCCAGAAAACCTATGGTATTTCAGGTAATCTCACAGCAATGAGTATTTATATTTTTATAAGTGCAATTTGAAATAGTTTTTTTGGTCGGTGGTATTTCAAGTCAGATTGAATTAACACTGATTACAAGATGTAGCATAACCTTTACTTTAAGTTCAGCAGCGAACAGATTCGACAGTAATTAATGAATTTACAATCGTGATTTCAAGTGCACGTTGCAGTGCGAAATTCTTCCATACATCAGGCCAGACAGTTTTGATGAATTTTTTTCGAAGGTGATATTTTACGTCAGGTTTAATAAAAAGTAATTAAAGAATGCCACATAATTGTAACTTTTTCTTTAATTTAAACATGCAAATCTGACGTGGATTTATGGAGTTGCGAACGTGACTTCGATTACGTTTAAGGATACCGTGGCTCGAAAATTATTTCATGCATTAACTGAAACATCACTCATGAGAAACATTGTAGTAAGCAAAATATTTGCTGCGAACATGGACAGAAGAAGTACTTGCCCGTCGTATATAAGCACACACATTAATTACGTTTTGTTTAACGTCGTACAAACGAGATCGGTTGGCTTTTATGAGAAAGCTACGGGCACTTCGCTCACCGAAGAGTCTTTTTCTACGTGCGCGAATTACAGTTGTTTAAGGCACTGAATTACACGCTGAAAAACAGAAAGAACCCCACCGTGTACGTGTAAATGACACGTCGTACTTGCGGTTTCACAGCGAAACAAAAGGCAAAAGAACGAAAGTTCTCGCATTACGGGGTGCCAATTACGGGATTCTGAGGCTGTCGTTTTGTACGTAACGACGGATCTCACGCCTTATCAAATGCGTGCATATTTTTCTTATAAAAATAGACACGTTTCAGCAAAAAGTGCTTCATGCATTATTCAGTGATCTTACAAGCAGACGTTTTCAGACATATCGTACTTGCGTGAAAAATTTAAATAAATTGAAGTAATCTCAGCTAGTAATCTGACATGCGAACACCAGTGTAACAAAGTGATACGCCTTTTGTGTATTACATTTAACGCCTCAGATTCCAACGGTTAGAATTCAAAATTCTGATCGGCGTCTCTAATAGTAAGAATTTTTACAATAAAATACACTCTTCAATGGTAACAACTGTAAGGAATTTATTTTATTTCTTGCAATTAAAATAAGAAAAGTACGGTTATTCACAAATCAAAAGACCACCATCTATTGCATTATGTATTTGTTAATCCATTTTTTTTATTGTATTATTTATATTTACATTCGTGTCATAATGATAGCTGCACTTTATTATTTATTTATACTGTATTTGCTTTGTGTTTTATTTCTGGAAAACGTATTTTAAGAGTAAGTCTCTTCTGTTCCCTTGCAATGAGTACTTAAGTTAACTTATTTTAAAGGCATTAAGTTCACAGCTTTTACAAATAAGTAAACATAAAATGCTAGAAAAAATTCAAGAATTATACTATATTAAATTCTAGGAGACATATTTCATAGACACTTGGACGGTGCTACTAGATCAATTCTGCAAGGTGTATGTAAGTAACGGATTTGCACGGTTACGATATTAATAGTGGGTGGTCAATTTATTTATGACCGTTTTAAGTCGACATGCAAATAATAATAATAATTGTAATTAAACCGTTGTATTTAACGCACGTATCCGATTGTTTATCGGCTGGAATCTTCGACGGGGCCAATTTAGTCAAATGACTCGTTATTTATGGGAGCACACCGACCGACTGGGAACGAAACGGGAACGAAAAAAACGAATAAATCAAAATGACATTGTCAAACGTAATCGGAAACATACATCTGGATGTTGGCGCACCTATGAAATTTTACACTGTGTTACTTGAAACTGTGCCGAAAGATCATATCGTACATTGATACAGCTAATTTTAATTGACTTTCACTATACAAAAAAAAGCTGCTTTAAATGCCCGGTGCTCACTTAAAACGATACTCCTGCATGCAAACCTCGTCCTTAAATCCTTAAAACATTCAATACTTATGTCGAATTTGGACCGCTGCGCTGTACATTAATGTTGTAAAAATTTGGGACTGCATATTAAGCCACAAAAACGAATCTTTTGAGTATCTTAGTGAATATATCGGTTTGCGATTTCTATAGAACATCGATCTTTAATCAAAATAAGTATTTTTTCTTAAAAATAAAAGCATCTAAATAACTAAATTTAATTATGAACATTATTGTCGAACGTACCTAAGTTTACATTATCTATTACACGATCTATTAAAAATTATAGGGCATGCTCATAAAGTTTCACTAATTTTTAGTAGCACTATTAGCCATTTGAATGCAATAGCTAATAGCGGTAAGTACTAAAATTTAGTGTAACTTTATGAGCATGGCCCAATGAGTTTATTCTTGAATTGTATTCATAAGAAAATACAACTTTTAAGACCGACAATTCAATTATCTTCTGCAGGTTCAATGAAAATAATCAAACGAAGATAAAATGTTAATCAAGGGTGATTATTTCAATTCATTTTATTAGTTTTGTTCTGTGTGAGTACATTTTTTGTTTCTTAAAATCAAATTGTAGATTAAATCTAAACTTCGGTGGCAAATCTCTGAGCTCAACCCAAAGAAAAAAACTGCATTCATATACTTGTAATATATTATATTTTTCAGTCTCGGTTTAATATGCTCAAACAAAAAGCAAAAATCGAGTGCAAATATGTAAGAGTCTCAACTTTTTGTTTCAGTACACAATAAATGAGAGAAGTTACATTGTAACTTGCTACACATAAAATTAAACAGCACGTTCTAAATGCAACTGTAATTAGAGAGGATTACAGGATGATAGATTCTGTTTCAGAAAAGTCAACAGTATGTATATCTATGTAAGTAAATATTATAAACACAGTTTTGCATGGCTGACACAATAAACTCAATTGCATTCTGATGGAAAAAAGGACTACGAATTTTTAAATAATTTGATATTATTTTATTAGCTATTGTGAAATTGTTTCATTTTCTTTTTATGTTTATAAGTTTATTCATATTTGCACCTGTACAAGAAATAAATGCAGCGTTCTCCAAAAATAGTACAACTTAAAAAAATAAATATGTATTTCATTATACTAAATGACGGCTAACTCTCTGGGATTTGTTATAATTTATGAATACTGGGTTATTTGAAATCTAACTTTTAGAAATCACGTCTTCTAAATGACCGCCACCAACTTGAACACGCTCCTCAATGTTGGACAAAAAATGGTGCATTGAACGACGAAGTAAAACTTCATCTATTCGCTCGATTTCTTTTTTCGAATAAAACTTAACGCAAAACAAGTTTTCAGTTTTAATAAGCTTTCGATTTTTAATTTATTATTACATCCTAGTAGGTAGATCACCCATAAACCAGGAAGGTATGACTTGCTTCTAATTGTCGCCACTTTCTAGAAAACTTCGCGGGTATTATCATCGGTTCCTCATGGGTTCTCGATTATTCGAGAAAAAGACATCAGTTTATCTTAAAATCACGACATGCACGTATACGTAGAGAAAAAATAAATGTAAGAAATTTTAGGATGTATTAGAATTTAGAAAATAATTAAATTGTTCAATTAATGGAAACTAAGAGGGCAACCTTTTCCATTAATGTAATAAATTTCTTTCCTACTGTATTTACAAGTATTCAGAATATGAATTTGTTGATTTAATAAAACTTATTGTTAGTTTTCTTGTAATTTTTTAACAAACACTGGGCTCTTATTTACTCGCTCTTCTACTTGTTTCCATATTCAAAATTTTGCATACATACATTTGCATAATTACAAATTACTTACTACAGTTTGCGTGTTTTCAAATGTCATCGAAATGGAGACAGTTAACAATAAACTGGAGGAGCGTTATGGCTAAAACTTGGTAGAATTAACTGCCAATGCCTACATAATATTAAAAAAAAAAACTTAAAAACCACTTTTACAGTCAGACAATCGAAGTCCATGGGATTTTGTGTTTCTTGCTACCTTAGCCAGAAATTTTTTTAAGGACCAGTTGTTCAAACACTTGAACCATGGTTCAGGCCTGAATTTGGTTCTATTACCAAAGGCATGTGATGCCGTAATAATAGAACCAAGTTCAGAGTTGAACAATGTTTGGCCCCAAGAGGAGAAATGTTCAAAAAGAATTTAATGAAGAAACAATTGTGATAAGAAAACTTCAGAAAAGTAATGGAATAAGAAATCCAAGACTGGATAGTAGGATAGGAAGAGCCAATGAAAAGAATACTTAAGAGAAAGTGTGATGAAGATGAAGACGCGAGCAGTAATTATGTAAAGCCTAGGGAATTATGTTTTGAAAAATGTGCAAGATGGGCAAAAAAAAAATTGAGTGAAAGTCAATGACTGTTCAGATCTGATGTATTCCTTTAAAAAGATTGGTGAACCTCCTTTGTTCATAGCAAGGTTTAATTAGCAATTATCATTTCAAGCCATGATTCAAACGAATCGGAAGCATTCGTAAATAAACAATGAGAAAATAATAAGATTCTAAAAGTTCATAATTCTTGAAAGCAATAGGTGGTAGCTTCAATTAAATCACGGTGAAAAGGTCTAGGACATTCTTTTTGATTCAGTGTTAATTACATACATCTAGCGTTAACCTTTGTTAGGGCATGAGTTTCTCGTACGTTGAAAGTTTACACAACAAACAGTTTTTAGAATTTATCTAAACATCGTTTCGCTGCAAGGAAAAAAAAGTTTCAATCTTACAGTATGATGTCAAGTGTATGTTCTAAAAGTTTATTCAAGTTTGTTACAAAAATGTTGCTGGCGCCACGCCAGCGTTTTCGTGTCTGTGGCATATTTGTAGTAACTGTAAGTGACTTAATGTATGTGATTTACTATTTCTATTAGCTGCCTGAAAGTGTACTTATGCAATTTTGTTTGTTGTTTTCGTATGCTTGCTTCATTTGATGGCCTGCGGCTCTTTCTTGATATTATTTATTCATCTGCAGATAAAGATAAGACAAAAATTAGAAACAGTTATTGTTTTGAGGCGTTCTATGTTTGACTGCATTTTATGCACGTAAGCTTGGGAACGTTTGTGTTTCTCAAAATTTTTCTTAGCCGCCATTTCTTCTTGCTAATATAAGCCTATTTTATAAAATATATTTTAAAAAAAAAAAGGTAAAACGGTGTTCTACAAATGTAGTGAAAAGAATTGGTTTAATTTTTTAGTCAGTATTTGTGTAGCTGGTAGTAATGAAACCTGACTTGAAAAAATATGGGAAACAATGGGAAGTGCCATAGCATAGCGCTTCGCCTACAACCAAATCAAACTACCAGTTATAACGAGATGCATAAGTTTAAAGAACAATCGAGTTCTGTGATGTTCTGTCTTAGATATTTCGAAGGCAAGTTTACCATCCATCCGAAGACTAACTAACCGACGAGATTCCAGTAGATTTACTGGAGTGGTGGGCGAATTGAATTTTCAGCTTCCTGCTAATACCCGACGTCTTTAATGGCTTTCCCATCTTCGGATTTTTGCACGGGCTTCTTCTGTAGCTGTTCTTGAATGCGGGCGTACGGGTACATAAAAGAGGCAGTTAAGTTCGCCGTGCACGCAAGTGAGGTATTAATTAAAATATGATGCCGAGCAATTATTTTCAATAACTGCAATAAAAATTTATTGAGGCTGTTAAATGGGATTTTCATACTACGATGAGGTATCGCGATAATGCCGGAATAATTAAGCGCTTTTTCTGAGCTCCGGTAAATGAAATTTCTATCGGGTCGTAGACGCACTTCTGCAACAAAGTTGAAAATTACTACGAAGCTGATTGCAATTAACTTCCAATTTGTAGATTAGGAATTTAAGTATGTAAGTTCAAGTAAATTATTTAATTAAAAACTGTTCATGACCTTTATTTATTGCTCTTGTTTTGTAAGTATTAACATTTATGAATGTAGCTAATTAATAAGATCGCGTCGAATGGAACAAAATTCGAACATGCAATTTACAACCAAACGTAGGGTTGAAACTGAAGAATCTGGTAACAGTTGTAATCGGTATGGAAGCTTTAATAATTCATTGGTACTCCTAAGAAAAAATAAAAATACAGGACTTCTCCATTGTGAAAATTGAGTTTGACGCTTTTCTCATGACTGAAGCTTTATTACTATTGTAATACTTGTACTTGGAAGCTATTCAAGTACTTTTCCATTTTTTTACATTTAAAAAGTACTTGACAGCTTTCTCAAGATTGAAATAGCTTTCAAGTATTTCCCGAAACCTCAGAATTGAGTTTGACTATTTCCTCCAAATTAAGATAATCGTGAAGTACTTTCTTCATCTTAAAAATTGCGACTAACCGTTTTTTCAAGACAGCTATCAAGTACTTTACTAAATTTGAGAATTGAACTTTGCAATTCTTTAGGTTAAGAGAAGGTATTTGACGGCTTCTTCAAAATTGAAATGCCATCAAAAACTTCCTAATATTGAAGTTGGGCAGTTTTTTTTTAAGATTGAGAAAGTTCTTGAGAGTATTTGAAACATTGACAAAGTATGTCAAGTTCCTTCTCAATCTTAAAAGTTGAGATTGACAACTTTTTTCAAGCTTTATTATAATTGTAATAGTTTCCAAGTACTTTTCCCAATTTCAGCAATTGAGATGACAGCTTTTTTCAACATTTAAAAAGTACTTGACAGTTTTCTCAAAATTGATGTAGCTGTCAAGAATTTTCCGAATCCTCAGAATTGAAATTGACTACCTTAATTTGGAGGAAATTAAGGTAGCCGTAAAGTACTTTCTCGATCTTGAAAATTGCGACTAACCGTTTTCTCAAGATAGCTATCAAGTACTTTACCAAATTTGAGAATTGAACTTTGCAATTTCCTGAAGTTTAAGAGAAGGCACTTGACAGTTTCTTCAAGATTGAAATGCCGCCAATAAATTCTCAATATTTATACTTGAGTTTGGCAGTTTTCTTTAAGATTCTTGATAGTACTCGAAACATTGAAATAGTATATGTATAAAGTCAAGTTGTTTCTCAATCTTGAGAATCTGTTCCAAGATTGAAATGGCTGTAATGCCCCTTCATATTCTTAAAAATTGAGATTGATAGCTTTCTCAAAATTTAAATAGGTGGGAAGTACTTTCTCAAGCACTTCTTAATAGTAGTACTTGAGGTGGGTAGTTTTTTTAAGATTGAGAAAGTTCTTGAGAGTAATGAACCGTGAAGTACTTCGTCTTTAAAATTAGAATTAACCATTTTCTCAAGATAGCTATCAAGTACTTTCCTAATTTGAGAATTGCATATTTTTTTTTCTTAATAAAGTTAAAAGAAGGTACGTGACAGCTTCTTCAAGACTGAAACGACGTCAAACACTTCTTAATATTTATACACCATATACAAGATTTATCAGCGAAATTAGCAAGAGACTGCTACCTGATCCGTACAATTTATTTTAATCTTGGATGTAAAGCAGCACTAGAAGTTTATCACACAGTATTCGAATCTAAATTGCGGTATGGTATTTGTTTTTGGGGGTTTAGTGCATTAGAAAATATTAATAAACTATTCGTTATACAAAAAAGGATTATTAGACTCATGTGTGGAGCAGATTATAATGCGCGCTGTCGTCCATTGTTTATCAAGTTAAAAATTTTAACTATCTTCTCCCTTTTTCTTTTGGAAATGTTAACAACGGTATATAAAAATATGAATGATTTTCAAAGAAACTCCGACATGCATAACCACTTCACAAGAAATAAAGATTCTTTATATTTGCCACTCCCACATACTTCTCTCGTTAAACAGTCCCCATTCTACATGAGTAAACTCGTGTTCAATAAGCTCCCAGACGTAATTCGTAATGCTCCAAGTGTAAAAAGCTTTAGACTCAAATTAAGCACCATCCTTCTAAGTCAAGCATTTTATTCTGTAAATGAATTTTGTAATTTTAATTTTTAATTTTCATCATTCAGCGTTTTTTCATTGTTGTATTGTATACTATGTATGTATTACATTATATTATATCTTGTCTACACTCACAGCTGGTTTGATGACAATAAATTATTATTATTATTATTATACTTGAGTCTGACAGTTTTTTTTTTCTTAAGATTGAGAAAGTTCTTAAGAGTATTCGAAACACCGACAACATAGTAAGTCAAATTGTTTCTCAACTTTGAGAAGTGAGAGCGACAGCTTTCTCAAGATTGAAATAGCTGTAAAGTGCCTTCCTAATAAAAAAAAAATTGAAATTGGTAACTTTCTCAAAATTCATACAGCTTTCTCAAGCACTTCTTAATGCTACTACTAATCTACTACCTATTAAGGTAGGCAGTCTTTTTATGATTCAGAAAGTGCGATTGCTTAACCGTTTTCTCAAGATAGAGCTATCAAGTACTTTCTTAAATTTGAGAATTGAACTTTGCAAATTTTCTTAAAGCTAAGAAGATACTCGAGAGCTTATTCAAGATTGAAATGCCGTCAAGCATTTCTTAATATGTTGGTACCCCAGGTTGACAGGCTTTTTTAGATTGAGAAAGGTCTTGAGAGTAGTCGAGATATTGACATAGTATGTAAATTTCAATCTTGAGAATTGAGGTTCTTGAGGACTGAAATAGCTCTCAAGCACTTCTTAATATTGGAACTTGAGGTTAACAGTTTTTTTTTAAGATTGAGGGTGTTCTAAACATTTACAAGTTCTTTCTCAATATTGAGAATCGAGATTAAAGACTAAAATAGCCGTCAAGCACTTTTCAATATATAGCTTTGATAGCTTCTTATACTGGTACTGTAGCAATATCTACCTACGTGTGTCTCATGTCATATATCACAAGAAATTTTAACAATATCGTGTTGCGTTGCTGTTTGTAGGTACTTTATTATGAAGAAACATGATTTTCTCCAATTTCTTTATGCCCAAATAAAATGGTCAAGACTTGTTAGGTAGTAAATTACGTTACAAAAAAGTGAAAAATTGCAAATTTATTTCTGAAAGAACATCTGCGAATGTTTGAAAAGAAAACCGGCGATTAATCAAAGAGATCGGACATTCAGAGAGCATTTTATGGCTCATTAAATCATTAATTAACGACAGTAATGTCGCAGTGTATTCTAATATATAGCGTGCCACGACCTCTCTGTAATAGACTTCCAATGGCCTGCTGCGACACACGGCGTAATGAAATTGTTTATTAGCGGTAACACTGGGTCATTTTGATGGCGGAACGGATTTTTTCCTTATGAAAACCGATATTTTCTGTATTTATCGCGCATAATCCGAACACATTCCCATTTTATGTCACCCGGTTACCTTTTAAAGCCGTTCGGATCCGACATGTGTTTCTTGCATTGTATCGTTTATCAATTATTTTTAATTAAATTATTGTTTTTTACTCGCCCGGTAAACCTGTACTATCGTATCATTACGTTCCTATGTTTATTGGATTGCATTTCATTGTCTATACAGTTTTTCCCTATAATCGCGATGGTGTTTCTTTATTTATATGTAATTGGTTAAGGTACTGAGTTGGAAGCAAGAAGAAAACTATGTTAATTAACATGAATGCACTATAATTAGCGTTTGTTTAAGTGCTTTTTAATTTCGAAATTTTGAAAAGGTAAAATTCTTTTCGACTCCTCATGCTCCGAATTCCAACGGAAATAGGCGCAACAATAAAAAAAGTCTTTATACAAAAGGCTTATAATTAATATTCCGAAATTAAATTGGGTCCATCAAGTTTATTGACAGATATCAGGATTGATGGCACGAAATAGACCAATTAAATAAAGATTAAGGCGCTGAAAATGTCCATAAAAACTAGCCTTAATAATTCATTGCATAAATTTGTGATTAACGACGGAGATAAAGTATGAATTACGTACGTCCCATTTCCATTCCCATTCTCATTCTCATACTTGATCTCATTCCCATTTCTGGTTCCGTCCTAAGCGGTATTAATTTTATTGTAGACAACGGGAGCTTCTCCGTAATCCAACCAAGTTGGTTTAACGCTGCATTAAGATTTAAATTTATGTAGAATTATTCCTGCACATAAGCAGGTCAACGCCTTCGTATATTCTCGATTTTGATTTTTAACACCGATCAATCTCTTGTAATTATATTGATTTAAAAATACGTACACCTGTTACTGGGTGTTTGTTTTTAGCGGTAATATATTCACGTATTCTTTATTCATTTATACGGCACGTAGACGCTTTGCCAATTATTAATTGACAGTCGATTCTATTTTAGCGATATTTTAATTGCACCCGTATCTCTCTCTCTCTCTCTTCCTGAGAAATTTTAACGCTTATAAACTAGATGTCTTATTGCAGCCCCTTAATTTTCATGTACTACTTGCACCTTGAAATCAGGTTCTGTTTTAATTAAACTATGCACTGGACTTTAAGTAAACATCAGGTTTATAATCGGCCCTTTTTATTAAAATATTTTTTACGTATATAGATCGATACCTTAAAAAATTTAAAAAGTCTATCCAAATAAGTAATACGTTGGAGATAAAAATATTATACGCTGTCCCAAGAAATTGGGCACTATACAGGATGTATTCGATTTGGTTTCGCTTACATCGTAGTCTCTATAACGTGAACGTCAAATAACATGATCACCCACAAATCATTTGAAGACTCTACTAAACTGTCGTTTAATTAATTCGACTGCGCATATTTTTTGTCGTTTCTTCTTGCTCTCTGCTTCGTGTTTAATGACAGTAGAAGCTGTTCAAAAAACGTAAAACAATTTTCACTCACACATTAGAAATGAGCGAACAAATTGATAGGTAGATGAGACCCGGGGCTGTCAAACACTAAACTACCTTTTATACAAAATTATAGCAAACATTTTCTCACTTTTTCTACGGAAATTCAATTCTTGCATTCCTATACTTATTTCCTTTTCGAGAATTTTGCACGATCGCGGGCCTCAATTTCATTCAACGACGATAGAATTTCTTGCCAATCAAAATACACGATAGTTAAAAATTTTCGATTTGGATAAATTTTAAAATCATCAGCCAGTTTTCGAAAGTCTCTGAAGCAAAGAACCGTCACTGTAAAGACCTTAAAAGAGTTTTATAACATAATTATTTTCTTCATGTAACCTACAACCTCGAGAACAAAGGTTTTAGTAACTTTTTAGATTTTCTAAAAAACTTCTGCTCTATTTTTTTATAGGGCTGAAGTTATCAAACAGATTAATAACATCGACATATGCTTGTTCGTGTTTTGATCAAAAGACTTATAGATTCTGATAAAATGTTGACAAACCAGTGAAGCTTCCTACACAGCATCCTAATAACTTTTCCTGTATTATCCTGTACAAAATGCCAAATGTGTTAAGATTGAAACAAACAACTGTTCTAAGTCGACAGTGACACTAGGATGTCATGGTTTGCTGTTTTAGCATTTTCTACTTTTCAGTGGTATAATTCCAACGTACTTTCTGGTTTATTGGGAGTACGTGACTTTATTTTATTACTGGTGCAGCTCATATGTCACATATCTTATCAAACCTTGCCTAGTGTCCACAGAGACAAGACTATTCATTTCTTGATAGTCTGAATCTATCATGTCATGGTTTGGTATTTTAGCCTTTTTTACTTTTCGGTGGTACAATTCATTAGGTTTTATTTTTTCTGGATTATTTGAAGTGCATGTCTTCACTGGTATATCACATGTTCAACATCCTACATCAAACTCGTTCGTTGATCAGGAAAGTCAGTGTGAGACATTTCGGCATAAAATTTATATGTTTCCAAAATTATTAAAAGGTTTAAATTTTGTAAAACGTTAGCGACAGTACCTAATAAAATAGCTACAGAAAAGTATTGTAGGTCACTCTTGTCTTTATATTAGGAGTTTCGTTTTCGATTTGCGTGATGAAGACCTCAAGCGATAGAAAATGAGTAAATGGCATAAGGAATAGGGAAAAGAAGAAAAAGAGAGGAGCTTTAAAGGTCACTAAGTTTTAGTCGTTTTTTTTTTTTTTTAATTTAAAGCCGCTTTTTGGTAACCTGGGATCTTCAATTTTTTTAATACCAGTATTGTAACCGCCAATGCGCCATCTTACTTACTTTTCATTCTTATACTGTAACTGTTTAAGGTGTAGAATTATTTTCGTTTCGGACAATACCTGATCTGTTTTAATCTCTGTTATTGTATCTTGTCTATCAATTCCAAACACATTTGTCCAAGTCATTGATATAAATTAGCACACGATCCGTTACAAACGAAAGTAAAATAGGGCGGGGTTGCCTTTCTTACCTTACCACACGTATCTGTGATATTTGCGAATTCGCCGGAACAATTTTTTCACGCTCCACTTTAATTACAATAAATTTGTCATTAATTTTTCGCCGATTACCTACCTGCTCGCACTATTTCACCTGGCCGCACGTTCGCTCCAGATTTTCATTCGTTACCCTGACATTTCTAACAATGATTACGACACGATCGAATTTATGAACAATTAATTTTCTAATTTATGAATTGCAAATGGATCTCGATATGCACAGGTGTAACCTGCATTTATTTATGGCGAATTCAACAGAATGAGTGTAATGAATTTTTTCCTGTGTTGCCGGCGAGTTCACGGATCGTTTCCTTTCTTTGCAAATGTGTTCGAAGATATCTGATTTCATGGGTTATTATTAAAATTATAGCTGCTCGGAGTTCATCAGGGTGCAATTCGTACGCTTCCTATTCAAGAAAGATAATGTAAACCAACCAAAAGTATACGCTGAATCCTACTTCCGCAATTACAATCAAACTTAATAATTGTAGCCAGACACATACTTTTCTTCACCCATTCAATCAAACTTAATATTATTAATATTTAATAATTTACCACAAAATAAAAATAAAGACGAAACAATTACGTTACATTTTAAAACAAATATATGTGTAATAAATTGGAACTATTAATTCCCTTAATTGTGTAATAATTAGGCAGCAGCCGGCGGTTGGGCAGGCGAGAGTGGGCTCGTATCGAACGGGCGAAAAATACATCGCCTCTACTAGTTTATGTATTTTTCGCCCGTTCGACACGTCACCCACTCTTGCCTTCCCAACGGCCGTCCGCTGCTTAGTAATAATATAAAATAATTAAAAAATGTACTCTAAATACAGGATGTTCAATAATTAGGGCAGCTCAGAAAAAATAAGCATAAGTTTATGAGAGTCTCTGTGTGTAGCGTGAAATTTCAGAATCCATAAGTTGTTTGCGTGAAAAAAGCCCGGAAGAAATTCCAACTCTCGGAATTATATTTTGATTTATGCAAAGCTCTCGCCCAAAGATAATTCGCCGATTTTTGCCTTCAGCGAGCTGGTGCTGCTTTAGTTAAAATCATTCTCGCTGGTGGCGCGCGTGTCTGCCCGTCTGAAAATGATTCCTGCTTAAAGTTCGTGAGCTGCCGGGTTTTTGTAGTGTCAGTTAATTATACACTTAATAATAACTTGGGAGCGTGATCGGATTTGCAGTCTTCCTTGCTTCTCCGGTTCGTTTGAGATACATCAAGCGCTTCTTTTTTTTTAAGTTTTCCCTGCGAGCTCAGAAATTACAGTGAAACACGACTTTATGTCCAGTATGATTGATAAGTGATTGACTAAAAGCTGCATGTGTTTGTAATATAACATGCTACTGAACATTTATTGTTAATAATAATGTATTACTTTAATACTATTACTAATATTGTGTCCAGCAGCTTGTCCTTAAATCTGTCATGACCTGTACCTATAATCCATTTTGAAGCACCAGTTCCTTACTTCAGTTGATCCGTCAATTTCTAATAGAATCATTTTAGAATCATTAGGTATAATGTTAACATTAATATTTTTTTTTCAAAACAAAAGAAAAGTTGCATATGTGGGATTCCTGCAAGAAAGAAAATGCATTATGTAAGACTATAATAAAATGGATACTATTTCTTCATGCTTTAGACTACTGTAAACGTGTCTAATTTAAATTATTAAATAATAACTATGAGTAGATTAATAAATGAATGATAATTTTGTGGAAAGGAAAACAAATCATTATTTATATCTAGAGGATGCCTCAAAGTGATAATTTTGGCTTTAATTTTGACTTTGACAAATGAATGAAAAAAACAATTTTCTCTCGACGCGAAATCAAACTAGCACGCGTGAAATAACAGAAATTTGCTTACTTTTTGTTCGTTTCCTCGACTCGAAACCATCCTATTATAAATAAACTGCCTCCTCAGTTCTTTTATAGGTTCATTCACGCAAGCCAAGAGCAAAACTGGCTACCAATTAAATAACTGCTGGCAATCCATACGTGCTCGAACTTCAGAAGGAGTTAATAGAGTGTGATTATAATGTACGCGACTTTTTGCGCGCTGCTTCGACTTTTTGTCCTCCTTATTATCACAGCAGATATGGAAAATCAACGCCCAGTTCCGCGCCAGAAGAGCGAATTTACGTGCGAATTTTTTGTCACATTTACATACCCGCTTGCAAGAATTTTGACTGACGCGGAGAAATCTTTCTGCGTACGAAAAAACGCGGTCATTGTACGGCCTTCCATTAATTTCATAGCCGGCGGGGGCTTCCCCCTAAGGCCCACAGATTACGATCGCACGCGGTTGCAGGCAGAATATTAAATAATAATTAAACGAGTGCCCAAAGCTTTCATGTACGAAGCAATTGTAAGAATATAATTGTTTTATAATTCACGGTCATCACTTTCTTATTTTCGACGCTCTTGAATTCCTCGCTCGCACGTAATAATGCATCTTACCCGTTTCGACGATTAAATTATACACTTCGTCTCATCTTCAAAATTACAGACGTCCTTAATATGAATCTGTACAAATCGTCTCGAATAAGTAAATAAATTAAACTAATTATACTCAGGGGCTTTAATCACGTAAAAACGCTAATCTTCAGGAATTTTGTTTGTGTAATTTGAACGTAATAAAGTAATGAAATCATAAATTAATTAAAATTCATCATTATTATTATTGTATCACAAACTCTTTTAAACGGACACTAAATGGCGCATAAACACTTAACGTTTCGCAGCTGTCGAACGACTGCGAAACGTTAAGTGTTTATGCGCCATTTAGTGTCCGTTTAAAAGAGTTTGTGATACAATTTTCATCGGACAAGAACCAGCTTTAATTATTATTATTATTATCGATCTTTGATCCACACGTACGTCATAACTTCGTTCTTGTTGGTTACAGTAAGTAAAACTTATTCGATTATACACTGTATTTTTATTGATTGTACATTGCGTTGCACATAATGAATAAGATGAAAAAAAAAATTTGAAATTTTCATAAAAATAAACAGTGGGACTGATGGTTTAAACTGCTTTTTCTCGGTGGTCCATTAATTTGCGCCATAATTATGGGTACAGTAGTCGTAATATTAATCGAATTCCTTCCGTTCTAAATTTCACCTGCATAAAAGGTCCGCGCTAATGAACGAAAGCATAAGTATATACACATACGTTTATGAGCGGGTCAAAATACCGGTTCGAAAAGGTAATTGATATCATTATCAATGAAATCGTAGTGTATAATTAGGTAATTATATTAATCGAAAGCAAGATGTATGAGCCAGGTTTGTATGGGTGCGTGAATAAATAAATATGACTTTGCGGTTGACAGATGAAATTACTGTTAGAGTTATGTAAGAGCAATTTGAGGCTGTCGAAGAATTTTGGGTTAGTTTTCATGATTTAATGTCATGGGGATTAGCCCACCTTAGAAGAGAAGACAAATTCCATTCATATTAAACAGGTGCGAGGAATATTATTTCATTATTCATATAGTATTTCCACAAAATTAACATTCCTCTTCAAATACACATATTTATAATTTTGTAATCGAAATCTATTATGTTTTAACTGTCGTAAGCATAAAGAAAAAAAAAGATTATTACAAATATCAAATTTATAGAAATTCATTATGAAATTAATGAGAGCCCAAAACGTTATTCAAGTGACAATTAAGATAGCGGTTCTATAAAAGAGAAGACCTTTGAACTCCAAATGTTCCCTGTTATTTGTTTGATGTGTCAAGTAAATTTTAGTTTTCTGTTACTTTGTAGAAAATTTATGTATGCGTCTACAATCTACTGGAATAAAATACCTCCTCGAGTCCCTCGTATTCTTAGCAATTTAATTAATTGTTCTGATTTCCGTTTAAATGGCGTGTTAAGTTTTCATCGATCTTTGTGTGCTAAAATTTCGCATGTAAATTCCGCAATGTTAAAAACATTTATCAAATGATCCAGTTCCGCAATGCCTTTGCTTTTTTCTAATGGCGTAAAGCCAGGCTTGATAGCAAATAGAAGATTTATATGTGAAGAGTGTGTAGTCACGGCAATAACAAATTTTATTAAATCAAGTTCTAGAAATGTATCTCAGACGTATCTGGTACGTATAAAAATTCTTTTATAACAACGCATCCTGTTATAAAAAAGTCATGTATTATTTATTAATGAAATGGATGTACTAATAAAGTATATTTTATTTACAACACAAAAGAAAGCACTTCTGTGTAGCCGTTATAATTTTCAATTAGAGGTATGTTTTACTGCCTCGTATTTAAAATAAATTTATAAATGAAACAGATTGCCTCCATGGTATAATCCCGCTCGTTTCTTTTTCCGAGGTGGATTTATAACTCTCCAAACAAGGATGAAGTTATTCGTTGCGTGCACAATTTTTTCTACGAACTACCTCGATAATTAATGTCATGTAAAAATTAGAACACAATTTCCTTTTGGAATAATCTCGAACGCCCATACTCTTAATTCGGTGTATAATTAATTAGGCACACTCGACTCTTTTTAAAACATTTATTATTATTACGCGCTGCACAAGATTCGATTCTTATTATTACTCTTTAATCAAAACCCAATTTACGACTCGATCTTATCGGGGCATATTTGTGTTAGTTTAATTTATTATATTCCACGTCAATTTTCAGATCGGAAAGGACATCCAATTAAATTTTAACAAGTTTTTATGTTATTCATTCGCTGAATGCGTGAACGATGTGCGAACAGGTAATTAAAATTTAATTGCATGTTTTAGTCCTATCTTTAATTTTTTACTTTGATGAAAAAAACACTACACTTAGTAACCAGAAAATTATATCTTGCTGTTACATTCTTGATTTCATGAATTTTAATTTTGGAAAGGACTAACTAAGTAACAACAGCGAAAGTAATTAAGAATATCAACTTTTAATTCCTTATTAAGTCTTTAGATCTTAAATTACTCTAAAGCAGGCTTCACACGGACACAATGCAATGCAATAAACATTGCACACAAAAATTACATTTGCTCGCTGCTTTATATTTAAGCTATTTCTGAGTAGTTGTAATAAAATCTATCAGTTTCTGAATGTAAATATTTATGGTGCCTTATATTTGAATGGTTTTATTGCGGTTAATTTCACACACATTTGCCAATATGTACGGATGCGTACGATAAAAATTGCATGTTGCTGCAACACAAATTGCATCGTGTAAAGCCTGCTTAAACGAATGTCTAAATTTCTAGCAATTATCTGTTTCTTCAGGTTTCATGTTTTTGATTAATTAAATGCTGCGTTACTTACTAAGATTTCTGAACAGAAAAAAATACCGAAAATTGTCAAAAAAAAACGAAAAATACATTTGTCTAACTATCCGCATTCTATAAATTATTTTTTCGAAAGTGCGCTATTAAATGAACTACTTCTTATTAGTTCTAGTGCCAGGAGTGTGTCTGTATGTACCGTTAAATATTCATTCCCATAATGACAAGGTCACAGACCGAAACAAGACTCCATCTAACGTTACTCTGTGTACTGGATTATAACATAATTGTATCGACAGGTTTTTTTTAATGAAGAAACCGTTTGCCACTTGAAATACATCACATTCTTCCTTCTGCTTTATTCATTCGAGTTAGTAATCGAGAAGGGAAGCCTTAGTTCGTAAATTTCTTTCGAGTTTGGTTCGCCTTTATCTCATCAATTAATTTACTTATTTTTTTTGTTTTCCTCAAAAATGTATAATTACTTACAATTAGTTCTTGTGATCATTTGTTATTCAATTATTTATTATTATTACAATGATATATTTCACTGTAAAATAAATTTCCGCAGTATAGAATATCTTAAGATCGTTATTTTTTCCTTTTTTGTTTATTTGCAAGGAACAATGCTTCAGTATCTGAAGTAAAACTCTTAAAAAATAATAAATGTCTCTTATATTTAGTCGTTGACTTACTAATTATCCAAAAATGTTACTTGTAATACATACATTTCTCCGAGTAACTTTAAAATAGTTCAGTAATCGACTTTTTAGTAGAAAGCTTTTTCAACTGTTACAATGAAATGTCGATTACCGAGCGCTTCTAAAGAAATTTATTACAAATTTTTTAATAAATTTTCAAGAACTACTTCAATAAAAAGTGTCTCAATGAAAAGCTCAAATAACATTCTAAGAAAAGCTGTGTATCTTTAAGTTAAGAACATAATAAGCTAAAAAATTATCTAAGGAAATAACAAAGAACTAAAAAATATAAGTAGTAACGAAAAGAAACGAACCGTCTCAAAATCTATCAAAATTGAAATCAACGATTGATCGGTTATTTATTACCAAATTGCTTATTTTTAGAATATTTACTGTACTTATCATTATGTTTTATTAGATTTCATTTAAACGTAATTTTATTTAAAAGTGAACTCTAATAAAAGTAACTTCTGACGAAGCTGTCGAACGACGGTGAAACGTTAAGTGTATAGTGCGAGATTTAGTGTCCGGTTAAAAGATTTTGTGATACAAATTTCATCGGACAAGAACCAACTTTAAATAAAATTAACATTAATAAGTTTCAAGAATTGTTTTTTTTTTCACTTGATTAACGTTCTGCTTTCGTGTAATATTTCTTACAGATTATTTCTGCAATTAAAAACTTTTGAGTATTATCAATTTACTGTAAAGTAATTGGGAAGGAAAAATCAAGCACTTTTTTTCTAAGGTTTACAGATTTTATTTTTTCTGTGTTATATTGGCCCAGTTATTTTCGATATTTGTTTTAATTTATAATAGATAACTTACTTTTATTGTCAGAAAATATTTTTAAAAAATAATAATGGAGTGTCCATGATGTTTGTGACTGATTTAATATAATATAATATATTTTAATATAATCTATTTCAAATTTTATTCAAATACAGTCGCGTCTCTATAACTCGAACCTCCACAACTCCAAATTTTCTGTAAGTCGAAGTTTACTGATGTCCCTGCACATTGTGTACAACTGAAATATTTTTCTTTAACTCGAAATTTCTATAACTCGAAGTAATTTTCCGACCCCTTGAGATTCGAGTTGCAACAAAAAGTTCTTAAATTAAGAAATGAGTTTCTGTACAAGTAATGTGGATTCTTGAAGACTTCCACGGCCGCAGTTTTCCTTCTAGAGCTTCCGGATGTATCTCATTATAAATTTTTTTATCTTCTGTCAACGCTTGCAAAAGACTACCTCTAGGTTGCTGCTGATGTTCTTCTTTGTCGCAGCACTAGCAACAGTAAAAACGACAGTGGCGACAAAAAATAAAGCCTGAGGAAGACTTTTTACAAGAAAATACGAGACGTCGCGTTTGCACGAGATTTACATGAGCCACGACATTTACATACATCAATTAAAAATACTAAATTCAAATATTGACAGATGTGGACAATAATAGTATCTTATAACACAAGTGCATAAGAAAGCCTTTAAAGCACGCGCGACGCGCAGCGGAGCGTTTTTAACGGCGCAAGTGCTTTAAAGGCTCTTATGCATGTGTATTATACGATATTTTTTATTATACCTGCTTTAAAATGTGAAAATCATAAAAACATTTTGTAAAGTTACCTGTGGATCGCATTTTGAATCGTTAACGTGGAGATTGTATGTGTTGTTCCTAGGAAACTTTAAAACACGACGTGCTTTAATCGTCGTTTTTCGCATGCTTTTTAGTTTTAAAAACAGAGATTTTGATGCAGGTATAATAAAAAAGCTTTTATTAAATCGCGAATGAAATGACTCGCAAGCATTTGTTGTTCTTTCTAAAGTTCCACTTGCTTCTGCCCACAATTGGGGTGGAAACTTGCTATCTTCGGATATATAATTTTCCACGAGGTAGTCAGCGAATTTTGTTATTCTCTCATCGTTAGGCTGCTCATTTGCGAGATCGAATGCAAAACAATTTCCAACATCGTGTGGATTTAAAAATAATAATCCAAAAACACGAGTAAGCCATTTCCCTATATCCGAGTTAGCACTCATGTATTCAGAACTTAGTCCAAAATTTTGGATTTTTCTCCACCAAGCCTGAGTTAGGTGAAAACGGCAACCTTGAATTTCTGCGTAACTCCAAACTTCGTTTATCGCTAAATGAATTGCTTCCTCGAAGTCTACTATCACATATTTTGGATAAAAATGTAGTTTCAAATTCTCACATTTATTTATAATACTTTTGAAAACTGTGCGTAAGTATTACGACGTTTGTCGGGTAACAAACAACAGCAAACGTAATGTCCGTTTTCTATACCGTGCAATGTAATGTAAACATCTGACAGAAGTATTTTGTACAGTATTCGAATGTACCATCCATATACACTCTATCCAGAGAACATAAAAATTGAAAATTGAAATAAACACAATTAAATTGTTTACATTGTCATTTATTAGCAAAAAATTTTCATTTTCTGAAGTTACAAGTCTCATTTTTTACAAGCGTAGTATGTTCTTTTTGGGAGAGCAGAATACTGAGCTCTTCTGGACCTGCAAACGGCTTTCCGTATGCAGGAGACATCATTCACTGTAATATTATTATCGGGGGTGTTTTCGATAGCTTTTCTGATTATTTTTCCAGGCTTTTCACCTAACTCATCCACCGCTTTTCTTTTGCATTTGCTAGCTACAATGTGACAATTAACGTTTTTCGGTTTCTCATGATTGTGATCACCAGTTTTCCTAAAAATATCTGTGGAATTTCCACATGTATACAATTTGGCTTGACAGGAAGACACGCTACACCGCCAACGAACGATATCATCTTTTGACGTATGCACTTTACGATATTTATAACTTTCAAAAAGTAACATATCTGATCCTATAACACTTAAAATGTTCACAGCCATAATTTACATCTACTAACACACACTAACTGTAAGAATTCAAAAATAGTACCCCAGTTATCGAGATACACTTTAAATACTAATTATTTTTGAATAACGGGACAACAAATGATGTATTATTGGTTAAAATTTAAAAGGGTGGGTATTTCATACCTACCTATTTCAGAACATTCCCAGAGTTTATAATAATTTATTTACAAGAAACCTTAATCCCTTCATGTGGCGCAAACGGATTATTTTGTTTTGATGGTCGTAGCTCAAATGGTATATCGGATCAATGTACCATGGCTCAAACGGGGTATACCATTAAAAGATACTACAACTTGATTATTGCCTTCGTGTTTATTGATAACAAAAGACAGATAATTCGTGGAAATTAATAATGACAATAAGACAATAATGCTAATTTTCTGTTGCTGCTTCAAGGTCATTACCAGAAAATAACATCAAGGTCAGCCGCTTGACTTTCCTTTTTTTCCAACAAAAGAAATAAAAAATAGTAAAGGAGACTGTGGTTTAAGAAAAAGTTGAAATTTATCTCCACCCACAATAATTTTATATCCGTAGATACGTATTTCCGAAAAAGGTTCATATTCTCCCGCAAATCAAATAATTTATCCAGAAAAAGGTTCTTATTCTCCCGAATAAGAACCTTTTTCGGATATTAGACCAATACTCATTTCCGTTTTATTTGATTTGCTTTTTTGGTAGGTTTTGACTGTTAATATTATTGTGGGCGGAGATAATTTTCAATTATTTCTTAAACCACAGTCTCCTTTACTATTTTTTAGTGTTAATTTTGTTAATTTTAGATATTAGTAGTAGTATAGATAATATGATCAGGTAGGTAGGTAGGTAGCTGTTAGATTTCATGTAGTGTTTTTTAATTTTTTTTAAATCGTACTGAAGATAGCAGCTTAGCTGCCGAAATACGCATCTACGGATATAAAATTATTGTGGGCGGAGATAAATTTCAATTAACAAAAGAAATCACATATTACCGACGTACCGAAGACATTAAACAAACATTGCCGAAGAAAGGGAAAACCGTACCTAAATTTAATAGATCTTTCCAGATAGCTAATGAGATAGGAACGAATGGACACTCTAAAAATAGTTTGCGCAAATGATTGACATCTATTGAGTCTTTAACAAATTCGAAAACTAAACATTTGCCACAAACCATTTACTGATTCCGAAACTCAATTGGCTTATTTACCGCTAGTTGTCTCTTTTAAATAACAAAGAAATAAAGTGGGCCAGGATGCGATAATGTGATGTTCGGTTATAATATACTGTTAATTCTCCTTTTACACTTTGAATCACACCACTTTAGTTATAGAATTTGTCTACTTGTTACGTATATTTAGAGGTTTCGCTGTTCCACTGTGCTATTATAAAAGTAGCGCCACTACGTATTTGGTGAGCTAGGTTCAAACTAACACCGAATTTAGCTCCAAATTGGGGCGTCAAATTTAAAGCATTTGGGCCCAGTTTCATAAAACGTAGTTGGAAGAAATTTAAACATTCCTCCAATGATATTGCTTAATCACACGATTAACTTGATCGAGGGATTAACTACGTTTTATGAAACTGAATAGAAAAAGATTGGATGATGACAGTACGAATGCTGCACGATTTTTTTCTAAAAAATTAACATCATCTTGAAACAGGGGCCACTCTTTTCGCCAAATTTGGATATAAATGACTTTTCTGCTTTAAGAACGAAAAAAAAACTTGAAACGACAATTTTGTAACTAATAAAGAACTAACTAAAGGCCGTAATAGAAAGTGTCATCATCCAGGTACTTTTTGAGAAAAGGAAAGAAGTACTGACAATTACTTAGGAGTTGACAATATTAATGTTGATGAATAAAAAAAATGTCGAGACAGATAGTTTATACTGTATTAATATTAATTAAATAATAGAATATCTTGTTTGAAATTATTTCGTAAATAATCCTGTTTAATTAACCCCGTTTTCACTTATTTCATGTGACATAATATACATGGTGTAATCGAGTAAGTTTTACTTACCGTAACGAATCCTAGTACACAAGAGAAGAAGCGAAGTTATGACCATACGTTTGAGGCAAAGGTCCATAATATCGCCGGAAAAATCTACCTTTATTCCTTACAAAAAACGTTTGAGAACTACTGGATGTGATTTAAGTTGAGTCGAGTTTACTATTATGTGCAAAAGATGATGGAGCAGTAAACCCGTAATACAGTGAACGTTGAGGCAGGTCTTTTATGACTTTCGTATTAAAGAATAGCAGTTAGTGATACGCAAGCAATAAAGAAATAATGATGAAACTTTTACAGTCTACTTCTTTATTAATATTTAAGTAATAGAAATGCAGATTTTTCACAAATAATTCTTACGTAATAATATTAATTTGTTTCCTGAATTAATTAACTTAACGAATTAAATTAAAACAGCAATCATGAGTCATACGTAACAATAAGTACAAAATTAGATGATAACTAATTCAACAGAAGTCACATTCTAAAAGTATTATTTGAAGAAAGGTACGTCGATACTCATCACCCCTTAATTTATGATTTTATTACTTTATTCCGTACAAACAAAATTCCGAAAGATCGTGCAGTTTAACGTGTATTCATTCAAAGAAATAAATAAATGCATTGGTCGTATTTATTTTTTTTTTTTTTTTGAGTACGCAGTTCACTCATTGTTGTAATGCAAACTAACTAATAATAACCTGCATTTATTTTTCAATTATTTAACAAATAGTGTGTTATTTCTTTACAAAATATGGAATATCATGAAGTAATTATTCAGGTCTATTACGGTGAATCTTGAAAAATTTTCAGACGCGCGTATATTTCACAAACGATCAGAGCTTTTCAAACAAAAGACAATGCGTATTTGTGATACGTCAGTTTTTTTTCTTATTTTTCAGCGGATTTACAATAAGAATAAGTGAAACTTAATAGATTACACCTTCTATAATATAAGAAAATTACTTTGTGATTCTAATGTGATGAAGTACTGTAAATAGAAACGCCTGATCTTTGACGGCTAAATCGATTGTATTGTAATTTTTTATTTATTTTTTTTCGTTATTTCAGATCATCACCTTTCCTCGTATTCATCAAACGGTAAGTCATAACATTTTATGCTCAGAATAATTTATTACCATTAGCCGAAGCGTAGAGCGCGTGCAACGTGTGAATGGATGTACCTTCTCGGCGGCAATTTACATGACACGCAGCGACATAAATCGTAATCGAACGGGGCTACAAAAATCTCCTTGTAAAACATTTCAACGACGCCATTATAAATCGAACATCCTACTAATTCACGTTTTCTTTCGCGGCATTGTTGGAGCCGCGTGTTTGTTTTGTGCGCCCGCTGGAAGACTTACGTACTTTAGCTATGCACGTAGGAACAAACTTAGTGCCTGTGTTGTATGAATGCCCGTGATTCTAACAATGTGTTGTTAGTATATCATCTGTGACAATGCTTCTAATATACTGTTCAGGTAGTATTGTGCGTACATACAATATTCGAACGTACATCTCAAAATAAATGTTGGGATTTTCATATAATGCTCCGGACGGTCAGACCACTTCGATAAAGATGTTGCCAGGACGATTTAATGGCGAGTACGTTTGCGTGTGCAAGGAGTTATTTTGTTGGAAAACGTTGAATAAGAACGCTTTTTTGAAGAAATTTTATTGAGATATTCAGCGTGCGTTTGTCAAGATGGAATACGTTTGAATAAATTTTATTCGCATTCGGTCTTATCGAATAGTGGAATAGACTCAAACCTGTTAAGGTTGACTTAGAATATTAATAGATATGCATTTTATGCTCGTAAGTTTTAAAAGGATATAGAAGAATTACTATATTCTATAAATAGCTAATTCAAGTTTTCATTACGCCATTAATTAATTCAGTGAATTTAGCATTTATCGAATATTTTGGTAACATTAATGCAGCATGTGTCATCATGATGAGTAGAGAATACTCATCATCACGTATTGAGTAAATTTCCATAAAAATATTGGAAAGTTCTGGCCGTCAAGTTTCAATTTTTTTCCCTCATTTAAATGTGATTTTAATAAGTAAGTAGCATTCTGAGTCTGACCTTATAAATTCTCGAAACAATTCCCTTCATTTCCGCTCGTTATTCATCGGCATTAGTTATTATTTGTGGTTGAAACAATATACTGGAATTTCCTACGTTCCTAACGTTTTTGCGTGGTTTGCAAGAAGGTAGATACCGTTTTCATCGACCATCAAACCTCATATTTGATTGAAACCTTTCCCCCCGTCATAATAATTACATAAATAAATTTACAGAAGTTCTTGATCGTTCCACAGTCAAATCATGTGCTCGTTTATTTAAACCGGTGATCGTATTGTAAAGTATAAATAAGTCTTAATTGAAATTCCTCATGGGTAAGTGAGTATTTATTTTATTTTTTGTAATGAAAAAGAAAGTTCAGTTATTTGAATATTTTGTTAACATTGCATTCCAAAGTGCATACCTTCTCCGGGTTGCAGTGTGAACAGCACATTGAAAACACTTGATCGCAATGGTACAACATGAAACATACCTCTCAAGTAGGCAATAATTTTATTCGGAAGCCGTGATACAATACTACACATGTAAGGGAACTTTATGGACACAAGTGGCCATCGAAGTTGATGTATAACAGTTGTATTCACACTGCGCCCGTCCACGTTAGGGCCGTAACTTACCCAGATGCACGGATATTATTTATTTTAACATGCCCATGCTGCCCATATCCACACATACTATTCACCGGGCACATCCAGTAATTATTAATTTTATTGCCGCACGTTCGCTTCGATTTTGTGCAATGATTTTTTTCGATAAAGAAATAATTATAGAGGCGAGCGGAACCCGTACGATCTGAAGCTATTTGTGCGTGTGTATTATCGACCTCCCTCTATAATTATACCATTATTTCGTGGTTCGATTAAAATGGAATGAAATTTAGCTGTGTACACATAACTATACAAAGTAGAAATTAGCGCGCTTTGGTTTAGCAACTTCCGTTATAGTAGGACCACAATTATAAAAAATAAATAAATAAAAAACATACGAGTAGATACATAGAGGATACAAAAAAAGCAATAGAAATTAAAATATAAAGTACATTAGAGCAGCGAAATTCAGTCTAATATATGAAGAAGTGAGTCTAATGTGTTTTTCTAATATTATAATTAGTTAATTTTATTTCTTCTTTTTCTTCTCATCCCTTAACCTCATTTACCAGTGATATAGAGGTATGAATCTTTCCCATTTGTTTCTAACTTTTGCTTGTGTCCAATTTTATCCTCTCTTGTGTAATGTTTTGATTTTGTGGATGTAAATGGATTATCTTCATCACTCTTCCTGATTTCTTCGTTTTTATTTTGTCCATTTTCCTTACTCCTGCCGTTTTCCTTACGATTTTCATTTTATAAGCATTCAAGGGTTTCGTTAGGTATAATACTTTGTCATAGATTCTTTTTTTGTTCTGTATAGTTAAATAGTTAATTTTAATTAATAAAATAATAATGGAAAGTGCTTTAGCCGTTCATTACACTGCAGAAAATTGCTTCTAGGTAAAAAAAAGTTTAAAATAAAAGCAATCTCTACAGTGCAAAAATTGAAACCATTATCGAGTAACTTACCGAATGCCTGTAAACGGCGTACGTAGAGCTGCACCAACGAACATCGTCGAATTAACATAAACATAATACATTTTGTAATGCCCTGTTATCTCAGAAAATAGGAGGAATATTTTTAATCGAGCGTGCTCCACATTGCAGGCGTGCGATTCGGACGAGGACGGACTATCGGGGTATCCGACGGGAGCGACAGAGACGTCCGCGTGCACGTACAGGTGCATTTTTGAAGGAGTTAAAATCTTTGTAACAATATATGCATTACACGTGAATTGCGGTACCAGACATGATTTTATCTGGTATTTGTTGTAGAATATGTATGTAATCGTTCTAAATTCCTCGTGTATTCAATGTTAAGAGTTTCCCTTTGTAACGACTTAAGCCACACACTCGATTTTTTATATTAACAGAATAAAAATGAATAACCATACATTACGAAAAAAAAAGGTCCAAATGGTCCAAAGGTTCAGAAATAATTCGACAGTACTTTACTTTTTTTTTCTACACAGTAGGATTATTTTTACAATTTTGCAATGTAGCTAATGTATATCTTTTATTTATATTATTTTGACGAACCCATTCGAAATAAATATTCTTCGGACAGCTTTTGAAACGTTTGGAATATCTACGTCACTTTCTAAATTGATAACTCCTTGATGATGATAATAGACGTGTGTCTTTTAATTTGTTAATAATAACAACACGTCCTGTGACACGAAATCTATCTCTCAAAGTCAGTAGTTCTAGATTTTGTAATTAGATATACAAGAAGAGAAAGATTTGAATGATTCGAGTTCATCGATCGTACATGAAAATATGTCGAACACCTGTCATGGCAGAACTGTCATCGTCGAAAACAACAACAACAGCTTAATCCTTTAAGCTCTTTACACATTGTATTCTTATCCCTAATAATAATGCTGATGTAATTTGCATAGGTGATAGGTTTAAATACAATGTTATTTGAACCCGATAGAGTAGGGTTTGCAATGAATACAATCGTTAATTTATTCGGACTTCTTAGAAAAAGTCTATAATATAATGTCAATTACAAATCCTAACATCCTCAATATTCTTTCATGGCAAAATCGAATGTATTACAAAGCTTTTAAATTTTCTAATTATACGGGCTACAATTTACAAGTTTATCGAATTTTTTTCTAAATTAAAAGTTTTAATGAACGGAGAGGAACACTCTTGCATCTTTGATGGGATAGGGTTAATATGCATACTTCCTTTCTGTGAGCGCAGATAAACGTAATGAGCTAACTTTAATAATTAAAACCCGAAAATTCGGTCTGGTTTCTATAATGAAAAAATTTAAAAACTTTTCTTTTCTGCTTCAAATTAATAAAAGTTAGTGATTTAATTTTACTGTTATAATTGTAGATAAAATTGTGGAAGAAATGCTGTCTCGGTTGTAAATTAATCTCTTGCTTCGCGATCTGATCATTGTGGGCGGTTTATTGATTACACATAACTGTTATCTAGGTATGTGTATCTTTGCATCGTGCTCACCCACACGAAATGCACCGGGCAAAATATATGTATCTGCCCGATGCAGTTAAAAGTCGGTGCGCCGCTGACCCATTTTCACGGCGATACATCAATCACCTTATGTAAGTACAGTGCCGGATTTAGGATTGAGGGGGGGAATATCCGTTCCCTTAAACTTTAAGATGAGAAATGATCGGGCATTTTTTTTGCTCTTAATAATATGCAAGCAAACCAAAATAATATACCACATATTATATATACCGGGTATCCCAGCCAATCTGAGCTGCATATTATCTTCTAGTTAATAAATAAAACAAAATAATAATATAAGCAAAAAAAAGGAGATATTATGTTATGTTATTTTGTCTTGGGAAGATAACAATGAACAAAATGTGAAATCCAATGTTAATTAATCCCCCCACACAGCTTAGATCTCCTGGGATACCCGGTATATAATTCCATTTTGCCAGAGGTCAATCAATCATTTATTCGCACAATTAAGACTAGAGTGCTACTACATCCGTTCGTTTAAAGACGCCAGCGTGTGAATTTATGGTTTCGTTCAGTTTTCTTTAAATATCACTATGAGGAGGCAATTATCTGTACATATTGTTACGTAATATAATTGCTGCATAATAAATTCGCTCAATAAGAGCAGCTAATTATGACGAAAATAATTTCAAATAATGGGGAATTAGACGCAGTAATTGTTGAGATTAGAACATTTAATAATAACTTTCCCTCGCAGCGAACTGCACTCAATAATTTGCATGCATGAAAGGTTAAATTAATGGTATTCATTTGCATACGCATACGTTATAAACGGTACGTTAAAGTAAACAAAGGAAATTTATTAATTTCTTAAATCAAATTTTCAGGATTAAATTTTACAGGCTTAAGAGTTTTTGAATTATTATTGAATAGTAAAAGTGAAAAGGTTTCGGACACATTTCGTTTCTAAAAAAATGTGCCGGAATATCATTCTAGTCCGAACACGTTCCTGAGTTCATTCCTTCTTATTGAGATATTATGCCCAACAACATTTTTGATTACATATTGCCAAACCAACAATAATTTCTAGTTACAAAATGTAAATATGTAAGTAATATTGTCCCCACGCTCGTTTACAGCAATTTCTTTTAAAAGAGGCATATGACTAAATTTCTTGCGTTCTAGAAGCCACTTTTTCGACCACACACGCCTCTGTTTTTTCACTTTTGTTACGAAAGGGTCGTCTAACAAACAAAAGCCACCCACAATTGCAATCGTAGTTTCTAAATTCATCGTCCAAGCAATGAGGCTCACGGTTTTAAATTTTGAACTGTAGTTGGTTAATTTCGGTGCGTGCGTGTGTGGGAACCGTCGAGCATGCTCGGTTCGAAATTGGGTTCGAGGTAATTTCTGCGAGCCGAGCATGCTCGAGCGTGTATGGGGGCTTTTAGCTCCATTCATGTACTTTAAATTATCAGTTTTGGCATGTGTTAAATGCCAAGCTACGACATGATTAATTCTCATGGCCAACCTTTATGGCATTTTTAAAAAAATACATTGTATAATGTAACTCTGAGCTATTCAAAGCAACACTTTATTGTACGAGTGTCCATCATTTTTATTAAAATGAAACAATTTGGGAACTAACAAAGCAGAAGACGTGTGAAATTTCTTTTAGCGTCTTCTTTGCTTCCAGACTTGATTTGTCAGCCTACGCACACACATACATAACTTAAAGCGTTTATATCTATGTATATCAACCATATTTTACAGAACAAAAGCCTTTCATCTACGGATATGTTTCAATAATAATTAGCTATAATTGGAAGCCATAACTTACTTTAATGCGCCGTGCCGTTTGTGTAACAGTCACAAATGTTATGAAGAAAATTTAACGAGAGACTGTTCCGAAGGTCAAAGTTATTTACTTAGGTCCTGTTACAATTTTCTTAATGTTTCCCTTCCTGATCTAGAATAGATCTAGAATCTTTTGTACACTCCCGATCACTTTAAAACGATTTTGATTAAAATTTTATGGTTTTGTAAATAGATGAACTTCTATTATTTATTTCTTTTCATTCTTCTCGGTGATGAATTTTAAAAGTATTCGACACAATGAACTTGTATATAACTTTAGAACGACATTTTTTGATACTTCAAGGAATAAAACAAAGCAATTATAATTTTAATATGATAATCAGTTTTTTCTCGTACAGACAGAAATATTGATAGGCAACTAGAAGTAACATAAGTATTAGAAATAAAGGATTACTCACGCCTCCCATACACTGTTCTACTCTGTTTTGTAGATCATACTCTTATAATATAGTCAAATTTTATAACAACTTACCGAATAAATTTAAAACTTGTTCTATTTTGTCTTTCAGGCATCAAATCTTACGCCGGTATTCTGAACTGTCAAATTGATATTAGCTGTACTGCGGTTATGGACCTGAGAGCTTAAAGTATTGACTATACATCTTTACCATTTGATTAAATTGAAATAACTGTTTTGTTGTTAAAAAGTTACATCTAAAATGTCTTATGCAACATTTATTTCCGATATTATATTGTATATTAAGTATTATTACAAAACAAGACATCTTTACAAAACAAGATATCTTTATCCAGTGCGTCGAATTAATAAATATGCACGAGCTATTACAAGAGTTGAAGAATGAACTAAAGAAGACATAGACTTACAAAATATGAACATGATACCCGTTACATGTGTATGAAACTTTACAATACATTATCAAAAAATATTAGAACTATAAGCCAGGTAAAACATTTTTAAGGCTGTAGTTTTCAATTACTTAATGAATCTGGAGCCTTACTCACTCAAAGACTTTTTAGAAATATAGGTTCTCTTTTCTCCATTAGTATTCTAATGCCTAAATATTAGCTTCCTCTTAATCGTTTTACTGCGCACTCTATCTGGACAAACTTTTCCGCTTCAATTTTTTCTACTATTTCAATTATAGGTATGTTGTTTCTTTATTGTATTTGATATACTGATTATTTGTACTAGTTTTATCAATCTTGTCTATTGTTCTTATACATTTATGATATGTACTTATCTTATGTACTTACTTTTAAGGTTACCCATGACACCCATAACACTATTATGTAATACGCCCTTGACCATTTTCAAAACGCCATAACTATTTTGTTACTGCTAAGTTTTATATTATATTACTGTACATCCGCCGTCTTATTATTTAAGGAGCGACACGTGCAGTAAATTCAGGAATTTGAACATGCTGATGATTCCTTGAACACCTATCAAGGAAAGCCGCATTCAAGTATGTCACAAAATTAAAAAAAAAAACACGACATCCAAAGACGAAGATTTTATCCTAAGGGTCCATTAACATTGCTTGCATACAGATCCTTTCACTTTGCTACGCCTCTGATGATCTTTCAAGTCTTAGATGATTACAAAACAGTTGTCATTTTTATTTTCATATTAATTTTACAGAATAAAGACTTGATCATTGTTTGCACTAGTAAAGTATTAAATATTCTCTTATTCCACTAAATACGAAATTGAACTCGACGCTGAAGCATCAAGCAACGGTAGCTTCAAGTATAGTGTTCCAGTTTTAAATTGGTTTCCATGATCTAGGACGATTTATCAAAGTTAACAACACTTACAAACAAGAGGGTTTTGAATCATAAATAAATGGAATGCAACAAAACAGTCAAATGAAAATGAATACCGACAGAAAAAAGATAACCGGGTAGACCATTGAAAAGATATGACAATTTGATACATATCAACTTCAACAGAATCAAACTAACATGCGAAGAAGAACAGGTTTAAGCCTACATAAAAGAAATAAAGAAAATGTGACAGGGCCATAACACCGAGACTAAACCAGCTGACATAATTATTTGGTAATAAAGTAGTAAAAAGGATGTGTCTTAGGTTACTAAAAAAAACCAAATGTTTTTGGTAGCGAAGTTGTATTAGGACATATGTTTCGGCCTCAGTAGACGGCCATCTTCAGCAAAGACTACAATAGAGGTGGCGAGTAAGAAACAATTTAAGTTAAATGTAAAATAACATACCGTAATCCACAATAATGAACAACAAAAGTTGCATAGTCAAAACACAAATACAAACATGTTAAAAACTTTTTAAAAACTTGTAAACGGGGACACCACAAGAGAGTCCCGAAAGGGAAGAAAGTGAATTCACGTCAGGAAACGTGCAAAGTGAAAAATGGCGGAATCCGGAATCCACTTTGCAAGTTTTTAACATGTTTGTATTTGTGTTTTGACTATGCAACTTTTGTTGTTCATTATTGTGGATTACGGTATGTTATTTTACATTTAACTTAAATTGTTTCTTACTCGCCACCTCTATTGTAGTCTTTGCTGAAGATGGCCGTCTACTGAGGCCGAAACATATGTCCTAATACAACTTCGCTACCAAAAACATTTGGTTTTTTTAGTAACCTAAGACACATCCTTTTTACTACTTTATTACGTGCTGGTTGCTAACATCCGATGGAGATTCTTACCAAAAATAATTATTTGGGATGCTTTTATGAGACATTCTTGTTTCATTTTCTTGATTATTTTTTTAACGTTTCTATGTTCCAATCGCTTAGCAGTATTTTTAATCACGTGTTTAATTTTGACCAATAGTGTCATTATGTCATTAATACATCAGTGTTATGTCAAATTTAGTAAATTTTAAAAAATGAATCGCAAACGCTCTAATTCCGCGTCAGTGGATGAAAAATTAAAAACATTAAAAAATAATCCATAATACCACTCGAGATTTCGGTAAATTAGAAAATAATTCTCCAGATTCTTTCTCAAATTTGTTGCCATTTGCAATAACCACCCGAGCTCTACCGGCTCTTGTGTCTTTGGCCTGGCAACAAATTTTGGAAAGAAAATCTATGGAATTATTTTCAATTTGGGTTTATTGCCTGTCTGAGGATAATAAATTGATTTATAATAGGGCGTTCAGTATCCAGGTGATTGTTCTTATAGTTACAGTAATCACTGTTGGTTGTGCCATCAAAATCAATTCAAAATAGAATACTAAACGAAATCACTAAAGAGCAGTGTTGGACAAATGTATGTACGTGTTAATTTACATACATCTTTAATAACTTATTTGAAGCAACTGACTTGTTAAACATACAGTAACTTAACATTAAAAGTATAAACGTATCCTACAGCAGCGGATGAATTTCTCACGCTATCAGATACGCGATTAGGCGGAGACGTTTCTGGGTGCAAACCGACGCGACGACGACTTCCGCGTGTAACGCTATATTTCAGCAGATGCTTCGGCCTGCAGGGATGCCAATCTCGATCAAGTTCCGTAAATTGAAACTGCCCGCGGTAAGTCTGGAACGCGATTTGTTCGCGCTCGTCTTAAGTGATTCGTAAATTAGCGCATGATCGAACGATTACGATATTATTTCTGGAAAATGCATCGCTCAAATTGCGGGCACGTTAATTTCCACACGGTTATCTACGCTAAATGCGTCCCTTATTACCCGGTCGTACTGCTTCAATTAATTTATAACATTTCTAATACCCAATTAGTGCGTGATTTCCTTATCTACGAAATTATTTACATGTCTGGCTAATAATATCAATTACGATTAACTGTAGAAATTCTTTCGGAATTAACCGCGTATGTTTAATGTCGCCTTGACGAGTTTGATTTTTATAAGTTTACTGTGAGTACTTTGCATTTTACAGTCTGATAATAATCATAAGATAAGATGCTTTTTAAATAATAATAGCCTGCAATCTTGGCTATGTAAAATATCCATTTAGAAAGGCAGAAGTACACATTTAATTACACTTTGCAAACTTGCATGAAGCAAATACTTTATGTTGAGATAAACGAAAACAAAGTTGATAGGAACTAGTTCAAGAGATGTTAACAAGTACTTTTAAATTATTATTCTAACCAACCACATACGTCATTAACCAATTAAAAAAAGAGGAAATTAATAATTTTATAAGTAAATAAAAAGAAATGACACTATTATTACTACACGTGTTTGATTTCAGTAGTAATTGCAATAACGATTATAGTTGCACGTACGTAGGTATTTATTATTTATTTTGAAACACTGACATGTAAATAATACACCAATCAATATTGCCTGCCTATTTTAAATCAATTATTTCTTGCTATTTGTACAAAAAGAGAATCAATACGTTTATGAAATAAATGCGCGAAACTCATTTGTCCAGTTTAAGAAACACGTGTACCAATTTACTTGTAAATTGCAATAACAATTACAGTTGTACTCTGGACAATTTATTATTTATTTTGAAATATTGACATATAAATAATACACTGTTCAATATTACGTGCACATTTTAAATCAATTATTTTTTTATTTCGTATGGAAGTAAATAAAACGAAACTTTCAATTAGGTATCACGCAATAAATTTCGTAACAAAAAGAGTACATACGTATTTACAGGGCGTCGTACTTATTATTCGAAAACATTAGTGTCACAATCAGTAAGTTCCTGCAAATGTATTTAAGCGAAGCAAAAAAGAAAATCAAACATTGGGTTTCACATTTGTTATTTTATTTATTTATTTATGAAAATATGATGTCTTAACCGACACGATTGCAAATCAATAGAAAAGCTACTTTGTAATAACAACAGAAATTGTATCTCCGCCGGGTACCAATTACGCAGTTTCCATTAATAATAATTATAGATTTTTGAATAGTAACAATAATTGGGTCCTGCCGCGGTACGTCTCGATGTTATACATCGATCTCCATTAATTATAGAGAATAGTGACCGGTGACCGAAATCAATTTCCCCTCAATCGGCAATCAATAATAATTAATTCTTGGCATTCGCTTCGTCGCACTGTTGTTGATTCAATCTGCGTTCTACTCAATAAGTATCTGTTTTAATGATTGCGCCAGTAAACATATCAATTATTATCCGAGTTTGCTTGCGATAAATATATTCCCTGACAGCTTATCTAATTTTAATACAGGATTTGAATTTGCATATAAAACGTGTGCGCATGATTTCACGTTGATATTATGTGGAGCATACGTCTCTCTGTATTATTTATGGGGTTCTGTTGAGGCCAGACAAAACAATAGATGAGACAGCTCACTTTGATGTTGATGTTCGTATGAGAGACAGTATACTTATTAGGACACAATATTCCACTAAAAGGGTTCATTAACTCATGATGATCTTCAAGCAAACACTACCTGCTTGTTAAATATTATAAAAATAAAAAGCCCTCCAAATTCAAAGACATAAAGCTTTCTAAAGCTAGATAATTGTTTAATTTGTAAATATTGGATGATGTGAATGATAAATTTAATGAAATCATACTCGGCAAAAAAAGAAGAAAATTGACACTATTAAAAATTGTCTGATACAATGTGCGAAACTGTGTTAAATTAAATTAACACAGCATGAAGCGATACAGTAAATTACGATTAGATTCGGACGCATTTTTCATTCTTATCTCCTGACATTTCGCGTTTTTTAAATTAATTATGTATTATGTAGTATTATTATTTATTGGAAAACATTGTCCAGACATATCCTGCTCCTTAAAGATAATAAGAACCATGTTGAATAAGGGGTATTAATTATTTCATCAACACTACATTGTAGTTATTTCGAACCACAAATTGTAGTTGCAATTTTCTAACACAGTTTATAAAGCACGTTTATAAAGCTCCTTAAATCAATTAGAACAAAGGTTGTTGAAACGAATAAATAAGTTCATGTCAAAACTCAACCTATAATGGATTTAATTTTTCCAAATCTTGAAATGAACTGTTCGAATGTTGACTAATGTTAATAAAAGAAAAAAATGTTCCTTATCTGGTTATTCATTGATTTAATTATCATTTTCTTTTTATTAACAACCTGAACTAGTTCCAAGCTTAGAAGCTTGTCGGAAAGGCTTGTCTTTCTTAGCTAGGTATTAAGTATTGTCATAAATTAAGTATTTGTTTAAAATTATTTTTGATGAAATAATCATAGTAACTGAATTTGTAATTTAATGCTTGCAGTCAAAATAAACAAAAGAGTGATCTTAATCTTATAGTATTTTGTTCAGATATAAAATGCAATAGATGATGTTTAATTGTAATTTTTTATAAGTAAAATAAATGCCTATGGGCCAGTTTCATAATCAAATTTAAAGGAGACTTTAAAATTAAAGTCACATTCAGATGTGTAAACAAATGTGTTTTCACGTCTGAAAGTAACTTCAAATTGAAAGTCTCCTTTAAATTCGATTATGAAACTGGCAGCAAGCCTGAACTTTATGAAAAAATTAAATAAAATAAACAAATAAGCAATCTTGTTGTTTGTGTATGCATGTCTATAACATATAAAAATAAAAAGAAAAACAAAAAATCTCGAAGTTTATAGATTTACAAAACCAAAAGACTTGACGAAACGTTGGCATTTCATTTGGTTTGTTTCTTTTCTTATTCTCTGCATTTCAATGTTTTTTTTTTCGTCGAATTAATTTTTCGCGTTATATTGGCGCCTAGTACAAGTCGTTCTTTTGCTTTGTTTCTTTGATTTTCTCATACTCTATCGGAAGTGTCGTCGATTCTTTTTTAGTATTTCGTTTCCTTTATACTTTATCCTGGTTGCTATTTGTTATACTCATTTTTAAACCACGGCCACCTAGACGGAGAGAAAAACTGGTTAAGTAGGACCTACGATTTTATTTAATTGAATTAAAACTACTTTTAATTCAAAATAGACTTATTCAAGTTAAGCAAATCGCTTGTTGAATTAAATTAAATTGAATTGAATTAAATTGAATTAAAACTACTTTTAATTGAAAACAGACTTATTCAAGTTAAGCAAATCGCTTGTTGAATTAAATAAGTATTTGTTGAATCAAAAAAATATATTGTTCATTCAATAAATAAATTCGTAGGTCCTATTTAACCACAAAAATGGTAAATTCAATGCAATTATTTTTCTCCGTGTAGATTATTTATTCGACCGATCGCGTATGGAAATAGCCTGTTCTACGAAAACTCTCGTTAATGTGGCTCCCTCTGCATAATTTTAACTTGAACTTTCGCGTCGCCATAGTTACTGCGTTTAATATTACCGAATATTACATTTTCATTCGAATTTTGTACATTTTATGACAATTTGAATAATAAATCATAAATGTATTGCATTCTTATCACCCTGAAATGCCGCACTTTAACAAATTATGTGCGAGTTTGCTCACAATCACTTCTCTGAAGTTAGCAAAAGGTTCTGCAATGTGGCTCCCTCTTCGGCACAGAAAAATGGCTCTGAACGCGACTAGCTCACACAATTTTAGGTCAAAAATCGGTCGTAAGATGTCGCAATCTAAACTTTTTATTCTTGGTCGTATTTTCTGTTGTCGGATTATTTTTTGTACGTATCGTCGATATAGTTTTGTTTTTCGTCCATTTTGTTATTTTCATTCCAATGTTTTCTTCAATTCCCTTTTTTCTACATCAAATTAGTTTTTCGTGCCGTTTTTATGTGTAGTTCTTCCTCGCTTAGTATTTTGATTTTCAATCGCTTTCCATCGAAAGAAAATCGTCTATATTATTTTGATATCTGTTCATTTAACTATACTATACTTCATTGTTGTTTGTTTTAGTTCTCTCTTGTTTGTTCTTGTCGAGTTACCCGATGTTTTCTTATGGTTTCTGTTTTGTTTGATTGTTGAACAATTTACATATTCATTTAATGTTTGTTCATTTTCTTAATTCTTATTTTGTGGCTTGCGTATTTCAATAACTTTCTGTGTATATTTGGAAAAAAGGCTAACAGAAAGCAAGAAAACTTAATTACAAAAAATAAATCGATGAAAATACACAAGGAAGTGCTGTTCTTCATTCACCTTATTCTTCAAAGATTGTCATTTATGCCAGTTCTCTTTTATATATTTTTTTCTATTTTTACATTCCGAGCGCCTTTTGGTTTATTAATCAGTTCTTATTGGTTTATTCAATTCTTTCAGTATTTTCTTAGTGACAAGTTGTATAATCTCAGCCAATTATTTTGTTTTCCACGACCTACTCCTATCAAAAATTTATTTAGCCATATTGTACTCGATGTACAAATAACTATTATTAAACATTTTGTTTTCCAGATAATGGAAATCAGCGTTTTATTTTAATTACAAACGTTCAATTTTGAAAAGGTGCGGCCATTTTAGTGATGCAGCTGTTTTTGACAGTTTAATAGTTAAATTTTGTTAGACTAGCCTGTGAACTAGACAATACACATAATGCAGTTTGTTATAAAATTTATGCCCGTATTTGTAAATGTTTAATATTAATGTTGTTGGTCTTTCAGAGTTGTAGGTTTTCAATAGTAAATCAGACGCCGTTTCTAAGAAAATAGCTAATAACCCAAGAAATCCACAAGCGTGTTCATATCCCGGCGATTTTTATTATTGATGGCTGATCGATCGATTTTATGGTGCTTGTTAGAGCAGACCGCCAAAGAAGCGAGATCTATGGGGACATGTAACTCGTTTGATGACATGGAAATCGATGATTGCATCGATATTTATATGCCTAATATTTTATTGCCGCTTCAATAAATTTATTCGCTATTTATTCGCCTGTCTTCGGGTTCGATGTGTGTCCTAGTTAAATATTTCACGTCATTCGCGAACGAACGCGAGGCACCGATTGGACGAGGCGAACATTTTTACAATTATGTTAAGCAGCAACGCATAAATTTCTTTTACTACCTCTCGGACTTCCAAATAAGAGTTAATCGACATTAAACATCAGAAGTAGACAAACAAGTTATAATCGAGTTAATACGAGTTAATAGTGGTTTATTGAATTCGTCGTCGCCCTAAATATTTCCAGGCGTGTAATAATAAACGGTATTGACCCGTGCGATCTGAACTTATACGGATATGACATTTCAAATGTTGCACAAGAGCCATAATTGATATAAATGGAAATATGTGAACACAAATCACTACCGCTTATAGTGAAGAAGTGTGTTCTATGTAAATTGCGTTCAATAAATAGCGACTCGGGAATTTATTAGGGGAAGATAAGCCGCCGATAGATTTCTATATTAAGACCGTTCCAGACAATATCCGCCGCCTTATTTTCATTGTCGTCGTTTTCTCTTTTTATGATAAAGCGCGCTAACATATCGCGGGGTTCACTGAATAATTCCAGCTAATAAATCGGCGAACGCGCTTATGCCCATCGGGCTTAACAAAGTCGGCGTGCAATTAACCCTTATACAGTTGAATTAATCGCGCCCATTAAAATGAATAATATTATTTTATCAGCGAAGGAAATTGGATCGCTATCTCGGATCGCTCGAATATTTTTCCATATACTACTCTAATGAATTTTAAAACGGATCGTTCCGAGACCATTTAGCGTTGACCTACGAATTATACAAAGCTTCTTTTAGAAGCTTTTATTATCTGAATTACTTGGCCATGGAATTGATGGATTTAAGTCCGCGATAATAAACTTCATGGAAGGAGGAGGAGAAAACTTTTCTTTTTGTTCACATACGATTTTGTATTCCACTCAACTACTATTTGGGAAATATTTACGTTCGCAATTTCTTTATTATTTTGAAAGAAAAACTATCATAATGACTGTTGAAGGGGTCAGCCGGATGTTTATCCTTCATCCATCTAAACACGTTATCGCACAGGACCGTCTCAAGGTAGTTGGTTCTTTAGCATTGCAAAGGTTGTCACATTTCATAATTTTGTTATATTTAAAATATGTTTAAAGTTGGTTCTTGTCCGATGAAAATTGTATCACAAAATCTTTTAACCGAACATTAAATAGTGCACAAAACACTTAACGTTTCGCCGTCGTTTCGAAAATATTTCTCACTTCTGACGGAGCTGTCGAACGACGGCGAAACGTTAAGTGTTTTGTGCGCTATTTAGTGTCCGGTTAAAAGATTTTGTAATGTATTTAAAATATGCTATGAATGTTTGTCACTCACTGTTATAATGCAAACTAATACTAACTAACTCACTTATTTTGTCATTCATTTAACAAATTAAATCACATATTGTGTTATTTGTTTACAAAGTATGCAATGTCATGATGTAATTATTGTCGGTTACCTAATGAAACAGATGGTCGAAGATTACAGTACTATGTTTTATTGTTGTAAATTTCTACGCTTTTATGAATGCCAGTTATAAACGGTATTAACAATACGTAAAAATTGGCTAATAATCAATTAATTCACTAATCAACACGAGTGCGAGTGGATATTTAGAATTTTCTTCCGTTATCGAATTGTGTTTGGGCGACATTGACCGAGCGATCGTGATTTTGCTGGAGCTTTATTGTTTACGATATGTTTCTAGAAACCGTAGTCGCAAGTATATATCTCACAAACGAGCAGAGGTTTTCAAACAATATTAATTACAATATTAATAAGTGAAGCTTAATCGATTACAGTCTGTATTTGTGACGCTATTAGGAATTGAATGTCTCATGAAACTGTCTTTCATATAAAATCCGTGACGTTATTGTCACGCTACATTTAGAATTTTCTTCCGATATCGAATTGTGCATGGCAGACTTTGAGTGACCATGAATTTCAAACAATAGACGATACGCCCTTATGGTAGGTCAGTTTTTTTTTAACTTTCCAGCTAGATCACTGATATTTGCAGAATGTGATACAGAACTTAAAGTTTTAATAAGTGAAACTTAATCGATTACACCGTGTATAGTCATGGCGTCAAAGAAAATATACATACGAATAAAAAAAAGTTGGCGTACTTCAAGTAGTTGAGATTAAAACCATCGATAATGTTATTGCGTGCGCGCATTACAATAAATTCTTTCCGTTTTTGTAAAATAATAATTATACAAGAGCCGGTAAACCTTTATTGTTCTACATTATGCAAACAAAAGAAAGTTTTTCAATAACTTCTGTTAATTGCAGGTAAGAACAATGAAAACGGGCGTAGGTTTAATTGCCGGACGAAGGTGAAATCAATTTCTTGCAGCTTTTGTTGCTTTCCATTTAATTAATAATAAATCAATGAATAAGTTTAATAAAATTGTTTGCAACATTAAAGACTTACGTCTGCGTTATTAAAAAATAATTGAGTAAATTGATTTGATTTCTTTTTATCAAACTAAATAATTTGGTTAAAAGATAAAAAGATTACTCGTCCATAATATTTTTAGAATGCTCCGCACTCCTCAAATCTCTGGAAACGAAACACCTGGTAAAGTACTGTTTCAAACCATGACGAAGCAGCAATAATTTGGCACGGCTCTTTGGAAACGTGATATTTTTAGACATTAGAAGCAGCAAATTAAACTGTAAACAGTCTAGTAAGTTAAATTTAAGATTGAGTTTTTTATTTGTTCAATTACAATTGTCTACACTGTATTTACTAAATTCGCTGAGTTTTCTTCATCCTTTCCCGTGTTTATACAATGTTTAGGAGATGTCGTATATTTCGATCCGTTCCATTTCAGGTGGAACTCGCTAAAAAAGTCAATGTAAATTGACGGCAATCAAATAAGTTTGAACCCTTTTTTGTATAGCATCCACTTATGCGTATCGAATGTGGATAACGAACTGTTAATTTTACAACGTAATTATCATTACGCACAGGAAAAATGCAATCGTAAAGTTTGATATAGTGCCGGCAGGAGTATGAAAAGCCTTACCTCGGTTTCCTACTGTTTTATATAGCGAGATATCTTAGTCCGTGTCACACATTATAAAATTATAAGGTAATAAAGAGGTTTTATGGCCTTTTATTTGTCATTATATTTCATGTAATGACACCTGGTAATGACCACGCTGTTCCTGATTTATCGGTAAGGTTCGCATGTATCTCAACATCTCAATACCACATACGAATAACATAAAAAGCGATTAGCATTTAAAGGTAGCTTCCCAGCAGCGGAATGCGCAGAAAATTGCCGGCGATTTCAAGTTGCGGTTAAGCGGCGAACCCCCCCATCAAAAACGATGAAGAAAGCGCGCACGATACGTATTATTTGTTTTAGCGTTTTCATATTACGGTTACGATGAGGAATGCCGTGGCCGGTACATCTGAAAGTGCCGCCTTGGGAGCTCGGCAAATAAAACAGGAACGTAAAGGGCACACGTCTATGATTAATGTTACGCTGAGAATATTATACGAGTTAATTAATTGCCTCGTTCCGGCGTCGAGAGCCGGTCACACTTGCAACAGAATCGAATTCTTTTCGAAAGCTGCAATCGCTCGCTTGCGCGGTCGCAACCGACTCACGACTTCTACAAACAGATGTTCTTCAATACTTTCGCTCTTTTGTTTGCTTCTAACAATTAATAACAAATTTTAATACACTATTATATACTAATTTAAATAATTCCAATTATATGCGACCTAACCCTAATCACTCCATACAGAACCTCTCTGTTCTTCTTTAAAGAAAGCTTCAATTTCTAAAGTTGCATGAAGTTTTAATAATTTTTGTGTAGGTGCACGTTTGGTACATGAAAATTTACTGTTAATATTGTGACTAACAAAAAGGTCAGATCAGAAAAGTTGCACCGACACAGAAGAACAGGCGTATGTATGTATTGTATCAAAAAGGTCAGAGGTATGTATTGCTTGGGGAATGAGTCGCCTGTAAAAGGAATTTCCGGCGTTCTAAAACTAGAACACGTGTCTGTGGGAAGAAAAATCATTATACTCCATGCTTCTTTAACTTAGGTGTCGATCGGTAAGGTCAGCAACTTGCGACGCATACAAGAACTTTACCTACTACCGCTACGAGAACACGCCTATTAAAATCTGCCAAATCATATGCCAACCGAAATTTTTTCCAATAACGCATTTGTAAATAAATAATTAAATCAGAACCGGGACTATTGCATTATCGAAACCTCATTTCATTGCAACTTATTAACAAGTAAATTAATAAATACGCAGCTATCGCAGTTGTTCTTTTCGCGGTAACTATATCTAAATCGCACATATAATAACCCACTCGATAGCATTTGCATTTTTTCCAGTTCCTGTAAGAGCATGTGAGAGACATTTTTGCATACGCAGAAATATTCATATTTTAGTTTTATCTGAGGCATTTGCATCTAGAAAGCCTTAAAATTAGTATTTTATGTAAAAGTCTACCGCGCTGAAGACGATCCCGGAGCGAAAGGTCAAGAAACTACTGATTTCAGGACGATTTCGCCGTCCGTACTCCTCTGTAAACAAAATCAAATGAACGTTGATTAAGATACTAAAAAATAACTTACGCTCCGCATTAGATGAACTTATTCGCCTTAATAACCGCGCTCGTTTTAATTTTATTCGCAACAGCACATAACTTACTTAAACGTATGGAAGCATCTGACACTGATCCTATAATTTTATTTTAATACGTCAAATTCGCAGTTACGTTCGTGGTTAGATGTGTACAAGCAGGCAAATAAAACCTCCGTTTTATGTGTTATTCGTCCAGTATGCGTGTTTCACTTAAGCATCAAAATATAGCTCGAACAGCTTGAAGCATAACATCTGTTTTGAACAAAAAAATTATCTCACATATTTTGTCCGCGTTAACAAAATTAATACTAATTTAAGCTTGCATGAATCTACGCAAAACGTTAGGAGAAGGAAATTGTAATAAAGTCAACCTTTTATGAAGACACACTTGTTATTATTAATCTGATCAGAAAACTTAAATCACATAGGCAAGGAAAAATAAATCAGTTTCTCCATTCTAACACATAAAAGAAAACATTGAAACCAGTTAAGTAATTTATTTTTTAATAGCAGGTTTACTTGTTTGCATCATTTCTAACAGTCGATCAGTATTAGTTGTCAGTTGTGTCAATTTAAAACAACTTGAAGCAAGGTATTAAATTTAAATTACATTAGAGCTGAAATCTTCTGCGACCGTTGTCGATTTTCTTGATTAAGATAAGAGAAGGACGTCAGGAATGGCACTGATTCTTATGCAACAAAGAACGAAATATCGACAAAAAGAGTACGTAGTATGCGGTTACAACGGAAGCCATGGAGAAGAAAACATTTTCATCTGCTTTTAGTTATGTAATTTACGATTAGGAAAAGAGAAGAATTGGAGCGAAAGGAACAGCAAAAACGTTCCTCTGCAACCTATAACTTAGAACGAAACATCGGCATAAAAGAACGTTAAGTACGTGGTTCCACCAGATGCCATGGAGAAGTAAAAAAAATTCAATTGTTTTCATTTATTTGATTTTTTCATATTCGTGTTTACATTGTTTAAATAAAACGATCAAATTTCAGATCTCTACCTGTTCGATATCAGAAATTGTAACAATAAATATTAAGACAAATCAACGAACTTGAATGGAAAAGTTAAGTTAATATTGCTTCTGATTGACAGGCAACGTTTTATCTCTCAAAAATGAATAGATTTCAGGTATAAAATGCCCTCACGTACTTAGTCCATACTTTAGTCACACACTTTTTAAAATTAAAAGCAATGTCTGTTCATCTTCATTTTCCTTTATAACGCTTTTACAGACGTCTCTAAGTACTTGTCTTTTACTCACAATCCCTTCTCGAAGAAAGTTTAAGGCCCGGTTGTACAATGGCAGCTTACATTTAAGTTGAGGCTTAAACTTATAACAACTATTATTTCAATAATTGTTGTTAAGGGTTTAAACTTTGGCTTAAAATTAAGCTGGAATTGTACAACTCTCTTAGTGAGATACAAAAAATGATGTGCCATCATTCATCTCTTAAGAAGTATATTTAGAAAAAAAAAATTGTAGTCAACATTTTGAATATTTCCCAAAAATTATTCGAGAAAACTCAGAAAATGTTGCTATGCTTGCTTCTCATTATCAACGTCTTCGGTTTTAATTGTCTTGAATGCAGGAATCTTTTTTGCTAGTGGACTTATAAAAATGTCAGTCTCAATTTTCGCTGATGACGATGAAAGTTTTGGCAACATGGCATTGCACGTTTTTAAACGATTTTTTTCAAACTTACTACTATTTCAGTTGAAATATTAACTGTTTTAGACCAAATAGAGCTTCTATTACATCATATTATTACAACAACAGATAAATTTAAATCTCACAGAACTGACTCTGAAAGGTCGGTCTCTTCTGTTCGGTTTCAGAAATGGAAGGATCTATGCTAAGCCCCATTTCAGTTGCTGAAAATTGCCTCCTTCCTTTCCGTTCTTTCTTTCGTTTCTCGATGCGATAATTTGCGTGTATGTATACGCTTCTTGAGACAGTTATCTATTAGGCAAAATGCAGGAGGAAATGTAGAATTTTTTGAACCGAGACCGGCATATAGCACAACGGATATAGCTAAAGAATTCGGCCGCCTCTCGTGGAAAACTTCGACATCAAAGTGCTTTTCGAGAATGTTGAGGAATTGTCCTTATCAGCACCAGATCGGGTTCTGTAAGCTCTCCCGATCTTTGAAAAAACGACGACCTTTGTTCGTAGTACTACTGCCTCGAGTTTTTGGTTGTTCGATCAAAAAACCCAACTCCAATCGAAATTTGTTATAAATCTCCTCCGTCCTTTCATTGATTCTTTTCTGCCTTTTAATGTCTGTAATTTACCATTTCTGTATCTCCAGCCGATATAATAGATGAAGAAAGCACTCAAGGGAAGATAAATAAGATCAAATATAAGAGTGGTAGGCTTGATGACTTTTGGTTAAGTGTAAGATTAATTTTTTTTGTGAGAAGCTACGCCTTCATAAATAGCCTCACCAACCAATGTGTTACGAGGATTCGCCTTTTTCATCAATTTCATCTACCAGGCAACTCATTCTCGTTAACGTTTCGACCTTATCTAGAACTGGGCATGTCCGCTGATGCTTGGAATACGTTGCTGACCTTTTCGTTTCCATTTTAGTTAGGAATTGGTCCATGGTCCTGCTGCTTTGTACCATCTTCTAGCCAGATCACTTGTGAATCGAGCCACTGCGAAACCTTTTGTGTGACTTTAGGAATTTCCTTAATCCCTAGAAGAATAGTTAGGACAAATTCTGAAAAGTTTCGCTTTACATCAGGATGTTGTAGATTGTATGATTCGTTTTCTCTCGTTGAATCGAGAGACCTAAATGAGACCTAAAATACAAATGGAGAGGAAATTCAATCTGGCCCACTGTGCATCGGTCTGAACCTTTACTCAAAAAATGAAAGTTTGAGAAAATTTTGATGACATAGAAAGTTCAATACTTCTGACAGCTAGTGATCCTTTACGTGCTCTGTGATTCCAAAAGCAAAGAAAATAGGCATCCATGCCACTTGGGCTGATATTATTGAATCTTCCCTGTCATGACCTTAAAGTTTATCGAATTATCAAAGAAGAGAGAGTTTTATTTATTAACTTCCACTATGCCTGGTGTAATCCAACATGTTCTGTTTTTTTTTGTTACACTGAAATTTCTCCCTCTAGCAAGTGGCATTAATATATCTTCCTTATTATCATCAAAAAGCTGAATCACGGGTACCTACATACACTTTTCGAATTGTGAAAAACATCGGTAACAGTTTCCCAAATTGAAGCGACAGAACACATGAGAAGTACATTAAATTTAGCGTTCTGGTTATTTTAAAATAAACAAAAACAATGAAAATTGACAAATCTTCCAATTAGGCCCGATTTTACAATCGTCGGATAAGCATTATTCTTAAAATAACGTGACGTAGATATGGAGGATCGTCAAAGGATATTCAGCGAACAGTTATTCCGTCCTTATTCCACGATTGTAAAATTGGGCCTTGGAAAAATATATTTATGAAAAAAAAAGATCGATATTGCACTGTTGTTTAAACAGAAAACAAATTCAAAATTAAATTAAATAAACTTGACTGCATGGCAAAAATTATTTAGTGCACAGTTTCTTTTTTTTTGCTCAGTGTATGAACATGACTATTATTTTGCATTTGCAAGTACCTTTTTTTTTTTTCGTTCCAATGAGTTTTTATAGCTCAGGGCATCCAAGAAATTAATAAATTCCACGTGTAATAGTTTGCCGACCAGATTGTCTTACTTTAATCACTTTAGCCATTGTATGTATTTATGTAGTTGTAAAACTAACTACCAATGTTGCTTAATAGTCAATAAAAAAAGTTGTTTATTACCTGACGAGAAATTACTTGCAGAGCGTTGCTTCTTAGAAATTCAAATCATGCCAAACCTCACCGGAACGGAACTTGTTAAAAATATTAATGATGAGAATATACTAAAACAAAAGAAGCCAATGACTGTAATTAGGTTTTGAATTTTAGTTTCAGTTGAATGGATTTTTGTTTAGAATTTTTTGTTATTGATGAGCAGATGCTAACTTGCCGTCAGTTTTCAGTGCACTGTAAATATTTCCTTTTTGATTCTAAACTCAATAACTAATCAAGCTTATGTGTGACTTTTGCAGTCCTATTATTGAATATTTCAACATGCTCTTCATGTAGTCCTCAAAAATAAAAAAAATATTTCATATGTTTAAAGTTTTTTTGGACCAATATCTCATTTTTTGACCTCTCGTTCTTAAATAATAAACTAATAAGAATAAATTGAAACGCCGCACCGGCTGTTTCGAAAATTTACATACACCGCTAAGTTCATAATAACGTCAAACAGGTGCACAAAAACACGACGGACAAATCATCGATCTACTCGATTTTTACCTGCGTCCAACAACCACCTGAAATCGATCCAATGTCAGATTCAAGTCGCGGCATAATGGACTTAATTTAAGCGGTTGCTTGCCGCCGGTATCGCAACAAACATCGAGCACGTCGATTCGATGCGGCGTTTTATATTCCTGTGAAAATCCGGAATGCGTTTAAAAAGCTCATTATGACAGGTCTTGTGGTTTTATCTCCGAGAATTTTTTTCTTTCTTTCTTCAGGCCATCGAAAATATTACGCACGTACGTGATGGTTAAAACTAATCTTAACAGCTGGCTTCTTATTTCCCGAAAACTTTGATTTACAGAGGAAAGTTTGATAGTACTGTAACGGACGAGGTTTGAAATTTTTATTTTTTTTTAATCTGTGGTGGTTGCCCAACGGGGTCCTAAGTCAAAGACTTGTCAGGACCTCAGGAGCGGGAGTGTATTTGAGTGTTCCATGGCTTTGTTACTTCCAACCTTCTCGCCGTTTAGGTGAAGCAGTGTCGAATTTTATCCCCAACACTGAAGGCTGCCTGAAGCCGACCACCCCCGAGAAAAATCCCGAGTGCGGTTCGAACCGACGACCATGCGATTGCAAGGCCGGTCCTCTTACCACTGGCCACTGGACCGTTCAGGCATTAAATGATGATAAAAGAAACCAAAAGCGAACTTCCCACTGAACAGTAGCCACCAACAGAAGATACCGCAATTGACCGTTCCCTTAATTTTTTGGTACGCCCAAGCAAATCGAACGCAGGTATGCTTCCACTAGTTCTCAAGGTTTGCCGATGGATTTAGACAGCAATGAAGTACTAATGATTCAAGATTCAAGAAAAACGTGGCAGGAATATATTTAGATTTAAAGAAGGTCTTTGACAAAGTACCTAATACCTATCCCATGAGGTAGGTACTCTTGAATAAACTCCAATGTTATGGTTTTGATCTGTTGATATATTATCTACTTCTAATAAATAATGCACAAGAATATGTTGCAGTTTAATTTTCCATGAACAAATATTACTCAAATTTAATAATTTCGAATTAGTTCACCCCGTATATAAGCATGAGAGGCGCTTCGGTTCAGTAAAAAATTGTCCGAAACGCCATTATGGCTTTCTCATGCCCTTGCTGATAGTGTAACGTCTTCACCAAGCGGTACAAGCAAAGGTGAGTTTACTTTTAATGGATCGATTGAGAGTACAGGAAACATCAAAGCTGATGTGCCCCAGGGAACTGTGCTTGGGCCAATTGTTTTCTTATTGTATGTAAATGATTTGCATTCATTGGAAATTCAAGATGAAATGACTGCTTTTGCTGATGACACTGCAATAATTTTTTATTCTAATTCTTGGGAGTTAATTTGCTACTATTGATTTCAATTTCTTATCATTAAATACTGACAGGACTGTCATTATTCCTTTTCTGTAATTTTACTTAAGTAATACATTCTTCATTTTAAAGATGTTATGGATAAAATATGTCTGTAAAGAATACATTTAAGTTGTTTATTTTTACATAAAAAAAAGTAATTGTAATTACAGGGGAATTTTCAATCCTTGTTGACTAAAGATAGTAAAATGCACATCTTTACTATCACATTCAAACATTTGTAATGATTGTTTGTTTGTTTGTTTTGCTTTGCGCAGCAATGCTGCAATTATTGTCTTTCGGCATATAAGCCATTCCAGACAGTCACGAAGATTTTTATAGCTGGGTCAAAGTCATAAACACCACAAACATCCATGGTTAATAGCAGGATTCGAACCTGCGCCGCCGAGAGACACGACTTGCAAAGTCGGCTAGGCTACCGCTGCGCCAATCGGCGACCCATTTGTAATGATTATTCGTCGGACAACTTTTAAAAATATTAGAAATATCAACGTTTCTGTAAAGTTGGTAACTTCTTTAGGATAAATTAATTTCATAGAAAAAGCTAAAACCACATCCTTTCAGAGGACTATTTAATTGGGGTTCTAAGTTAACTTAACTTAATTAATTAATGAAAAAAGACAATTAATAATAGTATTAAAAAATATAATCATGTGCGTAAAAACTTGAAAAATATATACCAAGAACTTTCAATTAATTTTATTTATTAACAAAAAAGACGGCAATTTATTTCGTAGGATTAAAAAGAAACTGTATTATATATAGTCTCGGCTTTATAGTGGCAAGTAGTGGTCTAGTAGCTCTCTACTTAGTTGTACTTCAATGTTTTATCTTGACAAGTCCTCTCGGCGTAGAGGACAATGAATACAAATCTGCAGACGTTTGAGATTACGATGAGTTATGGTCACAAGTCAATTGTGTTAAGCGTAAATAAATAATCTGCCCTCGGATAAAGCCGAAGTAATTTGTTATTTTTATGGTCGGAGCGAGGAATATACGCATTATAATCGCATTATTCCATCTATTATTATATTACCTATTGTTTAAAAGCGGAATGTGGAGACGAAGGTGGACGAACGAACGGACGGACGGACGTTCCGCTCGGTCGACAGAGATTGAAATTCGATACACCGCGGTCATATTTAGATAAAGTGACGGGGTCCTGATATCGGATTCTTAAGTTATTTCAGTAATTTACTTTATTAATTAGATTTGCCACTATAATAAATAAAGACCGTCATGTCTTTACATTCATATTGTATTAATTTTCCCGTAAAGCTATTCATCATCCCAAGCACAACATTTTTGAAACTACTGTAACGATTCTTAAATTCGATCTGTTAATTTTTTTTCCTGTTAAACGACAAGCACAGTTATGAGATTGCTACCGGACAAGATTATCAATCGGTTTTGTCTCCAACATTATTCACAGAACCAACACGAAATTCCTGAGTTTCAAAATAAATTTTAATGTATTCCCGACGTGTACACGCTCGGCATAAATGGGCGGTAATTAATTTAAGCGATCTCCAACTTGCAACCGACAGTTTAGCTACTGTGCTTCGTACTTAACTTCGTCACATTAATGGATTTGCTGCCATCACCACAAACATATAGATGTATGAAGGCTCAGTCTGCCTGCAGAAAGAAATTTAGTTATGCGAAATACTAAAATATGCTGCATAATTAATTATTACGAAAACAGTCTTTGTTAAAGCAATAGATTAATAGGTAGGCAGATGATTGCAGACGTATCATGGAGTGCCATGTTCGCAGTCTGCTCGGTACAACACCGTTAGTGGTCACTGATGTGATATCATAAGTCAAGATGGACCAGTTGCTTCATCAATCATCGTGATCGTTACGGACGTAATCATTATATTTTCTAAAATAATACGTAAATCACCAGAGCATTAAATAAATTAAGCGCGCGTTATATCGTTACATCTCCTAAAACGGAGGGAATTAATTGAGCCTCAAAAATCGAAGAACGAAAGCAGCAGCACTCGCATTTTTGCGCGGACAAAACAGACGATCGAAAAATCAATTCCATTAAACAGTTACTTTACATTAAGTGCTATCAATAAAAATGAATTTAACCGGTTTAAATTTTCAAGTTTGAAAGGACTCGGGAAACGATCGTAAGATCGAACAAAAAAAGAAACACATTCGGCTTATTCATTGAATCATTGGATTAATTAATATGCTGTTTTTTTATAATATTAGATAAAGACATAAACATAATGTTTACATTCAAATAAAATTTTCAACAATAATTTGTGAATTTAAATTTCTTTTTACAAACAATTTTTCCCTTCCAGCAGTTCGTAAGTCATATGCGTTCCTTAACATGTCCCCCAATGTAATCTAATTCTATTTAAAGTTTCAAATATTATATTACTAATTCCAATTGCAAATGGCGTGTATATTTTCGTCTATAAAATATTCTTCCATCTTTTCTCCTGTTCATATTTTCCTTCGTCGCTCTAGATGAGTATACAGGTTTTGAAAGAACGATCTTCTTGTTTAATGATAAAGAATAACTTTTAATAATTGTATTTGCAGTAACTACCAATTCCTAGAATGCAAGTGCAAACTGTATGCTTAAGGATGTACATTTTGCTAAATTATCCGAAATTTTAACCGATAGTCTAGCATTCGACAAAAAATCGCTCTTGCATAGTTGTAGAAAATTAAGAGTTGGAAAAATCTCTTTTGAGCTTCCTGGTATATACTAGGGAGTAAGGAAATTGGAGAAGATGCGATTGTCTATAACAGGGTTTCCAAACGGGGTTGGATGGGGTTCGTTAAAACTTAACTAAACTTCTTAACTAAATTCATTTATTTTAAAAATTTGTATTGTCAAGAAATCTCATTGAAAGATTTTGTACAGCCAGCAAGTTGTACAATGTACTACGGGTCCTTCAGTTTGCCAATTGTTTACATGAACAATATCAAATACTTATTATAGTTATTTATTTTTCTGTTTGTTGTTTATTTAGTATGCACAAATCGTTTTAAAATTACAGTCTGCATGGGGAGTATTTATTTATATTTAAAATGGTCTATAATTTTATCATTTCACATTTTCTTCTGAATTTCAGGAAAATAATTTTTATTTTGTATTTGCGTTGACTGGGATATCTTGTTATATACATAAATGAGATTTTTTTTAATATGCACCCAAAACTTTAGTTTAGAAAGAGATTTCGTTTGTCTTTTCTGAATATTATGAAAAAATATTTCTGCATCACTTTTTGCAATTGGCAGTGACTCAAGCTAACTTTAAAAAAAAATCTCTCCTTATTCGTAGCTTAACATCATCTATGGGCTTTGAAACACTTTCATTGACGCACTTTATTCTGGAATTCGGTAAAATTGTATTTAAAATCCCTTCTTGTTTCTAGAGGAAGATCAGAAGAAGTTGCTTCTAGAAACTAGTAAAGATAGATAAACTCTTTTAAAGAATCGTGGCATTTATTAGGAAAAATTGAGCTTCCGTTGTTTTCTCAAGAGTAACAAAATTTTCCTCTCAATTTCAGAAAAAGAATTTTTACTCTTTTGTAGTTGAATGAGATACCCTGATTTCTTTCGGTGTTAAGTAAAGAAAAACAAGAACAACGACTAAAAATATGAAAAATGTTTTGATTTAGATCTAAACACAGCGACTAATCATTTTTACACAAAAAAAAATTATGCAAGAAACTTCAGCTGTCTTTTATAAAGCAAGCAAGAGTATACTGAAAGCCTCTGTGGCTCATTGTCTGTCTTCTGCTTAACTTCAGGCAAAACTGCTAAAAATAATAAAAAAGAACAACATAGTACAAGGAAAGCTATGAAGAAAACAAATAAGAGTATCAATGCCTTTGACTGAAATTCATTTGCACATATTATAACGAGCGTCTAAATAAAAACCTGGTCAAGTAGGTTGTGATCGAGAATTTATCCATTGCATTTACATAACAGGATTACTAAATGTAGCCTACTTGACCAGGTTTTTATTTAGACACTTGTTATCATAGACAATATTATTTGTATTCGGTTCCACGTAACATTTCACCATTCATCTGCAATTAAAGCAAATAATGATATCATTACTTCTAATATGCTTCATTAAGACTAACATTTTTAACTTTTACTATTCACTTCAATATGATTAACAAATATTAATCCACTCACACAACAACCATCTCGCAAGTTGACAATAACGAATGCAGTCGTTACTCACAAGCTAAAGAGATAGCATTAACTGGAAGGCCTATTTGAAACGGTTTTGTAGACTTTGTAGATTTTACAATCGTTGAATATAACACTATTCTTGGAATAACGTTACGTAAATACTGAAGAAATTTAAAGGACATGGTATTGTAAAACTCGGCCTTAATATAACCAGACATAGTAGAGTCCCTCACTTTCCAATGTGTGAACTTCGTGTTCTTGAGCCTTCTTTCTACCACAATCTTGTTTAAAGGGAGGCGAACAGAAGTTTGATGAAGAAAAGTGGCATACTCTATGCTCTGCCTTTTTTTTATTAGCCTATATCTTGTAATGCGTTAGATTAAAAATGTTTAAACAATAATGTTTTTAAATTCTTGGATGATTTTGTTGCTTTGTTCATCAAATCGCACTGTTTACTGCTTTTTGATCTTTTGTTGCATTTTTAAAATTGTCTAGATGTCAGTTATTGTTCTTGGTTATTTTTTGTAAAATTGTAAAAACGCATTGAAAAAAAAACACTAAAAAAGATGTCTCCAGTAGGGTGCACATAAGGGCGCGGAATTTAAAATATACAAATCGCTTATATGGACAATTTGAGAAAAAGAAAAATGCGGAATGCTTTTCGAAGTAACGCAGCATCTCAATTTTTTTCTGTTACAGTACATTACGCTTTTCGTTTGAAATTTTAAAATGTTCAGACTTTAAGCATCTACCAAATAACTTTCAGTATTTATTGACTGCTTTTAACTTGTTTGCTTTATACGTATATCTTCATAAAAATGTCAGTTTGTTTTTCACATTCTTCGTCGTACTCATTATTAGTTTTTGAGAGATTGCATTAGTATTCTTTCAAGTATTACAATTTGTATACCTTCTAAATTAGAGCGAATGCATTTTTTATTACATTTCTTATCAAAAACAACAGAAAATTAAAAAGTTAAAAATAAGTTACGAGTCGTTTTCCTAGAGTAAATAAAAAAGAAGGACTGCTCGCTCAACTGAAAATAATCTTATTGTCTCAAATTCAGTAATTTTATTAATATGATTTGAACTTATAATGCCAAACAAGGATGAAACAGAATTAAACCCAGATGTAATTCTTCACTAATAGAATTAAGTACATTTTTTCGTAAAATTATTTCCCACCACACAAATTTGGAGCCAATAAGTAATTTCATTTGCATTAATAATTTACTTGCTTATTTAACTATTTCTTCTTGCACGTTAAAATTTAATAACTTATAGAAAAGTCAAGATTGTATACGGGGAGAGTTCACGAATTATTATCCCTAACAAAATAGCGTTTGACAAACAAATAAAAACAATTCTGTGGACTTGCCATTTATGGATATAACTGCACACAAAGTTTCAATTTAAGTATCTGTCTTGTTTCGTTCAAGATTCATTAATTATAATCTGCGGTGACGTTCACGTTTACTCACAATTGAAATGTGAGAGCTGTCATAAAGTAGCCTCTACAAAAAGGGGTTAGCACTACAGGAAATAATTCATTATGGTATGACTGATGTGTTAGGTGATACTATCCTATCATATTAAGTAATTAAAAACTGATCTCTGGATTTTAATTTCTGAAAAGAGATGCGGGAGTACCGAAAACAGTCGTAATTTGGATTTGGTACTCAACGATCGACGGATTATACAAACATGCGGTTTTTCAGTGAGCAGCAGGCAAATCAGCGATGAGCCATCACGTTGAATCCTGAATCAAAGGTACAAAATATGGAATGGAAGCATAAGTGTTCACCGCCTTCATGAAAATGTCGGGTCACTTCGTTTACTTGCAAGGTCATAGCGACAATTTTTTGGGATTTTGAAGGGGTTCTTTTTATTATTTAACGACATGGGCTCAGGATAGGATAAGGCCCCAGCTCACACGAATTATACTTCATTGACTTCCATCCACGACGCCGATTTCAAAATGTCGGGTCACTTCGTTTACTAGCAAGGTCATAGCGTCAATTTTTTGGGATTTTGAAGGGGTTCTTTTTATTATTTAACGACATGGGCTCAGGATAGGATAAGGCCCCAGCTCAAACGAATTATATTTCATTGACTTCCATCCACGACGCTGGTTTCAAAATGTCGGGTCACTTCGTTTACTAGCAAGGTCATAGCGTCAATTTTTTGGGATTTTGAAGGGGTTCTTTTTATTATTTAATGACGTGGGGTCAGGATAGGATAAGGCCCCAGCTCACACGATTTATACTTCATTGACTTCCATCCACGACGCCCATTTCAAAATGTCGGGTCACTTCGTTTACTAGCAAGGTCATGGCGACAGTTTTTTGGGATTTTGAAGGGGTTCTTTTTGTAATTTAATGACGTGGGCTCAGGATAGGATAAGGTCCCAGCTCACACGAATTACACTTCATTGACTTCTATCTACGACGCTGGTTTCAAAAGTTTTGAGCAGCCTCCCTATTCTCCAAATTTGATCTCCAGCGATTATATATTATTCCCTAAGCTGAAGCAGCATTGTTCAGACGACAATCGCTTCTATGAATGAGTGGCTGGCAAAAGAAAGACATCAATACACCAAATGTATTAGCCTTTTAAGAGATTATGTTGAAAAATAAAATCGTTTGAAACGTCCTAATTGTATCTTTCCCTGTTAGGGACAATAATTCGTGAACTCTCCTCGTAAATTTAAATAGACTTATTAAAATTAAAAAGGGATGATCTTTTTGTATCTCGTTTCATTATATCGTGGAGCATTCTTCGTTGAAAATTAATTTATTCAAGTGAACTCTTATAAATAATTTTCTGTATTAAATCATCTGACGATGATCATCTTCATGCTATTCAAGCTGTCAATTTGATATTTCAGTTCAATCAAAATTTCTCGAGACGAATAAGAAATTATGTTTATCATTAACCTTCTAGCAATAATAAAATCGTAGACGAGCCAGACAAAATTATAACAGAGCTGATTTAATTTTCACCGATATAATCTTTTCCTGCAGGCACTTAACAAGATGCACTTAATTCCGAACCGTTACGAATATATGTATCTAATAAAATTCTACTGCGTCATTAAACTTCACCTCACTGACATCACAATCTTCAATCGCGTGCGATAATTACTTTACTTCTACGATTTTCTTGTATATTTTTGATAGCCTCCTACAGAAGAAGAAATGAAGACATTTCCTAGAATGGCTCTCTCATGAATGAGTTTCATTTGCCCGACGGTAATTACTTATCTGATACCCTTTTCATGAAGTAGCAGAATCTCAAATGAAGGAAAATTACATTGCACTTGAAATTTCTTACGCTTGCTGCACGGTCGCATTAATCTCGTTACTTTTTTTTTCTAGAAACAAAACCACAATCAATATGAGCAATTTACCTTCATTACTAACGTTCGCGTTTTTTTTGCAACGGAAAACGTTTTACAAAGATAAGAAATAAATCACATCGGGCATGCGGTCACTTATTTAGTTTATGGTATATTTGAGAACGTATACTTGGGGGCATGCCTGTACGGATGATCGGATCACGTCCGCTTGATTTGTGAGATTGTTGAAATAACTACAACTTGTACATAGGATATGCATCTGCCTTGAACCCATTTCCTGTTCATAATTCAAGTTTCTTGTAGCCGACGCGACTCTGCTTGAAAATTCTTCGCCGTCATTTTCTGCAACAACAAACACGTTTAATTGCATTATTAACGTACGGAAAAATACGTAAATTATATTCATTTATTTTTAAGTCCGTAAAAAGAATTTTAGACTTCCATTATGCTGTTTCATCCGCGTATTAACGAGATGTTACGGAAGGCGATCAAAGGCATAGCGACAACCACCTGGAAAGCTTTAGTTTTGCTTTCTTTTTTTGCAATTCAAATAACTCAGAAGAGTCAATTATTATATTTATTTTAACTTATAGATTGTTTGAAATAAATAAGCTGTACTGAACTCCGCAAACAAAAAATACGAAAATGATTTAAAAACGTAACGTCAACTCCTGTGAGCGTATCCGTTTACTAGTAAGCAATTAAACATTCCATTTAGTTTTTTAATTATTTGATTTATTCCATGGAAGAATTTTTACAATTTACTAACTTCCCTAATTAGCCCCGAGTTAAACAAATTACGTCTCGCGTTCTCCCAAGGAAAAATGCACTAGGTGTTGCGAATTAGCCGGGAATCCGAACCAATTTCCTGCTTCGACGGATTGAATTATAGCCTCTAATTTATTGATTTGTTCGTCGCAGTCTTTTTCTGCCAAACAAAAAGCCGCAAATCTCTGGAATAATGTTTTAATTACACGTTAGGTGTAAATTGTTGAACGGCGGAAGAGGAAGTCATTTTTAATGCAGCCGGCCTGCATTTAAACGTTCGCATTCCACAAGCGCCCCCTATAATTTACGTGAAGAGAAATTAGGAAAGGAAGTCGTGTTTTTTAAAGGGAATTTTCGAAATTTCTTTAAATCGACTGGCAGCGGTGAAATGAAATTACGGTTTCTTCATGAAATGTAATCAAACTTGTCAGCAGCTTCAGGAAGTTAAAGTAGATTACTGTGAAAATACTGAATCATCTCATCAACCGACTTTGTATGTGAATGTAAATGCAATTAGTCGTTTCGAAATTTTAAATAGATGAAATTTCAAAGTTAACTTTGAAATGTTGTTATAAGAAGTCCACGACCGGATTAAGTGTTGCTTACTTACTTATTTTATAAATATATGTATGTACGTTCAGTTGCGTTTTTAATTGCGTTGCTTCTGCTTCATTTTTGTTTTAAATAGATCATTTTAAATAATTTCTAAATTCTATTTTATCTTTTTTTGAAATTTATTTACACAAATGACATTTTACTTAAAAGAGAAAACTGTTTGAGAGTTTCAATGTTTAAACTGAATTGTTGTACAAACATAAGGATCTTCGATGATATTATGAGTTTCACGAAAAAAGAGTTTCGAATAAAAGTTAAACACCTAATTGTTTTCTACAAAATCAGTTGCCCACCGAAATAATGATCGGTTTTAACAGCTCTATCAATTGTACAACTAATTGAAAGTGCATGGCTTTTGAGGATTTCGAAGTAGTCAGCAACTGCTGATGAAATAAACCCGGAGTAATTTTCCAGCATTTCCTTTTAAGTAAGATAATTATACATGTATTTTATGGTCATAAAAGAAATATTGCTAAATTTCAGTAATTATTCATGTATAATTATTTCTAAATTGTACTCCCCATGGTGTCCAGGAACATTATCCACGCCGCATGTGTTTAAATAAATTGGCCGTAAAGCTCCGTACGTATACATTTACAATATTTCTATATTTACTACACATTTATGGCCATGAAAAAATTACCTGCAAGCTACTTGAAACGTTTCGATGATGTTATTCAAATAAAGCCGGGCACGAGCTTGTTAATTCCGACAATAATTCACCGGCTCACATTCCAAATTTCACGGAATTTATTGTTATTGCCGGCGCTTCTAATTTGTCGCTCGAAAGCCCAGCCACGTTAATTAGGGTATCAGTTATTGACCCAGTAATTTATACCGATCTTGTTTATGAGCATACGTGTTGTCGTCTCGTGTTGAATGAAGCCATCGGATGATGTCAAAACTATAGGTGGCTGCCGCAGGTGGTATTTTTATGGACTTTTATTACAGTGTTTTTACGGCGCTGCCCACGTAAAAGCATACGCATATTTTAGTAGGAAATTCGAAATGCCTAGGAAAAATTACAGAGCTATTTCAGTATCTATTTTATTATCTAGATGAAACAATCCATTATATTTAGTTACAAATTACCATGATACAGGATCGAACTCATTTTCGGCAAATTATGCTAATATCGTTTTTATAACTCCATTAACCAACAAATGAAGTGATGAATGTTAAGTTTGTTCTGAATGGCTGAACTTTGGATTTCATATTTAACATCTATTTATTTAGTTGAGATGTCTGACAGTAGAGTTGTGCTACGTTCTGTATATAACATATTCATAATCATGGATTCTTTTAAATTCAATTAAATGAACTGGTGAATATTTCACATACTATATAATTTTAGAAACACATAAAAACTGCAGATTTACAAGCACTAAATTACTAGTAGTTTAATGAAACAGTCGCTTATGTATGCGTCGCAAGACAATATTGAAAATATATGAGGCAGAAACCAATTAAGACACTGCAATTTGAAAATATCATTTACATACATAGTAATTTCATAAATCGCCTATAATAACTACTAATAACAAAATTTCAGCGTTTATTAAAATTTAAATCTTCTTATTAGTCTGCCAGTACACATTCCAGTAGCAATGAGGGTTTTCAAAGCCCGCCGTTCCGTCCGCGTCCGTCCGGGAGTTCTTATTCTCAAGCAATCGCAGGAAGCCGTGTATTAGATTTTTCCAAATTAAATTCCGCCATTATCGCTAAGTAAGTTCGTATGTTTTTCCCTTTTTTTAGGCATTAAGTCAGTTGCGGGTAATTGGTGTGAAACAATTTGAAATTAATTCTAATGATTAGCAGCTCCGCTGATCCAATTATCTCGAATTACTCTTCGTCGGGCACGGAAAAATTTGTTGCGGAATGCGTCTGTTATAATTGAAGAAAAAGTAATTTCAATTTAATAAATTTACGAAATTATATTGCTGCATACAAATTTAAGAAAAAATGGAATTTAAATGCTTCAGTTTTATGTGAATTTTTCATTACTATACAGTGTACAATCGAATAAGTTTCACTTACTGCACACTCAAGAAAAGAAGCGAAGTTATGACGTACGTATGGGGCAAAGGTCAATAATAACTCCGGAAATTCTACGTTTACTTTTTACAAAAAACGTTTCATAATTTTATTATATTGAAAAAATTCTGCGATTGTTTGTTAAAATTAGAAAGTTTTAAAAATTTATTGCAAGTCAGTTTTGATTGCAGTGGATTTCTCGAGCTTCCTCTGCATAGCTGTTTCGGCCCTATTTTGAATTTGATGGCAATTCAGTTACTACTTCAATTTCATCTTTCAGTGATGTGATAGGGAAAGATTTTACTGGAAAAAATCTATTTGATTTATAATTATAACTTTGAAAAAATATATTATCAGTGCAAACGACATGACCGTGTAATTAAAAGCTCCTGAAAAAATGTGATTGATTCACTTAATAACAACTAAATAACAAAGTTTAGTAAGATTAAAGTAAAAAAGTCTTGGCATTTTATAAAAGCTTACAATTCACATATCTTGACTCATTTCTCGACATTTCAGCAGCAATCGCATTTTCTTGCAAATATTATACAGTGTGTAATCGAATAAGTTTCACTCACTGCAACCACTATTAATTAACTACAAGTTAAGACTCACGTATACGGCAAAAGTCATTAATAACTCTAGAACAACGTACGTTTAGTTTTTACAAGAAACGTTTGAGAAGCACTGGATTTGATTCAACTGCCCCAGCTGAGCGAAGTTTGCTTTTAAGCGCAATAAATAATAGAGCAGTAAATACTCAGACGCAAAACAATGAACGTGGAGGCAGGTCATTTATGACTTTCGTACGAAAGAATACGGAGATTAGCAGTTAGTGATCCGTAAGCAATAAAAAATCATGACCGAACACTTACATTTTAATTTTTTTATTAGTATTTAAGTAATAGAAGTGCAAATTTTTCACAAAATAATTCTTACATACTAATATTAATTTATTTCCGTAATTAATCAACTTAAGGAATTAAATTGAAACAGTAATCATGAATCATACCTAACAATAAGTGAAACATTAGGTAATAACTAATTTAATAGACGTCACATTCTGAAAGTATTATTGACAAAAAAGCACGCCGGTATTCATCATCCCTTAATTTAAGATTTTATTACTTTATTGCGTTCAGACTACACAAACAAAATTCGGTAAAATCGTGCAGATTAACATGTATTGATTCAAATAAATAAATAAATAAATAAATAAATGCATTGTTTGTGTTTAAAGCATTTTCTTTGAATATGCAGGTCACTGAGTATTATAATGTGAGACTCGCAAATTGAATTCAGTTTTCATTGGCATGGCAGTTGCGAATTATTACTTAATAATTGTTATCTTGGGTTAATTTGTGGGAAGTTATCTAATAATAAATTTCAACAACAACGAAAATATTTCAAATTAAGATAAACAAAAATTATACCTAATTGTCAGGAATACATCTATAATGAATTCGAGTTTCTAAAAAATTAAATCACAATTTTTATATATCAAATCACAAATACATGTCAAATGTATAAATAAAAAGTGAATTTAACATGAAGCTAAACCGTCGCGTCGGCTTCATATCGGAAGCTATTGATACGACAGCAAAAAGCTTCTGAATTCAAGCTCATACGAATTCCTGCTCTCTAATTTATTTATGTAAAAAGTTACGTATTTAACGAGTTCAAAAAAATGTCGAAGAAATTAAGAAATTGTCCCATCGCGTCAGTACCTGCACGGCACTGAATCACCATGAGTGGGGGGGGGGGTCGAAAACGCGCTGTTGAATCTTTTCTGCGAATCTCTGGTTATAATGCAAACTACCTAATAATAGCATTCATTTATTTTTTCAATCATTTAATAAATTGTCGCTGGATTTCACAAACATCATTAACTTTAATCATTGATTAAGAATAATCATTCCTATACCACAGTATACTTATCAATCAGTAGGGACAGCTCGTGTCGGCACCTTTGATGTTCATACTACCGTTTTCAGAGGCAATATGGCCGTTACTGGCGGGCTTTCATTTTATTGCTACTAGATGTCACTGGTTGAAAAAATGGGACGGATAGAAATGATTGCAAGCAAATCAAAGAATGCGATGTTGTTTTACACAACTTCAGGCTTTCTACACAATATAAATTCATTATAATCTAACAAAGATGATTTTCTGTTCAATCTTTCTCATCTCTCCGCATCCATCACACAAAATGCTGAATTAAAAAACGCCCGTTTAAAAGCAGAATTCACCGGTGCGCTACACGCGGCCGTTTGTGGAAAGTCCGCCAGTTTTCACACATGCGCACTCAGAAACTGTAGTGCCAGAAACCCCTAGCTGACCCTACTGATTGATGAATATACTGTGCCTATACCTTCAACACGTGTAATCATGGCAACGTTTACTTTTAACCGATGATTAAATTTAAGTAACGTTGGTGAAATCCGCCATGAATCACCTAGTTTGTTATTTGTGTAACAAAGTATGGAATGTCAGGATGTAATTATTGTCGATTATCTAATGAAACAGATGATTTTTGTTTTACTTATGTAAATAGCTACACTTTAATAAACAGCATAAATTGTATTAACAATACGTAAAAATTGGCTTATAATTAATTAATTCAGTAATCAATGCGAGTGGATACTTAGAAGTTTCTTCCAATATCCAATTGCATTTGGGCAAACGATGCGCTCTCGTGGTAAGTCAGTTTTTTTTTTTTAGCTAGACCATCGATATTCGTAGAATTAATTAATTAATGTGATGAAAAATTTATTAATATTAATTAATAGGTGAAACTTATTCGATTACACCCTGTATAGTGAACAAAATTTAATTTCATAATTTGTAAAATTCTAAATAGTTAGTTTTTGCAAATGAAAAAAATATTAAATTGAATTGAATGACGGAGAAATATTTATTTTCAACCAAAAATTAATTGATTGATAGGTAGTTAGGTAAAATAGTGCACATCTAAAACGATACTTCTGCATACAAATCGCGCCCTTATGAACTGTCACTACAATGCATTCAATTAAATTCCCAATTAAAGTATGAATTCAATGTTTTTTCTCCTAAAGGTTTGTAGTACTTGCAGTCCAATTATTTGTTTGTGCTAACATAACCCCCCAACATTTGACAAACACCACTGAAAACATGAAGCCCAGGGCACGTTTGTGCATTCAAGCTAAAGGAATTTTGCATTTAAATACTTTATACATTTTTTCATGTGATGTCACGATCAGATATTATGACACTAACAGTTATTGGCAACTAGCCTCTCACTCGTATCACAATATAAGTAATACCCAGCATAGCGTCACTTAAACGTCGATGTCTGAAAAAGCAGCCATACTAATTGATACCCTTATGGAAATATACTGTAATTTGCAAATCGCAAGGTAGGTATCAAACAAAATGCAGAAGTGATAGTTATACTCGAGTGACGCTATTGTGTGATTCTTATACTGTGCTCGTATATTGCGTGTCGCCAACTTTATTAAAGCTTACTTTAATTAGGAGTTCATTTGAAGGCACTGTTTAAGGACTGCGAAATTCCCAAGTGGAATCATTTTAGCTGGGCACGATGGTACAACATAGATGACAATTATTTTTATATTGTAACGATTTTAAAGGTTCTATTAAATTTTATTTAAAAACAAAACACGAAATAGTTAAACTAATTTATTTTAAAGCAAACGAATTAACACTAACTTAAACAATAATTTATTTACAAACTTATACGTAATTTATTTTAACAGCCGAGCTAAAATGCAACACGAACTTTAACGCCGAACTTTCAAACGCTGAATTCCCTTCCATTCACCGGCCGCGTGTTTTATAAGCCTGGGTTGTTTATCTCGAACATTCGCGTGCGCGACGGAATGTCTAGGGTTGATTCCACCGCTGACGTGATATCGGAGCGACCGAAGTTTCTGGTCTAAGGCGCGTTGGCGATGACGCAAGAGACAGACTGACGCCGGCTGCTGTCGGCAAATCATTAGAGTAACTTGTTCTTATTTAATTCGTTCGTTTCGTTTCCTGTTATTTCTTTGCTTATGAAAAATGAGAAGTTTATACAATCTTATTTATTCAATGTTAGCATAGAAGGATTAAAGTTGTTTAAAATGACATACCTCTTGAGCTAGCTCTGCAAGATATGTTGCGCTTTCCTTTCAAAGAACTTTTATAATCAAATCAAATTCAGATTCTAAATTAACATTTATATAATTACGTCGAAAATAATAATTAGAAATTAATCGTATTTTTGCTGACGGCCGGCGGTGTTACAGGAAGCAACAAAGAAAGTTGGCATGAAATTTATTCATCGGTGATGAAGCAAGAAAATCTAATACTTTCAGTAATAGGACACAATAAACAAAAAAGAACGCACCGAGCCACATCTGCTTCGAATTCTCCGTACTTAATTAATAGTTTCATTCACGAGCCTAAAAGCAGTCGACGCTATTTAATTACGCCTTTCATGTTCCCCATTACCACAAAGGCCCAACGATAATTGCGCAGCCGGTAAAAGTAGTCGACGACGGCGACGCAATAATAACAACCAGCTAGCGCTAAATATCAATGACGAGGGCACTTTTTCTAATTAGACAATTCGCAATTCCTCATTGCGACAGCTTATTAAGCGCGGCACAATAACAGAGTCGGGTTCGTGTCTTGCTTGCCTAACGAAGTCGCCGGTAAAAGGCGAACTTTTTCGCATGTAATAGCTGTGTCGGAGGGTGGTAGGTGCAAATGCCGCCGGCAGCTGCCACAAGGATCACGCGTACCTCTATTGTCTTCTGTTGGCCATTACAACCGCTTGTCGGTCGGTCCTCGAGGTACTTACTTTTGTTCGCCGCTATTATTCCAAACAAACAATGTTGCAGCTTTTAATTCCCCAAATAATTTATATGCAATGAAACCTTATTAGGCGGATACCTCTACAAGACGGACAGAAATTTACCTCTATTATGCGAACACTTGTAAAAGGCTAGATATCCTTTTCCGTTTATTTCTAAAGCCAACAAGAGTTGTGCTTATTTAAGCTGTAATCCTTTCTATCCTTTCTTGTATTAATAACGTGATAGTAGTTAAAACGGAAAAATATGCATAGAAATAGGTAACATTAGAGTTGTATTAATTAAGGCCAATTACTTACTTATTAAAAATATAGCTTATTATATGCACTAGATAAGTTGATCAATAGGCGATTCGATAAATAAAAGCAATTACCAGTATGTTCGGAAAAATATATATATCTTGTAAGTGGTTTTCATGTACATACGTAACCAATATTAGGTGTTAACACGTATTATGTACTCGTTAAAGCACCACCAACGTTTAACCTCGATAAATCCAGTTCAACATTACTCGAGCACGAAAAAATTAAAGAAATGAAATTGTTCTTACTACCTATGTAGATTAGCGTCACAAATAATAAATACACTAATATCAGATAATTAATTTCATTGAGGCATTAGAGAGCTGATGCGTTATTTGAAGAATTAAACTGCTTTTATCTATTACGAAGTCATTATAATGTCGGTGCTACCGGATTTGAGGAAATAATCGTGGTCTACTGTAAATACTTTATCTGATCAGATTTACAAAGCAAAATGTCACAGAACAGTATATATTATGAAGTAGTTATAATTTGTAATAAGATATTACAGCGATTTTTAGTTGACTCATACACATACATACGTAAGTGCGTACGTGAGTATAAGCAGAACCAAAGAACGTGCGTTTTGCAAACCTATAATTCGTTAAAAACTTTAATGACGGTGAAGTAAATTATAAACTACGATTACAATGATAAATTACTATGCTAATGCTTTACGTATACATATTAACTTGTCGACTAATATTTCTCAATTTGCACTTGGAGCAATTACTGTGAGGTCGATTCACAATAACACACAGAAATCTTTGTTTATTATTAATAATAAATGGGCATTTAAATATTAATAAATTATTTACTTTCATAATACTACTATTAATTAACATGAATAATTTTGTCATTCACGTAATTTTTCAGAGGAAAGTCGATGGGACCTATACAGAGTGTAACATACGTATGGGACAATGGCCCAATTGCATATGGGCGACATTGACCGAGTGACCATGAATTTTGCTGGAATATTTTTTATTTTACGCTGTTTTATAAAAACCGCAGAGCGAGCAGCAGAGGTTTCCAAACAAAAGGCGATGCCCTCTTGTGGTAGGTCAGTTTTTTTTTATTTTTTTGGATTGAAACTTAATCGATTACACCCGGTATTGTTGTTAATTTTTAGTTTTATTCTATAATGTTATTTTTGTTTATCAAATTGTCTTATCTCTCATCACAAATTTTCTTCTGCGAAAGATGCCATGATCCTATATCTCAGTTCCTGGTTAAAAGGCAAGGCAAGAATAATTTAAATTAAGTTTCAGTGGGAATACTATTTCATCATTATTTATAAACAATGTCATATGTAATTTTGATTTTTATCAACGGTTCCGTTATGTAAAAAAAAATCTAAGCACAGCTCCTCCAGAATCAAATTAAGAGCACAGCAGTAAACGTTTCTGTTCGGAACAATGTAACGGTAGTGAGCCGACATGATATAACTTTCGATTTATTTTTAACGTTACCGATAGCATTTAAACGGGCTCTAACTAATCAGAAAAACAAGATTAACGATGAGATTCAATAATAACAATAATACTTAGCTTAAAGACAACGATAACAATTAAGGAATCTATTTCGCTCGCTATTCTTGCCTCTCATAATGCGTCGAGGTTTTTTCTTTCAATCTCTCCAGAACGGTTACGTTTACGCGCAAAAAATGCGTAAGAATTAATTATACACGGACGTCGTTTAGATGCGCGTGTACGAGGCTTAAGCGATTTTCTTTTATTCGGCGGTTTTCTATGCGTGCGCTTTTCTATAACGTGAATCGCCGATGCTGAAGATTTCCAAATGCGATTAAGTTCTTTTCGTCGTTTAAATTCATTTAAGCAATTACAATGCTGCGAGGTGCTCGGCGAAAAAACTTCTCTTTCATCCAAATAGGATTACGTCTTCGAAATCATCATCATCGGTTCCTCTTTGTACTGTAAGTTTTATCATTCACGTCACAATCTCTCTCTTTTTTTTTAAATGCACTCAGCTACAATTAATACGTCAATTTTAAATTATTAAGAAATTATTTTAATTTCGTATTATTTTTAAAGCTTCTAGTATTGTTGTCAGCATTTGAAATGAGCAGACGTTAATAACCGAGCATTTGTCATGACCCATCTGTAATAATAAATTTCGAACATAATAAAACTAATCAAAGTTGATACAAATAACCGCGGTACTAATTTAGGAAAACTGGCATTTAATTAAATTCTAATTATAACTAATTCCGAAATCCTATTATACGGCTGAAAAAGGAGATTAAAACAACATTATTTAGAAAGACGAATCCGAGAAGTAATTTAAATGAGCCGTCGAGCCGACCGAATGTTTACCTCCGAATGGAAATAAATCATGTTAGTTAAAAATCTCATCTGCTAGGCCGTAGTCAATTATTGCGAGAAGAAGAAGAATACCGGGACAAGTTAGGAGTGTCCACTCGGTAGCACAAATTGACAGCCCATTTGAATATCTTATATTCGTAAATTATTACCACCATTTATTCTGAAAGGATGTTTTCATTCTAGTTGGTAGGAAATTCTTCCACCTTTAACTTTTTTCAATTTATTTGTTTAATTAAACTATTTAGATCTGAAATTGTCTTCATTGTTATATCATATAAGGAATTTATTATTCAACTTTTCAATTATAGCTTTAATTAATTTCCCCAAAAACTACTTTGAGATTATATGGTTAGGTACTTGGTTTCTGTAAATTTTGTTACGTATGCTGAATTACATTAAGGCTTCTCGATTTGTTTGTCAGAGATCTCCGGGTAATCTGTGACTAGGTACACACCCTGCTCTTAGATCTCTTCTGTCAAAGACAAGCAATAAAAGTGACATATCGTACGGTTTGCTTAAGTGCGCACGGATGCGATCGTCGTGGCTGGCAAGATTATGCTTGACGCAGAGTCAACATTAATCTGCAGACGATGCCCTTATCAGATGCAGAAGTGTTGGTTGCTCCGGGTTCGAGTCTCACCTCAAGCGATTCACGTGGACGTGGCCCGCTCCGCTCTTCTTCTTCTTCTCCACCAATCTTCCGCCACTTCGGCGTCTCTCTGATATATCATGAATGTGTGAGGCGAACGCATTAGATGTGTTTTCTCGTGCGGAATGTAAATCCGCGAAAAATTCTTCCATCGAGTTACGGCCGGTTCGCATGATTTCTGCTCGTCCAGTTAATTCAGAACGCCGGCCGTTCGGGCAATAATTTTCTAACTGCACATGAATTAAGTCTAAATCAAAACGGTGTAACGTGCGTTAGTTTCCGAACGACAGCTTGAAAACGAATAAAAATCGAAAGGTGAAGGCAAACGTAATTGCCTCTGCTTTACTTGGTACCTTCGTGCTCCATCTTAATTAACCTTCAACTGACGTACCGAATTAATACTTCAATTGGTACATGACAGCAATCTCTTGCTTTACACAAATAATTTGTTTATTTATCATTTCATATTTGTTGTTTCTTTTGTCAGTTAAAGTTTATTATAAAACATAAAGGTACAGATCAAATTATGAATAGATATGTAGATTACTTATGGATTTGGGATTCAATGCAATCAATGTTTATTAAATAAAAAATAACTGGATTATATGGGCTTTAATGAAAGTGAATCGGTCATTTCGAAAAGACGTTAACTTTTCATGAAACAACTTATTGGTGAAATCTGATTCCCAAGACCAAGCCGAATTAATTCCACGTTAAAAGAGTCATATCCTATCCTCAGAAAACAACCCTGCGTTCCATGGAAAACTCCTCAATAATATTAGAAAATTATTGTACCAATATATTCCAGATATACAAAACATTGGAATCAATGAGTGGCCATAACTACAGCGAATGAACCGGCTGAAAATTTTTAGCTATTATAGTTGCTACTTTTAAAATTTTTATAGGAGTATTTGACTTGTTTTTAAAACAGTTTTAGCATGAGACTTGACTCTGCTAATAATAAAAGAGCTTTTGAATTGAAACAATTGTTTTTTGCTTTTTCTTGCAAATGGTTTTTTTGCTTTTCTTGTAACTGACCGATTCAAGTAATCTCAAACTTTTCAGGAATAACCTCCACAGAGGGTCAAGCTGGGCTACGATTGCTCTCAGCTCACGTAGCTGAAGTCGAGAGTGTCACAAGGAAGTGTCATCGGTCCTTTGATGTTCCCAATTTTCTCGACTTATCTATTTGAATGTATAAACCACTACTCGTATATCGATGACATCCAGTTGCTCTGTTCTTTTCCGATGTCTAACTTGTAACAAGCACTTGTTAAAATGAACTTAAATTTACGATAACTTCACAGTGTATTTACAAATCATGGTCTTAATCCTGCAAAATCTCACTATATAATTTTTTGCAAAGAGAAACGCAGAGCTTTTATGTCAAGTCTAATTTCGTTACATATTGATAAGAGTCTGGCAGAAGCCGAAGCCGATGAAATTAGGCAACGCTAGGAAAATGACGATTTTTTGCTTTTTCACTTCTTATCTTATGTTTAATTTGCATTATAAACTGAAGATTGTTATTGGTATATCAAATTGAATTAATATTTTAATTTTCCAGTTCACTTTGATAGATCTTCAATCAAGTTAAGTGTGAGAGTTGTAATTCAAAATAATACAGTATATCAATATTATGGAATTTAATTTTTTAATACAGTTTTCTTGTATTTATTTTTTTTACAAAACTGAAGTTATAGTCACACAATATAAAGCTAGGCCCGCCATTTGTTAGCGAAGCTCATTTATTAAATGAACCTCGGCCTAATTTGGCCGAAGCCGACTATTTTTAAGGTACAATTTTTGGCCGAAGGTGGCCGAACCCGAAGCCGATTAATCGGTTGTTGATAATGCACCTTTACGTTCTTCTGACTGCGTAAAGAAATTGTTTTGGTTGTAACAATACAATTAACAACAAAAAGCTTCATTAAAAATAAGAAGCAAGCATAGAAGCTATGGGAGTTCTGGGCGAATTTCCCATTTAATTTTACATAAGAGTCTATATTTCAAATGTGTAGGCTTGGTTGCCTAACTAACTGGCATGAAGGGGCGAGCGAGTGGCATGGCGTTTTCAGTTGCAGATGGCAAACGGGTAACACTTTTCAAATATACTATTTGTTCTTTTTCTGTTATTTTGAAAAGTGCTAACTGATTTCTATCTGTTATTTGAAGACTGTTACCTGTTTGCCGCACGCCTCCATACCTATTTAGAAACGTATATGAATTTAAATGGGCAGATAGCCCCGAACTTCCGTAGCTTGTCTACTAGCAATTAAAATATTTTAAAAATTTTTAGTTATAAAAAATATTATGAAAAGCTTGTGTATCACGGTAAATTGAATACTAACGGTGGCATTCTCCCAAGTGAGATAGCAAACCTTACGCCTCCGCTTACCCGCTTCTTACACTGTCAACCGTGACAGTTAATGATTGGTTGACAATTAATGTATTGGAGGGAGAAGCGGGTATACGATGACGTAACGGTTCGCTATCTCACTTCAATGCTGCCACCGTTAGTATTCAATTCACCGTGATCATGTATTATTTCACTGAATTTGAATAAGAATAAGAAATTATTATCTTTTCTTTATCTCCACATCATCATCGTTGAGTCGAAACCTCGTATTGTTTTCAGGATACACAAAAACCTCAATTAGTCAATTTATTTTTGCATTTAGAAGCATAGAAGAATTAAAGTAAGACCCGATGATAAAACAATAGATTTACTTTAAATTTAAACCGAAAACATCAAGAATTGAATTATTTATGTACAGTCAGCATTAAAAGTAATATCTTCCCAATAAAAGTTAAACAGCGGCCTAATCACCTCTGACTGCTATAACGAACAATCGAATTCTTGTCATTGTTTGATTGGCCGCCTGTTTATTATGGTGATCGGAATAGATTAGACCTCACATTTACATTTTATTGGGGAGATATTACTTTTAATTCTGACTGTTCATTATATTGGTTGCCGTTTCATATACAGTTCGATTCTAAAATGCGTCCCTTCTCTATTAAGATATGAAATTCAGAAAACTTCAGAAGGACCATAAAGTACTATCTTCTAGAGTAGATAAGGGGTTGTTGTATCAAAATTTCGGAAAATTGATTTAAAAAGAGACATTGATTCACTTCTTTAGTGTATAAATATAAAATATAACGAAAATCTTTGACAACTGTAATTTTTTCTCAATCTTGTACGTTTGTAAACTTCTAGTGTACCTAATTGTAAGTTTTAATTAAATTATTATGTAATTTCTTATATTTGCTCATTTTTTCTTAAAGATATTACTAGTGTATGCTTGAAAATAACCTAATAAGGTCGAAACCGCAGTCTTGTGTTTTTTTAATAAACATTTTAGCATGGCTGGTGACTTTAAGATTCGGTTTCCCAGTCCTAGTTTAACTTTAAACTCCTGTTTATTTCCATAGGAACAATTGTTTTTATAATTGCTACCATGGGAATAAACAGAAGTTTAAAGTTAAACTAGGACTGAGAAATCCAGCCTAAAATAATTAAATTATCCGTTTCCATGCTTAATCTGACCTCTTTGGGCTTCTTATCATAAAAAAAGATTTAACACTGAAGTCTCCGTTATAAATTCCCATAAAAAGGTAAAAGCTCGCCAATGTCCTTACTGAGGAAATGAATTTTAGTATTATATATTTTGCCGAAGATAATCATATTATGTCTAATTAAAATAATTTAATTAAAAAATTCTGCATTGAAGACGTTACAAAATCTAAATACAAACTTGACAATTTTTAAACCATCAGCAGCTTTACCAGGATTAATACTATTACGTGTTCCTTTATTTATTCCATGTACGAGGGCCACTCGAAAAGCCATAGAATGAAAGACAATTTTATTTTTAATATTGTTACGACTTCGGGTTCACAAATTTAAACGTTATTTATTTATTTTAAAACACTTTAATGTCTGCGATCATTACACACAATAAAAGTACAATAATATCGAGCTGTACGCTTATCTGACAAAATAACACTTAAACGTTAATAAATTCGCTTACTACACATCGCTTTCTAAATAAGACTGATTTAAAAACCGCGCTCCGGCTCCTCTTTATAGCAGCCAGCGCTCTTCGAGAACAACGTCGAATATTGCTAGATTTTTCCAGTAAATTCGGTGCGTGTCTAGAATAGATTAGAATCCTGTCTGCGTCACAGGTGGCGCGACCAGTATATAAAAATATAGTCTACTTCTCATAATGTAACAATATATTTCTACTTCGCCTTGCTATTCCTCCTTTAGCCACTCCACTCCAGAAAAAGATTCTATTGTGATACTCAGAAAAATTATGTACGGCAGAGTCAAAACGCCCTCGAAGAAATTTTTCAATGATCTAAAAAGATAAAAGACAGACAGGGCCATATCTCCACTTTGGCACTATTGGTTTAATTTAGCAGCCCTATGGGCTTATTACATTATCTTGAAACAGAAACACTTCTGATTCAACAAATCGGGTTGTTTTCTTTTATGACTTTTCGAAATTTATGTTACTATACTTATCTGCATTTATTGTAGTCCTTTTCTCCACATATTCGATGAGCAGGATACCGCTTCATGTCTCAAAATATTTCCTTCAGACGGCTGTGTTCCTGCTTTTTTTGAAGATCCTTTGTATCCTTCTTTAGGGTTTCCAAATTTGCAGCCTACGCAACTTTTGTTCGGATGTCAACAGTCGTGGCACCCATGGGATGGTAAGAAATTTTATCAAAATTTCCATTACTTCCAAGTGGACTGTTTAATCTCTCTCTGCTATCTTATTCATATTCAAACGACAATATAATGTTGTAAGTACACTCTTACAGACTTGATCCACGATGATCCTTAAAGACCATGGCTTCGACTTTTGTAGTCATTTCTTCATTTGCTGCCGTTTTTGGTCTTTCATATTTCGATGGGGTCACGTTCCCACAGAAACTGTAGGACCAATATTTTTTATGTAACGTGTAACATGAATAGTCTTAGGTTCATTTCCCTCTTCTGTGAACAACTTTATGGCGCCGCGATGCTCTAATTTCAAGCAACTCATTTGTTTTCACAATACCCTCATAAAATGAAAATTAATTGTCACGCTTAACTCAAATTGTGCACATAGCTTTAAAACTATTTAACGAATTAATTTCGAGCTTCTCACTTATTTGCTTCATAGCTGCGTAGGTAGCATTAATGGTCCTTGTTGTACATGCGAACCATGTCCCAAATCTAACTCACAGTCAGTATAACGAAAGAGTTAAGGTTCGAGTTGGTTCACTTTTTATTGATTTGAATTTTTTAAAGTTCTGCGAAAATATGCACTGCGGCGATTTAGTCAAACTAAACAAATTCTGATTTCCTAATTAAACATCATTATTGTTTTGAAAATAAGAATTAACTTTCTGTATCTACTCTACATATAAGCAGATGCTCTTATGCCCGATTTCTTCATCACCTTATCTTTCTTCATCACCTTATCTTTCTTCATCACCTTATCTTGAGGTTAAATTTATCTGTCACTTAGAATGTGACACATAGTATGTGTACGGCCAACTGTACGTCACATTCCAACTGTTAAATAAATTAACCTTAGGTTAAACATGGTGAAGATATCGGCCATTAGAATTGAATTGGTCACACTGTACTGCTTAAGGTTGATTTGAGGCGCGCAAAGTTTGAGGAAACGGTTGGGGAGTCCTCGAACATCCTGCGTACGATTCAAATATGTCACAAGGTGATTTCACCTATTTCAGAATCTACATCAGATTCGAGGCAAAATCTTTAAAAGCACAGAGAAATTGTGTAGTCTCTTCCAGAATTTCATGCATCCAAGGACCAAGTTTGCTCGACCTTCTGGAAGTGTGATGGGAAAACACGATTGAACTCATCTTCAACTGAGTTGTTAATTTTGTTGTTGTAAGTAAATTAATTTAATTGACAACCTAATATAAACTCAACCAATAATAAAACAGAACAATATTAGACAAGTTGGAAGATCATAATAATTTAAGTAATAATTGAATTTTTAACTAACCTTCTTAACTTCAAGTTAGAAAAATCGTATGTTCTCCCATTTTTTTAATGTGATTTAATAAGAACAGAAATCTTATTAAAAGTGTTTGTTTCTTTCCGTAAATAATTACGGAAACGAAGAGGTGAATTACAACGAAACGGTCGCATTACGTCGCACTAATGCTTTATACAAATCAATACGGCAATGGTATTAACGGGCAGACAATGGAATATATTAGTCCCATAAGGAAATTTCCGTGCAGATATGGAACTATCGTTCGTTCCAAATTGATCTCCTTAAGCGTTTAATATGCATGAGGCGGGGGATGTGTTAAACTGCCGTGCAGTTTACGTCATAAATAGAAGTCGCCGTTAATGGTACTCCCCGTTTTTATAAGCTAATCGTATTTATATATGCCCACACAGATATGCGTAGAATTATTGTGGCAATTTAGATAGAAGCTCGACGTTGTGCTAGGTTGGGTTCCATGGTGGAAAACAATAGATTGAAGGTGGGCTCATTACCAACACAAATAAGCCGTTTGAGGATAAAGACTTACTTAACAAAAACGTCACCACTAAATTAATCACCTTTCATCAAACACTTCAGAGTAAATACCAGCACAAGACTTGAACTCATCTACGAGAATAAGGAAAATAAGATAAGTAGGTTTTTTACTCAGCCAATGTGGCATTAATGAACCCCTTAGATTAAGTTTGACTTTATGACGTTGTAAACATGACGTTAACTATTGGGTCTTTAAAGGAAATTTATTAAGGTGTTAATTATGTATACCTATTAAAAGTCAAGCTACGTGAGTACTTAGCACAAAAGAGGCAAAAATTTACAAATTGTTGTCAAGAGTTAAAAGCATTCATTGTAATAAAAGTAACACATATAAAATATTTTGGACATAATTTAAATGTAATTAGGCACATCATGACGTGTTATTTTCAATTATTCACAAGGAGGTTATTGTTTTATTTATAACCGAAATATTCTAAAATGAATGTGTGGAAAACAATTTGCAACATGAAGGGTGAATCACGATTCCTTATTTTCAAAATAACTTTCTTATTTTGAGAAATAAAACAAAAAGTCTTTAAGAAAGGTTGCATTGAATGTTAAGATACACAATGCGGAGAACTCCAAGGACCTCGATCTTCAATGTTTCGAAGCGGGCACTTCTTCTTCGATGTTTTTTTTTTAAGTGTGATGTATGTTTACGATGATTTTAATAGACATTTAGAGCCACATCCTCGAACATCACTCATACTCAACTTGACTGTTTGATGTTAATTTGAAATTCAGAAATGCTTTAAGTAATGGTCCTAAATCATTGATGGTCAAAATACCTGAGCATAAACTTGGATCATACGAGAAAATAAAAGCATTCCTGATACATCATTTTTAGAAATAAATTTTGAAAGTTCTATTTTCAATAGGAACAAGAATAAACAAATCAAAATACTAATAATAAATGTCTTTATTGTGCATCGAAATTAGGACCAAATACCAAAATGTTACATATGATTGTAAATCAATTAAAAACTGACAAGTCCCTTTTTAGGATTAATAAATGTGAACATGGAGATTTGAATTAATTTTTTTCTTGGAGTATTTGTTTCCATAAACCAAACTGACAACTTTCTCCTTTTATTTACATAACAGTAACTGTATTTCTGTTTTATTTTATTTTCGCTCCTTCAAAAACACCCTACATCCAACCTGTTTTGACTCCCACACTCGGCCGTCCTTAGCTTTAAACCTAGTCCTAATTTGATATGTTTGATCGCAACTCCTACTTTATACTTCTTTATACTTCTTGGCTTTTTTACGTCTTTGTTTGAAGAATTTTTTTTCGATTTTCATCCTGCACTTTCAAAATTTGCAATTTAGCGTCTTCTCGTAAATCATTGGGACTAATTTCGAATACAGTTAACTGTACTTCATTTAGCGATTCCAAAATGCGTATATCGGTTTTGTTACGCATTTTCACTCCTGTCAAAAGCTCAAGTGGTGATCTAACTATTCTTCGTTGATAAATTGATACCATTTCGTAGGTTTACCTTTGGAAAATTTGGGTATTATGAATTAATCCTTTCAACCTGACTAGCACATTCAGAAGAGCTTTTTCCAATAATTTCTTCGCCCAGTCACACCTTAATTTGGTTATCTATAACTTCTTTTTCTTGCGGTAACAATCTCCTTTATTTGCCGCATATGGGTTATTCCTCTTTAACATCAGTTATCGTCACCTTGACATCAGTTAATTTACATCAGTACATAATTGAATACTAATGACGGATTTCACAAACGTTACTTAAATTTAATCATCCGTTAAAAGTAAACGTTGCCATGGTTACATGTATTGAAGGTATAGGAATGATTATTCTAGATCGACGATTAAAGTTAAGTGACGTTTGTGAAATCCTGCGTAGATCCTTAACATATCGCTTGATCTTCTTTTACCTCGCTTCCAATGTTGAGTTTCCTCTCGCCTCCAATGTTAATACACATAAAATTTACTCCTAAATTCGTTTTTTTCTAATTGAGATACCGTTTTTGTTCATTAAAACTTCGGCCTGATCTTAAAAGATTTAATTTGTAATTAAATCAATTGTGTGAAATCAACTCTTTCCTTTTATTTACATATCAATAACTAAATACTCCTATCATTTATTTATTATATGCCGATTGTGAGTTGTGTAGTAGTGTAGTTACATAAAAATGCTTTGATTTAGAGCTACAGTTGTTTAATAAAAAATGTTTAGTTTTAAGGTACCTATCGAGATATGATATAAAAATATATGCATTCCATTTAAAAAAGTATGAGTTTGGTGGATAAGTCACTTACGGAACATGCTGTGTATGTGAAAATAATTTGCTAATGTAGAATTCATTATAGTCTATAACTTTTGTACAAGATACTTTCATTTATAATTAATTAATAGTTAAGGAGCTATTGAAGGAATCCATACCAATGATGCACCCTGTATAAATAAATTACTTTCACTGACACTATAAAAATTAAGCTGCACCCTTACATAATTTTCTTTTCTATTCTTTCGTTTTGTTTTTATACTACCCGCTACCGATGGCTTTGGTACTAGTGAGGATGAGATAGTGCCTCGAAAAGTAAGTGATTTATTATATTTGATGGCTGAATACCTGGCCTACATTTTGACACAACTTGAGCGATGATTTAGTAATTTTTAGGTGAAGTATATGTATTATATGTCGTGCTCACTTAATGAAATCGACCATTTCATGAAACGGATATCCACTTCATGAAACGCATCCGCTTACTGTAATATCATTTGTATTCACTATCAGGACATAGTATTTTGTCCTTTTCATGAAACGGAGCAACTTTTTGTGCTCTTCGTGAAAGTAATGACAATTTCATCAAGTGGATGGGCGATTTCGCTCTTTTCATGTAACGGTCACAGGCGATTCTACATAAACTGTGCATTTTATGAAATGAATAAGAGATCGTCAAATTGTATTTACTTACAGAACCTAATTCTAAAGTAATATTTTTCTAACAGAAACAAGGTTAAAATTTTTCGGTTTTTTTCTGATCTGGAAAAGAATTCGACCTTCTACCATCGCTGGTGGAATTCATCTTTAACATCCGGCAATAATTGAAGACCATAACTTCACAAGGGGCTAAGTGCCACAAATGGGAACAAAGAGATTTTTCACCAGATGAATCTATAAACCGATCCCAATGATATTCGAAAGGGTTTGTGTGTCAGAGAATACCCGAAAAGTTAATTAATGCCAGAAACAATTAGAGTCAAAAAGATCTAAGGGCTCATCCATATCCATATTACCTGCTGACGTTAACGTCTTGTGGCAGAAAAAAAACAAGTTAGGGGAGACCGGGTATGGTTGTCTCACGGGTTGGTTGTCACATCTAGCATTTCTTAGTAACTAACTACTGATATTGGCTGTGGCTATAACTAATAATTATTTACAATTATTGTAGACAATCACTAGTTATAGCCACAGCGAATATCAGTAGTTAGTTACTAAGAAATACTAGATGTGACAACCAACTCGTGAGACATCCATGCCCGGTCTCCCCTACGTATTAATTCCGTTCAGTATGAGTAAAATTTATAATGACGTAGGTACCTAAACATGGTGCATGGTACAGAAAGTGTAAAAACAAAAGGAAAAGAAAAAAAACTTGTAGTCTCAAACATATACAAACTACAAAAATAAAGAAGTACCTACCAGCAAAAACATCTCCCGCACAAAAACAAATTAGAATTAAAACTGAGGATCAAATAATTTGACATCTAGAGTCTACACCTCAAATTAATATAAAGGCAAGTTACGAAACTTAAATGATATGAATATTCCTAAAAATTCAGTACCAACAACATCAAGCTTTTATCAGTCAAAGAAAATTGTGCGAATTGAATTTAAGTCCTTTTAAAATTTCTTCTGATTTGGTCTTAGACCCTATAAAATATACTTGTATATATATTTTTTAAATTTTTGCTTGTTTTAAGTCAATTACTTTCTTTTGGCCAGAGATGCAAAACTTAGCCGAAATCGTTCCTCAGTTCCTGCTGTCCAAAGCACCGAATTTACATTTCGTCTCGCATCTCTGTTTTTAGCAATCCAGACGTTTTTGAATTGGCGATCATCCATTTTCCTTGGTACCTTTTTTCCATCTCTTTTACATTTCTTACTTTTCTCAAGTTTTCAGAAAGATAATTTACATGAGAGAGTAAGATGTGTGTAGTTTGCGTACTCATATTGCATCCTAAGCTTCTAAACTTTTCTAGCATGTTATTCACTACAGTTTTGTGATTTGGATCTATTTTATTTCCCAGGGTCTAAGTACCAATGTCTTGACTCTGAGATATTAAAAAAAAAACATTAGGGATTCTAGAAGAATCCGGTACATACATGTGATTAGTGTTTGCAACCGAAACCAGTTTTTTGGATAATCGATTAACCGATTTTGGATATTCGCGGTTTTGAAGAAAACCAAAAACCGAAAACCAGTTATCCGGATAATCGGTTATTTGAATATCCACTTGGATGTTGTTCTTCATTCGTTTTTACAATATTCAACTTTGAGACACCACATGAAAGATTTCTTTAAAAAAATTAAGTGAATATTGCAAACGAATGGAATGATAAGAAATAACATACATTACAAGAGTCATCGGAAAATTGAGTAATTCAGTCTTCTTTCGGGTAAATATAAATCGTGACTTTCTTTACATTTAAATTTGAAAAATTGCAAAACTGCAAATTACACAGAGTAATAGGGCATCTACCGATTGTACCTTCTGTATAGTTACCTTGGCACACTCCGATCGGATGGACATCGAGCATTGCGCTACTTAACCAGTATTGTATTCGTGCCCCCTTCGGAATGCTAGATATCGGAATTAATTAGTTCAAGATGGCTTGCACGTTCTGTGTTCGAAAAAAGTGTTGTCGAAGATTTTTAAGACGCAACAATTTCAATCGATATCGAAATAATTCCGAACATCTAATAAAACAAATAATGTATTCGATCATAAAACATGTTTTGTGTTCGCTGTACGAAATCGGAATTACAACGCAGACGAAGAATTTGAAGCCGAGTTTGAATAAAATCGATTGACTTGAATGACTCGGTACTATTAGGAATCAATTAAACTGCTGATTTGTTTTAGAATTATTACGTGATGGGATTGAAGCATGTGCGTTTTATTCACGTTTTTTGTTCTCCTTGCTGCTGTTGTTTAAAATGTACACCGCGGTGCAGATAACAATAAGCCGTGTGCGTGCTTATGGCGAGTGTCTGATTGGATGATTGGATGTTAATTTGCAATTTTAGTATTTCATTTATTCCACATCAACCATCGTCACGTTCAGCTATTTTAAAACAATTGTTAACTTAATTTACATCAGGTAATTTGAAAGCTTTAACAATTGAATTTGAATATAATTATTGTAAACGTAAACAATATAATTTCATTTAACAGGTAATTATTGTTAATTTTATTGTCATGAATCGATTCTAATATGTAGGTATATCTGATGTGACAAAATAAGTGCCTAATTAGATCCAAATATGCGTTCTGCATTCATTATAACTGCAAATAATTAATTAGGTATTTTACGTTCGAAAATAATTAATAAAACGAGCATTATGTAGCGTAAAATTATTCGCCATAAATTTAAATTATCGCGTTTCGCTGTAATTAACGCGCACGGTTTAATTGTCATAATGCTTAAGTTTATCGTCACAATCTGTTCGGTGCTAACGCACACCGGTATCATTGAGTCGTGGTCGGTTATTATTATAGGTGAACAACATTGTAACATGCAAATGTCGTCGAAAAATCCGGATGTGAAATTAAAATTAAATTCACCGCGACGCCCTTTCATACGTGACGGATAATTTTCAGTTTCCAGCCGTTCTCGGCGACCATAAAACATTCGGCGCACCTTAGATATGGTCGGTGTCGCACGTTTGACACTAAATGATTTGATTATTCCCACAGATATAGCGTGAGCTATTTGGTCATGCTTCGTGTCACATACAAGATGCAAGGACAGCGCGCGATTCATAGACGTTTAAACTTTGGAAAGACGACGACGACGACGATGACGGCGAGAATCGTTTCGTTTTGTCTTCTTCTTGTTGCTAAGGGGAGCTTGGAATACTATGCATCGAACGTCATACTTCACTGGTTCAGTGTTATAGTTATTGCTTTCCTTTCGTTGTATTCGTTACAGACTTTTTTTCGGCCATCTTCAAATACATCTCATGAAATTTTTCTTATAACGTTTCTTGGTATAAATCAGAACGGAACACGATCTTCATCAGGATTTGAGCTATCGTTGGTTGACCAAACACAATTTGCTATACATGCATAAGTACATACGTCTATTGAAAGGCATGGACTAAAACTACAACACCTATTAGGAGATCTTTGAATGACATTAAAAGTACAGCTGGATTTTTTTATGTGTATACATTATAATAAATATCACCTTACAGCTTGTAACACTTCCAGTAAAAATAGTAGATCAAGTCACGAGTTAATTATCCGACGATTGCCGCGATCATTATTTAAATTAGACGGCGTTCGCGTATACAACAGAAAAGAAAAAAATTAATTTACACCTAACTAAAACGCTGCAAGGGGCAACGCGATTATATCATGACTTCAATGTTTAATCACCTACGAGAATGTTGCCGCTAATAATTAAATTGTCAATTTAAATCTATTTGTTGGAAGCGCATCAACGTTGTAGGTAAAGTTTCATTTTTCACGTCAGTCCATGTAATAATTACATATGTACAATATCTTATTCGTTTCGAGCTGTCCGCTCGCCAGAAACGCTTTTCCTGTAGAATTCTTAAGGAGTGAAAAGCGTTGTAAGTAATCTCGGATTAACCGGATATCATGTGTCAACTTTAGGGCTAGTTTCTCAAACATCGTTCAACTCTGATCTTGGTTCTATTATTAAAGCAGCATATGCCTTTACAAATGATGCTATGGTAATAGAACCAAGTTCAGAGGTGAACCATGGTTGAAATGTTTGAACAACTGGCCCTAAATCGTTTAAACTCAACAGTATTTTTTTTTATTAAGAGTCTATCATACCATTACAAAGTTAAAACGATGTTAGATGTAACTATGTACTTTTTATTACAATATTCATATATGTATGTTAATCCAAAAAGTATAACTGAAACTCGTCATGAACCTTTTAATATGAACATAAAAATCAGAATTTACATAAAATCGTCAAATTGTTATTCGAAAAGCTTTTAGAAACGTTTGAAATAACGATGTATGTACTTACAATGATAGTGCCATCAGAGTAAATATTATTATTATTATCAAGATCCCTTATACCATGCAGAGTGTCGGGTGTTTTATTTAATTATTTGTCTATCTGTCATTTACTTTCTTCGTATATAAACTTCTTTCATTCTTTCCTGCCTCTTGCTAGAACGGTTGCTCCTTTCCAGGACTTGCCTCTCTCTTGTAGCAACTTACCACACATTTTGTTTCATGTATGTTTTGGTCTTCCTCTTTTTCTTTTTACTTGATTTCTGGCTTCATACGCTTGCTTTGCCTGACTGTTGTTGGTCATTCTTTGTACGTGTCCCCACCAACTGAGTTCAAGTTTTTCGATAAATTCAGTGACTGGGTGCACTCCTAATTTCTCTCTGATTTGTGTGTTTTTTATTCTTTTCTTGTCACTTCTATTATCCGTCTTAGTTATTTCATTTCAGTAGCTTGTATTCTCTATACTCTTCTGCCTATTTGAGATATTCGAGGACTCATCCGTATGTTAGTACTGATCTGTATATAGTGTTAAAAACTTTTATTTTTGTTTCGATAGAAGTTTCTTTTTTATTTATTTATTTTTTGTTCATCATGTAGTAAAGTTTAATTGCTTTATCAATCCTCTCGTTCATTTCGGCGTCTTGTTTACCTGTTTCCTCTAAGGTAACTCCTAGATATTTAAATTATTTTTCTTGTTCTATTTTATTTTTGTCTGTTTCTATTTTGATATTACGTATATACTTTCGTTTTATTGATGTTTATTTACATCCCTTCTTCCTTCAACACTTCATTCCAGACGTTTAAATTTTCTTGAAGTTGTTTTTCGCTTCCTGCTAATTATCACCACATCATCCGCAAAAACCCCGTGAGCTATATCTACTCTCTCTAAATTCCTGTGACCGATAGATATTTTGGTGACTTTTACTTTTCTTTATTATACAGGGTGTCCCGTGACGTGATGTCACCACTTCACCTACGTGCTAATCAATTCAAACTAAGTAAAAAACTCTAATAATGTTTTGTTCTAAAGTAAACCCTTTCAGAAATACTGGGTGTTTAATGTTTAATTTTTTATTTTTTAAAATTTTAAAATTCATCTAATCATTTATCCATTCATCTAATGATCAATTCTAACTGAAAAAAAAAACTCTAATAAAGCAAACCGCCTTTCAGGAATACAACGTGTTTTGTAATTTTCAGAATTTTTAAACTTTATATCAAAAGGTGTCCAAAATGACCCTCGTTGTTTGCTAAACATATTCTAACGTGCTTCAAAAGAGATCTAAGTGCTTCTGAACACCTATTGAGATAAAGTTTAAAAATTCTGAAAATTACGAAACATCATATCCTTGAAAAACGATTTGCTTTATTAGAGTATTTTTTTTTAGTTTGAATTGATTTTATTAGGTGAACGGATAAATGATTAGATGAACTTTAAAATTTTAAAAACTAAAAAATTAAACGTTAAACACCCAGTATTTTTGAAATGGTTTACTTTAGAACAAAACTTTATTAGACTTTTTCACTTAGTTTGAATTGATTATCACGCAGGTGAAGTGGTGACATTACGTCACGGGATACCCTGTATTGTCCATGTATACATTGAATAATGTTGGGCTTAATCCGCCTCCTTGTCTTAATCCCCCTTCAGTTTTGAATCCCTCTGATTTCATATTGTTTTTTATTATATAATTGGTGTTGGTTCTATATAAATCTTGGACATTCTTATTATTTTTCCATGCACTCCTTTTCTTCCAGTCCTCTCCAAACTTTCGTCCTGGACAGTGTATCAAATACTTTTTCTAAGTCTATGAAAGCTAGAAATAGGTTTTTATTTTGCATCTGTCTTTTTTCTATTATTTGCTTTATTGTGAAGATATGGTCATAAATGCATCTTCCTGGTCTGAATCCACTTTGTGGTTCTGCGAATTGAGGTTCTTTTATTCTGTTATTTATTATTTGTTCGTACATCTTCACAATAGTGTTCAGTAACGTTATGCCTCTATAATCGCCACATTGTTTTTTGTCTCCTTTCTTGTATATGGGTGTCACTAATGCTACTCTATTTGATATCTGAAATAGTATTTGCCTTCCTTCCTCTCCCAAGTTCTTTATCATTTCTGTCGTCACTTTGTCGATTCCGGGAGCTTTGCCATTCTTGAGATTTTTAATTACCCTTTATAACTTGTCGATTTGTATTTCTTCTATTGCTTCTTCGCTTCTGTGATTTCTTTTTATGTTTTCTTTAATGTTTTCATTCTTGACGTTTTTTGGTTGTCCTACTAACTCTTGGAAATATTCTTTTCATCTCTTCATTATATCTTTATCTTCTGTTAATACGAGTATTTCTTCTTCTTCTTTCTTTGTTTTCTTCTGTTGGTTTGTCTGTTCTTAAAGATTTTAGAACTTTATAGAAGAGTTTTTAATTGTCCGCGGTGTTCTTTTCCATTTTATTCCCTAATTCAATCCATGACTTTTCTTTGAATGTTGCCAGTAATTTTTTTACTAGGTTCCTTTGGCCTTTGTATGTTTCATATTGTTCTTTCGTATTGTTTGTTAAGTATTTTTTCCACTCTATTTTTTTTCTTAACTTCTTCCTTTATTCATTAGTCCACCAAACTGTTTCTTTTTTTACGAATGTCTGTTCTATTTAATCCACACGTCTCTATCGTACCTTTAAGAATTGTGTCTTTAAAAATGTTCCATCCTTGTTGTATGTTCCTTGCTTTTATTTTATCTATTCTGCTCTTTAATTCATTTTCTATTTTTTCTTGATGTCTTCTTGCTATGTTTTCAATTCTAAGTTTATAGTTTCTTATTGTTACATGCTTTGTTTGGTTTGTTTTTAATTTCTCTTCAGTTTCTATCTTGTTCTATTTTATTCTTGTTTATGCTACAAGTAGGTGGTAATCGCTATAGATTTTTGCACCTCTTCTTACTTTTACGTCTAATACAGTGCGGGACAAAATTATAACCGCACTTAGAGTTGAGTCCCACCGAAAAAAATACATTTTTCAAATTTTCTCTCCATTTTTCATTTATGTTTGTAGTTGTGTTTGTTAACGTTGGAATGATAAGCTCTCTTAAAAATTTTTTTCAACAAGAAATTCCCAGCTAAATTCTCCCAACATAAGGCGAACTATGACAAGAATTTTAGTACAGTTATAATTTTGTCCCGCACTGTATATTGCTTCTTTCTTTCTTATGACTATATAATCAATTATCGATTTTTCTCCACTGCTAGGTTGTCTTCATGTATATTTGTGGATATCTTTATGTAGATAAAAGGAATTGGTAACTATTATATCTTGTAGTTGGCAGAATTCTAGCGTTCTTCTTCCGTTGTTATTACGTGTTTCTTCTCCGAATTTTCCTACTACTGCCTTGTTTTCTTTATCTTGTTTTCCTATTCAGCTGTATAAATCGTTCCTTTCGCTTCTTCTGTCGTTGCTGTAAGATCTTCCCACAATTTTTCTTTTTTCTCTGCTTTTTCATTTTCGTATGTGTGTTCATATTCCCTCTTCGTTTTAAAATCATACTCCATTATGAGTCACTACACCAATGGGTTTATCTCATCACAGATATAACTGTTCTAACATTTCCTTTTGACTTTAATTCTATCGCTAGTATTCTTTCGGATACACTCTTCCATGTCATGATCTGCCTACTCCAGCTGAAGCTCTTCTCTTTCTTTCTTTCATTTCTTCAAATTCTATTACTAATTCGTTTTCTTTACATTGTATACTTTTTATTAGTTCTTTCCGCTTTTTCTATTTTTAAGTTTATTTGTTTTTCTACATTCGTTTTCTTACCCTGGTCTTCATCATCTTTCCTTGTCTTATCTAATCTCAGTTTTTTTGGTTCGTCGTTCTAGTTATTTTTCGAATTTGTTCATTGTTGTTGTGTAAATAATAATTTCACTTTTATTGATTTTTATTATTTATCCCGAAGAAGTTGTCAGTGTACACCGAAACGTCGATATTTCAAATATTTTTAAAAGCTCTCCGAAGCATAATTAATAAAAGTTTGCTTAAATATGTATACAGGGTGTAGTGGATTAAGTTTCACTTAATAATACTGTGAATTCTTCATCACATACAGTACGCCTGGCGAGAGTTTGCCTCGTTTAGCGCAGATACGAGTACGATCGTACGTACGTCGTAGTCCAGAAGCGACGTTACTGGTATGAGCGGATTGCCGCATTTGAGAAATTTGAATTCAAACTAGGGATGCTCAAAACAGTTAAATGAAACGATTCAATTGAATCGATTGTGTGGAATCGATTCAGATGAATCGATTCAATTTAAACACGCAGAATCGATTCGATTCAATACATATATTACCAATTTCTATTCTTGAAATTAAAACTAATGTCGCAGCATCATACTTTATAGTTCCATTGCAGTGTTTACAACGAACAGATTTGCTGTTATCAGTAATAAAATGCATCCACACTTCACTTGTTTTAGGAGGCATTGTTCTACACTCACCTATACCTACTGTTCAAGTGTTCCACACAAATTTTTGCTCGTTAATGGTCAAGGAAATTTCTGTAATTTGAAATGTTCTGTTTTATGCCGTTGGACTTTCCCTATCCACAATTTTATCATTTTGAGTTATTGGCTGCCAGTAACATGTAGTTGGCGTATTTCTTAAAACAATATATCTAGGAATTAAATAAAAGAATTTGTTTATTGACAACACAAAAATTTGTACACATACATTATACAATTAGTTTATTTTAATATATTATACAGTTATTTATTGTAAGTATTTAGTTAATTTTATATGAAATTTATCTATTTTTTGCCTCATAAAAGGTGAAACCGGTTGTGGTTAATAACAAAAGATTTGCCAGAAGACTTATCATTCATTATATGATGAAAAATTGGTTGTATATCCACACCTTTCCGATTCGATTCTTGAATCGATTCACACCAAATTGAATCGATTCGATTCTTTCGATGCATCGATTGCAAAGAATCGATTCAACTATAAATCGATTCGATTCTGAACATCCCTAATTCAAACGAATGCGCATCCGACCTTGAGGCAAACTCCGGGCGTGAGTACTGTAAATGAGCGGTCACACTGGCTCTGTATTCAGAAATAACTTCCTGTTAACAAATGTGTACGATCATAGTAGGATCGTAATGGACTGGCGTATATTGCCAAACACTTCAAACCATCGACCAAAATCAAACAAATTTGTTTTTTTCGGACATATTCGGCAGAATCACTCCAAAGCCTCTAATAGGATGTTTGATTGCTACGAAAATGTATTCTAATATACATTAAAATAATGAATTACGATAAGCTAATTATACTAGTATTTGACAGGCAGCATCTTTCGCCCACTTAATATAAAGTTAGTTACCAAAACAGGGTCAGCATAGCAGAGTTCTTCTGAATTCGGCAATACAATAATGAAGTATGATCGTATTGTTCTGGCGAACATTATTCTGACGTACGCGGCCGATCAAAAGTCCGGAGCCAGTGTGACCAAATCTTAAGAGAATGAATCATGCAAATTTTAATGATCTAGGTCAAAAATTTTAAAAAAGTGACCTACCACAAGAGCGCATCATCTGCTCGCTCGTGAGATATACGTGTATCTGCGGTTTTTATAAACATATCGTAAAACAATAAATCACATCCAGTGCTTCTCAAGCGCCTTTTTGTAAAAGTAAACGTAAGTAGATTTTTCCCGAATTATTATTATTGACCTTTGCCCCTTACGTGTATCATAACTTCATTTCTTTTTTTGTATATTAATTAGTGGTTACAGGAAGTGAAACTTATTCGATTACGCACTGTATATTGGACGAATATCTGTTATATTTTAAACCAATAACATTTCAAACCGACGTTTTGCTAAATGTATGACAAAAATACAAACATAAATTTCACCTGTCTAAATCTGCGTCAGTTTTTTTTATTAATCGAAAGTCCCATTATATAACCCACGAATAACTTAAGCATAATGAAATTCATGTTACAACGTCGAAACACGATATGAACATTGTTTTTATAGGCCGAATTACCTATGCGTACTACACATAGCGAGCGAATAAGGCCCCGTCCTTTTAATAACAGCACGAATAACATTGCGCTGACCGTCCCTGTGATTTCAACATTTCATCGGCTAACAAAGTGATTCGGATCACATTTAACCAATAGATACGGGTAAGTGAATAGCCCCAGCAATATTCCGTCCAGTGTAATAGTTGCTTTATATTTATCTCGGCCATCACTGATCTGTATCTCGCCCACATGCCTCTGCATTGTGTTCGCCTTTTTAAAAGACTTCTTCATCGCAGGTGTTCTGAGTTGCCTACCAGATTTTTTATGTTAATTAAAAATCGTTCCCTGTAAACAATCGCCGTCGAGTTACGACTATTAAACGTAATAGGAAGAAGCGAACGCGTGCGCAAAAATCGGCCAGGGATTTATATAATGGAATTTCATAAATAGTAATCATTACGTAATGTAAGCGTAACACTTCAGAGAGCAGAACGAATTCGTACCCATCCTACGTCCACATTCTCGACACACTGTGAAGTGTTTCGCATTCGCTCAAATATCAAATTCGCAATCTCGACTGCGCGAAAAAAAAAAGAATTCGCTTTAGATTTAATCACCGGTTACATAACATAATGATAAAATCGTTTCGATATGTCTCCTAATCGATTATGCGCGCGTAGGTGTAAATGGCGCGGTAAAAATTAATTTATAACCTGCAAGTTACAGATTTATTAGTGCGTTAAAATATTCCACTAATTTATCTCGAACAGGTTGCCTCAAGTCTTCGTGTATTCTTACGATGTGGTTTATGAGACTCTCGGATTATCTAATCAACCTTCAAATTCCTATTTAACATTTAAAATATTCAAAGCTCAAATAATAATAATTATAAGTAAGAAGTCCTAAGCTGAAACAGTTATAGCTTATATTCGTTACTGGTTCTATCCTGAATATTTAGTCTGATCGAGACAGACCAAGATAAGATAGTAGCGGTCCTTGTCATTACATTCTGTCTTAACTGTGACATCTGATAAGCATTGAATATCGGTAATTTGATCTTAAATCTTATGATTGCTTGCTTCCAATTACTTAGATTATGATCAATCGGCACAATCTCTAGCGAGCGTTTATATTTCCAAGACATAACTGGGTCCTCAAATAAAGTTATAATAAACTTTTCCGAATTTGCCCTCGTCATTGCTAGTTTCTGTCTGGTCTCTGACATCTACGGATAACTTTTTGTAATATGTTTTTCTTATCAATTTGGATGATGCAATAGTTAAGAATTTAATTTATAAATAAAGTAGCTTAATTAGATCAAATTGAAAAATTATAACTCGTGTTTAAATAAAAACCTGGTCAAGTAGGCTACATTTAGTAATTCTGCTATGTAAATGCAATGGATAAATTCAAAATCACAACCCACTTGACCAGGTTTTTATTTAGACGCTCGTACATACATACATACTTTCGGAAAAATATTTTCCGAAAGCTTCCAATACCTTTAGGCCCAATCGTACAATGGCAGTTTAAATTTAACCTGAAGCTTAAACCCAAAGCAACGATTATTTCAACAATTGTTGTTACGGATTTAAGCTTTGGCTTAAAGTTAAATTGGCATTGTACAACTGGGCCTAAATTAGATTATCTATTAAGTTGATTTTTAATTGATGCAATTTCTTTTTTGCAGCACGCACGAAGTACACACACGCGGAATCGAATCAAAGCAACTTAAACTAGGGTTGAAAGGTACAGTTTTATTTTAATAATACATCTTAAATTTAATATTGTTGATTAATGATTAATTGTTACTTAATTTAAATTATTATTAATCTAGAGAAAATCCATCGTCTGAATGAAAATTATATTTTCATTTATATAACTTGATAATTTTGTGACACCCCTAAAACAATCTGCGTTTTGCAGAACTGAACTGCAAGGGGTCCATATCAGCGAAAACAAAAATTGGGGGTGCATGAGATGTAAATAGGGGTCCACGGGAATGGATCCCATTAAGCAGGTCGTGATCGAAATTTTGGTTTTCCATAAATGTATCAATATGTTGCGCACATACCTGAAGTAGCAACGCTTGTCCAAACTTGTACCAGACCTTTGCAAGGACGACGTAGACTTGTACCAATTGTACAGTCGTGTTCAGAAAAGTGTTGTACAGAATTTGTACTGTCTAAACTTGTATGTGTATACATGATGAAGTGCAAAAGATTGTTGTACAAGTTTTGTTACATATACGGTTTCTGGCAATAATAATATTATTGAACACAAAAATAGAAAAACCAACTGCCGCTCAAAAGCAGATCTGTAAACACATCTGTACGTGTACGGGCTTGTTTAATTCGTCAATTATAAAAACGAATGTCAGAGACAAACACTGTTTATTTGATTTCGGAATTTTGAAAAGAAAAGTGTTAAGCAAATATTTTTAAAAATATAAATAGGTAGTTAGATACATACAAGTTAAAGTAAATCAATGTCATCTTGTTTGGGAGTGCCGGAGAGAAGGAAGTAGATTATTTTAACATGTGTTTTTTTTTAATTTTTTACTCTACATTACAGTTAAACCTATCAAAGTGAGTAGCACTGTGTCAGCTGTCAAAAACATTTAAAGTTGATGAATTTGTAATAATTTGTGATAATTCAATATTAGAAAGGCGGCGGGTTATCCAAAACAGAAAAAATTGGCACATGGTCTACGAGACAAAAAAGTTTGAGAACCTCTGGTTTAAGGAATAGTAAATAATTTAGAATACGTATTAATTAGTTTAAATTATATACATATTTTCAATAAAGTATACAAAATAATCATTTTTTATATACAGTGTGTATTCGAATAAGTTTTACTTACTGTAATAACAATAATAATAATAATAATACAAGAAAAGAAGCCAGGTATGGAGCAAAAGTAGATCATATTCGTAAAAAATCTACATTTACTTTTAACAACATGCCTTTGAGAAACACTGCATGTAATTTAAATGCTCCAGCTGAGTGAAGCTGCAATAAATGATAGAGTAGCAAACTTGCAGATGTAATTCAATAAACATTTCGTACGAAAGAACACGAGACTCTCGGATGCGCTCTTCTGGAAAATTAATTCTTTTATGTGATGAAAAACTTTACAATACTGATAAGTGTATAGTGTAGTTTATCACTAATTATAAGTAATCATTATTGCTGCTGTGTTATTCTTATCTCTATTATGCCTGATTTCTTCATCGCCTTATCTTGACCTTATCAGTTATAATGTACATATACGGCCAACTGTACGTCACATTCCAACTATTAGATAAATTAACCTTAGGTTAAACAAGGTGAAGAAATCGGCCATTATTAGCCTTGCATAGATAGACTTATATATGAAGTCTTCTTGAATGCAAATAAACTAGTCTGAGACAAAACCGTTTCTTGGTATTTGTTGGGTCTGAAACATCTATCTAAAAACTGCAGTCAGTGCAAAATAACACAAAATGAAAGGTACAATTTTCTTTATGAAACAAAAAAAGTAGGTAATGAAACAAGCCTCGTTAGGATAAATTATCAAGCGTAGTTAAAACCATAGAAGAATTTCATTTCCATTCAACAGTGAATCCGTTAACGACTGGTTGACTGGTACGACATTCAACGTTTTTCTTCACTAGGTGACACGTGAGTGATATATTAATAGACGAAGCCTCAGCATTTTACTGATTCCGTGCTTGGTGTACGACTGAGAGACCAGAACCTCATTTTAATTGCTGCCGTTAGAAGAAAAATGAAGTGGCAGCTTTTAATAACCGTTCGCAAGTAGCTCCAAATACGGTCGGGAATTCATTAAGCATTTTTATTTTGCGAAATCGATTGACGACACGGCGAGCGTATCAATAAACACGATTATATTTAAAAAATAAAAAGGAAAAAACGGCTCTCCTAATTAAAACCGAAGTCGTCCGTAATTGAAAGGCAATATTTTCCTCGGTTTACTCTGATTGAATTTGTGGTCTCGGACCACACAAACTGCTAGACAAAAACAAACAAGATTTAACTTCGTTACGCTTTCATGCGAGTAAGATTGAGCTCTATTAAATTTTCTTAAAGCGACAAAAATCCGTAAAATTGTTCCACTATTAGATCCATTCTTTCCTGTGGACTTAACTTCTTACAGATCGTGTTATGAAATTTCTTTTATTTTAGCATAATTACACTGGTTTCACTCGGATAATAAATAAATAGCTCAAGATCGTATTAAGTGATAATGATTTTTAGACGAAACGATTTGATTTGCATTAATCTATAATTACGTTTATCTATGCAAGAACGCAAATGAACAGATATTCAAATTCTGGCGTTTCGTAAATAAGAGTAATGAGATTTTATATGCTCAAATGGTCTATCTGCAGGTATCCATTACCATTTACAAAGATAAGATTAGATGGAACAACTTCAATATCCGTTCGAATACAAAAAAAACAGATTAACTCTTCCATTAAATAAGACACAAGCATTTAAGTGAATAATCAAAATAAAATAGGAAGTTGGCAATCTAGACGAACTTCATCATCATCGTCATATCATAAACTGCTTAGGTCGAACTACTCCAGAATGAAATACTCCTAATAATTGCGTTCAAAGACCTGCTATTACATAATTAAAATTTAATTGTAATATCTAATTTTCCACCTTCCTTGTGAGCGTTATACTTTTTTGAAATGCAACTTATATAAAAATGAACTCGCCAGTCAAGAGAAAATAAACAACGTGAAGTAACTGAGGAAAAAGAAACAAATAGACCCAATTACACCCAAAAAAACATGGAAAGAAATTACGTAACGAAAAGTAAAGGAATCAATGTGAGGACTTCAAGAGACTAAAGTTTTTTGTAACCAAGTTACGATAAGCAACTCTCATGTGAGCAAGAGTGAATAGAGAAGAATAAATGCTAAAGCAAGTTTTGTATTTTTTACTTTCTAATAACCTACAACTGAGCGAAATTAAATAGAAACAAGCAATAGTTAAATATCTAGAGTCACAGTTTAAAGAAAGAACTGTAAACTCGTAAACACTGTTATACAAAAAAAAATTACAAAAATCACTATCTCTTCAAATCGCACAGTAGTCATTTTACTCATTCTAGGAAATAATAATACCAAAAATCTACAATCACCAATATCATTATTTTTCATATTTCTTAAAAGAGAAATAGTTAAATAATACCTGCAAAAAAAGAAAAAAGAAAATCGTAAAGATTTCGTTTAGTAATTACGTAATCAACACTTGACAAATTAAGATTCACTTGTATATTTATTTCAGTCAAGATTTATGCGTCCTACAATTAACGGTTAATAGGAGCGTTTGAAACATATTTTCTTGGTTTCTTCTGTTACCTATTTATTTTGAAGGTTTGTACTTTAATTGTAAATAATTACTAGTTTTATTTTCTAACAAGATTTAAAGACAACTGATGGTAACAAAGTTAACCCCGCAAAATTTCTAGGTATTACCTTAGAGCCCTCACTGAACTGGGATCTACATATCGACTCTATCTCGAAGAAAATTTGCAGCGGTATATTCTTAATTTCTTCTTTAAAACATTCCGTATCTTCTAAAGTTTTAAAAACAGCCTATTTTTCCTTTTGTCATTCTCATATTAGCTATTGTATTCTGGTGTGGGGTCACTCTGCGGCAGCACAGAGAATATTTGGTTTGCAAAGAAGAGCTATGAGATTAGTGGGGAATTTAAATTATAGAGATGATTGCCGTTTCCTATTCGTCAAATTTAAAATTTTAACCTTACCGAGTATCTTCATTCTCGAATGTGTAATTTATGTTAAAAAGCATCTCAGTGAATTATCGGTACAAGGAGAAATCCATCATTATCAAACCCGAAATACTAATGACATTAGGTCACGTTTTTTAAGACTAAGTAAAAGTCATAATGGGCCAAATTTTATTGCCGTCAAATTATTTAACCATATGCCTACAGCTGTAAGGAATTTATCTCTGACTGACTTTAAAGTGACTGTAAAAAACTTCTTAATAAATAAAGCATTCTATTCTTGGAATGAATTTTTGAACGTTCCTTTTTCGGCGCCGTAACTTCACTGTTTAGTGTATAATATAATTTGTCTTTTTAATGTGTTTTATATGGATATATATTTTAGATCTATACGTACTTGGACGACTGTAACTCTTACACGGAGTCTTGACTTCTAATTTTAAAATTAAAATTGTATTTAATATGTTTTGTGTATGTGTATTTAGGCTAGTTAATATCATTTGTGACGACTGTAAACACCATGTGATACTTAACAGAATAAATTTATTATTATTATTATTATTATTATTATTAAAGAAAAACGCTATTGAATATCATAATTCCTATTGAGTTATTTTCTTTGTTTTAATACAAACTAATTGGACTTGCAATACTTATATCCGTGTTTGTTCGTAGTGATATATGGTTTTCTAATTAGGTATTTTCCTTAGCTTTAAGGTAGGGTTAAAATTAGCTGCCAAGAAGTGCCAAGGACTGAGCTATTTCAATTGTTTAGGAAGAATGTCGGTATATGGAAAACTTTTTTATTATTGATTTCTCAGAAAAATTTATTGTTTATGAAAGCTCCTGCATCTTCCCAAACTCAAAATGCACACACCAAAATCTGAATACCTCTTATAATATACCGAGGAGATCAAAATATTAGAAATCGACATAAGAGCAAAGTACCTTTATTTTTTAAAATACGCGAAAATATTATTTGGAAAAATTATTTAGAATTGTTCTGAGATCCCAAATATGAAATCATGGCTGTCTAGGATGAAAAAAAAAAATTTGGACATTAAACTGAAATTTTAGTTGGTAGTAGCGAAAAACAAATCTCAGACTCACACCTGAAGAAGTGTCCAGCTTTTAATTCACATTAATAATTAATTAATACCAGTTTTTAATGCCCATTAGTTAATTATTAATGTGTATTAAAACATTTAAAAAAAGTAAGAAAAAAAAATTTATTTTGATCTCCCCTAGCTACCCTTTTGGGCTCCTCCATACATTATGAAACACAGTGTAGAACCAATAAGGTCTCTATCTTAAATTAGTTACTAGTTTAACTTGAGAAAAATTAGTTTAAAGTAAAACATTTGACATTGCTATTTATTATTTCCTAGAATAATTAAAATGACCACTGTGAATCGTGGCGATTTATATGTATGTATACGTAGTAAATTGCTTTACGGTTCAAAGACAATATTTAATGCAATGTAATATACCTTGAAGAGTTTAAGTAAAAAATCCAACACTATACTATAGTTGTGGAAATTATTTAAATAAATGAATACTTGCTACGTCAAATTGCTATACTTACGTGCTTAATGTACTATAACGTTTTCGATAACCGTAAGGAGTACTGTTTCTAAAGAATACCTACCGTGAATAGAACACAAAAAATAAAATCCTAATAGTACCGTATCTTAGCGTGAGAAAAGTATATGGAACAATTTACTTTATTGTCAAGTGAGTAATGTCCAAAAAAATTCAATTTACGGGATTTCAAGACGAAAGCAAAAATAGTTCTTCGACGTTTTCTCACAAAGTCAATTTTATAATTTACTTTGGAATGTCACTAATTATAAAAAATACTCCTAGCATATAGTAGATTGTTTGTTATCATACTTTAATTGTCGTCTACGAATTCAGTTTTTATACAACAGAAATTCCTAATAGACCAAAGCGCAGAAAACAATTAGAGTTATAAAGGGAAAAAAAGTTTATGAGAACATGAAACTTGAAGTCTGGTAAAAATTTTACGAAACTTCTTAAAATCGACTCCACTTCAGCACTTATTTTCTTCCTTAGGCCCGATTTTACAATTATCGGATAAGCATTATTCTTAGAATAACGTGTCGTAGGTGTGACGTAGATATGGAGGAACATTAAAGGATATTGGGCGAACAGTTATTCCGTCCTTATTCCGATTTACGATTGTAAAACTGGGCCTTAATGACATTTCAATTATTCGAAGAGGTGAACCCATTTGTGTGTAAACTTATAATGGAGTTTTGGTTAAATATTAGTTAATTATTATTGCTCTTTTCTTAATTTTATTTTAGTACATAATATCCTTTTTCTACCTAATCTTTTTTCATATCCCCATTAATTCCATCCCAGATCAAAAATTCTCCAATCTGATCTCCAATTTATTGTAGAAAATGATTCTTAAGAAAGACAAGAAAAGTAAAAGCATGAAATAAAGTATTCATAGAAAAATGAAAATAAAAATAACTATAAAACGAATGGGTCACATACAAAAAATTATTGGTGAAGTTACAGTCAAAAAAAAAAGCAGTTAAAGTGATGATTAGATCTTAATACCATTAATTAGAAAAGAACAGTATAAAGCAAGAACAATTATGCTAGAAAAAAATTATTAAAAAAAAAATATATTAAAAAAATATTAAAATATTAAAAAATATTTTTTAATTGTTTACGATGAGTTAATTCATAGGATGAATAACATAACAATTTTTAATTGTAGCAAACATAAAAGAACTTAAGTTATCATTAACATTCGAGATTTAATTGCAGCTGAAACTACCTATCATTTAATAATATATTTTTACAGTCAGGTAATGATTAATCACAGTAAAATAAAACGATTAAAAAACTATAAATCATGTAAACTTAAAACTAATGATCACACAACTATGCTATTTTAATTAACTTCAAACAGCAAACAGAAAGCTGCGATTAACAAAAGTAAAAAAAAAACTCTTTGAGAAGAGGATTAAGGAAAGAAAATAACAATCTTCTGTTTACAAAAAGAAACCTCTTCATGCAAAAATAAGGCATAAACGCAAAAAGCAAACGTTCTGCATAATAAACTTGTTTAACGTCCAGCTGCAAAAGTCCTATTAAAATGGATTCGGAGTTTTTCATAACTGACCGAGTGAAAACTGCCAGATTACGTTTACGTTTTATAATTAGATAGATCAAGCCTATACACATAGTTATTTACATAATGTAGCTTCTTTTGCATGCAACCAGAAAGCTAATCTACAAGTGATGCGTGTAGAGCGTTAATAAATGATGATGATATCGACGGAGTTACTGAAATACGATTAAAATTCGAATGCCAAATGAGGGTTATAAATTTCCCTTGCGTTTTTCTCCGGTGTTTTACACGGGCAATAAAGCGGAATTATGATATAATGCGGTAATAACGTGTAAAATTTTAAATAACTTATGTGTGTTCCGGTCTCGCTGCTGTAATTAACGCTTAATTGATTGCACGGTAAACGCCGTCAGTGTTTTACTTCTAATCAATGTTGTTTTGAGACATCTTTGAATAACATCGGCTTGTTGGAATCCGCAAGCAGATTTATACGCAGTCATTATCCTTTAGTTTACAAAATCACGCATTAATTTAAATAAAGTCTGCTTGCAACTAGGAAAGGGCGTATATTTTTAATAAGTTATTGATCGTATTAATTACGACGCCAGCCTTTGTATGTACACTGTTCTTGAATGAAACTTATACGTCTTCAACAATGTTTATAAATTTTAAGACCGAAGTAATTCATGAAGACACTAAATCGAGAACAAAAGTATTCCTCAGCCAATGCCTTTCCCGACAGACATTACAAATAACTCAGCATGTTCTCCTGGCTTGAAACCTTCTGAGTATTACGTATTTTCAAGAAAAAAGGAACGTTTCAAGTCTCGTTTTCCCCAACGAGAGTCGACCAAAAATAAAATGCCTGCACACATAGGTTAACTCTTCAGGAAAAATAGAGTTCCTGGTACAAATCAACGAAACGAAATTAGAATCTTATTATAATTGCCATTAACTTGAAGAATGATTAAATAATATTGTGCCCTGGTGATTAGGCCGCCAGCAAAACAAAAAGGAATAACCTGTTACTAGTTTTCATTCCGGCGCGCATCATAAAGTATGTGGTATCCTCATAGATAGGAATTCATAGACTCTCGAAAGATTCTAGACAAAAGTTAGAGTGAGCCAGTGGAAATTCAAAAGCTGCACTCGGTAGCATCAGGAAGCAGCAGCGAAAGTATTTTGAAAGCTCCAAAGTGAAAGAAGTTAAAATAGAAGCAAGCAGAGCTTCGACACTTGGCAATAAAATAAAAAATATTATACAAACTGAATCGCTTATTTGAGAAACCCCCATAAATCAATTGCCAGTTATTTTTGGGAAACTGAAAAAAACTAAATCGGTGTTAATCGTGAGGCAGGACAAACATTTTTCGACAGATTTTCAACGGAACGAAATAAGGTAATTCTTTGAGATATTGTTTAATTTACTGGCAATTTTTAATAGACAGAACTTTATTAAGAAATTTTCGAAATAAGCTTGGTTTGCCAACTCATCACAATTTCATTGTAGAAGTTCCTGATGTTCGTATCTTCCGGAAAGTAACTCACCAGCTTCTCTATGTTGTTAACTTTTTTCTCAGTGATAAGAATTTTTCCATAAGTCGCCGAGTAGTTGGATTTCTCAAATAAACTTGAATTTTTCTTTCCAACTGTTGGCTGGTGGTGGTCTGGACTGATGGTGCTTCTCCATCAAACGGTGAGTCCACACCACAGCAATCGATTTTTGACAAGAACTCGATTCCGGCAAACATGTGACTCATGGGGTTTCTCAAATAACCAATTCAATTAAAAATGAGAGCAAACAACATGACGAGAAGATTAATAAACAAAGAATAAGACAAAAAGTGTGTAAAATATTAGAAGAATAGAAAAGAAGTGGACTTCCATGTCATAAAAATTGGAAAAACGAGTTTTTAGTTATAGGTTGATTAAAGAAAATTAAAAATTGTTTCAAAATAAATTATAAACAGCACCTATTATGAATTGATCGATCAAAATTATTTTTTGTTTTAACTTTACACTTATTAAGTTACGTAAATAGCAAATCTTGAATATACAGTGTATAATCGAATAAGTTTCATTTACCGTAACCACTATTAATACACAAGAAAATAAGCGAAGTTATGACGTAGGTATGAGGCAAAGATCAATAATAATAATGAACATAGTTTATTATTATTTACAATAAATGATAGGAATAGTAAACCTGCCGATGGAATACAATAAACGTTAAGGCAGGTCAATATTATTATGTAAAACTGAACCGATTACACCCTGTATGAGGAATTCGAAATTAATAATACATTTCTTTAAAAATAATTCTCCTAACCAAACCTAATATATCATATATTATATACCTACTCTGAACAAAAATGCAGAATATCTGAACAATGTTGCAGATCAAGACAAGATTTATACATACATGCATTTACATTATTCATCGTCCGCGTCCGAGATGCATTCGTTTGTTATGTAACTGTAATTCAAATAATTCTCCGTAAAAAATTAATCATGCATGTCGGATTTTTTTCTTAATAATGAAAGGTATGAACTAAGGCGGCCTTTCCACAGGCGGCGGCGCGGAGAACACACTCTCGCGCTAGACATAACTCGAAAATAGTATAACAATAAAAGTAATCATTATTGCCGGCTATATATTTCAGTACGGCAGCAACAAAAAGAGTCGAAGGCAATTCGACATGAAATAAAATCCATAACTGTTGATATAAAACCGCAGCTGATTTATCCTTTGAGGATTCTCACGGGAGCATCTGCGCGCGCTCATAAATACTCGATATGATTTAAGATTTGCACATTCCGTTGCACTTTTATATCCTTCGCAAGTGCACAAACAGGAATCCGGTCAGCAAGGACTTTGATCGCATTATGCTGACGAGATAGATAACCATATCGAGAGACGATCATATTTTATTATGCTGTATTTATTTAAATATGCTTTGCATTAATATATTTTAATTTAGTTCAAAATTTTCCGAAACACAATGATCTAAGGGATCATTTCATTTTAAGTGGAATGTATTTTAGGTCACATTTTCAAATTATTATTAGAAAACGAGCTTGCCGATACTTGTCATCCCTTAATTTATGATTTTATTACTTTATTACGTTCAGGCTACACAAACAAAAACTGTTGAAGTTAACGTTAGCTATTGACTTGGGATTATTTATAACTACAGTTATTATTAATTTGTGTATAAAATATTCTTAAGTAAATGCAATTACACATGTGGAAATGTCAGTAATCTTCAGTTTTTTTCCTTCCTAAAAAGGCGACTCTCATATTAATTAAATGCCTGAAACATTTCCAGCGTAGATTCACGTGACATATCGTCATAGACATGCGGTTAATTGCGCTTGGCCATTTCCTTAATGAAATCATTCATCCACCGGCGTTATTATCCGACAATTACAATATCAAATAAGCGCGTAATATCGGATACCTAATTCGGCGCATGCTGGCGGCTTTTAATGCGCCATTTGGACGCAACACCGGAGGCTCCAGCTCGGAAAATGCAAACAATGCGGACTACAATTGCTTTTATGTACTGCATTCGCTGACGTTGCCGCCGTGATTCGTTGGAATCCTGTAAGTACCTTATTCGACAATATTTTATATAATTAAAGCCGGCCAGCTTTACCGGCCGCGGTTTACACGGGTATTTCTCCGCATTATTTTCCGTGCGTGCAAATTCTGCATTCCAAATATTTCTCTTTTGCTGCAAAGCCGCTAGAAACGGCGCAAAATAGGCGCTTATTTTGTGTAATGCCTCTACAGTTGACACCATGAGATCTCCAGAGCTTTAGGCAAATTAACCATAATTTCATTCATTGAATTACCTTATTTGAATGTACAGTATAATCCAACTTTTCAGCAACAAATTACCTGTTGCCATCTTGAGGAAAACTGTTTTAAGGCAGACGGTCATTTCCTAATTGTTGTACTTAAGGTACGCAAACATGGTTAAATTATTCCTAAATTCTGATAGAATCTTGAAGAATTTAAAGTCAATACAATTTACTCTCAGCGTAAATGAAATCTGTCAACGGAACTGCGTTATAGGTGTGCAAGATAAAATAATTGCGAATAGTTAATTTCATATCGACATGTAACATCTCAAAACGAGTCAACTTCTTCGAGAATGTTGGCAACGTTATCTCGAATGATAATCAATTAATTACCGAGAACCATGTGCGGTATAAAATTACCTCGGAAGATGGCAGCGTGGCAGGCGCAAAAAGACGAAAAGGCATCAATCCGACTTATCCTGGGAACACATGAATAACAGCCTTAAATATGTAGATAATCTGCCTCATGTTTACCAATAAGTATGTGACTTGCGTTCGAACGCTACGACCGGCCATGCTAGTAATATAAAATAGATTAAGATTCTACTAAGGGCGATGGCGCTTGGTGAATATTTTACATCAATATTTGTGTTCGTCGAAAAAAAAATGCCCGTGGAAGTTATACGGGTTCGAAAATCAATAAAACTTGCATTTTATCTCCAGGAGTAATGGAGATTTTTAAAGAACTCCGCAGCGCATTTTTTACACGTACTTCCTGTGTTAATCCATGCATATTAATGCGACCAGACACTTATTATTCCGACATAAATAAAGAGAAATGCCGATGCAGTCAATTATTAAAATTAGAGTTTTTGTCGTGCATGCGAGTTAATTAATAACTATAAATATAGTTATAAATTACGCGTTTAAAATATTCAAAAAAGAAAAGTCGCTACCGAGCGAACATATTTCCGACTTATTACATTAACTAACAATTTTCTCTGTGTCCATAAATACGTATATTAATAAGCACATATTTACTGTGACACAGGAATTTATGTGTAAAATGGAAGATTTAATAACCAGGAAGCATAAAAATTACGAAAAAATTAAAGCTACTGCAGAGATTTTACCATTTGATCGGAGATTTCAATGCTAGATCAGAACACAAACTTATTTACTACTCCTATTTAGGTACTCTCCATTTGAGACACCTCATTAATGTATTCCTTTGTTTACTACAAAAATAAAATGTAATTGTGAATTATGTGTGGATTGCATCGACAAGAAAATTTTCATATCGAAACTTGAAATCAATTGGTATAAACATGCAATGCAGAAACGTTTAATTCCCAGCAAAACAACAATATGTTAAACAATTCATATCAATCCGATAAATCAGAAATAATTAGCAGCGCTCGATCGCAGAACGTGAGAAAAATTTGTCACCTTTATTACGACGACGATAAACAACGGAGTTTCCGAGCGAAATCAACGTACGCAATTCAATTAGCTAAAAGGCAAACGTAATTATATGTAATTATGTTAAATGCATAATGGATAAAATAATAGCACACATGCGCGTATAAATAATTATCAAAGAAAGCGTACGTCTAATCTATTGCTATTAAATGTCAGAAACCCACTGATTGATTTATGCGGGTGAAAAGTATGTGTATGCGTTTTGCCTCCGATATAAAAAAAAATGTGGTGCGTAATCACCTTGACTTTATCCACAGTTTCTCGCCGCATTGACATTTTATTTATGGAAAATGGTGATTTATTAATAAGTGAGAAGTTTATCGTTATGTATAACGCCAAGTCAAACCTATTAGTAATAAAACAAAAACAAAATTTTAAAATAAAGAACGAAAATAGAAACAAGATGGAATTCAATTATAAGGAGGACGACAACGACGTCGACGACAGCAAGCAGCAACGACAACCACATGTGATGAATATACATGGGTTGTTTTTCCTTTTTCCATCGCGCTCGATATAATGCATCAGACATCAGAAATTATCCTTAATCTCGCGAACAATGCAGTGAATAAGGGGGTGTTGCTAGGAATGTCGGTAATACAGAGCCCTGCTGCCGGTGGGCAGGTCGGATAGCATCTGCAGACAAGGCTAGCTAATTTTATTACATCACTTCCACAGACGCCTACCAAGGAGTTATCGAAAGACATTTACATGCGGTTATAAATGGGAATCGGAGTCGATTTTTATCACCCCGTCTGTCTGTCGTGGCTGCTTTAATTTACAATCAATAATTTTTACTCTAAAAAATTAGCACATCACATATTAATTCGTTTAGATCAATTTTATTTTATTCATTAAGAGTAATTTATACTTACTTAATGAATTTAGAAGACATATAACCTTGCTGTAATTAAACCCAGAGGCGACCTTTTAATTTTGGAATTGTGCATAGGAATTAAATGAATACTCAGAATTTAACAAAAAGATTTGAGAACCTTGTGCCCCCCTTCCAAGCTCGAATTTCAGCTTCCATTCTTCTCGGTAATCCCACAATAAAGTGTTCAATAGCAGCCTAATCAGTTTCTTCCTATACTTGTATGACTTTTGCACTGAGCTTTCCCCCAAGTTTGGGGGAGCTGGAATTGGGCTCATTTATTCATCACCATGTCGCAAACATGTTCGATAGGATTAAGATGACGACGCTCTTTAGGGCAAATTATGCATTGGACTTCATCTTCATGGGGATGAGCCTTAGCATAACCATTATCCACATATGCAGCGAAAGTTACAATATGTGGTTCTCCCATTTACCAACTTCCACACTAGAATTGAGCCTCCACCAAAACTTTTACCAAACCTTTGACGACCAACTGAACTTTTGAGACAAAACCTGGATTCGCTAGTGAAAAATATTTGGCCTCATTCTTTAATATCCCAGTTTTGATTTTCTCGATTCGAACAAAGCCGCACTACTCAATGTGATCATGTTTAATACGTGTTCCTTTAAACTTCTCCTAACTGATCGTTCATTCCTACAACTCCCGTGTACTGTGACTGTAGCAGCGACTCTGAATCTCAGGATTCCTAGGGCCGGTACTTTAATCACAGTTACAGAAACAATTGTAAGCATGGAAGTAAACCAAAGATTAAAGTTAATCAGTCACCAGCTATTAAAATGACAAAGTGGTCATGTTGTACTTCTTGAGCCAACTTATCTACTTGAACCTCCAGTTTCCCGAAATTTAAATGCAACATCTCGAAACACCAAAAACACGAATTGAAAGGGGATTAGAGAATATTTTATTGAAAGTAATAGGTATGTAATTTTTTATTTCTTAATTACATATTGCACTTAATCAAGTAATTAACCTAGCACTTAATTTGCATGTCGGTCGTTTTCCTTCGATATGATTTAATGACAATGACTCCTAACGAGAAAATTATTCAAATAAACCTTTCAACGGTCTTCTCGGATGTCCTGAAAACTCGCGCCGTAAACGTTGATTAATTAGGCAGTTGGCAGCACAAATTTTACTTCACCACCTATGTATGCACCTCTACCACTCTGCATACATTTGTACACGCCACTCTTTACGGAAAAGAGCCGTTCGCGTGTTCCATGCGATTTATACAAATACGGATTATATGTAAATCGATGGACGTGTACATGTTAATATACCGTCTTCGGCGTTAGCGGGAGCGCATAAATTCGAGGGAGTTCACTTTACATGTTGTCAAAGTCAAACAGTGATGGTCAGTGCAGATCTGCGATAGCGGTAGATCAGTCATGTGTGTGTGTGTGTGTGTGTATACTCAACGAGAAAGCAATTTGCTGTTGATACATATCTTAAATCTGAGATTCCTGAACCTCACAGACTCTACACTCGTTGTAGATACTGTTAAGTTATTGCAGGGGGCGAGGAAACACTGACGACACCTGCAACTTTACACCCTCTAAAGAATTATTTCAATTGCCTTTTTAACTCTATGACATCCACAGCTTAAAAATAAATAAACCAATATTTCACAACCCCCGTGAAACTGTACACGTTATTTTTAAGATTTCATAATGTTTAAATGAAAATCATTTTCCTGCTTTGTATTTATTTACGAAAAACACAGAAAACCGAAGACAAAAGGCACAGCAAACCGTAGACAAAATGTACAGAAAACCCAAGACCAAAACTTATAAAAAGATGTTAATATTCATATGATTATCGATTTTATTATTTTATCTAAGTTTTTAATTAATGATGAAATTCTCCATGCTATTTATAGATTCTGTTATAAATATTTAAGAAAGATATTCTTTTCTATAATTGGAAATTTAAGTTTTCAATCAGTATTTAAGGTTTGCTTCCTATTTTCCAATTCAAATAGCCTCAAATTTTTTTTTCTGGTCGATGGAGGGATTCACATTCGCTATCAGAATTATCCATTTTTCAGGAATATAAAAATGTTAAATGTTAAATATAGAACGTCTTTCGATTTTGTACCAAGCAGTTCTTTCCTCTAGTGAATCAACTCCCCCTTTAGTGATATTATAAAGCTGGATTACAAACGCAAAGTATCCTATTCACCAAAGCTAATAGCTAACGTCTGATACGTCTTCCGACTCGATTTTTTGGTACACTGTTATAAATAAGATTACCTTAGTATCTCAATCCACAATGGTGCCTGATAATGCTTTGCTGAACATGAAACTCTCAGTCCAAACGGAGAAGACTACAAAGGTTTGTTTTTAGGCCATGAATTTAGGGATGATGATATAAAAATAGGTTTACTACATTAGGTTTACTAGGTTTACTACATCTTCCCATTTTTTAGTGTAATTGGCTGAGATTTTGCTTCAACTTCGATTTTCAATGATGTTCCTTGATGAATACAAGAGTGTAATCTAAGGTGTCACCTTTTGCAAAAAAAAAAAAAAACTTTGAAGCAAGAAATCGGATGATGTTATAAAAATGGATATCCAACGTTTCTATCCACCATAGTTTTAAAAAAATAATGCTTTAATAATGCTCTTTTGTAAATAATTATCTTAAATACTTCCGTCCTCTTATTTTAATTTTTTTATAGAAAAAGCGAGCCAGATTAAAGAAGAAAGATTTGTTTTTGTCGTGTAATTGCAACAAATAACTGCATTGTAAATTGAAACAATAATTCATGAATTTACATGGGTCCTTGTCTCATCTCTTCCTTGTCCTTGTCTCGTGTTTTTCTACAGCTGCTTATTTTTCTGTTCTTATGATCAATTGGACCTGTGGCTTTGGACCTTCGCCATTTTTAAAAGAAACTGTAATAGAGATAAGGTTAAATTTAGTACAGTTCTATTACTTTTCGTTCTTTTTTTAACCGACCAGCACTCGTACATACAAAATTGTCGTCAAGACAGGAAAATCAATAGCAGTAGAAGAATGAACTAAATTTTTCAAGCTACTACTAAATGAGTTTCAAGGTAGACAAAAGCTATATGATTATATTCTCCAACTTATGATGAAACATACTCTATGTACGGGCATTCATTATGTGCGTAGCAAAAGATATCTGAATCTTTGTTATATTGCAAGAGTGCTTTCCACAGATAAACATTTTACTTAACTTCAATCTTGTATGAAAGACACGTAAAAAGTATAGGAGGCATTTCTTTCTCTCCCTTAAAAACGCAGCATTTTATTTTTTGATTTTGTTGACGTGATTTAGAGATGCACTCCGAAAATATATTTCTTATTACCTTAATTACTTTTAATTTACACCTAAAAAACTATGTATTCGTTACTCAAAAACTCAAAAATTAATGATATGTTACTAATATTAATAAATACTTTTAATTAATTTGTTTAATAACAGCTTTTAATTCACGCATAATTTTATTCACAATTTTTTTAAGATGATAAATTAAATGTATTCAAATAAAATAGACATTGTCCTAATCCGTAATCCTATTCAATTTCATCATGGAAGTTTTGATGACAAAGCAGGATGCGAACTAGAAATACCCAAATTAATAATTCCGAAGAATTCCAACTTTCGAGAGTATATTCAGAAAAACGAATTTTAATGTAATGTTATGAAGTTCATTCTTTGTCGGAATATAACTTTCCATATGACTGTGAAAATTGAATCGAATGTACTTGCAGGAACCAAAGAACGAATTGCCAAGATACATATTACTTAAGATATAAATACAAATCTAATTCATCTGCTTATTAATATTGCTTACAGATTTTACTTTCGCTTAAGACAAAATACAGTGTGTAATCGAATAAGTTTCACTTACTGTAAACAATATTAACACACAAAGAAAAGAAGCGATGTTATGACATAATTATGGGGCAAAGGTAACTCGAGAAAAATCTACCTTTATTTTTTACAAAAAGTTTGAGAAGCATTGGATGTGATTAAATGCCCCAGCTGAGCGAAGTTTACTATTATGTGCAATAAATGATATAGCAGTACACCCGCGGATGTAAACGTTGAGGCAGATTATTTATAAGTTTCGAACGAAAAAATACGGATTTAGCAGTTAGTCATATATAAGCAATAAAAAAATGATGAAACTTTTACATTATAATTTTTTATTAATATCTAATCATGGAAATTCATACCATACTTTGGCCAATTTCAATCTTGCCCATATTTTTGGTGAAGTGCTCATTAAATACATTGACGTTAAGTAGTTGAGGGTCAAATATATCTTTGGTATGTTCATTTGATTTCTTCTTGTATTATTGATGATATTCCAAGTATCTTTACTAATATTTTTCGAAGTTAACAGGACAGTGTCGTTAGCTCTTTGTTTAACGTCTTGTAATTTCAGGTTATACTTTTTCTTTAGCTCTTTATATCTGCGTTTTATGTCTTCTTCGGCAGTTTTTCTTTGTAACCAACGTAGTTGTTCAGGTTTATCCGAAATTTCATTGAGCTCCGTAGTAAACACCTCTCTTTTCAATGTTCCTGTTTCCTCTTTATTTCAGAAAAAGTAATATCAAAACAGTACTTGAAGATATTGATAAAATTGCTAAATTTCGCATCTATGTTTCTAGCTGCAAAAACATCACTCCAGTTTTCATTAAGTAGGAGAAAGAAAAAACTATTCTGATTTTCAGTTGAAAAGCATCTAATTTTCTTGTAAATTTCTGTATGTTCAGATGTGGGCAGATTTAAAGTACATTTGAGTAGCATTGACTCATGAACTTTGTGAATATGTTTTGAGCAATTAAATTATCACAGTGGTTCGTGAAAATATTATCTAACAAACTGACTCCATTTCTGGTTGCATTCAAGGTTGTTTGCTTGAGTCCAAAAGAATTCGTTATGTCAATAAATTCTTAAAGTCTTGATTTTATATCAGTAACTAATAAGTTTATATTGAAGTCCCCGTACAGGGCCACACGTTTAGTTTCAAAAGTAGATCATAAAAGTTTCGACACCTTTGTTTAAATTGTGTGAATTGCTACACTTTCATGAGAAGCAGTTATAAACTGTATTAATAATACGTCATATTATTAATTAATTCAGTAATCAATGCGAATGGATATTTAGACTGTTCTTCCATTATCGAATTGCATGTGGGCGTCATTGACCGAGTGACCGTGAATTTTGCTGGAGCTTTATTGCTTTACGATGTATTTATAAAAACTCCAGAGCGAACAGAGGTTTTCAAACCAAAGACGATGGCACTCTTGTTGTAAGTCCTTTTTGATTTTTGAGCTAGATGATTAGATCATTGATATTTGCTATTGATATCTTTTGTGATGAAGAACTTAAGAACAATATTAATAAGTGAAACTTATTCGATTACACCCTGTATAAACAGTTACTTAAAAGAATTCAAAACGTGAAATTAAATATTTCAAGTAGAACCTGAAGAATGAAAATTCATCGCGTTTATTTCATTATACGCACGTATACTGTAATAATGGGCATAACATAAAACATTAGCGTTAGAGAGACAGTGTTTACGGGCCATTATGTGAATAGAATTGATTGCGGATAACGTGGAGATTATAAACGATCCATATGTCACTCGCGCCCGTACGTTCTCCACCCACCATTACTATATTAAGCCAACGGACGCAAATTGCATCGAAAACATCACCTTTTGAGTTATGGAAATTTCTAAGCAAAAAATCGCGTCTTATATCCAAGTGAAAATCTGAAATTTTAGGGCCGGACTTGGAACGTGCGGCCCCGACGTAATGCGAATTCTTTTCACGGACGGCATTTTCTATAAAATGGCCCTCCCACTTAATGCCACACATATATTCTCAATTACGAACAGTTTACGCATACCTTCCTGTGTAATGACAAAAATTCACATACCTTCCTTTTACTGCGCGCGAAGTGCTTTTCCGACACCGGCGATTCATGCATAAGTTGCGCGCTCAGCAATTCAAATACTTTAATAGTCATTCTTCATTGTTCGCTGGAAAAAAAATTATACAAAAGGAACAATTCTTGGTCCGCGTTGTCCGGCAACAATGGCAACAATAGACGTATGAAATTTAATTAATCACATTTCATTAAACGTTTGATTACTAATCGTACACTCATTACATGTTACAACATTTACTCGTATACTAACGCTCACGGAAGTACTACGCATAAAAGTACTTTTAAAATTTCAAAAATTTCAAAATGTGAATTGACAAGGACTTCATGTTAAAATGTTTTTTTCTATTCATCACGACTATTTTGTGTTGTGATTCCAGTTCATTTTCTTTTAGTTCCTTTTATTTACGCTGAAATCTTCCAAATTATTCATTCATCTTCCAATTGAACACTTGGAAATAATTTTAAAAAGATTCTTTAATTTGTTATTTTTAAGAACCACTTCATTACTTTTCCATAAAAGAAAAAAAAACAATGAAATGAAACGAAATTTTAAATTCCAAGTGAAAGATACCAATTTATTTTTTGCAGAAAAAGGTATTTCCAATTCTATGGGGAGTCATAAATTTAATAAGAGATGTCAATTAAGTTTCATTTTTCTGTTATTATCAAGCTTTAATTGACGTCCATCATTTATAGGTATTTCTTTTAGTAGAAAAACTGCTACGCGTTAACAAATAAAGCCTTTTTTAACAGGATTAACCACATACATACAACGTAGTTACTATTTTTTATGAAGTTTACAGCACAGTTAATTCGAGCAGAAACATTTTAAAAAATTATGTTTTAATTATACAGGTTGTTTCGGAACTTTCAGTAATTCTCAACTAAGTATGAAAACAAATCACACCTCATCACCATAAGGATCTCGATTTTCTTAACCGATATGAATTTGGTTAAATTGTTAAATATATGTACTATTTGTACATTAATAATAAAGGAAGTTTAACAGAATTAAAAATCCCTAAACTACCTTTTCAGTTGATTCAAAGTTAACATAAATATAAATAATGTATTTTATATCTTATTTTTTTTATTATAACGTTGATATTTATCTGTTCAATACCAGCAGCAACCGCATTTAGGTTTCACAGTTCTGCTGTCATTACATGTAAACCCATCGCAAATAAATACGAAATGCACACATCAGAGGATTTACTCTTGCGCTAATTAAATTAATTAAATAATAAAACGAGCCGGAGGATCAGTCAATTGTGAAACGGAGGAGAGTTTCAAACGTCACAGTCTGATAGACGATCATCTGATACCGACCAGAAACCAACGTTGGATTACTTGATACTTGATAGCGCTGGTTTAGAAATAGCCTGACGTCTCAAATAAGAACAAAAAATACCCGGTCTTACATGAATGGCATAATATTTGAATTATGTGTGCCCTCGTACGTTGAACCGCGCGCGACGTTGAACGAAGAGTGAATTTTTAAATGTTCATGAGCAGCTTCGCTTTTTCTTTTGGTATCCTTATTAAGGTATCTGGATAATTAGCAACAAAGTGCATGTTACAAGTTTTATTCTTGTTATGTCTGTATCAACTTCAGTGTTTTCTTAATTAAAACTGAAGCGGTCATATATAAAGTTAATAGCATTTTGGAACATTGTAGTCATTATTTCTCAGATTATTATGGTTATCTTTTTTTACCCTGGTTTATTTGTTGTGCGAAATTTAAACTGAAACGCGGAGCTTTCTACACGGTTTGAAACTCAATGTAACTCTCCGACCTGTATACCCCATTTATCAGAATAAGGACTGTTGAGATACTTATGTGCTATTATTTTGCACATAGTTTATGTACTTGAAATAATCTGCCCACGCTATTTGTATTCATACCATTCATGTCCGCGATCCTTGCTCGCAGCAGCGTCGTATTTACGGCCTGCATTTCGGTAAAAAACTCTCTTAGAAAATTAAACTTTATGTACTTACTCACGCTTGTACACACACACTCTGTATTCAAAACAGTCGACGGACGTCTTGTTATACCCGGCCAACAGGTGTTTCTTAACGAGCTATTAAAAAATAAATGAAATATCGCTCCAGAAATGGAAGAAACGTTCTCTCAAACGAGCTCATTATTTAAATAATTTTTACTTGCGCAACTTTTAGGATAAAAATCGTATGCAAATGCAACTACAGTTTCAGATGGTTTTCTTCCCTTTGGGAGAGATTTCGCCGTTATGCCGAAGCACGCAAGCTTGACTGAAATTTATGTTTTCGCTCCGCCTTGAATATTTTGTAAAAATTAATCTACAGTGTGTAATCGAATAAGTTTCACTTACTGTAATCACAAGGAAAGAAATATACGTATGAGGCAAAAATCAATCATAACTCCGGAAAATCTACTTTTACTGTTTACAAAAAAAAACGGTTGAAAAGCACTGGCTTTGATTGAAATGCCCCAGCTGAGCAAAGTTTACTATTATTTATGACTTTCGTACGAACATGGAACATGCTGATGTAGATTTTTCACAAAATAATTCTTGTACAATAATATTAATTATTTTCCTTAATTAATTAACTTAAGGAATTAAATTAAAACAATAATCATTAATCATACCTAACATTAAGTAAAAAATTAGATAATGACTAATTCAATAGAGGTCATATACTGAAAGTATTATTGGAAAGAAAGCACGCCAATACTCATCATCCCTTAATTTATGGTTTTAGGTTCAGGCTATATCAAAAGATCGTGCAAATTCACATGTATTCATTCAAAGAAGTAAATAAATGCGTTGATTGTATTTAATGCATTTTTTCTGAGTATGCAGGACACTCAGTATTGTAATGCAAACTAGCCACTAATAACAATCATTTATTTTTTCGATCACTTAACAAATTAAATCACAGAGTGTGTTATTTGTTTACACACTATAGAATATCATAATGTAATATTATTGTTGATTATCCAATGAAGCAATCAACGCGAGTGGATATTTAGAATCTTCTTCCGTTATCGAATTGTATATGAACGACATTGACCGAGTGTCCGTGAATTTTGCTGGAGCTTTATTGTTTTACGATGTATTTATCAGATCCACAGACGCATGTATACCGGGCATTCCAAATTTAGTGTTACAACCAATATCTCCTTTAAACGGCAAGATTTTAAAAAATTATTGTTTTTTGTTAAAAATGGCTTGGAATGCTCTATAAGGCAGAGTACTTAAAAGTAACCTCTAGGCAGCAACCCATCAGAAACTACCCCCAACTCTATTTTTTCAAAGAGCACCCCTATAATGTGCTATACTTCAATGAAGTATTTTAGATTCTAAGGACCGGTCTTTCCATGTTTCAGTTTTAAAGTTATCCGGCGAATAACTTGATTTTTATGAATGGTTGTTTGATTTTTATGAATTGTTTCCATGGTAGTTATCCGTCAATTAGTTTATCAAGAGGTGGAAAAACCGGCACTAAATACAACAGTACAAGTAATAATAATTTTCTATTATATTTTAATCGCAAGAAATTACAATATTTATAAAGGCATAACTATCATCAAAACTAAAAAGTTTCTGCTCTGTTCTGTTTACCTTCTATAATTGTTTTAAATATCTGCCTTGTGAGAGATTAGCTATAACATTAAAGGTAGAACAGAGGCATAATTTTTTTAGTTAAAATTTAACTAATTAAATTACTTGTATTTAGAAGATTAAATACTTCATTAATGAATAAAAACCTCTAGGGGTACTATTTGAAAAAGTGAGGTTGGGGGTAGTTTCTCAGTTTCTCAGTTGTCTAGAAGTTACTTTTAAATACTCTGTCTTGTAGAGCTTTCCAAACCATTTTGAACAAAACCTGAATAATTTTTTTGTTTTGCTGTTTCAGGGAGATATTGTCTGTAACATTGGGACACCCGGTACATATCACGAACAAACAAAAAGCGATGTGCTCTTACTATAAGTTAGTTTCTTTTATTTTTGAGCTAAACCATTGATATTTGCAGAATTAATTCTCTTATGGGATGAAGAACTTGTAATATTAATAAGTGAAAGTTATTCGATTACACCGTGTATGCCAAATTAAATCCATCGGTTAATTGGGTTTCTAAATTCTCGAAAATACCACTTCATTAAATCTGATATCTTAAATTTGAAAAAAAAGTGAAGTATACTTATATTTATTTCTCTTTTTTTCTTTCTTTATTTAAGTTGACGAGAAGAGAAAACGATCCTGGAAGTATATACAATACATTAAACGAGAAAAAAGCCGACGGCGGACGATTTAATCGAAACCTCTTCTGCGGAGATAAAACAATAATGAGAACTAAAAAGCCGCCATATATGGTAATAAATAAGCGCGTTTTTCCCTCTAGTTAGTTGGCAAAAAAGCTCACAGTTTTACGATCACTTCTTGTAGGTACGAGTATATCGTTAAATTGGGTTCAAGTCGAACTAAGTCGATAAAGAAGAGCCCATGAATCAGCAGGAGCAGCTGATGGCTGAAGGAGTGTCACGCGGACATCTACCGCAGGAATACAAATGTCCACACCAATTAATGTTAGCTGTCCTGTGGTGTACGACCCACTCTGCTATTTCTTTTCGTCGTAATTAACGACTGGATTAATTTTCAAATGCTTTCGGTTTTTCTTGCTTAAAGACATTCGTATTTTATTCCCTAATAAAAACCGATCAAGTAAATTAACTATCGAGACTTTAATTTACTATAAGCAATTTAGCGAGTATTTTCCAACACAAATTCAAAAGTTTTAAAACAAATTCTTTTTAAATTAATTACATTTGGCGCCATTTGGAGATTTCGATGATAAGTTCGACAACAAACATCAATACCACTGCGATTATTGCATTGGCGGAATAGTGGAGCAGATCCTGTGGGACAGATTAAGCAGATCAAATTTTTAAGTTTTTTCTAAGAAGGATTATTTCTTATCATTTCTAGTCATTACAATTTTAAGACACTTTGAGATACAGTTTGCTTCTTTTTGTGGAACTGTTTTAAATCTAATTCGCTTGGAAATGGAAAATAAATCTTTTTCAAACGAGAACAATAAACGGGAGCGAGTCAATTCCCTCGCAGGATAATTTCAGGTGACAACATTAAAAGCAATCACCATTAGAAGACACAATTAGCGAAGACCGTGCGTGAATGGTATAATTACTGGCGGTAATTGCGAGCACGTACGTGCACGAAAACGCTGTTAACAAGTGACGGGCTGGGATTCTACGCACCGCGACATTTGTATCGCGTCGAGTTGCTAACATATGCAAGGTCTGCCATTATTATCCACGTATAGGTGCCAATTTGAACGATAAAAGAAACGTTAAAATTATTTCAGCGAACACTCCAAGTGATTACCGCAGTTTAGATGGCGGAAGGAGAAAAGCTAATGATTCCAACTGCTTACGTATTGTATAGTCTACACTATTTATTAGTCAATTCAACACTCAACGAAATTCAACAGTGAACTTACTTAGGAATACATTTATAAAAACAGGAATTTTGATGTCTTTCACATATGAAAATTGCGAGTCAGTTTGATGGTACTCTTTAGTATTTAGCGTTTCTTTCAACGTATCAAATGTCGATTGAGGAGTGCAATTTCAGCTCGTTTGAAACCGTGTTATATGTATAGGAGCAACTGTAGATCCACCAACAAATAGAAGTCTACAATGTGCACATAAGTACGTGGTTTGAAATTGCTTTAACCTTTGACAGTTCCAGGCTTCCTTCAATCAATCCGCATCACACTAATAATAACGTACAATACTTGATGGTATAGAAATCGTTAGAATTATAAAGACAATACATATACCATATGTTTAATTTTAAGTTGAAAACGTGTCGTTTATTTTATAATATAACCGTTTTTCAAGTTTCATTGAAACAATGATCAGAATAGTTAAAGCTATGATATCTAGAAAGCACTAACGAATTAATGATTAGAATGAAGGACGTCTGTGTTGGAGATTATGAGGACTAATGACCTTGAGTGGTGGATATCTCATAATTTAAAGAAGAAATTATTTTAATACACGGACAGGGTTGAAAGCTCTTTAATCCGGTAATCATGAAATTAACTTCATTATCTCAGCAAGAATTATATTTGAATACCTTACTTACTTTATATTTTTTCTTAAATATAAGATTTACATAATCTGATACCTGTAACTAAATCCTCCTACATAGTAAACTAACGAAGCTAAATCTTTCAGTAATTAACCGGACTTGCCATCGTTTTGCAATAAATAACGCGGCAACAGCCTATCTCTTTAAATATGCCACAAATAAGTCCGAACATATTGAAATTAACAAATATGGTCGACGGCGACCGGTCGTGCCATAAATAACGCTCGCTCGAAGTCTACCCTTTAGGTTTTCAATTTTAATATAGAGTCGTTACGTATATTTATTGTGCATGTATGCATTCATTTCAGTCTATATGTGGAAACAGGTACGATGATATATTTGCATGAATTACGCGAACTAATTTAGTCAAAGCAAAGTTTATGTTGTGTTCTTGCCTCGGAATTATTTACGCGCGAAACAAGATTTGATTCTGGAAAATATAGCTTTTAATTAGTGCAGTCTTTCGACCGTAAAAGCATATCTTTTAGCAACAAATAAATTAGTAATAATCGAGTGAGGCAATTTTTCTTCCTGTAAAGGATTATACCATTCCCTTGTACTTATACCATGCCTTCAATTAAATTCCTCATTAAGGTGGGCTATGATTTCATTGTTTTTTTTTTTCTTAAAGATTTGTAGCACTGATATTTAATTAAACAAATGTCAAATTGACACTTTGTATTTTCATTTACAAAATGTTAGAATTACAGCACAAAATATTTATATTGTTGAAAGTTATTTTCAAACCGGTAAATTAGAAAATAGTTTGTTCATTCAATTAATCAGTGTGTACAGAATTTTCGACAATAGTTTCCTAATCTTGCAATTACTTATGAACAGCTATGAATTGAGTGTCGCCAACTTTATAAAAAAATCACAGTTTACTTTAATGAGGAATTTAATTGAAGACACGGTATATTCATTCGAAAATGAACAAATGGAGGGAAATCTAGATATTGAGAGCCAAATGAGAAACATGATTGAAGTGATTTAAAATTTATACTAGGTAGTTTCCTATAAAATAAATACTTCCGAACGAATTTCCTAGAAAGAAAGAAATATTAAATTATACGTTAGGAAATTATATGTTTATGAATTCCATCAAAGTATAACAGATAAATACAACATACTTACATTTCTGTACCGATCGATTGATACTAAGATTGCGTTCACGATTTACTAAGCTGTTAAAATGAACGAGGTTTTCTTTTTTGTTCCAGACGAACAAGAACGTCGACTTCTGTGGTGTTCCGAGCCATTAGCCGTTGTGATAATTTGGGCCTTATCGGTTCAGTTGGTTATATAACACACTACTGGCCTGTTAAGTCCCAAGTTATTGCCAACATAAACATCTGCCTTCAATAATTCAAAGCGGCCAGGAGCCATCCGCGAGGAGGAAACCAGGAGGAAGGAGATAATTGGTACATGCGAGACGACGATTTATGAATATGCAAAATGAAAGAGTCTGTTGCACTCTTCATGGCCGCAAAACATAGACTGCTCCTTCTATATTTAGTTCGTAGATGCATCTAAATTACACGCCGTTGATTGTATGCTTTATAGTAATTTCTATATTGCGCTGCTTTTGCTTTTTCCTTGCTCAGAAATTGCCCGGCGTTTCATCTTGCGGGAATTAACTTCATTAATATTTAATGTACTGTTTTAATTTTCTGCTTCTGCTTCATAATGCTCATTAGACAGTTGTTACAATGCATTATACTAAAATGGGAACGATAGTAAGTAACCTTTTACAGTTATCTTTTACTCAACAGTCTAAGATATTTCCCGACAATTTTCCTTTAATTTAAACCGTTACTATGTACTTGCACATTTTTTTTTCCTTGAAAAATGAAATTAATTTGTTTGTAGTATGGATAAGACTCCATTAATCACGTGTTATCACTATCAATTTAAAAGACCAATAAAATTTGAAATTAAAGCGTACAGATCTGATAGAAATAATTGCGCAATAAAAAACAAGATCACGCAACAGTAACAGAAAGTATGAAGCCTGGAAATGTTTTCGTAATGAGCAAATTGTTTTCGAAAAGAATACAAAAAGAACCAGCAAATAAGTTCAATGTCTCAACAATAACAATGAAAACTACTGAACAGCCATTTAATTTTTTTACATTTAAAACATCTAGGCCACAATTACGCTCATGATTTATTAATACGTATACTAAGACAATGTAAGAGCCCTAAGAGAATAATTCGAATTGCTGGCGCAGCTCCTAAAAAAGAACGGGCATACAATTCAAGCTTGGAGATACCGTAAATTATCGCCGCTGCAAATCGTATTCATACAATGGCGTGCGTGCACACGGCCGGTTGGAATTAATAAAATGGAACGGATATAAAACTCAATTTTGATTTATATCGAATCTATAGCGCCCCAGGAAAGGTTAGTTGTGCGCCTTAAATCATCTCTAAAAAAAAAAGGCGCTTACGTAACGGTGGAATAACATATTGCAAGTCGGAATAGGTGCACCATTATTACAGCGGCGTCTGACCCCAACAGAAAATATTACAATACAGATGTAATAATCGTAAACCATCGAATAATATTTTAATATCGACCGTAATGGTAAAATCGAATGTCTTTCGCGCGCATAATTCACCGCCGCGCCGCCATAATATCGATGCAACTTTTCGATTGATCTTTCGAGGAAAACATAAACAAATGCACATTTCCAAAGGTAGGCAAAGGTAAAAACAATAAATTATTCCATGACAAAACTGGACCTTAAGCGTATTGGCAACACTGGCCTAAGCATAAAAAATTACAAAAGAAAACGTGAATTTTTGTTAAAAACATAAACAAAAGACGATCGATCGTTTAACAAATAATGCAAGCAACAAAAAATGGCCGACGATTTGAATATAAAAGCCTTTTTACTTTTTCGTAACAAAATAAATTTAGAGCGAAGGCAAAAAACGTTCGAATAAAGTCGTGAATAAAGTTCTCAACGTAAAGCTGTCCAACGAATAATCACTACACAGTATGTTTAAAATCTTGTACATTTTAGTAATTAACATATTCAACCGTCCACACTCAAGTGGAAAGAATCTTTTCTCAAACTAATTTAAACATCCGATATCGTTTACTAGAAAACAATAATTGCGCAATGCGTTTCCAGACTACAGACCCATTCTTTGGAACAGAACACCCTGTACATCAATTTATTTCTTAATCACAATTCGAGTTCTCACGGTTTCCAACGTTTTGTTGCCGGTAGACTTTTTCTGTTAAAAATTTTACATTTTTTGTCAAATATTTCCCGATATTAAAAATGAGCTTTAGAAATAATTCATTTTATGTTAATTTTCATACAAATAATTTTCTTTGTATTAATATTTATTTAACTTTAATGTGATTTCATTGAACTGTACTTTATTAAAATTTAACAAACTTTAATTAAAAATCCAAATGAAAGTTAATTCCAATCAATTTTGTTATTACACAGTTAGAATTTCTTCTGCTTAGAATATTTAGAAATTCATCTTAAAGTAGTTAGCTCTAGACATGTAGAACACTTGTGATATAATCTGTAGGTACATATTGTAGTTATAAAGCTATTGTATTTGTACTGATTTGTAAATTAGATTGCTTCAGCTTAACGTAACCCTTGTAATCCACTCTTGATGTAAATGTACCTACAACCTTAATAAATTACTGCTTTATTGAAACTAGTTTTGTTTAACGCGTAATTTAGTTTTTCACGAATTCTACGTTGAAGCAATTTTGGGGTTTCTTAGCGGCATTTGCCTATTTTCGACCGCAATGCCCTTGGAAATCCCAAAAGATGCCCAACACGACATCGCACGGAAACTCTGAAAAAAAAGGAAAGGAAAATGAACGGAACGAATCACAAAATCTGTTCGATTTATTCAAATCCAAGAAAAAAATAACGTACTCTCTAAAGAAACAATGATCTTTAATCATAATAAAACAGATTTTGGTGTGCACATCTCAGTCCCAGCTGCTGTCCTCTTCGAATGCCTTCGACAGTGCGCGCTTTTTACTTGATTTTACTACAGGAAAAGTTTCAGGGCTGATCTGCGGACTCTCGGGCTCGCAGGGGGTAGTTTTGTCCGCTTCTACTTCTGGAACTTCAGGGATTGGATCGATTGATTTTCTGCAATCCGTTGGCCTGAAACAGTTAATTATTTTTTATTAAAAATATCTAGTAATTTATTCTGCCACAAAACCACATTGCATACAGTTTTTTTTTGTTTAATTTTCGATTAATTTATGGTACTTCTTGTAACAATAAATGAAGAACCTAATAGTTAATACTAACTGAGCCATGAGTACATCTTGCACATCTGACCTCAATAAATAAAATACATGCAAGGTGTAAATAATTAACAATTTCTAAAATTATCCCTGGCAACCAGACAATTACAGTTAGCTACCTCGTTAAGATAAGTTCAGAAGGAACGTCATCCTGGAGTTATTTATTTACCACGCTTCAAATAAAAAGTAAATTACGACTGTCGCGAAAACAATTAATTTTAAGTTTTCCCACTAGCGCACCTGAAATTATAATTTATGCTGTTAAGTGTACAGCAGTAAATAAAACCTGATATGATCCCGTAACATAATTGAACGCCGCAGTTTACAATTAGCGCACTCCGCCAATAATTTATTGTTATCGTCCAGAAGGTTCCACTAACGTTTTAACATTTACATGAAGTACCATTCCGCTGCGTGTATTGTTCTCTTTATCTTTACACTGTCCAGCGTGCCGGGAGCAATAAATTTTCAAGTTGCCGCAAAAGTTTTGCGCGCGTAGGTGAGAATGCGATAGCTGGATTCTTCGGTTTGACAAAAAAATAAATAAAAGAGATTTAAAAATAATCGTATGCCTCTTACGTTAAGAAAATAATCTGCTTTTTTGTATAATGTTTCGTTTACTTATTTTATTTCATCATAACAAATAAGAATCACCGCATATAAGAGGGGCTAATGGGAAAAATAAAAGAAAATACTAACTCTCCAAAACTCATAGTTTTTCTCTTCTTAATCGACGAATTGTATCCATCAGAAAGTCTTTTCCTTGAAACTGGCAACGGAGAAATAGGGACCGTAGTCAAACCAGCCAACTGTGCCTGCCTTTTGGCATATGTCATAATGCTATACGTTTCACTCTGTGAAAGTGTGTTTAATGCTATAGCTGCTTGATGACGCCTTGTTAAGCCCACATACGCAGAATGATCATTAACCCATGAAACATACACAGGACCTTAAAATACAACATTAAAATATTAGTGTCCCTTTATAAAACGTACCCTGGCACATACCAAAGGGGCTAAATAATTGCATGATATCATTGAGTTTCCAAGCCTTTGGAAAAGTAAGATAGAACACGTGATCTCTCTCTGGTGTTGCTGAAATAGTAATAACATTAAAATAAATTTTACAAAGTTGTGCAACGATGCCCAATTAAAATGATACCACTCGGCAATTCCGTGGCCCGTAATGTTCATAAGGGTGAGGTTTGCATGCAGAAGTATCGCCTTAAGTGAGCGTCATAGTACATGTGCTTACGGTCTTTTCCTCCGAGGTGAATATACGGTGAGTCCTGTAATCTCATTAAGAACAGCCTGAAGCAAAGTAATCAAGTGAAACTGAAATATTTCATTTATACAACTCACTTGTTCATACATGGTTTAACTAAGTTGATATCACTGAAAATTTCATTGTCTGACTTGCATTCTTTATCACCTAAAAATTCAAATCAACTTTTTTTAAATATACTTAGATAGTTAAAAAAAAAGTACCTATGTATTTCCACATTGTAAGAAAACACATCCCCGTAATAAATGCGTCATAACCTGCTTCATGTTCTTTTTTATCCTTCAGTTTATATCCAGATCCTTCATCTTCAATGTCTAGAAATTTATGCAAATAAATCTAACTCATATTAGACTACCTAGGCTACACTGGGTAACTGACTATTAATCACCCAAAGAAAAACCACAATAAAAAGCGAAATCCGTACTTGAATTTTCGAGAAATAATTAATCAAAAACTGATTAAGAAAGAGGAGCAGATGAACGAAATAAACAGTCATAAAAGTGTTTTATAGTTTTATGACTGTTAAGGCGCGGCATCGGACGTGAAATTGACCTGTAAACTGTTCCGTATAAAGGATAACAACACTTGCTTTGACAGGTAAACAAATAAATCGCTGTAACACGAAAACAATTCAAATATCCAAATTCTCAAAACTTAGTACATAGTTTCGTTCATTTTTTTACTCGTCTCTTTCTTGTCGGAACAATTATCAGTTACCCTGTACCTATATGTATATATTTTCTCGTAAAAATATAAAATTTAATTACAAATATGGGAATGCATGTTTAATATCAACTACTTTTATGTAAATTTGTAATTATTCAGGGACCCTTTCAGTCTTGAAAAAAATATAAAAGCAATTAACTAATTTGATTAAAAAATTCTAAACATATCTTTTTGATTAATGTAAATATTAACTCTCAAGGTACATCAACTAACTGAAAACTGCCAATAATTAATTATTAAGAAAAATTAATACTTAAACTACAGACCTATGTTATGTATCTTAAAATAGTTTACTGATTCTTACCTACTGTGGGAGTTTTAAACGGTTCTTTAGAAAGTCTTTCCAGTAAATGTCCTAAAACGTTTGATGAAATTAAGTCCTTGAATATTTGTGTATTCGACATGTACTTTGTATCTAAAATACTTTCAAGAAATTGATTTCATATAATTACAATATCTACTAAAATAACTTACTTGGAGAATAAGCAATGCATACAATCTTTAAATTCATCATAATCGTAAGGTAATGGAGTAACAAATTTGTCAATAGTGTGCAACAAATCCAAGCACATATTGTGACCAACAATAAGTTTCCCCTAAAATGTGATTCTTGAATTACATGCAGTAAAAATCAAATGGAACATACTGCGCCGGCAAGATGCTTGATGACCTTTGAAAAACCAACAGTGTTTTCTAACTCGAGCAATTCTTCCTCTATCCTTTTGTTCTCCTCTTCTTGTTTCTGCTCGGCGTTTGTGTACTTCACGACTGTTACAACTTTATCCCTGTCATTGGTCACTTTTGTTTTTAAATTGACTTTGTTGTCAAAGTGCTTGCGCACTGTCTGATGTATGAACATCCTCAAGAAGGAATTGCATTTTGGTAGTATTAGCTCTTCATCATTACCGTCAAGAAAATTTCGTATTTGCTTTCTGAAAGAAAACCCTCCTTTAATTTAAAAAAGATCGTATACAGGGTTAAAACAAATTAAGGAAGTCATAAACTATAAGAAATACAAAGAGATGGTCATAAAATTTAAAACGTCAAATTAAAAAAAAAATCAGAATTAAATGCCCATTTTAGAAGATTAATTTGTTATAACCCTGTAGTTTTTATTTTACTTAATATCATCGACGAATTCTTTATCCTGGTCTTGCATGGGTATAATGCGTGACACACTTGTTTGGGGTGAAGCTATGTTATTTGCACGTACTTTTTGAGCCTCCGACAGACAATCTCGATACTTCATTTCTTGTACCGAGTTTAAATAAGGTATACCTATAATTTAAAAATCATGAAAGAAAGTAGCTATCTAAACTTCGCCGCAAAATTAGAGGATATATAATGTTGTAGTAAATAAATTGAATATTTCAAAATAAATCAACTTATATTACAATTAAAATATGATTTTACATATATTCTCGATATTCCAACGCAAAAGTATTTAAAGAATAAAAAATTTAATCAAAAAGTCATAAATACAAAAATTGTTTTTTAAACAAAAAACGTCAAAAAGCTTGAAAAAGTCATTAGATGTGGTTGTCATCACGTTGTCATGAACAGAAATAGACAAAAACGCCACTTATCTGAAACTGAGGTCGTCAAATTGGTGACCCTGATGGAAGAAGGCTACACTCAGCAAGAAGTTGGCCGACGATTAGGGCTGGGTCAATCTGTGGTCAGCAGAGCTTTGCATAGGTACCGCGAAACTGGTAGCTATCAAAGGCGACGAGGCCAAGGCAGAAAAAAGAAAACCACAATTGCAGAAGATCGCTTAATCAGAATAAGTGCAAAAAGGCGACGGTTTTCTACTGCTAGAGCGCTAAAAAACGACCTCCTGCTTGCCAATGGTACAGCAGTCAGTACGGATACCATTCGAAGGAGGCTTAAAGATGCTGCATTGAAGCCGTACCGACCAGCTACTGGACCAGTTTTAACAGCAGCCCACAGGAGGAACCGCTTAGTATTTGCTCGTAGGCATGCTGAGTGGCAGATTGAAAACTGGAGGCACGTTTTGTTCACCGATGAATCCAGATTCTGCCTTTCGACAAATGATCGACGTGCTAGAGTCTGGAGAGCCCCAGGTGAACGATTTACGCAGTGTGCCATACGAGAAGTCGAGCCATACGGTGGTGGATCCGTTATGGTGTGGGGTGGAATAAGCCTTGCTGATGGCACCAATCTTTTAAGAATAAATGTTTCACTGACTGGTGTACGATACAGGGATGAAATCATAATCCCTGTTGTAGAACCGTTTGGTGCTCTTCATGGACCAGAATTTATTTTTATGCAAGACAACGCTCGGCCTCACATTGCCAATGTTGTACGGCAGGAACTCGTTGCCGCCAATATCAATGTTCTTGAATGACCACCACGTAGCCCTGATCTTAATCCCATAGAGCATCTTTGGGACAATATCGGGAGAAAGATTAGGGGTCTTGAAAATCCTCCGCAAACATTAGATGCGCTCTCCAATAATTTGCAAGAGGTTTGGGCAGTAATCGGCCAAGAGGAGATTGCCGCCTTAATAGAGAGCATGCCCAGAAGAATTGCAGCTTGCATAGCAGCAAGGGGTGGACACACCCGCTATTAATCGTTGTTTTGATTTTAAGTTTAATTTTTCGTTTTTACTATTTCTTGTTTATGATGAAATGTTAGAGTTGGTATAAAAGTTATTGAATTCAATTTTGTTTTGTTTGCATTACAAAGTCTGAAATAACTTATTTTAAGATTTTAAAAGCTATAATGCCATGTTGACCAAACATTTTTAGTATTTTACTAATTATCCTCTAATTTTGCGGCGAAGTGTATAAGTTGTAAAATATTTGCGAAATATTTTAAGGCTTGAATAATTATAATTACATATATCAGACACGAAAAGTGCAAGCAGCAATTTGAAATTTGGTTTTCATATAAGGTAAGCGGCCTGAACCTAGTCCAGTTTCTGTATTTTAGGCATGGCTGGTGAAAGTCGCAAAATTACGGTACTGGAAATGTATATACAGGTTGAGTGGTAAGTACATTTGAGGACGTATTATAGAGGTCACTTGCAATTGATTTGATCAAACATCCATTTTGCGAAATTCAATAGTTTGTGAGATACTTTAATTTGGATTTTCTTTTCGCGACATGCCAATGTGAACACAAGAATCGCTTCTTCGCCGTGCTCGCCTGTGTCTCGCTAATGATGGACATCACTTTGAACACTTGTTATAACATTTCTTAATCACTGTGGTGGACGTTTGTTTGGGCGTGTGGTACAGTGATCATTCCCACAGATAATACTCGGGAGTATCTTATTCGCACGTGCCCGCGATATTTACTACGATCGGAGAAGCGGGTTCCGTAAGTTTTTTTTTTTTTTTTGTTACTTCATGAGCCCTGCCTAAGAGACGGATAAATTAATTTTCTGTTTGTTATGACGTTGTATTTTCCGTGTTTTATGTGCTATCACGGTAATTTGGTTAAAATTTCTGCACTTATTTAAAAAATTCAAATATGTATAAATTTTTTGGTTATTGCAAATAATTGACTGGGTCCTCACCTATCCAACAATCTGAACAGGAATTATTACAATTCTTTCAAAAAAAAAAACTTCATTGATCGTAGAAAAAGGTTTTTAACAATAATAAATTGTTAGATTTACTAAATGACGTACGTCTCGGTGATGAACCAGCTGTTCCCAAATCGATTTGGGATCCACTGATCCAGGAGGGTGTTAGGGACTCTAATCTAACATTCTTATCTTCTTAGCTTTTTGTGTATGAAGAGAATCGCGTGTGCAAATAAACCGGAAAGAATAAATTAATAGCACACAAAAAGCAGCAATAGCAACTGTTATTTATTTAGTCTGTTCTCTCTCTAATAATCTAATAAAGATATATGATTAAAGTCCATATGTACGACTAACAACAGAGTTTTTGCAATACTTTACGATAAAAATATCGTTACGTTAAAGGCTTTCTGGTCAGCAACCTTATGAATTTAGCCAATCAGAAATCAAGTTTCAACGTTTATCGTACGCAAATCTTAACGGAACGTTTTACAAAAACTCCCTAATATTGCATTATGTATAATGGAAATGAAATATATTTCCTTGAACTTTATACCTTATTGGATAACTAGGGAATAAATAAAGCAGAAAGTTTTTTTTGTTAATAACTTAAGCATCGAAATTAAATTTTAGAAAATTGTAATTGCAGTTTGCAGTTGTTATATATCTTCTCTTTTTATGTAGAATACGGTATAACTAATAATAAATTAAAATCGACTTACAAAAAGAAAACAAAAGTTTCTTTAATAAAATAAATGGCATGAATGTCATCTGTCTTGAGAATTATTTCCATACAAAGTATGTAATAGCACAGTTAGCACAGTATGTATAAGTAAATACTCAGTAGGCACACTTAAATGCCAGTGTCAAAAAAAAAAAACGCCATTCTGTTTGATACCCTTATGCAAATGTAATGTAATATGCAAATCAGCAGGTATCAAACAAAATAGCAAATGTGACAGCTATACTCAAGTGTCCCTACTGTGTAGATTCTTATACTGTGGTAATAGTATGCAAACAATTATATTGATTAACAAAGTTAATAAAAGTTAAATTTTGTGGCCCAGTTTTTAAAAACATTTGACACAACTTACAGAACTTGTGCCATTGTAACAAGTGTCTAAATAAAAATCTGGTCAAGTTGACTATGACCGAGAATTTGTTCACCGCATGCACGTCTCTTCTAGGTTCAATCGCCGAGCTGTCAAATCTAACGTCAAGATTTGTTGTTGAATTGTCATTTCATTATTAATAGTAATATTGCTTTAAAAACAGTTTATTTCAAAACTATTTTTTTACAAAATACTGAAAACTGCCTTTTTCAATTGAAGGCGGTTTATTTCTTTGCTAAAAGTACGAAGCTATCCAAGACATACAGACCTTGTTTGGAAATTTTGCCACAGCTTACTTGACCAGTTTTTTTATTTAGACACTTATTATGTACAATGTATTTTTTTTTAAATGCCATAAAGGTTGGCCATGAAAATTAAAACTCATGTCGTAGCTTGACATCTAACACATGCTAAAACTGACAATTTAGTACATGAATGGAGCTAAGACATGAATTTTCTTTTCCACAGCCACCCCTTATGGCATTTTAAAAAAAACACGTAGTATAAACTAACGAGGGAAACTAAAAAAATTTTTTTCTACTTTGCGTTCACAATGAACTCATTGTGACACCAAAAACAGTTTCACAATGAAGCTCATTGTGACACTGTTTTTGGGGAAATTTTAGTCATTTTTAATTGAATATATTTAATAACAATTTACTCACAATGAAGCTGGATAAGAAAAATTAATAACTTGTTAATGTGACTTTTGATTAAAACGAAAGGTTTTCAGTGTTGCCACGCATTACAACTAAAATTCCCCATATACTAAGAAGATCCAATATTTTTCATATTTTTGTTCAATAAGTGACGCAAAGTAGAAAAAATAGTATATTATACTATTAAATAATTCTTAGTAACAGAGTGCATTAAAAAAAAACATAAGTACCCATCTCACAGCAATTGGATTTGGCATAATGGTTAAATTAACTGCAAATGAACTCTATTAACATGTACTCAATGGAATAGGTACAGCGACTTACCAGTCATCCTCCATGTAATCAATACATATGCATATACAGCGTGTCCATTTTTCAAGCCTAACCATGGGGATCTCGGTTATCTTAAGAGATACGAAGTTGGTTAAATTAGAACAAAGTTGCATATTTTTGTCCCAATCAATAATCTTCAACCAAATTTCACCTATTTTTTACGGTTTTCAAGATATTCGAAAAAAGGTAAAAATTACGATTTTCGTTTTTATTTTTTTCTATAAAAACCAATGAAGATTATTGATTGGGATAAAAATACGCAACATTGTTCTCATTTAACCAACTTCGTATCTCTTAAGATAACCGAGATCCCCATGGTTAGGCTCGAAAAACGGACACCCTGTATACCTACAAAAAAGGTTAATAATTTAGCATATACAAACAATTAAAAAATAAATTCATATAATACTGAAAATATTTGTTTCAATTTCTTAAAAGTGTTTCTTTTTATTGAGAAATATTTTTTTTAACATCATACTACTTAAGTTTTCGGCCTTTCCATCCGAACGGATGAGACAATTTGTAGTTTTCTTTTTATAAATACTTTATATTGAAGTAATAATATTTTTTTGGAGAATTTTCATCACTGTGACAACATTACGAAAAGTGAAGTTTTTAGCTGTATACAAATTTAAGTTATGTGTAAGAGACAATAAATTAAAGAAAATAACTAATGTGTTGGTGAAATAGCATCTGGCGTACTAGATGGATTATTGTTGTCAAGTAAAACAAGTAGTAAATAAAAAATACACACAATAATTTGTTCTTCCCATTAATAAAGTTTTTCCTACGACTGCAAGTGTTTGAAATACATTGCTCATCCACAGTTCCATCATAATGTAACGGACAGGATATACAAAAATGTCCCGTCCGTTACGTAAGTTATTAGCTAAATTTATTCTATCTTATAAATAACTTAAATTTACAAATAACTTTATATGGGCCACATTGGATATAGAAGGGGATTCTTTTTATGACTTTAAAAAATACAATCATATTCAGGACGCCTACTTTATAACTTTTAGTTGAAATTGAGTACATTGAAATTCTTTTTAAATTATTGCTGCTCATAAAATTATACAATTTAGGCCTGGTTTATCAAACACAAGTTAACTTTAAGTTAAAGTTAACCTTCAGTTAATTACCATAACAATTGTCTTTGTAGCAGTTACTATGTGAACAAACTGAAAGTTACAAGTTAACACGTTGAGCCCCGTGAGGCATCGCCTTGATGCCACGTTTTCGGGCAATTGTAGGACAGCGAGGTACTCGTGCGATGCCTCATAACCTTCGTTTACTTAAACGGCGAGTACATTGTCTGATGCCACGTTTTCGTGCTGTTTGAATAGAAATTGATAAACACCGGTCCCGAGAACCAATCTATGCTCGTGGTCCGATAATTTTTTATTCGGTTTGATTTTTAGAAATTTTTAATCAAAAATAAACATTATGTACTACATATTATAAACATGTAACTTTATTTATTATTAATATTAAAAAAATATATAAAATTTATTTAATTTTAGTTGTGTGAACAAGGTACACAATAACACTGATACCACGCGGCTCACAAGAGTAAACGTTCCACCGACGGCAAGGCATATATGTGATGCTTCAAAAAAAAATATGTACCTAAAAAAGATATTTGAAAAAGCATATTCAATAGAAAAACAACTTTGTTGATCGTGAGTTATATATGTATATAAAACAAATAACATAAAAAAAATTATTGGACCAAAAGCACGTAAGTTGAGTTAGTCACACCGGGACTCAACGTGTTAACTTGTGATTGATAAACCGGGCCTATATAAACTAACTTCCTTTCTTAGAATAAGCAAGATTTTCATATATATATGTACATAATTTTGTTTAATTGTATTATGAAGTCATACCTTCTTTAAATAATTTATTAAAATCGAATCCTTGAGTAACTAGAAAATCAATACTAGAAGCCTGGCACAAAAATCGTAGATCAGGAACGTACTTAACTCCCACTTTAGGAAATACATAAAAATTATAAGCCTGTTGCTTAAAGACGTTTGATGCACTATCATATCTACCAAAAAACAAAACGTGAGTAGTAGCAGTTAAATACATGAACGCTCAATTTGCAAACACACCTAAAGGCACATAAACCGTACTGAATCACAAGGAAATCCTTTGAATTCTTACGAACTTTTTCATAATATTGTTTCGGAGTGTCGTATCCATTAATATCATTACCGACATTTAGTCCTGTCAACTCGCAATCTATGGACAAGAAAGTAGATCGGTCTATCGCTTCCTTTATGTATGGCAGCTGCTCATGAAAATCTGGAAGAACGATGAAGGTAAATAATAAAGTGGACAGTAAATAATGCGGCAGGTGTACTTAATCTCGTCACCTCCATTTTGAAGCTGTTTCCTGCTGAGATTTACACAGTGATGAAATGAAGTTTCACATAACCAAACCTAAAAACTATTTACAAACACGCATCAAACACGTTTACTTCGCACTTCACGTCACGCGCAAACATAATTAATACCACATTAATACAAGTTGTTTCTGCCAACTTTAAATTATGAAACTCCCTAATTTAAATAATTTTTATATTTGAAAATAAGGGAGCGAATTCAGAATGCCCTTTATTTTCACCGAAAATAAGTTGCAACTTCTTAAAAATAAATTTAAAATCCTTTTACCAGTGGCGTAGTTAATTTTTGTAAAGTGTATTTTTCCGCGTAATTCATACAAGTTTTTCGTATGGCATTAATTTTTGTTCGCTATTTTACATTTCATAAATAAAATGTTAAGTAGCCCGTACTTGTTAGATTTTTCTGTTCACCCCCCCCCCCCCGAATTAAGTTTCTACCTACGCTACTGCTTTTTACGTATTGACCCTTGACCGTGGCCTGCCAAAGCCGGGGTTTCTTAGAACCGTGCGCGACGCACAACTTAACACAGATTCCTATGCTGCCAATCAGTGTTGCCAGATTTGGCGACTTGTCGTCAAAATGGCGACGATTTTAGTTTTTGGGAGACATTAATTCTAATTTGGCGTTTTTCTCCTAATTCCAAAAAAAAGTTTCTTACGCTGTTTTTTGACAGCCAGATTTTTTTGCGACATCTGGCTTGTTATTTTGGCGATAACCCCCTAGAGAAATCTGGCAAGTCCCGCAGGAAAGTGCAATCGTGAAGGAAAGAACGTGTGTTAGTGAAGTAGGTACGAGATGACTAGCCAACATTCTTACTTCCTTCGGGAATCATATTAAGAATGTTCCAATGTTCTTGACCGACACGATAAATACTTAATTTCGTGTAGACTTGTTTAATACCTCCACTATTTCCAAGATTCAGTTTGTATTAGTGGGTTAGAACAGGATTTGTTTCGTTTCAATTTCTTGAAGGAAAAGATTGTCGAAGGAAAGAATGACATGGTTAGGTAGCCATCACGTAGCCATACACCAGCATTCATTCATGTCATTCTTTCCTTCGACAATCTTTCCCTTCAAGAAATTGAAACGAATCAAATCCTGTTCTAACCCACTAATACAAACTGAATCTTGGAAATAGTGGAGGTATAAACAAGTCTACTCGAAATTAAGTATTTTTCTTGTCGGTCAGGAACATTGGAACATCCCTAATAAATGATTCCCGAAGGAAGTAAGAATGTTGGCTAGTCATCTCGTACTTCGTCATCTAGTACGGTTGCGGAATTAAAAAAAGCATACACTCAAAATGTCTTGCTGTGAACTTAACTTTGTTTGAAATATTTTCGACTTTTACGTCAAAATAATTGTCAAGGTGACATACCGACAGTAACATGCCGCATTTAGCTGTTGCCCAAAAACCGCAAATAATTACACTAATTAGAGAAGGGTGGTCACTAAGAAGATACATCTAGAGTTGTAAAAAACTGGCTTCAAGAAAGTAACGTTACGCGTTTGCTATGGCCTTCCAGAAGCCCAGATATCAACCCCATTGAACATGTTTGGGGTTATATCGTGAAGAAAATGTACGCCGTTCATTTTAGACCTGCAGATGCACACGAATTATTACATAAGATTGAAGAAATTGGGAATGAACTTTCCCCTGACTATATCCGTTCTTGTATTTATTCAATGCCTGAGCGTTTGTAAAGTGTTGTGAGAAATAATGGAGCTGCTGTGAAGCATTAGACATTAATTTGTTAAATATATTTGTGTATGTTATTTTATCGTAAAAGAATTCTCAGTTTAGTTTACTATTACCACAATCTATGGCTTTCTTGTTGACTCCTAAAAGTGAAAGTTGAATTATGCATTGTGTCATTTTACGTCAGCGTTTATGTCAATCTGACAGAGATCGATTTACACTACTCTAATATTGCAAAATATAACCTAAACGACTTAAGACTTGTATGCTTTTTTTGATTCCGCAACCGTACATAGAAATAGCATCCAATATTAAAACTTTGAAGTTGACATAACCTCTAAATTTGTTTACATTTCCCACAGGACCAATAGCGTACCGTCACAGCAGAGGAATGTTTCTCATTCTTTCAGTATAAAATACACAACTGTGAGCTATTGGCACTAAATAAAAAGCTCTTACCAATAATTTTATTCTGTGAAAGCCAATGTGCGATTCTAAACGTAAGTAAAACCACTGAAAATAGATATTCAATTTCGATGTGTAAATCACATCCGACGCTGCTGACTTATTTACATTTCGACAAACGTTTACGAAACTGATAAATGATGCTACAAATAGCATAAGAATTAGTCACAAGTTATCACATTAATTTTCATTCAAAACTACTTATTAATACGCAAAATGAACAATTATTTGACTCCGGCAAGTCAGCTGTTCACGAATGCGTCCATGATATCCCCCTCGACCAATCAGACGCTGTGTCTGATCAAAACAAAGTCACAGCCACTCACAGGTTATGCGCAATTCCTTGTATAACTTGTATACCATCAGTGCTGCCAACTGCAGGTATTTTTCCCTTTTGGCAGGTATTTTTTTAGTGAAAAGGGAAAAAGGTAATTTTGTTCAAAAAAAGGTATTTTTCAATAATTCAGTCTTAAAACAACATGAGTTTTTTCTGTGAGTTGAGAAGTGTCATCGGTATCATCTAATAAAATACACAATTTCAATATTAACATTTATACCTCTCTTTTTCTTCCGCTGGGTTGTGTTCATAAATTACACTCTAGGGTCACTCTCAGGTAATATTGTGATCTCTCTCGTATAAATGAGTTTATATATTTTGTTTCTCACATAAGAATCATAAAGAACTAAATCAGGCGTGTGCTTGTATAGCAACAAACACATTTTCTACACCCTACTTAAAAGTGGGACGTGAAAAGTTTGCTCGTTGTCATGGGAATCATGTAAACACTAGACTTCTTAAAACTGATGAGCGAGACGCAAAATAAGTGAAAAATTGTGAGTGAGAAAGATACGATTACACACCCAGTGTGCACTCGAAAGTATAGTTTATGAACACAACCTTGGAGTGCGTTCAAAAATGACGCACCCCGGGGTAAGAGTGATACCTAGGCGAACCTCAAGCGTTCAAAAATGAATTAAAGGAAACTCCCTAAGCGTTCAAATAAAGAGTCGGGCGCACACTTTGGGTGCACTCCTCATTCCTCGGTCGCGACAGGGGAAAAATTTACCGTCATGCGCAATGCGAAGTAAGCGTGCGAAAATCAGTTTCGATTAGTTAATTTCTTATTATTAAATCCGCTGTAAATTCTATTAAGTAATCAAAATATTTTATTAATCGTTAAATACTAAAATCACTGACAGTGATGACTGATAATATGTACATTTAACTGTAACTTATTCTCACATGACACACCACATGCACACCAAGCGTTCTTATACGGTGTGCACTCCACTTTGAAACGTCACAACACCTCGCCGGGTCACACCACTCACACCTCACACCGGGGTATTCATTTTTGAACGCAACCCAGTGACAACCCCGGACTTTTTAAAACTATTGCTCGTCATCATGACGCATGACGTCAAATCAAATCACAAGTGACTGACACAGCTAAATCCTCTAATCTTTGGCATATTTATTGAAAATCCGATGAAATCAAATGCTCTTGATACACAATGCCCTTAAAATAACTTTGAGAGGCATCGTACTCCAACATGGTAAATACCTTTACCTCAAACTAATTGCACTTCCTCCAGTAGCAAATCGTAAATTTTGTATCAAGTATAAGTATGAATTACATGTTGTTACAAACGTAATACAATGGGTGGTGTTTACAGCAAGCACATATCCAAAGCCCTCATGTCTATGATGACGTTCGAAGGTTCTGTAGATCGATACAACGGAGTCACTGTATCTTCTAAACATGAGAGCTGTAAGCCTGAAGAATTTTCTCAGAAGTTACAAGGTAATACACTAAGTGCAGATGAGCTTAAATAAATATAACTTAATCGATAGAATCCTTGAAGAAATGGGTTGAGGAAGAAAAACGTGGAATTTGGTTTAAAGTGAGCCTAAGTGAAGCTAATTGGGTGCCTGAACTAGCAAAAGTATAGTACAGTATTTTTTTAACTAGATTTAGTAAGTATGACTATGGGCCAAAAAGTACAAAGTAGGTTTAAACTAAAGCTCAACTGAACCAAGTTCAAAGTAAACAAATTCGCATAGAATCCTAATGACATATGGCAATTAATGCATTCATAAATAAAATTTGGTGCGATTTTGTTCACTTTGAACCTGGTTCAGTTGAGCGTTAGTTTAAACCTACTTTGTACAACTGGTCCTATAATGGCCAGATGTTTAAACATTTGAACCATGGTTCAGCTGTAGTTCAGCTCTGAGCTTGGTTCTATTAAGCCCTTTTGAGACGGTCACATTTCTTATAACAAATTTGTTACAAAGTGAGTGAGAAGTGGCAATTCAACCAATCAACATTCACTGTGGTAGCTTATCTCTCTCACTTTGTAACAAATTTGTTACAAGAAATGTGACCGTCTCCAAAGGGCATTACCATGGCAACATTTTTAAAGGCATATACAGGGTGAGTTTTTAAGCGCCCCTTCTTCTACAAACTTTTATTACATCATAATCATTGAATTTTTATTTGTTGTTGTTTGAATCTGGTTCTATAAATGAGCTATGGAAGAAGGGGCACTTAAAAATTCAGCCTGTATATGTTGCCGTAATGAAAGAACCAAGTTCAAAGTTGAACAATATTTGAGCAACTGGCCCTTGGTTGTGCTGGTGTATTGGTTATTTGAAAGGTTATTCTTGATTACTTTAGGGTGCTGATTGTTTTTGATTAGTCATTTGTGCTTGATAAGTCAAATGTTTTCGGTTATTTACAGTTATGCATAATTTAAAAACTAGCGTAGCCTTTTGCCCATCGTTTGTATAAATATGTTACCTAGTTTAGTTTTGTAATTTATAAAGTGAAGTAAATTATTGATCTATTAACATCGTTTAATTGCAGAACGGTTTTAAGTTTCATCATGCGTTAGACGACTTCGTCATGATGCTCAAGTGGCTTCCAACAAGTGAAACATGCAACATTCCTCCTTACGCACACACAACGATCGGTGTTGGTGGTGTGGTGATCAACGATAAAAATCAAGTTTTAGTTGTACATGAAAAATATTACAATGTACCCCACTGGAAATTGCCAGGAGGTTACGTAGATCCTGGTATTGAATAACCGTAAATAAATCGATAGCCTTTATTGGATGACTTAATTTTTCAGGGGAAAATTTAGTTGACGCCGCAATACGTGAGGTCCTCGAGGAAACTAACGTGATGACGGAATTTGAAACTGTCCTCACGTTTAGACATGGACATCTGGGCATGCACGGGTGCTCAGATTTGTACACTGTCATCGGTTTAAAACCTCTTTCGCAAGAGATACAGAAACTCGATCGGGAAATACTTGATTGCAAGTGGATGGATTTGGATGAGTACTTGAACCACCCGCATGTTCACGAGCTGAATAGATTGTTTGTCAGTAAATATTCGGAATATAAAAAGAATAATATAAAAATCGAGTGCACTCATGGCATTCATCCAGCTCTGAAGAAATCATATACGGTTTATCATGTTGTAAAAGATAAATAGCTGAAAACGAATTTTTAAAATAAAACATAGTATTGAATTTTTAAATTGGTTTTAATAATTACCAGTGCCTTGTTTTAAAAGCCATTTAAAAATTGAATACTGTATTTTAAAACAAAAAATAATTCAATATTGAAAGTAAATATCAGTTATTTATGCTGTACATTTACCATTGTTCTAGTAGAATTAAAAATAAGAGGGCTGTCCAGAAATTTGAGTTATTAAAAATAACTAGAGTCCTGTAATATAATTTTTATTATCTTATATGCAATCCCTTGGGATCATATGGTCAATCTTATTGCTTTAATGTGTGTTAATAAAATTTTTTCTCAGGGTCACTTATAAGAACATTGAAGATACCATAAAAAAAGTGTTCATTGTAAAAATTAAGAAAATTGTGTGTAAAAGGGAGCTATTGAGGATAAAGCTAAAATTTATTGAATTTATTTATAAAATTTTGATGTTCAAAATTGACAATACATAAATATAATTACTATGTCTTGGTAACACTTGGTACTATCAATTGCAGGTATTTTTATGGCAGGTATGTATGATATATGTATAATTTTCACTTTGATAATCAATAAAGTGATACACAAAAGTACAATTTGTTTATTATTATGCAATAAAATTCCAATATTTATGCAAAAAATTAAATTAGGAATACATACCTATCTTGTAACAAATTAGTAATATTCAAACATCTTGTATGTATGTATTTAGCTCTGCAGGCCTAGAAGACCCATGGCTTGATGAATTGTCCGCTTCCAATCTTTACTGTTCAAAATTTGTTCCTTCCAGTTGTTGCTTTTTATTTTCATATCCTTCACTACTTCCTTCCATCTAGATTTTGGTGTGCCTCTTCTCGTACCTCCTATGCTACCTTTCAACGTCCTCCTTGGGATTCTGTTTGTCTCCATTCTTCCTATATGTCCCAGCTACCTCAACCATTGTGCCTTTGCAAAATCAATTACGTCTACTTCACCATATATGTAGTTCTTTCAATTCTTTATTTGTTCTTCTTGGCCACCTTTCATTTATTTTCTTCCCTCTAAATATTTTTTTTAATAGCTTTCTTTCCCATATACCCAACATCTTTTGTTCTGTTGTGCTTAAAACCCTGTTTCACAAGTAAAAGCAACCACCGGACGAATGATGGGTGGTGGTGGGTGGGGTGGTATATTTACTATTTAATATTCCACGTAATGAATAGATACACCAATACCCATTCATGATCCGGTGTTGAATTTCCGCTTTACTGCCGGGAGTTCTGTTATTCATTGCCCCTAGGTACTTGAACATTTCTACTTCCTTGAAGATGTAGTCTCGCCCTTCATTTGTCTTAATCCTTAACATTCCATCCTGTTTAAATGCTGTATCAGTCCACGACATGTATTTACTTTTGTCGCTATTTATTTCTAGGTCCATCTTCTTAGCTGCATCGTTCAATCTAATAACCACTTCTTGGAGTTCCAGTCTACTTCTTGCCATGATTACAACATCAGCAAAAGCCAGACATTGATGACGCTTTTGATACACTAGACTAGATCTGTTAATATTAGCCTTCCTTATCACACTCTCTAAAGCACATGTCACATTCAATAGAGATATCCTCCTGTAATTTTCACACTTTGTTTTGTCTCCTTTCTTATGCAAGGAATGAATAATAGCTTCCGTTCAATTCTCTGGTATCCTTTCTTGTGTCCACATTAATTTTATTAATTCGCGCTTATATTTATTCAGCTTGTCCCCTACTGCTTCTAATACTGCTTCTTCCTTTCCATTCAGTAAACTATCAAAATAATCCTTCCACAATTCTAATACCTCTTTTTTTCCTCCTTCTTTAAACCCTGGTACAATTTTTTCACTTCCTTATTTCTAAAGTTTTCTTCTAACTCTCCTATGCGTTTTATGTTGAAATTTCTTTTCTTTTCCCTCAGCAACTTTTTGCATTTTTTCCTTTACTCTATATAGTTCTCTTTTGTCTCCTGAGTATCTTCATTTAACATTTTCTGTCTTGCTCTTTTCCGTTGCTCAAGAATCCTTGTGCAGTCTGCATCAAACCATTTTCTTCTTTCGATTTTTTCTCTGTGCACTCTTTTCCTGCTTCTTTCATGCCCGCGCTTATTTTATTTCAGTTCATCTCTATATCTGTGATAGCTTTTATACCCTCTAATTTAGTACTTAATTTTTCCTTGTACTTTTTTCTATTTTTTTCCTTTTCCAGCCTATTCATTGTGCATGACTCTTGTAACCCTTGTTTTTTATTATTTTTAATCTTAGGTATTAATTGATGTATTAAAACGGCCAGCAAAAAGTTATAGGTTATAGGATTATGGGGTTAGGGGGTTCGGGGTTAAATGTATAGGGTTATAGCGTTAGTGCACAGCACCCTTTAGAGGATCGTTGTGTGTAATAGGACTTGACAGTTTGGATTATAGGGTTATATGGAGTTATTGGTAAAACCTGACGTGATGGAGTTAAATGGATCGCGGATTCGGATTCAGCGACCCCGAAAACATGTAGTAGACATAGTCTGACCTCCAGATCTGAAAAAAAAAATTTTGTGGGGCTGTGAATAGACCATTCTCATTTGTTGTTTTATGTTTACTTTCTTTCCCTATTGTAGGCCTGAACAACTCTTCTCTCTCAATTTTCGCATTAATGTCTTCTAAGATTATTTTTAAGTCGTATTTGGAGATTTTTTCATACTCCACGTCCAATTCCTCATAGAATCGCTCTCTTTCTTTCATACTGTCTTCTTCCGTAGGTGCATGCACAAATGCACATTCATCAATGTTATCTTTTGAAATTTTTCCTTAAGTTTTGCCTTTATTTAGTATGCATATGCTGTCTGTTATAGGTTTGAATTCTAATATCTTTATTTTTATTGTTATTATTTATTTATTTTATTGTGTTATTATTTATTTTATTGTGTTATTCACCATAAATCCTGTTCCGCGTTGTCTATTCTTTCCTCCACTATTGAGGAAAATATATTCTTCAATATCCATGAATATTTCTCCTTTTTGTTTTGATTCCTGTACCGCTATTAGATCAAATTTATATTTCCTTGCTTCTTTAGCTACATTAATTAATGCTCTCTCTACATAATTATGTATATACCTCGCACATTCCAGGTTTCTATTTTTAATTTAGGTTAATGTTCTGATAATGTTTTAGTTTTCCTCCACTCCTGCTTTTACATTCCTCCTTTTTATTTACTGTGTCATACTTTGCTTGGTCATTTACCATTACGTCCCCCTCCCCCGTCCAAATTAATTTTGCGTGTGTACGTACTTCCAGTTTCTCCTTCGATGTATTCCCAAGCATCTTGCAATTTGCTTAATAATTGACGTTGAATTCTGTTAGCTTTTTTTTGGAGAAGCTGTGATGAAATTGACAGAAATTAATCGGAAAAACTGTTTGTCCTCACTTTAAGTATTAAGATATTTGGTGTTTGAATTGACTTCTTCTACTGCCGACGGCTTCCGGTTGGAACCGCGTCACGTTGACTTCTTCTACTGCCGTCGTTTCGTTCTAGGCAGTAGAAGAAGTCAACGTGACGTGGTTCCAACCGGAAGCCAATTCAAGCATGGACGACGGCCGCGGAAGCCTTCAAGTTAAATTAAGATATTTGGTGCAACATTGAATCCATTCATCCCAATTTTAAGAGAGTCGGGTCTTATTGTGCAATCAGCCCCTGTAGTTAGAGTAGACAGACAATTCGAAGAATGTACTTCGAACTGCAAACCTTTTGAAACATGATAGTATCCAAAATGGACACAGGTGCGGCCGTACTAAGAAAAAGAAAACAAACGGAATAAAGAAATGGTATGCCCTCTACCGGTAAATACATATATTTTCATTCAGAAGCTATGGGCGAGATGGAAATATTTTGAATTTGACTGTTACGGGTGATGTCATTTTGCCCCTCTTAGAGACGCCAGATAGATTGTGATCTGTGTTTAAATCTCGTCGCGATTTTTCAACGTTCGATAAGCCGAAAAGCAGTTCATTTGCCTACAGAAACTAACGAAAGCTTTAAATGTGCAGAATACCGTTTCTTCTCTCCTCGAATTATTTTGACCGTATTGTATGTCATTTTATTAGTGTACTTTGATATTTGAATCTCTCACTTTCGTTGTGGTACCTAGAGGAGAAACGACACGTTAGGAAATGAATTAAGTTAAAAATATAGGTTTCTTTAATCATTTATTTTCAATTCCGTCCGGTCATTACAATGGTATGGAGTACGGGGGTCCCTGAGTAGTTCGGCCTCTTATGGCTGGCCCTGATGTGACCAAATTGCAGGCCCGTTGTTAGAGTGGCAAGCGCCCTTGTACAAAACATATTTTGGCGCCCTTTTAAGATTCTGAACAAAAACAAATTCTGCTGAAATAAAGTTTACAAACAAGTGCTTTTGAATAATTATTTTTGCTGTTTTAGCCTCACAAGCAATTCATTTTTAGTTATGTCTATTTAAATAATTACTGACTTCTAATCAGGCGCCCTTGTGCGTTGCACAATAGCTAACCATACACCAGCATTCATTCATACCATTCCTTCTTTCGACAATCTTTCCCTTCAAGAAATTGAAACGAAACAAATCCTGTTCTAACCCACTAACACAAACTGAATCTTGGAAATAGTGAAAGTATAAACAAGTCTACACGAAACTAAGTACATATTTAGCGTGTCGGCCAGGAACGTCGGAACATCTCTAACATGATTCCTGAAGGAAGTAAGAGTGTTGGCTAATCACCTCGTACTTCACTACACACGTTCTTTCCTTCATGATTGCACTTTCCGGCGGAAATGAATACTTGTATATGGTTAGTAATCTGCACAACGGGGTACGGCGGACCTGCCAAATTGTAACTTTTCTAATCACCTTCGTAGCAGAAGTACATTTTTTTTGTTGCAATTTTTTTTCACTATCTCACGATGTTAAACATAAAATATTCATATAGATTTTTGATTAACAAAAAAATAAAAACTAAATTTACTTTCACAAAACCTAACTTTTACGGTAATTTTACAGGTGTATTTTAAAATTAGTTTGACATATACAGAGTGTTCTGTTTAATCTGGGCGTCATATCACTTCGATATTTTAAATGGAAAACGGTATATAATTTTTACATTTTCGAATCCCAGCCTAAATTTTAAAGTGACTTGATGTACCATACCTAGATCCTAGAGTAAATCGTTTTCGCGTTATTCAACTTAAAAAAAAATATCCCTGTTGGAGTACTTCAAACAAATGCTAATATCTTCCGAACAAATAATTACGTTAGAGACTTGTAGTTTTTTCCAAGGATTTCATCTTGAAACACTTTTTGACTTACAGCGTTAAGAAAACTGCTTCCAAGTGACAAAAGTTTTTACAAGCAACTTAATGGGCCAGATGAATAAAATGAAGCATATGCTTTTACTTCAAATTTGTCAATGAAAACTACAAATATTTGAAGAAAAATGAAATTGTAAATAATTCTGCCTGTAACGTGGTAAAAATTTTAATAAATATAAAGCTAGATTTACATGGAGCGTTGAGCGCATAAAAACGCCGGGCGTACTGTACTCTTATTGGCTACTGCTCTTTACGTAACGAGCACTAATCAATGGGAGTAAAGTACGCCCGACGTTTTGACGCGCTCAACGCTCCATGTAAATCCAGCTTAATCGTATAATGATTTGCATTCGAAATTTTTCCACGTATTTAAGCTTTAAAAAAACAGAAGTAAAAGCATTTGCTTCGTTTTATTCATTTGGCTCACTGAACTTGAGAATATACAAACAACTTATTTTTTTTAATGGAATGTAATATTGTTAATAGTTTTTTCAATATTTATATTTTCCTTTACAGTTTTTAAAAATTTGTGACATTGCTGGTTTGCAGCGAAAGTTTTATTTGAAACATTTTTTATAAAATGAGTAACCAGAGAGGTATAAAAGAAACCGTTTTAAGTGAAACGCCCAGTATAGTTATTCATTAATCGCTTGGTGTATTACATAAAAGCAGTGGTAAATATGACGGAATTGGATAATTATTGTTTGCAATTAAATTGATCAGTTTTATAGGAGCTCAACAATAGAAACATTATCTGCGGAATTTTCCCATAAAATATTAAACATCGTTTTTACAATTTGTAAATTTTACACAACAGGTGCAATTTTTTGTTAAAACGCATTTTGTTTTCATAGACAATTCTCTAACTTGCTATAAGTAGCAAATATAATATGTACAAATACAACAAGTTTGAAAATCTTATTTAAATACTTTCTCTAATTAAATTGATTTTAATTGAGACAGTTCGTTTGTCTTTTTCTAAAAATATTTAAATGACCTTAATGTAATGTGTTTTTGAGTTTTAAAAATATTCTATACACTCTTTTTAAACAAATCCTAAAATGTGACAAATTATGTACTTATATTTGGTCAGCTTTGGCATAGAAACAAACCGTCTTATCTCAAGGAAGATTAAATTAGTTCCGCTTTCGTAAAACGTGTAAAATTTCTCAAAAATAGAAAATTTATTGTTCAGACAGTAAAAAAAAATGTAAATTAAATTGCTTAGCGTCGCGTAATAAAACCGTAGTCACGTCTTGATAAGACTGCACACTAATAAATACAAGCACAAAAAATAAAGAAAATTAAAACATGAAACAAAGTTTTATAAGAATTGAGTAATCAATTTTAAATAAGTAGAACGAAACTCAACTAAAAAGTGATATTTTAGATCAACGGTTCCTAACCTTTTTTTAAAGCGGGACCACTTTTTAGCAAGAATTTCATTGGTGCCTCCCCGACTCCCGCTCTTGACGTGCTCAATTTTATACATAATAAAACAACACGGCTAAATTACTGGGACGATCTCTTACCAAGTAGCTCAATTTGTTGGTGCCATCTAACACCAACAAACTCAATTTATTTCTTTGTTGCTAGCGCATGAAATTTGTTACTTGCGCCATCTCTCAACAAGAAGTGCAAATTTTTTCTTTATTCTTCGTGTTTCTGACACTTTCTACCATATTCGAGAGAGTGGTAAATGGCAGTCGAGTCTTCTAGAAATTTCAATTTAACTTTATACCGGGTGTGAGATAGAAAACGCCTCAAACATAACTCTGTTATTTATAGTCCGATTTGAATTAGCGAAAAATCATATAACATGCTCCATAAATACTACCAATTGATAAGAATATCACTTTGTTTTAGTGCCAATTGTTATGTCAAACGATGGCAACATTTTTCTTATATTGTTTGATAGAAACTTTTTTCTGTATTTGATATACAGTAAGTTGATTTCAATCCAATATTTACAAAAGCAAATAAAGAAAAATATTTCATGTACGTAAAATTAAGGATTAAGATGTTTTCTTTTGGATATATTTTTATTTGCTTGGAGAATAACAGAAATAAATATTTTGTTAAGACGTTCTTGTTTTATTTCGGAAATTTCGCGACCCCCCAGGGCGACCTACATTTTGGCAGTGTTGTAACAGATATATTTTTCAAAGTATCTAGATTCAGATACAGATACTTACCCTAATTTGTAACCCGATACAGTTACATATACCTCTTTTTAAAAGTAACTAGATACAGATATAGTATAAATGTATCTAAATACCTTTTAGCAGTGGCGTACGAAGGATTGGTGAATGGGAGGGGTTTACAAATGATGTTGCATATGGTGGGTTAGATCTTGTTAGATGGAAGGAACCAATCAGATGAGGGGGTACATAAGGTTCACTTCCGCACCGAATCCTGCACTCCCCTGCAGCTGCACATCATGCTTACAAACAAAACATCGGTGTTCTTCGTCTATAACTTTTATACTTTTATGGTCGAAGCCGAAGGCAGTGACTGGTCGCGTCAGTGTTGCCAAATTGGGCGATTTTTAAGTAACATTCACGACAAAAAAAAATTGTTTGTCCATATAAAATGTATTGGTGAGCTACTTTTATTTTTTAATTTAGCGACTAAAAATTTTTATCTAATGTTCATATGAATAAACTGGTAACACTCGGTTGATCGTTAAGTGACATATTTTTACCAATCAGTACTTAGATACAACGCATTTCTATGTACTGATTGGACAAAAATATGTCACTTACCGATTCCCGTTATGTAACAATGTCGTTATGAGTTACAAAATAAAGGTGTTAGTAATCATGTTACGTAAATGCAATGGATAAATTCTCGATCACAACCTACTTGACCAGGTCTTTATTTAGACGCTCGTTACATACATAAATGTATTACATAATAATAAAATAGTAATATTCTATATTTCAATTAAAAAAAAAAACTGACAAAGCATCAAAGTTTGAAATTGAAAAATGTAAACAAAAAGAACAATTATTTTGTAATAAATTACACTAAAAAGACATCAAATAAACAAACTCACAGGTTTAAAGTAGATTACATTGCATACAGGGTGAATGACAATTGTACCGACAAAAAAAAAACGCATAAGAGAATCGATGTCACATATTATGGGCAAAGTGTTTGAAAAATTCTTGTAAACGGTTTATAATTAATTAAAAAATTACCGCAAAATCAAGCTCCGGCACTGCGTACGAAATACGGGGGCTGTATATAATAGGACTATACATTTTTTAATGACTGTCGCTTGTACACAAAGTGAACTTCACAAACATTTCAATCTATTTTATTACTCGTCTAACAGTTGGGGAAGGCAAGTTTCTTTTACGCGACGTAATTATTAGTAATTTCTAAAATTGCGCACGAAATACGAATAATAAATTCGCAAATAATTGTGTAAATAATTGTTTGTTAATTCGTACGGATTATTTACTAAAGCACAAAAAAATCGCAAGGATTTAAATCTGGTGATCAGAAGGGTCATATGACCAGCTCGACAGGCATCTGATTGTAAAATGTTCGTCTCTTGTTGTTTTAAACGTTGCGTCACCAGTATTATGCGAAATATTGATAATTTATAATAATTATCGCCACAAACGAATGATTACTTGAATATACTTGCAAAGTATTGCTTAAACGAATCGGTTTTCTCCGAAAATGTGAAAAGATTTATTAGACCCGAAGTCATCGCCGACTATAAAAACTTTATGAATATAATAGATTATGGGTTCACGTTTAAAAAATTCTAAGGAATAGTTCATAATTAATTAAGAATTTATTTGTTTATTAATTAAGATTTATTTGTTTACTAGGTCTTCAAAGTATTGTTATTCTTTGCGTGGAATAATTTATTTCAGGTAATTTGCTGCATGCATTGTTTGTCAAGTAAATATTTTCGAGTTTGCATTCACGTCGGGCGTTGACCTAAAAACGGAGCTGTGAAATTCCACTTAAAAGTCAAGTTCACGAAGCCATGCTGCAGTATCATAAAACTATAAAAAGACTTTTATGACAGCATTTATTTCGTTCATCTGTTCCTCGGCTTTTTTAACCAGTAACTAAAGTAGAAATAATTTTTTAAACATTTTCCCATGGTACTCTTGGACATCGCTTTTTATCATTCTGTCGGTATAATTAACAGTCACTCTGTATATTCTTCCAATAAATATGGCTCCAAAGTTAATAATAGTCGATATATTTATGTATTTCCGTACGAGAACTTCTACTGTTGGTTAAGCAGATAGCGTTTTGTGGCTCTCGTGCAGCATTTGTGATTGGCTCATTCAAAATAATTCAAATGCTGCACGAGAACAATAAAACGCTATCCGCGTAGCTGAGTAGATAGTTTTACTGATTTATCCGTTGTGGAAGTTTAGTATAAAAAGGCATTGCACAATATAAAGGAGATCTTTCCATTACCGTTTAACCTGTGTATTAGAAACTGTACTTTTAATTTCTTGTATCTAAATGCTCAGATACATACATAAATGTAACTAAATACAGTTACAGGTACCAAGTATGTACTACTATGTAACTAGTAGTTACAGATACCGATACACTGAAAGTATCTAGACACTGTATCTAAATATTTGTAACTAGATATGTTACAACACTGCATTTTGGCAACCACTGTTTTAGATATAATCGTAATTTAATGTTTGGAATTGTTTTAACAGGCGTTCTTCTTTCTCAAATAGTTTGAGAAATATAGGTATGTAATTGAAAAGTTAAAATTACTTCTTACTTTTTTTATTATTTATTAATAATCACTCTGTATTTTATAATTACTCATAAATTTTCCGCTTTACGTCGACACACGTTCTTTCATATCTATTTTCTTCATAAACAGAACTGGTTTCCTAATTACCATACAAAAGAAACATCTTACGTAAGTATCTATTAAAAATATAAATCAAAATAAATCAAATGTTTTATTTTATTTTTTAGAAAAAAAAAAAAAATAAAACAGAAAACTCTCAGTTATGTATTTGTAATTATTTCACTCTTTTTGTTTATGATGCAAAAATGTAAATAAAAATGAGGCTAGAACTAGAAATTAATATTACTCCATTGTTTGAGAAAATCAATTTTGTGTTAGTTACTCTGTTTAAGTTCAATGTCATTATGGTTATACCGGATGGACTTTTTATAACTTGACAATACCAAATATCTCAAAAAGGAAAAAGTAAGCGTTTTAAAAAGAAACGTTTTAAGCAAGACTTAATTGACTTTAAGAGAGAAAAGTATTGTATTATAAGATGAAGATCATCTAATACTTTTAAAGAGAAACTCATAAATTTTATTATTCTTCGTACAAAAATTAATGACTTTTGTATAGGCGTTTGATTTTAAGTTTTAAGATCGCAGCGCTACCGCGGATAAATCTGAACCTCTGCAAGCTATGCGGAATTTTTGTAATGCACGTGTTTAAGTGCGTACCAATCCGAATATACAAGTTCATTTAATTTGAATATCACAAATAACACAATCCTGATACATCATACACTCAGTGGTATTGATGCCAAAACATGATTTGTTATGTAGCATGCAAGGGTTTGTTTAGTTGACACCAGGTGGCGAACGCTTAGCTGGCTAGCTGCAAACTCCTATAAACCAGTTTCTAACATTTTGAAACGTACAAGTTTGAGGCGTACATATTGTTAAAGGCATCTCCATTTTTATTATCTGTCGAAACAAAAACATTAACGGACATTTAAGTAGCGACATCTTTCGATCGCTTGTTGACCTGACATTGCAGTAGGATTGACAAATTGAAGCCAGTTCGCTACATAATAAGTCATCCCATGCAAGGCGGTCATGCCCAACTAGGCCTGAAACAGCTGTACAGAGCCTGCTCATGGAATCCGCTGCAATCAAAACCGATTTGCACAAAATTTTTTAAAAACATTAACATAATTCACTGGCCTTATTTTAACAAGTCTGACGATCTTCCACTTGAATGCACTTTCCAATTCTTTAATAAACAAAGGAATAAATTGGATTGGCCGAACGGAGATGCTCAGAACGGTTAGCGAATCATTTAGGAAAAACCCAATATACCACTAGGGGGTGAGATACTACCAAGAAATATTAGAATACTGAAAAAAATCAAATTCTACGAGGATTTGAAGCAGATAAAGTTTAATAATATCTAGGATTAAATAAAACTAATTAATTAATAAAATACTTTTCTCGGAATGCAAAATGGAAAGTACAATGAAAGGAATTGCTAATTACAAGATGTCTATATTATCATACTGGTGATTCAAAATTGTCTCCCGATATTTTCACCTTTTTATATCCAAAAGTGAATAATAAGGGAGTTATAATCCCCTGGAAGGAGAGTAAAATACATTGTTTTTTGGCATCTTCTGCATTCTTTCAGTTATCAAACTAATATTTGATACTCAGGTATATAACACCTAACTGGGTATTTACAACGTAATTGCCAGTTCCTCCTTCCTTTTTAAGGGGTAGTTTGTGACTTTCGGTACTTTGTAGTAACAAAATGTAACAGGTGTATGCTAACTTTTAAACCTCAATTAGGTACCTGAAAAGGCTTCGGTTTATCAAAATGTAACAAGAGAGCCTTTTGTGCCAAATGATTTAAACAATATTGTCGTAAATTTTTCATGAAATATGTAAAAAATAAAAAATTAGGGATAAAATACCGAAAAGTCACACCCTAAAACTACCAAATCTCAGGGTCTAACAAATACGTTGTAAATGCGCAGTGCCTTATACTTGAGTTTAAAGTATTAGGTTGATAACTTAAAGGATCCAGGAATATATTGCCAATAAAACAACGTTTTTCACACCTCTTTCAGGAATAACTCCCTTATTATTCACTTTTGGAAAAAAAATATATAAAAGAGTGTGTTCTATTCACCCTGGAGATATCGGGAGACAATTCTGAATCACCATGTAACTATAAATTTAAATCTCATATAATTTTTTTTTGTGTTTGTGTTTTGTGTTATTACATTATTTATAATTAAATAATGCTTCTGGTGAAATGAAAATTATGTAGGCCAACCGAAAAATAAAACCTACACCCTTTGTCACCTTGTATAATTTCATGAGTAAAATTTCGCCCAATATATTCTTTTTTGATGGGTACCATTTTAGATTTCGACATAGGCGATATAATATTGTTTTTGCACAAGAAAAAACAAAACAAAGAAACAATTAAAGGATTATAGTTTTCAGAGATAGTTGTTTACCGTCGTATCATAAAAGCCATTTTCATTTTTTCTTTCAAGTAAAGGATTACAACATTATTAATTGGATTTTGGAAAGAATCTGAATTGTGGGCTTAAATGAATCGATTTAATCTTAGAGACTGCAATCTACTATGTGTAATCGTTAATTTCCCTTGCTTAGATTAAATAAAAATCAATCAAATTGTTAATAAATCACACTTTTGTTATCAGCATAAAATTTATAAAAGCAAGACGCATATTCCTGTGAATTAGACACATACCATTTGTAGAAATTAGACATTAGGGCTATTATTTAAATACTTCAACTAGTAACGAACACTTAGAAAACTATTTCCAAAAATGATAGTAACACTTTAAAAAAAGTTGTAGAATTCATTTTAATTTTAAGCAACATTTGGTTACTTGAAGTTTGCTTCGTGTGCTGTTTTCTGTAATAGTGATTCCATTTCGATTATTAAATTGTTTTATCAAAGAAGGATATTTTAAATATTATTAGTAAACAGAAAAAATTATCTTATCTCTTACATTAAAAAAAAACAAAGTTGTTGAATAACAGAAAGTACATTTTTGTGCAATGTTTAACTAATCATTTCTACAGGTATTTCTCAGGTAAGCATCTGATTTTTTTTCGTTAGGAATACAGTACTTCTACGAAAAGACGTAGAAAAAATGCGTCATTGGACCAAGTTATTTTTCTGCGGTCTCCAACATTTCAAATTCACACGCACGTCAACTAATATTAAACATGAGTCAATTTTACTTTGTGGTAAAGATGCTGCAACAATTGAATAATTCATTTATTCAACTTCCGATTGTGAGAAAATTCACAAAATATTACATTAATTTTTATTTTTCTAAAGAAAAATTAAATAAAATTGTGCGTGCATTAAATTATGAGTCAATACAAATCATGCAAGCGTACTTGTTTCTGTTCCCTCAACTTAAAAACTTAAACATAAGTTTTAAGTACAATTTTTAAATATCTTACAATGTCGCTAATTACTTTGGTTTATATTAATATAATTTAAATAATTTTTTAATGTAAAACAAGTTTAACATTCATTGCATCTGCATTGTAGTCTGTCATAAAGAAATCGAAAAATCATTTGATAATTATAATTTGTAGCATTGCATTGCTAGGTATACCAATGTCCAAACGTATTCATCCATTTCGTATAAAAATGTTCGACACTGAACCTTATTGGAATCTCCGAAAATAGTGTCACCCTTTCAGAAAGTACACTTGTAAATCGACTTATATCCAGAGTTTTAAGGCTGTTTTACATTATACTTTTTTCGTCTAGAAACTTTGACAAGTTCAATACTAGAACTAACGTGAATAATGTAAATCAGAAAAAGTCATCCAAGTTTTCATACTAGAAACGTCTAGAAACTTATTTCCAAACTAGTTTTCAACCTATTTCTCGTCAAAGTTTACAAACTAGCCTTGCGCATAAAGTACACGTCGCAGTATTACCAACATCCTAAAAGATAAACATAACTGTGATTGAAAATATAACCTCGAAGTACCTCCGCAATAACCAGTCCTGACACCAAATTCTAGGTTTCGTATTTTGTTTTTGCAAATAATAAATATGCAGAATTTTTGAAATTTTCTGAAATCTGGTTTGGTTTCTTTTATAAAAATCATTTTTGAGCATTTAACTTCTCTTTAATTTTGTATGTTGGCAGTTTTGTTCCACGTTTAAATTTTCCCCACTGCGACGCCAGCGATCGGTTTATGAACTAATTTTAAAACAACCTTCAATTTAGATACTAGATTCTAGTATTCAAACTTGTTCAAGTTTCTAGACGACAAAAGTAAAAAGTGAGCAAATAAAAATCAGATTAGGGTAGGCGGTGCAAAGAAAATGTATGTCTGTGATTAGCTGAATTAAGTAATGTAATACATTCATGGGCTGTCAAATTTATTGACGTTTTATTTAAGCACAGACATACATTTTCTTTGCACCGCCTACCCTAATCTGATTTTTATTTGCTCACAGGTTATAATGTAAAACAGCCTTTAGTTCAATGAACATTTTTGAAATTTCGTATTCCACGGTCACAAGAGTTTACAGAGTTTTTTGTTTTCTAATTTTTCAGCAGATATTATTTTTGGTTTATGAAATGTCCTGTCCAAAATCTTCCAGGAAGTGAAGAAGCCTACAGTGTGGAAAAATTCAAATCAAAAATAAAACATTCGAACTTTACACTTACAAGTTACTCACGGTTAAGCAAGCAGATATGACTCTGCTTCAATTGTTACCAACTCATACTCATTATTATTTCGCCTATTGTAAAACACACGATAAAATTTATTGGCCCCATAAATTCCGAAACGCAAAAACTTATTGTTTCATGAGCGGCACATACAGTCTGGCAAATAAGGTGCAACCTGAATAATGTTGGTTCAGTTCAATCAGGCAACTGATAATGCAAATTGAGGTGATATGTCTCTGGTTGCAATTGTGATTTCGCCATCGGCATTAAAGGGATTATTATTATTATATTAAACAAATATATATTTGCGCGCCGTTTTACAACTTTTATCTAAATTTATCTCTACGTGATTTTACACGGAAATTTTAGTATACTATAGTGTCAGCTGCAGCAAGGAATAGAGACTGATAATCATGAATGTAAGACAATTTTTTTTTCACTCATTTTTCAATGTTTTCTTTAAGAATTTTTTTATTGAACATTTTGGTTAGTATGTTGTTTATAAACTTTCAAAGAATTCTTGTACATTGATTTTTAAGTGGTTTTGAAAGTGAAGTGTAATGTTTTAACTCTCGCATTCTTGCATTGCCTCTTGCACATGTAATTATTTAATAAATTTTCTCTTTGTTAAAGTGGCACTAAAAGCAATCGTTAACTGCCTACGTATTTACCCATTGTCTTTTCTATGTTACGTATATTTAAAAAGTGTGGAATAATCCACTTGAATTTCGTTGTTTTATAGTATTTGCATATGAATTGTGTTTAATTAGCATATCAGTTCCCAGAAAATAGGATAAGTTAAAAAAAATTACTCGTCTTGTTTTGATGATGCAAAATTTAATAACCATTTGAGAAATATGCCGAATGTATTCGTCAAAAACGACCAATTGGAATTCAAATTGTTAAAACCGACATGTAAACAAATAGCGTAATGGAAACTGCCACAGCCAATAATATTCCATTTTCAAAGTAACGATGACAGCATAAAATAAATTGTACTATGCGTTAATATATTTTTTTAGATAAGGGGAGGCTATGAAAAACAAAATCAGAGTCTTAGCTTGATTCGAAACTTTTATTCTGACATTTGTTTCCTGACCCCTGTCAAATTTGTTAGTTGTCTAAACGCTCTTGAACACTGTAGTCATGGGTCAGCAAGCAATCCAACGGCATTTGAAATTAGTCGTTAACATGTTAAAGAGTTTTAACAAAGCCTTATGTATTCAACTGGAAGATTTTTTCTGCTATCGTCAAATGTATGTTGACATTTCAGTTTTGATATAAGTTAATTTCATTGAAGCTACGACTTAGCTTTTACTTTTCATAGACTCCTCTAATCTAAAAAATATATTAACGCATTGTATAGTGATAAATTTAGTGAAATATCAGACATTTATTTCTTTGAGTCGAAATCATGTTGTATAAAGACTGCTGTATAAAGACATATATGGAACATGAAAAAAATTAAAAATAGTAGCTGCTTAAGTCAATTTTTGAACAAATAGTAACTTTGTTCTTTTTTGTAAGTTACTTTGAGTTCTGTTCGGGAGATCCAAAATGACGCATTTTATTATAACTTCTTTAAATCATTAGAAAACACCTTCAGAGATGAGCAGGAATTTTGATTTCATCAAGGCCTTTGACCGATAGTTATAAATAAATTTACGTATAAACCCAAACATGCTGGTATTCCCGCATGTTACTGAAATAATTGATTGCACTAGTTTCTAATTGATTTTAAAAATTCGATCGAACTGAGTTAGACAAATCATATGCATAGAAAGTTTCAAATTATTTGAAACTAAAAAACAGATTGTAAAGTTTGTTGTATATGACATTTATTATAGTACGTTAAGTACTTTATGCAACGTATTGAAAATTACCAGAATCTGCTTTGACAGTCTTGCATTAAATTTGGTCGTACCACTCTATAATGAAAAAGATCACTTATTTAATAATAATAATAATAATAATAATAATAATAAACATCTTTATTATCTGCTGAACTTTACATTTTAATTAGAAATTTTTACTCACGTTGCAATTCAGCTTATTCAAATTTGTTTCAAAAATCATTTTATTTTAATTTCTATCTTATCAATTTAGGGGCGTCCGGGCCCGGAGAAAACATTACTTGGGCCCTAAATTGTGGGATGATGTCCGGGTCCCTGAAAAATCCGGGGAATATTACCTCATCATCCCCCCCCCCTCTCGTTGACACTGTTTTCTGTATTTGCGTCAACAATGCATATTTGCACGTTGTTTATAGGTTAAGATAGACTTTTATCTCAGCTCTTTTACAATTGTTTTAATAAAATTTATAATAATTTATGGGTTTTTAAGAGCATGAGGTAACCCATTCCTAGAATTTATTTCAAACGCTCCCCTTAAAAAGTAGGTAATTCGTTTTCTCAGTTTCGTCATTCTCTCACAATCCATTTGTGGACTATCTACAAAAGGATTTGACAAATAAGTTCTTTGCTTATTAGGATTTTGATAAAAGATAACAAATCCCAGAACACAGTTTCATTCATTTCATCACACTCCATTCACAAGTCCTCTAAAGCTTAGAATGAACTTGGATATCTCTAGGGAAATTTTTTCGTCGCGAGCGCATCTCTCAATGTCCTTGGTTCTTGTGGACTATATACTAAAGGAAATGACACACAACACACAAGGTATTTGCTTATTACGATATCCAAATGACAAATGACAAAAACCTTTTGGTAACAGATAACCATGAAAGTATCATTTCAAGTCAGGCAGTATTCTTTGAATGTGATAAAAAGATGATGCCAAAAGGAAAAACTCAAATTCCAAGAAGACCAACATAGTTTCATTCACCAAAACCAACATTGTTTCATTGTAGGAAGTTAAATTGAAAAGCTCCCCAATTAGGTGAAGTGCAAAAGTAGTAAGTTTAGAATCGGACGGTATTCAATATTGTCAAAGCAATGGCATGTCTTTGGACGTATTCATTCAATGCTCTAGATTGGTCAGTCGGTCATCACAACAGTAATAAGACTCATCGTCACATACGCATCTTTAGTATAGTAGACGAAGAATACACAGAGACGGCAAAAAGTAAGCTATCAAAATTGCAAAAGTAATGAGTTTAGAATCGGACGGTACCCAATATTGTCAAAGCAATGGCATGTCTTTGGGCATTTTGAAAGCTCCTAAATGCTCTGTTGGTCATCATCATAACAGTAATAAGACCTATCATCAAATACGCATCCTTAATGCAATGGACGAGGTAAGTTACAAATATTGCAGCGGGGATTAATAAGGGCTTTGAATAGACTTTAAGTGTAATTCTGAAAGCCTTGCTAAACTGACTATGTCTATATCCAAAATGCAAACAGAGAAACTACAGAATTTCTTGAGACTAAGCTAGAAGAAGAGATTCAAATTAAGGTCCTGTGAATATTCTGAATACGTTGCAGCTAAATTTGATGGAAAGACCTTCAGACGGAGTGCTAAAAGTTTTTGATTTCGAAATGTCATATAAAATGATGATCACCACCACCAAATAGCCCGAAATAAATAGGTCAAAATATCTCTTCTGGTATATTAATGGATTTAAAGACTATAAAAGGAATAGACTGAGCAACTTATGGCATTTACCTTAACAATCTGAAATCCTACAAAATCGGAAAATCCTACAAAATCCACATGGGATTGCGGGAACATTCTCAAGAAACTAGTGCCCTAATGTGGGTTTCGAATCACGAGGGAAACGAATTAGTTAGTACAGGTTTGGATGCATTCCTTATTTATCTCAAACTTTTAGTACTTTAACCAAAATACATTATAGAGCAAAGATCTAAAAGCGGTAAACAGTGAACAAGAAGTCGTCCTACGAGACCACCAAAGATAATCAAAGACATTTATCGAGTACTCGCAAACTTGTGCTAGGAAGCTTCCTTTGATAAAGAGCGAAATCACTCCTTATGACCAGAGGGTCTACATTTTACGCAGATTACTAAAGCTTGCTAGTCGGTCAAGGGGAAAACGCGATCTGTTTGTTCTCAGTTTTTTAAGTTACATATCCATTATTATTATTTTGTTGCCTCTGTGTTAATTTGTATGGGTTTTTGTTTTTCATATTCACGTTGACTTAGCTTATTTGATTGATGATTGATTGATCGTGGAATCAGTAACGCAATATTTGACTGCATAACCGCTATGCTACGCTTGTGTTCAAGGTAAAGTGCATAAAATGTAGACTCTCTGCTTATGGTTTATGAGCAGAGATCGAGTGGCCTTAGGCTTTACTTAATATCATTCAATTCATAACCATTGAATCCAATTTTTTTACAGAATCTCTTGTACATTTATTAATCTCTTTGTATGGTCTATACATCGATTAAATGACTTGTTCAAACCAAACTGCATGCTTCTGATATCATTTCATTCGTTTAGCAAACAAAATATTTTCAAACTGTCTGACTGCAACTTGACGTAAATGATCTTAATTTACAACGAGAGATAAGTTGAACCAGAACACACATTTAAAGAGCCTAAATTTATATTGCTTAGTGACGGTTAACAAATTACGTAATAAACGACGACGACTTTAATTGACGTTGCACAAACCCTGAGCACTTTCTTCTTGAGAAGATCCGAAGGTCAAAAATTCTCATTTTAACTTCAAATAGTGCGAAACTTTTCTGCATATTTTATTGAAATTTTGATCAGATTATTTTTTCTTGATTTAATGTGAAACATGAATAAAATAATCAAGTATGCATGTGTTACTATTGCATGTATGTATAAGCTTGTACTACATAATTAATGACCTCATTATCATTATCAATTCGCATAATCCATTGCGGCACATCAACTAATCCAGGTGCGTGTGCTTGGCACGTACTTACTGTAAATAATTTTTTTTTCATATCCGGTGATACTGAGGCTTTTAAATCATTCCCGAACTATTTTTGTAACTTTATTATTTATTATTGACGACGGTCCAAATACGTGGGAAAAATAGCACAAACAACAATTACCGAACAAGGTTATCTTGTTTGCTACATTGCTTTAATTTTTGTCAATTTACTTTCTTAAATCGTTGCGAAATACTCGCATAAATATTATCATGTATCTCATTGAGTGAAATTATTCCATGTACACTGCTGTCCAAAAAATTTAAACACATTAACAGGAATCAAAAAAAAAATTATAAGCAACAGAACATGGTTCCAATCAAAATAAAAATAAATTAATGTAGATATAAGTAAGTATATGTAAGTATGAATTTGTCTAAGTAATGACTTTATTTATTCTAGATCTAATTTGAAGGGTGCATTAATTTCAATAAACACGATGGTGATATAAATATATTAACGACTACTTAATAGTATCATAATGTAATACCAATTAATCTAATATTTCAAGATAACTTTTTTATATACTAATTTACACTCTGTTTGGATCAATTTTTATATAAATTCTAATAAGATGGCAATGCGTTATACACAAAAGTAAACTTGTCAACTAGGACTTAATTTAAGAAAAATGGAAAAAAATTCGTATTCAAACAGAAGTAGTGCATAATGACGTCAAAATATGTGATTTCGATCTTTAATTATCATTCTATTTTACTGTAGGCATTCCAATTTTTCTATTCAGTCAGCACATTTACATTTCTTATTTATTTACTACTTAAGAAATACAGAAATTTCCAAAAGTAATACATGTATAAGAGATTCTTGAGAGTACTTATCAGTATTACAAAGTATTTCCTAAGACGGAGCTAGCCGCATCAACAATAAAATGTTTGCTTTAATTTTCCAAATTCGGTTCCAAGTTATAGAGAAAAATCGGCATACAACTTCCATGTACCTACGAAATAGCTATTAATTATATTAATGCACTTGGTACTTCTTGTTTTCCCTCAGCTGGAATTGCATTAGCCTCTCTTTCTACAGTCAAGTTTCGTTCTTAATCACATACACCTTCATAGCCACTATTGGTAATTCTGCTGCTACCCGAAGTACTGCGACTGGGTTGAAAGAAGAAGGTTAACGCAATTCTAACTCGGAAACCTACAAGTCCTGAATAAAATTAATGCAATTATAAATGTATATTTTCAAGGGTATTGGTCATGAAAACTCAGCTTACGAGTCTAATGGAGACATAAATGTTGAAGCCCTAACGCCAACAAATACATCACGAGTATGTTCACGCAACTTGTAAACTGTACCTATTTTTTGGTCAAACGAATCATTTTAGGTCAAAGAGAGGATAAAAGAAATTCCAGAGAGGCAAGGATGGGGCGGCGGATTAGAATTCTTAATGTCGTGCATCGCCATGTCGGTCGGACTGGGAAACATCTGGAGGTTCCCCTTCAGCGCCTACGAGAATGGCGGAGGGGCCTTCCTAATTCCATACATCATCGTCTTAACAGTTGTAGGTAGACCTGTATATTACTTGGAAATGTGTTTGGGCCAATTTACAAGTAGGGGCAACGTCAAGATGTTCGAAGCTTTAGCGCCAGCTTTGAAAGGTAAAAGTCCTTCGACCGTTTAATTTGCTAAAATAAAGGCACGATACGTTTTGTAGGTATTGGCTATGGACAGTTGCTTGGGACGATTTGTGTGGCAACTTATTACTGTTCGCTGATCGCACTGACTTTTTTTTATTTGATAAATTCCTTCACGGGGGATCTGCCTTGGTCGACGTGTAGGGACGAATGGGAAGAGCAAAATAGACAGTTGAACCTTACTTGCGTCCCTTCTATATCCTCTCAGTCAGTTTCGGACAACTCAATAAGTTCATCAGAATTGTATTTCAGGTACCACCTTTTCCTTAAAAGACTATTGTATAATATCTCAAATATTTTTGTTGCAGGAGAGAAGTTCTCAAAGAAAAATTTCAAATATATGATGGCATCGGCTACCCAGAATGGAGGCTAACCTTGTGCCTTCTATTTTCGTGGTTCGTTACGTTTTTGGTGACGATGAAGGGCGTGCAGAGCTCCGGAAAGGCTTCGTATTTCCTTGCTATTTTTCCGTACGTTATTATGATCGCACTGTTGATTCGTTCGGTGACTTTGGAAGGAGCTGCTGAAGGAATGTTCTATTTCATCAAACCAGATTGGTCTAAGCTCACCAACGCAAAGGTTGAAAATTTACCAAAAAAATTGCCCATTTTATTTAGTAAAATTTTCAGGTGTGGTATTCTGCTGTGACTCAATGTTTTTTCTCGCTGAATGTTGGATTTGGGACAGTGACGATGTACGCGTCATACAATAGTTTTACGCATAATATATACAGGTGACAATAAACTTGAAACGGGTATATTGGAATTGTTAATAAAAAGGGGTGTTTTAGAGATGCCTTAGTTGTGACAACGTTGGATACGTTTACGTCGTTGCTGTCTGGAACGACGATTTTTGGAATTTTGGGGCATCTCGCCTTCAAACTGAATGTTAACGTTACGGAAGTTATTAACTCTGGAGGAACGGGATTGGCTTTTATTTCTTATCCAGAAGCAATAGCGAAGTTTGATTTAGTCCCGTGGGTATGTATTTTGCTAATATTTAACGCAGAATTATTTATTCCTTGTTTTATAAACAGATTGTGTCTGTAACTTAGTGGATATTTCAGCTCTTTGCTGTATTGTTCTTCTTCATGTTATTCATTCTTGGAATTGGTAGTTTGGTATCTCAGCACAGCGCCGTTTTCACAATCCTCATGGAAACATTTCCACACTCAACTCACTGGCATCTTTCTTTAGGGGTTGTGGTTGGTGGATTTCTTCTTGGTTTGATCTATGTGACGCCGGTAAGGACATCAATCATTTCGATGACGTCGATTTGACTGACTGTGTGATGTTTCAGGGTGGACAGTATATGTTGAATATGATTGATCACTTCGGCGGAACGTTTCTATTGTTTATCGTTATTCTCTTCGAAGTACCCCTCTTTGCTTGGTGGTATGGTAATTATGATTTTTTATTTGCAATTCTTCTCTTCTTCATCTTGCGATATTCCGATTTTAAGCTAATATTTATTTTAGAATTAGCCTTTTCTTTAATTTCATGCGCATGCTATTAACATAACCGATTCACCCAACTAATACCGACGTTTTTCTTTCAGCTTTTTGCTATATTGTTTTTCATAATGCTATTCGTTCTTGGTGTCGGTAGTTTGGTGGCTTTGCAAGGCGCAGCTTGTACCGTTATCATGGATAGCGCACCCAAGTTGAAGATCACGTACGTTTCGCTTGGAACTTCTATAATCGGATTTTTCATTGGATTAGTTTTTATCACCCCAGTAAGTTAACAAAAATTCTTTCGTATTACTGTTCAGACATGCACGTTCATGGTTGATCATGGCCTTTAACGTGAATGTCCTTCATCATCGTAATTATCATGATGTGTGCTAACTAATCAGATTTTTGTGCATTTTAGGGTGGTCAATTCATTTTCACGCTTGTCGATCATTTTGGAGGAACCATGATATTTCTCATACTAACAATTTTTGAAACCACGATGGTATTTTGGTGGTATGGTAATTATCTTTTTATTTAATCTTTTATATTAAAATTATTTGCGCTTTGCTTTTTTAATCAATCAGTTGCATCATACCTAAAATCAGATTAATTTCAAAAATCAGTTGTTCTTTTTTTTAATTACCAAACCAAGTGTCACAATGTAAAAAAAATAGGTAAGTATAGTGCTGCGTTTCTTCTGTGTTGAATGAATCAGTCAATCAATTCTCTTCCGCGAATACCCACGTAGTAATGAGGTATATTTTAGGTTTGGAAAATTTCTGCGATGACATCGAGTATATGCTGAAGCGAAAAATCGGCATCTACTGGAGGATTAGTTGGGGTATAATCACTCCGATTGTGCTGATATTCATTTTCATATACTTTTTGGCCGACATGGAAAGATTGACTCATGAAGGACGGGATTATCCGGATTCTGCTCTCGGTAAGAACATTATTACGAGATACTTTAACCACAACGCTTTTTCTTGCAGCATGTGGTTGGCTCATTGTTGCATTCGGTGTGTTCCAAATAATTCTCTGGTGGTCATACTATTTGATTCACAACAGAAACATTGGATTCATTGAGGTGACTATTTATCAATCTATTTTAAGAGATGAGAGATATGTAAAAACAAGAAATAATTTGAAAGTCAGCAGAAAATAATTATTTAAGATAAATCTTGTAATATGTGAGCGCTCTTTGTATAATTAATTTTTTAGGGTTTAAAAAGGTCTGTATCTCATTCCTCATGGGGCCCAGCTAGTCCCGTCAGATTAGAAGAGTGGAAAGCAGCGAAAAAAGAAAAGCAAATAAGGCGATCTCAGAAGAATTTAAGTTGGTTCAAGAGAAAACTGAACATGTTAATAGGTGCTGACTAAACTTAATTTATACACAGTATTAAAAAAAAATTCCATGATTATTAATAAAGCAAGACGGGAATGGAATTTTTCCTATTGCAGCAGTGAATCTACATTATTATTTGTTTATTCGTCGGATTGACATCATTCTTTGTGCAACAGTAAAAAAATGTAGGTAATAGATAACTAGATGTGCAAATCTCCTGGAATGTTAAGAATTACACAAAATAAATATTGCTGTTCAAATAAACTGTTAGAGCAATTTATGAATGCGGAAAACATGCGCAATTTTCAACGAAAGTGTATTAATAAACAAGTGCAAATTCCCTTTTAAATTAACCTATCGGTAATGCCCAAATAATGTTTTCATTTTTGCAAAATGTTTGCATCTTTATTTAAGTTTCTCAATTTTGGCGTTCAACATCTTTTTCATGTTGCTTTCGTGTTTCGTATTTCTCTTTGTAACTTCAAGCATCTTTTATTTTGAAAGTAAATTAATTCAATCTTGGAAATTGTTAAAATGTTCTTAAATAAATCTTAACGGATTTTCCATTATGTTTGTGACAATTAAAAATAATTTAGACTCGTAGATGCCAAAGGTCACAAAAAACTTTTTTATGACCTTTGGCATCTACGAGTCTAAATTATGTTCTTAACTAGTTTTTCCGTAATGATAATACAAGAAACAAATAAATATAAATAACCTGCAAATGCAAAAACGGTAACATATCACTACATAGAAAATTATAAATTGTGAGAACATGTATGAATGCAAGAAAACATTGGTTATCGGAGCCGAACTATGTTAATCTTCTTTCTTCTTCCGACATTTCTTCTTTGTTCACACCTGACATCTTCAGAGCTACTGTCACTTGAATCTCAGTGCTAGCAACAGGAACCCTGAACAAGTTCCTTATGCATGAGGATGAAGTATCGATAAATATCGTCTAGGAAGTAATGAAATAATTCAATTTGTCAAAAATAATGATCGGAAGCCAGATAAATATTAGGCCAAAGAACAATGTTGGAATTGAAAAGAACTATTGTCCTGCAGAATGTGGAAGAAAGCTTATGGATGCAAATTACAACAAATCGAGGCAGAGCTACAGACGCTACAGAGCGTTCAAAAATTTGTTCAGTCTTGGGCGGTTATTAAAAAATGTGAAATATCTTTGCTTCGTTGATACAATTGGCATATCAAACAAGAGATCACTTGTATGAATGATACGTTCTAGCACATTTAAATATTTAGGCAGGTCTTAAACTAAAACGTCTCTTCATTGCGGAATACTTGCGAATATTAATCAAGAAGAAGAAAGATATTGTAAGTGATTTAAAAAGAATAATAATTGAAGACCCCCCCCAATCGGGCAACTCGGTAAAGATTAAGTTAGCAATTTTACAGGAGAAACAAAAAACCTGTTTTCCCAAAGCCTGGAAAGTTTTCTGAAAACGAATGTTATGGAATTTTCATTCCACCTCCAATTGAGATTCTCACTAAGCCACAACGAAATTTGATAAAAAATAACCCCAATTTCGGGGGTCAAACTTTTGGGTATACCTACTTTTCATCCTAAATGGTTTTTACTGAGTTGTCCGATTGAGATTTTCAATTAATGCAAGATTTGGTAAGAAAGTATACGAATGAATGATTTTTAACAGGAAACAGTGTGAATGCGTTTAAGTTTCTAAAGGAAGGAAATAAAGAAATAACAGTCGATAACAACTAACATAAGAGGCTTGATAGAAACATTCAACTTAATAAAAACGACCTCAGTGAGGAAATAATTTGGCAAACACAACCTACTATGAACTAACTACACATAAAATCGGGTAATTTAACAAGAAGCAAATGTCTTTGATTTTCATACTTCTATAGGCCAATGAAATAATTCAATTTGTCAAAAATAATGATCGGAAGCCAGATAAATATTAGGCCAAAGAACAATGTTGGAATTGAAAAGAACTATTGTCCTGCAGAATGTGGAAGAAAGCTTATGGATGCAAATTACAACAAATCGAGGCAGAGCTACAGACGCTACAGAGCGTTCAAAAATTTGTTCAGTCTTGGGCGGTTATTAAAAAATGTGAAATATCTTTGCTTCGTTGATACAATTGGCATATCAAACAAGAGATCACTTGTATGAATGATACGTTCTAGCACATTTAAATATTTAGGCAGGTCTTAAACTAAAACGTCTCTTCATTGCGGAATACTTGCGAATATTAATCAAGAAGAAGAAAGATATTGTAAGTGATTTAAAAAGAATAATAATTGAAGACCCCCCCCAATCGGGCAACTCGGTAAAGATTAAGTTAGCAATTTTACAGGAGAAACAAAAAACCTGTTTTCCCAAAGCCTGGAAAGTTTTCTGAAAACGAATGTTATGGAATTTTCATTCCACCTCCAATTGAGATTCTCACTAAGCCACAACGAAATTTGATAAAAAATAACCCCAATTTCGGGGGTCAAACTTTTGGGTATACCTACTTTTCATCCTAAATGGTTTTTACTGAGTTGTCCGATTGAGATTTTCAATTAATGCAAGATTTGGTAAGAAAGTATACGAATGAATGATTTTTAACAGGAAACAGTGTGAATGCGTTTAAGTTTCTAAAGGAAGGAAATAAAGAAATAACAGTCGATAACAACTAACATAAGAGGCTTGATAGAAACATTCAACTTAATAAAAACGACCTCAGTGAGGAAATAATTTGGCAAACACAACCTACTATGAACTAACTACACATAAAATCGGGTAATTTAACAAGAAGCAAATGTCTTTGATTTTCATACTTCTATAGGCCAATGATCCTCTTCCTCCACATTTCGATCACATGAATCTATGGTAAGTATTACCATTAGATTTTGGTTCTATGGGTGTAGAAATAGGTCCAAAGCTTAATAAAGCATAACAGCAAACTTATAAATCAATAAGATAATAGTTAATAGATAATACATAATTAGTTTCCTTGACGCAAAAAAAAGGAAGAATGAAGTCGATAGCTATAACCACAGGGACAGCAGTACCATAAGCACCGAGTCTTCAGTCTAGCCCGGAAGTCTCCAATTGGGACTTCTAATAATATTATATTTTTAAACAATTTTCGTAATGCACAAAATAAATTTGGTGATGACTTAATCACAAGGGGACAGAACGTAATGCCGAGCTGGTCGTGTAAAGTACGGGATAAACCCGTGCAAATAAAGATGAAACGTGTAGGTACATGCAGAAATTCTGCGAACGCAAATTCTTTTTTTTTTTTTAGTCCGTTTAGACCTACGTTTCTTTCTTGCAGATGACGTAAGAGATATTTGCAGTGACGTGCTCTTTTCTAAATTATTATGGCACAAACTTTTTTAATAACATATATATTATAACAATTATAAATATTTCTGTAAGTTCAAATTTTTGATGGGAATCGATCACAAAACTTTGTTGTACTAATAGCTAGCTATCGGTTATAATTTACGTAATTACGTTACTTATCACTTTACGTAATTACGTACATTAGCTATCGCCTGTCGTTTATTACTATTCATAAGAACAGCGCTAATATCTAATTCCCGAAAAACTGATCAATTAATTAATTTCTGTATTTGTTGAACTTGGGGCACCAAAAAGATAATTGCAAAGAATAATAATAAAAGGACCGAGTTTTCGGTGATAGACATTTTTTTAACTATAAGTCGATAGAAAATAATGAGTACTTAACTGTATACTGATACACGGTAGACTGTATGCTAGTTCAAAAAAATGTAGGCATATACATATACATATTTCGTAACCATTTTCCTTGAACGAGCTATTACCAAGTAATGGATATAATATGCATTGCGTTCTTAAACGAGTAAAACTAAATATGTAACAAATGCGGATATGTAAATATGAACAAGTTTATTTATATTTTCTTCAAAATGAATAAGTGCTTTTTTGAAAACAGGTCTTCCTATATTAATAAGATTGTGATGTTTAAGAGAATTATTACAAAAATTATCTTAAGTACAAGAAGGGTCACAAAAATTCAAAATTCCCTGCAATTTCTACACATAAATTTTAGTGTTATTTTATTATGATTGAAACTGATCTGATTACGTTATGCAGTACAGCATTTTTTTTTAATTTCTGTTTAATGGTAATAATTTTTTCAGGTCTTAATAGTAAATATAGTATAAATTAAGTATTGTATCGTTTCTTTCTTTTTTTTTTTGTTATTTCTTTTCTCTAGCAGATTATTGATTTCTGTGTAATCAAAAAATGAACGTTTGTTTATGTAAGCGCTTTTTAATCGCCGGAAAATACGAAACTGGTTTCGTCAAGGTATTTCCCAGAGCAGCAGAACATCGGCGATTTAAAAATTTCTACAACCTTAGTCAATGTAATTTTCAGCAGAGGAATCGCCGTAATAAGCAATAATCACAGGTGGTGGGGAAAACGGCAAGTGATAGATGGAAATCACGTAATAATAAATTTGTTTCACCTGCGATACTATAGTTATGTGCAGTGGTTCTAATGACAAGCATCGAACTTAAAAATTGGTGAAGGATATCCGTGAGCAGTCGAAATGGTAAGTTCTGATTTCATAATAAATGCTTTATGGTAAATAAAAATTAGGTTTAGCGTGCGTACGACAATGAATTGCGACATAATTGCAATATGCAAACATTTTTTTGCCCGTAGTATAAACAATAAATAATTAATTACGAAGAACATTTAATTTAAATCTTGAGTTCTAATTAAATGCATATATCAAATTCGAATTTACATAAAATGTTATCGAAACCAAATTTTGAATTCTAAATTGATTCTGAACGTTGAGATTTCTCAACGTTCGCGCTCTAAAGATAAAATACATTAAACTTAATTTAAGGTATTAAGTTGAGGAATTGTAACTTGTAAGTTTCTGAATACTTTCAAGCCAACTGAAATTATCGTGCTAACTATTAAGAAAGAACAAAGGTAATAATTCTTTATGTTTTTTTTAAATTACTTTCGTTATCTAGATTTAAAATATCATCAAAGTCTCATTAAGACTTTAAGTATCAAATGTGTAAATATTGAGTGTTAGAAAAACAGTTTAAATTATCTTAAAATTTATTAATAATTTCTAGAGCATTCAAGATTAAACTGGAATCTTGAAGAAATCAAGTACGAAAAGTAAAAAAATCATAAAAAAATTCTATGTATTTAAAAATGGATTAACTGTTGATACAAAAATAAATACAATACAATTATTTTCACGGAGGCATTAAAAAACAGAAATGTTACAAAATTATTGGAGAATTTTCATTTCCGAAATGAAATGCAATAAGATGTGTAAAAATGATTCTGATGAATAAAATATGTTAGTGATAAAGTTGGTCTTGACTTGATGAAAATGTAGAAAAGTTGCTCAATATTTTCGTTCTGCTATTAGAACTAGGTAGTTAAAAAATAAATAACGAGTACTTTTTGTTTGCATTTCGAAATTTCATCTCAAAATCATTTAATTAATCAATACCAAGAAATAAAATTCGTAGTTTTATTTCTCTTATCGTTGTAAAAGCAAATAAAAATGTGTTTTTTTTAATTTAAATATCGATTTTATAGCCGTGCTGCTTTCGAAAATGTGCAATTGCCCACTGGCAACTTTACGATGTTATTGTAAAAATTAAATTGTTAGTACTGTCGTTACTTTAACTACAAATTGTTTCTGATAAAGTGCAAACTTTGTATTTCCACATGACTTTATATACATCGTGATTCAGAAGAAATGTCCGACCCGTTAACCACAGATGGATACATGAAAAAGCAAAGCAAAAAAGCTATATGCCTAGGGGGTCTAATATGCATAGTTTTTGAGATAAAATTCATTGAAAATTCGGATGTAAATTGGTTGATGGTCACTGGAATAACTTTATTACGTCACAAAAGCGCAAAAAGATGCCTCGACAGTAACAAACGATTTTCTTACGTAATTTTCTAAATACGGCAACAGCGGTACTTAATCGGTTTCAATTTAGGACTCACAAGACGTTGACTTTTCAAATGTCTCTAATAAATTTATTTCTTGCAATTTCGTACTTGTATGACTTTAGTGAATACGCCCCTAACGGATCGGACACTTATGCTGAATTACCCTGTATATGTACACAAAAAAAATATTGTACATTTTGTAATTTTATTAACAAAAATAAATAGATAAAATGGTTTCTGTTCAAAAGTGACTGGAATGGATGGTCTCTTGTGTTATCTTTCAATTAGAGTTCTAATCTCCTTATAGTTGTCCTCTTCTTTATGGTAAGCAGGCAATTTTAGAGGAACAAAAATCACTTTATCTGCTTTTAAAACAGGGAGGTCAAATAACATTTAAAAAAATATGCAAAAAATTGCAAAAACAAACTCTCAGTTACAATAACTACTGCCTGACACGCATAACCATCATTTAATTAGCCCAACCAAATCAAACGAAAAATTATCTTAATAGTAATTAGATCAAAAATTAGAGATGGCAACACTGATTGAACACATTTGAATCTAAGCCCCAAAATCCCACAAACAACTAATAAGTAATAACGTAAAGATATAATTTACAATACTTTTTTTTAAGTTACCGTGCATTATGTTGGTCCTCCTTATTTAATTATAAAATCCACTTTAAAATTCATGCTTTCTTTTTAAATAAGAGGTAATTAATATTTTATTTGCATCAGCGAAGGTGTGCTCACACAAAGTTCTATTTTTTTTCGGCTTTGAAATTGTGGTAAATTGGATTTCTTCTGTTAGACAATAAAGTTCCTTATCATAATTATTTGTTAATATTTTAATCAGCTTTAAAATTATTCAGAAAAATCGGGATTTATGAACGTCCCTTGAAGATTGTCAATCGAAGCACAATGCTTATTTAATTTTGGGCCACACTCCCGTTTGTCTTTAGCTTCCAGAAGACCAACATATTTAAGAGTTGTCTGTTTCAGATTCAACATAAAAAATTCGATTCATTTCCTTGTAATAAATATGACCATTTTTCAAAGAACTGTTATGCATTGGTTGTGACTAGACCAGAAGTGTTCTCATACACAGATTCGTTTCAACTGTTGTAGATCCACATTCTTTGAATTTTGATTAATTTTTTATGCGAATTCCTTCTAAGAGATGCAACAACTGGCTTCATTGCTTCACATATGGCTATAAAAATAATCTTAGAATAATAAAATAAACTTAGAATAATGTGGCGTTTTCGATTGACTGCTCTAAAGCACTCTCAGGGTATTTTCATCTTTTCATCATTTTAACCTTATGTAATAGTATGGGATGAAGGTACTCTGAGGGTGCTCTAAAGCAATCAATCAAAAACTGACTTAGAGCACAAGTGAAGTGTATGCTACGTTACAAAAGAACTCAGATTAAACAAAAAAAAAATAACTACAGATGGACTCAATCAGAAGAGTTTCTAGTAAGAAAAAAGCTTAAAATAGAGAAAGTGCTCTTCCTAAGATAGTTTCTTATTTGAAGTCATAATGAGAGAAAGGAATATTCAAAGGAAAGGAAGCACCACAAGCAAAAGTGCATTGCAACATGAATCGTTAACGAAATAAATAATGAACTTGTAAGGTCATTTTTAAATCATTAGAAAACAAAGGGAAAAACATAGACTACAACACATCAATTATAACGAAATTAAGTGACATAATAAGAGTAAAGTACCTACTACACAAGGTAATTACTTTAAAACAGTCACATCAATTCGACAATTTAATAGTAACAGAAACATGCGTGTTTACATAGTAAAGAGATTAGGCCTGTCGTATAAACTCAGTGCTACATAAAATACAAAGAAAAGTAAAGAAAAAAAGCCAGAAAAAAATATGTCTGTCATAAAAAATGCGAAAGAAAGGAAAAAGTCGAAATGTGTACAATATAATTATAGAATTAATTATTTTATCCTTGCAAACCAAAATAAAATTTGTACATATACTCCATAATAACCAAATTTCTTAACGTTACGCTTCATAATGAAAATGGATGCTTTTTTTATTTTTATTTTTATTTACGAATTATTAATATATTTTAATTATAAATAACGGGTGTCCAACAATTATTGTAGTCCGGGGTGGCTGTAAAGTCAAACATTTTTAACTAATTATTGTTTCAAATGGCATTAAAACATTAAATACGTAAAGAAACATTTATTTGTTGTCTAATAGTCAATAATTGAGACTTCAATTCAACGATACGAAGTAAAAATCCGCATTTATGTGTGATACTACAGCCACCCAGGACTACAATAATTGTTGGACGCATGATATTTGATACATTAAATCAATTAATGAAATAAAAAATAACTAATTCACGATTAAAATAAATAATTCCTAGTAAAAATATCTGTTATAGTAATTTTAAAATAAATTCCGCGGTCAATAAACTTTAAACTAACAATGAGTAATTGCATACACCATATTGTAACGAAAAGTAAATTTCTTATTTATCTATGACGCGAGGAAACTACATTTCTTACATTTTTACGACATTCAACTCAGAAGGTGCTAATTTGCGTCCTTATTTAAACGACACCATTCTCTTTTCAAGTGAAAATGACGCAAAACAACCAGTTTAACAAAAACGATTTCAGTTTGTGATTTAAACACGTTTCAATTTTACGTCACAAATAATAAATGAGGTAAATAAAAAATGCTAGACGCCTTAACTAAATTTAATTCCTTTCTTGAATTAATTACAACACATTTTAAAAATTTAGAAATGTATTAAAATGCCTCTCCTTTAAGTTCTATCAAACTTTTATTTTTTAATTTTTGCGACTTATTATTACAACAAGCTTCTCTCTTCATTAATTTATTTAGAAAAACACAAAGAAAGGCTTTGATGAATATAAGAATTAAAATTTTACTTGCCAATTAATTGCATTTTTTTTTAAATTAAGAAAGTAGATAATGCTTCAAAAATATAGTGGATCCTTTTCTCTGTATTATATTTATCCTTGAAAATTAATTCTTTCATACGATCACAATCGAGATTGTCTTAAATCAGATAAATATAATCAAAAGTGGAATTTTCGCCTATGGGCATAAAATTTTTGTGCTTACATAATTAGGTAATTAATTTAACAAAGTCGACATTCGAAACCACTCTCAATGCCGTAACCTTGCGGTTTCTGTAAATGTTAAAGCTGCAGAAAATAGAACGAAAACATAGCTATGTAACTAATTGTAAGTCGTGGAAAATCATACGATATGTGGATTATACGTGCTCTAACAAAACCACTTGTTCATTGGGATTTCATAAATTGATTTTGTTTTGCAGGATGTGGGAGTGTATAATCATTCCGTCGACGCTACCTCAGGGAATAAAGAACCTTGGCGGAAAGGACAGACGGTGAGAGACTAGAATAGACCTGCCTTCCAGGTTTCGAAATTTAATTTTCCAAACTTAAATAATTCAATTCAGTTATAATTTTATAAACGAATTAATTTGAAATTAAAATTTTAGGACATTGGAATTTATAATCTCACCTTCGCAGCTGATGGAGATGAAAATAATGTACGTTCACATAATGGAACGACATTACCGGTAAGATAAATTTGTTTTCATTTTCTCATTATTTGTTTATTTTTTAATTTGCACGTTAAATATCATTGCATAAGTATACGCCAATAACAAGGTTAAATAATTACATTCCTTATACGAGGGGAGTGCAGATTTGACCTGGACTTTCTTATATGTATAGCGATAACAATAATAACACAAACTTAATGAAACAATTTGACAGACAATTTTGATTTTATTTTTATTTATTTGAGCTTTATTATTGTATTAAGTGTTTATAAAAACCGCATCTCACGAGCAAGCAGAAGTTTTCAAACATAATTTTGAGCTTGACCGTTTATATTTGCAAAATTAATAAGAGAAACTTAATCAGTTACACCCTGTATTTCCTCCTTCGTATTGACCATTGATGGAACAGCTAATGTCACATGTTTACTCATGTTATGACTTACGACTGATTGTTTTAAGAGCTATTAGACAAAATATCTTTTGATACCTTCCATATTTTGAATAGGTACACTTTTTTTGCATGCAGAAAAGGCCTCGCCCATATTCAGTTTTTACTGATATCTATTTTCTTAGTTTTTACACCACTGACGAATCTCTATGAGAATATAATTCCTTGGCTACAGCGAAACTTCCGTTTCGTATTCATAATGGTCCATTTTCACGCTCAAGCAATTTGCGCAAATGTGCTTGTGCACACAAGAAAGTTTCGTTGCATGAAAACGTATTTTTTGCTTGCACAAGCTAAATAGATTGGCAAACTGCGTGCATTTGCGCAAGCAAATTTGTATGCGCAAATGCTGGCACAAATCCATTTGCGCAAATTGCTTGAGCGTGAAAACGGACCTTAACAATTAATAGTCTACAAGAGAAAGTAAAAGTTACTTATAGAGATAATGCGCTCGAATTTCATCATTAGTATAAAAATAACTAGTTTTCGATTTTTCAAATTAAATAATATACCCTTCGTCATTTGCAAATAATGATAATAAAACAAGTAATATTATATACGAATTTTATTTAAAAAAAAAGTTGCATAATCACAATTAGTTTATTAATCTTATTTCTGTATCCTTCACGTTCTGCCAGGAATGACCTCGCTGTTGTAATTCATTTCTTAACACGCAAGACACAAAAATGTTGCAAATTGAAAAATCGGGTATTAATGAAATCAGGAAGGCAATTAGGAAACTTAGGAAATTATCTATTGCTTTACTTCACGTATCGCAATACCTTCTCATTGAAACCTTCCCAGTAATTAGAGAAGTCAGCGCAGTAACTTGATACAGAATGTATGTAGTTCAAGACAACCAAACCAGCAATAAACAGTTTATTTAATGCGTAATACTAATAATAGTGATGAAAGAAAAAACTGTATTACGTAACGTTTTTTTTTTCTGAGCAGAGCATTACAATCGCGTTTTAAATTCGTAATTACATTTTGATTTGTTTTGCTCGCGCTTATTATTTCTAATCTAAAATAAAAATTTTTTAGACAACAGCCGGATTCAAAGGTGAAGATCAAGACCGGGCTCAGTGGGGAAACGGCGTCGAATTTTTGATGTCTTGCATTGCCATGTCGGTTGGACTTGGAAACATCTGGAGGTTTCCCTTTACGGCATATGAAAATGGCGGCGGAGCTTTTCTTATACCTTATATCATCGTGCTTCTGGTCATTGGAAGACCACTGTATTACTTGGAGATGGGGTTGGGCCAATTTAGTAGTCGTGGAGGTGTGAAAATGTTCGAATCACTTTGTCCTGCATTAAAAGGTAAACAGTAATTTCATAGTCACAGTCAGACAAAGAGAAAGGTCCTTTTACATCAAATTTTCGATCTTCATTTTTTATAACAATAAAGTGTATTGTACATTTTAAATAACTACTAAAACCTGAAACCTGAAGTGTAAAAAAGGACAATGTTTAGGTAATAAGGTTTGCACTCCCCCCACCTAGCTACAAGCATGACGATGTATTAATTAGTAACTAATACAAGATTGTTTTGTCCTAGGTGTGGGTTATGGCCAAATAGTCGGTGGTGCACTAGTAGCTACATATTACTGTTCTTTAATGGCAACAACTTTATACTATTTCATAAATTCCTTTACCGCCGATTTGCCATGGGCAAACTGTCATCCCGAATGGGAAGTAAACAATATAACATGCATATCCGCCGTCATAAAAGGAAATGTTACATTTTCGAAAAACGCCATCAGTTCATCCGAGCTGTATTACAGGTAAATTCAAAATGCTACTCTTTATGTTTATGGAACTAATACTATACTTGTTTAATCTAGCAAGCAAGTTCTAAAAGAAAAACACGATATTACCGACGGTCTTGGCCTTCCAGGATGGCGATTGATACTTTGTCTTTTCTTGTCTTGGGTTATCACGTTTCTCGTGTCCTGTCGAGGAGTATCAAGTTCTGGAAAGGCATCGTATTTCTTGGCCTTATTCCCATACGTCGTAATGATTGCTTTACTGATTAGGGCTTGCACGTTAAAAGGATCAGCCGAAGGAATTTTATACTTTATTAGACCTGACTGGAATAAACTGTTATCAGCAGATGTAAGTGTAGTAAATTACTATAGGTACTTTGGTTTTCACCAACCAAATTTATCCTAAAATAAGGTCACAGTTTGAGTGTTTCAGGTTTGGTATGCGGCGATAACTCAGTGCTTTTTCTCCCTTGGCGTTGGTTTTGGTACAATAATCATGTATTCGTCGTACAATAACTTTGATCACAACATCAACAGGTAGGTATGCTTTTTATCTCTACTTAGACAGTGACTACTGTCGGAGATGTAAAGTTTTAAAATGGTTTGAAAATTAAGGCAGAAAATGCATTTTCAATTTTAGAGATGCCCTAATAGTAACAACTTTGGATACGTTCACGTCACTTTTGGCGGGGGTCACAATTTTTGGTATTTTAGGCAATTTGGCTTACGAAATGAACGTCGACGTGAGCGAGGTCGTCAAATCAGGAGGAAGTGGACTTGCTTTTATCTCGTATCCAGATGCCATAGCTAAATTTGAAGCTGTACCATGGGTAAGAAACAAAAACTTTTTCTTAAAAAGTTTCTAACCAATCACTTCATAGATAAAGGTGATTTTTTTATTTATATGCCAATCATATAGGTCTTAGTTAAGACAATGTACGACGAAATCACATATGTCAAAAACCGCAAGGCCGTTTCACGAAAGTTAGATGGAGATAGCTATATAAAAGTTTTTTGATTTATCGATCGATCGATCGGCATATAGTAAAAAAATGAACTGTACAGATCATTTTTTTACTACATGCCGATCGTATAAATCTGATTTAAGAAAATATACGACGAAATGACATGATATGACAAAAGCTGCAAGGCCGTTTCACGAAAATTAGAAGGAGATAGCTAAATAAAAGTTCTTTGACTTATCGATTGATCGATCGGCATATAGTAAAAAATTGAACTGTAGTTGATAATTTCATACCGTAAATGAAACAACCCAAACACTAGGGTACCTAAATCAAAACCAGATGGTAGTTTCTTTACCACAATTAGTTGAAACAAATTCTGCATACCCCCCTCAACGATCCCGTTTTCGTAGAAATTAGAAGGAGATGTCCACCGCTAATTCTCACCTAGGTTTCGTCCTCAAAAAGATTTTCTTCCGTTGCTTCTTTCAGCCAAAGAAATGGTATATGGTTACAACTGCAAGTCTTCTCCAGAATTTTTTGTCACGAGTTTATCGCAGACGTTTTCCTGAAAAAGGAAAAAGCTTTTCGATTGGTATGCCTCATCTTTTCGTTCAAAAAGGCTTGACAGTAGCAGGTCTCATTCACTGCGGAGAAGATCAATTAAAACAACGTCTTTGAAATCTAAGAGGGGAAGGTACGCGCCCCTTCGTTAAACTCTCGTCCTTGCGCTATTCATAAACATGAGTCCGTGATGGAATTGAGTCCCCAAATTAAACTCGAAAGCCCCCCAAAAACTCAGCCCTTTTAACCCCTTTTATCATTAGAAATACTAACTGACGGGTGCGCCTTCTGTTCATTCATCGTGCTTATCTTTGGAAGTCAAGTCGATAATAGCTTTGAGAGGGAGTAGGTAATCAATCAAATCAATAATAATTCATTTCATTTTTTATAAAACTTGAATGAATTTTATACAATTTTAACTAATTTACTGTTTGCTTATTAGTTGACTAGACTATTAAGGAAATAATAAAATTTGTATATAAAAAAAACTAAAAAAATATTTATCTTTCAGTTATTTGCAATCCTTTTCTTTTTGATGTTATTCGTCCTTGGCGTTGGAAGCTTGGTGGCCCTCCACGTTTGCATTAACACCCTTATAATGGATGCTTTTCCAAGTCTAAAGAACTGGCAAGTTTCTGGAGGAACCGCACTAATTGGATTTTTGATTGGGCTGGTTTACGTTACACCAGTAAGTAAAACTACATCGTGTTTAAAATTCACTTTAAAATATGCATTTGTAGGGTGGCCAGTTCATTTTAAATTTGGTGGACTATTTCGGGGGTACGTTTATAATATTTGTTTTGGCCATTTTGGAAGTGTACATAGTCACATGGAAATACGGTAAGTTTTTCGGTAACTTTTGAAAGTGAAAGTGACAATATGAATTTCAGGCCTTCAAAATATTTGTGATGACTTCAATTTTATGACGAAACGTGAGATTAACATTTACTGGAGGATAATGTGGGGTCTAGTAACTCCAGTTGTACTCATTGTCGTTTTTGTTTATTTTATCGTGACAATGCAAAGGTTGACTTACGCAGGCATTCATTATCCTGACAGTGCCTTAGGTAGATCCTTTAATTTCTAACACCAACTCTTTTTTTAATTTAAATTAATTACAGCAGGGGGATGGATAATATTAACGGTGACTATGATCCAAGTGCTACTCTGGATTGTATACTACACATACGTAAATAGGAGTCTCGGATTTCCTGAGGTTATTACAAATATTTGAAATTTTAATTCGTTTTGACTTTGTAAGTTTGATGTTACAGGCCGTTACGAAGTCATTTCGACCGGACAGTTGGGGACCCAGAAACTTGAAGGATTACGAAGAATGGTTAAAGTTTAAGCAAGCAAGAAAGGAACAACGAGATATTCCTCAATCACGTTTAAAAAAGTATTTGAACTCAATAATAGGACTGTGATTATTACCAGATTATAATTTAAAAGAAAATTGCCGTATTTTTCACAGGGTGTTCTTGGAAACAAAATTAATTCTCTGATCTTCAATGCTTCCTTCATCTTAATGATTTCTGTGGATTGTAAACACCTTGGCTGCGACTCGTGTATTTTATACTAGTCTTAATTAGTTAAATATTTATAAAAAATCAAATATATTTTTATATTTATAAGTATAAGCAAGGACATCTTTTTTTTTACTTCCGTTGAGTAGTTTGTCACTTGGCTAGCAATTCTTTTTCGACACTAAAATAATATGTATGTATTAGTGAATCTGTGATCTATGAAATATTTTATATGAATTAAAAAAAAAAATTGAATAAATTTATTATATTAATAGGGTTGCGTATTTTTTGTGTATTCCCTCTATTAAGAGGGATATAGCGTATCCCTTTAATATACAGCAAGTGTTCCAACCCTATTGTCAGACACCTCAACTCCACGAGGACGGAGGTATCACGTATATTACATTAATCTCGATCTTAGTCATTTAGCGAATTTTATACGTGGAGCTCTTTTTGTCATGTAAACATGTAGTACTATCAAGTGAAATTACATTCGAAATGCTTGAAGTATCAATTACAAATGTAAAACAGCTGATATTTTTAGGTAACAGAAAGTAATTCTCTCGCAATTAGATGTTAAATTTCAATCCAAACACAGCTCATCAGTATAAAGTTAATTAGAAAACATCGTTACGTGAACTATAAAATATAAATTTGTCAAAAGAAAAACGACCGACACGCATTTAAATAAAATGTATGACTTCTAAAAATTCGACAAAAATTTTTATTCGATAGCAAACCTCACATCTTAACACTGCTGTTAGATTTCGGACTGCGAGATATCTCTTTCCCCCAGCGTCAACGATCATTAACGATGTGACAATAGGCGCCTGACACTTACTGTATATGTACAGATACATGCACAAACTGCAGCACACTGTGTTCAGAAATTAGTGGACTTGGTGGTCGTAGCACTGTTCCTTGCATGATTTTAAGAAGAAAATCTCAATACAGAAATGGAAAATTTATTAATGTTATTTTTAATTTGTTTTTCGTTGTCAAGTTGTAAGAAGTATCTATGGTTTTTATTAAAATAAATACATATCTAACTGGAAATGATTTTTTCATATAAGCGTCGCCACCTCGGGGCGACTCAAAAGTATTCAAAACCCGGAGTTAAAAAACAAAACGAAAATTTCAACAATATGTACTACAAAGACTGCTGTATTTATTAATAATTTATTAATTATTAGGCATGTAATGATTTTTTTATAAGAACTGCTCAACGTATGAGCCATTTTGTTGTAAACAAGCTTCCAATTCTTTGTGGAATTGAATTTTGTGAATTTTTCACATTCTGCAACATATTAAGCAGGATACACAGTGGCCGCACCGCACCTGTATTGCAACGTTGCAGTACAGATGCACGCTCAGTTTGTACGTGATGACGAACCACTAGCGCATCTCTTGTGAACCTTTCGTCGCGATCTGCTCCGAGTCGGTATTTTTGCCGATCACAAATAGATTCGCAAGTGTTTTGTATATTTATTATCGTTGCGGTTGTTTAATTTTTGCTTTTTTTAATTAGCTATTACTAATAAAGAACCACTATACAGTAACAGAGCCAATTCTACATCAGAATCTGCTTGAAAAGATCAAGTATAAAGAAATACGTTTAAGTGTTTGCAACTCGAATGAACAATTAGTGCGTTCGAGATGCATGACGGGTGCATTAACTTTTATTTTCAGCGAACCTGTATTGCAACCTTGCAATACAGGTGCGATGCGGCCACTGTGTACCCAGCTTTAGGCGTAATCAGGTCGGATGGGCTTGAAGACTTTAAAATACCTTTATTATTAAAAGAACGCCTGAGTACGCGGAAAAGTTTTTTGCTTCCCAAATTGTTTACTCCACACACACTTAAAAGTAAGAGGCTTTCTTGTTCCCCTTTACACAAAAAAGTTGTTTGCCTATTTCATTTTGTTCATTAATCGTGTGCTCTTGAGGCTGTAAGTAAGTGAAAATGTCGTGCCAAGATGATCAAATTAACCCCAATACGGTATGTTTGTAATTTTCCAATTATATTTTATTTGGTTTTCAATTAATAATTTAATGTTGTATGGGTAGGTGCTTTTTTTTAATTTTTTTTTTTTTTTTGTTAATAATTTAGGTGCTTTGAACTCCTTAAATACGTAACTTTTTACATAAATAATTAGAGAGCAGAAATTCGTATGAGCTCGAATTCAAAAGCTTTTTGCTGCCGTATCAGTAGGTTTAGCCTCATGTTAAATTAACTTTTTATTTATACATCTGCTATGTATTTGTGATTCGATATACAGGCTGTTTCAAATTCAACCCTCACCATTGGTACCTCGCTTATTTGTAGAGATAGACGGTAGGTTTACATTTGGCAAAGTTGCTAAATTTTACAAGCATTAATAATCCGCAGAGAAATAATTTCTATGTTAACTCTTATTCGAAATAATTGTAAAAAATGAAAAGTTGTCATTTTGTTATTTTTCCTCTATCTTCTTTATTTGAAGAGATATCAAAAAAATAAAAGTACTTTCTTGAGACACTTTGGAATTCTCTACACACTGATGAATACCATTTTGCTCTAACACGTTTTGCCAATTTGATACCATCATCAAGTTCATTTTTTCTTATAGGCGCCATATTAAAATTTAATCGCAGAGGAATCTCCCTTTCCTGCCGATTACAAATATAACACATGTTATCAAAATTATTTAAAATACAAAATTAAAATTATTTTTGTGAGACAAGACAATTGGCAATTAATGGAACGCGGCTTTGGATTCAAATCAAAAACAGTACATATAATCTGTCATATTAATACCTACTTGTTCCTGAATATTAACATAACAAAGCATAATGTTTAGCAATGAAGAAAAATCAGATATTACGTGCCTTACACTCGTGCCACAGAAAGAGGAAAACAGCAAGTGAATTGTATTTTGAACATTCGAACAGTTGCTTTAAGTTTAAGCAAACGAGCGCATAAATCAAAATGAAAATTAGTTTTAACATTTAATGTAAATATCTTATTTTTAGAGCCTTTATTTAAATACATACATATTCTGTTTCTCTTATCTTATTGCTGTGCCGGTAATATTAAACTAGTGTATAAAAATATCAAACATTTTTAATTCTGAAGTTGGTATGTGTCTAAAAATTAGGTAAATAATTGTAGTATGGTAGTGAAAAGTACTTCCTAATTATTAATATGTTTAATCCCCATCCTGGCCCCTCGAATTTCAATCACCCTGTATATGTAAACAAAAAAATACATATTACTACGTTATTCGTTATTGTTAAATTAGATTTTCTTTTTACTTCATAACGTACATATTTGTGTGTAAACATGAAACTTTTAAGATTTAAGGCGTAAACCTTTTTCTCTTATTAAAATCTATGAACGCTTTTGGATTTCTTGCACGCTCTAGATTATTTCTTTGCTCATAAGTGAATTAAAATAACAATTTTTAGAATGCAACAGTAGTGACTTTTGTTTTTTTTTTTAAAAGAATTTAACATAAACAAGTATAATTATATTTTTGTAAAGGTAATTTGATGCTCTTTTTAAAAATGTAAAAATATACAGGGCGTTCTCTATAAAAATTCGAAACTTATGCTCATATCTCGAAAACTATGCGCTTTAGAAAATTGTAATTAAGAGCAATGAATTCTACACCAAAAAGTACCTTGAGGAAGTTTTTTTACTGAAATCAGAAATTTTCATAAACAAAAGAGCTGCGATGGTTTATATAAAATGCAGAATTTTGAGAAACACCTTGAAGCTCCAAAACGGTGCAAGATATCAAAATGTGGTCTTCAGCATTGAGTTTCTAATAAAAATCGAGCTCCAGGCACCGAGGTCAGTTTTTGTCTACTAACTCTTCTAAAAAGTGGTGTTTCCTATTAAAAGTGTCAAATTTGGCCCAACCTGTACATATGTAGTTCTAAGTTCACCCCGTCTTCTTACATTCAACGGACGTAAAGACTCTTTGAGTTTCTTTCCTATTCTCTACACATTCTAGCCATTTCCGTCTCTGCACCACAACAAATTGTGCGCTTTTTCAACTGTCGCTTTCGGTATATCAATCAAAACCTTTACGTTTCTTTTAGGAAAAACATTCCCGATGATGAGCACCGTCGAACAGCCCGGCATCGTCCCCAGAACGCTGGAGTACTTCTTCAAGAGTTTGCCAAAGATTGCCGAGTGTTTCGTTCAAGCCGGACGCAGCGGACGACATTGTTTTCTTGAGCCCGGAGGTCCAGCTGGAGCAGAAAAGAATCCACGATCGACTACTTCAGGTCTCCAGCTCAATCATCGATGAGAACCACCTACAAACTTTTAAGTAAGCATATGTTTACCGCACTTGTGTTCAATTGCAATCTCAGCAATTTTTTTTCTTTATTGCACTCGTGTTCAGTTGCAGTCTCAGCATTTTTTTTTTCTTAATCGCACTTGTGTTCATTGCACAATGTACAGGATTCCGGTTTCTTACGGAATTAATTAATTACAGGGCTATGCAACAAAGGCCGAGCACGGAACCGTCTGCGACCGTCGAAGACCAGGACGATTTACTCCTGGGCATGTGGGTCTCCTTCGCGGATATTTATAACGAAGATGTTTTCGATTTATTAAAATCATCGAAGAAGAAGCAGCGCTAGAAACTCGGACAAAATGTCCGGAGCTCGCACTTATATAAAAGACTTGACTACCGTTAATACCTCCAACAGCATAGAGGCTCACCAGATACTCCAGTATGGTCTCCACAATTTGAAGTACGCCTCCACTGGCGTCAATTTACACTCAAGTGGGTCCCATGGCGTATTCACCATCAAACTAATTCGGGGTTCGTTGGAAGACCAAGGAGTACACATCAGTTACTTCAACTTCTGCGACCTGGCCGGCTCGGAAAGGCTCAAGAAGACTCTGAACACCGGCGAGAGGCTGAAGGAATCGAACAGCATCAACACTTCCTTGCTGGTCTTGGAGAAGTGCATTCGTTCGATACTTTCCTCCCAAAAATCCAAGGATAACAGGCTGGTGCCTTACCGCGAGAGCAAATTGACTCGGATATTCCAAAGGGCGCTGCAGGGTCTCGAGGACATCGCGATGATCGTCACTATTAACCCGGAGAAGGACGTGTTCGAAGAAACCCTGCAGGCCTTAATTTTTTCAGCCATCGCCAAGAAGGTCAAGGTCGACGAGGCGGCAAAAATCGTCAAGCAGATGGAAAGCAACAAGATTGAAACTTCGCAGGAGGACGACGCTGAAATTAGAAACCTGGAAGAGTTAGTGATGGAGCTGACCGATGAATTAGAGGCGAGAGAGAGCGCGTTCCAAGATGAACTGATACTGATACGGTCTCAAAAATTGGTGAATGTAAGAAGGCGATGGCACATTGCAATAAGGGGTACGAGAAAGAAGCGAACCGCATCCAAAACTACTACGATGATCTGTACGAAGAAGACCTGGAGTTGTGGAAAAAAGAGAAAACGCCAGGGGGCGTCAGTGAGGATGACGTCATTCTTTTGGATAGCTCCGAAGATGAGAAGAGTTTCCAAACAACGGCTGCGTCATCAAAAAAAGTGTGGGTAAGCTTCCCTTTAAAAAATTATATCTATGACACTTTCAAATTTCAAAATTCAAGTTGCATATCGTTTGAAAGTACAATCTTCAGGCTTTCAAATCATCCCAAAAAAAATCACAGGCTGGTTACAATATGGTGTCCAATGTCATTATGTTTAACTGCCCAAAACTCAATTTTCTTAAATGGAACACCCTGTGTTTTTACATCATTAGATGCAGAATCAAATTCTACATCGAATAGTATTACAATTTCTATTTTCGTAAAATCAGGGATATAATATTCATTATTATCGCCGTCTGAAGCCAGCTTAACAGCTTTTTCAGGATAAATACATAAAATATGTAGTTCTAAGTCCACGCCGTCTTTTTACATTCAACGGACGTAAATGGAAAATGAATGGGGCCACGTAACTTTAACGTTTACGGTAAGTTAACGTGATGGTTGCGATAACTCGCTAATACTTTTTTTTACTCTTTGAATTTCTTCCCTATTCTCTACACACCCTAGCCATTTCAGTCTCTGCACCTCAACAAATTGTGTGTTTTTTCAACTATTGCTTTTGGTATATCAATTAAATCAAATCTTTGCGTTTTTTTTTTTAGGAAGAACATTCACAATGATGGGCACTGTCGCACAGCCCGGCATCGCCCCAGAACGCTGGAGTACCTCTTCAAAAGTTTGCCAAAGATTCTCGTCAACGTTTCGTTCAAGCTGGATGCAACGGACGACATTGTTTTCTTGAGCCCGGCGGCCCAGCCAGAGCAGAAAAGAATCCACGATCGATTACTTCACGCCTCCAGCCGAAGCATCGATAAGCACCACGTACAAACTTTTAACTAAGCAAGTGTGTTCAGTTGCAATCTCAACAAATTTTTCTTCATAATCGCACTTGTGTTCGATTCCAACTGCGATTCGGTTACTGACTTAGTTATAGTTTTGTTAAACGATTTTGATTTATCTGCAGACTGCCTCAAATAATCATCGCATTCATCTTTCTCTGATGTTTCTACGACGTCTACCTCGTCACTAGAATCTTGTATTTCGAATAATGAGAGAGCTTCTCTCATTTTCATATTCGCATCATTTAGCTCTTTTATGAATGAAGAAAGAGAATCAGTCGCCGATTCGTCGCTTATTTCTTTCACTTCCAAGCTTGTTTCACTTGCGTTTGATTTGAGTTCGCCATCGTGCTCATCCTCATCAGTTAACAGTTGTTCTTCTAACATTGAAGGGGATTCTTATTATTTCCTTGCAACTATTTTGTGTATCTTCCAATTGCGGAGGTGAAGATAAATCAATTGTCTCTGTTTGTGCTTTTGATGACGCAGCCGTTGTTTGGAAACTCTCCTTATCTTAGGAGCTATCCAAAAGAATGACGTCATCCTCACTGACGCCCCCTGGCGTTTCCTCTTTTTTCCACAACTCCAGGTCTTCTTCGTACAGATCCTCGTAGTAGTTTTGGATGCGGTTCGCGTCTTTCTCGTACCCCTTGTTGCAATGCGCCATCGCCTTCTTACATTCGCCAATCACTTGAGACCGCATCAGTATCAGCTCATCTTGGAACGCGCTCTCTCTCTCTCGTCTCTAATTCATTGGTCAGCTCCAACACTAACTCTTCCAGGTGTCTGATTTCAGCGTCGTCCTTCTGCGAAGTTTCATTCTCGTCGCTCTCCATCTGCTTAACGATTTTCGCCGCCTCGTCGACCTTGACCTCTTTAGCGATGGCCGAAAAATTTAAAGCAGCAGGGTTTCCTCGAACACCTCCTTCTCCGGGTTAATAGTGACGATCATCGCGATGTCCTCGAGGCCCTGCACTGCCCTCTATAATAGCCGAGTCAATTTGCTCTCGCGGTAAGGCAGCAGCCTGTTGTCCTTGGATTTTTGGGAGGAAAGTATCGAACGAATGTACTTCCCCAAGACCAGCAAGGAAGTGTTGATGCCGTTCGATTCCTTCAGCCTCTCGCTGGTGTTCAGAGTCTTCTTGAGCCTTTCCGAGCCGGCCAGATCGCAGAAGTTGAAGTAACTGATGGTGTACACCTTGGTCTTCAACGAACCCCGAATTAGTTTGATGGTGAATACGCCGTGGGACCTACTCGAGTGTAAATTGACGCCAGTGCAGGCGTACTTCAAATTGTGGAGACCATACTGGAGTATTTGGTGAGCCTCTAGGCTGTTGGAGGTGTTAACGGTAGTCAAATTTTTTATATAAGCGCGAGCGCCGGACATTTTGATCGCGAGTTTCTAGCGCTGCTTCTTCTTCGATGATTTCAAAAAATCGAAAACGTCTTCGTTATAAATCTCCGCGAAGGAGACCCACACGCCCAGGAGTAAATCGTCCTGGTCTTCGACGGTCGCAGACGGTTCCATGCTGAGCCTTTGTTGCATCGCCCTGCAATTAATTAATTCCGTAAGAAACTGGAATCCTGTACATTATGCAATGAACACAAGTGCGATTAAAAAAAAATAATTGTCGAGACTGCAACGGACCACGAGTGCGATTAAGAAAAAAAAATGCTGAGGCTGCAACTGAACACAAGTGCGATAAACACCTGCTTACTTAAAAGTTTGTACGCGCTGCTATTTTATTATGTTATTGTTTTAAACTGTTGTGTATTTTTGATGAATCATGGTGGGGGAAGTGATAAGGACGTGTGAAATCTGTGTGTTCTTTCCCCCTACACGTCAAACTTGAGTTTTATTTTAGCGAACACTGTTTTAATGAATGTATAAGTCAGTAATGAAAAGCTAGAATTGATGGTAAAGTTATTAAAAAAATATATATAATTTAATTTAATAATTTTCTCTCTTTAATTATTTTGGAAAACCCCCAATGTATTAACCTTGAAGGTAAGTACTAATGAGATTGTATCATGTATGACGACTAAAATGTTAGGAGCAATTATTTGATGATTATTTTATTGAAAGAAATTGACCTTGCTGATTAACCAAATTAAGAAACACAAGAAAAAAATAATTTTAATAATTCTGTTAATGTAGCATCAAATTATTACCGTTACAATACATATTCGAGCTCAATCGAGTTCAAATTTGACGAAATGTCACTTTTTAAAACGCACTCCTTGATGCTGTTTTACAATAAAGCTAAGACATGCCATCCAAATTCCAATGTAAAAAATTACGTGATACTTTTAATTTATAAAGCGTGATGTCACATCAGATAATGACACTGACAGGTGACAGTTATTGACAATCTGTCGTCTCACTCTTGCACTCTAGCCAACTTTATAAAACAACCACAGCTTACTTTAATCAGGAATTCGTTTGAAGGCACGGTGTAAGATAAATAATCGACAATGAATTCGAAAAAAAATATCTCCCCGGCGGGGAATCGAACCCCGGTCTCCCGCGTGACAGGCGGGGATACTAACCACTATACTACCGAGGACACGTGACAGGGTTTTCATAAATTATATAAAACGCAAAGTTCATTTTTTCATTGTGATTAAAAATTTAGTATAATTTCTTTTCGGCCCAGTTTTACAGATGTTGAATAAGGACGGAATAACTATTCGCCGAATATCCTTTAATGTTCCTCCATATCTACGTCACACCTACATTACGTTATTCTAAGTATAATGCTTATCTGACGATTGTAAAGTCAGGCCTAAAAGTTTAGTTTAGTTAAAGCGTCGAATTGCGGGATCGAAGATGAACATGTGATATTGTAAATAATAGATGGCGCTAAATTAATCACATGTGTCAATTTTTAAACATTGTAAGATTTTAATTATTCACAAGCAATCAAGTTCTGACTCGGGCGGTTAAAGAAATGAAAAACTGGAGACGTAATAGATTTTAGATATATGTACGGTCGCGGACAAAAAATTTCGGATGTCAGTGTCCGCGACTGTACACTAGTATTTATGTAGTAGTAATAAGTAAATAGTATTACAAAACTAATAGCACTGGCAACGCTGCAATTCACTGTACGACTTGGAAATTAAGGGCGGAAGGTCCTGTGGCGCAACGGATAACGCGTCTGACTACGGATCAGAAGATTCCAGGTTCGAATCCTGGCAGGATCGTTCTTTTTTTTGTTCAAAATAATTAAAAAAGGCATACGCGTTGGTTTACACCACAAAGAAAAGCAACTTTTAAATGAGGAAACCGTTCGCTTACATAGTAGTTAGGGGTCTACGACATTTGGGTGAATGACAAATGGGTGAACGACAAATGAGTGAAGTCATTTGGGTGAACGACATTTGGGTACAAGCGACAAATAGTTGAATGCGACATTTGGGTGAACGACATTTAGCTGAACGACATTTGGATGTACGAGAATTGGGTGAACCATTTATTATAGGTGAACGACATTTGGGTGAACGACATTTAGGTGAACGACGTTTGGGTGAACGACAATTGGATGAACGACGTTTGGGTGAAAATTTTTCAGTCTTATAAATCCAACTAATTTGGATGGTCATTTACCTAATTGTCGTTCACCTAAATGTCGGTCACCCGAGTGTCGCATTCACACAATTGTCGTTCACCCAAATGTCGCATTCACCTATTTGTCGCTTGCACTCAAATGGCGTTCACCCAAATGACTTCACCCATTTGTCGTTCACCCTTTTGTCGTTCACCCATTTGTCATTCACCCAAATGTCGTGCTCCCACACTCGTTATATCTTCTTCTCATTTTAACCTCTTGTAATAATAAGAGATGAAGATACCTTGAGCGTGCACTAGTGCAGCCAATGGAAAATGGTATCACTCAGCAGAACTGAGTGCTCAGGGTGCTCAGTCTCAATTGTTGGGAGCGGGAAGTGTAACTAATTTGTTCTGCTAAATGCACCCTCTGACTACTTTGGTAACTCATCGTTACTATTGATGAATAAAAACACACAAAAACAAATGATAACTTTTATAAAACAAAATGTACAATAAAAAGTTCCAAAGAATATTATTAATTTCGCACAATTAAAGGAATTCTGGCGGTTTAAAGTCGCTAAATCTGTAAGTAATAGTCATAGAAAACATAAATATATTGTGTTGTCTCTGGCAATAAGTAATAATAATTTTTATTACCAAGCATTGGACTTCAAGGATTTAAGAAATTACCTAGTGCCTTCCATTTAATAAATAAAGTGATCACAGCAGAGTATTTTTTAAAACTTTCTTGTAAACAACTGGTAGAGTTGGCAATGCTGGAAAAAATGATGAGATTGTCTAACACTGGTAGAATACGAACGAACGTTTTCTGCGCATTCGCGCACTTTATACAAAAGTGGTTCGGTACAACACAATTCGAACTTTCGTATCGGGAGAACATAAGTGAACAGAACTTATACGTTCTAATTTCGTAACTGGTGACTCGCTCGCCTGTTACTCGGATATAGCACGCAGCCGGTGAAAATAAATAACGTTGTGCTAGAAACCGTATTTTTAATCGGTTGATATAAAGCAGCTATAATCAGCAATCATGAATATTTAACGCTTTTAAATTATGCTGACTCGTAAATGCAAACATTGATGGAACACGGTTTCAGTGACCAAAACTTGGTATTACTAATTATGTTGTGGTTCTAAGGATCCATGTTCGTTAAAGTTGAACTAAATACTTTGACAGCATATTTTAGTTAGCCCGAAATTGTGTTCGCTAGAGCCGTATGACACGAAGTTAATTTTAGTTAAAAATTTGTTAAAAACTGAGAGAGAAGTCTCAAGTCAATCAATAAACATTCACTGCCTCTTCTCACTTTGTAACAAATTTTACATAAAAAACATCTCTTATATCAAAAATCCAATTATTTTTTTTTAATTTTTTGTATTAACTCAACCATTTACATAAAGTAGGCTATTGTTTTTTACGCAATATTTTATAGTTATACAGGGTGTTACTGAAGTCAAGTCTTATTTAAACGACAAGAAAAGAAACAAAATTTGCTGCATAACGCTGGACCAAGAATCAATAAACACTCTTGTTCAATAGTGTTTTTCTTCTGCATAAATACCATTTGAACAACATTGGATGCGGTTTAAATTTTGTTGTTCTAGTTAAGATTTTACAGTTCATAAAAATGCCAGAGTCTGAAAAGGAAATAAGAGAAATTCAAGCTGAATTTTATACCTACTCTTCCTATTTTGTTATTTTGTTATTATAAGTATTCCTAGTAAAAGTATAAACTTTACTTATTTTAATTACTTTTTTTAATATATTCTAAAGCAAATCTCATGCCATTTGCAGGAAAACCAGCTTTAGTAATAAGAAATCCCAGAATGACTAATTCTAACTATTCTTGTTTCATCACTAGTCGATTTTTATTTAATCATATAATCATATTGGGACATTTTAATCAATACTTGTGGTGACCTTATGAGTCAGTTTCTTTGAAGTAATCGTTTAACAGAATATCTACATGCAATTTAATCAGTGTTTTTTGATTACACAATAGCGAGCAAAAAAAAATGGTCGTCGTTTTTAATCTGTGACAATTCTATAAAATTTTTGAATGACATTAACAAACATTTTCTTGCTTCTTTACTCTGCAAATAATACATATTCCGTCTGGTTTCACAACCCAAAATTAGTTTTAATAAATTATATTGTTGTTCTGTCATAGCTCGTAGGTACATAGTTTCTGGTGGCGTGACCGGTATAATCCTATTTGCTAATAATATTTGGGATTTAACTTTTCAAAAATAGCAATATCACAATATATTAACAGTACGGTTAAGTTATTTCTCAAATAAATCCCTGAAATAAATAATACACTGTTATAAACAACTCGCACACATGACACAAACTGCAACGCCATATTTAATCGAAGTTGAATCACGATGGACAATTTGACAATCAATGTTAAATCGATTCAGATGCGTTGAACGCTAAACCGTATGCAATCATAAATCGATTGTGAATCGATTGCGTCCGTTGAATGCCCCTATTTTGTTGAAGATTGCTTCCATATCCTGCAATGCATTGACATGTTTTTTTTTTTAACTGAACATAGGAATATTTATGTATGTTCAGAGACATAAAAAACTCACGGTATGCGCAGCTACTAATGAAGTAGTTAATTAGCTTAATTAATTAATTAGTTTCCATTTTTCATTAATTTTAGTAATTGAATTTGACAAACTAATATTAAAAGCATCTAAACATATCAACCCAAACTGAATCCTTACATACCGACTGTTTCAATAAAACTTGAAAGTAGGCGAAGGCAGGCCAGAGATGGCTATATTATAAAGCAGACGATGTCAAACTCAAACTATGCGAAGGAAATCAGAGCATTTAAAGCAACTGCGCGCAACAACTTCAAAGGAAACATGAGTACTGCATGAATTATCTCATAAGATAATTCCCTTTCTAACTGAACTTTAACTATTTAGATGCTTCTTTTAATTGAAAATATGCAAATATGGTGCGAATATTTACTAGCAGATATAGTACATCCTGTATATACCGGGTGTCCCACGCCATATGCTCATCCTTCTTGAATTTTTCTTTTTTAATCGATTTTAATGACATGTGGAGGTGATCTTCAAAACGCAGTATTGAACAAAAGTTCGAAAAAAAAACTAGAGATGATGGTGCGTTCGCAAAACGAAACTGAATCTAATGAACAAGGTTTGAAATCTCAAATCACATTTTTCGGAGATCCAACAGATACGTTTGTTTTGGTTGGAATCGTAATGTCTTTCAAACTGCAGTTTCTGTGCTGTGAATTTTTGGTTTTTTGTTTTTTTCTTGCAGAAGGCACATATCTAAATGTGGTTTTTCTAATGAGATTATTATTGACAGAGCGACTACTCGTAAATGCCATGCAGTCTCTTTTATCTCGATAAAACAGTTTTGAACAATATTGCGTTTTGAAAATCACCTCCTCAAATTTGGAAAATAAAAATTAAGCAAAAAAATACATAATTAAAGTTGATTCTTGTCCGACGAAAATTGTATCACAAAATCTTTTAAGCGGACACTAAATAGCGCACAAACACTTAACGTTTCGCCGTCGTTCGTGTTTGTGCGCTATTTAGTGTCCGGTTAAAAAAGTTTGTAATACAAAAAAATACATTTTTATTTTCCAAATTTCATTGAAATCCATTAGAAAATAAGAATTCTAAAAGGGTGAGCATATGGCGTGGATCTAAAATAAAAATGTAAGAATTTCGAAAGTATGGTATCACAAATTATCAAGTTCAAGCAAGAAATAGAGAACTGTAAATGTAAAATATGTCACTGCTATATGCTTTATATATCAGGCGTTCAGAAACTCTCACGTTTGGAGTTGGTCAAGACTTAAAATAGCAAGAAACACGGTATGTCTTTATTTACTTCTTGTTCTCAAAATGAACGAGATACGCACGTCATTATCAAACGGTACTAGTAAAAATAATTTTTATATATATCTATTGGATCTAGATACCATCGCCGACACTAAAAACAAAATGAAAAACTATAAACTCGTTCGAAAAGGAACCTTAGACGGTGCTACTTACAGCTATGACTTTGGTACAATGTTTCCTCTTTAGTGGCGGCGATGATATATCACTCGTTCAGACTGAAGATTGAACGCAAGATGTACGTAAAAAGGAGGTTATGTACATATGAAGAAAAATAAACACTGAAGCAAATTGAGGTTATGAACTGAAAACCAATTTTAAAAGGTGGTTAAAATGCCCACCACCGGATTCAGTGCATTTAAAACTCTATTCATGATTTAATTATTGTAACTTTAACACGTCGAATGAAGTGAGATCAACTGGTGATGACCCATACACGTTTATTAAACCAACGCCAAATCCAAACGTGAGAGTATTTGAACGCATAATATTAATTTGGACTGTGGACAAAAGCGTGAATTCTTTTCTAACAAGTGATTGATGTGATTGATGTGATTGACCAATGAAATTGCTTTCTGCGAAATTATACAGGGTGTTTCAAAAGTCGCGGCGAAAAATGTAAGAATTAAGGCGATTTCGTTAATTCGATCGGAGCGCTATTTTTCTCACTCTTACGTGCACTAAGTCTCTAAATGTTCGCTCTCACATTTCTACTCGGAGCCAATTTTCGAAAACGCCTTTAATTTAGCTTTCGCTGAAATCTAAAATGGAAATTTTCAATTTAATTACAGTTCGTGGCTGTAATTATAGTTCGTCGATGTCAATCAAGCTTGTCTTGCAATTGGAGGAGGTGTTTTTGAACATTTGCTTTAAAAAACCCAAAAGGATCATAATCAAGTCATGGCAACTTCCGTTAATAAAATTTACATGTAACAAATTTAAGTCCTGTATCTACTAAATGCATAGAAATCAGAATATGTTTATATGAGAAAAAATACTTGAAATTCCATTCCCTACAACTCCCTTCTTTTTCGTCGAGACTTTTGAAACACCCTGTAATACGTGACAATGATCGATAAGAAAACCGTGAACGATTGCATTCGGGAAATAAGAACCTGCTAGAAAAATCAGTATTGGGTTCGTATAACTAATGATACTCTGCAATTATGCACCCTTTCGTTCACCATTCAGAGGTAGGTACATACATACTACATACATAAAATTAAATAATACATTTATGGCATTTTCGATTCATATGCATAGGTTCGATTCACATACACTCGGTGTATTTGCATTTTCTTTTAACCTCGTGCAATAACACGTGATGCAGATACTCTGAGTGCGCACTAGTGCGGTCAATCGAAAACGCTAAATCTCCTCAACTAAGTTCCAACAGAAGATGTTGCAGAATTATTTAATCTCCAAATAAGGTAGCATCAAATATATTACAGATCCTTAATGGCCGTTTTACACTATGCTAAAATTTGATACAAAATGAGTGAGAAGTACCAATTCAACCAATCAGAATTCACTCTGGTAGCTTATCTCTCTCACTTTGTACCAAAAAATGTTATAATGTAAAACAGCCTTTAGATATAAAAAGTACTTGTGGACAGAAATATTCTACAGATTAATCTGATGACGATGACGTAACAAGTCAATTTTCAAACTTTACGGAATTTTAATTGAAGAAATCGATTCTAATTTGATTACGATAATAAACTCAGTGGAAAACTTTATTGTTAAAGATGAAAAACAAACTTCCTCAAACAAGCACTCTACATACACACTCGTAACATAATACATTGGAAAACAAAAATCAATAATATCGCTAAGTCGGGAATAGTGATGTGAAGACAGAGAGCTAACAGAATGTAATGCCGCGAACAATATATGACGGTTGGCAGTTAATAAATTACAAATTAAAATTAATTAATAAAAAACCGGAAGTTGTACTTTTATACACACGCGCACTCCGAACGAGGAAATTTTAATCGAAACAAATAAAACCGGAAGTGCTATTTTTAGAACACTTTTCATGTTCGTGGTGGGTAGCAAACGCCGTCGGTTTTTTTACGCAGGTATAAGCGAAGAATAAAATTCATGATTACGCAATACATTAAAATACATGTCTTCGTTGTTTAATTTAGAAAACGCTGTTGTAAGTTATTTAGTTATGTACTTGGTTGTGCATAATTTAGATTAACTTCTAACGGTTTACTCGGCCGATACCTCCTCGCGCTCCTGTTACCCTGATAGGAAACAGACGGATTACGCTTTTAAACTTTCTTTAATCAAAGGGGGATTTTATTTGTTCATTGTCCTGAAAAAAAAAATAAAAAATAAAAAAAAATTAAAAGTTGTTAGGTATAATATGCGAGTGTAAATAATTTTAATTTTATTATTATTGTTATTATAAATAACCTAGAAATGCGGTAGTATACTTCCTATAGTTAACGTTATTGGATTGATTGCACGTGGAGTTGATTAAATTGTAATTTTATTGGGGGTTGCGGGTGAGTCATGTTTCGACTAGTGCATGAAAATGCAACGTCGAACGAAACTTTTTGCGGCGCTAGCGACGCGCATGCTCAACCTGAAACAAAAAAAAAAGAACGACGTTAAACTGGTTTTTGCCTTTGTTACTATGCAATTTGACATCCGGTGAGAGCGTGATGTATGTTTACACTATTTAAAGATGGCCGCCTAGAGAACATCCTTGAAACTTGGTTATGTTGTCAACGTAGACCTTGGAAAAACTGTACATACCCTCGATTTGGGTACTCGTGACGTCATTAATGTTATGCCGTCATAGAGGGTGACGGCACGAATACGCTGCGCGATTGGATGACCTTACGATAAGAATGGCGCCCAAGACGAGGCTAGGGAAACATTTGCTAGCCTGGTTTAGGAGTGCTGTAGCCTCACGTTGTCGTTGTAGTATAATGTCGGCGCTGTGTACGTTAAAAACTTGATGTACTCGCGTGCCGTGCTCTTAGAATGCATAAAACTACAATAAACACAAACGTGGAAACGTAACGACAGTTGTATCGCTAAAATCTAGTGTTTAGATCGAAGTGTTACAAGTAAATATTGTTGTGTTTCATTACGACTGCGCTATAACCGCCCGAACTTAGCCGGAGAAACTGAAACGATACAACCTATCCGTATCGTACGTGTACGTACTTGGAATTCGAACTTGTCGCGTATACCGGGGGCGTTCGAAAAGTATCGCGACATGTTGTACACCGCGTAACTCCGTCGGGTAAAATGAGTGTTGTGAATGGCGTATCAATGAAAGAAGAACCACAAGATGACGCTGAAATACAATCGCTCGCTGATAAAATGGTCGAAGCAAACAAAGCTAGAATGGTGAATGCGTCGAGAACTTTCGCACCCCCAGCGAACCAATCGGGGCAATTATTGAACTTTCTTACCAGAACCGAAAACAAAAAGAACGACCAAGTTGCAACTACCAACAGTGGTGGGGGCGATGCAAAAATCGTGTTAGATGAACGTTCACAGAAGGGACAATTCGGATGGACTATACTAGGCAAAGTGCACATTCCCTATATTTTCAGAGGCGAAGATAAATACTGTGCGGTTCGCATGGTCGAAGCAAAAGCTTTAAATAAATACCTACGTTACCTACACCCAGACATTTACAACTGCACATGCATCCGAAGCTACTACATCACTGAGGCAGAGGCGAATCTCTTGAACCAAATCAATTTTTTGCATTGCGACCAACAATTCGGACGCGACCAATTTACCGTTAGGGACTTGATCGTTCGCGTGAGTGACGCCATCGAGTTTTACAAATTCCTAGATTCATGCTACTCGAAACTCTTAAACGGGACATCGAATCCTCTTGACAGATGCGGATTCATCCGGATCAACAAAGAATCTGTAGTACCTTATACGTTATGCAACGAGCAGAAATACGTGCCTCTATTCTACTTCGAAGGCGAAACCGATAACTTGAAGTTGAAGACTCACAAGTTGGAAGGGTGGGATCTATGCTACTTGAAATTCTGCTGCAAAGTCCAAGGGATTCGTAATCAGCTGTTCGCGCACGATTCCTGCTCGGTGATTAGTCTGAACGACATTAAGAACTATTTCCCCCCTGGAACGGTTTTCGAGGATTATTGGCCGAATAAGATGATCGACACGCAGCTTTTGATAAACGGAAAGAGTCAAACCCAGATGTGTCAGTGGACGAGGCAACCGGCGGGGCCTCCTGCGATCCCTGCGAATACCCCTGCTGTATCTGGTCACATTCTTTCAACGCCAAAACCTGCCGCCCAGGCGAAACCTTTACCACCTAATAATCAATTGCATGGTGTCCAAGCCATGTATACCAACTACGCGATGGCTGGCGCGCATGCTACTTATCCTGGACCACAGACAAGATCTGCAGCAGCTGGTTTGCGGTCGTCCTACGTATCTAACGCGACAGCACCAAGACAAACTCGCCCCCCATACTATTACAACATGGCTTAAGTTCCTCCGATTTGGTTTCCGGTTTATACAACATTATAGCTGTGCACCATACTGTATTGTATACATTAAGTGCCGAATTAAGTTTCGGTTAGGTAGTGACTTTACGTGAGACAACAAACAACTAACTGAAACTTAATTCAAGAAAGTTTCAGCGCTGTTTTTTGTATTGACGACTTATAGAGTTTCTAGTTGGACAGTGACTATTTAAATTAAATTAATTACCCATATGAATATAATCGTATGAGGATAAGAATGCATGTACAGTGTACATAACCGTAATAAATTTTTAAAATATTAAATGGTGTTTCTTTTTAATCGCTGTGGTGATGCAAGGTTGTTAGTTAGGTGTATTTTCAACAAGTGGATTTGGTTGTTGCATGCGTTTGAATAAATGCAATATAAAGTATGGAATTTATTTAACGCGATGTAAGTATTGAACAAACTTTTTCTTACCTAATTAATTTTTGCCAATTAAAACTCATTTCCAAAATAAAGAAGATACAATGATACTCGCATAAAATCAACTCGTCTAATCATAGACACCCTTGGTAACTCTCAAAAATTCGTAAAACTTCTCAATTCTTCTTAAAATTCAAGAGTAAAAGCCGTTTTACACTGCCCTGTTTTCTGTACAGAATTTTTGTTTGTATTTGCGATATTTAAGTTAAAAATTATTATTGTTTTGGTATATTTTAATTAATTTATTTTATACCTACAACATGTTAATTGTTAGCAGTTTGTCCTATAAAATGTCTTTTAATTATAATTAACACTTGTCACACATAATAAAATTATTTTCAATCAAAGTAAATAGACTTTTTTTTAAATTTCATATTTAAATACCTACCGAAGAATTTTATTCTCGATTATCGATTGGTAATAACAGGTAATCAATATCTTTTCTAATCAAGTGACCTATGGAAATAAAATCATGTGTCTTTGATTAGTTCATTATTTCAAATACCACTTGAATTACATATTTATATTGCATTCTGCAAAACCATAGGAATGCAATAAAAATAATTCAAATGGCATTTGAAATAATGAACCAAGCAAAGACATAATTTTTTTCTATAGGTCACTTGATTAGAAAATATATTGATCGTGCGTTATAATATACAGGAAGTTCCATTTAGAAAAGTGTATTTTTGACTTTATATCATAAACGTGACTTCCAATTGCTTTTTTGACTGCGTTATTGTAGTCAGCATAAAAAAGTACTACTAGTTTGCTAATTTAACCGACTTTGTAGCTTTTATAATAACGAAGTTAGTAGTAGTGTCGACTTAAGTTTGAACAGGCTGCATGTATAAGCAAAAACCACCCTGTACATATAGGATTCGGTTCCATTTCTTAAACAATTTGATTAGTGCAGAAAATTGAATCAAAAACTATCCGGAAAAATAGAACGTGTTCTACCTCCAAACCATATCTACAGGCCAATTATGTAGGAATTAAACCACATCTTGTAGGTACAAGAAATAGGGTAGTCTGAAACAGCCTTAAGAGAGAAATACGTAAACAAAGAGAAGCATCACCACGTGCACGTATACATCTGTATAAAGCCTAAAGCCTTTAATAAAGTTTTCAATTGACTGACTGCACTAATGTGCACTTGGAGTATCTTCATCTCGTTTTATTGCATGAGGTTAAAACAAGATATGAACACTCTGAGTGCAACCAGTGCAAGTGAATCGAAAAGGCTATTAAATTATGAAATGAGCAAATAAGGGGCCATTGTAAAATTCAGTAAAAGTTGACAAGTTAAACAAGAAACAAATTATCCCATTCATTGATATCACAATCGATTAAATTTTTTGAAAGTGGAGGGTTTAATTTTTAATTGTGCGTTTGTAGAATACTACTTAGCCATGAATTATCCAAACTGTTTAGTTGCAGGGCGCCCTTTTGAAGGCAGTTAAAACTCGGGACACCCTTGTATCTTACATCTGCCACTTACGACTCAAAGAAACAATAATCTTCTTCTTTTTTATTTTAAAAATGTTGTAAACATATTTTTTTCATTATTCCCTCAAAATTACGCAGTACCATCGACAGTTTACACAACTTATTGGGGCGATAAGTTAATATTTAAATGATCTTTATATCTCAGATCTACAAAATTTTATTAATGACACGGAACTTGCATATTTTTTGTATTATCGAAAAGTCAAACGTATAATAAAATATCTTCGTTTCTGCCGCTGGAGATGAATTTTTTAAATAGATTCTAAGGTCATGAAATGTATAGGGTGTTCGGTGTTTGATGTTTTGTTTCGTTACTAAAATGTAGTAAGTCTACATTAACAACCACTGCATTATGAATAATAAAAAAATTATTTGGGAAATAAACAGAAGTGTGACCAAATAAAATTTTTAATAATTTGCCTTATTGTGACCGTAACTTCTCCGTAATGCGAAAACACGTCTACATGCATTGATTACATCATTCATTAAAGATTAAACATTGCAATGACTGCATTTATTTTTAGAATGCCCTTGTATGTCTTCTTATGATGAGTTTTACCTGCAGTTACTTGATAAGACAAAAGCATTATTATCGTGAAATGAAGATGCACAACTTAAGAATGTTCCGTGTGCAATTATTTTCTGAATCACTTCTGAGTCATTTTAAGGATAAGTTGTCCTTTTCTTTAGTTCAAGGTAACATGACTCATTTCAGTATTATTTATTGCTGGGTAAAATTGTATTCCAAAAAGAGAGAAGAAATGGTTTTGAACGAAATTTCCTAATTATAACGAATTTAAAAAGAAACACCTTGTTCATTAATTAATTAGATCTGAACTGTACGAGGGCATAATTTTAATCTGTTCCATGTTCCAAGAATGAATATCGGGTTCTCAAAAAATTTCCGGGCCCCACGTGATCACCCAAATTTGGTAACCAAATTCACACTTAAAATGAAACACCCCAACACTACATAAAAGGTAATCAGTGGCGTATAAGAATGCATTTTGTCAGAAAATGAAAAAAATGTTCAAAAATGTGTTATAGGAACCATGCACATGCGAAGCCAGCGCCACCATGACCATATTCTGCATTAGTGGTATGAAAATACGAGTTGTTTCAAATTATTAATGTACATTTGAACTTGAATATTGTAATGTATTTCAATACCTGGAAGCTCAAGTATTATGTACTACAATCGTAAATTGTCATAGGAGTGATATTATTCCCATGCAATGAGTCTCAAGAAATGTTTTCGTATCACTAATTCACAAATCACCACAAATGTTTTCGTATCACTAATTCATAAATCACCAGCCAGGCGGCGCTGAACGCAGAGATGTGCATGGCGCCTATACAAGAATTAAAATAAATGTTTCATAGACATGAAATAATTTTTAAAAAATATTTATAAGTAAAACCAATACGCAAATATCTTACAGTGTTATCAATCTTCGCTAAACACATTTCTCAAGAAAAATATTTAGTTAATTTGGTCACGTGAGTTTAAAAAACATTATCTTTTCCCCCAATAACTCTTTTTTGTATCCTTGAGATATACTCCCAAATATTCTTTAATGGTGCATTAATTACGCAAAGATTGTTAGAAAACAAGTTGTAATTTGTAATTTATTAGAACTAAAAGAATTTATTGTGTAGTTAGTGTATGATTTTATTATGACCAGACTCAGGGTATTTCGGAGCGTTACCATGGTTACGCAACAATGAAATGTACCCATTTATTGCGTAGCCATGGCAAAGTTCCCAAATGTCCGAAGTCTGATTATAACTGAGGATTTTATTTTTCCGAAAAAACTTTACTGTCATCACTATTACAAACAATAACAAAATCTGTAATTGCCTTATTATTTTCAGCGCACTTGATACTCAAGGATTTTAAGTTTTACTCTGTTCCGTCATTCTAGATCAGTGGCTCCCAAAGTATGAGTCATTTCAAAGAATTGGAAGATCGCGAGATGACTTCCAAAAAACACATCAACAAAACATTAACTTCTGTTTTTCCCCAAGTAAATAAAAATACATCAAACAATAATAATGCCTGGATCTTTCTTTTATTAGTTTTAGTAAATACTGAACCAAAATCAACTTACTTACTTGCATATCAAAGAATTCAGTAAAAATTCTCCGTCAAACAATATAAAAAAAGATATAAACATCCATTTGAAAAAAAGCTACCGTTGTTTGATGTAACAGTTGGCACAAAAACAAAGTAACATTTATCAATTGGTAGTATTTACGGAGCCATTTTATACGATTTTTTGCTTATTCCAATTGGACATAAATAACAGAGTGATGCCTCGAGCCATTTTTATCTCGTACTCGGATAAAGCTTAACTGAAATTTCTAGAAGGCACCAGTGCTATCTAGCACACTCTCGAAAACGGTGGATAGTTTCAGAAACACGAAGAAGAGAAAATAAATTGCGCTTCCTGGTGAGAGATGTCGCAAATAACAAATTTACTTTACATTTACTTGGGGATAGATGGCGAAAAAGATTTGAATCACTTGAAAATAGGTGGCGCCAGCAACAAAAAACAAATTGGGTTACTTGGTAACAGATGTTCCCAGTCATTTAGCCGAGCTGTTTTATTATGAAAGAAGTTGAGTATGGCCAGAGCGAGTTTGGGAACCACAATTCTAGATCTTTTAGTTGTTTGATATGGTTTTTGGTGAAATTTGTCGTTTTGGTATAAGTGTTCAGTCAAGTTGACCTTCTTTTTTCTTCTTCTTTAACATTCAACCTTCCAAAGGGCTACAATTCTCCTCACAATCTAAGTCATTCCTTTAGATTTTGATTTTCCAACTTTTCACTCTACAAATGCTCAAATTTTCCTCTATATCAACATTCCTGAGCTAGTCTCTTATAATTTTTTTGACTCTTCCTAATTTTTTCATTTTCCATTAGTTCGTTATTCCCGTAGAAATTTCAATAAAATCAATGAGAAGAAAATTCGGGTTTAAAGAAGAAGAAAATCTTTTTAACATTGAAAGAGGTTATTATCTTTCTATAGAAGCAAACTCATATCTGTTTCTTTTTTCCTTTGGGAATTTCAGATTTGAGTGGGTATTTTATACCAGGACCTAAGTAATAAATGATTTGAGCAGGGCTTAAATTTATAGAAATTAGCCTACGATGAAACATGCCCAAGTATCATACTGGGTCTTCAAATACGTAATTATACAAAATTTTAAGTACCTAACACAGAAAGAACTAAAACTCTACATACAGGGTGATCTATGACGTGTGTTCTAAACGATAGCTGGTGATACGGGAGGTCAATTTGAATAAAAAAGTATATACATACAAATATAACAAGTGTACAAAAAGTTTTCCCATTTAGTGTGTTGCTCTCATTTTTTCGCATATTCACGTATGCTCCTTACTGATCAGTAAACGCCAAATTGACATTTAACCTTGACATAACGTTAACAAAAAATCATTACCAATAATTACGATTTATTACGTATTTGAAACCAAACAAAATAAAACATTGAAAATAACGTTGAACGTGAATTCACAACAGATGTTGAAAATGGCCTCCGTCTTCTTCGAAACAATTTCTAACTCTTCTGCGACATCCATTAATAACATTTTGCAAAATGTGGGCAGAATTGTTTATTTCATCACACTTTTCGATGATTCTTTGGGCAAATTGCTGTAAATCATTAACGGTCGTTTTAAAAATGGAATTTTTCAAGTAGGGCCAAACAAAGAAATCCAAAGGAGGTTAGATCGCGGAGGCCATATGTTTGCCATATTTCTGCTAATTGTCCGATCTCCAAAAAACTCTTGAAGGAAATTTAAAGTATCTCCAACAGCATAGGCCGTTGCACCATCCTGCTGGAAATATCCAAATTGCAACTCGTCATCATGCAGTTGATTAATAAGTGGATGAAAAATCTCTTCCCGATATCTAACTGCCGTTAATGTGCAATTAAAAAATATTGGACCTATCAATCTTCTCCGACTTAAACCTATCCAAACACCAATTTTTTATGGATGAAGTGGGGCTTCAATGAAAATATGAGGGTTTTCTGTACTCCAGATCCTCATATTTTGGGAATTAATGTATCCTGTTGGAACCAGTCTTCATCGGAAAAGAAAGTTTTGTCCAACAAATCGTCATTGTCAGTATTGTTTAAAGACCAATAACATTATCTTCGCCTTGGTTCAAAATCTACCAGAAGAAGTTTCCTTAGATCCTTTCTTAGAATAGTTCTGCAGGTCCCGACAGAAAGGTCAACTTGTTGTGACAGGTGACGGATGGAAGTGCGAGGAGCGTCATAATTTGTCTCACATTTTCAACTACCTCATCAGTTCTTACTTTAGGCCTACCTAATACCTGTTCTCTAGCCACACTGCCAGTTTCTCTGAATAGTCCTACAGAGTACTGAAGTTGATTAACAAATTTGTGGTAGGTACAGAAATACAGTTTCTGAAGCATAGCAGAAGACTTTAGTTTAGTTCGCAAGATCAATTAATTCAAAGGATTAACAATTCCCTTGCTGACGTAAATAATAACGTGTCTAGAATTGCTGACTCACTTATTCGTCGTTGCCATGCATGCATTCGTGTCAATGCAGGCCACTTTGAGCACCTCTTATGACATAATTTATTCTTTTTTATTAAATAAGGTTATTGTAAATAAGATTTGTGTTGTAATTTATGTATTTTTTTAAATTTTCTACTCCTTGTGTTTAACTTTGAACTTCAGTTTATTCCTATGGCAGCAATGGAAATAAACTGAAGATTAAAGTTAAACTGTGGTCGAAAAACCGGGCCTAAGTGGCAGTATTAATTTAACAGTACTAAATTTATACCTTTTGTCCAAGAAACTTGCCATATTACATGTCTTCCAGTAGCATCTATATTAATGACTTACGGAAAAAAAATCGGTATAGCTCAGAAACAAAAGCGCATAGGGCATTTGTAGATATAGACTTTTTTTATTCAAGATGATCCACCTTATCGCTGGTTGCCCTTTGGCACAGATGTCATAGATCAACCTGCATATTACTTATGGTAGTCTCGATGTATAACTTTTCTACGACCACTCATGTAAAGAAAAATTTAAATCACTTACGGCAGGAACAACTAAGGATCACTGAGCTTGTAAAAATTCCAATTCAATTAAAATATTGTACAAGAAAACTTTATACTCGAAAATATCTTCCTTAGTCCCGATTTTACAATCGCCGGATAAACTGAAGATAACACTATCCTTGGAATAACGTAACGTAGGTATTGAAGAATGTTAAAGGATATTCAGCGAATAGTGATTATTCGGCGAATAGAGCTTATTTCACGATTGTAAACTGAAAGAAACTCATTCTGATATCTGGTTTTTCGAATTTCCAGTTATCCGAACAACCGGTTATTCGAATATCCAATAACATTCGAATATCCGGTTATCCGAATAACTGGATATTCGAATAACCGATTATCTGGATAACCGGTTTTTGGTTTTCTTCAAAACCGGTTTTTTGGATAATCGGTTAACTGGTTTTGGATATTCGCGGTTTCGAAGAAAACCGAAAACCGGTTATCCGGATAATCGGTTTTTGGATATTCGAATAGTCGGCTTTTACCATCATTTGGATAACCGGTTATATGCGAAACCGGTTTATAAAAAATCGATTAACCGGTTTCAATTTTTTCTGTTTTTTGCCAGCACTACTTATAATAGTTCTGGTTAGTGCTGGCAAACACCGAATAATCGGTTTCTTTAAAAACTGGATATAACCGATTATCCAAATAATAGTTAAAAACGGCTATTCGAATATCCACGAACCGATTATTCGAATATTTGGAAAACCGATTTTTATCCCAGTTGGTTAACCGAAAACCGGTTAATTAGATATTTTAAATATTATCATGGAAAATGACCCTAGAAAAAAGTATATCAAGTTTTAGCATAGTGTAAAAGAGCAAAGTTATATCAAAAGTAGTACGGAAATGTAACCATGACATTTTTATTGACATTTTGTCGTACTATGTTCTTGTAACAGAATATGTAGTGTAATGTAAAATAGGCTTTACACTCAGAAAATAAAGATATAGAAGGCCAATTGTAATTCGCGGAGATATACGCAAAAACGCTATATAAAACCAATTAACTAAATAAGTACATAACTATACATAACTATCTCGTTTCAAATAAGAGTTACAGCCCATTTTGAAAACGTCAACTACCTGCCATGATTTCGGAAAATAATTTTTATCTCAAAAACTGTAATAGATAGACATGGTATGGTTTCAATAAAAAAGATTCAAAATTATGATTCCCATCTAAAAGTGCAAAAATAAATAGGGTGTTCCATTTAAAATAACAAAGTAGATGGCGAGTTCCGGTATAACCGGAAGTGCTAGATATCTGAAAATATTTTTGCTGAAGAGAGCGCAATCACTTGTATCTAATTCTAAATGTTCAAGTTTCTATTTTGGCCAGAACCCCATAAACTTCTAATGAAAGGTCTCGCTGGGACAACCTGTATACACGTACTTTTTCTCTAAAAGGTACTGAAGATCATTAAACAAAAAAAAAAACTCATTCTAATGACCGGTTTTTCGAATTTCCAGTTATTCGGATATCTGAATATCCGTCATCCGAATAACCGGTTATTCGAATATCCGATTATCCAAAAAAGAAACGATATTCGAATATCCAATAATTGGGTATTCGAATAACCGGTTATCCGGATAATCGATTTTCGATTTTCTTCAAAACCATAAATATCCAAAACCGTTAACCGATTATCCAAAGAACTGCAACCGAAATCGATTTCTTGGATAATCGATTGAATATTCGCGGTTATGAAGAAAACGGATTATCCGGATAACCGGTTATTCGAATATCCAGTTCCAATTAATCGAATATTATCGGCTTTTTGGATAATCGCATATTTGAATAACCGGTTATCCGGAAAATCGGATTTCTCTAAAACCGCGAGTATCCAAAATCGGTTAATCCGAAAAACTGAATATTAAGGCTATTTTAGACAACCCTATTTCTTGTACAAGATTTGGTTCCATTTCTACAATGAATATTTAAGACAAGACATTTTTGGAGACGCTTTGCAGGTAGAACACATTTTATTTTTCCATATACATAGATTTAATGGAACCAAATTTTGTACAAGAAATAGGGTAATGTAAAACGGTTTTTAAAATAAGTATGTTTTTGGTTTAATGATCTTCAGTACCTATTAGAAATAAAGTGCATGTATTTAGGTACACATTGATTCCATTTTTTTTAATACGTATAATATTTGCGTATATCTCAGCGAATTATATTTGGCCTTGCTAAAATTGAGTCTGTTTTTTATTATACTAATTTCTGTTAAGGCATAGTATAAAAAAATAATAAAAAAACTCATGGTTACACGTCCTACATCCGTAGTATTTTTGGTAACATAATTTTTCTGTTTGCACTATCCTAAAACTGGATATACCTTTTTCAAGTATCATTTTCTATGATAATGTGAAACAGCGAAGAAAACATTTTTTTCATCTGAATCAAAAGCTGGAATATCATTAACGTCTTGCATTTTAATAAACTAGAAACTTTTGTTCCTTTAAATATCTAATTAACCGATTTTCGGTTAACTAATTGGGATAATCCAACAAACGGATTACCCAAATAGTTTTTGAATATTTGAATAGCGTCGGTTTTAACCATTATAATCGGTTATATCCAAAGCAGGTTTTTAAAGAAACCGGTTTCAATTTTTTTGTCAACATTATTTTATAAAGTATTGGATGAGTTATGAAACGTTACGTTCTGCTTTGTCTGAGAAAATCGAGAAACCGGAGTTATTTATTTATAACTTTATAACAGTGTGTGGCAGTTCCGAAAATTGTGATATTTTCACTAACTTCCGAGAAACCATTAAATTAACGTAGACACAAAAACCGGAAGTAACACGCATTTAATTTTAATCAGCGGTTGCCTTTACAATTCTCGTAAGTGCAGAAATTAACGAGAAATTGTGCCAATGACATTCATTCCCACTATTTTGCACACTTTCTAATTTTATTTCCCATCGCATCGCCTAGGTTACAAACGGTTACAAAGTTAGTGATTTCGTGTAGTGATATTATAATCACAGTGGCATTTTTTTGCAATTGTTTTTTAAATTTGGGCCTACTTTTGGACGATTAACTTTAACGCTTGCGCGTTATCTTCACCACGTTTAACACAAAGTCCTTTTCTTGTCTGCTGCGTTAGCGACTTGTGCGCAGTGTTGCAACTTCTCCCGTCGAACCAAATTTGCTATAAATAAACGCCCTAGATTCAACACTCAACTGCATAAAAAACTACATCGTGCACGCATGCGTGTTACCAAGGTTTGGTGCGCAGGTGTGACTCCTTGCGATCGATATCTTGCAGATAAGAATCAACAATGGATGAGTTCAATAATTTTTGTCTCGCTTTGGTAGCAAAAATGTTATCAAGTACGTCACTGGCCTTTGGTAAAATATTGTTCGCAGGGACGTAGGATTATTTTATACTTTTGCTTTCTTTTATTGTCAAATAAATAATTAAGTACTACTAAATATATTGAATTTATGAAATAGAAAAAAGAAACGTTGTTTTAAAAACGAACAAAATTTTACATAAAATTAATTACTTGACGTTTCGCAGGCAAATGTTAAAAATGGGTTTCAGTCAATGGATGCTTTTTAAAGGAATTCTATAAAATTGTTATAGAAGTTGCTGATACTGTTTTAATTTAATTTTATTTTGACTTATGTCTATGTAAAGGCAAACCTTCATCTCTACGACTGCACAGGACCAAGACTTTTTGGACATTCATTGTAATCGATTTGTATATTTTTCAAATTTTGTTTTATCATATGTGTTCAGCAATATTTTTGTAACTGAAACAGACACCTCTTCTTTGATAAATTGTTCTATACATATCCACTTGAATATGAATAAATAATACTTATTAATGATCAGTTCAGTTTTTCTCAAAATGTTTTCTGTAGTTATTTGAACATATTCAAGTTGCTTTACATTACACAGCATATTGACCTCGAATGACGTTCTATTTTTAGAAATCGATTTATTGTTGAAAACAAAACTAAAAACCGGTTTCACTTATTCATTGCATTCGAGTATAATAGAAGTATTGCATTTACAAAAAAAAGGTTCTTTTTAAGGCACTTATACAATTTTTATTTCAATTATTTTTTTTTACTTTACTTTTTGGAAACCAATTTTAACCCTTCACCCTTATTAATAAAGCAACAATAAAATGTGTTTTAATATTTGTATTTTATCTAAGTTTTAAGAACAAAGCTATTTACAAAAGAGTCAACTTTCTTTTTATACATTCAGCATTGCGTGATAAACGATTCCAAAATAAATCATTCTGAAACTGAGATGGTAACGATTTCCACCCCCTACTACTCCACAGTCTTTAATTTCACGCTCCTAAAATTGCTTTTTTATAACCTTATCCGATTGAAGTAAATCGAAGACTCTTACCAATTCGTGTTCGTTAAAGCATCCTTGCAGCCTTCTCCTTGGCAAATTAGTCAGGTTTAATTTCTGGCAGGAATGACACGTGTGCTGATACTTGACTATTTCCGGCGTCGTCGTAAAGACTTTTTGGCACTTATTAGTTGTGCTGGTGTTAATAGCAACCAGGAGGAGGTTACTATGAGGAATTCTCTTCGCGTAAAACTGTCTGGAGCAAATTTCTGGTACGCCGGGGACCTCTCCGGAAAAACCAGTGTCGTTAATGAACAGGAATTGATTGAGGTTAAAAAGGTCTTTCTGTTGATCGCAGGGATATGGACCATCACCTTCCTCCCATTGTACCCCTTCTTGATTCGTTTGGTTATCTAGAATTAACGAATCCAAAGAAAGTTGTTAGTTAACTTTTAGTGATTAGGTACCTGAATTCGGTTTAGAATTTTCGATAGAATTAGTAACCACCCAGTAGGGATCCCACAGTTGACGAAGACTCGTTTGCATTAGAACCCAAAATACTTTACCCAAAATCCATTTCACGAAAGCGAAGGGCTAAATGTGGTTTTGCTTCATGAAAAAAAAAATCGACTTGATTCGATTACTTACTGTTAGTAAGATGTTGCCGGTGCTGACGCAGAAGGCAACTTTGTCGCAAAGTGCTTGGTAATCGTAGATCTGGAGCTTTTCGAAAATATTTGCCGTCAGCATCGATTGCAACACACCTCCTTCGATTTCCCCGAAAAATCTGCCGGTGTCGTTTTGATCACGCGATAGAACTATGTATGCCGAATTATCTACGACGTAGCAATCCAGTAAGTCCCCACAGGGGACGCAATCTTTACAGAAACTCTAAAATTATTTAAGAAATACAATTCTCAACAATATCTGAACTAATACTTCTCGCCCAAAGGCTGTTATCACGTTACACCTAGCCCAAAGACTATGCAAATCCCTAATTTAGTAGCTAAATGAAATCAATTTATGTTACTTACATTATCTGTGTTGGCAAGTTCAAAAAAGCTACTTCTCATAGCCGCATGGGACATTTGAAATCCCACCACTGACGCAGGCGCTTCTTTGCCCGCATCTTTGGGGAAAATTGCGTAACTCGCTGTAACCAACACATCTTCCGACTGCGGTTCAAATGGCACCGAGTAAACGAACGACTCTTTATCGTATTGATGTTGCAACACAGCACTCTTATACCAAGTTTCGTCTATTGCTCGATAATGCAAATCACCAAATTCCCTTAAATTTTTTTCATTATTCTAAGGAACATTCGTGTGCACGTGGGATACTACGTCACGGTGTTGTTTTCTTCGCCGAAAATGTACTCCCAACGAGTGAGTCCGCTCATGGTCGCCAAGAATCGCAAGGTTGCGTTGTACCTGTGAAATAAAAGTTTTTCCCTTTCATCCCTGAACGTCCAAGCCCTGTCAAAAGCGACCCTGGTGCTTTTCGCGTCGAATATAAGCATGTTTATCAATTCCCTGTCGCAGTAGTAGTCGTCGTCCCCCAAAGTTTTTCTGCCACACTCAACTGAAAAGGGATAAAGTTGAGGTTCTGGCAGAAAATAGTGAGAAACTTACCTTTTGTGTTGTCCTCAATTTCCTCTCGGGTGGTCTCGTTATCCCAAGTGGAATTTTTCTTTTTGGAGGTCGCTTCATATTGGGGGGTCCATTTGAATTCAGGATCGTACATTCGCTTCAAAAAGTGCAGCAGTTCGTCTTCTGGCGTTTCAAATTCATGTCCCTCCAGGTAATGATATTTGCAGTAGACCCTATTGCATTTTTTTAAACAAAAAAAAAATGTCGTGTGTCTAGTGCTATTAGTGAAATTTGTTTTTGATAAATAATTAATACTTGTATGTTATATATTTCAGAAAGTAATCGCTTGTTGTGTACAACCGCAACCAAAGGTAATGTCATGTGGAGGAAGAGATTGCAACGAATTATCGATCAAGACTTTAAAGGCAACAGTTTGCTCCCTAATGGATCCTATTGCACTTAAAAAATTGACTAAAAGCGATACCGTATATCTGGTCCTATTATGCGGTCGTTATTTGTTTTTCATAAATAATATTTGTATGTTATATATTTCAGAAAGGCAACCCGAGGTAAAATCATTTGGAAGAAGAGATTACAGCAAATTCCCAAAATTTATTACAGTGTACATCAGGACAACTTACCACTTAGGATGTATCCGCCAGTTTGTACCTTGAAAGAAACTAGTCAATTTATTGCCCGTGTGCCTATTTCGCTTGATTTCGTCAGGCACATGCACAGCAAAGTGACCAAATTTATTGGGAAAAGCGAGCCCCACGGAAAATGGCGTGTCTATCAAAGGGGCGAAGTAAAAATCGTACGTCTCTTTGGAAACCCGGCGCATATCATTGTAATGGTACTTCAACGGGACATTATAAATATGACCATCAGTGCCATTCACCAAAGCAAATCGCAATTCCAGCAATTGTTCCCCAATTTGCCTCGGTCTACTACCATCATCTAACTGTTGCACCTCGGTCAGGTCTACACTGTTGTAATTCGGTTTCAAATGCACTCCTGCTTTTGTAATGAGCTGAAATGTGGTTAAGTGAAGTATTGAATAACTATATAATTAAACAGATGTGATACTGACAACTGGTCGTAAACCAGGATGCATCAGCACGTATCCATTATTGGTGACGATGAAAGCATGAGCGTTGACACCAATCTAAAATCATACGACGTTACTTTTTTTTGTTGAGAATGAATCAGTATTAAATACTTTGTAGGGAAAAGATAGTTTCTGGATGTCGTCTATGGGCACATCTGTAGCGGCAACTCCTAGCAGATGTGCTTCCCTTGAGTCATTGTTTCGATTCACCTTCAGGTCAAAAGCAGGAATCGCAACCGACGTTAGCAGCCTGTACGGTTCGTTCATTTGAAGCTCAGGGTTACTTTCATACTAAACAGATTTTGTTGAATATTAGGTATTCATCTCAGCAAAAGTCTTATACTAAATATTTACCAAAAAAATACAGGCAAATTTTTTGAAATTTTGTTTTTTGTGTTTTAATTGCATTAGATATGAATGTTTTACGTTTTGCTTCTTTGTTAATTATGGAAGTTTTACGATCAATTTTATCACAAGTTTTAAATTAAAAAAATGTAAATTTATGGTTCGAAATTAAATGGAATTAATGAAAGAAAAAACACTTTTAACTTTTAATATTGTAATGCAGTGGTTCCCAAACTTTCTTCATGTGGGACCCCTTTTGGCAAGAATTTCGTTGGTACTCCCCCCCACGGTCTTGCCGTACTCAACTTCATTCATTATAAAACAGCAAGGCTACATGTTTGGTAACATCTGTTAGCTGTAGCTCAATTTGTTTCTTTGTTGTTGACGCCATGTATCTCCAAGTAACTCAATTTCTTTCGTTTGTTGCTAGCGCCATCTATTCCCAAGTAGGGAAATTTGTTATTTGCGCCATCTCATCAAGTAGCGCAATTTTTTTAAAATTCTTCGTGTTTCCGAAATTTTCCATCATATTCGAAAAAGTGTTAGATGGCACTCGAACCTTTTAGAAATTTCAATTTAGTTTTATACTGGGTGTGAGAAAAAAAATGTCTCAAGGCATAACTCGGTTATTTATAGTCCGATTTGAATAAGCGAAAAATTATATAAAATGAATAGGTATACCTTTTTTATATTGTTCGATAGAGAATTTTTTCTAAATTCTTTGATATACGAGTACAGCAAGTTGATTTTGGCCCAGTATTAACAAAAACATATCAAAAAAAAGATTTAATATAAGTTAAAGGTCAAGGCATTATTTTTGTTTCATACATTTTTATTTACTGGGGGAAAAGCAGAAGTAAAAGTTTTGTCAGTTTTGTTTTATTTCGGAAATCTCGCGACCCCCAGAGGTTGTGACTTGCGACCCATACTTTGGGAACCACTGCTGCGATATTTTATATCCACAAACTGAAAACTATTTGGAAAAATTGTTAAAGAGGAGGGAACCTTACACCAAATTATGTGGATTTTTAGTGTGAATAAGAAATCACAATAAAATGTGGTTGTTCCATTAAGAAAATATTAATTTTTGGTATTTTAAAAATATAATACTTATTAATTGATATAAACAACCTGCATAACGTTGACATTTTTTTGAGAATTTTCAAAAACTTAGAACTTCATGTTTACAAATATGACATTTGAAATAAAATTAATTTGAAATAAGAGAGACAACTTCCCATAATTCTTTTCCCAACAACTTGAGAAATCCTGTATATTGAAATTTTTTTATTAATCACCAAAAATTTTCTCTGCATGGTACAAACATAAATGATGCAGAAATCGGAATTATTCATCATTCTTTTAGAACATTGAAGAATATTGTTCTTAAACAAATAGTTATTACTTTTACTAAATATGTGGGAGCTTCTTAAGCAAGAGATTACAAAATTAAAGTTAAACTATTAAATCAACAGTTGATTAGATTAAATAAATTTTTGGCCGTCGATATTAAAATTTAATTTTTTTAATTACCGTTAAATCAACATAAGCGTGTGTCCATGATACAGGATGCGCACCAGTAAGAACTAACGGCCTGGCTATCACGTTGATGTAATTTAGAACAGCACTGGTTACTTGTTCCAACGATGCTACATGGCTAAAGTAACCTGAAAGTATGAAATATTTGTTTGATCAAGGATGAACCCATAAAAATGTAGGTATGATAAATTTACTATTTTGATTACCTATATTAAATGTAAGGGTTTTATTTTATTCCCTTAACTATATAGGGTGTTTCAGCAGGAAAGCTTTCAAATTTTAGGAGGTGGTACCATGGACCATTTTGTTCATATATTCTCAATGGTGATACAGTTGTTGTGTGAATGTTGTATTCATAAAAGGCGTTAAGAAAAGTCAAATGGCATTGCAGTTAATGATTATTTAAATGATATAAATACACTCGCTTTTCCGAGGTCGTTCAATCCAGCTTTCAATTAAAATAATTTCTGTTTTATATTTTACATATTTCTTGGATGTGGGTATTAAAACTTCCTCCTAAAACACCCTGTATATGGAATCACAAGAATTACACAACTTGAGACAAATTTCAACCAACCTCTGCTACTACAACTCATCCAAGTAATTTCCTTCACCATAGTGACCTCCTGATTTATCAAATAAGTAAATATCCTTACAGGAATTTTCGTGCCGTTAGCTATCGTATTATACTGCAAAAGCACATCACTTAGATTAGTAGAAATACCGTCGGTGATGAGCATAATAGCCTGGTTGCAATTGCTGCTGGTTCCATTGCAACCTCGCCTATTTCTGTACTGAAACGATAGAAAATGACGTGTGCAAAATTGCAAGCAAAAAACCGCCTTACGTCGCCCAATAATTCCAAAGATTCTTGCAAGCCTTCTTTAACATTCGATTTATTTTGGGGATCCAACACCTGCACCGCCCTCTTAAAAGTCTGAATGTTTTCAGGTGTTGCTTGGACTAACATCTTCTGAAAGCACGGCACAGTGTAGTTAACGGAAGTTGAATAGTTCAGTACGTTGATGTAATCGTTATTTGAAAACGTGTTCAGTATGCTGTATACAGTCAAAGACGCTATGTGCTTTGGCATTCCTGTAAATTTATAGATTCAATGGCTTGCAAGTTTGGAGTACATGTTTGGGGGGCCTTACCTTGCATGGAACCTGAATTATCTACAAGAATAATAACATCCTTGGTGCAGGTCGCCGCTTCTATGTACCAAGTTCGCGTTCGGCAATCAAATAGGTCGTCTTCCATCTGCTTCCATTTCATGCCTGGGTAATGCCTCATAATTCCAGAGTAACTACCAAAATATTGCCAGGATAACGCAGGATCAGAATTGTAGTTTTGCCTGAAAACTTCATCGAGAGCTTCGGACCATTGTATAGCAGTTTGAGATTCTTCGTCTACAATAATATGCAACTTGTTAATGTAATTTCTTGGCTAGAATCCAATAACTTACGTCTATCATAGATATAAGTCGGGACATGTACAGAACTGTAAGTGGTGTTTACAGGAATGTTATAAAAATGAGTGTCGTTGTTCAATGTTAAATTCAAGTACATTTCACTATTATCTACTATAGATTCAGGAAGCTCTACCGAATCTCCTCCTACCACAGAGGAATACTTGGAGCTATAATAAGTATATAATTCATCCGTTCCATTAAACTCAAACTGTTCGGCCAGGCTTTCGGCTTTTTGTTGTATGCACTGTAATCATATGGGTACATAAAAGACGATGTGGAAAGTTATTATAGAATACCCTGATCGCGTCCATTTTCCTGTCCATCATCCTGTTCAGGACGATGACGATGTCCTTCAAAAGGTTTTTTGGGTCGATACTCTCCACGCGAGCATTGAAAAATTTGTACCTCTGAAATTATTTATAAATAAATCATTTTTTTGTAAGTAGAGTGAAACCTTACGAATTCGATTTCTTTGTTTTTCGTTATTATTTGACCCAAGTTGTACAGTTCTTTACCGAATTTTTTAGCCCATTGATCCACTCTGAAATTAAAACAATACAGGATGTTACTACAATTGAATCATTTATTGAAAGCACAAACAGTACCTACCCAGAAAAGGAACAAAATTTGTTAAATAACTATTATTATTTTGTAGTGTATAGTTATTTAGTAGCTAAAATGTTGAATAGTAAAATTATTTGGCAAATTACAATCAGGTCTTTCTTTTTAACGCTTTGGACAACCGAAACCGAAAGGAAGAATTCCGGGTTATAAGTTTAAGAAGTCCCTGTATATTTATTCAAAAATGCATTTTTTTATATTTTTATATTATCTGTATGCTTATCAATATTCTTTTTTTTTTCTTCTTCATATTATCAGTCGTAAAAGTGGATAAGATTTTCTCTAATATTAATGAGTTTGTAGAAGTAAAAAAATAAAGTTGTGCAAACAATTATTGTACTAAGCTGAAGCTAATAGGTGTCATTTTTTTTCCTCAAACTATTATAGGTATTTTGATTTTTCAGCAAACGAACTTCTACTTACAGGTCACCCTGCGGCGAGCATTCTCCACCCTTAACTGTCAGCAGTACCAGAACAACTATGTAACAGAAAGTCTTCAAATGGAACATAACGCATTCCCTAAGTACGTCGGAATAAATACTGACAAGATGTTTGCTCGCGAACGGGTGCACGCTAATTTATTTTTAGTCAAAAACAGCGACGGCGCTTTTCGGAAGGCCTGGTCCGCACAAATACACTCTGTATTGTTACGTAACGAATTAGCAAAGGACGACGAGCTTTCGAAAGCTAATATTCCACACAGACCATATCGATCAGTAAGTATGCATCTAGTAGGCGTCAACATAATTAATTTAATGCAGCAGTTAGCAAATTTGTTTATACTAGAAAACAGAATATGAGAAGGTGTCTTTAGAATCTATGCACATACGTGGACTCGTCGAGTTATATTAAACCATAAAAAAGTTCACCTGTCTTGCATAATAAAAGACCTTAATGTATGAAACGTAAAGGGAAGCATAGTTAATCGTCAAAATTACACTCTTATAAATATGAAAGGTCGAAAGCCAGAGGTTCCCAAAATTTTTAACATCGACCCTTATAGGGAAAAAAATTGTCCTCGACCCACTCTTTCATTCTTAATTATTTACTAGATCGCCTGGTGATCCTTAGGCTTGTATGTTTGCCTCCTGATCCTTGTATGATTGCCCTCTGGTCCTGGCCCGAAGGCGGTGGGTAAAATTCCGGCGGTCGGCTTTTCAGTTCAAAATGAAAACGTAAACATGCCTTCTTCTTGGATAGAGAGTAAAGCTGAAGGCCCCATATCAACACGATGCTTGGCACGTTCAAAAACCCTACTGGAGGTTGAAATCCCCTAGATTCGATAAAATTCTTGTAGGATTGGCCGTTTGACCATATAGTAGTTGGAGCCTAAAGATACGAGGACTATTCCGGAACCTGTTGCAATTACCCGATGAATAAATGGTTTACTTGGATTGGATCTGATTTTTTTAGATGTCTCAGGAAAATAAAAAAAAACTTTAGACTTATCTTACTCAATTATTTTATTGCTAATTCTGTTAGGATATGAGGATAACGGGTCCACTACATGATGGCCGACTAGTGTTGGATGTTACAAAGAAATTGTCCTGAAGAGGGACATATCAGAAAGTCGTATAGAAAACGGTTTTTATATTTTTCTATTTTGCAAGGCTTATAACGAGCGTCTAAATAAAAACCTGGTCAAGTAGGTTGTGATCGAAAATTTATCCATTGCATTTACATAACAGCATTACTAAATGTAGCCTACTTGACAAGGTTTTTATTTAGATAGTTGTTACTACTTAGGCCCAGTTTTACAATTGTGGAATAACTGTTCGCCGAATATCCTTTAACGTTCCTCCATATCTACGTCACACCTACGTCACGTTATTCTAAGAATAATGCTTATCCGACGATTGTAAAATTGGGCCTTATAATAAAATATTATGTTTATGTTATATAGATAAGTTATGTTATATAAATAAGGAGCCATAAGGCAGCAGTGGATAGTGACTATATACAGGGTGTTAAAAAAAGGTGTCACAAACTTTGAAGAGGGATAGTATGGCCCAAAACACGGAAAAAAGTCTTAATGAACATGGGTTCGCAAATGGACGGTTTCGAAGTATTATTCCTTTTTGTAGCAATTGTGCATTGTTTCGCAAATTGCATTTTCTTATCGTAATCGACAAAGGTTCTGTCAAACATAGAGAGGAAATTGTGCCTCTATACTGTGTAACAAAAAACGAAAATAGAATAAAACAACGTAGATCTTATTTAATCAACTCTCAATGAATCACTAATAATTTATCGACCATCAAGATATCCCCAAAGGTTCATCGACCTCCAGCTGACTCCTACAAGTTTTCATCGGCCACAATGGAAACTTCCACGCTAAGGAAAACGAGACCGCTTATTACAAGCGAATTCAGAATGAATTTATAGGTTTGTAAAAGGGCAGGTCATAAGTGATAGACACATTCAGAATATTCAAATCTGTATCCGTTCCAAAAAACATCCATGCATAATTTAATTTTAGAGGACTTACGAGCTCAGTTTAAATGTGCTTCCCGTTATATTTATTACAATTTAAACAAATTCTGAAAATGGTAATTCAAATCTAAATACTGACAAGAAATGACTGAAAATTAATATTTTCAATACATATTAGGTACATTTGAAATGTTGGCTTTCTCTGTACATTGATGTCTCCTTGAACGTTGACAACTTCTTCTTCTACTAAATTTTATTATTTAACCCGAAGAAATCAACGCAGGTACCTACAACGACAAATGGACGTTTCAAACGTTTCTAAGCTGTCCAATGAATAATCATTTTCAAATTGACACATTTTAACATACTTCTTTGATTAGGGAAATGATAACATCCAAATTTAATTGAAGATAAATAGTGCAAAAAGGGAGACCACAAATTTAACATTTTCATCATACAGGGTGACTGACAATATTGTTTCGCCAAACAAAAAAAAAAACAAGATGACATTCGATGTTAAAAAATTCTATGAAATAGTTTGGAGACAAAAGCTCAATCGTAACTAACTCGTTTTCCGTTTATAAATAATGTTTTTCTTGAACACTGGAAAATTTGAAATTTATATTATTTTTGCACCTGATGGTATTTTAGTTCATTTTAAATATTCACCGTTTAGGAGAATCTAAAAATATGCTAAATATTTTCTTTTTGCAACCGTTTTAAATAAAACACAACTTTTTAGGATTTTAAAACAGACGAAACGAGGAAACATCACCACGACCTAGAAAATGAAATAACAAAATGATATTACCATAAAGGTAAGTTCTCGAGACTGCCTTTCTGGATTAAAAAAATAATAATTGGAAAATATCTATTACTTTTCAGGAATGCACATAAAACTGTAACAGAAGAGTATATCACTATTCATTGTTATGTAAGTTATCAACAGTGACTTTCTTTTCTTTTATTTATTATCACAGTCACAATATAAAAGATGTGTATACCTATATACGTTACTATACTCTCAAGTATTCTCCTGATGTAACTTCTTCTTAATACTGGATCCACATTCAACCACAATTCATCCTACCGGATGGACAAGTTAATGGTACTTAGGTAAGGGAGGAAAATATATTGTGTCCCAAACGAGTACGATTTATTAAATCACATGAATTGTTCGCAGTAGTATCTTATTTTATAAGAAATAAAATTTAATAAATTTACTACCTACTTTATAAAATGTGTCAGATAATATCATAGACAAAGATAATATAGACATGTGATGATGTCAGTTTGAAAGATTACTTTCTTGATTACTGGACAAAATGACAATTTTCTCCCATTATTTAATTACTTAAACAAAATTAAGCAAATCACACAAATAATTCTAAACTAGCACAAACATTATTGTTGATGTAAGTTTTAATTTAATTTTCTAAACTTTTTTTTTAAGTTTTAAGAACTTCAAGACCAATGGCGTAACAATCAGGACACGGGCCTATGAACCTGAATAGCCCATGGGGTATAAGCAATAATTTATTTTTCCTAAATGCTCACTCACATTTTATAATTACAGACATACCGTCTTGGGTTACTGCAAAAACCAATTAGTTTAGTCAAATCACCTAACAATATGTTAATGTGTATTTGTATCGCATAATCCCAATTGAAAAATAATAAAATATTCAATCAAAACAAAAAAGAAACGTTGAAGACTGCAGCAAAATAAATATTAATGTAACGGAAAAGACTAATTTGAACAAAATGTATTCAAATAAAAAGCAGAAGACGTACGATGATATCTGCAGAAGAAATTGAGAAAATAGTAATGTAATGCGATGTAATTTTAATTGAACAAAAATACACAAAAGAGGACCGGAGTAGACAATAACAATATTTTAAGAATGACATGACGAAAAATAAAGAATCCTTCCTCCGGCTGAGAATGTTAAAAATGAAACAAAATAGTTGTAAATGTAAAGAAAAATAATAATAATTCGACAAAATAAAGACGACAAAAAGAACTGAAATACACAAGAGAACACAGTACGAAGAAAAAGACAACAAAAAATAATTGACGAATTGTTTGAAAATCATAAGACTGATAGAAAAGAAAGAGCTGTAAAAAGTGCTATTATCTGTAAGCAGCACTAAGAAAGAAATTAAAAATAAAGAAATTATACAAGAAAAAGCTTCAAGAGATTAATCTACTAATTGATATAACATATAATTAATTCAGTATGAAAAAACAACTACTTAAGTACAAAATTAGATGAGCAGAGACCAAAAGATTATTTTCTGATAGAGAGTGATTGAAAATCAGAAGACTATGAGTGAATCAAAAATTACATACACATCGAATCTTTTATTTCCAAAGGCTTTCCGTCGGAAGATTATTATTATTATTATTATTTTGTGCCGTTTCTCCTTTTATTTTCTTATATTCTGTTAGAACTTCTTTCGTTTTAAAAACCGAACAAAAAACGAGCTATTGAAGATCGATTGCATCCACATATTTCACAGTTTTGTCTTTTGCTTTCTTGTCAGCCTTGCATCATTTGATGTATTTTGTTTTTTTTGTTCGTCTTTTTCATGGTATTTCGTTGTTTTCTTCTTTAAATATTCTCTGGAAGACGTCTCGCTCATTGGAGCCGATTATTACATTTTACACAGTGTAGAGCACTAATTAAGTATGAGAGACAACCGAGAAAATATACAAAAACGAAAAACAATCAATGGAACAAATTAATACAACAAATGGGTATGGGGATTACCGATTAATACAAGCAAAACAACTAATGGAACAGCTAAATATTAGTACTGAAATCATAAACTGAATAAGAAGGACTACACAAGTATACTACCAATCAAATAAGACAATATTGGATAAGAAAGAAATTAGCACGAGAAAAAAAACAGAATATACCAACAATGATCCATGGAAATACCAATGATGACAAATAGGAAAACTGAAAAAATCGTAGGTAAAACAAAAACAAATAAGTGTAGAAGCGAAAACACAAGAGAAAGCAATTATTAAAAGAATAGAAGAAAAACGGTTGAAGTAGTAAGAACTTGTCCCCATTTTACTCTGAGTGACAAAAAAAAACGTTGAGAAAAGAAATGACTGTGAGAAGACCAGGAAAGAATATGAGAAACTCAATTGAAGAATTAGTTCAAGAAAGAGAGAAAGCAGTCAGCGAACTGAAACGGGTTACGCAAGGAAATGGATAAAGACTCCGTATCGGCAGACGACGTAAGGCAAACGGATTTAAGTCATGAGCTAGGTTTAATCAGTTTGATTTATTATGAACGTACGCTTCGAAAGAGTGGGGTCGTAACCAGTATACGGTGCATAGATAACAGTGGGCGAGCTCGACGACAGTGTAAGTGCACGGAGCCGAACAATGCGTTACTGCATCGAAGCTCGCGGAAAAGATATGCCGTCTCCGCTTGGTCGACTAACGCGCATAAAAAAACTGATTTAAATTTAGACTCCCTGTTCATGAGTGATCACCAGCTTCGATGCAGTAACGCATTGTTCGGCTCCGTGCACTCGCGGCGTCGTTGGGCTCGCCACTGTTATCTATGCATCGTATACTGCTTACGATCCCACTCTTTCCAGGAGTACGCTCGTGATAAATCAAACTGATTAAAACCAAGACTCTCTAGTGATCACTCGACAACGCCTATGTCCGATTAAAAAGAGCGCTTATGACCTAAAAATGCACATTTAGCTATTTTAGATAAAAAAAGAAAAAATTAAGAATCTACTTTTTATTTTATGTTTTCAGCATATTTGTATTAAACTGCATATGTATTAATAATTGATTTTCAATAAAGACTATATCCCTTGCTTGATAAACCCTTAATAATATAAATGGTGTAAAGAAGTTACGAGGGTTGATCAGAAAAACATCGCACTATACGTACCCCTGGAAGGGCTTTCTTTTAAACATTGAAAACTGTCCTTATAATGACACACACACTACTTTCGTCTTGACGATAGAAGAATTTTTTACGAAATCACAGTTTTTTTTACATATACCTACATATAAACTCCAAGAACTAGTACATTAAATACATAATTATAAATAGTCTAACGTACATTCTCAAAAAATGTGCAACTTATCGTAAAAACTTAATTAGAAAAACAGTGAAGTATACATCTAATACTTTTATTACTAATAATACAAGTAAAATAGTATGTTTACAAATTATGTATACATCTGCAAAATAGATTTCTTTACATTTTATTGAGGAGCTACATGAAATTATAAATAAAATAAGAAGATGGCTAAACAGCTTTCTTTTACATATGCGCTTTGTGAAACATGCTGTGACCTAGGAATTAAACATAATGTATGTACCATCATGCAAAATACTTGTTACAAATTTCTTGCTATTACGGTCGCATCCATTCATTACATTTTTTTATAAATGGGACTAATTAATGAATCTGGATTTATACAAAAACTTGAGATTTGTTTAAAAACATTTTTTATTTAAAAGCGAAATTCATGAATCTTCATCTCAATCATACCAAGTAAATATAAACCATCACACTACATGAAAAAATGACTGATTGGTACACTTTACATTAAAAACACTTTTATTACCTACTTATTTTAAGTCAGTGCTACGTATCAACGTATTTATTAAATTTTAAAAATTCTTTACAACAAAATATTCTTAATAATGACTTCACATTGGAAATAATAAAGAAAATCACTTTATCCCGATTATTTACGTTTCTAGTTACATTGGGGGATAAAAGTAAACTTTTTTCTTATTTCCAACGATTCTTTACGTGTTTTAGGGCAATTTTGTGTCGCTGATACCGAATATACCATCAGTTTTATTAGATTGGCTGAGAGATCACACAATATTACGCGACATACAATTGCATTTAATATTACGCATTATTTCACAATATTACACAGTATTACATATGTCCATCGGACCAATCCGAGTTAAGAATACAGCGTGACCTCCGATTGAAGGCGGTAAACGTTTCATAAAAGTTAAAAGGACATATCTATATTAAAAGTTTTTAAATTTATCAATCCATCGATTGGCATATAATAGAAGAATGACGTGTATGTATTATCAGCTCAGACTAGAGCCAATTATACTAAAATCGTTGAAAACTGGGCAATTGAACTTAGAAAATTAATTAGTAATACATATTTTTCAATGTTTTAATTTAATCTATTTAATTTACACACGATCACCTGTAATTTGTTTGAAAATTGATCAAAACAATTCCAGTAAAGACAAAATATTTTAATTGTATAGAATAAACATTTAAGTATAAATACATCAAACATACATCACACTCTACCATTTATACTTTTGTAATCAAATGGATCAATTATAAACAAAAAGAGTCAAGGTTATGTAAAAACAAAATTTAAAAAAAAGCAAAAATAATTCTATAATAAAACAAATAAAATAAAAAACGCAGTTTAGTTAGAACAAATTACACAGAGGATACTTTTTGTAAAATTCAGTAAAGGTAGCACTTTTATGTAAGCCTATTCAGGTGAGATTTCACGTGCTCTAAAAATGTAAGCCTGCCGAGAAAATACTTCTGGCACACCTCACACTTAAGCATCTTCTGTGTTTCATTCGATTTCGAACATGAATGTACATTATAATGGGACACAGTACCAAATTTCCTACCGCACTTTGCACAGTCAATTACTTGCGAATTTGTTTCTTCTGATGAAACACTGGTTTTATTGTTTTTGAGATTAACACTTTTGTTGAGAACTGCACCACTTTTATCTTTAGACTGTTGAATCATAAGTGGTTTTCCTTCAAACTGAGAAGTTCCTTGGACATTACTGGTAATTGCTTGAAATTGTTTCACTTGGTTTTGGGGTGTTCCTCTTTCTTCTTCAGATTGTTGTGTCATAAGTGGTTGTCCTTTAAACTGAGAAGTTTCTTGTCTGTTTATAGTAATTACTTGAAATTGTTTCACTTTGGTTGTATCTTCAGACTGTTGAGTTATAGGTGGTTTTCCTTTAAACTGTGGAGAAGTTTCTTGATTGTTAGTGGTAATTACTTTAGATTGCTTCACTTTGTTTTTGGCTGCATTTTCAGACTGTTGTGTTATAAGTGGTTTTCCTTTAAACTGAGAAGTTCCTTGATTGCTACTGGTAATTACATTAAATTGCTTCACTTGGTTTATGATTTCATCTTCAAATTGTTGAGTCATAAGTGGTTTTCCTTTAAGCTGAGAAACTTCCTGATTGTTAATGGTAATTACTTTAAATTGGTTCACTTTATTTTTGGCTGCAACTCTTACATCTCCTGATTGTTGAGGCTTAATTGGTTTTCCTTTAATTTCTCGTTTGTTACTGGCTTTAGGTTGCTTTATTTTGTTTCTGGCTCGTTTATTAGAGTGTGAAGACATGTGTCCGTTTAGCTGGATTCTAAAATCAAATGACGCTTTACAAATCTCACAAACGTGCTTCTTCATAGGTTTGTTCTCATCTGGATGTAGCGACATGTGCAAATTAAATATGTTTGATGAACAAAACTTAATATTACAAAAATCACATTTCATTTCCGTTTCACTCGGTTCCAATGGTTCCGTTTTGATAGATTTAAGCAATTGTTGTTTACTTACAGGTGATTTCAGTTGTGCGTTTGACTTTATGTCGCTTCCTGGTTTAAGATTTGCACCATTAAATTGTACTGAGTCTCTTCCATCTCCTTTTGTCTTCCTGTTTGCTATTTTTGTTGACCTTGAAACACCAAATAAATTCGTCTTAGTCTTTTTGGTATCTACACCAGAGAGTAATGAATGATGTGATGAGACAGGTGAATGATGTAATGAGACAGGTGAATGATGTAATGAGACAGGTGATTGTATTGTTGCCTCCAGTAAATCCGAAGAAGGAATCAAATGGTCTTCAACTTCTTCAATTTCAATTTTTATCTTCTTTTCCTGACGTGGAGGACGTGATGGAGAACGTTGGGGCTTCCTTTTCTTTTTTGGCGTCTCAACATTTTCCAGTTGATCGTATTGGAATCGTCTTAAATGTTTTGCTGTGTGGTCGCGTAATCGTCTACGAGTTACAAGAACATCTTCACAAAAGTCACAAGTATACACTTTATAATTAATTCTGGTTAATGCAACCAAAACCGATTTCCTCAATTTATTTATCTTAATGGCAGAATTCATTATATTCTTACGTCGTAAACTCGGATGTGCCTTTAAGAAATTAGCGGCAATTTCTTCGTCAGATAAACCAGTTTTACACAGCACATTGGTATCCAATGCAATATGATCCTGTGCATCTGCTTCGCTGGTTTCAGTTTCCTGATCCACTTGTACAGATTTGCATTGTATATTCGACTCGAAATCTGAACGTTTTTCTGCTTGAAATATGCAACTTGTTTCTGAATTCGTTGTGAAACTGACGCTAACAGTATTGTGTATTTGTTTTGCATTGGTTATCTCAAATCCAACGGATATATCACCAGTTATAACATCTCTTCCAAATGCATGTAAATTATCCATTTCCGAACTGGAATTGTTCTTAGAAATGTTCTCATCGCTTGTAAGGTCATGTACAATATTATGCTCATCACTAGTCACTTCAGTTTTAACAATGTTCAATGGAATAAAAACTTCGGAGGGCTCCGATTTAATACTGGAGGTGCTTATATCAAAATTCTTGCTCTTTAGAGTCGCTTCAGTTTGCAAGCACATCTTTCGGAAATTGTAAGCTGTCGTCATGAGACCCAAACAACTTTTGCAAATTTTTTCTTTCATTGTGTTAAGCTCCTACGAAAATATAGTAAAGTTAATACAAACGAGTTACAAATTATTGTCGTTTTGCTACTTACAAGTTCTGGTATGCACTGATTAAGTTTTGTCCCAATACTTATAGAATGTAAAAGATCGATGGTGTCCAATCGAATCAGACTTTCCGGTTCTATATCGCTGTAGCAGGTCCTGCATTTTTCTAGTGACATCATCAATTACATAAGTTTTATTTTTGCATAAAAAGGACCAAACGCACTTAACTTTATTTATTGACATGTGCAATGACAGGTTTCACACGTACTGTTGCCAAATTTCTAAAAGTAAGGCGCAAGTTCACACCCAGAAGCGCCAAAACATTCGCGCCAAATTTAATTCGCGCAACACAAAAAATACTCAATAGTTATTTTGGTACCAAAAGAAAATAAATAAATATCAAATTATTATAAATCAATCAAAACCGATTTGCACAAAAATTTCTAAATTATTATAGTTTCTATAATTAAAAACATATTTTGAATAAAAGAAATCAGATGAAAGAAGTCGTCGCGTGGTCGTCGCCTTTAGCCCAGTGTTGCCCACCTAAGAAATAAGTAAATCTGCTTTTAAGAGTTTTTTTTTTTCAAATCATTAGGAATTAAGGCCAGTACACAATGGACATGCATAAAACATATGACATAAGACATTTTAGACATAAGCCGTAACAGTAATTCGACCTATGTAAAGAAGTGCGCTGTAACACAATAGGCAACATGCACATCTCTGCGTCACCACAGCGTCGCCTGGCGTGGTGATTTGTGAATTAGTGATATGAAAACATTTTTTGAGACTCATTGCATGATGGGAATAATATCACTCTTATGACAATTTACGATTGTAGTACATAGTACTTGAGCTTCCTGGTATTGAAATACATTACAATATTCAAGTTCAAATGTACACTAATAATTTTAAACAACTCGTATTTTCATACCACTAATGCAGAATATGGTCATTGGTGGCGCTGGCTTCGCATGTGCATGGTCCCTATAGCTCCGTAACGAGAACAAAGCAAAAAATGTGTTTCTTACGGCTTATGTCTTATGTTTTATGCAAATCCATTGTGTTCTAGGCTTTAAAGCTGGTTTTCCTGCTTTGGAGAATTGGCTTAATCGCCAAGAGGGGGTACGAAATATGTACGTTTGACGTAAATTGTTGTTGTAAATTAACCTTAAAAACAACAACACGAACAGAAACAGCTGATTGAGCTAATGAGAAACGCGCATGAATCTTCAAATTACCCAAGAAAAGTTGAAAATACTTGAACTGAGTTGAACATACTTCTTGGGGTTTTGCTAATGCCCTTCCACGCCAGTAGGGGAAGTGATCACGTGATCAACGAAAACCAATGACAGCAATCCCCAAATGCCCAATCTCCAAATCTCTTAGGAGAACCAGCTTAGGTAGTTTCTTTTGAAAAGAGATTTTCAAGTTTTATTTTGTAAAAAGAAACTGAAAACTAAAAGCCCCTATGTAGCTTAAAATTTCTCTTTTATGTACAGTAGCGGACAATAAAATCCGAGCAAGAATTTGATATGTCGTGCGTATTTCGATAAATTTGGTAATTCAGGCTTTTATTGAAGTTATACATATTTCTGTCCAAAGAAATAAATAAAATTTATATTAAACGTCAGAATGACTAGTGACATTTTGTATAGGTACGTCAAAAATATTAAAGTGAGGTTTACATTGTACAATTGACGTGCCCGGATTTTATTGTCCACTACTGTACCATGTGATTTTATAGAAACAGGCCACAGTGGGCTATGAGATGTATGTTACCGATTCACACCTATAGAGTTGTAAATCGATAAGAATAGTACGGTAAATTTCCAATGTTACCGGTAAAGTCACAACACTTATATACGGTGCGATCCAAAATGATTTAAATAAGGGGAGGCCATGACCCATGTATGACAAATATAAGACGTTTTCGAAAATTCGCTCCGAGTAGAAATGTGAAAGAGAACATTTAGAGACTTAATGCACGTAAAATAGCGCTCCGATCGAATTAACGAAATCACCTAAAATCAGATCTTAGCTTAATCAGATTTGACAGGAGTCAATGTCAGAAAGCAAATATCAGACTGGAAATTTCAAATCAAGCTAATGGTGCGATTGTGATCAAATTTAAAGATTTAAATTCTGTAATAAGAATTGTTGAAGGATTTAAAGTAAAATGCTATTATGGTCATAATGTATCTCTTACATGCTTGCCATTTAAAGATGTAATGTCGAATATCTAAAGTGCCACATATCTCGCCGTATTGCTAAATTCTAGGTTATGTTCATTGTATTTTTCAATGAAATAGTACGATTAGAAATGCCTTTAGGCGGCAGGACGTGTATTCTGTAAGCACCAACTCATTTCAATTGATATGCAACAATATTGTTTCGCTTTTATTTATTTTTTTAATATTATTGGTATATATTTTTTTATATTTTGTCCACTTGTTTTCTTTGTTTTGTCACCTTTCCTTCCAAAATGTTTTCTTTAATTCATTAATCTACTGAATTGTGGTGTAAAATGGATTGTCTTTTGTTTATATTGTTTTTTCAAATTCATTATTTCGTATATTTTTTTAATTCTATTATTTCATTTTCTTTACTTTCTCACTGTTCTTTTTATTTTATTTTCTTAATTTATGAATCTTATTAAATTGTGTTGTAAAATCGATTGTCTTTTGTTTTTGTTATTATTTTTTTTACTTTGATTATTTCTGAATGACCGTCTTTTATTGCTGTTTTCTTTAACTTTACGTATTTTTAGTGATTTTTTAAAATTTATTCCTGATTTATTTATTATTAATGATTTTTTAAAATTTATTCCTGATTTATTTATTAAAGATTTTAAGTTGAAAGATATTTTCTGGTATACTCTATCCGGCGATAGATTGGAAAATTTCAAACATCCTAACATTTTAAAATACCCTAGAATCGAGTAGCTTCGAGTGAGCACATCATGCGCTTGTGATTGGTATAAATGCTCGCTAAGTAAGGTAGCAGTCACACCGAACAATTGCAAGCAAGCGAGCGCAAGCGATTAAATTTCAAACGAATGCATTTCTATGTCGCTGGTCCCACTGCCGGCAGCAAGCACCATCGAATGCAGTCGTATCATGTCCAGCAGTTCAATTTTCGAACATGTTTTAATTTTTAGTCGACGCTCGCTGCAACCAATCGCGTGCGCATGCGCACCGTAATATTGTTCGGTGCCAGCTGATATGCACGTGAGTTTCTTTTTAAATTTGCGGCAAACTGTTGGACTAGTTTTTGCTGTATTTACTTTTATTATAAAATTTGTTTAGTTAAACAAAAGGATCTGTGCAGCAATCTTCTTAACTCATGAAAACATAACCCTGTTACAATTTTAACTTTAGTTGCTAGTACTTGTTGGCACTTGATATGTGTGACAGTGCTTTAAACTTTTAGTTGTTTGTGCTCGATTGTCTACAATTGTACACGAACGCAATTGCCGCAGTGTGACTACTACCTTAATACTATTGGTTAACGTTACCCGATTCTAGGGTATTTGAATATGTTAGCACATTTGAAATTTCTCAATCTATCGGCGGACAGATATATCTTCTGAAATATTTTTGCTTTTGCAAGTTGATAACACTGTTTTAGGCCAGGGCGACCAACTACTACTACAAAAATTCTTGAATCTCACGTCACTTCCGCTTCCTCATCCTCACTTAAATTACAAGTTCCTGTTGCTTGAAGTGCGGTGAGTAAAAGCACAGCATAAATACATACAACAGGTTCACTCTCCTTGGCGGGAAAATTTCCCGCGCAAACTGAGCCGCCATATTTCGGATGGATAATCTGTCTAAAGCCGGCCATTCACGATCCTGCGTGGCAGTTCGCACTACAGGACCAAAAGTACCTCACAAACTATCCTGCAAGCTGTCCAGCGCCAGTACTTTTTTTACATTGGTCGCGTTCAGACGACCACAGCAGCTGAGTTGCTGACTCAGCAATCGTTTGTGATTGGCTACTATCTTAAAGTGAGCCAATCACAAACGATTGCTGAGTTAGCAACTCAGCTGCTGTGGTCGTCTGAACGCGACCATTGAAAAATGACAAATCTACGTGCTCTTCCTAAAAAGAAGAAAATAGCAATTTTGCTACCTTTCTTACTGTTACTGCAGAAAAATCAAAAGACAATATAGAAGAAGAAATTATTAAAGTTACGTAATTTGCTGTAATTTGGAGATTTAATATCCCACAAACACTTTTTTCTGTACAGATCTATACATTCGATTGTGCCCACGTTATCCATCTTTAACAATATGGCGGGTGACAATCTAACACCACTAAAATCACTAATTGCACACGCAACGGCAGGACACCGCGTCACTCACACTACTGCGCAGCAGACTGCAGCCGGTGGGTGGAGCTTGCCGGCCGTTGTGTTGGCGGACGCAACGCAGTCTGTTGCAGCATTCACTATCCGATGCAGTGTTGCCAACCTTGCCTAACCAAACTATCGTACGGGTATACCAAAATTATTGTACATTATCAACTTTCACTTTCCAAATTATTGTACATTTACATAGTTTCATTTTTTGTTATTTTTGGATGAAGAATACCAATACTTAATACATTTTTCTTTACTGAAAAATAATCACTATATGTGCAGTTCATTTTTTTATTATATGCCATTATGCCGATCGATCGGTCGATAAGTCAAAGAGCTTTTACATGGCTAACTCCTTCTAACTTTCGTGAAACAGCTTTACGGCTTTTGTCATGTCATGTCATTTCAATTTCTTGACTTAGATCGATACGATAGGCGTATAATAAAAAAAATGAAGTTTGTTCATCACTATTTTAATAAATGCCAATCGATCGATCGTAACTTTAAGAACTTTTATATGTATAGCTATCTCCTTTTAACTGTCGTGAAATAGATTTGCCACTTGCAGTTGGGGGTTATGTTGTGTTTTGAACTCAGATTGATCGGATCGGCTTATTGTAAAAAATGACGTATAGGTAATATACTAAAAACAAATATAACATCAGAACACAAACGCAGTTAAAAAAAAAACTGATAATACTGATGAAATTATGAATTATTGAAAATATAGAATAAAAATACTATTTCGTTTATCATTAAGGCCCGGTTTTACAATCACAAGTTAACTTTAACTACCAGTTTACTTCCATAGTTACAATTATGAAAACAATTATTTCTATGGGAATAAACTGAAAGTTAAAGTTAACCTGTGATTGTAAAATCAGACCTAAAACTATTATATAATTAGCTGAAAAAAATCGTCAAAATTATTGTAAAAATATTGTACAAAAAAAGCTATCGTATGCGTCCTTAAAATTATCATACAATTCGATAATTATTGTACGATTGGCAACACTGATCCGATGTCATTTGTGGCGGACAGCAAGGCTGTGACAAGGTGGACTGCCATGCAGGATCGTGAATGGCCGGCTTAACTTGTAATCGACTGGACGCACGGAGTGTTTCTTTTTCTCACTCATACATGCACTGAAACGCAGTCGCTCTCCCTTACACTTCTGCTCATTGCGTGCATCGAATATTATCGAATGCGCCCTTAAATTGCAGGAATACGATCAGTGGTGTCTCGTGTAGTAATTAGCAGCATAATAGGTGCTTTCGATTATGCATGCTGGGGTAAATTTAAACTCTAGGCTTTCAAGTAGTGATCGGATAATTCAAATTAAAAATAATCTGTCATCCGATTATCAAAATAACCTAAATAATTGGATTATCAAAAATATTTTCATTGCGACACTGGTGTATCCGTCCGCAAAATGGCGCCAAGGTCAAAAAATCTTGTCCCGACAGATCAAAGGTGCCGACAAACAGTTTCCATGTTGGTTATGCTGTGGTAAAAGTGAGGAAGTCGTTTCCACCCTTACCAATTTGAAGAAATTAAATTAGGGATATGCAATGAATGGAGGAAATTTATTGAAATTTTAAAACTTCAAAATTGACAAGAGTGGAAATTTCTCTGAAAATTCCTTAGTCGTTGGAACTTTCTGTTTCGTTTGGAAATATCAGTGAAATTTCCTAGACATCGATCGTGTGACTACCGAACGTCAATCAAAATAATAGTAAAGGACTGTTTTATATTTTTATGTCAGTGGGATCCGGAATTTTCTGTCCGCAACTGTACATTATTTATTTTATACTTGCATAAAAAAAATTAAAAATAAAACTGTTTTGGAATTTTGATTTTTTTTTTGAAATCTGACATTTCACTTTTTTTTAAAGGAAATTCATTGCATTTTCTGTTGAAACGTTCCACATTAAACAAAAATGAAATTTGCATTTTTTTTTAAATTTCCTTATCCCTAGAAGGAAGGGCAAGATCTTCATCAGTAGCTAGTGATTGTCCTCAATTGAAGTGAATGGGGCACAGTGATCAGAAATTACTTACACGAAATACTTGCACCTGTTTCACGCTTCTTTAGCTTACTTATAATGAATTATTTACAAATTTTGACTTACATCCTATAAGAACTTCCTCAGTCCCATTGACAATTAAATTTTCCTCAGTTTCTTATCAGATGAATGTGAGCCACTCACATCACCTAAATCTAATCTCAGTCTCTTAGTAACAGGAATGCAACAAATGTTAGCATAATTATTGAAAGTCATCTAAATTTAATAACATATTTTTATTTAATTAAATTTAATCGTTTTCTAAACTTCATTGTTAATAAATTAGTCATTATAAAAAAGAACAAAAATGTAAAAAAAACCTGGAAATTTAGAAATAATTTAATCATTTAAGCCTAATTCAGCTTCTTCTTCTGGTGTAAGATCATAAGAACTCTTTGCTGCAGTCTGCTTCGAGTCACCGCTACCAATTATTGTAATGTTATCACCAATTTCCAAATCCTCGTCTTCTCCATTGAAACACCCATCACGAATCTTTTTACCGGAACCTTTTGGTTTTTTAATTTGTTCATCTGGTGGCAAGGTTAGATCACCTTCATATTCAATGACTTCATTCTGAGCAATTCTCCATTCTAACGTTTCTGTGCTAAAGTCATCCCTGTTACCCAAAGTTGTAAAGCCGATAATTTTATCTACCATGATGCTGTTGTGAATGCAAACAAGTGTAGGTATAACTCTAATTTTTAGCTTTTCAGCGAGGAATGGACATTTTTCAGCATTCAATGACACGAATAAAGTCTCGATATGTTTCGGAGCCAGCTTCTTTAGATGCATGTCGACTATTCGGCATCTTTCATTAGTATTTGTATAGAAATGAACCACAACATTATCGGATTTTTTTATAACATCAAAAAATTCTTTCTCTTCTGCGAGTTCTTCATACTTGCCATGGCCGTTGCTCAACCACTCTCGTGTTTTCGCTTCTTTCACTTTCAGCTCTTGCATGCGCTGTTTGCGGATATTTTCGATATCATTTACGTCTAAATTATCTAACTGATCAATAGCTGTGTCTATTTGTTTTTCTATGGCTTTAGTAACGTGCAGTACTTTGTTTTCTAAATGGTCCATTCTTCTTGTACAATTTTCTCTAAAGTAGTTGCAAATGCAAGTAAACAATAATTTCTTATGTGAGCAGTTGTGAAAACATACCTTTATTAGCAGAAAACTATAAATTAAACCTTATATTTCGAGAAATTGGAGCGGCTGGACCGGAACACAAAAATTCTTGAAACACACCTCTCAGACCTCTCTCACATACTGTTGCCAATCCCTTGGACTCTTGGAGTGAAATATCGCTAACATCAAAAATGAACATTTTTTTTTAATGCAATACCAGTCGCTTTTGTAGGACAATATGAAAACAAGAAATCACAATTAGGTACTTCTTACAAAAGTGAACGAAGTTTAATATTTGCAAAAATGTATTTATTTTTATATTCGTATATTTTAGTACAGAGTGATCAATATTAAGTGTCCGGGGTTGGTAGCAAAAAGATCTCTACATTACTATATTTTTAAGTTTGATAAATTACAAACATGATTCATGTTATTTATTTCCGTCCGACAAACTAGTGATGCGCGAAATTGTTATTTTTAAGGAACAGGTTGTTCCAGTTCCAAAAAATACCTGTTTCAAAGAACAGGTGCAAACTGGAACAGTTTTGCAAAAAGTGTTCAGTCGAGTAGGCCTATTTAAAACAAATCAATGACACATATTTAAAAACAAAAAAGTATTATTTGTCAAAAGTGACACGGTTTGTGTATTTTAACAGCAATCTAAATTGTGTAAAATGGCAGGTAATTATTCTAATAGAGAATATAATGATTTATGATATACTATGGGTGAGTAATAATAAGTATTGGTCTAATCGAAAAATCGTAAAAGAACTTTTTATTCAGTTATTGTACCGAGTGACTTTAAAACAAATTTATCAACTCTTGCCATGAAATTTGGACGTTCTTATAGCGTTTTCGATTCATCCGTCTCGGTTGCACTCAGTGTATTTGCATCTTCTTTTAACCTCAAGTAATAACGCGAGATGAAGATATTCTGAGTGCGCACTAGTGCAGTCAATCAAAAATGCTATTATTTTATTGTAACATAACCTCAAGGAGTGCAATGACATGTTTTGTAATTAAGCTGAGACATGCCGTCCAAATTTCATGGCAAGTGTTGATAATTTTTTTTTTAAATCACTCGGTATAATATCGTCCTACTTTCCGTATGCGTGAATATCGAAACGCCCTGTATAATAAACACATGATAATTTTCTCATACTCTTCCGATTTATTCCTTATAAAAAGAAGTGCCTATTAGATATTTAAATTGTTGCAACGGAATAAATGAGGGGAATCTAGGAAATAGATTTGGCAACACTGGTTTATTGTGTATCTTAAGTTTTATTTTAAAATTAGATTTGAAAGGAATTACGAAAGCAATCCAAAAGTGAATAAAACAAATGGAAAGCAATTTTTGTCAAAGATTAAATAAGATCATATTCACATTAAAAGAAATTATATTTTATTTAAAATAATACAAAACATGTACATTTGGATAAAGTTAGGCTTCCACAGGAATTCGTTCTCGTATTTTCTTCTTCTCTTCTGCAACATTAAAAAAAAAAAAATCATAATGAAATTAATACAGAAGACATCCTCCAACTACCTTTTATAGGAGTTGTAGGTACTTCTGGCAGTTCAGGTTTAGCCTCTGGTTCTTCAGAAGGTACTGCCGGTAATGTTTCAGATATCAAAGTATCTAATTCTTCTAGAACTGCATCTTCATCTTCTTGTGTTAAAGCACCGCTCAAAATTGCATCAATTTCCTGCAAGCGTAAGTGCAGACCTTAAACTAAAAAAAAATGTGGCAAACCAACTTACTTGTTGTTTCTCAACGCCTTCTCTAGTTTCTTCAAGTATTTTTTCAATATCTTCAATATTCAAAGCCTCATTGACTTTCTTCAAGGCTTCATTACCTTTCTTTAATCCATCTACAACTTGAAGTTCAATTTGAGCAAATTCTATATCGTGTGTCATTCGTTCTAAATTCTCGAGCTGTCCATCTGTGCGTTGCAGTAGCTGTTCCTGATATTTCTTTTTGCGCAGAAGCAATTTCGCTCTCCTAGAAACACAATACCATCACAATACTGCTCGATAGAAATTTCTATAAATTTATAGACATACTCTTTCTGTCCATTGCTAAGTAACTTCCTAGCTATTTCTCTATCTTTTTCTAAAGTCTTTTCTATTCTCTTTTGGTACAGCTTTAACTTATCTCTCTGTTGCTTTAATTGCTGAAAAATTTAAGTTACAGAAATAGTAAAAGAATTGTTTTACAAGATGTACTACTCACTAATACTGCTTTATCTTGCTCGGTAATTCTGGTTTGCTTCTTTTTGCCGAAGATTAAACCCATTTCTTTATTTAGTGGTCTTCAGAATTAATTTTTAATACATTCCACGCAGTCCTGATAATGCAAAATGTAAACATGTCAAATACAGCTGATTTAGTAATTTCAGTACTGCCAACAAAATTTGTCCATGACACTAACCATTATTGGTATTAGCTACTTGCGTTCATACCAGTGATTACTAATCATAAATACTGTATTCACTTCGTGCACATTTATTAGTAACTTTTATGTATTGATTCTATAAAAAACGAGGGAATGAAACTCATATTGCATAAAATGAACGGAAGCAAGTTACGAATAAATGTGTACGAAGTCACACGAAGTGAATCCAGTATTTATGATTAGTAATCATTGGTATGAACAAAAGCAAAAAAGCAGCTATTGTTCACTAGTTTTGTGTTTCGCGATTTCGTAATGTACATTACGATATAAATATTACAGATATAAATATAATATTACAGATATAAATAGCTGTTCATAATTATTGTTTGAATTAGTTTAAGAGCAGAGATATCTACCTTATAATAAACTGGCTAATAGTTATTAGACAAATAACTACCATGGAAACAATTCATAAAAAATCAATCAATAATTCAGAAAAATAAAATTATTCGTCGAATAACTTTAAGGGGAGATGGACATCTCGACCCTAAGTAAACAATAATCGATTTTAAATTTGCCGCTAATAATTGTTGGTAACGAATTTCATAGCACTGCAGAAATTTGTTTTACCGATATTGGCAATGCTGTTTTGGTTATGTTAGAAATATTTCTTGATTTTATTTGAAAAAGAAGTTCAATTTTCAGGTAATATTCTTTAATATTAATAGCGTTTTTTTTTTTTTTTGATTTAGTTTAAATGTATCACTTTAAATTTCATAGCAGATTTGAGCAAGGTTGAAAAGTGAGGTTATGTTTATGTTTCAGTTCAGTTGCAAGAAATGAGTATAAAAGTCGGTGAAATCGTTTTCCCAGGAGACGTAATAACGGATTTAAATACAGTAAAGGGAATAGCAGTGGTAGGACCCGGTTTACGTCGTAGTGAAGAGGCCAATCAGCTGATCGTAACAAAATCAGGAAAACTTTGCCATAAACCAGCCAACGTGTACTGGGTAGAAGGTTTACATAAGCGCTACGTACCGAAAAAAGGCGATCTCGTCGTTGGTATTGTGACCAAAAAAGGGGGTGATATCTTAAAAGTAGATATAGGAAGTGCGGAGCTTGCCTCCCTTTCTGTTTTTGCATTCGAAGGTGCTACCAAGAAGCAAAAACCAGACTTACAGGTGGGGGATGCAGTGTACGCAAAACTTTTAAGTGCACATCGCGAAATGGAGCCTGAATTAGTGTGTGTAGATAAGTACTTCAAGGCAGGTAACTTGGGGCCCTTGCCTGCCGATGGTTTTATAATGTCCGTTGCACCTTCATCGGTACATCGGTTATTGAACGTAGACAATCCTCTGCTTAGGACGTTGGGAAAAAAGTTTCCATTTGAGGTGGCTATCGGAATGAATGGAAAAATGTGGATAAATACTAAGAGTTGTAAGGACACATTGACTTTAATGAGAGCTATTTTTATTGCAGAGCATCAAAGTGATACAGAAATTGCTAGTTTGTGTAGACAGTTTTAATAGATAATTTTATCCTGGAATTGTTATTATTTTTTCATCGACTAACTTTTCATGTTTCATTTCCTAATTGTTTTGGTTTAATTAATTGAATATCAGTAATTTTTGAAAAAAGAAAACTGAAATTGGTAATGACTTAGTTTTTCATGTATTCATTGAAGATAGGCTATGTTCAGTGAATAGAAAATTTGCACAAAATTATGAGGTCAGCGGTCAGACTAAACGTTGTTACCTAAAGGCCTTTTCGGAAACTCGCTCGGGTTACCCCGGTTAATTTATTTTCTCACCCTTACATGCACGGGGAAACAGAGTCGTTGTTTCTCATATTTCTATCCGGGTTATGCTCCGAGCGAGTTTCCGAAAAGGCCTTATGTAGTAAGTAGAGCTGGCAACGGTTAACCGATTTTGGATATTTTGGATATTCGCGGTGTACAGCATGTCACTCATGCAAATAGAGCTGCATAACTTAAGTGTGAATCTAAATGAAAAAAATTTTTTCATGCAACTCTATTTGCATGAGTGACATGCTGTACACCGCGAATATCCAAAATATCCAAAATCGGTTAACCGTTGCCAGCACTAGTAGTAAGTAATCAAACGGAAATTATCTTTTAAGAAATGATTCAATAATCAAATAGAAACTACATTTAAGAATTAATTGTTAATTAAAAAATACTAACAATTAATTAAATGTAATTGTAAAGACCCAACAACTACGATTAATTAATTGTCTTATGTAGTAAGTAATCAAACGGAAATTATCTTTTAAGAAATGATTCAATAATCAAATAGAAACTACATTTAAGAATTAATTGTTAATTAAAAAATACTAACAATTAATTAAATGTAATTGTAAAGACCCAACAATTACGATTAATTAATTGTTAATTGCCAAAGTAAATTAATTGTGTTCAATACTGATCATGTTTGCCATTAAAAAAAAACATGAATTTAAATCAGAAATTGTTTGTACATTTATGGAAAATATTAATGTTTAATGTGTACTTTATTCCTAATTTTTATTTATTTAATTTAATTTTTGATTTTATGGAATACATAGAAAATAGAGTAATTCATTTTTTCATTTTTAGTTATTATTATTATGGTATTATTATGGTAAAACAGACTTCTACAGTGGAGTGGCTCGCGCGTCACATGTCCCTACATTTTGTTCCTACAGTTTTTGTCTTTACCATTTTACTCTATCTTATTTTTCCTCCTCTTTGTCTTAACAAGTACGTAGACTCCTACACGAATCGGTTTCCACGCTGTATAAAAAACGTTGGCAAGTTTTCTTTATGTATTTCTTGCAGAAATAAAAATTAGCATCACGCTCTTGCTCGATCCATGTCCAGCGTGATAGCTAGCGTAGTGCGCATGGATTTCAAGATTTTTCGTAAAATTGAACTTTATCCACCTGCAAGTCTGAACGTGACTTGGTATGGTTTAAGTAAATCTAACCCGTAATTTGTTATATGCTCCTATACAGAGACTTTCCAGAAATGTTAAAAAACTGTATACAACAATTCATAATATAATCAATTAAAAATTTACCCGAATTGTTCGTTACGTCCATGTATGTATAAGACGAGAATCAAAATTTATATATTTAAAAGCGTGCGATAAACGTTTACGATGGTGTTACGCAGAGAATCAGAGTTGTTCAGTCATAATGTCATAAAACTTGACCGTGAACTAATAACACACGATTGCTGAGGATGAATGCGACTTACATGTGTATCAACTGATATGAGATTAATGAAAATCAATTAAAAACAAATATTTACATCGAAGCGAACAATAATTTAATTTAATTTATTTTAAAAATAATACACCGTACGCACGTATTGAATTTTGTTAGATTTTGTACAAAATTATGTTAATAACTCGTCTTTTATAATAATAGAATTTGTTTCTCATTGAACCGCGCACACGAGACGAAATTATAATAATTAACACGTTGGCTGCTATGAGTATCACCGGTGATATTCAGATAATGTTTAACTGCAGGCCGTGAGTATCATCTCTGTTACTCATTCACTATTCTGTATAATGATCTGGTTCTTTCCCTGGCTTAGTGATAAAGGTTTACTATTCTCGTTGCGGCCTACGAATAATGTCTGCTATATTAGGATGTATAGTTTGTACTGGTTATATATGCAGAAAGACCAAAAAATCGTATTTTCCGTGAAGTACCGGTTTACACACAGTATTGCTGTTCTTGTCATGTGTCGTTTTTATTAAAGTTTTGTTGTTGTAGTGTGCCTTTTTAAAGTGTAGTAGTTCGTTTTAACCTATTTACGCATATAAGAATTTTATTTTATTCACAAATACCAACTCATAACCTGTTCGAAGTGAGTACTTTTACGTTGTGATTTTCTTGCGACGTTACATTACGTTTTTTATTGTAGACTCTTACATATAAAATGAACGACCAAAACCAACCTTCTACAAGTGGTGTGCGCCCTAAAAGAAAATGTATCAGAAACACAGAATTTTGGAAAAAGCATCTAACGGAAGCGGAACTTTTAGAGGAAATAAATAAAGTTGATGATGAATGGTCCGACTTTGAAGAATCTCAGAGTATGATCCAGATTCTAGTGACGCTAGCGATATTGAATTTGAAATTGCTGCTCCGATAGAAACTTCAAAGGCAGAAGTATCAGCTGAGATAGAAGTGGAAATTGATGCCCCAGACTGGCACGAAGTTGATTGCTCTTCAATGAGGTTCGACATCAATTTCACGGGATCTGAATCGTTCAATTACCACCAAGGTATATATCCAGATGATGTAAACGACCTTGCTCCCATCGATATCTACAAAAGATTTCTCGACGAAGAAATTCTCGACCTAATTGTAGCAGAAACCAACAGAAATGCTGATCAAATTATACAAAGTAAAATAATTACCAAATTTGCTAGAATGAGTAAATGGCATCCAACAAATCAAAATGAAATAAGTAAATTCCTAGGGATAATCATGCACATGGGTTTAGTGAAATACCCCAAAATTTCTGATTACTGGAGCAATAACATTCTTTACAAAAATTCAGTTGTTCCGCCAATTATGAGCAGAAATCGTTTTCAGTTGCTACTACGGCTTATTCATTTCGCGGATAATCAAGCTGAAGATTCAAATAATAGACTCTACAAAATTGACAATATTGTTGAGTTATTTCAAAACAAATGCACAAATGAGTGCCAACCAGGGGAAGTTATAGCGGTAGACAAATCTATGATACCCTTTCGTGGTCGTCTACTTTTTCGCCAATATATACCTAGTAAGCGGCACAGGTACGGAATAAAACTTTTTAAACTTTGTGATTCAAAGGGATACACATACCGGGTATCTGTTTACACAGGCCAGAGTTTGAAAAGCTCAAACAGCGGTCAAGGGCTTGCAGAAAAAGTAGTTTTAAAACTAGTTCATGATTTTCTAGGTCAAGGACGAACTGTAATAACCGATCATTTTTACACATCCATTCCTCTTGCAAAAACTCTTCTTGCAGCAAACACACATCTCCTGGGTACTCTCAGACGAAACAGAAAAGGTTTACCTCAAGAAATTATAAAGGCAGTATTGGCTAAAGGGGAAATTGTGGAAAAAGAAAATTCAGATGGAATTGTTGTGGCAAAATGGAAAGATAAGCGAGAGGTTCCATTTCTTACCACCAAGCATAACTTAGAAGTAAAGACCACAGGAAAGCGTAACAGGATAGGAGAAGAAGTCAAGAAACCAACCGCCATCATCGATTATAATTCTGGCAAAGATGGAATCGACATTTCAGACCAGATGGCAAGCTATTTCTCCCCATTACGTAAAACCATACGGTGGTATCACAAAATTGTATTTGAATTGCTCTTGAATACAGCTGTTGTGAATTCGCTAAAGATTTACAAACATTTCACCAACAAGAAGAACATACAGATAACTGACTTTAGAGAAAGTTTAGTTTTGAGTTTGTTGAAAATAAGTCAACAGCCAAGAAGCTCAGTATCTGATGAAAAACATATTCTTGTTTCTAATGAAGAGAAAACCAAAGATGAAAGGAAGAAGAGATCCAAGTGCGTGAGTTGTTATAGAAAATATGTACAAGAAGGAGGAAGGCAACTGGGACAGAAGAAAGCAAAGCTGGTCTCAACCATGTGTAATTAATGCAATAAGTACCTATGTTTTACGTGTTTTACAGAAATGCATTAGGATATCACCGGTGATATTCGTGGCACATGGGTAAAAATTTATTACTCGGATGCCACGAGTATCGCTGGTGATAACATCACTTTTCGAAATAAAAACTTATAAGTAGTGTGTTTTGCAATGTTTATTTAACCAATAAAGTCAAAACATTATTCATTGTGTGATTATTAAACTTTGGTCCCTGGGGTATTACTTTGGTCTTCTTATGGTGGCAGCCAACGTGTTAACAAATAGATTACGAATGTGTTCACTGATTATGTTTTAAATTTTGGTTGTCACAAATATTTCTTTGTTGTTAGTGAAATCTATTATTTTTATTCAAACAACAGCGATAAACCGATTAAACGACATAAAGAAAACCGACTGCCTAAAATGCAAGGGAAAGGTAATGCGTAATATTATATATATATATATATCTATTAAAAGAAGTAAATAACGGGTTAGTTGGCAAGGAAAAGCCGTTATTTACTTCTTTTACTGTTATTTTTTCCTGGCATTAACCCTTCCGTTATTATTATATATATATATATATAAAATCATAAAAAGATGCTGAAATGACGGACAATTGACAATGAATGACGGACAATTTTCTTGTGAGAATAAACTTTATTTACAATACAATTAAAATTAAAGAGACGCTAAGAATTCTTAATACGGAGATTGAATTGTTTTCGTGTTGTAGTGATTTAATTGTTCACCTGTCAACGCAAGTGTTCAAAGTGGGACCGCTGTTATCCTCATTTTAAACAAGTCGTACAGTTGCGGAAAGAAAATTTCGGATGTCACTGTCATTCCACTGACGTAAAAGTTAAGAAATTCCTATTTGTACACGTTAGATGAGTGACAGTGACATCCGAAATTTTCTGTCCGCAACTGCACTTGTCAAGTAAATATTTTGCAGTTCGTATTTCACCTGATCACATCAATTCCAAGGTCAAGTTCACGCGCGACGCGCCGCGCTGTTACAATCATAAAACTATAAAACTTTTATGAATATATTTATTTCGTTTATCTGCTGCTTTTTCTTAACCAGGGATGTTCGTCATTTTGGAGATAATTTTTTACTCTTATTAATTATTTCTGGGAACTAAAATATATAAAATCACTCTGTATACAGAATGTTGTTAAACAGTTCAAAGGTTAGGATGAATGTATGAATGTATGATGAATGTCACTAGCGTCAAATCTGATGGATTATAAATCAGCTACGGAGCACCGCAAAAATCAGTCGCGTGTTTTCGGTCAGATGTAACATTTCGTACGCTTCTGATATAAGTAATTATACCTTTTTAAGTTAATGTCAGTATTAAATTGTTAAAGTAAATCATGTCGGAACGTACCAATGGATACCACAGTAAGTGTCACGAATACCGTCAGGTGAACTAGGACAATGCGATGACCTCTAACCTCACTTTATTTCTATACAACTTTCAGGCAACGGAAGAATCGAGGTTGACTTTGAAGAAATTAAAATACCTGTGCCTTGGGGACATATCAGCGGTGAGTTAAGGATTAATTTTTATTATTCAGCAATAAAATTTCATTCAATTTCATTTCATTATTTATGAAGTGCAAGTTTAAATGTAAACGTAAATATAAAACGAATGATTAGAATATTTTCTATGTTAATTTGTAAAGGCAATTTTTTAAAATAAATTGCTGCAGGTGTATATTTTTTTTTCGAGTTTCAAATTTTTCAAGCAATTTTTTTTTGAACATTCATCATGTCAATAGAGGTGAGGTGTTTGGCTTGCTTACGTCAGCGAAATTTATTAGTACAACAATTTTTTAAGGATTAATATTTATCTTGTCATTACTTTTAATAATTAGTGTAATTACAATACATACTTCGTTTTTCAAGGAGTAGGTGTATAAATAGATCCTTATAAACTAATTTCACTAGGTATAGATAATTACATATTAAAAATATGCACAGGTAACTCTCACGTGTTTAGAAAGCATGTATGGTGCGTGTACTTTGGACTTCGGCTGTTTGAGCAATATCGTAAAAATACATATGTATTTGGCAGGATGTTACATCAACAATTAAGGCTGAGAACTTGTTGCTAAAAGAGTGATCCTTATCGAAGTCAATTTGCAAGTCATTTTATTTCATCTCTGTCATATTCTCTAGGTCTAGATCACAAAAAATATGTAATTCTTTGCTATTAAAAATTCACATGTAAAAGGTTTTTCATTAAGAGCGACGCATTTTGTTTTTCAAATAAAACACCGATGTCGTGAGAAATTTAAGATTATTTTTACTTCGGTGTAAAGTACAGTTAATGCCATTATTGATGAACCACAACATCATTCAAATGTCCTCTACGGAAGCGCTGACAGGAATGAATTCGTTTAAATATGGTTTAATCCAAGTTTCCATGAGCGAATTTTTTTGGCCTGGATTGGATGCTCTGAACTAGGACGACATGTGGTTGCAACAAGACGGTGCCACTTGCCACAATGCCAATCAAACAATGGACTTATTGAAAGAGAAGTTTGGTGGAATCCATTATTACCAGAAACGGACCAGTCAGTTATTCTCCTCGCTCGTACGATTTAACACCCCTAGACTTCTTTCTGTGGGGTTATGTTAAGTCGTTAGTTTACACCAACAAACCAGCAACATTACACGATTTGCAGACCAACATTAAGCTAAGTTCACATGCATTGCGGATACGCAAAATTTTTTTGCGGATCGTTTCTGATTGGTTCATTATGTATATTTCAATCAAAATGAACCAATTAGAAACGATCCGCAATAAAAATTTTGCGTATCCGCAATGCATGTGAACTTAACTTTAAAGGTGTCATTGCTGATATTCGACTCAAGCAGCAACAGCAAGCGGGAACGGCAACAGTAAAGTTTATAAATCGGCAGTCAATTTAGGTGAAAAAGTCATGGAAACTTGAGTTAAACGGATTCCTTCCTGTCAGCGCTTCCGTGGAGGACATTTGAATGATATTGTGGTTCCATCAATAATGGCATTAACTGTATTTTACACCGAAGTAAAAGTAATCTTAAATTTCTCACGACATCGGTGTTTTATTTGGAAAACAAAATGCGTCGCTCTTAATGAAAAACCCTTTACCTGAGTCTGCGTTGATATTAGATAGATAAACTCTGTTCGCAAACTAAAAGACCACTGGCGATGTTGCCTTGTGAAAAGTACAACCGGCAACAGTGTCCTAGTTAGAAACTTGGTAACATTTTGGCATTTAAAATATTTTTCTGCTTTCGAGGCATTGAAATGGCTTGTTAAAATGAATACAGGATTATCCACATAAACCGTTCGTTAAAAGTTTTCAAGGTTCCAGTTCACGTAGATATTTGAAATTTAAGGAGCAAAGGTTTTCCATAGAGATTTCTTTAAATAAAATTGAATTTTCTTAAAAATTTGGATTCTGCAATCTGATTTTCAAAAAATTATAACGGCTATGATTGAAGCAATTTTATTTGTAATAGCTGATATTGTAGTTGAAGCTTTAAGGTTCTTAAAAATACCATAAGCATAATCTATTAAGCTACAGGGTGTCTAAAACATATCAATCATAGCTGTGTTATAATTTTGAAAATCAGATTGCAGAATCCAAATTTTTAAGAAAATTCAAAATATCACAAAAATGATGCATTTTAGAGATAGGGAAATGTATTACAATTTGACATATTTTTACATTTAGAATTCAAAAACGTGATTAAAAATATAGCATTCCATTTAAAATAAGCGAGTTGATAGCGACTTCCGGTACAACCGGAACTGATAAAAAGACAATTTTATTTTATTTAAAGAGATCTCTACGGAAAACCCTTGCTCCTTAAATCTCAAATATCTACGTGAACTGCAACCTTGAAAACTTTTAACGAACGGTTTATGTGGATAACCCCGTATAAATGTAAACAATATAATGATAAAATTGATTTGACAAATTACTTTGACATGAAACTTCAAATACCTTGCCAACCTTGCTATTTTGATAATGTTTTATAGGGGACTTATGTTTTATACCAACATAATGCAGCAGGTGGTGGTTTTTTAATTTGTGAACAACATATAATTTTAATGTTGACTTTGATGTTTAATGAATAGATAGGATTTTTCATTCTATAAAATACACAATGCGCAGAAACGAGTTCTCGTTCGACGAATCCATATTCAAAATTTAGGGGAGCTTGGAGTACAGTGTCTAGCAGTTATACGCGAAGTCCAGCAAACGACTCATACTTCACTAGGGTCGGTTTTCGAAAGACATCGGCCCATTAAACTAATTGATCATTAAACCGAGCCAATTAAACATAAACCGAATCGAGTTTCTGGAAGCAGTTGCCAATAATAAACGTCGCGTCGGATAGCAAGGTGTGGCAAGGTCTGGTTAGATCCCAGGTTGACATTAGATTAACTGTCAGTTTAGGATCTAAACTGACAGTTAATCTAATGTCAACCTGATGGCGCCACAATTTTTTCAGTAATTTTTATATTTTTAAGCTTCATTTATTTTCCACAAACAAAAGTTGGAATACTAAAAATGGAAGAAAAACACGTAAGGGGTGAACATAGTATTAATAATAATAATAATAGTTAACGTTTACATTAATTTTAATATGTTCTAACAAAACTTTTGACCTATAATGTTATGTGGCTGTTATGTATTTAATCTTACGTGTTAATTTTACCAAAAGAATCAATTCATTGCTCTGATGAAGCAAATAAATTTAAGCGAGAGCTTAGCACTGAAAAAAAGGTTTTCAGTTTGCTTCCTGAACGAAAAACCTGATAAAACACAATATGTACTTATTGTCTATAATTTACATTTATGTACTTTGTGTTACTTTTTTAAAAATATAAACGCCGAAGGAGCGGTGGATAAAAGTTATTTCATAAAAATAAGTTACATACAATAATTGTAAACGTAAAGAAAAGTTAAGCAGTAAAGCTAAAAAGATTGGCAAACTGCATGCATTTGCGCAAGCAAATTTGTATGCGCAAATGCTGGCACAAATCCATTTGCGCAAATTGCTTGAGCGTGAAAACAGACCATTAGGCTGAACGGACGGAGTCTAAAAGTGGACAAGAAATTTTATTGATGAAGGTATTACGAACGATGTCTGTGGCATACCAAAGGGTTTTGAAAGATTCAGTAGAAACTCTGTGCCATGAATTTGTTCGAATTGATACGCCACTGTATTATGACCGAATGCATTCATATTTTCACTTGGAAGGTTAGAATTAAAAACGGATTATTTTCATTAAGTATTAATTAATGAATTACCGTAAGTAATAAGCATTCTTCGGCCTTCCTAGGACATTTCAGAGCCAGACTTGTTTCATCTCATGTACATAAATTTCCAAAACACAATAAAAAGTGATGTATTTTAAAATATTTCCATGACTTCCAAGAAATTGTGTTAATAATTTAATATTACATTAAAAACCTGACCCGCTAGTAATGTCAACGTCAATATTTATGATACGGCGGTGGCGGACATAGACGTTGCGTGTTCTTGTCGGGGAAGAGGAGACATTCTATTGTATACTAGAACTCAAGAAGAGTGCTATTACTATAAGAAAATAAAGTTTAATTTTCTAAATCTATTAACACGTGTTATATTAATGATAACCATATTTAAAGTTGGTTCTTGTCCGATGAAAATTGTATCACAAACTCTTTTAAACGGACACTAAATCTCGCACTATACACTTAACGTTTCACCGTCGTTCGACAGCTTCGTCAGAAGTGAAAAAAAAAATATTGATAATAATGATAACAATTAAATTAATTCCATTTACTTATAGTTCTTTAATTAGGTAAAAGGCTATTTACAACATACACATTTTTGCATAGTATTCTGATAAATAGTATTGCGTATAAACAATTAACTATAATGAACGATTCACGATTTATTAACAGGTCATGGGGCGCTTTATATTCGTAAACAATGTTTTTTGTGGGTGTAATAAAAACCGTCTGGGATATTATCGGAGAAATCATAACCTTACGTTTTATAAACATAAGTTTTGAGTGCAGTTTTGGATTTTATCTCAAAAATTAGGCGTAGAATCGTTTCTATATTTTTTCCGTGGTTTATGATGTAGATTCTCTTACAGGGGCCCTATTCTCAACTCGTTCGAAAAGATTCGCATGCGAAAATGACGTATACTCTCGTACAAAACTATACAAATAGTTTGGAAAATACGTCATTTTGACGTCACTTTCGCATGCGAATCTTTTCGAACGGATTGAAAATAGGGCCCCTGGTAATTATTTATCTGAACAAATAAAATTCGTCCTGCATTGTTTGTTAAGACTTATAAAATGCAGAGCCAAAAAATAAATGACTATACCTACTTATGATAAAATGATAAAATTAAGTAAGTAAACATTTTTTTACATGTTTTTATTAAGTCTTGCGTGTCACGTTTTATTTTCTGCAACATTAAGGCCCGATTTTACAATCATCGGATAAGCATTATTCTTAGAATAACGTGACGTAGGTGTGACGTAGATATGGAGGAACATTAAAGGATATTCGACAGTTATTCCGTCCTTATAAAACTGGGCCTAAGAACAGTTGCGTTTATTCTTTTCAGAATTTATTTTAACTTATTTGATAAGTAGATGATAAAAAATAGTAATAAAGATAAGTCATGTCTATATAAATTCCTAATTGATAAGGTACAGGCAAAGTGCAATGTTGAATTCAATTTTTTACAGTCACTTAATTGACAATGGCTAAATCTGAAATGAAAATTTTTGACGTTGAGGTCGTTTTAGATCTTCCTATTTTTGTGCAAGATTTGGTACAATTTCTATTAAACTATGTAATAGTTGTAGTATGTAAATAGTTGTAATGTAAATTTCTATTAAACTATGTAAGTTACAGTAATCTGTAGTCAAAAACTCTTGTTTCAAATATTATTGCAGAAATTGGACCAAATCATGCACAAGAAAGACTACTCTATTTTTTGTGCGAGATTTGATACATTTCATGAACAACTTAATTTGTGCAGTAAATTGTATAAAAAATTATCTGTAAAAATAGAACGTGTTCTATTTCCAAACAATTTTGCAGCCTAAAAGTTTGTTGTTTGAAATTAGTATTGTAGAAATTGAATCAATTCCTGTATGTACAAGAAATAGGGTTATCCTAAAGCAGCCTTTAGAAACTCGGGCATTTCAAAGGACGGAATAGTATCGGTTTAAATAGAAAAATTAACCAAATTCAATATAAATATTATTGACAGTTGTAGTTCTTGCCAAATGAAATTGTAATTAAATTGATTTGTTTAATTGGCAGTATTAGAGAAATAGAATATCTTATAAATCACGTGAATTATTTCAGCCTGATTGGGCCTCATCAGAGATATGTACTAAAAAAATTACTTTTTGAAAGGATAATAATTAAATTATACACTTACATATTTTTGAATTTCCAATAACCCAAAAAACAAACCCTGAAAGAAAACTTTTTGAAAAACCGTCTAGTATTTTGCAAAATTGAATTATTATTAATTATTATCCCTTCAAAAAGTAATTTTTTTAGTACATATCTCTGATGAGGCCCAATCAGGCTGAAATAATTCACGTGATTTATAAGATATTCTATTTCTCTAATACTGCCAATTAAACAAATCAATTTAATTATAAATATTATTAATAGTATATTATTTTACGAGTTTCACAAGAAGGCTTATTGTAACACGAGTGGGGTTGGGGTACGACGAGCGAAGCGTAGCAAGCTCGGAGTGCCCCAACGGAAGGAGTGTTACAATGCCTCTTGTGAAACATGTAAAATATAGTATTTTTTCTACTTTGCGTCACTTATTGAACAAAAATATGAAAAATACTGTCAAAAATTTGATCTCCTTAGTATATGAGGAATTTTAGTTGTAATGCGTTGCAACACTGAAAACCTTTCGTTTTAATCAAAAGTCACATTAACAAGTTATTAATTTTTCTTATCCAGCTTCATTGTAAGTATTCTGTTAAGTAACAAATAGATTATGAGTTATTTTGTAAAATCTATTAAATATTTTCAATTAAATATTGACTAAAATTTCCCCAAAAACAGTTTCACAATGAGCTTCATTGTGAAAGTGTTTTTGGTGTCACAATGAGTTCATTGTGAACGCAAAGTAGAAAAAATTATTTACAGTCTTTTACTACATAGTGATAACTTAATTTAGCTTTTACAGAATGAATCTAAATAAAAATACGGAAGACCGGTGTTGGCAATACTTGAAAGCGGTGTCTTCAACTATATTCGAAACCGATACTGGCCTTGGAAGCATTTCCTATTCATTATTGAGGAAAAAGTTAATCGATAATCATTATGTTAATTAAAAATAATTATAACCTTTTCAAGTCAGTGTACAGTTCATATAGGCTTATTACAGAATAATTTATGGACCTATTAAATTAAAATAAACTCAAGGTCCAACGCATTAATTTTCTTGACGTATTTATGTGTTAATATATTTTTTTTGAGTAATTTAAAATCTAGAGTGACAGGTTACGTTGTCTTCGATTGTACAGGGTGTCCCATTTTCGATGGTATTCGAAACACAGTTGTGGTTATATCTCGGTTATTATGAACTTTTGATGCGATTTGATTAAAGAATCATTATCTACGTTAAAAGTCGAATAAAAAATGCCTTTGTCATTTTTCAAAAAAATATGCGTTTGAAAATTTGATGAATTTTTCGTTTTTCAACTGTACCGCGAAAATGGCAAGGAACAGCAAATTTTTAAGTTGACCATTCAAATTAGCATAAAAAGTTGACCCAATATTGGTGCTCAGTTTCTTTCTATTTCCATTATTAACGAAGATACCTATGGAATACCATCGAAAATGGGACACCCTGTACACTGTGATGAACAATGATTGAATGTGCCGCTCTACAATAATTTTTTATTGACCACACGGCGGCGGCGCGGCGTTGGGTACAATACAAATTAGTATTTATATCCTTATACACGGATAGTAACTAGAACCTTCAATTATCGTCGATCACAGTGTACAAACCAATACGATTAGAGGTTTATCTTCCTTTTGTTTCCTCGTCAAAATGTTTCTTTATTTTTGTCTTTTTGTTGCATTAGTTGTATCAGTATTATGCTTGATATTTTTTACGCCCTTCGACAATAATTTTCAAAGCAAATGTTTTTCCAAGAAGACAAAGACACATAGTTTGCATTAGCTTTGGGCTTCTAATAATAAATAATTAATGTTGCCAAATTTATCTTTAATTGCCCATACACATTGACAATCTTATCAACTATGCATTAATTATTAAAATTGATATTCTAGTAAATGCGTTACCACACACTCAGTAGCTATTTATAATAGTAAATGTCAATGTTATCAAAATTGCTGAATGAAAGTAGATATGAAATATTAATGTTATAAAAATGAGACACACTTGATATGCAAGTCTACCAGAGTTGCTTCGAAGTTCTTTAATATGTACTTATAAAAAATCTTGCACTTTTGACTTTTTTTTTAATTCTCAAGTAAGAGTGAAAAATCTGTAGTTCATGTTACAACAAAACGACAAATTGTAACATGTAAAATCCCTACGGATAGTTTACTTCATACCAGTGCTGGCAAAAACCGGAAAAAATTTAAACCGAATAATCGGTTTCTTTAAAAACCGGTTGCGGATATAATCGGCTATCCAAATAATGGTTAAAACCGATTATTCGATTATCCAAGAAACCGACTATTCGGATATCCAAAAACTGACTATTCGGATATTTGAAAAACCGATTATTCGAATATCCAAAAACGACTATTCGGATATCCAACAAATGACTATTCGGATATTCGAAAAACCGATTATTCAATTTTTGAATTATCCCAATTGATTAACCGAAAGCCGGTTAATTAGGACGTATTAAAAAGAACTGAATTTTTGTCACTACTCACAATAATATGTTTGTGCTTTTAACTAGGTAATAAAAATAAAAGTTTTTTTCCTGATATAATTATTCTTGTTATATCTAATGAACAATGTTCAACAAATTATAAAACTAACGCAAATAGTTTCAGTTTGTGTACTTGAAATATTTCTACCGACATAATTTTAGCTCAAAAGGAATTTTCTTTAATTCCCTATTTATTAAAATAATACTGCTGTTTCTAATAGTGCTGGCAAAAACCGGAAAAAATTTAAACCGAATAATCGGTTTCTTTAAAAACCGGTTTCGGATATAATCGGCTATCCAAATAATGGTTAAAACCGATTATTCGATTATCCAAGAAACTGATAATATCCAAATATCCGGTTATCCGAATAACTGGATATTCGAATAACCGGTTTTCCGTATAACTGGATGCTCGAATAACCGAGTTATCCCGATAACCGGTTTTCGGTTTTCTCCAAAACCGCGGAAATCCAAAACCGGTTAACCGATTATCCAAAAAATCGATTTAGGTTGCCAGCACTACTTCATACATTTCCAGAACCAATAATTTGTGTCGATTTTTAAAAGAGTAAATTCACGTGGACTTTCACCGACTTTAACTTTAGACGAAAAATTGATTTTTTTAAATTTGTTGTAGGTAAATGGTGGGGACCAAAAGAAACGCAACCTATCTTAGCAGTGCACGGCTGGCAGGATAATGCCGGAACATTCGACAACTTGGCTCCTTTGCTGGTCAAAGAAGGGCTCTCACTTTTATGCATAGACTTGCCTGGACACGGTTATTCCTCCCATTACCCAGCAGGGTCTTACTATTACATATTTTGGGACGGCATTCATTTACTACGAAGAATAGTTAAACATTTCCAATGGGAAGACGTCACGATACTGGGACACTCGCTCGGAGGTGGCATGGCTTTTCTGTACGCCTCAGTATTTCCCGACCAAATAAAAAAATACGTCAGTATCGACATTGCTTCGCCTCCAGTCAGAGACTCTTCAAAGTTTGACGCGCTGGCGGGCAGCGTCGATAAGTTCTTGTCTTATGAAAACATCCCCGACGACAAAATTCCGTCGTATACTTACACCGAGATGTTGGATTTAATCAAGCAAGCCTACGGTGAATCAGCGTCAAGAGAATCATGCGAGATTTTGATGCAAAGAGCGATGACAGAATCGAAGAACGGGGGTTACCACTTTTCCAGGGATTTGCGACTGAAGGTTTGCGCTTTAGGCTTCTTCAGTTTGGACCAAGTTCTACAGTTTGCCAAGCGCGTGAAATGTCAAGTACTGAATGTAAGGGGAAATCCCGGATTGAGTTTCGATAGGCCTGAATATTATGACATGGTGCTGGATGAAATAGAGAAAAGTGCCTCCAAATTAGAAAGACATGTAGTGCCAGGCCAACATCACTTACATTTAGATAATGCGGAGAGTATAGCCGGTATTATCGCAGATTTTTTAAAGTCTTAACGCCTAAGTTACCTCTTAAATTTATTTATTTATTTACTTATGTGTATTTGCTTACACAACGTATTTCTATATTAATTTATTTCCATTGACATGATAGAGGCTTCATAGTGTAGCTTATTTATCACTATAACGTTCCTATGCACATAATAGAATGTATGAGAGTAGGTAGCAGAATTTTTTGCATTCCTAGTTTTTAAAGAAGATAAAGCAAATATATGGAGATGATCGATTTATTTCTAATGACATAATTATTTAATAATGTTACAGATACATTATATGTGATGGTATTTGTGTTATGATAATTTTTACCAATAAACAGTATTTTTGAGAACTCTACAATTAAAAAAAATGTAGTTACTGTTATGCTACTTTAAAATTTAAAACGACTGGCGATATCTAAAACTACTTTCTTTTGATATGAAGAAACTACGAATTATTTATAGAATACATGAATCTAATAGCGTTTTTCACTGGGACTAAATTTTGCATTGAGTGCGCACTCAGAATATTCTCATCTTATTTTAACCTCATGTAATGAAACGGGATGGAGATATTCTGAGTGCGCACTCAGTGCACAATGGAAAACGCTAACGCTATTAAATGAATGAGATTTCAGACAAATACTGGTAAGTTACACCGCCATCTGGTTATTGGTAGCGAAGGTGACTCTTGATATTGCCTGCATATTTCTTCCCAACGCATTTCCGCAGGACTGTAGATAGCTTTCGAACGCAGAGTACTTTTCACCGCTTCCAAATCCTGAAATTTTTTAATGAGTTTAATTCAACAGCAACAATGCCGTTGCTATCTGCTTTCACGACACGAATTATAAGTCGGAAAATAATTGTGCCGCGGCGCATTATTTCACATGTTTGCATTCACGCGCTAAGCGTGCGTATATTCTGTTGGTCGTCGGGGTTGCAGTGGAGTTCTCGAGCTACTGTTCTGCTGATGAGGCCCCAATTAGGGCCGAAATAGCTATACAGAATATGCTCGGGGGCCCCATTGCGATCCTGACGACTCGCAGCCAACATTTACATGTTTGCGTTGACACGTTTTGTCCGCTTCGACTGCCATCTCGTGCGTGTTAGCTTTTGCGGCAACGGCATTGTTGCTATCTGCTTTCACGACACGAATTATAAGTCGGAAAATAATTGTGCCGCGGCGCATTATTTCAAATGATGGTAATGTTTTTCAGACAACTTCATATTTTTTCACCAAGAGATTACCTGCTTTGATTGCCTGCGTTCAGCCTGCAGAAATCTACGTATAGCGCTTCGCGTGCGCCACGTAGCATGACATCATATACAGGTAGAATTTTAAAACTAGGTGGATATAAGTAATTTCGGACGAAGTCGTGTAAGAGTACAGGGGATTCTAGCGTGTATCAGTTCACGCCTTAGTTCGAAGCATGCAGTTTTTAGAGCTTTTTTTACCCATTATTATATTACAAACAATAATAATTGCGAAAATTTTTGTGCAAATCGGTTCTGATTGCAGCGGATTCCCCGAGCAGGCTCTGTACAGTTGTTTGCGTTATGCAAATGTATTGCAGCAATTAGAACAATATTTTACACGAATTATTGAAATCCTAGATAAAATAAAATTATTAAATACGCGCTCATCGTTTCGCTTCCCAATGCGAAACAAGGTCGGCCGTCGAATACATCCGAGGCACGCGTCGCCAACCTACTTGCTTCACTCAAACTGTATGTGTTTACGCCGAAGCTAAACTTCTGCTGGGAGAGCGACAAACCTAGCGGCCGCCATGTTTTACGGAGTAAAACAAAGAATCCGTTCAGCCAGTTCTCAGTTCTCTGCTACGTAGCAATAGCGAAATGTAAGCGCTATCTTTGGCGGAACGCAGCCTTTGTTTACATCAGTCTATTTGATTATCCGTTGGTGCTAATAGATTTGTTCTGCACTTTCTACTCTTTCAACTCCTTTACTTTTCTCACTCCTACTTACATTATACTATACCGTGAATGTATCTTATTCTGAAACATGCAAAACACACACATACGTTTGTTGCTAGAGTAACGTAATTATTAAGTGACAGCAATGTATTAAAGCCAACAGTCTGAATTTCACATCCGCTAGATCGCATCCCTTAAACCGCTAAATATCCGCTAAATGGCGTTGAAAACATTGAAAAAATTTACATTTCGCAATTTTTCCAGTAGTTCTTTCCTATGGTTCTTTCTACCTTTGATGATATTTGGACATTGTTGCACGTTTGTTAAACTCCTATTATTAATAATTATTTCACAAAGGACACACGTGCTACACACTTTTTAAAATATTTACTTACGTGTGATTGATGATTATTTTACGGGTTTTACGTGACCCCAGTAGCGTCACTTAAACGTCAGTGTCAAAAAAAGACGCCATTCTATTTGACACCCTTATGGAAATGCAATGTAATTTGCAGCTGGGTAGGTTTAGGTGGTTTAGGTATCAAACAAAAGAGCAAATGTGACAGTTATACTCCAGTGACGCTACTGTGTGATTCTTATACTAGCTGCTTTCGTTCATCCCCGTGATTACTAATCATGTAATCATGATCAGTAATCACAAGTTCAGACCAAGTGCATTTTTTATATCAGGTGTGTTTGTTCTACCCGTGATTACTGTGTCACTGATTACTTAATCATCTAATCATGATTAGCAATCACGGGCATGAACGAAAGCACCTACTGTGACCGAAGTGACCGTTGCGCCAACTTTTAAGCACCACTTTTAACTGAAAACCATCGTTCAAAGGCGGGTAATGGGTAATTTAAAAATAATAATTATACACACCCCACAAAAATTATCGCACCACCTAGAATTGTGGTAAACAAAGCTACGTAGCGTTATGTTGTGTTATGTTGTGATAAAAGGGTGTAAGATAATCTGAAAGAGCAAGTTTAATAAAAAAAAGAATAACGATTTGACATTCTTGAACGGATTTAAAACAATGTAATAAGTTGATTATGCACTATAACTAAACTAACAACGGGTTGTTCCACCCCAGGCTTGAATGACAGCTTCCATTCTACGCGGCATGCTTTCGTAAAGGTTTACAATGTATTCTTGTGGTATGTTATGCCATTCTTCCACAAGAACTGCTTCCAACTGTTGGAGAGTTCTAAAAACCATTCTGCGCCCTGAAACTCTCTGTTGAAGGGTGGCCCATACATGCTCTATTGGATTCAAATCAGGGCTTCGACCTGGCCACTCCATAACAGGTGTTTCAGTTTCTCTAAGGTACTATTGAACTTCCCGAGCTATGTGCGGTCGTGCGTTATCGTGCATATACACAAAATCTGAACCAATAAATGGGCCGTACGGTATAACATGTGGCTCTAGAATGTCAGTAATGTAACGCACAGCCGTCATACGAGCCCCATGCAAAGGCACTAATTCTGTACGACTTTCCAAAGAGATTGCACCCCAAACCATTACAGAACCTCCACCAAAATTCACTTTGGGAACAAAGTTACATTGAAGATATCGTTCCCCAGGTCTTCTATACACCGGCATGCGTCTGTCATTTGCATAAAGACAGAATCTTGATTCGTCAGAGAACATCACATTCTGCCAATCTCCAATATCCCAATTAAAATGTTCCCTAGCAAAAGCTAAACGAGCTACCCGATGTCGTCTGGTGATTAGTGGTACTCTTGTAGGGACACGAGCCCAAATATTGTCTTCACGAAGACGGTTTCTTACCGTTTGCAGCGAAATTTCCACATCTCGGGCAGCTAACATCTCCCTTTGAAGGAATCGAGCAGTGCAATGCCTAGTGCGGAGCGCTGTTAGACACAGAAAGCGATCATCTCGGATCGATGTCATCCTTCCACGGCCTTGTCCTAGCCTTCTGTTAACACTGCCAGTTTCTTAGTGTTTTTGTGCCAGCCTAACAATGGTAGAATGGTTAACACCGAGGACTCTCACCACATAACGCTGGCTACGACCATCCTGTAGCAAAGCAAATGCGCGGACAGCTTTCTCGTGGGTCAGATGGTAGCTAACACGTTGAGGAACATTCATTATGTCAAATTTATATTGAACAAGTGAAACATCCAATAACAAACGTAATTAAAAATAAAGTGAAACAAATGGGTATAAGCAGCTTTTTCTTGCATTAAAAGAAAAGTTGCCAAAAAAATCTTATCGATGTTCGTGCTTGCAGATAAGTAAATAAAATCTATTTCTACATAATATAGATCAAGTATGTTGCCTTCATGCATATTCATTTTGGAAAAACGCCGATTTTTCAGGGTGGTGCGTTAATTTTTGTGGGGTGTGTATTTAAAGAATTTGAGATATTAAAAAACTTCATTTTACTTCACTTTTTACTATCAAAATATTTTAATAACCGCTACTTTTTTTAAAATGTAGCAAAAAAATCCGCTAACCGCTAAATTGATTTCCAGTCCGCTAAATAGAATTTGATTCCGCCAAATCTAGCGGCAAAACCGCTAAGTTGGCAACACTGATTAAAGCGTGTATTTTATTTTGAAACAGGGTGAGTTCGCGTTTACGCTCGGATCGATCGGAGTGTTTCGTTTTATCGCTCCTACCTTACATGCAGTGAAACGCAGACGCTCTCCCTCACACTTTTGATCAGAGCGTACTCCGAGCGTAAACGCGAACTTGCCCGTATGAGAAATAAAGTAATGGAACAAAATACAATGCGATCGAAAATGGTTGAACGTCCTTCAAAAATATGTACTAATTTCGATATGAAAAACTCGTAGAAAACTCAATTAATAAACAAACCGTGCACAACATACGAACGCTATTGATTGTCACCTGACCTTGAAAATTCAAAAACGCGAAAATTCTCTAGACCGAAGGTAGCTTATTACACCTTTGGGTATTTATTTTCTCAAGGACGCTCAATCATTTTCGATCGCATTGTATGTTTCAAAATAAAATACACGCTGTAATATATTGTTGTCATTTAATTATTACGTTACTCTAGCAACAAACGGATATATACGTGTATTTTGCATGTTTCAGAATAAGATATATTCACGGTATACATCTAGGGATGCCGATTTTTTGTTAAAAGCATCGACCTTTGAATCGATTCAGATCGTGTCTGTCAAATATCGATTCAAGTAAAAATCGTGCAAAAAAGAATCGATCTATCCAAGATCGATTTATATTTCTCAAAAATTAAGCACAAAGTCAAAGTTCACAAGCTTTTATTATTTTTATTGAAACAAAAATAACAAAAATAAACTTCACCCCTAAACTCACTTTACAATTTACCTACAATGAATCTAACCATAACCTAACAAACACGGAACGAATATCAACACGAACACCACACACACTGCCCATGAACAGGGTTGCCAGCTTGGTAAATGCTAGAAGCGCCAAAGTAAATGTTCCAAAGCGCCACTTGGCGCCAAAGTTTGAAAATTTTGTAATTTTTATATGTATTTCGAATTTCTACTAAAATTTAAACATTAAAACAAATACATAATATTAAACCCTTTATTATAATAACGTAACATTAATTCTCACAAGAAGAACAAACAACATAATTATAATATTCTTTACTGTCAATAAAATCTACAAAACACTGACTGAAGTTAATTTTTTTTTTAACCAAAGAAACGTAAACATGTCAAATATTCCTACGCCTAATGTTAACCAATAGTATTATTCGGCGGGCATTTACAACATTTATACCGACCGCAAGTCTATGATTTATGCTCATTCGATGCTACTCGATTCTAGGGTATTTCAATATGTTAGGATATTTAAAATTTTCCAATCTACTGCCGGACAGGGTATATCAAACCTCATGTGTCATGCGTATGCACGTCTACCAACTACTGTGCATTGTGCAAAAAGAAATGGAAAGTTATTGAATAATGTAAGTAACTAAATGGAAGATCAAAAATTTCCCACAAGTACTGCATAAAATATGTATGTGTCGCTTTTTAAGAATTAAATGCAAAGCGCCAAAATTCGCCAAATTTGTTGTTTGAAGGCGCCACATTTAACGCCAAGCGCCAAGATGAAATTTTCAAGCGCAATTTGTTTAGTCAAATGTGCCGGTTTGGCGCAAAAGCGCCACCCGTGGCAACACTGCCCATGAACACAGGATGGCCAAAGTGAAATTACTACCACATTTACGAAAATTTTCGGTTTGCCCAACTCAAGTCAAAAAATAACTTGAATATTATCATTTCATTTTCGATTCGATTTCGTAAAAAATAAAATCGATTCAATAAGATCGAGAAAATAATCGATATTTTTAACAGAAAAAATCGATCTTTTGAAAAATCGATTTCTGAATCGGCATCCCTATACACATCTCACTCTCTCAGGAGCAGTTGGTGCAAAAGTGTAGAAAACTGCAGAACATATGAACGGACCTTTTGTTAATCCTTTATTAAATTTCTATTTCGTAATTTAGGGTATAATTTTTTAATAAAAATAAAATTAGTAATTAAATAATAAATTGAATTTGTTCTACAGAAAATCTACTCACAAAACTTCGGTAGATACCTTGAGTAACTCCTTGTTTCGTTTCAGAGCTTCCGCCATAGACGAAGCCCTTTGTAGTTGCGTGTTGGTCTTGTCTTCTGCCTCTCTAGCTTGCCTTTTTGTCTCACTGTAAAATCGTTGATTACCACCACTATCAAATTTATCAAAAATGTCGGATTAATACTTGTCCTTCAATAACGAGCTGATTTTCGTTTCGCTGTTTTCATATTTGACCAATATCGCTTGAATTTCGTTTAGGGGCATGTTTTATGCACACGATTTGTCATTTAGTTTGTAACTTCGTTGCTATGGATACCTACCTTACAATAGAATACAATAATGTGGAACATTAAAATAGTAGTACAGATTATTTTTTTACTATATGCCAATCGTATAAAATTTAAGTTAAGAAAATATACGACGGAATGACGTGACTTGACAAAAGCCACAAGGCTGTTACATGGAATTTAGAAGGATGTAGCTACATAAAAATTCCTTGTCTCATCTATCGATTGATCGGCATATATGTAGAGAAAAAATGAACTGTAGGTACATTTTTATTATTTATTTTTATTTGGACGGCCTTTAATTAACAGCAAATATTTTAGATGTAAAAATGTTACTTAATGCTTTTTTAATAAAGTTTTCTGAATATTTTATCTAATAGCTTAATAATAAACAATTTTAAGCGAAATAAAATGATTATATATATTGGTTATTTGTCAATATGACCAACAAATGTTTGAACGCGATGAGTAAATATATGTGTGGCTGCTCTGGCTTATTCTCTTATGAAGAATTAACATTATGTAAGGGTCGCCGATTGGCGCAGCGGTAGCCTAGCCGACTTTGCAAGTCGTGTCTCTCGGCGGCGCAGGTTCGAATCCTGCTATTAACCATGGATGTTTGTGGTGTTTAATGACTTTGACCCAGCTATAAAAATCTTCGTGAATGTCTGGAATGGCTTATATGCCGAAAGACAATAATTGCAGCATTGCTGCGCAAAGCAAAACAAAAACATTATGTATCAAATGTGTATGTAAGGTTGTCTATCATGACTTGCTACGAGGCTTTCCCTATGTCAGCGGTGTTTTCATGGCATCGCCTAGCAGATAGGCAACCTTAATATCAAAAGTGCATAGGAGTAAACTTTTACTATAATAATTGTAAACCTTTATGGATTTTAACGAAATTAACTCAGTTACTTTTACTAAATTGTTTTAAATTAGAAGTGGACTTCAAGTTCCTGACAACTTCTAATTGTTATTGAAACAATCCTTGCTAATCTGTTCAATTTAATTGGCGAAGCAATAATTTCTTCTCCATATAAATTTTATAATCTTACACTTCTCGGTGATGAGAAACCAGCTTAATTAAGTTCTGTCTAAAATTAAATTTGGGAACTAATTTCTTTTTCAATAAATTCGTGTTTTTATGTTAGTTTATGGAAAACCTGAGTACCTACCTAAGTTATAAATTTCTTTGTATAATGTTTAACTGCACATAGTATCCTAATTTGAAGACATTTTAATGTTCCTTCTTCATGGGTGGAAACAAATAAATCGATTACGTGTAGGATGTAGCGTAGGACATATTTCGCAAGTACGTAACTACTACAGAAGGTACTATTTTTTAAAAGTAATTTTCGTTTTCAATTTTATACAAACTTTTAAAATAAAACAAGCGATCAATATAAAAATGAATTAGGGTAGGCGTTGGAATTTAAATGTATGTCTTGGATAACGTCATATTAATACTAATTGTCAATCAATTGTAACACAAATAACACGCCGGAAATGGTCTTTAACGTTACTGACGTAATTATTCATGAAGTTTAAACGTGTTCTTGATGCAGTAGGCAGTGGATATTTTACGTATCTGCTTCAATTTTTTTTAAAATAAAAATAAAACTGTTTTCTTGCTTGTAGAAATATCAAAGTGACTGAAGGAACATTCGATGAACTAAATGGACACGTGTGTTTGGTTGCATCGCCAAATCTAATTCATTTTTCATTTGATCACTTCTTATGATCTTTCACAAATATTATAATTAAATATTATAACAAAATCAGCAATTAGTTAAAACAACTAAATTTCAGGTTGTGCCATCATGATCACAAAAACAAGATATTTGCGTCTGTTAGGTGGTGTCATGAAAACTTACTGGGGGGAGACGTTCTTACTTTTGGTACTTGCTGGTAGCAGTTTATAAATGACAGGTAGCAGTTCTTTTACCCGTTATTTATAAACTGCTACCAGCACTGGCAAAGTTATATAGCTACCAACCTATATACCTACAAATTTGATACATAACGTTAATTCTCCATAAGAAAATGAGCCAGAACTCCTATATTTGAATTGGCTTCTGGTTGGAACCGCGTCACGTTGACTTCTTCTACTGCCGACGTTTCGTTTTCCATTGCAGAAGAACTTCCTCAGGGCTGCTGCTGGTGGTCTTGCTGTTGTTTCTCGTTAGTCGTTGAGACTGAGTAGGTATGTCTGTTGTCGTGGTATCTATAGTGGTCGGTGGGGGTAGTGGGTCGGAACGGTAAGCGGGGATTGGTTTGTTGGGGCTTGACGGATCGTTAATGAAATGTTTCCAGGTATTGTGGAAGTATAAGGCTGTATCACGGTTCAGGTTATTGGGGTGTTTGAGAGTTTCTATGGATTCACGGATTTTACAATTGAAAAAATGAGATGAGCGGGATAGAAGTTTTGTGTCGGAAAATAGGATTTGGTGACCGGTTTCTAGTTTGCGTTCAGCTAGGGCCGAGCCAGCTGTTTGTAGTAGTCTAGTACTACAGCGTTCACGTTCAGAAACGCGAGTGCTAACTGATCGCTAACAGATCTCCTATAGTTATATTACTGCGATGTGTTTCATTTTAGAAAGATAAACATTTGTTAAAAGCAATACAAGAAAACGTGGTTCGTAATTTATTTGGCTTTACTAACAATTAAATAATAAAAAACGTGTGAAAAATCTGTTCGTTGGTCCCTTTGATTTTTGACGATTAGGTTTTGGCTACTTTGAGTTTGTGTTGATAACGTCATACATTTTGTTCCAAAGTTTATTCAAGAATCACCCTGTATATCAAAATTCCATTAATAACGTAAATTATCGATTAAAATTGTCCAACGATTTCAATATTTAACAGCCCAAAGTTTTACAAATATTGAGAAGATAAAGCGTGGACATAAAATATCTCATAACTGTTTTCCAAATATAAAAACTACTGCACTGGAATCTATTTAACTACCAACACGGTTTACAACAGCGGATGCACATTTGCATAAATTATCGGCAATATATGTAGAACTTGATAGCGCTTGTTTATCGTTGCGTACAGGTATGTAGCCTATTTTCCGTTAAAATGATTTTTTTAACATTCGTTTTAAAATTCTTGGGACAAGGAGGCGCTTGTTAAAAAAATGATTGCTATGCAACTTTGATAACACCGCTTCATAATCTGCTGCTTTACTTCGACCACGGTGTTATTTTGTTGGCAATGCTCAATGCCAATGCATGCACACGCATCGTTCGGGTATTTACCGTGATCGTTAAGTTTATGAAGGTAAGAAAATTATTTTTTAATTAGAAATGATTCCTTTTTATTTATTTATCAATATCATTTTGAACAATTGTAATTATTTGATTCCTTGCGCTTAATAAAAATAATTAATTAAAATCACTATACAGGCTGATCAATTTGAACGATTCATCATTGCTCACTAAGACAGAAATTATTCGGTTAAATTAGCAAAGATACGGCCATTTTCTTTTAGATAACATTGTATTTAGTAAATTTTTTAAACTTGCTTACAAAATAATGAAATTATTGAAAAAATTCGTTTCCAATTAAGTAGACTATGTTCATGTATAAAGTCAAGTAGTCTAAATACATAATTGATAAATGATATCAATTTAATATGCACGTAAACAAGAAGTTTATATTTGATCGCTCCAAGAAATAGTACCATTACGCTTTTGTTATTTACATACTTGATCCTCGCGAATAAGTTATTTATTAATAAATTTGTTCGTGCGGCTCGAGTTAGTAAAGGGCAAAGTTCTACAGTACTAAAGCAATTATAAGAACCAAGATGATTTTCACTTCTATATACAATTGTTTCAGAAAAAGTTTATTGGCATTTTTCAATATGTATTGTTGCTCTTTTCTTTTTTCAGTTCACAGTTATTAATTAAAATTATTTTTAAATACTTACTACATTTAGAACGATTGCTACTTGTTTTGTTAATAAAAACTGTGAATTACAGCAGATAAGAAGATTCTGTGTATGGTAAGAAATAACAGAAACCAGTAAGATACTTAATAGTGGTTTTTATTTTTATTCATTCTCATTACATATAACATTTTACATTATTATGTTATCGCTGGCACATGTGTATAAAAATATATGAACAGCATATTTTGCAAGGAACGCAACGAACGTCAGAAAACAAAGGAAGACGATTGCACAGGAAGGTTATAAAGTCGTACTTTTTCGATCCAACTAATTTTATCCAAAAAAAAAGAAACAAACAAAAAGGAACACAAACTAGAATAACTCATTTTTTCTGCGTATTATTTCAGTTACTGTGCAAGCTATTGCGACTTATTTATTTCACTACGCGAGTAGTAGTTCTGCGATACGTATTTTCTTCAATTTTTTTTCTTCGTCAATTAAATACTGACTCGTTTATCAATCGACGTACACGTTATAGGGTTAATGTTAATACTAGGAGGTACAAAACTGAGTTACACGTACAAATAATAACCGTAGGTAATTAATATACACTATTCGCTAGGATTTTATACAGTCACAGTTTACATAGAGATGATATGTATTTTATACAAGACAGTCGGTTTATTGACGGAAGAATTTTTTTGTTTAATAGGGGAATGATCACATAAACACCAAAAATAAAATAAATGTAGGTACTTGTACGCATAGGATGTATTTTTCTGAATTGTTTGATAACAACTGAATATTAATGAATTACGATTCTTCCGTGAATATACCAGTGATTTTTTTACACTGCATAATAGAGAAGTAGGATAATGGTTAGATATATTTCACTTCTAATATGTTCAACCTTTTTCAAAGACTGTAAAATAATTATTGACAAAAATTGCGCTCATTTTTTTAATTATTACGAGGGCGAACTCGAAATAATCTTCATAAAACTTATGACTGTAATTCTTTGTTCCATTTAAATTAATTTTCTGATTTGATTTTTGTTCACCAAGTTCCTTTTGTCGGCTTTGGACGAAACTCGCAAAATATAAACAACGGCCCGTATTCTGATATTATGATTAAAGTCGTATTTAACTAAAGTCATGATTAAAATAAACAAGGAACGATATCACTTTATGTCAATTTAATGTGTAAGAGAGTGACGGACGAGCGTTGCCATGGGAATTCAACGTCTTACCAAATTAATTATAGGATGAGAATACGGGCCATTGTTTTTCCGTCACATTTGGCCATAAGGTGCTCACGATAGTAAGTTAAGAATGCACAGAATTGTATACATCTGAAAAAGCAATTGATAATAAACGTACATAATTTGGAAAAGTTACATATTCGTTTAAAACGCATCTAAACCTGACATTTACATTTAATAAATAAATACAATTATATGCCAATTGACGTCACAGCATTGGATATAAATAAATAGAAAATTTTGTTTATAAAGAGGCCTCGACCGCGTTTTTGTGTATGACATAAAAATGGTGACACCCAGTACACTTTTATTATGAATATTCTATTCGAATAGAATTTGTTTATGGAAATTAATTAAATAATTTTAGATAATCTTGAGTAGGTATTTTTAAATCTCTTGATAATTTAAAAAAAAAATTTGCAATAAATATAAAAGAAATTTGGAAGTAATACAAAAGTGGATATAAACAATTATTTTACAGTCTTTTACAAGTTGAAACTAATGGACGATTTTCATTAGTATTTACACTAGATATTCAGGTTTTCAATACAAAGAAAAGCGCATTCAGCGTTTAAGTTGGTTGAAAATGAAACGTTCCGAGGGTCGAATTATATTAGAGAGAGAAAGCTTTTAAGTTCTATTTAGGCCTACATAAAGTAATCAGTTGTTCAAGCTTGAATAATATAAATAAATATTTTTTGAATTTAAGGGTTCGTTAATTTCGTTGTAACCTTGAAGCAACTGATTACTTACTGCGAAAAAAATCTCTGTTATGCGCAGAGATATTTGTTGTGCAAGTAAATGACTAGTACCAAGTTATTTGTATTATGTCACAACATATTCGAGGTCAGAACGATAACGTAAAATGTTAACATACCTAAAACACTTTACAGCTAGACATTTATACTAATCGTGACGCTAACTCGGAAAATATTTAACACACAATCACGCACACACAGTATAAAACAATTTTTTTTTACACAGTCTTGGAAATTTTCGTTTCACGTCATTCACAACATGTTACCGGGTTCACTTCGGGTAGAGGGATGGTATACTTGCTTGTGGGGGTTGAAACTGCTGAGATGGGGAGTACCACCATTCCAGGACATTCCAGGTGGACCTACCCTTGCGTAGACTGGTTGGTTGGGAGAAACTAAATCCGGGGGGTTGTTTGGTTGATCTACATTAGACTTACGTTCCTTCTTGTTTCTTTTCAACGTGTGCGTGGGGGCGAAATAGGAATCTGAGTAGACTTTGCGGTTATAGTAACCACCGTTTGATGCTGGATAGATTGGTTCTTCCATATTCGGTGAAGTCCGACCAGGTGTCCAAACCTTTTTAATAAGAAAAAAGAAAACAATCCATTCTCAAGTCAAATTTGTAAAAAAAAAATCTCACCATTGAATTACCAATTCTTCTGTGTCCTGTTACCAAAGTGGTAGTAGCGTACGGTGCTGGAGAAGTCGCACCATTACTGTTGCCATTAACTTTAACCATGTTCGCGTCAACTTCCGCGTAGTCTGCAACCTGTGAAGAAGCCCTATTCGGATCCAGGTTTGGACTGGCGTAATCCTGAATTTGCATGTTATTGTAATCTTTAATTTTTCTTCCTTCCCTAACAAAATCGGAGAGACCTTTAAAATTAACCGAGTAATTTTTCTCCGAATTATATTCTAATCTATCTGGTCTGATGTATTCCTTCTGGTGTAACGGATTATTATGTAAATTAATGTTGTTCTGATGTAGAACACCGTTTGATTGATGCACCATACCATTCTGATGCGTATAATCTTTAGGCGTGTTTAAACTGTTGTATTCAATTCTTGAGTACTCTTGCGGTGTGAGTTTCCCGTATTCGGGCAGTGTGCTAGCAAATTCTGGAATCGTCTCCTTGTCCAACCACAAAGGAGCTTCTTGCTTTGAACTTACAGGGGTTGCCAAAACTCCACCGTTTGATCTGCTCGGGGGAGACGTCTTTTTCGATAGCATTTGACGTCTTCGAACCAGCAACATCGCGACGAAAAGCAACACCATGACAGACACCATACTGATCAACAATGCCATGAACCACGTTTCTGTTATGAATTCAACTTCTTCCACGTTTGCGCCGACAGGTCTGTAAATAATATTTTTGATATGTGTACTTTTTTCTTTTTGAAAAGATTACCTCTGTTGGCGGTCTACTACGTTCGATGCGGGATCCAGTCTCAACAACGCAGGAGAACTATATGGGCCAACACCAGCGCGAGTGGCTGCAGCAACTCTAACTGTGTAAGAAACACCAGCCGTTAAATTCCCCAATAAAAGAGTAGGTGCTGTATTAACCGATACAGTTTCGACATGTCCTCCCGTAGAATTCGCCCTAACTTCTACTTTATAGCCTTGGAGCTCGCCGTTAAGCGATAGGGACGCTGGCACCTTCCATTTTAAGTACACGGTCGTAGAATTGATTAACATAGCTTCCATATGCGAAGGAGCTTCGCTGGGTACTAAAAATTTATTAAATATTGAGATGTTTACACTTAACCTTCTATATCTTACCATCTTCCAAAGTCCTGACAACTTTGGAATTAGAAGGTTGACCTTCTACAGTCTTGAAGAAAGGCACCAAAAAGAACTCGTACCTTGCCCACCTGGACAAGTTATTCACAGTGAATCCGGATGTACTCCCTTTATCTAAAAGCACGGTTAACATACTATAACTTTTTGGCAAATCTGGAGCAGAATCTAACGTAATGTAATAAATGTATAGGCCCTCTACGTAATGTGAGTCTAATATTGCCCAAACGAGTTTCACAGCAGTTGGAAGAACGGGTATAGCTTCAGTCAGCTTAACGGTTGTCCCTGATACCAAACTAGCTCTGGCTTCGCTTAAATCAGTCACCTCGGGATTTCCCCAATTTTGAGCATTGTCTTGCCCGACGAAAATAGGTTCGGACAATAACGAAGGAGGCCCTAAACCATGAGCGTTTTCCGCCCGGACGAGAAATATGTAGGGAACACCGGGTGTTAGTAAGTGCTGAGTGAAAATGGGACCTGGAATTCTACGTCCAACCACCGTCCAAGTTGGAATCACCCCCTCTTCTCGACCAAAAAGTTCTATTTGATACCCCAGGAGGCTCGAGGAACCTATTTTATTGTTTTGTGCCCAAGTGACAGTAACGCTTCCTTCTGATTGATTCAGCGCGTGCGGTCGACTTGGTGGGCCTGGAAGCATCACCGGTTCTGGGGCCTTAAAGAAGTTAATGTTGGGGTTCTTTGGATTTTCAACTCGTAAGTGACCGGTCCACGTCGCCTTTCCTCCGCGGGAAGACGCGACGCACGTGTACTTCCCAGAATCAGTCTTGTCCAGTTGCGATATTTCCAGTCGCCCCGGTTTGGACATGTCGACCTTCTCGGAGGATGTCACAGGTTTTTCTTCTTTGTACCAAGAAATAACTGGATCGGGGTTGCCATTTGCGTCGCACATTAAAACAGCTACGGAATGGATGGGTAGTGTTTGATTAACAGGTCCTCTGATTATCACGGGAGGAGGCCTGTCTTCCTTAGATGTAACTGTCAGTCGCGTTCTGGACGAAACGGATCCTGCAGAATTAATGGCCGAACAAATAATAACAGTTCCTGAGTTTTGCATCTGAGCATTCTTAAGTATAAGAGTTGATTGGCCATCGGTGGTGAACGCTTCGAAGTTACCCGAGGAAGTCCCGGGAAATATGAGCATGCGATCGCCTTCGAACGACCAAAATATGAAGGGCTTGGGGCTTCCGTTCGCGTTGCAATGGAAGTTGACTTCTTCGCCGACCTCAATGGTTTGTGCGAGAGGCCTCGTGCTGAACGTGGGCGGTGCAAACACTGAGAGGGTGGCCGAGGCAGTTAAGGCACCTGCTGGATTATCTGCTTCGCAGGTATATCGTCCCTGATCGGTAATCGTGACGTGCTCTAGTCGAAGAGTCCTGTCTTCTAGAACGCGTACTCGTCCTAGAGGCATAGTACCTCCAGGCGAATTTCTTCTCCACAGTACGTCGGGTAAAGGATCCCCACCAACCGCACAAGAAAATTCCACTGTGGATCCGACCAGAGCCGTTACGTCTTCGGGTGGTCTTATCATGAATGGTTTAACTGAAAAAGAAAACATATTAATAAAGATGGTGATACTTCAGTTCGAACGAACCCAATCAATCCAGCTACTAAAGTTTAATCTTACCATGAACTTTTAATACTGCTACAGCTGATTCTCTGACAGCTGCTGTATTTCTGGCGACGCACTGATATCTTCCATCATCGGAAGGACGTGCGTCGGTTATGGCCAAGCTGGAGCCATCAACTAATCTTAAACGACCTTCAATTTCTAGGGTGTGACCGTCTTTCCTCCAAGTCACTTGAGGATCTGGCGTCCCTTTTGGCGGACCACATTCTAGAATGGCGTCTTCGCCAGCTGCCACTCGGGTACTTTGCGGTTCTGATCTAAAATCTTCGCGCAAAACTGCAAAGAAACAAATTGACAGATCTGATCGTAAACCTGTATAAAAAATATTAACTTTCAGCAGCTCCGGCTTTGGTTAATCGAATTACATCAGACTAATGAACCCATTCAAATCGAATTACTTTGGACGCTCGCATAGACCGTACGTCCTTAATTTGTCAATAGTATCAATGCGTGGACTGTCTGGTTTGATTGATACATCGCAGTAACGTTATACCATAGGAAGGCACACCGTGTTATCATAATAGACATAATGGAGAGATAACTGCATTATGTCTATGCAAAACACATTCAAATTGGGGTTGTTATACGCAGGTATTGTTGGAACGCATGTATGCGGAAGGTAATAAACTGGTTAATAAGTCTACAATGTACAATAATTCAAATAAAAATAATCTCGTAATTTATTCATCTAGAAAATTATTACAAAGTTTTAACAAAACCACAGCTACCTGCACATACAAGCAGCAAAATTAAAATTGAATTTAAATTATAATTAAACTTAAAAGCGTTCGTTTAGAAACCTATTCGCATTTAAAATGACAACATCTAGCAAGCGCGAGAGGAAATGAGAATTGCTGATTGATACATCGAGCGATTCATTCCAATCGCGTTGTCAACTATCTCAATTTCCTGGCCCTTCTAGCGCCCGAAATTGACTTTAAATTCGGCTTTATAGACAGTTAAGGTCAAACCTATTGGCACATTAATTTTTATTTAGGGAGTAATTTGAATTCGGTAATTGGCGATTGCGTTTTACACGCGACTATATTCAAAGCAATTGCGGGGTGCGAAATCGACCATTAGGGGTCGTAATTGCATTTGAATATTTTGTTTTTTATATTGTGTTCTAAACGGTCCTGCCTTTTAATACATAAATTCTCATCAGCTTCGACGATTAATAAGGATATAATTTTCTAATTACAAAGTAATTTTCTTAAATTTCTTAAATATACAGGGTTAATTATTATAGATTCCGTGTTTTTTCTATCGTTATTTATGGTGTTTGGGTAACTAACCCTAAAATTGTGAAAATTTGGTTAAATAAAATATTGCCCGGGCAGAATAAAAGCTCTATCTCTTGAAATCAAGTAGGTCGTGGTACTTATCAACAGAGCATCCAGAAAAGAAATTTTGGATGTAAAAGTGCATAAGGGACCAGAAACACATAGTGACCACTATTTATGAGTGGCAAAAACTCAACTGAACATACAAGGACATGAAAACCGAATATCAAAAAACCCAGTTTAGCTTATCAAACGAAGTCACCAGATCATACAAATTGCAAGAGGAAGATACAGTGAAAAAATTTAGGGAGTTAATAGAAGAAAAGATACAAAAAAGTAGATCCGAGTGGAAGAATATGAACCTGGAACAATTATGGCATCATTTTAAGGAGACTATTCTAACGACAGTTAAAAAACATGCGGTGTAATTGTAATAAATGACAACAAGAAACAGACCAGGTGGAAGCAAGACATCAAAAACGAAGAAAAAAATCGTGAAAACAACATCTCATAATAAAGATGTACAGAATATAAACAACAACATATTAAAGTAAAGGACAAGATTAAACAAGCAAAACAACAATAATGGTAAGATTTGGCAGAAAAATGGAAGAAAACAGTTGTACAAACCAGAAATTATTTTTCAAAAAATTTGAAAAAAGGAAAGCACCAAAACCTAAAGCTTGTGAAAACGACAATCGATAATCGAATTGTAGCCTACGTTATTGAAATAATGCAAAGATAGAAGGAATACTTTCAAGAACTCTCAAGCACAGAAGAAAAAGACAGTGTAGCATCAGAAGAGAGAATAAATGATTTACAGTTCAAGGAAAGTGTTGATGACATTCAATTAGAAGTAATGGAAGCAATTCAATACGCCAAGTAAATTTGCTGGATACAATAAAATAACACTGGAAATGTTAAGAACCCTAGGAAGTCAAGCAACAGAAATGCCTACGTGTATTTTTAATAAAGCATGGGACAACGGAGACGTATGAGAGGATTGGAAAATTGGGATAGTACTAATTTATTCTGGAAAAAATACTAAAAAAACATTGTAGAAGAACAACTCTCAGAAATTCAAAGCAGTTTCAGGAAAAGACAAAGGGCTCAAGACCATATTGTTACAATAAAACAATTAACAGAAAAGACAAAAACAAGAAACCCGCTAGTACACTTGGTTTTCTTAGATTTAGAAAAGATTTAGATAGAGTTTCGCAAATAGAAATATGGGAAGGATTAAGACGACGAAATATCAACAAGAAACGGGATTAAGAAGGAAAGTGAAAGAATAACACACAATCGGAGTTATATAAAATTAATGACGAACTGAGTCAAGGTGGTGTGATGATCCCGACTTTATTCATATTAGCCATGGATCAGAGCCGTAGAAAACAGTATTAGTAAATTACATATTGGGTATAACCAGATGAAACTAGAGACATTCGCACATTCGCCGATAACCTGATGATATGAGCCTCTAAAGAGGAAAACGTACAGGAAAACCTAAAAATATGGGAAGCTCAGCTAAAGAAGAAGAAGAAGAAGAAGAAGAAGAAGATGAAAATAAATACAAACAAAACTAAAGCAATGGTAATAAGAAGCGAAAGCAAAACATTCAGGTGCTAATAGAAAAAGAAAAAAATGTGGAACGAAGTTGACGTAAAGATAGCTAATGCCGCCTTAATAAAACGTTTATCAGAAAAGAGGAAATAAGTACTAAAACCAAAATGGCTATGTACAAAACATACGACAGTGAGTTAAAGAAATAACTAGACTAGATCGGCAAAGGAATGATAGAGTAAGAGAAGAGCTTGGTGTAGAGTCAATTATAAACGTTACCTAAAACAAATAATTCAAATGGTTTGGACACCTAAACCTAAACCGAGTGATAACAAGCAGACCAAATGTGTATAGAAGGCTAAAGTGTAGCACAAACGTAGAAGGGGAAGTCCTAAGAAACCTTGGAGTGATGAAGTAGCAGGAATCTTGACGAAAAGAGGAAAGACACGAACAGATGCTTGGAAAAAGACAAATAAAAAGAAACAATGGTCAAAATTTGTATCCTCGACGTGATAAGTAGTAATGCAACGACTTTACACCTTAGGGTAAACGAGGTTTTAAAGCATATATGTATATGTAAATTGTTGTATAGAATTTTTTTAACATTTTCCCCATGTTCTGGGATGCCTCTTCTTTCGTCAGTATTTTTTTTTGTTGGTCTATTCAAAATTACCTTGTACTTGCTAATTAAGAATGGGATTAGAATTCATAACCCATCACTTTTTAACGAAGCATTACTAAATTATACTAATACTAATACTAATGTAAGATAAGTTAGTTTAAATAGTTTATTTTAACCTAAACGAAATATGACTTTGACCCAGTTGTACAATTCCAGCTTAACTTTAAGCCAAAGTTAACAGCAATTGTTGAAATAATCGGTGTTATGGGTTTAAGGTTCAGCTTAAATTTAAACTGGGATTGTACAACTGGGCCTTAATGTGTTTACCGGACACTCTGTACATAATCTTTTATTGATACTGTGTATTTTGATGGTTAATAGATTATAAAGAATTAATATTAATAAATTACTTATTACTTATTATAGATTTGGCCTTGACTTTTAAAAGTTTTGAATGATAACAATAAATAATATCCAAATTTACTTCATAATATTCAAGACATAATATTCAAGACATAAATACCAAAGACTTTGTTTTGTTTCCATTAATATTAATAATTGTATCAAACATGTTTGTCGGTGAAATGTATGTCGAATGAGTAGGTAATAGAAGCGGTGCAAGATTTACTTTGCAGACAGCCAAAAGAATTTTTTCTGTCGGTATTTGCAAGTTGCCTGATCGTTAGGATACGTTTATATTAAAGAAAGGACATTATTTTGAAAAGTAAAATTTGTTTTATTGACTTTGTATCATTATTGTAACTGCTGTATGAGAAAGTCCAGGTCAAATCTATACTCCCCTCGTATTCGAAAGTTTTTAAGCATCGTAAAATTTTGATTCATAAAAATGAAATTTGATGTTTTGCGTTACTAAACTCGTGGATATTAAAATTTTAGCCGAATACTTACATAAATTCTGTATTCGTGCTTTTATGTTCCTAAAACAATATGCCCCGATTTTAAGATGGTTTTAATAACTTCAATTAATCGCGAATTATTTAGAACATGATTACAACAAGATTGAAAATCTTGGGAGGCGGAAGGAGAAATAATATCCGGCGGTAATTTATTTAAAATTGCGTTAAATTCCGTCGGTAATTGATAATCTCGTAGTTCGCCGGGTATATTAAGTCCTAGATAATGGCGCAGGGATCCCGCGAACGTGTATTTTATAGAAATTAAATTTTATTTTCGTCGCTGTAATTAAAATCTGTCCTGGACGCCGTTATTAGTTTCCCGGTGATATTTATGAACTAATATTTATTTTCGTTGTAACCATATTACCAACATTGTTGATCTACAAAATCATTTTCATTTGCCGTCGCAAATAAAAGTAGAATTTTGTTTGAAGGTAATCTATTTTTAAACGGATCAATTGATTACTCCGTCGGTTGTCAATAAAGTACGTAGGCTACGTCACGTTACGAGGAAATCCCGGACTGAAAATCTGGTAAAGCTCGATTCGGTCTAAAAGTTAAAGTTCCGGGCTTCACCTTTTAGACTTTCGCTGCTGTTCCTGGATTTTCCGTTATACTCAGAGCTATCCCCGTCCGCGTAATGCATAAGTTTAGTTTTATCGAATACGTGGTTTATGGAAATTTTGCTTCTGGGATTTTAACATGCGTCCTTATTTTGCATAAATACCGATAACGTCTTTATCATTTCAGTTTTATGGCCGCGTCGGAAATTTAAGGGCCGCATTACGTCGACTTCTGTGAGTAGCAAGTTGTGCTTTGTTTAGATATGAGTGAGGGCTTTCGGAATGAAAAAGTCTCTATATGGCCCCATTATGTTACATCAAAATTCATGTATGTAGAGCTTTTGTCATTTCTTAACTTATGAGCGCCATATTCCGCAAGTATCCTCGACATTATTAAGGAGAAAAAAGCAGGCGAAAATCATTGTGAACTGTTGTCGTGTGGATAAAATTTTCCCGTAAAGAAGTTCTTTCTATACAAATGTTGTTGTCATATCAAAGTTATTCACATGTTTAAAAAGGCGACCTCTCAAATTTAAAGTAGTGCAAACTTCTCCAATATATTCACCATTTTGATATTAAAATAGGAGTAATTTATAGCATCATTTGTTTTAACAAATCACTGTAACGTTTCTGTATGAAGGAAACTAAGTGGATTACTTCCGTAAACGAAACATACCATTCTTTTGATGAAAATTCCTGACGGTACAACACTCACTACAATCTATTGATTTAATGAAATTGTTTCTTTTAATAAGAGTGGTGAAAATACTGTATTGTGTGAAATAAGATCTTACAATGTTTTCATTTACTTACTTACTAATGATATGGCCTGAACTAAAACCTATACTGAATGAAATAAAGTGAGTTGAAATTGTGAGGGATTAACAAAAAACATTTGTCATTCGCGAGGCAAAAATAATTCCGGAAGAAGGATAATAGCAAATGCTTAATTATAAAAACATGAAACTAAAACGCCAATGCTTTGTTACTTCTTTTTTTTTCCATTAAAATGCTGAACAGGGACGTTGATACAATGTGCAAAAGCCATCAACTACGCTGATGACGTAGCACTAATAGCAAGGAACGAGAAAGAACTGAAAGAAATTACAAGATGTACACAAGAAGCATACAATTGATCTACAAATAAATTTTAAAAAATATAGAATTATGTATATACAAATAAATGAGAGAAAAAAGATAGAAACTCAAAACAAAGGTACACAGAGCAAGGATAACTGGAATCTAAAGAAGAAAGGAATCGTATATCTAGGGTCACTGATACAAACAAATATGAGGATGTGATCTGAATTCCTATGCAGAAATTTAAAGCAATATTAAAACCATAGCTGTGAAACCTGGGTTCTAAAACAAGAAATCAAAAGAAGATTTAAGAAGTTGGGAAAGGAAGAGAAGTAACCCATGTCAGAAGGATGACTGAAGAAGTATGGATACTAAAATTACGATGAACTAAAATTAGATGAAATAGGAGTACCTAACAAGGAAATTACATTGATTAGAACATTTGCAAAGAATGTAGAATGGATTACAAAAAGAAGAAAGGAAGGCGAAAGTTGTTACAGGACAAAGCGAAGGGCATGAAAACATAGAGAAAGAAATTGGTTTAAAAACCTTGTATAAAGCTATATGCTATTTTTAATATTTGTGTTCTTATTAACCTCCCTTTTTCGAATGAAAGTTTTATTCAGGGCATAATACACTTTAGTCGCTGTTTATCTCCGGCTCTTTCTCTCCCCGATATTCAGAATCGATATTAGGCATTCAAAATTTATTGTTGATCATATCATCTTGTTGTTTATTTTAACTATAACTTGTGTTTTATTCTCCCGTACTACCATTATTTCAGTTTGATCAACATATCTTATGTCCGTTTGGGTATTATTGTAATGCAATTGCCTTATTACAATCCCATTCTAAGGGATCCCTCACTGAAGCAAGCCTCAAGGAAGCACTATGAATGCGGACATTAATGTTCAATTGGTATTTAATCAATTCTTCAATCCAAATGAGTTGAAAACTGCAACAAAGACAAATAATTCGAAGCTGAAAAGCTTGAGGAAAATCAACAAGCTGATATCAACAAGTGAACACATGCACACCTGCATGAACTTGAGTTGGTGTACTAAGAAAAATCGGAATGGACAATAGCACACCCTCTACCGGTAAATACATTTTCATTTGGAAGCTACGGGCGGGGATGGAAATATTTCGAATTACGGGAGATGTCATTTTACCCCTCTTACAGACGCCGCACAGATTGTTTAAATACTGTGACCTCAAAAAAGAGTTAGTTACCGTCTTAATTCCTGTTAGAGGAGTTTTTCTCTACGTGTTTAATTCACATCGCGATTTTTCTACAGTTCAGTTTCCTGATAAATCAATTAATTTTCTCTTTATATTCTATTTACATTCGGTAGGAAAGATAGAATTCTTTCCGTGAGTAGTTTTGATTTGGTTTTAATAAATTTAAGTAAGTCGTAAAAGACTCAGTTTTGGATTATTGGGAGAATTCAGATTCAATGCACGATAAGCAAAAAACAATTCACAGAAAAATCAGGAACTAACAAAAGCTTTAAACTTATAGAATTCCGTTTCCTCTCTCTTCGAATTAATTTTAATTGTATTGTTTATATCCAGAGCCCAAATTCATTTAATATAGAAGGGGGTCCCGGTTAACTAAAACTCAATTGAGTTTTAGGGATTGTGACAAAAATATGGTAAAAAATTGATTGGAGTAAAAATGGATTCGAGTATTTTATTTTTGAGTTTCAATCAACCTGCTGCTTTCCCATTTTTAATTTGCCTCTTGAAATTTTTCTTAAATTAAATCATTCCTCGTATCTTTCCATTTATGTATCAGTAGCTAACAGATTATTTTCTGCACCTTCTAAACACTTCACTTCATTTGTTTTATCTCTCCTCAAGTTCTTTAATGTCCTATATACATCTGCCTATTTTTTTCATTTTACGTCCAAATGCTCCCCATTGTTTTGTCTTTGCTCCTTTACTTTTGTCTTCTGCCTTCTTTTAAAATCTTTTATAATTGCTACTTGTTTTATTACTTAGAAAAACTTTCCATAATTTTTCCTACTTCTGATCTTTCGCTTTAATTTCTTTATTCCAGCGTGCTTTTTGTCCCTCTTTCTTTAATCACTTCCTTAGCTACCTTACCAGTTATGTTTCCAAAACATTTTCATTCTTATATTACAATCTTTCGATTAAACTTTTGTAAAGTTGTAATTTATGATTGGTTGTTCATAATTTTCTTTTTTATACAACTTTTTTTTCTAATTTTTCATTTTAACTTCCACCAACAAAGTGTATAGAGTATAATTTCCGTTAGACGCAATTTATCCCCAATATGGCCGCTGTTTCGTGGAGCTTTGGCCCTATCGGTCAATTTGATTTTTGAAAGGATTTCTGTGAGTGTTTGGATCATGTGACCCCCCCTCCGTACCGTATTTCTTTGGTCACGCGCAGACCCGCTCAATATTTTGCTAAATGCGTTAAAGTGCGCATTGTTTATTGTGAGCTGAAGCCATTTTATTTTTTTTACCTCAAACTGCGTTTGTTTGTGTGAATGCTGAACGGAAAGATTTAATCCGTGATCTGGAAATAAGCACTCTACGTGAAATACAATACGAAGCCCTGACTTCTGAAGATAATTAATAATTAGGTATTTACTGCGAGCGAACTATGTGCGCAAATTAGATTGTAACTTTGTTTCCGTTTTTTTACCATGTAGGTTTTGTCGTTGGGGTATTTTGCTTTTCCTGTGAAAGAACGTATTTGGGACTGGTGATCTTATACTGTTTGGATCAGACCAACCCCCTCTGGCGAGACTTGATAAGGGAGACGTGACATGGGAAGGTAGTGGATTGTGCTGCCCCTTAACCTCAGTGAACCACGTTACGTGGACAACGACTTCGGCAACAAGGTTTAGAATTCCCTGTAAGATTGTATTATTAATTTTATTTTATTCTTTTACTTTGTATGTAGGAATGTTTGGCGGTATGTTACCACACACATACTAAATAGTTTATTTACTTGTTATTCATGATAAACTATGTAAATGGAAACAGGCCCCGTTATTCTTAATTTTAACTTGTGAATAATGTGCGTTATTCCTGTTTGCATTTATTGGAACCAATGTGTTGACGAAAGATTTGCATATCTCAATGGTAGAAATAAAAACATGTGTGTGGAAACTGGTGTTTTCTTGAAACTTGGTTTTCGTTTGAACCTACTCGTCTCATTGATCTAGCCGGCAGTGGGACGTTTATTAATTTCTCCTCCCACAATCTTGCTGCTGCTGCTGACAGGTAAGTAGCAAAAGCCAGATAAGAAGCGATTAATGATAAATAAAATAGTAGTAATAGGAATGAGTGACAAGAAGGGATAGGATTAGTAATAATTCTATGCGAGGTGATGAAACTGTGTTAGAAAGAGGAAAAGAAAAATTTATTTTATTCAAAAATTCAAGTCTGTACAAGAAAATGGAATTCTGCAAAAGCTTTCGTCTGAAGAGGATCACTTAAACAAACTTATGTGTCGATTCTGCTTGTATTTGTAGCAACCGTAAGATTTGTAAACCTCAGTTATTAAAATATGGAATTTTGAAGTTCTATGGAAGACATCATTTATCTTAGGGCAATTTTGAAGTTCTATGGAAGACTTTCATCATTTCTCTTAGGGCCCTAGGATTACTCATAAGTCTCTGTAGCATTACGTACAAGAAATCGTATCGTATGGAGAACTTCAAAATTCATCTATTAATAATTGACTTACGGGCTTACAGATCTTACGGTTGCTGCAGATATGAGCAGAATCGTTGCATTAATTAATAATTCCTTACAGAATGTTAACCACTGAGTTTACTAGCTGCAAAACATTTAAAGCACTTACGTAAAAGCAAGTTTAGGATTACTTGCAGCGTTTTCAAATGAAATTTTAGAAACAAACGTGTCGTTGTGTCGTAAAGTTACAATGCCGTTTGCATTATTTCTGGGGAGGTTTAATATTCCTTTTTAGTGCAATATTATAAAATTTTAATACTACATTATAAGGGTTTTGAAATACAATAACCTGATGAAGACACCTAACTCCGTCAAGTATGCCTTCTGAAATTATGCTAGAAGATATATTTTAGATATATGGGTGATATTTCCTTTTCGGTTCGAAAGTGACTGCACTGAAATTCAAATTTCGCCCTTCAAAGCAACATTATGCAAAATTTTATTCGGCAATAGCGCAAACGCAAGCATGAACTCAACGATGTGGTACATCGACGATTCAGCAACGAATTTCATTTCGCATGTGTCGTGAGAAAATTGACAAAGAGCAGGGCGAATCAGTACCGCGCAGAGCTTATTGCAGCGTTAATAAAATTCATAGATTTCGATTTTTCCATTGTCGCTCCCAACGCCAATGAAATCCTACAAGTTTTTTTGCTGAACTGTGCGCGAAGGGAAAGAGTTTCCGGGGCGTAATTTATTAATTTCTAGGATTGTCTGAAACACACGCGCTTTCTCCTGTTAATCCGATAAGCTCCTATTCCTGCGGTTGATTTCTGCAGACTCTCAGACCTGAGGCCGGTATCATTGCGTTATTTGATAAAGGATAATGTCGTTATGCTGCGAGAGCCTTCCTTCTTCTTTCCTTGCCCAGACTCCAGGGAGTTCTATTCTTACCTTTTTTTATTGGCGTCAGCTATTGTTCGTTTGTTGTCCTTGTATCACATAGAAATTATTAGATTTGACGTTAATTGTGTTAACATGTGAAGGAACGAGGACTCGAGACAAGCTAAGAGTATGTGGATAATTTATATCGACGTTCTATTGGACAAGAATATGTATTATTACAGAAGCAATTTATTTAACATAGAGTATAATATGCTTTGTCTTTCAACAAACACTCCCACCCTTGTTGGTTATAATCTGATAAAATCGTTCTTTTAAGTAGATAAAGTCACGGGTTTGCCCAGCAATGACCTTAATGGTAAGAGTATTATTATTATGTAATATTCCAGTCTCAAAATTTGAACTAAATTTTATTTAACGAATGAACCCTTCTATAACGTAACCATTCCATCTGTTTGCATATTACAATTCGAAACTACATCGAATATTCCCTGGCTGACAGTTAAGTAGAAAGAAAAAAAGCCATTCAATCATGACATTTCCAATCCAATTCCATTCAGCACAATGTTCGTTCGAACCGAACGATTTTGCTCGCATTATGTTTGTTTTCCCTGGCACACATACAGGCTCGCACACAAAAATGAACCTCGACATTTCTTTGCATTTTCTTTGCCCGCGTCGGTCGGGCTAAATGATGATGATCTCGCGGGGGAAATGCCCCGTGGCGGGGCGCGAAAATGTGAGGAATTGCCGCTCGTGGGGTGACCCACTCTCTCTCTTTTCACACGTGGCCCCGTTCTCACGTTAACCAAACGATCATTCCGGTACATTGTTCGAAACGGCGGTGCAGTTTTGTTTTCTTTGAATAAAATTACCCGGAACTCTTCCCCCGTAGGCATGTAATTATATTAAGCCCGGTATTACAATGTTAAGGAAACTGTCAACGTGAAAAATCGTTTCTTGTTGTACTTTCGTCAAAGCTGCATTAGTATATATTATTATTATTATTATTAAAGCACTAACAAACATGGAATTCATTCATTTCATTGTCACACGGATGAGCGACTGACTGAAATGATATTAAAAAGCACTTCACGTTTCACACTTTCTTTTTTAATGATGTCACGTCTACGACGCCCAAAGGGTTCGGATTTAATAGTCTGATGCCTTTGCACTTACATTTTCCTACCCTTGATTGTTGTCTGAAACATTATTTAAAGCTGTGTCCCGAACGATTTATACGCGTTTTCCTTTTTTTTATTTCTTCGCCGTCTTCTGCGCCTACGAGACCGAATAATTTATTCTTTATTGTTTTAAAGTAATTAATATTTAGGACCTATTCACGGAGGCGTTTTTAATTTTAGACGCATACATGAATATATTATATGTGATTTGAGAATCCTCGTTGTTTTCAAGTTAACCGTAAACAACAATTCGTCGCGATCCTGCAAAGACGCAACTCCTGGATTGCTAGGTAACTAAAATATGAAAATATTGAACAAATTATTATAATTTAAACATCCTCGCCTAATGCGTAAAAGGTACCAAAACAATTTCCTTAAGGTTGGCAGTATCATCTAACTAAACGTAACGGGCTCAAGTGCCACATTCGCTCCGTGTAGAAATGTGAGAGAGAACGTTTAGAGACTTAGTGCACGTAAGAGTGAGAAAAATAGCGCTCCGATCGAATTAACGAAATCGCCTTTAATGAAATCAAATAATTCGTATACAGGGTGCATCATTGCTAGGGATTTCTTCAATAGCACCTTAACTATTAATTATAAAGGATAACGTCTCGTATAAAAGTTATCTGTTATATATATATATATAAATTATTATCACATACACAGCATGTTCCATAAGTGAGTTATTCATCAAACTTATACTTTTGTCAATGGAATGTACATATTTTCATTTCACATTTCAATAGATCTTTAAAAAGTAAACATTTTTTATTAACTGTAGCTACAAATCGACGCATTCGAGTAACGTCATTTGGATTTAGTGTTATTTTTTTAAAATTTTATTGTTTCATATTTTATTTCCAGAATAACTCCTCGGTTTTGTATGCCTCATTTAAATGTTCATTTAAGAGCAATTTTTTATTGGTTATTAGATTACGCCCCTGTTCATCAGGTTCATCAGTATTTGCGCCTAAAAGCCGAAATAATTCACTGATTCACGTTCGACGGCAAATTTATTTGAAATAAAATCCACTCGATACGGGTAATATAATTGCCATTAAATTTCAATTCTAAATACCAAGAAATTAATATTAATTTTAGCCCCAAAAGTCAAGCAATCAAATACAATTAGATAAATTGTAAAAGTTATCCGATAAGATAGGGTGATATTATATTTATTTACAATAGAGATTGAATCAATTTTTTTTATTTGTACATACAAAAGAAAACCGCCTTAATGGCACCCAGTTACAACGGTTGGTTTGTAAATTTATTTTATCTACAAGAAAAAAAAAATCACTTCGTATTAAAGATGAATTTATTTATTGCATATTTTTTTCACTATAAAATCAGATAAATAACCAACACACAACATTCAACTAATTTCCATAAAGTTTCCTAATATTAATACCTAGTCACTTATGTATTAACGGCATAATTATAGCCCGAGAGTATGTTTAAATGCTGGAGGCCTATTATATACAATTATGCCCGTGGTGCATATAAAGCTTTATTTTATTTTGGCCTTAAAATGACCAAAATTTATGGATTCAATATAATTACTTTGTATGCGAGTGATGTCCACGTTGTTTCCATAAAATAATATTAAGATTGCTTGCGTTATTATGGATTCGTTTACTTTGAATCCCTTGGGCAATAACGGCCAAATTATGCCCCCAATTGAATGCCAATAAACATGATTTTGGTTCCAAAATAAAGTAAACTTATCTATGCACCAGTTTTACTAAATGTACTAGTTGGGAGAGAGATAGAAACGTCACCGTTTGTTGTGCAATGAACGCGGTAGGAACTTTTGTACCTCCCATGTGCATCTTCCCCCGCTTGCGAATGCATCCCTTCACTCACAAAAGGAGGACCTGCAGAATCAATATACCACTGCTCTAAATCTGGATGGATGATAGAAGGTTTGTTTTACGAATGGATGAAACACTTTGTCAAGTTCATCATGGCATCAACTAAGAATCCCAAGCTTTTGTTGCTTGACTACCATACTACTCATACATCCCTACAACTATACCTGTACTGCCGAGAAAATGGAGTCGTCATGCTCTCAATCCCCCCCCCCCTCTTACGTTTCACCGACTGCAGCCTCTGGAGGTTCCCTTTTATGGGTCCTTGAAAAACGCATTCAATAAGGAGCGTGAAAAGGAAAAACTCAGGAAAAACTTATTCCAGCTAATCTTCCATCAATTTCCAGTCGCGAGTATTTGCATTGTATCTCATATGGAAAAGGTTTTTTTTAACAATAACACATTTTCACAGGACGATTTTGCACCAGCTTCCCTACTGATGAAAGTGGTAACAGAAAATCCAGATGCAGAATTGAACAAATCTAATGTAACATCTAAAATGCAGCATTTTCCAGGTACTCCACCACCGACCACTACCCCATCAGATATTGGCCAACAACCTACGAGTAGTCCAACATCGTTGGTAGATGTTTCACTTGACCAGATTGCACCATTTCCAGGTCCCTCGACGAAGAACCAAGCCAGGAGGGGAAGAAATAAACAACATTTCGGAAAACATCAACTTTTAGGAAGAAGCTGAGACGGAAAGCCAAGCAAAGAGGAAGCAGGGTTTGGATAACTCAGGAGAAGAAAAAGGAGCACCAAAAATTTAAACAAAATAAGAGTTATCGGCGGCGCGTTTAAACATGGATAATAAGATAACTTATTATGCGACGATAACGAAATGGATGATCTGGAACTCACAGAAACCGGTTCTACGGGGTGTGTTGTTTCTTGGAATTTGGAAGAGATGGAGAACTGTGGTGCAGGTGGGCCAAATGGGTCCACGCGGATACAGCTGAAGAGTACCAGTGTGACTATTGTGTTTAACTTTACTTGTGCTAAGTTCGTTTTTACATAATTATATCTACAGCACTATTTTAAACATTTAATATAAATATTTAAATAAAAGAACTGAAGAAAATATAATTTTACCTTAAGTCCTCTCCCTTAAGTGTTTTATATTGCAATATTTAGGTTCGTCTGTATTTGTAGATTTCTGATTAATTAGCGTCAAATATTCTTTTTACGATAAGTTTGTAATGCGCCGCCCCAATTACTTGGTTATTGATTATTCCTGACAAGTAAACAGACAATAAAATTGTATAAAAAAATAATAAATATGTACCAACAAACCCCACTTAAGATATATTGGTAAGGGAATGCCTGTCTAGACCGTTTACCTAGAGTTCCGAGTAAGTCACACATATGTTCGACTACAGCTGTGCATGCACTTAAGGACACTACCTGCTTACTGGGGTTGTCGGCCACGCTAACGGTTAATCCTACGAATTGGTTTATGGTTGACTGACTTTTGCGGAACTCGTTCAGTACTGATAATAATTTTAATATTATCTAACTATGGCCCGATCGTCAATGTAACCCCGCAGGTACGTTGTGATAACCTGGTTCTTTTTTTGGTGGAACAGTGAAATAATTCTCAAGGACAAGGAATTCGATAATTTAACAATGAAACGCAACACTTAAATTTAAGTAATTATTTATTGAAAAAAAAAAAGGAAAAATAAAATGGGAAAAACTCCTGATCTCCGCCTCTGTGGGATCGAAGATATTGAGTGAAAAACCCTTGCGTTGAAATCAATACAAATAAACAAAATTTACGATTCTCAGAAAGTACAGTATAAATCGTTTAACACTTTCGAATATCGGTGCGATCTATTTTCTTCTGATTCACACCGTTGGTGGTATAATGTTTACACAAATGTTTGTTGGAGAGCTCTGTTCCTCACTTAGATTAATAATTAATTGAGTTTCAACTGAGTTCGAGTCTTGGTACAGTGTTCGTCACTCTGATTATACTCAAAGACTTGTTCTATTTAATAAACCAACGCACAAAGTGTCTCAGTGGGACTACAGTGTACTTAATTAATGGAGTTAGTTAATGACTTGATCAGATGTTTTGGAGAAGTATGTGATACAAATGCCGCCTTAAGCGATCAATTTGCAAGTAAATTAGTAGCAATCACCTGTTTTTCAGGGACTCCCTTGGGAGATGTTAGGAGATGTTAACCTGATTAATAACTAGCTAACCTGATTAATAAAGATGCGTGTCGTGAGCCAAAACCTTCTTCTACTCCGGCACCTGAGCATAATTAATGCTTTTGAGGGCGGTGCTTGACCCCTGTGCCTTCTTATCGAGGACCCTCTGTATACGGCTCTTTCGCCGTCTAACCTAGCTAATTAAATTTTTTATAGCGCAAGGAATTAGTTGACTGTGTTTGCACTCCACTATGGGTAGTTTTGGCTTGCAGTCTCTAGGCGATCGCTTCTAATTAACCGACAAATCTCTCGGCAAAGACCACAGCTTGACCCTCCCACATATACAGGGTGTGAAAGAACTTTGTTACGAAAATGGGTAGGAATGTAGTTCAAATTGTTTGGTTTCCAATTTGCCCGAGAGAATTCCCAAGGGTAGAATAATTTCTAAAAGTACACTGTATTGAAAGCCCAGATAGATGTGGTAACTGAGTAATTGCTGTTGGTTGATTAAATTACAGAATTTGTCTACTAATTAAGGAAACACTGACCAATCAATTTTTCTAAGACGAAGATCACTAGTGAGTTTTAATACTCGCTGAAAAAGTAACCAAAAATAGTTGATTAAATTTAGCTCAATGCAATGGTACTATGAACCGTAGTTTAATTAATGCCAATCAAATTATCTCTGCGCAGTTATTACCACCAAAAGTGCGCTGAAGGAAACAAATAATGTCAATTATCCAGGCGTATACTCCGTGTCCACTTATGCACTGTCCACTTGATTTAAGAACACTCGCGTCGCGACGCCTACGTGTATAGTTTTAATTGCCTTTCTTGTCACTGTATTTAAACCGGGCCGGAATAAATTAACTTTTTTAATGGTAGAGGAAAGTCTTGCTGTGCCATCGATAAAAAAGGTATTGGGGAAGACTGGGGCGTATAAGGTAATGTTTGGGATAAGAAAAATCGTTTTGGGGAACTCCAGTTGCAATTGAGCGAGTGTTGGATATTCTCTTTTGGTATTTATCTAATGATTTGAAACGCTGCTTTTGACTTGTAATTGAAATTGTTAATAGAGAACTCTACTTCACCATCGTAGGTTCGCCCCTGGTTATAACAGATTATGATGCTTTTCGAATTCTATTTTTGAACTGTCACATCACTTGATGATAGGCAAAACTGTGTCCAAAATCACAGATGATGGCTTACTATTTCAGATTAACTAACAAATAGCCAGAGTAACGACGCAGAGGTCGTCGGGTTAACCTCGGTACACGTTCGACCGCAGAACTTCGCCGGCGCACACAAATCGGGAAACAACATAAATCAATCCGATTAACTCGTGTTTTGCGGCCTCAATTGTAGCAATAAAGATCAAGATACAAAACGGCAGAGCGGCAAAGCCGGCCCCGCGCAAAGCACGCATTATTCCGCATGGCCTGCTTGTTTTGTTAGAGTTGTCTAAACAAGTAATTAATTCAATGAAAGCACGGCAGGGAACCCCCGACCTCCGTCGCTGACGGCGGCGTTGGCCAACCTGCGTGAGCTCGAGGCGTCGAAACACCCGCCTACTACAAAACATGTTAAATAATCTTGTCGGTTTCACTTCGGGTTATTTTCGGATACAAAGCATGTCTCAATCGTAAAGTCTTCTGAAGTATCTTAAAGCAGTACAAAAACAAAACAAAACATCATTATCAAAATAACAAGAGGAAAACAAATCAGTCAAAAATATTTCGGCATGAAATAACAGACGCAACGATCAATTGATGAAACAACTTGAAGAAAACCCTAAGCCTGATGTTAGCTTTAACAAGTGTCGCTCAAGAGGTTTTTGGAAAATAGAAAATTCTGTTGTGTTTAAAATTAACTTATTGTTTGTATTCAGTGAATACTTAATTTGATTAATTGGTTGAAAAAATAATTAAATTTTCTGAAATATTTAACTCCATAAAGCTCGTCATTCTTCAGCTTTCGCAATAAAAGCCCGGCAATTTTTCGCCTCCTCAAAGGTCCCAGAAGATTTGCATAAAAAATGAGCGTAGTTAAATCGAAAATCCCGTTGTAAATAAACAGGACAGGACAGGACGACGAATCCTGGATGGTTTATGAGACACGGCGCTTGCAGGACATTGCCTCATTCAAATGATGTCCTGCCAGGGCGCCATTCAGAGCTCGACTTCAATATATCACCGGTGTTTATCTTGCGTCCAGGATAGTTTATATTAAGTTGACTGGCTCCACCACCGTCGTCGCTGCAATTGTAGATTTGACTTATTAATAACGTCTCTGGCACGGTTCCTTTGAGACGATTATTATGCAATGAGTTTATTGTCTGAAATTTACATTAATCTGCGCACAAAGCCGTTCGTTATGGACGGTCGTGCTAGTATATATTCTGTGCTTTAAAACGAAATTAAAAGACTCAAGATTATATTAATTTTACATCTTGTACACGAATACGAAAAACGAATGACTAGTTAAAACTTGTTATATCATCAATTTCTATAAATAAGTTTAATGTATATTGAGGGCTCTTCACTGTTAATTTAGTAGATTACAAGATGAAGTTAATAAAATTTGATGGCAAAGGTTTTAATTTCTTTTCCATTATCTGAATTATATATATCTATATGGGCATGATATCGCTCTGCTATCGGATTTATGAAACATATAATAATAAAACATATCAATACTGCTGTCGATATGATATTGGATATAACCGGCCTCCCTTGTTTGTTCACAAAAGATTTCCTCAATGCCCGTTGAGTAAAGAGGAAATGGAAAAATATAATCTCGTGAATAATAGAAAACGATCAATCCATTGTGTTCGAACGGGGCCGCGATAGAACAATTAAATAATCAAATCGATCGAACACAACATAATCTCACACATGAATGGAAATATGAAAACTAATTTTCACGATGAATGAACAATTCCCTCCTTCAAGTTTGCTCGCTTTTAATTTGTTTTCAGCGCTGGTTTCCTTCGGTTGATTTTTGTGAAAGCGTCGCGACTAACAAAAGGATAATGACGCCGTGAAATATGAGCTCTTGCTTAGGACAGTATTTCATTTCGCATGTAGATAGATGCTGCGAAACTATTCCGCGGAGCGAGCGACGGAAAGAACGAAGTGTGAAATGAAATGGGGGAAGGAAATAAGAAAAGCTTGAGAACTATCCGGAAAAGTACTTCATATATCTTTGTTATGCTAACTAGGGTCATATTTTTAAACCTTAATGGTCTTACAATGCAAATTCATTGCGAATATTTACAATTAGTTGTAACATTAAATCAGAAACGCGTTCGTATAATCTAAGAAATTTTTTAACCAAAGTTTCCAAATTCAAACACATTTTCAGAACCATTTTTATCCTTCAGAAATTTCAATTCTATGTTTTTCTTTACTTTTGCTTCTATGTATACAGATGAAAGAAACATATTCAATTAGAGAATTTGGTAATTATGAGGAAGCAAACAGTTTCATAACGAGCAAACCACGGCGGTGTTTTTGTTTGTCCATCAAAGCTCCACGGCCCCAATTTATTTCGCCCTGTTCACTAAGCGATGCATCCCTCAATATTTACGCAATGTTTGGGGCATAAATACACTCGTCGACGTCAACCTGCTTTAATCTTCTGTACACCGAGGTGCACCGTAGTCGATCACCGGAGCAAATTGCGCTGTCAGTTTTCGTTAGTGGCTCAAATTATTTCTAAAATCGAAGGAAATTTTAAGCAGTGCCGCTTAGGGGTAAACAAGAGCGTATTTGTTGGGGGAAGAAAAGCTTTTGCATTTTTACTTGAACTATTTAGTTATGTTCACCCTAAAAGGAACTTTAAATACATACAGCTGCAAGAAATCACCAATTTTGTAAATCATTAAGCTCAGTACATAAGTTAAATTCGATACAAAAAAAATTCACCCACGTAAGCACACGTTACAGCGACTCGCTTTACCATGAGTCAAGACTGGCCTTTGCAAATTGCATTCGAAGAATTTCAGCTGCCTTGGTGACTCATCGAAAAAGTCGGGTATTATACAAACATATGAGCAGAGGGTTTCGGAAAATCACGATGAATCATAGGGCAACTGGCCCATATGTAAAGTGTTACATAATTTTCGCTATCAAACGATATAAAAGGGCGACCGAGTTTCACGGGAGATATCAGACAGGTAGAAGCCGTTTGGTCGTGAACACCTCCCCGAGTCCGAATGTGTAATTAGCATTCGAAAATCCGAATATCCGCCCGTCTCTCTGTATCTAATACCATGGTTTGAGTGAGGAAACATTTGTTTGCCTATTAGCTATGTTATTAAAAACTAACAACTGCTTTATTTGACTTATGAAATGCAGTTTTTCTCGTTATAAAATCATTTTGAATTTGTTTTGCATTGTCTCTTAAATAGTGAGGAGAAGAAGTGGAAATTATTGACTATTGTTGTGTAATTGTTCTTGTGAATTAAGTTATAGTGTTTGGGCGTACTAATACAACATCTCTCTCACTCTCGTCGTTATACCTAGAGGAGCATAGTGTCTCGACGAGGCCTTGTAAAATTGATGAGTTTGGAAGTAAAGCATAATTAATCCCTTTTCTATTATCATTTTTAGCCACCCCTCCTTCACATTGCATTCGTTGTTATTTGCTATTTCCACACAGCTTCAGGTCAGAAATCAGTCGTGCTAGGGCACTCGCCAATTAGGCGCTACCTTTGCATAGGCCTTGTTGGCCGGTGAGATTGCGATGGAGTTTCTGCTGATGAGGTCCCAATTGCGGCCCAAATAGCAATAGGATGCTCGGGGGTCATTGCAACCTAACCGATTTGCAGCAAAAATTTGCAATTTTGCAGTGACACGTCTGCATTGGCCACTTGTGGCTAATAGCTTATGAGACAACAGCATTCGTTGTTATTTGCTATTTCCACACAGCTACAGTTCGGAAACCAGTCGTGTGAGGGCACGCCTTATCATTTTTTTTACTGTACTAATACACAAGAAAACTTAATCGATGACACCCTGTACATACAATGAATTAATCTCTTGGTAACATTGAAATGAAAGCAACTTTTATTTGAGTGTTCTTTATTTCATCGTGCTGGGAATTTACTTGCAAGAAGGATTGCCTTAGTTTCTCGTAAAGAATGAAGCAAAATTGGTCTGAACGAAGACATTTACAAGCAAATACAAACATAATCTGCTTTAAATAGCTCGCTGGTATTATCATAGTACTGCTTGCATACGAATGGTCTGTGTCTAATTATTTTTGTAGCGTTTTTTTTTTTTAATTTCATTGAATATCCTGGCATACACGTCCACGTAAAATTGATAATAAAAAAATTGATAATTTCCCTCGTTTGTGGCATGCCTAAATTCGTAAGCCACTCTTATCTCCGATTTATCTAAAACGGTCGAAAGCAAACAGCCAAAAACACGCGGAGACGGAGCGCTTGTTAATTATATCAGTAGCACGCGTACGGAGTTAATTACAGTATAAAACGCGAGCTTAATAGTTAAATTTGTCGTTAATATGGACCCTTTTCCAGGGCATCTGCTTTACAGATCGAGATAGGATGGGTACGTGCTCCTGACTTGCCATTTCGAATGGCTCCGGCGAAAATAGTGCGCGATCCCCGCTCACGGGGACGATAAGGACGAGGCCCCTATAGATCGTCCTGTACGATACACGTTGCTCCACAATGCACCGTTCGTGATTATCTTAAAATACTGTGGTAATCGGGGTGATAGAGAAACGTCCCCGTTTACACCTGCCGCTTCATTGACTTGTAAAGATAACGGGCACTTATTTTTATTTATGTTGAGTCGTAATCCCATACATTGTTGCAAAGCTGGGAATATTTAATTTTACTTTCGAGGGTGTTTCGTGGAAAATAAAATTCAATTACTGATGCAGCTAGCTTTACGTAATGACAAAACAACTTTTCTTGTACTTAGGTAATGTTTTTCACCAGGACTTCCAATGTTTTGACTTGTATGATTCTTTCATTTTAAATAGCGAATATATTGTATTTATACTAGAGTAAGACTGTAACGATTTATTCATTCGAGGAACTTTGATGCAAATACGACGAAGTTTTCGTATTTCTAACAAGTAACGAGCACACAAAGCTTTTCTGTTTAAATTAATGAAACGCCTCGACGTTTCGATTTCCGCTAAACAATCATCAGTTCGGCCGAACTGCGGACGGACGCAAGTTGCGTGCAGAATTTGATTTACGTCGTCATTTAGTAAAACAATCGAGTTTATTACTCGACGCCGTTACTTTACAAATACCGCCGCCGCGATGCTATCGTCGGTCACCCCTGCCTCCGCCTCGCCGACATGATAATTTTAATATCTAGTCGAATGAATTAACGTACGTTTAGGAAAACATTACCAATGATTTATGGCATTATAAAACGTCCTGCTCCTAGATTAACCGCCTGAGAAAATTAAATTAGATTTTCTTGTGGAAATATGGGGCCTCCGGCTTCATTCTCACCACAGCGTTAGTATTATTATAGTAGCAAATAAAGAAAGACAGAGAAAATAAGTACAGACAATAGAAATAAAAAAGAAGCTCAATGCAAACTGCTACCCGTTTAACAGAAACCGTTATTAGCTTAATAGAATCTACTCTCTGTTTCACAGAAACTGAATAGAAACTCTCCCCTCCATGCCACAACCTGTTCATTAGGCAACCATACTCACACATTTAAAACATACAACCCCCATGTTAAATTAAATGAGAAATTGAACCAAAATACTCGTAGCTATTGTGCTTATTGTACTCTTGGCGAAGACCGGCACAAATATCCAGCTTATAACAATTCACTAACAAAATAATCAGAGATATAATGAATGTAGAGATCACCATCGTAGAGGAAATATAACAGAAATAATTGGGTTGGGCTCTCAGTTGTTGGCTAAACCATTAACGATATGATCGATATGATCAACCACAATATCTTAATTTCTCTATTACATTACATTGGGCTGAATACGAAAGCAGTACAGTTTTTTATAAATTATTTAGCAAAAAGGACCCAAATTCTTACCCTTGATGATCAAGTGTCTGTACCTTTGCCAATAAAAAGAGGCGTACCACAGGGAAGTATAATTGGACCATTACTCTTTGTAATATACACTTCAAGGTTTTTTGATAATATTGTTTGTAATTTTCACCAATTTGCTGATGACACGCATGTGTATTATTCCTTTCCTCCAAGCGAAGCGTCGCATGCTGTTAACCTAATAAACAAGGATTTATGTGTTATCAATGAGACAGCTCAAAAACATGGATTTATATTAAATCCTCAAAAATCTTCTGTAATGGTTTTCGGCTTAGCAAATAAAAATCATATTGCCAATAATATTGAAATTAAAATAAATAATACAATTATACCTACTCTAAAAGAAGCAAAGAACCTTGGTGTTACATTTGATAAAAAATTACGCTTCAAAAAACATGTATCCAATAATGTACGGAAAGCATTTGGTAATCTAAAAATGTTATACAATAGTAGGCATATGTTGGATAATAAATTAAAAACTCTGCTTTGTGAATCTCTCGTCCTATCTCATTTCAACTACTGTGACTCTCTATATGGGCCATGTCTCGACAGCATAGATATTAAACGCATTCAAAGAGTTCAAAACACCTGTTTACGCTTTATTTTTGGACTTAGGAAATATGATAGGATATCTTGGGCACTAAAGAAAATAGGATGGTTAAGTATGTTAAATAGAAGGAAACTACATGCTGCTTACTTATTTCGTAAAGTTATTATGACAGGTAAGCCTGAGTATTTGTATCAAAAAATTAGATTTCGAACTGATATCCACAATATAAATATTAGACGTAAAGACATGCTAACCCCACCTCTTTACAAAACTACTACTTATGAGAGGTCATTTTCCTATAATATATCTAAAACATATAATTCCTTACCGAGGGAATTCAAAAATTGCTCTTTGAGCTTCTTTAGACAGAAAGTCAAAAAAATGTTGTTACAGAATCAATGGGATGGTCTTTGATTTGCTGATTAGTGTCCTTTCTTAGCAGTACAGGTAAATATGAACAAAACCAAAAAATATTACTATTTTTATCTCCATGTATTAAATATATATATATATATGTATGTGTTAATATCGATTGCAGCCTAGATTTCTCTAGCCTTGTGTATGCTTCGGTACAGGATGTAAATCACACATCAACTTGCTCAAGTTAAGTCTAATCCTGCGCCGATTGACCAATTCAGTTTTTTATTTCTTTTTCTTCTTTTTAATTGTTTAAATACATATAAATATGTGCAGATGTAACTTTCAATTGGTCAATAAAGAGATTATTATTATTATTATTATTATTATTATTAACAGGTCTTGAATTTCTTTGGCCGTTGTAGTAATCGTAACAGAAAATTCAGCTGAAAGTCTTCGCCATTTAACTTGGTTTTCCCAAGATTTTTCCAAATCTGACTCTGATCAGAACATCGTTTTTTCAGTTGTCTTGATCCAATGTCTTGAAAGCCTTAATAAGAATGTTCTAACCTAGAGTAATTTTTGTATTGCCATAGCTCCGTTGATGTTCAGATTATGGCTTCAACAACGACGATAGTGCCCGCTGTTGATTTGTAGACTTGTTCGGTAGCAGGTTTCGGAGGATTTGTTTCCCTCCTATTCACTTGGAAGAAGACAGAAACGTCAAGACCAACAAGGTGCTAAACATCGCCACCGCCGACCTGATGAAGAAGGTGCAAGCACTTTCCGTCAAGCGTTGCATGAAGTAAGTACTTCACTTTTGTACATCTTCGAAAACTGCTACTTTCTCATCATGACCCTGTATGACTACTGTGAATCCTTGGAAATCGAACAGTAAATTAAATTTGCGATACAAAAATTTTACGTATTGTAAACAAGGAAATTAGAACGTCGCCAAGACGCGACCTCTATTGATACTGTTACGATATAATTAACATAACAAAAATAAGGGACGTAGCTAGCTTAAATAATAGATTTATTAAAAGTAAAAGACTTACATGGTTCACATTACACTAGATTACAAGAAGAGGAAACTTTCCTCTGATAAGAAGGACACTTGAATGTTTTACAAATATTTAGTATTTATAGGGTTCAGTTTAGAAAGTTCGAACAGGAGAGCTTATACAACCTGTAGATGATTTATCGTGTAGAAAGTTGCTTCGGTAAGTTTCCCTTAGTGGTCTAAACCGCTCTGTGTCATTTGTTTATATTAACTCTATTTTTCTTGGATTTTTGCCGAACATAGGCGGCCTGTTAGCAGATGTTATATTCGAGAATGTTAAAGTTCATTCAAATAAGTTTGCTTAACGGAAAACTAATATCTTAAACAGAACGAAATCATTCGTGTATGTAGAGTCGAGGATATCCTTTCAGGTTTACAATATAACGAGCGTCTAAATAAAAACCTGGTCAAGTAGGTTGTGATCGAGAATTTATCCATTGCATTTACATAATAGAATGACTAAATGTAGCCTGCTTGACCAGGTTTTTATTTAGACACTTACGACAGTAGCTGCAAATTGCAAACACAAAAATACAAAACTCAAACGTCTCTCTACGTATCAAACGATTCTAGGCCTGATTCTGATGGAATCGTTTAATAAATTTATATACAAATGGTAAGAAAAGGTTACCCAGACTCGAAGTCTACCACAAATCAAAAGAAAATGTAAACTAAATCATAATGATACCAAATGGTTTCCACCTGTCTGCCGATGTGATTGTCCACTGTCCACTAATACTCTCGGGGAGTATTTCCACGTAGTCAGTGTTGCTATTTTGTGGGAATTTTTAGGCTTTACAATTGAAAAAAGGAAATTTTTGAAGACAAAATTACTTAAATTTTAAAGCGAATTTTGACAAAAATGCATAAAAACAGCTTAAAATCGCAACAAGGATAAGGGGAATTTTTGTCCCTACGTGAGGGAGAAACGACTGTTAATAGATGGCAACACTGACGGAGTCCACAATTAACACAGACTTCTTCCTAAGCTCGATAGCACGGCAGATGGGATCTCTAAATCCTGTGGGTCCTAAACCAGGCTCGTAAAGCTCACTAATCGAAGAAATACAAGAGTAACTCGCTTTCAACATGAGGGAAAAGAGTAACTCGCTTTAAAACATGAAGGAAGAGAGAAGTCGGTCAAAACTTACTTCGTTGAATTACTGCAACAAGCACCACATGTAAAGACTTTACTCATACAAATGACGAGCATTCATCCGCAATTATCATGCATTTGAGAGACCCATCCAAAAATTCCTTGTAGATGTCGATACATCCCTTCTTCGAAGCAATCGATTTCGCTAAACGTAATTTTACTTAAACAGCCCAAAAATTGACTAAAGGCTACGAGACACTCTTGTGTTTGTTTAAGATGGACTCTACAGACAAAGGCCAAACTGTTCCCAGCAGGAAGAAGCTGGACGCGGAAAATACATCACCTTCAGTGCTCCACTTTCTTCGACACCAACAACCCAATAAAATTGAAAAGCCGTACACAACAATTCTCACGAGGCCAAAAAAAGGGATTTTTATATGGTAGTGTCGGAAGACAGGAAAACTAGAACTTGAAAAACGAAGAAAAGCCGATAAGCAAAATTCCCCTATCCAGCAAATTACATAGAGTGTCACCAACTAACACCAAATAACAGACATACTTTTTCTTTGCACCGCCGACTCTAATCTGATTTTTAGTTGCTCACAGGTTATATGTTTCGGGATTGACGAAAATACATTTTTTCTCTTTTTTGTACATTCTTTTTTTGAAATGAAAATAAGAGAAAATGTATATGTATAAGTATTCAAAATAGGTAAAAACAATTACAAATCCAATTAAGGAATTTGGCATAAAGTGAAATTCTAAAAACAGTAAACAATAACTCAAACAATTAAGATAATATTAAGAAAGAACAAAAATGAATTTTTTTTTAATCTGTTTTAGTTGCCTAACGGGGTCCTAATTCAAAGACTTGTCAGGACCTCAGGAGCGAGGGTGTATTAGAGTATGTGTAAAGTGTTCCATGGCTTTGTTACTTCCAACCTTCTCGCCGTTTAAGGGGAAGCAGTGTCGAATTTTATCCCCAATACTGAAGGGTGCCTGAAGTCGATACCGACCACCCCCGAGAAAAATCCCATGTGGTTCGAACCGACGACCATGCGATTGCAAGGCCGGTTCTATTACTACTGGACCGTTCAGACGTATGATACTTATGATAATTCAGTTGAATTATTATTATTAAAGAGCATTTTATATGGTTTATACCGGAAATTCCGATTATGAAGAACTTTGCATATGAGTCATCATGGTTTTCCTAAATCAACCGCTGTTAGTCATGTTTGATTATGCTTGCATAATGCTGGTTTCTTTGATGAGTCGCCTCGGTGACTGTTTGATGATGCAATATGCAGCTGATATTCTCCGAATGCAGTTTTATTGCAGTCATGAGTCCTGATGACAAAGCCTTTTATAAAGCTAGTCATTTGTTTACATGATTTTTAGGTGGGCGTAATTTCCCGCGGTCGTGTAGACGATGTTTTATCGATTTTAACTTACGTAATGAGCTTAATGCCTTACGAAATGCCGATTTCTTATACCTGTATTATGCACTCATCATCAGCTGTGCAACTGTATGTTATTAGTTGTTCACGGTTGAGTTTTACGACTGAACGACTCTGTTTACGTACCACCACAATAAATATTTATTGCACGCTTTGGATTTCGTCTTATGCGTGGGTGTAACATGCATTTCAGGTAAATTTATGAAATTTTAAATTTCTGTTACTTCAAAAATACACATTTACTTTTCAACGTACATACAACCTGAAATTTTGAATTTACTAGGTGTTAAAATTTTACTTTATACAATGAAGATAAACGAATCAAATTCGAATATGTAAGAAAAAAAAGTTGTGGAGATTCCTTTATATTTATAGCAAGAGTATCAAACTAAAATAAGAAAAGAAATAATTTATCACTGTCAACGCTAAGAATGTAAATAACCAAAAGAGATTTATGTTGTGTAGAGTAACAGAACGTATGCACTGAGATTATAGACTGCTGTTAAAAAAAAAATAGATAAACAATACGCATTATACTACATCTATAAATAATTGTTACAGGAAATAAGAACATGTTAACATACTAATAATAATTTACTGGAAATACATTTTGTTGATGTCCTAAGGGTTTCATAATTTTAAATAATGAAAAGGACAAACAATTATGGATGCATAAATAATTTATAATTTCATCAGACGCATTTTTCTTTTATTTTAGAAGAAATGAAACACCTGCATCATGACTGTCTGCGGCCGGACTTAAACGCAAGAAAAAATCAGGCCATAATTTTCACTTAATGTAAGCAATTTCATACAAAGAAAACAATTTATTTAAAAATCATGTAAACAGTCAAGTTCGAACCGCCTAAAAGCCGCGGAATTTCAAACAAAATTAACGAAGAAAAGGGGGGAATTATTAATAGGTGATTAGGACTCCGACCAAAATAGAAGCTCTCTCACGGTTTTAAAATTCTTTAATTTCCAAAACAACTCCCTGCCGATTGATTTACCGATGGTGGAATTGATTGATTTTTCTTTTCTAGATTCTGTGAGGCGAAATTACAGGTCGGGCGCGTAATGAAAGAAAAACCGGGCATGTTTGGCGGCAGTTAAGCCCCAGAAGAGTTTCGCATTAAACAAGATGAGTCACAAAGACGGTCTAATTTCACGTAACAGTATCTCTCTAATTGTGATTCTTTCATTATTTGGCTTGATTCGAATTGAAACGACCCTCAGCTACTTTTAATAGCCCGACGTGAGGCATCAAACGACGTCGCACCCCCCGGATGAAACGCAATTACGGTCGCGGCATTAACGGAAACAATTTTGAGTCCTTTTTTTCGTTGAACGGAAAAATCAACATTTAAATAGGAAAATATTTTAAAGCCCCCAATTATGTCGGTTTGAATAAATGAGGTTCATTACAATTAAATTAAATTAATTTGGCGTTAAAATAGTAAAAACGGATATAGAAATAAAATTTTATTAAATTGAAAAGCAGCACAAAAAATTTAATCGAAATTACATCGAATTTTCTAAAAAGCTTGAAATTACATACTGCAAAATATGCAAATGAACGTTTTAATTTTTAATAGAATTACAAAAATGGTAGTTGAGTGTTCGAATATATTCTATCTAGATTCTCCGAAATGCAGTATTTGCTAAAAGATTGAATAAATAGACGTAGTAATCAGATATTTAGTAAAAATTGAAAATGCGCATTTGACAAATCAATTGAAAAAACATTTATGTTTTCAGTTCAAGTTAAATCAAAGTGAATTCCAGTGCATCCCAAAATTTTAGTAGAAAAGAAATGAAAGCTGCTTGGAATTTTTCTTAATTTCGATTATCTTCTTCCAACTAATATCTCCATTATTTATTCAAGCAGTGAGCTTTTTTTTATTGAGCTACATGTGCAGTTAAAAATTTTCCAAAAATTATTTTTATTTACAGTTCTACGAAGATAAAATTTTGGAAATATATGAAAACACGTACGGTTTACAATACATTCAACCCGTTTAACAAATTGGAGTCACGACGTGGCTGCTGAAGTCGATGTTTGTGGTCTGCACACGTTCCAACTTGTTCTGACAGATCGAACATGAAGTATCATAGTAAGACGAGATCGAGCTCAGGTTTGGAGTTCAGCAAGTTCGTAATTTGCGGCTCACAACTTCCCAGCGCTTCTCTTTCTTACTAGTGCAATTACAACATCAAATTTCAAATAGAAACTTACTGAATGAACTATAACTATACCGCATGTAGTTATTTCAAGCTCATACTTACGTATTGAAAAAGTAAGACAAATTTTGTAAATGTAAATTTTCGGACAGTTGTAAATTCAGTTTTAAATTCGACATATCGATGCAAGTTGACAGCTTCTTCAGGACAAATAGTAATTTTAACTAATAGCTAATTTTAACGTTGCGTTTCCTATTAAGAGTTCAATCAACGTGTAAAGAGAAAGGGGTTTCAAAGAAAGAAATTATTGGAACTTAAATAATCAGTCTCCCATTTCGAGAGAGATAAAGTCACATTATCGTAATAGGTAATATTAACTTGTTTCCAGTTGCAGTCTCAGCAATTTTCTCAAGGTTTAGCAACCGCACTTCTTAGAAACGCAGTAAGGCCCGTATTCATAAACAAAACTTAGACTATGCGCTCGATAATAATTCGCTAGTAATTCATGATCTAAACGCATTTTAACGCGTTTGTTTATGAATACGGACCTAAGAGTAACACAAATATTAATATTGAAAATTCTCTAAGTGACAAAAATATGAGTGAAGTAAGAAACTGATCTGTTTAACCTTGGTTTGATTAATGTTATTTCCTTTTCTTTTGAACGGTTTTTTTTTTGAAGTGGCCGGAATGTGCTATGCTAATTTGATCCTAATAGATTTTTGATTAGGCATTCGAAAATACTTCCGCTTCGGCTTACCACAAAAAATTTCCGGCCCATGCAGATTCGAGTTTAATATTTAACAGCCTGTTTCGGTCCTAATTAGAACTGTGCGAACCGCCGACAAATAATTGAAACCGGGGGTTGCACATACGCACGCCGCCGAAAGTACTCATCGTCTCGGGTCCTGAATATTTAAAGGGCACGTACGGTCGCCAAGATAAGGAGACGAGGCCGATCTGTGCGTACTCCAGAGATGAAATGACAACATCGTTCGACTGCTATTTACACTGGTTGTTTATTCAGCCACCGAGAAAAGGGCAAGGCAGCCCTCGGAATGCAAACATTTGCACCTTCTTTCTAAGTAGGTTACATCGGGCTCTCACTCTTATTTAATGAACACACAAGATCTAAATGTTGTAAATTATTCTTTATGATCATGATTTTCTCTCTCATAAATATTTAAATTATTGCCACATCTACATGTTACAATCAGGAATACCAAACTCACAAGTGAATTGAAATTTCAAGTAAAAGCTCGTCCACCTTCTTTTATGACTTCCGATTATTTCTATCCAAAAGAAAGAATTGTGACGCGGTATAACCGGAAGCCATAAAAGAAGGAGTTATATTTAGGAAGATATTGATGTATTACTATGTAATTCCCAAGGAAGTAAACGTAAATGTCGTGCATGAAGAAAATGAATGAAACCGAACATGTAAAAAAGTAGTTAAATTTATTACTCTTGGTAGACAACAATAAAGTTTAACACGTACAATAAAGACATAACTCATTTCTTTCGAAGAAGAAAGCTTTCGCTTTCGGCGACGTGAACAAATTCAGCTGTCGCAATTAATGCTTGTAATTTACGGAATTAACACGCAACATATGCCGACGACATACATCAACATACAAACCGGCTGCTATCTCGCTCGTGAATAATTTATGACGTTGATGAATTAAATATGAAACAATGCACTGGGCCCGAACACAAATAAACACCGAGATTGGCCAGGAGGTATGCGTGGATTCACCTTGCCCACCACTGAAAAATAAATATTATTCGAACTTGAGGAACCGAAGAAGAGGGTAAGATAAATACAAACAAGAATCCAGGCGCAAATAAATAAGAATTTCTGCGCTGAATCGATTATCTTCTACTGGAAAGTTCAAAACGCCTAACGACTTTTAGGTACGTCAATTCGCGTCAAATAAATTTACATCAACGTCATGGCAAAACAAGGACGGGGAATCTAAATCGCACGGAAAATACATGTGGAAGTTGTAAAAAGACCGGCGGCATTCGCTTTTCCCGGACATATATTGCGTGCGAGACCAAGGAAAACGCTTAGGAAAAATTCTAATTATAGGACGCACGTCAATGTTATCAGTTCAGGAACGCCAACATGTGACTTCTTTTTTGCTTATTTTCCTCTCGAAGTCCGTCTTTTTATTTTCTCGCATCTGTTTCCGGCTTGCGTACATAACGCAGATGAAATACGTGTCGTATAAATAAATACGAAATTCGGTTGAGGTCGCAAAAACGCACTGAATCTACGGAAACATATTGGTCGGGAAAAAATTTTCCCACATGTGAAAATGAAAATGAATTATTGCCTACGTGATACATCAGCAAACTAGTATGAATCTTTACTTGCTAACAAACCAAAATTTTCAGTAATCATGACGTGAAAGCTCTATAAAAAAGTGAGTATACATGAAAGAGATTGTACACACTTTTAAATTGAGGTCCTTAAAAGTATTATGTCAATTGGAGAAAGGAAGAATAAGAAATGAGATTTATGAGGTATTAACTGCATGGGAATAAGGAATTGTTCGCTTTTGAGAAAGTACTACATCATTGCCACTGCATATTTTGTTACGAACAGAATTTTGTCTCGGACAATAGCAAGGTCATTTATCATCATCTCGCAGAGAATGTGTGCAAGTGAATACATTAATGCTTTTACTTGGAGAGTGCAGGAAATATCACCGAGAACGAAGTCTCATGGTCCAGATTATTTATTACAAATACGTACTTTAATATTATAATTTCATATAAACATTATTATTAAAGAGAGGGAGCGAGATGTTCTTTGTGAATACACTTATTCTTATCACTTGTAGATCCAAAAGTATTACTTTAGAATGCATTTTTATACCAGCATTACAAAATAATATTGGAGCAGATACGAAACTAGCCGCCGATTAGATTTTCAAACAAGTCGCTATTTTGGAAAAGGTGTTTCAATTTGGTATTAGATTTTTAAGTAGCATATGCAGCAAGCAGCAAACTTTTGGGGCAAATTCTGCTACCTACCTTTATTACCTACCTAGTTGACCCTGTATAAGTTGCGAACGCAGGGAGAAAGTCGTCGATGTAAAAGAAAAACTACATGGAATTATGCCCAGCTCAGTGGAGACCGGGTGGGCTACAAATGGATTGTCGGTAGCTCGATACCTGGATGTAAAAGGGGCGCCACCTAGCGAAAAATGTTCCAAGTAGCACGGTGAAAAACGCGATCGGCACCGCTAAGACTGCTCACGTTGTTGAAACACTCGAGATTCCCTCAGGTTTAAACCCGCAAAATATTTACAAGGCATCAATTAACGCGAAATCACCGGCGAGGATATCCTGTACGGTTTAAAAGGACAGTAAACGTATCTTCAAGAACGAAAATTTACAGTCATATGCAAACAAACGTAGGTTCTGAAGGAACCAAAGCCTTCGGCGATATGTAACGTAACGCAGGGTTAGTACAATACCAATCTCGAATCCCACCAATTCTACGTTATGTTCGGCTCGGAAGGGCTGCGACACACGAAACTTGTTTACCACAGATCGGCAGCTCCTTCTAGAGTTCCAGAACGGCGAACGACGGTGTTATTGTAGAAGAAGCTCTCGAAAACTGTGGTATCTACGGCAAAACTCGTTCGGGAAGAACCAAATGGGTACGGCAAGATCACGAAGAAATGCGCTTACTCTTACACCTTAACCCTCACGTAGTTGCTAACGGAAGAAACATGAAAATACGTAAAAGATATAGAAACTGAGGCAAAATGACTTACCCCTTGTAGAGAAAGGGCCTAGAGCGAAAAGAAACTGCCACGCGTCGGCTCGACAGCACGTTGCATCCTCAAACAAAATTCAACGAACACAGATTTTATCTGCTATAAAAGCACTGGATTAACACTTCACGAACAATAAGATCCAATAGCCTTTGGGTGGTCCAACTCAAAACATAGGCTCCAAAATAAGCTCCAACAAAAATGCGACCACTGTTCGTGAAATATTCGTCGAAAATGGCTTCCTAGGTGAGCGCGGGACACGAGCAAGCTTCTGCTTTGAATTGTAGAAAAATTATCAGTGTCCCCAACTGTTATGGAAAGAGACTAGAAACAATTTGCAAACGAAATAAAACCTTAGAGTTTGTAACCAGATAGAGAGGCCACTGAAGCCAAAACAGATGCAAAAGAAATCGTTATCACGAAAACGGAACGTAACAATTCAAAAGATGAAATGACTTCTAAAAGATTATGAAAGGTACCTATTATATGGAAGCTTTTTAAATAAATATGTTTCTTCTTCTTCTCATGCAAGGCAGGGTGATAAAACAGGTTCTGCTACCTACCTGAAGGCTACAAGTTTATGGAGAGCAAATTAAGTTCGTCCCAAATTCCGGCTAACTCAACGTAGTAATTAAAAATAATTAAAAGTCACCAGTTATTACACACTTGTCTTTATTAGTGCAATGGTTATGCATGTAACAAAATTGAAACACCGCAGGACAAAATTAAATGAATGATAAACATAAACATAGAACGTTAAGTAATGTTAAAACACGAAGCATGGATCCGCTTTTCATTTACAAAAATTACCAAATAAATTTGAAAACTAATTTACCACATCAACGTTCGGTACATCGCAACATTACGCACTTCACTTTGGTTCAGTGTCGCGGTCAAGGGGCGGCGTCAGTATGCCGTTCAGCGTGTTCGTGTGAAGCCTCCTTAGCTTGCGTCTACGTCATAGAACTGGTTGGCGGAACTGTGCCCGGTTAGCCGATAAAAGCATTGCCGAAACCAAAATGCGGCACCGAAGTATACCAGCAGGGTAAACCCCAAATAAAAGCCTAATTAAAAGAACGTTACAACCCAAACCACGCACAGAATTGATTTATTAGTGGCGATCAGGCTTCGACAAGCAATAAAAGATCTTTAAAGATCAATAAAAGGTCCTTCCTTTTACAAAACAGCCGAAGGTCATAAAATTAGACTCCACAGCATCAAAAGTGTCGACAGAGAGACTCGTATGTAATATAATAATATTGAAATACAATATTATGTACACGGTACGTTAACGTGGTTCGCGATAAAATTTTCACAGTCCTCTCTGTCCGACGGGGCGAGCTTTATATCTCTGTAGATCTTCTGGAGGCAACTCGAATGTGACGGATTTTTCTCCATCCAAGCGGTGACGTCATTTCGTCTCGCGATTCCGTCACAATATTAATCTAGCTCGCCTGGTGGTCCACAGGTTTGCATGTTTGCTTTGGACCAGAAGGATGTGGATTCAATTCCTAACCCTGGGTGGGTTGCGGATGAAAAGCGAAAACATGCCTTCTTCTCGGATAGGAAGCAGTCCCGTAGGCCCCGTGGCGTACGATGTTTGGCACATTAAAAATCCCTACTGGGTGTGGAATTTCTCTAGATTCGACTAAATTCTGGTCATATGGCCAACCTTACTAGTTTGAGCCTGAAGATATAAGGATCGTTACCTTGCCCATTAAAGATAAGAAAAAAAAATTAATCTGCATCAGTGATATTGCTATGAACGAAGTGTCATATATAATTTTAACGTGTCGTTGCTAAAATTGCCAAGTAATAATAATAATAACTTCTATTTTCCATAACATTACAGAGAAAAGAACATGATTTTACAGAATATGTTGAAATTGTTAGGAAAACCCATGGGCGAAGTTCAGAAACAGTACCTAGATAAGTACCTCTGCTTTAACTTAACCCATAACGAAACTACATTATATTAAACTGCGAGGCGCAATGAGACAAGATAGAAATAATATTTTTAACAATACACAACATAACAAGTAACAAGTAAAAATGTAATTGAATTGCTTGTTTTTCAAGTATTAAACGCATGTGCTGTTTGTTGGTAGCGGCAATTCCAAGAACCTTGAAGAAGCTCTCCCATACGAAGGATAAAATGTCGGCGATGGAAAAATTAGTTATGGGGTTTATCGGAAGTCTGTTAAAAGTTCAAGTTTATTTAGGGGTACATTCGTACATTACCCTAAATGGAGTATGAAGAATTTTGGAAGTAATAAAAGTTCAAAATAAAATTACCTTTTTTTTTAAAATTTATAAAATACTGCAATAGACTGGATAATTCGACATTTCATTATTCTCAAAAATCCGGCATTATTTACAGTGTAAGAGGTGGGGTGAGTTCTAGGAGATGAGACTGTACACATAATTATTACAATAAAGTGGTTTATAATAGATAGGTATTTGCAAACCTGTGTTTTGCAATTACGCATTATCCGGAGTAAGAGAGGCTGGTCGGTGAGATTGCAGTGGAGTTTTCGAGCCACTTTTCTGTTGATGAGGCCTCAACTAGAACCGAAATAGTTATTATTCTATGCTCGAAGAACCCATTGCAATCAAGCCAACTTTAAAAGTAATTATTTAAAAATTATCGGGCTAGCGGTCAATAAGAGACTTTTTTATTTTTATGCTAAGCTTTCGGCAACCTTTATTGCCTTCATCAGAGCAAAAACTACAAGAGGAAGGTTACAATGATTGAATTGATTCAAATTAAATAATTTACATATTCCCAAATTAAAATGTTTAAGATTTCAAAGTATATGTCGAAAACGAAGTTTATTTATTTTCAAGGATAGTCTAGATTTAGAAAATTGTTTGAAAATCTCATTACCTTTGGATTCTGTTATTCCAAATTACGATTGAAATCAAATTTTATTAAATATTCACAAGCTAAATTAAGATTTTGAATATCCGATCGAAAATTCATAGAATTATTGTTTTTTTTTAATATGAAATAATTCTAAGAATAATCTTGCACGATAATTGGTTTGTTTTTCTAAAATTTTAGTGTTATTAAAATCTAATAAATGATTTTTCTCCTTAAAATGTTGTGCTAAAGCACTAGAATTTTTTTCTTTTTTGGTAATCAATCTACGATCAGATTTATGTTGTGATTAGTCGTAATTTAAGCCAATTGGAAGTTTGTCCTATATAAACCTAATCACATTCTGTACAAGGAATATAATAAACAATACCGTATTGATTAGATCTTTAGTTTTACTAAAAAGATTATTAATAGTTTTTAAATTATATTTTGCAATTTTAGCATTAATATTTTTTAATTCTTTAATAATCAAATTTGTATAACCAGTTTATTTGTGGAAATTTTTTATAAAATAAATTGTTTTGATTTAGATTATTTTGAGAATTATTATTTTGAATATTATGAAGATTTTGATTTTCATTTTGATTATATTGAAACAAAATTTTATTAACTAAATTTAAAGGATATCCATTATTACAAAAAAGATTTCTCAGTTTAATTAAATTCTTTTCTAAAAAAGTAGGATGACATAAATTCTTAATTCTGTTCTTAAAAGCAATTAAAACATTTAATTTCTGATTTAAAGGATTACATGAATAAAAATTAATGAATCTACCAGAATGTGTCGGTTTTTGATACCAATCTAATATGATTGAATTATTTTCTAATCTGATTAATTTGATATCAAGAAAAGGAACTGAATTATTAGATTCTTCTTCTAATGTAAACTGAATTTGTGGATGAAAGTTATTAAAAACATCTAATGTAGTAACAATCATATTTCTTGGTAAAGAACAAATAATGTCATCTACATATTTTTTTATAAAACCAAATTGAAAGGGTAATTGAGGTATGACCTTATCCAAAAGACGATCCATCAGCATGTGGGCTAAAATAGGACTAAGGGGAGAATCCATTGGAACACCATAAATCTGTTTATAAAAGACATCATTATAAGAGAAATAACTGTTATTAAATAATAAATTTAAAATTGTTAAGAATTTTTCTTTACTTAAATTACAATGTGGTTCAATTTTATTTAACCAATCTTCGTTAACAATTTCTATAATTAAATTTGTAGGTATATTAGTAAATAAGGAAACAACATCTAAAGAGACTAAGACAAAATCCTCAGGTAATTGAAAGTTTTGAAATTGTTCTGCAAAAACAAAAGAATTTATCACATTATATTCATTTTGATTTTTATAAGCTAATGTTAGTATATTAGATGTAAATTTGGACAATTGATAAAAAGGAGCATTAATGCAAGATACAATTGGCCGTAAAGGAACATTTTCTTTGTGGATTTTTGGCAAACCATAAAATTTAGGTGATGTAGAATTATATTTTATTAATTCTTTGTATTTATTAGCGTCTATGTAGTTCAATCTTTTAAGATCTTTTATGATCTCATTATTTGTTAATTGTATAGAACCAGTAGGGTCCTTATTTATTAATGAATAGGTATTCACATCACTTAATAAATTCATTGCCTTGTTATGGTAATCTTCTTTTAACATAGCCACTGTAGTTGAACCTTTATCGGCTTTTAATATGTAAATATTTGAATGATCTTTAAGAATTTTTTTATATCTATCATATATAACATTAATTGATGACACTTTAGAAGGTTTACTTAAATAGTTGGCAGTAACATTAATGAATTTTAATCTAATTAAATTCTTTTGTTCCTCAGGAAATGCTTCAACTAAATTTTCTAAATCAGAAATTAAATGTTCTAATTTCTTTTAAGAACAGAATCAAACAATTTATTTTATAAAAAATTTCCACAAATAACTGGTTATACAAATTTGATTAAAAGAGTTAAAAAATATGAATGCTAAAATTGCAAAATATAATTTAAAAACTATTAATAGTCTTTTTAGTAAAACTAAAGATAGAATTCTGCCTTCTAATCAATACGGTATTGTTTATTGTATTCCTTGTACAGAATGTGATCAGGTTTATATAGGACAAACTTCCAATTGGCTTAAATCACGACTATCACAACATAAATCTGATTGTAGATTGATTACCAAAAAAGAAAAAAATTCTAGTGCTTTAGCACAACATTTTAAGGAGAAAAATCATGTATTAGATTTTAGTAACACTAAAATTTTAGAAAAAGAAACCAAGATTATTCTTAGAATTATTTCAAATTAAAAAAAAACAATAATTCTATGAATTTTCGATCGGATATTCAAAATCTTAATTTAGCTTATGAATATTTAATAAAATTTGATTTCAATCGTAATTTGGAATAACAGAATCCAAAAGTAATGATATTTTCAAACAATTTTCTAAATCTAGACTATCCTTGAAAATAAATAAACTTCGTTTTCGACATATACTTTGAAATCTTGAACATTTTAATTTGGAATGTAATTTAAACTAAAAGAATATGTAAATTATTTAATTTGAATCAATTCAATCATTGTAACCTTCCTCTTGTAGTTTTTGCTCTGATGAAGGCAATAAAGGTTGCCGAAAGTTTAATTCCCAACGGTCAAAAAACTCCTTGGTGCGTAATTTAAAAGTAGTAGTAGTAGTAGTTTTAATTAAGGAATATGATAGCCGAATTCAATGCGTTTAATATCATGGAAATTTGCTCAAAGTGTAGTTATTAACCCAAACAAACTTCCAATTGAGCCTATATCACATCGACCGATAAGTTTCCTGTACTTCCTATAGAGGTACAATATCAAAACTCGTCAAGGAACTTCTCGTCAATCGTGTATTCGGTTGAGTGGAAGGAGTTATTTTGAAAAACTGTAAAATTTCGAGTTTACAGGAAAACATCAACTATCCAGTAGTGTCATAGAATAGTTAACAAAACAATGGAATGTTTAGAAAAAAATGTACAAAAGGTATTCAGCATGCTTTTAATAACGTTTGGAGTTCTTATTCAAAATAAAACAAAGTGTTTTAAGTCATATACCTATACGATAAAAAAGTGTCGGTTATCTATTAGGAAATGACGATCACTTAATACGAGTAGGCATACCTCAAGGTGCTATATTAAAACCGTTTTTTATCTTATCTTTTTGTTAAATTGGTATAACTATTACAGATGACATAATTGTTACATCTACTGGTGGTATGACATACTTACAGTAACCTATACACTGTGTTCCAATTTTTCTATGTTTTACTGTGAAACACCCTATATACAGCTTCATTTATTATTATTATTATCTATTGCAATAAGAAAATTTCTGCTGATTAGTTTAATTCTGATTTCTCTCCTGGTTTTTTCCTTATACCTATATTTATTTAAAAAAAACGTCTGTTCACAAATTTTCTAATTATAAGAAAATCAGAATTTCTAAAATGCATAAATCTGTTTCCAAATAATAAATAAAAAAAGAAAAATTACAATTTTTTTGTTGAGTTATCATAAATCATTACTAAAATTGCCGCTCACTAAGTCATTCGTTATACAAAAAAGAGCGAAGAGGGGGAGGATTTATAATGATTAAGTCATATATTATCAGAAGTTAATAAGTTCGACAAAAAGCCGAAATTTATGTAGCGTCTTGGATGATTACGCGAGGGCGGCGACGTATTTTAATATTATAAGTAGCGAGGGTTCGGTTTCTTCGACGTACACGTTCCAACTTCGGGCCCCCGTAATTTGACTTATTACAATTTGCATCGAATTTCTTGCAGATAACGACGGCCAGGCGGACGAGAGGTAGTTACGCGACCTTTGACGTATTTATAGCCACCGTATACGGCCGAATTAGGAAGTAATTTAACGTAATTGGTTTCATCAATCTTATATTTCATTCTTGTTCTGTATGTACATTCACGAATCAACAGAAAAAAAAATTAAGAAAATATACAATTACTACATTTTTATTCGTTAATAATATAATCAATTCGGGGTCAAGTTTTACGATTAAACGACCCTGACTCTCTGGGTAACACCGTAATTATAAATTGTACAGATTTTTTTAACGTCTTTCCCATGTTCTGGGGTGCCTCTTCATCTTCAAGGAGTGATCTCTTAAATAAACAGCTGGAAATAAATCCTGTCATTTTACTCTTCTTCTCAAAAGCACAAGCAAAATATAAACAGATATCTAATTACTGCATTATTTATTCGCTAATAATCAATTAATTAAGCAAGAGAAAATTAATGGTAAACAACAAAGCGTTTGTTTTGTACCTCTCTGCTGTAAGGCACGCAGAAGACCGTAAAATCAAATAATCGAGCTTTCATTCGCCCCCAGGTCGGGGGGAAGCTCAGTATTAAAACTCAGCGGGCTTTGAGTCAGCTTTTGTTTCACCGATTAAGCGAAATGAAAAATCGACAAGTATTTGGGCGGGTGTACCTTCCTAGAGATTCTCGTTGTTTCCGCTACGGCGGAACGGGGAGGATTTGCCTACTAAGGGTTTTCTGTTGATTCAGTAGGTGCCGTTGTTTGTTTCGATTGCCCGCATGCTTCGCTGGCTTCATTTTGTACGACTTCTGACGTGGATTACCCGCTGCTAATTATTTAGCACGTGCCTGTGCAGTACTAACTATTATATGTCCGGATTTCTATCCCACTCGACGCCAGCTCATCAAGATTTAACGTTGAATTCTGCACCAAAATAGGGCACGTGATTTAGGAGTGGACTTCATGAATATAATATGCGGGTACCAGTTGAATGAAGTGGTTTTACGTTAAATATTCATTGCACAAATTATAGGAAAAAAAGGAAAAATTCTTTATTGACCGGAAAAATATTGGCGTAGCTGTTGCAGCATTTCAGTAAAATATGTAAATGATATCATAATTTGACAACTATGATGCTAGTCAGAACAATCCAGGTGTTTGAGAAACTCTGAATTATATTTTCAAGTTCAAACAAGGAGATGAAATAAAATTACATAATTCCGTCTTAAATGTTGAATCCTCTCCTTCAAAGAAGAATGAGTGAGAGGAACACGTGCAGCTTGCAATTGTAGTCGTCGAGTTCTCCCCCATCAGAAAATTAAATCCAACCAAACTCGGTTTGAACGCCACAACGCGAACTATAAATGCAAACTTAAGAGACAATTATGTGCACGAATGCTTCGAGTGCTGTCGAATTACTTTCCCGGTGAACTCGCACAGCACTGAAGTCCATTTGGCGAAATCAATAAACGAGTGTGTGTACGTATGCAAATGTGGATTACGCATTCAAAAGCCGATAAATACCTTTCGTTGGCAATAGCTTTGCGGCCGGTTCGCTCTAATCTAAATCCGAACAGGTTAATGCCACGCAAAAATAAACTTGTTAATTATTGCACTATGTTATAATCGCCGGGGTAGTTCAGATGGATAAATCGTTTTTATACCACAAATTGTAGTAATTCAGTTTGGTAATTCATACTGGTTCACCTTGTACGTAAAAAATAATCTGAAATGCAAAATCGCTTGCATTTACCAAGCCCTAGTTAAAAAAATAAAAAATAACGGCCAGGTCAAGAAATATCAAGCGAGGGCGAGCTTACAGACGGCTTGAACACCCTTGAGGTGATTGTGCGCAAAACTTAAGCTAACAACGCCAAAGAGGCGCCATTAACACCTCAGAGTCAACACGGTGCAGACGTGCTCTTAGGACCATTTGAGTTTTGCATTTGCAAATAAGTTTTTGGAAATTTGTAAATTTAGTTTAGATTAAGTGTGTTATTTCTCTTGTGAAAGACCCTGAAAGCTTCGGCGCAGGTAAAAATTCTTGAGAATCGTTATTGACTTTAGACTTTCCTTTCCCCTTTTATATTTTCGACGATTTCATTGTGGGTTACTATTTTGCTAGCAACTCCTTTTTAACGGACCGCACTGAAGCCTGATTCTCTGGATCAACCGAATCTATCTCCTCCAGGAGTGCACCTTCAGAGCGTCAGGCGTGAGTAAGTTCAACTTATTGATTGATAAGTACGAACTTTATCTAGACTTATTTTATACGTGTGTACAACGCAAGAGTTCTACCAAGACTACTCTAGCAAGATGACAATTAGAATAAATTTCCCTAATTTGTACCCCTTAAGAACATTTGCGGTGTTTACGAGCAGTACGCAATTTTTTTTGAAAGATTTCATAAGAATTAATTTTGGAACTAATAAAATCAATTAAGAATAATTTATTAAATGTGTTTTATGGGAATTTGTTTGCGAAACTATTTAATTCAAGTGTGTTTTCGAATATTTTAATTTTATGTCAATATTTTTAAAAATTGGAATCTAGGAATTAAACTTAGAATTGTAAATATTAGGATATATTTATTTAATAATGTCAAGATAAGCCGGGTGTTAGAAGGAAACTGTAGGTAGTAGTAAGGAGTGTAGGATGATTATTTTTTTAAAATGTTTACTATGGTAATTTTGGGCGCTTCAGTGATTAATAATAACGGAATGTTTAGTTAGGAATGCGTTTTAGGCCAATATTACACTATAAAAGAACTTTGACAAAGGTCTTTTATAAAAGATATTTTATAAAAAAATATGACAGTCTAATAGGCAATCTTTTATAAAATATTTCTATTTTTATAAAATATTTTATAAAAGACTGCCAATTACACTGTCATATTTTTTATAAAATATCTTTCATAAAAGATCTTTGTCAAAGATCTTTTATAGTGTAATATTGGCCTTACTCATGTAGTTACCTAACAGTGCAGAATATTGTAATGCGCTGCGTAACTAGCAAAAATAACTGCAGGCGAGCCCGGATAATGTTAAGCGGCCCCTAGACTGTCAATATTATTGCGCAATAATATTCCGCAAAAAATTGCGACTTGCCCTAGACAGCAGAATTAAATTGTGCAATCTTTAGTTCTCTGTTTACTTCTGATCAGTGAACATGCTAAGTGATGTAGAAGCAAGTTGTGTTGCCATCGTCTTTATGCTTGCGGAAAAACAACAAAATCCCTCGATTTCACATTCCACAAGGCTGGCAAATTTTTATAGACTTCTATACACTCCAAAATAAAGTTCCTTTCCTCTTCCTTGGTAGTCATTTCAGGAATTTCAAACACAATTACCACAGTTTACTCTACGACGATCGAGACAAAACTGATTAATTATTGTGCAATATTAAGCACAGACTGCAATTCTTTTTCAGATTGCACAATAAAAATCAAACTATTGTTGATATCCTCAATATATTGTACAATGTTTCAATATCATCCGCAGACTATCAATAATATTGCACAATATAAAATATTGCGCAATAATATTGACAGTCTAGGGGCCGCTTTAAGTGTAAAAGTGAATCTCTGTTTTTAAGATAACAAGTTAGGTAATCGAATAAGAGGTTACAGGAGTATTATTGGCATTATTCTTGTTGCAACAGTGTGGTGCAAAAGTGCATTCGAGATCACTCGCCAGCTGCAGGAGGTTACAGGTTGGTGCAGTTTAAACTTGTTAGACATTTTCACATTGCTACATGAATAGTCGGTAATAATTTGCCAATCAGATACCTAGTTAATTGTTTGTTGACCCGTTTTGTCCGGGCGGGTCGTTGCACGGCTTTCCTGAAACCTACTGGGTGTGCATTTTCCCCCAGTAGACTGTGAGGAGGGAACCTCGTGCGTTATCCCTTGGTTCCCATTGCACACTTACAGCAGGCTATGGTTATCCTAACCAGGGAATGCTAATATGATTAATGAATGAGATGTACTGGGTGTGTTTTCCCCCAGTGAACTGTGAGGCGAGGACTTCGTGCGTTTTCCCTTAGTTCTCATTGCACAACCTACAGTCGTACAGTTACATAGTCGAGTCATTCCTGAAAGTTACAGTGTGCGTTTTCCCGCCGTAGACTGTGAGGAGGGAACCTCGTGCGTTATCTCTTGGTTCCCATTGCACCACTTACAGCAGGCTATGGTTATCCTAACCAGGGAATGCTAATATGATTAATGAATGAGATGTATTGGGTGTGTTTTCCCCCAGTGAACTGTGAGGCGAGGACTTCGTGCGTTTTCCCTTAGTTCTCATTGCACAACCTACAGTCGTACAGTTACATAGTCGAGTCATTCCTGAAAGTTACAGTGTGCGTTTTCCCGCCGTAGACTGTGAGGAGGGAACCTCGTGCGTTATCTCTTGGTTCCCATTGCACCACCTACAGCAGGCTATGGTTATCCTAGCCAGGGAATGCTAATATGATTAATGAATGAGATGTACTGGGTGTGTTTTCCCCCAGTGAACTGTGAGGCGAGGACTTCGTGCGTTTTCCCTTAGTTCTCATTGCACAACCTACAGTCGTACATAATGGGCACATTCCTAAAAGCTACGGTGCGCGTTTTCCCGCCGTGGACTGTGAGGCCAGAACTGCATCAGGCCTTAGTACCGGGGAATAATGTTAAAGTTGAGAGAGAGCCCTTGTATGGAGTTGTGTGCGTTTTCCCGATTTCCAGTCGTAATCTAATGTTGACGGTCGACGTCCTGAAACGTTGAAGTCGACACTACGGTAGTTAATCATTGACCGTTCACACACTCGTCGCTCTGACGGATTTCCTGATAAACCGTAAAGTTAAGTATAGCTCTTTGGTGGGTGCGAATAGTTTCTTTTTGTACAATAGAGGATCAATCTAGTGAATCCTTAAATTACATCACGTCATTAAATGATTAATTACGTGTTTTTCTGAAAGTGGTGTCTTACAGGAGTTCGGAAAATAAACAAGTGAGGGCGCCCTGTTTAGCTACCGTAAGCAAAAGTTGCCGGTCGCTCTTTAAAACCCGCAAGGTGCAGAGCACGAGGAGTCAAGCGAACCTTATGTAAGTAAGCTATAAGGCCGGGTTTTGTGAAAAACCCGTTCAAAGGAATTAAACTTCTTTTAAAACTCCGAACTTCTTTACGGAATAAATTTGTTTGTGAAACTCTTTGAAATTGAACTAATAAATTGTCGATTTCTACGTTTTGTTCTACGAAATATCTTCTTTATTATTCACCCACACACACGCGCACTGACATGGATGATTTTGAATGTGAAGGCTATATCCAAAATTTATCACACAACAAATACACTCTACAAGCAAGAATTGGTCTACGAGATACACTGCACAATCCATCATCGAAGCAGGAGCCTATGCAAGTAAACAACGAAGTAAGAAAGCAAATAAGAATAAAAATAAACATAATAAGAGAACAGAAAAATGCAAAACACCCTGAGAGAGCAGAGCCCAATTGAATTGAGTGGGGAAATTTCCAAGATACCCACCATATCACTGCATAAAATTGGCGCCCAAAGTGACGGCGATATCACAGCCATATGTCTATAACTTTACGAAATTTCAAGAAAAATATATCGCAATAGCAACAATAAACTCTTTTTTAACAGAAGTGAATAATTTTACAAGCAAATAAAAATGAAAAATTACGAATTCTTAAGAAACAAAAGTTTTTCAAAAACACGAGAAAAGGGGTCAGTTAACTTGGCCCCTCCCAGTGAAATTTGCCTGCAGTTTCTCTCCTGGAGGGGTGCAAAAATTTATTTTGGTGGTGCATAAGGGTGCATTAAGGGTGCAATCATTTGGTGCAAGAAAACTTTGAAAAACGTTACTGGGGGGGGGGCAAGTTAACTGACCCCGAGAAAAGTACGATTTAAGTTTTCGGCCTTTTTGCCTATTTTTTTCTTAATTTTTTCTCGTTTTGTTTTTTTAACGCTGCTTTTCCTTTAGGGAATCTCATTTGCGGTTGAGTTCTTAGGTGTGTTTTTCTTCTTTACTATACTCATATTTTCATCTAAATTGTTTTGTAAGAATTTTCTGTTAGAATTCGAGTGTCCATAGTTCTCTGGGACAGAGATTGGCCGGCGGTAACAGAACCAAAAATAATATTGCAGATAGATGTACTTTTGGACAAAAAACTTATTTCATTCTTTATCTTTACTAGAATTGATGTAAAATCATTAAAAGTGAGTTTTGCTGAAAACTAGTCCAAAAACAAATTTTTTCAATAATTTTCCATAAAGTGGCTACCACAATAACATGGCTAGGTTAAACCATGTAGTTCACTTTTATTCACAGTTTCCGCTGCTACAAGCGCTTATCACCATTACGGCTTATGAGAAATTATGGAGGTACGACTTAGGTGTTGGTACGAATTAGGCAAGTTTACCCTACTCTTGTAGTCACATGTGCACACCTGCGAGTTGTGAGCATATGAAATAAGATATTAGTAAACAATGTCAAGGTTACGTAACTGCACTATTTACATATAGGGATTCTTTGTTATCGTACATATAACTTAAAATGAGTTTTTATGAGTATTATTTGCAAACGTGTGTGAAATGACAAACAAAGCGCTGAACTACAAAAAAAAATATGAACAGAGCCTGTATTCATACAAGGAAACTGGCGGCCATTTATAACTACAGAGTGCATCATACAGATGTGTAACAAGGATATTAAAAAGAGTTTTTGCAATTCATTTTTGGGATTACATCGAAGTTTGGCTTTGTGCCATATGGAGAGACTGAGGATTTTGTCAATACATTTCCAGCTTATATTGAAATCCTTTTACTTTGCCTACGCTTTTAATAATGCAGGATGCTACTTTTATGTCCTTTGCTCTGTGGCATGATGCACCGTAGCATGTGTACGGGCTTCTTGTTGATATTGGAGAGCGCAGTCGAGTTATTTTAATCGATTGCAGTTTCGTTTATGCTGCGTTGGATAGCAAGACGGCCGCTTTTGTTTTCTCTTTGAGGCTTCTGTTTTTCCGATCGTTTAATCATTGCCCATCTGTTGTTGTGTCCTAATCGATCTTCTTCGTTCTCCGGGGATTCGCCGAGGAGCTTTAACTGTCTAAATGCTATTGCCAATTTATTGATTTTATTTTTCCATTACGACCGTTATTAAATAACGTCGTTAAGGGGGGTTTTCGAGCAAATAAATAAATAAATTTTCAGATACGTTAAGTTTCTTAAAAAAACGCCCGCAATGTTTCCCATCCGTCGTTTCATCTCAATTTCGGAGCTCATCTGAGCCCAGGCATCGAGATTTTATGCAAAGTGTCAGGACTGTGGCAATTTCTCGCTTCATCCGGCAGGTGCCGCAGTCATCAGCGCTCCTGTGACGCCACCAGGCGTCGCTCTTTCCCGGTCGCTCTCCTGATGTGATCGCTGTCATCTTTGCTATGACATCTGCTTTCCCTCACACCATCTCCATTTCATGCTCGCTTACTTTGAGAGATCATTTGCGCACGCTGGCATTATATTCTTTGTTCCCTCCTCTTTTTTACGCAAATAAAGATGGAAACTTCGATTAGAAAGCATGCGAAAGCAGAAAAGAGTATTTGTTTACGTTGAATGAAAGGAGACGTTTTGTCTAATACTCGTGTTAACTCTCTTTGTAAAAATAGAGGAATTCTATCTGAAATGTTTGCAACAGAGATTCTAACTTCAACAAAGAAAATTATTTTTCTCGACGACTTCCTCACTGTAGAGGTAAATGGTGCTAGTTTGAATATTGTGAAAGTTGAACAAAGTATAAAGAATATTAGATTAGGTAGTATTTTGATTTTAAGGAATTCTTAAGGTATTCTTTTAATTAGTTAATTAATAATAATGTCTAATTTAGTAAACTATTTTATCTAAAAGTTACACTTGCATTCTCAAGACATAAAATCACAAAATCATGGCAATCTACTTTTTTGCTGTATGGATTCGACAATCGTAAATAAAAGAAACAAAATCTCGTTACGTATACTCTCGTACAAGACATTCATCTAATTGAATAAATCTTGATGCGAATGGCGTCCGCGTCGTCGATACATTGCCTTTCCATTTCATCGTCGATTTAATCTCCGCAACACAATGGAATTTTAAAATCGACGTTATTTCCGAGCTCCTTACGTCTGCCGGGCGGGTATTGAGACGTCGTCGGTAACAATGGCGAGCACAAAGCATGAAATTGGGTGTTTTATATTCAGCGGAGGTGTCACTCATAATAAACGTTGTTTATCTTACTCCTAGTGTTTTATGGGAGCACTTTGCATGAAAATCGTCCTCCCGGAGTCGCCTTGCTTAAAACGAAGCTCGTGCGTTGCAAATGAGCGCCTGAACAGATGGTCTCTTTCAATTATGTTTAGTCCAGTTTCACTCAGATAAAAGGGTGTGACAAATTCAGTGATTTTTACACACATTCAAAAAAGTTGTACTCAAACTAAACTTTATTATAAACATTTTTTCGGCCTATTAAATTAAATTACGTGCTAAGAAAATCGGGAACTAAGAGGATATGAATTTTTAAAATTTTATTTTATTATAAGATACCTTCTTTCAAATTGTCAACGCCTATTGTGAAGTGTCTTTCCTAAATTAAAGAAGTTTAAGAAAGCAAGCATATATGCCTCAAAATGTTATATGAATCGCAATAAGAAAAACTTATCACTTTATACATGAAGTACATCAAAAGATTGGCGATAACGAAACCAAAAATCTATGAAATAATTACAAACAGTGTTACCTGAAAAGGGCGGAACTTGACAAGCAAAAGAAAACCTTAAAGGAAATGTTAGAGGTGAAAAATTATTTTCAGTATTGCCAGTCACCCTGTATTTGCGTGGAAACTGAAAGGTTAGTTTTGGGTCTACTTGCTGTTCGTCACGTTTCATCATATTGCATCAGAAAATAAAAGCCACTATCTACGCCTCACGGTAATACTCTATTTCACTCTTTTGCCCGGTTAAAACAGAGACCATCTCGTAACAACCCTCGTTCCAGAATAGTTGGTCAGAGCGTGTTCTTTCCGCGGCGCATTCATTATTGTTGAGGGTGTCTTGACGTGCACATCTATTGTTAGTGTAATGCGCATGATTTTGTGCTTTGATCATGTTGATTTCGTTGCTCGAAGCCTGAAACGGAATTTATTTACTTTGGTGCACGTTAAGCGATTCAAGCTTTCTTATAAGATTTTTCTAAGTCTGTGCTGTGAGAAGAAGAACAGGTAGGGTTTTATTGGCAACTTTGTGCGTATTTCGGTCTGTAACACACGTCTTTCTTTTATTATTTAGGCTTGTAATGGTAGTCGTACCCATTTTTTGACTACATCTTCTTGTAACGTCATTTGAGAAAAACCGTAAGCGGAGCCCTAGCTGCTAAAAGTCCAGGAAACGCGGTCCACCCCTTTCCTCGTTGAAGTTGGAGTCGACCATAATTTTAACTGAATAATTTTGAGACTTTACTTTACTTATTTTCTGTAAACGAAAAGCAGATCTGTGCCTCGGTTAAAATTTTATTTAATCGATATATCGTTTACATTCTTTCTTTAACTCAACTCATTGAGACCCCGTACAATGGGCTGTACAATTTATTTCTGTTTATTGTGTTTGTATTTTTGAGCATTATCAAATAAAAACAAGTGTGCTCAGGTGGTGATTTTTTACTTTATTTATCTTATTGTCCCTTTACTTTTAGGGTTACGTTGACTCATCCCTTTCTCCAAGAGTTAGCTGGCTGTGTTGGATCTTAATTTGCACTCCTCCAATTTGCTGTCCTTCAGGTAGGTGGCAGAATATCATCAGAAGGAAATTAGACTAGCAGAAGACGAATTCAACGCAGGAAGGACCATCAAGTGATGATTTAAAAATTTTTTTCTGCAACTTCGGGCATGAAATTATCAAAAACCTCTCAGCACCAAATGGAAGGAAAGAAAGTAAATTATCAACCAAATTTCACTCAAAATATTATAAGCAGACTTAACCCATCATAAACCCCAGACACCTACGGTATGAATGTAAAACTCATTAAAGTTTCCCACAGAAAATGAAAACTGTAAGAGTTATACTAGTTCTAAAAAAAAGGTAATCTTCTAACATCTGACAATCCTAGGCCTACATCAATCCTAACTGTGTTTTCGAAGGTGTTTGAAGCTGTTCTTTCTACGAGAATCTACAATTTCTTGACAAAAATCAATGCGTTAATGAAAACCAGTTTGGCTTTCGGATTGGAAAAAATACCACATGCTGCCACTTCGACCGGATATTTCGTATATGAAGCTCTAGAAAATAGAGAGACGATCCTGTGTGACTTATCCAAAGCCTTTGATTGCGTACAACATGACAATTTACTACATAAAATATTTCATTATGGCATTAGAGGTAATGCCTTAGAATTAGTTAACTTTTCCCTTACAGATAGGCAACTGGTGGACTTTAAATATACAAAATCGCAGCTATGCAAAAACAATTGTGGAGTAGCTCAAGGCTGTGCTATTTTTTACTATCTTCATTAATGATTTTCCAGTAAACATCTCTGGCCAAACAGTGCTCTATGTTGATACACGATACATGTTAACACACATGTTAAAATACAGATTACTGATTACTATAATGCAGGTATTTTAACAGAAAAAGAACAACTTGTTTTTACCGAAACATCAAATTGGTTTACGAGCGACAGTGTGAAGCTAGTAGGATGACGTTGAAATCCTATATAGATCGTCTTACAGAGAAGCTTATCAAGCTATCAAGAATCGAACAACTTATAAATACTAATGTTGCAATCACTACATAAGCATTATATAATTTTCCACGAAAAAAAGATTTAAGGAATTCAGGGTATTGGGAAAATCGGCCCACACCAAAACCATTTTTATCCTTCTGGAAAAGGGAGTACGAACCATCGCAGGCGTCACTTGCGACAACAACTGCAGGCCTTATTTGAAAAAATTCGACAACTTGGCCTTACCAAATGTTTACTTACTTATCCACCTCCTGATAGCAAAAAGACACGCATATACTTTTAGAGGAAAGCATGACATCGACATTCCAATGCACAGATTCCAACATTTTCATTTACAAATGTCCAAGAAGATTCCCAAGATTTGGAGAAACTAACCCTACACTGCATTCAAAGAACTGTGAAGTCCTTCCGATAGGACCAATGTTTCTATAATACAAAAGAATTTCTTAACCTTAAGTTTTTAATCATCTTTGTATCTATTAAACGCACTCACAAAATGTTCATGTCTTTTTGGCAATGTCTCTTAGGCCCGATTTTTCGATCACAGTTTAACTTTAATCTTCAGTTTATTCGCATTGCTCCTGTAGGAATAAACTGAAGATTAGAGTTAAACTGTGATGGAAAAACTGGGCTTTAGAAGCATTGTGGATTCAATAGTTTTTCAACAACTGAAAGTTATCGTAATAAGACGTTGCCAGTCACTTATTCTTCAAATTCACACACGGTTCTTTTTTTTTATGTAGATAATGCAGTTACTCAAACGAGTGCAAAAATCATCATGATTACTCAATGCAAGAAACCGGAAATCTGTACAAAAATTTATTATTTCAAAATTAGAAAAGAAATTGCAAAGTGGTGCAAACGCATGAGTCTGAATCAACATAAACAAAGGGACTATTATCATTATTATTGTTATTATTATTTCAGTAAATTCTCGCTGAAGCACTCGAATCCTTGCATGTAGAACTCCCGAACTTCGCAACGCAGCGCCATCTATACGCCAAAAGACATACTCGCGTCGTTAGTTTACCACTGCTAAGAGAATCGGGCTTAAAGACGATAGGGAGTATTATATTTGGTTAGTTCCTTTTCATAAAGTTTGAACGGGAGTTATGAGTAGGGAGTCTAAATTTAAATCAGTTTGATTTATCATGAGCGTACGCTTCGAAAGAGTGGGGTCGTAGCCCGGTATACGATGCATAGTACATCGAAGCTCGCGGAAAAGATATGCCGTCTCCGCTTGGTCGACTAACGCGCATAAAAAAACTGATTAAAATTTCTTCCTGGTTATGAGAGATGAAAGTTGTTCGCAGCCTGGTATTTAAGGGGATTCTATAATTAAGTTGATATACCATACAACTCTCGTCAATTTTACCATTAACTAGCTTGAACAGATGAGTGATAACAGACACTATTCTATGTACTTCGGAAGTGTCAAATCCAAAGGTATTCAACTGACCAGCCAATGAGATATTTCCTCTATTAGTATAATTCCGTGCATCTTAAAGTGTAGATAATTTTTAAAAAAATCTACGAAAGGGAAACCGGATAAGTGACCCAAATTCCAAAATTGGTCGTACTAATTATTGAGATTGTAAGAATTGACAGTAGCGGTTGCAGTAAATATCTTGGCATCATACGCAAATTGTAGTTTAGTACATTCCAACACATAGGATAAACATTGAGAACAACATAGACCCAGACTGGACCCCTCGTAGACCCGATGTAGAGAAAAAAGGTTTTGACGTGACTCCCCCAATAGTTACAGTAGATTGTCACATATATAGATACCTAAATAGACCTAAATGACCTATTAGATCAGGAGCAAGATAGTAGTAGTAGCTGATGATCTATTCGTCGAAAGCCTTCTCGAAATCAGTGTATACATATGACATTAGCTTATCCTGATCTATCCAAGATACTAAAAACATATTGCCCGAAATTACTCAAATTATTAGTGACTATGGACTCACCATTCATAAAACCGTGCTGATGAGGACCCAGTGCATCATACATATTATTATGAACTCGAAAACTTTTGCAAAATTGTTTAATTGGTCTGTAATTCAGAAAAAAAACTACATCAGCATTTTTAAGAATGGGTTTAACTTTAGAGCGTTTCTACAAACTCGGAAAAGATGAAGTCCGTAGAGACATATTGAACAGGCAAGTTAGAGGGGCGGCAGACAAAGCTTAACACTTCCACACCCGATGTGAAATTATTTTTTACGACATCTATCGGTGAAAACATTTCATTTGGAAGCAGGGTGCGGGTTGGAAATGTTTCGAATTTGAATGTTACGGGTGATGCCATTTTACCCCTCTTAGAGACGTCAAACAGATTATTTAAATACTCTGATCTAGATGAAAAATCAGTTCCTCTCAGGAGAGTCTCAATCTTTTCTCTGCCAAAGTTTCTCAGATAGAAAAGAAATATGCAATTTTTTTCGCGAGTGTTTTTAGTTTTGCTTTGATAAATCTGAGTAAGTAATAAACATACTCAGACGCATGCGATTTATCTACTTCAAATTTAGGAATTAACAAAAGCTTTAAATGTGGTACAGAATACCGTTTGTTCTCCCTTCGAATTAATTTTGATTGTATTGCTTGTATTGATGTTTTTTCGTTTTTCTAAAAATTTGAATTGTTTATTTGTGTCACATAATAAAATCGTAATAATTTACTTAGGTTGAAAGCGAAACTAAATTTATTATCAGAACAGAATAATAAACTTTATATAGAACTGAGGTACCCGAGATTGCCATTAAAGGACGAGAGTCGGGAAATTCGTCCTCAGAAATAAAAAATGAGACAAGAAAAACGTCTCAGGTCGCGAAAAACTGCGACAATTGTTATCTGATGTTTCCCGAACAGATGCCTAAGTTATCTTTAATCGTTAATATTGCACAGGAGAGCCGGGAACTTTTTACTTCGCCTCTGATTTGATTTATAAAGGATAACGTCAAGTCGCAACTTCTTACTTATTGGTTGTTAGTTGGAGCTTCCTGCGAAAGTTCATAACGTCCGGCGGCTTGAAAAATTTCGCGATTCTATGAGCGATAATTCAGGAAACTTACCGGCAACCGTGAGCGTTGCGTTTCTGCTCCTTGCTTTTCCGAGTGCGTTGGTGGCTTCGCACCAGTAGACACCGCCGTCGTTTTCTTTCCGGCTCTGTACCACCCTCAAGAAGAACAGATTCCCTGCTGGTAACAACACTCTGTGGGAGCGTGCGTCATGTGGCGCAGTTCTTACTACTACGCCGTCTTTATACCAAGTTATTGTTGGTTCTGGTTCTCCATTCGCATGGCAATTTAGAGTTGCGGGTTCATGCCGAGCTACCGTCGTATCTACAGGGTGTTCAGTTATACGGGGAGGTTGTTGACTTGCATGATGATATCCTGGAATAAAACATATAAAAGTTACTTCTTTAGGATCTATATGTGATACCAACATGAAAGACTATGCTTGAGAGTATGTACAAAAAAATATATATGTACATTTGACTACGTTTTATTAATGAAGAAGTTTATCATAATAACAATTAAAGCCAAAGTTCAGCGAGGACCTCATCTCTTCCTGTTAAGAAAAATAGCAGTACCACATAAACTTGTTAAAAGCAAACACATTTCGAGGAAAAGAAATTAACTTTTTGTTTTAAACTTTGTCCAGTACGTATTACAACAACACTCTCGCGTGCATTACTTTATTTGTCTGTTTCTCCCAGACGTGTAAATAAATCCGCTCCAACACACAATGGATCCTCCCATAGATAGATCCTTTTATCCCACTTCGTGCCGCAAAGATAATTACAGTATTTTACACTTGAGTAAAGTACGTCTCCCGAATTACTTATTTTATAGTCGCCGCAATAAAATCATATTACAACAGTTCGTTCGGGAGCGTCCTGTAAACAAGCTTTTAGCAAATTTCTTTATGCCAGCGCCGTCGTCCGTCACGAAACTAATTCCAAGTTATCTCGATAGAGAAACGGATTCGCAAAATTCGGTTTTTATGTCTCCCCATTTCGTTCGGTTTTGGTCCGGTAACTTCCATTTTGTCGCAGAAAAATACATACATAAATTCTCCTGTTTGCTTCAAGTAAAGTCTCCGGCCGAGTCTGTGAAATATAACAGTATGTTCCGTGCATAATTCATAATTACTACCCGACGTAATTAAATATCTTGGCGTATGTATGGCACTCATTTGTCAGCTTAATTAAATTTCTTTCGACCTAAATTGCTGGAGCTACGTTTTGAAAATAATCTCCATGTAATCTGCATATTAAGGTCGTTACGTACACCTGGACGTGTTATGAACATACTCGTCGTGGACTTTTAATATGAAGTTACTTATAAGTATGTTAAACACAATGGCCCGTATTCTCATGCCATGATTAACTAAATCATGATTAAAATAAACAAGAAACGATATAGCTTTATGTCAGTTTAATGTGTAAGAGAGTGAAGGACAAGCGTTGCCATGGAAATTGGAAATCATAGGGTGAGAATACGGTCCAACATCTTTTAGAAACAGATTATACGAATGAATTTGTCAACATGTGTGCGGGTGGGTTCTTTACACCGTAAAGAAGTTGTAAAAATCGTCTCTTATAAAATTGATCGTAATTTCAGCAAGGTGCAGCAGAGTTTGGGCATAATGCCAACTATAAAATTGGAAGACCCTGTAAAATTAAATACCCGAACGCAGTCGTTAAAGCTCTATACCCCAGCACACTGACGGTGTGGCGCTTTATTTACATTTATGAAGTTTCGAGTTAGACTATTTTCAGCTAGTAAAAAAGTCGCCTTGAATTAGTTTCTCTTTCATAACTCCAATTTTAATCTGTTGTAACGGAGTTCGTGCGGAAAGTGTGGGGAAATTGTGACATAAATTTTACGACTCGGTAAATGTAACATGAAGCGCGGAGGAGATGGTATTTACAAAACCAGAAATTATGATCATAACAAATTGCCAACTGTAATTAAAATATTCTTCCGAGTACATACATGTATGGGCTACAAGAAGCTTTTATATTTCGGTGCACTGTCTTGTGTTAATCAAGCAATACTTAATATTAAAATATACTATTACAAAAACTCCGGCTTCTTTGTGCTTCGAACCACATCTTACAAAATTATATTGTCACGTAATTAAAGCTAGTTCTTGCCCGATGAAAATTGTATCACAAAATCTTTTAAACGGACACTAAATAGCGCACAAACACTTTACGTTTCGCTATCGTTTGATAGCTTCTTTAGAAGTGAAAAAATATACTTTCTGTTTGTGCGCTATTTAGTGTCCGTTTAAAAGATTTTGTGATATATTGTTGCGGTAAATTCGTAATAAGAGTTGGTGTAACAAAAGACGTAAAGAAACGAAGTAAAAAAAATAACATTTTGGTCTATTTTTATATCGAGAGTAAGCAAATGAAAGTAGATTCTGATGATGGGTCTTGATTGATGTAACTTTTCTTCCTTTTAATTGAATCCGAGATAAAGAAAAGTAAATAGAGGCTGAAATGAAAGAGGGGTAATTTTATTTTATTTCATATTCAATAGATTCTCGCTTATTAATTAATTTACTCGTAAATGGCACTACTTTTTTAAAGAATACAGAAGTTTACAAAAATAAAATAAAAAACAAAAGCTAAAATCAAAGATGAAGAAAAGAAGGGAACAAAATCTTTTTGAAAAGATGATGTAGAGAGTGAAAAAAAGACGAATCAAAAAATATTTTGAAAAGATGATATACAGAGCGACAAAAATGTTTGAAAGGAAATAGAAAGAAACGTTTTTCGTTTTTTAAACTAATATACTTAGTTCTACTTTTGATTATTACAGGTTCATCGCCTTTTGTTTCTCGAAACAGTCGCACTTCTGACAATAGATGGAAGAAAGAGTAACATCAAAATAGAACAATGATTTTCAAAATTCTAGGCGGCGAATGAGGGCGTTCGGATTTCAATCTCTTCGTCTTTTGTTTTTACGTCAAGTAAGGATGTGTGTGTTTCGAATGGCAAACCCGACGCTAGACCCCCAACCCATAATATTTTTAAATATTTATTCAATTATAGCTTCGTATAGCTTCCGTTTTAAACTAAAATCTGAATTGTAGAAAAAGGAGATTGTGAAGATTATTTTAAGTTGCATTCAGAAAACAATAAAGGAAGGAATAAATTAGGCGAATTACAGTCAAAAGGAGCAAATCAGAAAAGTGATTCATGGAAGAGTCTATACTGTAAGAACGAAAAAGAAAATTAATGGCATTAAAGGTCAAAACAATCAGTTAAAGGTAGCACCTTAGAAACATAATAGGAGTCTCATTAAAATAAAGTTTTAAAAGAAGAAGATCAAGTAAAATGAGAAGATGCTGGATGAACTGGAAAGATGTGTGGAAAGTGTAAACTTTGTTGAGACAGAAGAAGTAACGAAACCAAAAGGGAAACAACAGTTAAAAGACAAACGAAAATTAAGGCGAGTCAATTTGAAGAAAACAATTTATTTGCTTAAGGTAGAATTTTATAATTACGAAAGAAAGAGTCGCCTAACTATAATTCAATTGACTTGATTGAAGAATTGTTGATTTATGTCCATTTAAATTTAAGACTCAGACACACAATAAAGAAGAGGAACTATCGGCAAGGTTTTAAGATGAAAAAAGGTAAAGGATCTTCAAGTCCTGAAGATTTTTAACGTTTGGAGAGTTGTTGATCGAGTTTTCGAAACACAAGAGTTTTATCAGGCCAGAAAAAAGATTTGCCATCGAAATCTTTCCTGAATAAAAGACATCGTGGAAAATTTCAGGTTTATTGACATCAAAATATAAAGTGGTAGCGCAGCTGGCAAAGGATTTGACGCTTGGCTAGGCAACAATAGGTGTGGGTTTGAATCCTCTTCTGGGTTCAATGTGTTCTATGTGAGATATATAGGACTTTTGTATTGGTTTGTGTTTCGGATTCATATCAGCTCTTTCGAGCTGGGTTCTTTGAGTTTCCCCAGTTTATAAGGCGAATACGAAAGGAGGAGAAAAAAAAAACACCTGGTAAGTCGGCCGCAGTTGCAGCAGACAATGCAAGAATAACAAGCCTAACGCCTCCTCGACAAGCTCATAGAGAACTTGAGGTTCGTCCTTTAATGAAAATTTTCCATTATCCAGTATCTAGTATCCAAATCTAGTACTTAAGTTATTCTTGCAGGCCTTGCTTTTAACACAGCCCCAAAAAATATTGTAGTAGTTCCAGATCACTTCCAACCCGAAAAATGATTTGACAATGGAATGGAGCTACGGTTACAATGATTTCGTTGACTCATGACGAGTCCTATTGTTTCTCCAAGAACCAATCATTTAATTTCTGCGTCTTGAACCAACCTGGTACCTTCAAAGGTCAACGTTGTAAATTATGAGTTTTTGAGCTGAATGTTATGGATCAGGCATTTAGGAAAATTAGACGATGTGTCGTGCCAATAACCAATTCGAACGAAGAATTAATAAAAGCAATAGAAAGAATAGATAAGGAAGGAAGAATGGAAATAAACGAAGATGAAACAAAATATATGAAATTGCGGAGAGGAAAATATAAAGACATATACAATTAATAAGACAATGGTACAAGTTAGAAACGTTTCGTCCTTTAATTATCTAGAGACAACGGTAGGGCAAACAGGAAAAGACGGGGTAAAAAAAGGACTTAAAAAGATGAGCAAAAGAAATTATAATAAACCTTTGATAAACAGAAAAGGGAAGAAGACTTATAGAAAACGGAGAGGAAAATAATGAGAACATTACCGGGATCAAATCTAACTGACGACAGAGAAAGAAGTGCAAAACAGGTGGAGAAATGAAAGGAGAAAATATCGTAAGGTATATAAAAGCACTCCTTCTCAATTGGGTAGGACATGAAATGAGAATAAATGAGAAGAAAATTGATAGAAATGATCAGAAGAATAGCACCATTGATTCCATTATGGTCAAGAAGTAAAGGAAGATCGGGAAAGAGATGGCGAGACGAAATAGAAGAAGACATAAGAACCATGAGCATGACGGACTGGAAAGTAAAGTGTAGAGACAGAAAAAAATAACGAATGCTACTAAGATCTACAACAATATGTAGTAACTAAAAAAAAGAAACAGGAGTAACCACCTCAGCAAATGGATTTAAATCCATTAGCGTAAGTCAAAATCCTAAGGTTTCAACGAATTGTTGAAGGGGATGATAATTTAGAAAAATTTATACTGGAAATTGTATTAGGTAGAAGAAGAAGAAAAGTAAAAAAATTCAGAAAAGATATTTAGTTTCGTCTAAGTTTGAATGCATTTGGAGTGTTTGGGACGATCCACTTTGGAATCTTGGAACTAAAAACTTTCGATTTGAACAAAAATACTTTCCTATTACACCTGAATCAAAATCCTTGTTTTTAAAACTAAAAAGCGTGCGAAAAAGGGCGATTAAAGCACGTCGTGTTTTAAAGTTGCCTAGGGAACAACACATACAATCTCCATGTTAACGATTCAAAATGCGATCCACAGGCAACTTTACAAAATGAATTTAATTTTTAATGTCGTTCTAATTTTCACATTTTAGCGCAGGTATAATAAAAAATATCGTATAATACACGTGAATAAGAGCCTTTAAAGCACTTGCGCAGTTAAAAGTGCTCCGCTGCGCGTCGCGCTTTTAAACCCGTCGCGCGTGCTTTAAAGGCTTTCTTGTGCACTTAGCAACTATTTAAATTCAAAAATAATTGAGAATTATTTCCTATAAAACCCCCGGCCCTGAAAAGAAAATGAAAACGGCCTACAAGTAAAATGTAACGTCGACTCAGCATAAAAGAAAGCCCCGCGAAACTGGCGCGCTGTTTAGGCGAACAAAAAATTACACGGTACAAAGCACAAAATCATAAATCACCGAAACATTTCACCCCACAATTTGACCTACTTACGATGAGTTAATGTCAGTCATATTGTAAAAAAAAGAGGCAAAAGTGACGTCGGCCTATTATAAAATATAGGGAAAGGTCGATTTATGGATTTTTGGTGTCTCTCGAAGCGCACGAGACGTTTCAGAAATGGAACGTCATCGTCGAGGGCCGGAATGAATAGAAAACAGCTTCGTTAAAAATTGCACGGTGTAGAGTGTGCTCTTAAGCTAATTTTCACGTAATCTAATATCACCTATTGTGCTTGCGCGTTGCGGTATTCTGTAACATATTGTCTTCGCTATCTTATTCAGCATCTGGGCTATATGCGGATATCTGAACGTCGTTTCCGACGTTATAAGCAGCTGGGGGGCCGTAACAGACTCAGTGTTTCACGGCGTCCTGGCGCCAAGGGCTCTCCACAGACGCTCGATGAGGTCGTCTCTCATCGCTAGGCTGCTTCCTCTTTCTCACATGTTGCGACGCCCTAATTGCATGAAATTGCCGAGAATGTTAGGCAGTTTATCTATGATCTTGATCCTGAATGTTTTGTTTTGTTAAGAGGAGAGAGGAATGTTTGTTGTTCGACATGGCGCCTATTTTAATGTAATTTGTCTCAAAACTTCAATTTCAATTTCAAGCATCTATGAAATGGACCAAAAATTTTGGGACAACCCCTTTATTTTGTAACTCATAACGACATAGTTACATAAGGATAATCGTTAAGTGACATATTTCTGACCAATCAGTGCATAGAAATGCGTTGTACCTAAGTAAAAATATGTCACTTAACGATTGTCGTTCTAGAACGATGTCATTATTAGTTACAAACTAAAGGGGTAAGTTAAAAGTAAAACTGTCTCATGTAAACTGAAAACTGGGGTACACCTCTCACGTGTAATTACAAATCCGCTTTTCCATTACTTAGCTTCTTCGATTCACTTCTTTAGAACACTCTCAGAGTACATTCATCTTTTATTATTACATGGGATTAAAGCAAAGATGGGAATACTCTGAGCACGCTCTGCTATAATCAAAGTACATGAAGCCGTGGAAATGTTTAAAAAATTTAAGACGAATGTAAAAGACTTCTGTAAATTGGTCCGAAAGAAAATTAGATCTTTTAATAAAAAGATGATGGAGCTTTTCTCACTCGTTGAATCCACTCTAAACACACGCTAAGCCTTACACCATTTTGGAAACATTTTTCCATAGAGACCTTGTATGTTACATTGTATAGGTATGTAATTGATACAGTTTTTCACTTCAGATCCTTGAGCCCTTGAAGATACCTGTTGAATTAAGCGAATACTCAGGATCTTTATGATTCTTGCCTAACCATTTGGACTTCGTAGGAACGAGTTGGTTTACGTGTGGCCCATCTGGTGCTCGTTTCCCCCTGGCGTAGATTCCAGTTCTGTATGAGGAAGGCATGGGATCCCATAGAAGGTCACGCAGGTCAACCATGAAAATTGCCCATAGTGTTCACTAGAAAGCAGTCGATTTACATACTCACAAATAGTTTTGCTCTTATATCTGATTACGTGTTTGCACAAATTATTTTAGTCCATTTTCATTCCTAATAGGAGGCCAATTTCGGAAATTCCTAGAAATAGATAGTTTTCTCCTTTGACAGGGATGTTGGCTTACTCAAAAATATGTAACTTTTGTTTCTTAAATAAATTTCATGCCTTCAATTTCTTTTTGAGTTCTTGCCCCATTTGTTTAATAATTTATTTTAGAGTGAATTTTCGTACAATATCCGTGTTCTCTTCTTCTCTTTCTTCATCGAGGCTTTTACCTTATTTGAAAGCATTTCGCTTTGGCGTTATTTTACTGACTTCAATCCTTCAGCTTCTTTTGATTTTTAATTGTTAATTCTTCTCGCCCTGTACCTAATTGATTACTGAAACTGTTTCGTTGCTCTTATTATTGTTTTAAGGCACAAAATGAATTTGGGAATGGTGGAATAATAATGGTAACTTCATTTCTTCTTTGTATTTGTATTTTGTTTATGTTGCCAGCTTGATTCTTATTTACATAATCCCCAATATCTCCCTTTTCATACAACAATTAAAGTTTTTTTCTTTTCTTTTCTTGAAAACTAAACTTCTTCCACAACCATATATTTTTCATTTTAAAATGTAATAATTTAGTCTTTTGGGCCTTCTAATTTCTCTTCCTCTTTGAGTCACTACCTTTTTGTCTTCTTGACTTAATAACTTTTCTCTTTGTCTGTCTCTTTGAATCATAATCCTTTTATCCTTTTGGCCTAATGTTTTTTGCTTCACTTTCTCAATTCATCGTAATTTTCTTTTCATTGGGGTTTTCCATTAATGAATGTTTTGCACCTTCCATTTCGAACCTATTCTACTTCGTCTATAAATTTCATATATGATTTTGGCGATACCTCTTCTTTTTTATGTCTGCTGGTATCTACTCATTATTATTTTTTATCCGCCCTTGCTCTTAGCTTAGACAGTTCTTTGCTGCCTTTATCATAGAATTGCTTTTGCCTTTTCTTTCTATCCTCGAGTTTTCTTTTATATTTGAGTTATCTTGGGAGTTAAATGTTCTTTTGTTAATGGTAGAAGTGTTGTTGTCCTTCGCCCCATTAATCGTCGTATTGGACCTAAATTTATATCTTCTGTAGGCACACTTCTTAATTCCAATAAGTCTTCATTTTTAGCCTTTTTTTTCCTTGTTGAATTTTTCCGCAGTCTTAATGGTGTTGCCTTGGCTATGACGATAAGGGAAAGAAGTTCTATGCCTGAATTCCCACTTCTTTGCAAATAATTTAAATTCGTCAAATTGTCGGTTATTACTTGTTTTGGCATTTCATGTCTGGTGAAATTCTTCTTTGAAATTTCTATAATTTTTTTGCTTTCGTTTTTCGCAAATAGTCCAACTCATAAAATTGCCATAGTAATCAAGTATTACTAATTAATTCTTGTCGTACACCATGAATATATCCATGGCCATGATTTTCCAAGGCGTCACTGTATATTATTGTTTGTTGTCTTGTTTGTGTTTCCAACTTGATTCTTATCTTTATAATCCACAAGAGAAACATGGGCGTTATGGTTATTATATGATCATCGAGTTAGGGGTAGATCAATACCTTCGAAGATATGTTAGTAGAAAAATGATCTTTCTTTAGTCGAGGAATCTTTCCATGTGTATATAAGTGCATGGATCAAGCCTAAGGATTCGAGGCTTCTAACAAAAAGGACGGCGAAATATGTTGAGAAAAGTCTAGAGTGTGAGAAAAGTCTGCAGAAGAGTAGGTATAAACGGAAATAAACAAGTTCCATTGGAAATTGTGCAAAACAAAGTTCTTTTGAAAATAGAATGAAAGAGAAGGAAATTGACACTTGGGCGAAACAGATAAACACATCAGTTGCTCTAGAGCGGCATCCTTCGCAAACAAATCGTTACAAAATTGAATTTCCATGTTTGCGTTTTACTCGAATGCCTGGATATCCTGTTAGCAGTTAATTGAGCGAGAGTGTGTCTGTTCGTTATTTTTCAGCTCCGCAAGTGGTACGACATTAGCGTCGCGGCGCCTGGAATTAATATCACACTTTCACGCTTTCCGTCTGACCGGACGACGCAATCACAACGCAGGAGGAGATCGATAGCTCCAAATGATATCCATCCATTCGTTCAGCTCACAATGTACTAGAATTTACGACGATAGTTTTATACGCGCACGTTTTATTGTTAATTTATTTATTTTGATGAAGCAAATCCGCATTATTTGACATTAAAAATGATGATGCAATGCGATATAATTTTACACTTTGCTTTGACAGGCGTAATTAATGATTTTAATGCAACATTATTCTGTCAACAAATACACTTGTAATTAATTATACCGGCCAACATTCACTGCCGTGTACTGAAAATTTTCTATTTTTCTGCGTGACAAGCAATTTTAATAGCTTTAATTTAGTTAGTTATGAGATTAGACTTTATATTTTAAATATTGTCGTTTAATTTAATGTCTACAGTCGTTAAACTCAATAAAATTAGTCTAACAATAACTTAAACGTTCTGCTATTCGTTGTAGTCACACTTATCACCTTCGGAATAATTAAGTATCAAATATTCCGCCGGGTTGTGCCTTTATAGCAGAGATCCTTTCTTTCTAGAATTTTCTAGCAAATGTCTGGAACCATCTAGGTTTCGACTCGAAACGCATTGTAATAATCGAGAATGTAGATGGTGTAACCAGTCTAAAAATTGAATCATCGGCGGTTTGGACGTATGGACATTTTGGAATAGTGATTATTTTTCTTATAGAGGTCTTCAAGCTTTCAACAGAATATTGAAGCATATGCGTGTCAGATTTTGTAAGAGTACGTATTTCACTGTTGCCAACTCGTGGGAAACTTTCCATTTCGTGGAAAAAAAAATTAAAAATACAAAGGTGAAAAATGTTTTCTGTTCTGATTTAATCAGATTGTTCATTTGGGCATTAAACACAAAACAAGTAATTTTGTCATACTAAAATTCGAGCTAACTTAACAGTAGTGTTGCCAACTTAAGGGATGTTTTTTTAAGAGTTTTCTTTTATCACCAGGGATTAAGGATTTTTTTGTAAATTTTGTAGAAAGAAACTGAAAGCTGGAAATTGCTTTTTCATCTATTAGGAAACCTACTTAAGTAACAATTCCCACATGGTATATAGTAAATGAGTAATGAGGTAGAACGTGAAAGAAAAAAATTCTATCTCGTTCTATAAATGAACTATGAAGAAAGGGCACTTAAAAACTCAACCTGTATACAATTATCAATTATTTTGATAATTTCTCTATTGTGTGTATAGTTTAACGCAAGTAAATAAAGTAAAAAATAAAATCAAAGTGACGCAAAACTTTTCGCAGATGTACAAAGCAGTGAGGCTTTTAAAATTTCCTCAAGATGAACTTCCGAGAATGAGTTACGTCTTTTCATAGATGACAGCACCACCAAACTAAATTTTAACTAATTACATTAAAAATTACTTAACCCAATTACAAAACGTAAACTTCAACGTTTTAACTTCGGGCAGGAAATTTGAAGCTTTCAGCAAACTCCTTAAATTTTCAGCGAAGCTTCTGCTGTGGAGAACGGGGAGCGTTTTTAAAAACTTTATCGGGTCCGCGCCCTTAAAAATGCTTAATTTACAGGTCGTACGTTTTCCGTTGTAGAACTCGCCCTGAAAAGGGTACTTACGAAAAGTTTCGTACGTGTTTATGATCCGCAGTTGTATATACCTACATACATGTAGGTAGCTGGATATATTAAGCGGAAGGCCTTATAAATTCCATCTTTATGCGAACGCGTAAAACGTATGGAGTTAAAACTGTCGGGGTTGCTGCAGACAAGATTGCCGCGTTGCATAATTTAATTTAACTATAGTATCCTGGCGGGGAGTCCAATATAGTCGCCCTTCTCTACCACTCAAGATTGCAAGGCTTTCGTAACCCTTCCCGTGTGTCGCCAAATTAAATTAATAAATGGTGTTTTGGGTTATTGTTTTACTGTGGTGGTGAAATACAGAGGAAACTCGAACATTTCAAGGGATAAAGGTCCAAGCAACGGCGATGAAAGCTAAAAGCATAAAATACGAGGGGAGTATAGATTTGACCTGGACTTTTTATATTTCTCATTGATAACAATGAACACTATCCAAATAATCAAGACATGAAATTTATGTCGAATGAGTAGGTAATAGAAGCGGTGCAAAATTATCTTTGCAGATAACCAAAAGAATATTTCTCTGTCGGTATTTGCAAGTTGTCCTCTGTCGGTATTTGCAAGTTGTTGATCATTGGGGTAAGTTTATACTAAAGAATGGACATTATTTTGATAAATAAACTTTGTTTCATTAACTTTGTGTTATTATTGTTATCTGATCTATACTCCCCTTGTAAATTTTAATGTCTTTTCAAGAATATTCATTGTAGTCTACATTTTGTACTTACAAAGAAAGATTTAGTTTTGAAGTATTTGAAAGAAACGTGTGTATCCTATAACTAATCCTTTAATTAAGGCCTTGTCGAGGGAAGAGTTTTACCGCTGGAACGAATACGGGGAAAATTTATTTTTATTAGACGTTACAGGGTCGATTCAATACTCCTGCGGCTAATTTCTGACAAACGAGATAAAACTTTTATCTTACCCGGACTAATTCCCGCTAAACTTTATCTAGCGTTACCTAAACGCCATCATTTCTCATTTTCACATAACTCGAAGAAATAATCAAGCCCCATAAAACTTTCCAGTCCCGATTGAGCTTCGGCCTTCCTCCTTTTTCATCGACGGGAATAAATCGCGTGAGTAATTACAGTTTAAGAAAGTCACATATGTTTTCTTTTCATTATCGCCCGCTCTCGGACGAAGACGGCGACAATAATTGCGGCGATAAGTCAAATAAAGACGTTTATCGTTTTCATGGAAAGTTCATTAAATTACGCCGGCGCGAAATTAATTGAACACAAACAAACCACCGGCACTTGCCAGTCATATCTTGATCTAAAATAAATTATTGCTTAACAACATGCAAAGCAGTTTACGTTTAAACGACAACGTACGTGTGTGCAACACATGCGGGTGAAGTTGATGTTGAAAGTATGAAGGAATCACAAGTGGGATAATATAATGAAAATCATATCAAAACCACTTACTGTTGAACACTAAAGATATAAATATGCACTAAAATAAAACATGTTCTATTTTTTATCATAGTTTATTGTAACGTGCGTTCAATAAAAAAAAACGGTCAAGTAGGCTGTAATTTTTGTAAAAAGTTTAATAAATTAGTAATAAACATTTATTTTTGCAATGTGTCTTTTGAGTTGGAGTGATGTTAGAAGAAGACATTCAAAAATAAACGTTTATTACTAATTTACACGATATTTTACAAAAATTAAAGCGCGTTATAGCCTACTAGACCGTTTTTTTTATTGAACGCACGATATTATTGTTTAACAAACAGAATATTTTAATAAAACGTTTAATTTGAATTCAATTAGAGAAACTGGTTTATAGTTATTGTTTAGCTTAGATTTTACAACCCCATTAACAGCAAATATTAAAGTTTCGTAGGATTTAAGGTTAATGTTGCGCTTTAATGCCGCATCAATTTTACCTAAATGAAAGCGACGGGGTGCCTGCATTAATTAGCAAGAAATGAGGATACCGAAAATAAAACCAGCAAAATGTTTATTCTGTGCATCGTGCATCTCTAATTACGTACCGTCATTATTCAACGTAAACTGGCGCTCACAACGAAGCTGATTTTAGGAAATAATAATGCACACATTCACAATGGGCGGCCGTTCGATGGAACGGATGAAACTAAATGCCCGGCTAAACAAAGGACCGTAGTGTGGCCATTATTTAATAATAATTAAATTGAAATAAAACGGGTACCTGGACGCGGCAAGCGATATCGCACATGGCGTTCCCTATAAATCATCCCTTGCAAAGTTGCATTCTGGTAATGAAATTTATTTTGATAGTACATTTCGTTTTTTTGCAAAAGAATATCTCATTTATAGATTCAAAATTATAACTAAATAAAAACAATGTATAAAAATTAAATTAAAAAAAATTGTTTAAATGTAGTTATTGTACAGGGTGACTTTTAATTAACTCGAAAAATGAAACCACGATAAGAAGCGATGTCCGAGAGTATGGGAAAAATGTTAAAAACATTCTTTCTACTTTAGTTTTCGAGAAATAATTAATTAAAAATTAGCTCCAAAACGACGACGCGCCCCTGTTTAAAAAGTCGAGGAGCAGATGAACGAAATAAATGCTGTCGTAAAAGCTTTTATAGTTTTAAGATGCTGCGGCGTGGCTTCATGGACTTGACCTTTAAGTGGAATTTCACAACTCCGTTTTTAGGTCAACGCACGACGTGAAATACGAACTCGAAAATATTTACTCGACAAATAATGCATGCAGCAAATTACCTGAAGTAGATTATTCCACGCAAAGAATAACAACGGGCACACTTTGAACACCTGGTAAACAAATAAATCAGTAAACTCATTCGTAATCTATTTCGAATGTTAATTATTATAATTTTTGACGTTTTGTGTGAGAATTATTAACACAAATCTAATTAAAACTTTAACAAATTGAAGACGCGTTTACAACTTCACAACCTGTGTTTTTGGCGCACTGGTTGTAAATCGTTCCTCGTTCTACCGTAAACATTTTTTTCACTTTGAATTAAATTGTTAGTTAATTATAAACTGTTCCTTACAATTTTTTAAACATGATCCCGTAATTTATTATGTACATTCATTCAGTACGCGATTTATTTAAAAACTGGACGCGTGCCACCAACGCCGTTTAAGACAGTTCTTATAGTAGGCGATGAACCTCAGGTCTAATAAATCGTTTCACATTTTCGAAGAAAACCGATTCGTTTAAGCGATTGCTTGCAAATGTAATCAAGTAATCATTCTTTTGTGGCCGTAATTATTTATTACTAATTTCACCCAGATCAATTTCTAGTAATCCTTCTGAGATTATAAGATTTCCAAACAACCCCAGCAATTTTAATACCATTGTCTCCAGTATAATTAGCACTTAGCTTAACATTCTTTAGTGGCAAAAATTATTTATTCCCAATTAGTATTACGCATAATACCAGCGACGTTTAAAACAACAGATTGTATCCTAATAGTTTTATTGTCTCCGTGCGATAACGAGACGAACATTTTACTATCAGCTGCATGTAGGACCGTGCATTTAACTCCTGCGATCACCAGATTTAAATTCTCGCCTTTTTTTTTGTAGACGAAACGCTTTAGTAAATAATCCACAGGAATTAATAAACAATTATTTACTCAATTATTTGAGAATTTATTATTTGTATTTGATACGCAGTTATTTTAGAAATTATAAATAATTAATAAAAGAAACTTGGGTTCCCCAGCTGTTAGACGTGTAATAAAACCAATTGAGATGTGTGTCAAAGTCGCATTATGTGCAAGCGAGAGTCGATAAAAAACTTTATAGTCCTATTATACTGCCGCATTTATAGAACGTGGCGCCGTATTTCGTACGCAGTGACGGAGCTTGATAAGTTTTTAATTAATTATAAACTGTTCACAAGAATTTTTTAAACATTTTTTCCGTAATCTGTGACATCGACTCTCGTTTAACGCGTTTTTTTGTGGGCACAATTGTCATTCACCCTGTATAGTGCACTACGCGTGTTGAATTTTATTTCACGTTTTTATTTTGCGTTTGTTTATCTGCTTGCCCATCTACTTATTATAGTGCGGTCCATAGGGATTAGGAAGCAATTATTTAATATTTATAAGGAGACGTTACTTTTGATTCTTAGTGTACATATCACTTCCCTTTACCTTTAACTTATATTGTTAGGTGCCATTTTAACGTTTAAGTTTTATGTAAATTTTTGGGCTCGTATTGCAGTAAAACTTTAATACTTAAGGGGGCATTAATTCACGTTACGCTTTTATTTTAATTCTTAGCGCCCCAAAATTGCCTTTTTGTCGCCGCCAACGACGACGATATGAGGAAGTGTAGTGGCATTATCTCGCAAGACTCCATAAATCACCCCTAAATTGCTATATTGAGCAAGAAATTTAATATTAATTTCTATTCGAAACAATTTTGAAGGAAATTAAATTGGAGCTATTCATAATATCGTGTCGGAGGCTTCTTTTTGCGACTAGCACCGGGGATAATAGGGGTAAGTAAAGCTATTATGTCGGCGATGGTTGCGAGGCGCCCCCGACGTCTTATTGCCGTTGCTGGCCCGACTTAGACGCCCGTCGAGACGCATCAAATTGTCTACGTCTTAGCGAACAATCCTCGCACTAACATCACCATAAATATTTTTATCTCGGACAAGTTTACAATATTGCATTCTTTGGTATTATCTCTGTTCGAATGAAAGCACAAACAATATGTTCGATTCTAATTCGAATTCACGAATTCTTTTCCATAATATTAGAGCAAAACATAAATTGCGTTAAGGCCGTTTTACACAACCTGATTTCTCGTTCAAGATTTGGTTCAATTTCAGAGTTAGTTGTGGTTTTTGAATAAGTGTCCCCTTTTAATAAAACTGCCATTATATTTCATAAGTTGATAAATTAATTGTCCTAATGAGATAAAAGAAAATCTTCTAATTTCATATCTTATTTGGAAAGCGGACATAAATGTCGTACAGGCGGTCGTTATAATTGGCTCGGTAACGTCTGCAACTGCGGCATTATTATTACAATAATGGGCTCGTTACGGCGAAAAGTTCCCGGTGGAATTAATTGCTCAAATTAGAGTTCATGCACTCCATTAAGCAAAAACTTTGTCGAAAAACAAAATTATCCAGAACTGTAAATTGTCGTCATTCTAGGAGATTACGTGTAATCCTGCGAAATAAAGTGAGGACGTAATCCCGCTCGATGAACAGCAAGGATCAGGATATCGGACGGGGGGCGATTAGTTAGTGACTCTCTCAAGAGGCCGTACATCGTTATGACGCTCACATACGTATACAATCTCGTCTTGTGCACTTACCCAAGAACTTCAGGGGGAGAGGGGGGCGATCGATAATAATCAGTCGGGTGAAAAGTGAAAACATTTAATAATTAAAGTAAATATCCTTGTACAAACTCTCGGCGTTTTCTCAATTAAGAAAGTTAGAAATGTCGAGGAGCAAACAAGCTTGAAAGAAACTCATCACCGGCTGCTCCTAATTATTTATAACTTCGTCTTGGCGTCATACTTTTTCTAATAAATATGTATTGCGCGAGCTAAAAATATTCCTACTAGATGCACGAAGGATATTGTTTTTGTTCCGTGTATTTTTCAATTCGAAAAGTTTGCGCAGTTCTTTCCCCTTGATTAATTAAAGATGCGCTTACATAATTTAATGCGCAAAATGGATACGAAATGTCTCGTGTCGAGACTCAAACTTTGTAACCGGACATTTTACGTGCATTTTTATGACCGTCAGTGGCGTCAAGTTTTATCTACATTATGTATGCATACGTACATTTAGATACAAACAAATTTTCATGTAACATAAGTAACAAAAATATTGTATAATTGTAAAAACGAACCTTTTTCAAGAGGGGTACAAGTACATAACATATTTTCGTTGCTAAAATGTACGGAATTTTGGAAACACCACATCGCAGTTTAAAATCATTAAAGTCATGTGGTTGGAAAAAATTATTATAAAATGGGAAAGGCAGGGCAACTTGTAAGTACTTTGTCCTTGAAACGTCCGCGCTAAAATTTTTATGGGCTCATATATTCACGAGAATGTCCCTTTAACATTCACAACTTCGAAGTTATTGGAATAGCTTTGGAGAACTATATTTGCTCACTATGCGCAGTACATTTGTAAAGTGATTAATTTTATATATGAAATTCCCCAGGCAAACCCAATATTTACTTCAAATGGGAAATGTAGTATAACGTAAATTGTAGCAAATTGAAATGAACAATTATTGTGTCTAAGAACATATTGCACTTTTGGGCCAAATTATTTTGGACCTCGTGAAATATTTCAGTGATGATGAATCTCATTTATTTACAAAGCTACTAATAACAATTTTCTTCACTCGAAGTCTTCTGGCTATTGTCCATTTTTATCTTGGATAAAATAATTTTGGAAAACAAAGTAAAAGGAAAATCTGGAACACCAAATTTCTCGTGTCAATTATATTTTGGTCCAACAGCACTTTCTAGCTCTTCTCTTCTTGTTAAGCAAGTGATTCTTCTCTTTGAAAGATGCCTTACATGATGGCTCATACTTTTATAACGGGTTTCACGTATGGTGAACTGAAACACCATCTCCACCTCCACCAAAGAGGAGAGTTATCCAAAATATCCATCAAAACCAACTGATATCACGAATTTTTTATTCAAACTTTCAAACTAAATTAATTTCACCATATTGAAAATAGGGTTGGTCCATATCGATTATGTAAAATCATGAAATGAATCCCAAAGTTCGTGTAAACTTGGTTAAAGGAAGGAAGTGGAACACATTCAAATGCTCCACCGGGTCTTGAATTAATTCAATAACTTCTGGGCAATGTAATAAAAATGGCCGTTCTTGGAAGTCATTAAAATAATTCGAGCGGAATAACTTAAAGAAAATAGACATATAAATTAAATTCGGTCAGAATTAATTTATATCTGTGTAGCCGAGTGAAATTCTAATTGATGCAAAAGGCGAGCGGAGAAGACGTCGGGAAATCAGGGAAATGCATGGAAAGGGTTGGCTGGCTGCGTTGGCACTCGTAATCCCTTCGGGTCCTTTCATTAGCTTTCGTTGGTGTGTCGCGACAGGACTACAACGAAAAGGATTGCTGGCGAGAATTTTACGAGAGGAAGCGACGCTAAATCTCGTTTTTGCCGGGTTGCGAAAATTTACGTGCGATTTTAGATTTGGTTGTAAGTGCGCATCGATTTCAAATTGGTATTTATGAGTCGCTGCCGCTTGGCGCCACTGGCGGTTTGTATATGATTTATATTCCCTGATTAATTCTAAATCCCATTGGGAGATGCCATTTACTTGAAAGTATGGAAACGTTATCTCTGATTTATTAAAAACAATTACCATTTTGGAGAGAAGTACAAAACCGTTTTTATGTTCAAGAACATCTGTGTACTATACGTGGAATTTAAGTGCAAGAAAACAACATATTAAAGAAAGAAATAATTTTTTAATTATTTTTAATTGTTATATTCATTGAACTTAATTATTATTATTAAATTTATTAGCAGAGAAATTTATTTGTGTCTTGACGCCGCGTTGAAGTCTATTTTACAATTTTTCTTATTAAATACTTAGTTCTCTGAGATTGTTGTAAACGTGTAAATTTTTGAAAATATTGATAATATATTGAATAAAGTGAAAGTTTCGTCAGTAAATTACTGTCCTTTAATTATTAGTTTAACGCTAATTACGTTATATGTATTTATTATCGAAATATATTTTCCCTATTGTTTTTGGTTCTAGCGCTTTTCTTATTTTTTTTTATTAGTGCTACAAACGAAAGCCGTCTGTTCATTTGTTTCTTGCGTTGTAAACTATTTTTGAGAAATAAATTATTAACGTCAACAATAGCAATAAAGACAACGTCATTATTTGATCACCGGTTGAAGCCTTCTTTGATAATAACAAAAAAATATTAAATTTCTGTACAATTCAAATTTGGAGGTCAAGTGATTGCAGTTAAATTACTTTTTCATAGATGGCGTCCTCTAAAGTTTTACGTTTTATTAGTGCTAATAGAAATTTTATTAATTTAAGTATAAAAATCGCCTATTCACTTGTTTTTTTTGCTTTGAACACTATTTAAAAAAAATAAATTAAGATCAGCAATGACAACAAACAGAGCGCCATCATTTGATCAGCGGCAGAAGCTTTTTTTATAATACAATAAATAATAACAACAAATGTGAAATTTTTGTACAATTCAAATTTGGCGCTCAAGTGGCCGTAGTTAAATTATTTTTTCATAGATGGCGCCAAATTACTTCACTTCAATTCATTGCCTTAATTTAGTTTTCTCAAGAAATTCAAATTTTATTCAGTGTTGAGCATTACGTATTCCTATGTTATTTTAGTTTTGAAGTTTGAAAATTGTTGTCAAAATATTTTCATACTTATATTAATAGTAATTTACTTGGTGATTTGTCATAAATCAAAGTTAAATTAAATTTTGCATATTAAAGGAAAATTATGATCTCAAGTGTTGCTATTACGTATTAAAACACAAATTTTTATTAAGAAAAAACAAACATGAGGGGGATGATTAAAAGATGCAATCGTCATCATCGGACAGACACACACACACACCAGTCTCAAAGCAGTTTCGATGTATGTACACCATCGTGGAGGTTTTGCAGTTATTTGAAGACACCTCCGAAGCCAAACTTCTTAAACCAGGAGCAAGTCCAATTAGGCCGATTTAATGACATGTACGGTTTCATTTGTTTAACAACTAAAATCAAAATTACATGGGGATTCATTTAAGACCAAGCACGAATGCGGGGGACAAATAATTACAAACTTATTTTTTATATTAGATTTAAATTCGTGTTTTCGCAAAAAAATGTTTTTCCACCCTCACTATTGTACGACGCATTTTCACTAAATATCAATGTGCAATGATCGCGAATCAATTAAATTACGCAAGGTGAAGTGACAATAAACATTAGTTTGATGTAAAATCGTAAGAAGCTGAACAAATTATTAATTTAATTGTAAATAAACGATTTAAAATTTGCTTTAAAAACAATAATAGCTAATAATAATTAGGCCTTAATTTGTTTTCAGCTGTTTTGTGGTGCACGTATTTAAGCAAAAAGCCATTACAGGAACTAAAGAATCTCATGCATAAAGACAAATATGTACGTTATTGAAAATAAAACATTTGTCAATTTAACGAATAACGTAGCAGTATGCTATATTAATTTTAAACTTAGTTACATATATTATTTTTAATCTGTGAAGATAAAATCATCAGTAGTCTATGAAATTCTTTTGTGTAATCGGAATGTTTCCAGATCCTAGATGTGACAGATAATTAGAGCCGGGCGAGCAGTTCTTTTATGCAGTCATCTTAGCAATGCGTTTAAATGTTTGTTTTCTTCGCGAGCTTTACTTCGCGATTCATTTATGCATTCTTTTTACAGCTTTTATATCTTTTAAATGTTCCTCGCAGAGATATAACCCGTTTTATGTCTGCTTAATTCACATTAAAAGCTTACCCGCCAGGATTTCATTGTGGAGAATTAATAAACAGGCGAAGAAGCCAACGACTTTAGACATAGTAAACAAATTTGACAACGTTGTAAAAGCATTTTGCCGACCGCATAATTCACTTAACGCCGTTTAATGTTTTTTTTTAATCGTCTTTTACAGCGCACGAAATGATTTTCGCGTTTTCACAGAAAATGTTCGACTTCCTCGATAATTGCTCGAAACGAGCTCGGGAAAAGAAGTTAACTTTTTCAATTAAGTTTCGAATTCTTTCAGTTGGAACGTCGTCGACCATTGCCCAAACAAATAAAAGGATCCCTTGCACAGGCCTTGCCAATCTCAATCTATTTATGGAAAAGAATCATTTAGTATGGATGAGGTGGCGTAAGTAAATGTGTGCGGTTGAGAGTTGCTCTCTCATCGGGTTATAGAATTTTATATCAGCAGCGTTGAAAATTTCAATAGCTCCATCGATTTCGCAGAAAGGTGTAGAGATGGGAAAGGGCTACCGCAGAGTAATTAAGCGCGTCAAAGCTTTATTATGAACAGACGATAATGAAGCACGAGCACTGCATTTTAAATTCGATCTCCGAAATATGTTTCCCGGCGCATTATTTATTGCCGCTTTGGGTCGACTGAAATATCAACGATCCGGTCCTGAGTAATTAAAACGGAAATTCGTTTATTGTGCGCATTTCACGGTGAAAGCATCCGACGGGACCAATTAAAAAATATTTGTTACGATCCACCTAAATATTTACCTCCTTTTTCATTTTTAATAACGAATGTATTGTGGACATCTAAAGGGAAGTTAAGCCTTCTTGCTAATTACTCTTGCACGTCTGCTTAGGTTTACTCGTAGAATACCTGCACCTAATTAAAAACGCGTTTTCAAAGAAGTAAATTACAAAAGCAGCCACAAATGCTTAAACATTTACAGCAAACGGCCATGTAAGTCTAAAAATAACAAACGTGGGGCATTTAAAGTTGAAAACGGTGCGGCATTAAACGTTGGGTGTGCAGGTCTACGATAGGGAGCAACGACATCCCCATAAAACACACGGCTTATCGCTAAAATACTGGACACTTGGAATCGCTTCGCTGCTCGGCACCCCCGGCAGTATCTTTTATTTTATTAAACTGCTCTTTGTTGCTTTTTTCTTACTGTTTACAAGCAAAAAGATTTCTACATGAACGCTTATGTTTATGTCGGCCTGCGAACTAAAAAACCGTTCGGCGAAAGAAACGTGCCAGATAAGGATGGTTTATTTGTTGTGGAATGTTCGGACAGGATTTTTTATGAATACGGGACGTGCTTTCGCGCTTTATTTTTTCCTTAATGTGAAGGGGTAGATTCCTACGTGAAATGATCCTTTGTTTTAAGATACATACCTTAAATACATACAAAGTTCCAAATACGTGAATTATTCAACAAAGATTTTATAAGTTTGCATCGATAGAACAAGAAGAAATTTAATTTTCATTAAAAATTCATATAATCTCCCCATATTGAGAGGCACAGCCTCCAAATTCGAAAGCCTTTCAACCGAGCGCTCCCGGAAGATTTTTACAACGTCAGGCCCCCGACTAATTGAATCCAACAACTCACGTAATGAATATAGGTAGGAATAATGACTTCCTTTGATATCTATTTAACGCTGGATGGCACTAAACTAGATCGTTAAAGTCGACGAGGGGCGGGCACGGACACAATGGAGATTAATCCTGCGGAATTAGCATTAGGATCTCGGTGACCCGAAGGACCCAGCGTAAGTCACGGCCTTTAGACGACGTCGTCGGTGACTATGGCGACGGCAATTTTAATTTAAATCCAAGCGTTATAGTGTTACAGCTGCAACAAAATTTCGAACAAAAAAAGAAGACGTCGGCAATAACACTATTGGATAGGATTATTAACATCATAAAGTTTGATCTCCCATTTATACGTCGAAGGTATAACAAAGTATAATAACGTAAAGTATGTGGTGTAAAAAACACTCTCATTTAATCAACTTACCTCGATGCATTAATATTGCATGCATCTGAAATATTCAATCGTTTTACGTAAGCTAAACGCACACGACAGAAGGCAATAAAATCCTGTGCATCGCCTTTTAAAGGATCGATATTCCTATTCTACCGCGAAAGAATAATGGCTCGAACGCCGATTATATATTTTTTTTTCCACGAGAAGTATAAATCTGAAATGGAACCGCCGCTCTTTATTAATGGCCTTCATGAAATTAAATCGATACGCCATAAACGTAATAGATGTTCGTTCGCAGGAGCCGAAATTCATTTTAATGAAAGTCTAATGAAAGTCGGCGTTGTTCGCGAGAGACGTGGAATGGCTCTGAAATTTCTTCCGCGATGAATAAATTTGTTTGGAGTGTTGTTATTGAGAGGCGTCGTTCCTAGTGGAAACGTGAGGTAATGCCGGAGACAACCGGGAATCATGAAATAATGGAAATATTACGAACATCTCTTTGGATTAGATCGTGTAAACTGTAAGTAATATGGGACGACAGGTTATGTTTCCATTAGGAAAGAGTAGGTATATGATAAATAAAAAATAATAAGAGTGTGCTGGTGATAACAGTTCATAATAGAATAAGGGGCGCAGCGCATGAGGAGGAAACATTCCTTTGACAAACGGTACACTTGAATGAATTAGAGATGAATTTCCGAGTATTTATAGGGTTCATTTTAGAAAGCTCCACAAGAGAGATTATGCAACTTGTGCATGCCTCATTTTATGGAAAGACTCATTAAAATTAAGTCGCCTTGGGTGGTCTAAATCGCGTCTATATCACGTTCATCCTGGACTTTTGCCAAGCGTAGGCTGATTGTTTGATAATAGATGTTATATTCGAGGTCGCGCGTTGGCGACGTTCTAGTTTCTCTGTTACAATATCTTTCTCTGGGAAGAAATGATAAAAGAAGTTGTTCTTTAAATCTGATTCAGTTAATGAATAAGTTACCGTTACCAGTTAGTATACCTAGTATATTTCCCACAGAGAAATCTTTAATGGTTATACCTACATATACAAGTGCGTATTTCTGAAACAAAACTTAAATTAATTGTAAGCAAAAACCCTTTGCATTAGGAATATTTTCTTGAGGAGAAGTTTATTTTACAGGATTGAAATGAATAATATCAAAATCATGTAAATATAAATTTTTCTACGTAAAAGCAAGTAAACGTGTGTCAATAAAAAACATGTCAAGCAATTCATGGAAAAACATAACCTTAAAATACGTTCCCAAAGATTAACATGTTCTCATTTATAAGAAATAAGGAAGAAAAGCAACATCTTCTCGATAACATTTAATAATTCTGTTTTTCATTTGATTTAATTTTGACATAAGTTTTGACAGCTTGACGGTTGAACTTAGAAGGGACGCGACGTGCTTGCAGTGAACAAATTTCGGTCACAGTCATAGCCTACTTGACCAGATTTTTATTTAAACACTCGTTACTTAACATTAGGTAACAGAATACCACTTTTATTAGTAGTAAAACTTTTAGATATGATTTAAGTAACAAGTATCTAAATAAAAACCTGGTCAAGTGGGTTGTGATCGAAAATTTATCCATTGCATTTACATAGCAGAATTACTAAATGTAGCCTACTTGACCAGGTTTTTATTTAGACAGGAGTTATTAGATATGTGTTTGCTTATGAACGCAAAGACCTTTCAATTAATGCCGAATCAACAGGTTCAAAATAAGCCGTAAGTTTCTTGTAAAAAAAAAGCTCTTTCTCCTTTACATAAAGACCATTTTCCTCAGTGTTCCTGTCAAATTGAAAACTATATATGATGCAAAAGTACAAAGTGATTTTTAACGTTCGAGAACAGTTTAAATTTATCGCCATACAAAATTGTTGTTATGTTTGCTTTGAACTTTTTCATCACTGGCGTCTCGTTAGAAATATTTTATAAGAATCGTTCGAGATGCTTGTCGACTAGAATAAAATCTAACATGAAATGTTTTTGATACAAGAGTAAAGAAAAGTAAAGTAAAAAAAAAAACACACACACACACAAATTACATTATTTAAATAAACAAACGGTTACCAGTTACTTCTGCCATTTTTTCAGTCTGGTAACAATTAATACGTGAAATATATAGGTGTGATTTTTAATGATTGAGGTAGTTTTTAGTGTATTTCACGTTTTAAATATGGCTGCGATGAACAAATATTGATTCTTCAGTAACAGGATAACAAAAACCGGGTGTTGTCAACGTAATAACAATTTAGTATGGAAGTAAATTCAAATTAACTTCAGACATTAAAAATCACACTATACTAAAAGCTACGGCGCCAAATTCAAATTATCCATTCTCAACGTTCATCTTATTATTTATTGTAAGATGCATGAAGTATGTACCATTGCGAGATAAATATTTGGTACGGCAGATTTTCCCTATTTAAATAGGACTTTCTGGCTTATGCGATTTCGTACTAAAAATATAAAATTATTATAGAATTTGATATTGTTACTGTCAGAAGTCGGTGTAAGTTATTAAGATGCCTTACAAGATTCTTTCGGATGCTGAAAAACCAATCGCCATTGCTAATCCTAGCATTTAAGAGCATTTCAATATGCTAAAATTTTGAAAATTCAGCCTACTTTACAAAGCAACCATACCAATTATTTATCTCGCAATAGTACTTATTTATTATTACTTGTTGTAAAGGCTTTCTTATAAAACTTGATAAAGTTAATAATTGCAATAATTTCACTTAGAATTACTACTGAAGTATGATGGCTTTGTATTTTGACGTAACACTTAGTTAAATTGAGTTAAAACACGAAATTTATTATTTTTGAGTTACTAAAGAGCGCGGAATTTAATTTCTTAAGTTACCACAGGGTATTTTTAAAGAATCTGTTGCACTTGGAGCAATTAAGATAATAGGGAAACGAATTTCCGTCACTCCTCTTCGCTGCTTTACGCAAAAGACTCCCCCGCGAATTTAATCTCGTTTGTTATTAATGTATTCATTCATCTTACAATTTTTCGGCTTAAAAAGTGCAAATTACATCTTTTGAAGAGCACAAGAATAACGACCAAATTTTTTTTTATCAACTCACGATTGCAGGATGTCGCTACTTAAACTTTTAACTTTAGTGTTAGGTAAAGACAATTTTCTTTTTTATTGCGAATCCAACATCTTACAAGAAATTCAATAAATCTTTGAAAACGATGTTGCCCGTCCTCCGGCCACTTGGCGCAACGACAAATTGACAAGACAATATTGCGCGGACAGTAATAAAAACAAAACTGAAAAAATAATCAGCTCCGGAACGACCCAGCTGATCGCCATCTTGGGTTTTTATTTTCGTACGTTCCATCTGAGAAGAAAACTCTACTGGCTGCGTCGCGACGCAGGACACTTTCCTGCCAGGATGCGGCAGATTGACGCCGTGTTTATTTCTCCATCACCTCCTTCAATATCTGAGATACATTTGTCATCGCCCGAGGACATTCCAATAATCGCTGTCGTGTTAGAAGAAAAACGAGATTTGTTCTCGTGTCTCCTTCTAACGATTAATACTTCGTAAAATGTAGTTTGAAGTATAATTAAGCGATTAGTTAAGGGAAGGATAATAAGTAATCCATAAAAAAAAACTTGAGAGGCTTTAAATTTCTGGTATCTTCATTAATAGATCACATCACAAGTTGCAGGACTTTTGTTCTTTTCATTGGCAGTTGCGTTGTTGTGAATTATCCTGTATAATATCAGAATCATAATATAACAAAGTCCCGGAGTATCCGGGTGCTGGAAAGAATCTCGGGGCGGCGACCAGCGCACATATTCCTGGAAATAAGCGCCGATATCTTGGCTTATGCGATATTTACGCAAATCCGTGGATAGCGGGGGACTTTAGTTAGGGAAAGTTGGTACTGAGGCTGAATGCAAAACAAGACCGGTGCAAATCCAGACTTATAGCCTTGCTTCAAGCAGTAATGGGTTTAATATGATTGTAAGTTGATCCTGGACATTAGAAGGGAGACTGCGTGAGCTGAATACCTATATAATATCACTCTCACTGTAAGGAACGTCGCCCTTTTCATGGTATCGATTTAAGATGGAAACAGACAGAAGAAACCATTCAAGTTCACGCATAAACTTTAACTCGTCTAACATTTTTACATCACTTATCAGAAATAGAAAGGATTCTTTTTTGGTTTACGTCAACATTTTTGATTTGTTTTAAGTTATTGCGTTCAAATCTTTTAAATCCTACCTCATTTGTCAAAACGAGAAATTAAAAGTAAGGGATATCTCATTGTTTACTATTCGAAAGGAATTGAATACAAAAAAAATATTAAGTAGAGGATTGTTCTAATTATATTAGACGTTGATTTCGAACTTCGGGTCGCCATAGCTTAATTGGTAAAGTATCTGACACGAAAATTTTTCTGCCAATATTTAGTAGAACTTACTTCAATTTGTTTAATAAATAAATGTTTCTCGTTGTTTACTATTCGAAAGAAATTGAATAGAATAAAAAGTATTTATGTTATCTTTAAGTAGAGGATTTAAGAGCGATCTTTCCGTTTCAGTATAGGGCATTTTCAATGCATTTTTACGAAACGGAATTACATGTAGCGCCTTTATTATGAAAGATAACGCGGAAAGAAAATTACGTACTTCCTTAAGAAATGATGAACTAGAAAACGTCTGTTTTAAAAAATCAATATTGTCTGTCAATTAAAAGATATTAATTAAGATGTTTCAGCATTTTGTAGATCAACTTTAACATTTTTTTTTCTGGTACTTCTTGTTAAAATAATAAAAATGTAAAACAGACAGATATTTTGATAAAAAAATGTTCTAGCTGCATCGAATTCCGCAAACAATATAAATTCGTCAAATTTGAAGGAACTGAAAGTCAAACTCCTTTCTAGGAGTGACGAGTATAACGTAGTATTGAAGTGACACAGAAACAGTAATAAATTAATGGGATCCAAGTTTACAGGCAAACTTATGGCATGTTATGTTTACAGAGATGTATAAAAAATTTCATATTCGTTATCGAGAAACTTTCAAACGTGGTTTAAAAAGCACCTACTTTACTACAAATCTATAACTGTTTTACGAAATCTCTTTGTAGGTGTTATTGAATTTCTTAATTTTGTGTTCTGAAAAAGGAGAGACTAATTAATTAATAATTAATAAATTAATAATAAATTAATTTTAATTAATTAATTAATATACAGGGTGATCAAAGTTGCGAAGTCGTTAAATCAGCAGAAATGTTTTTGCTCAGGATTACAGTGATCTGAAAAAAATTATTACTCATCGCGTTCTCAGAATACTTGCAGAAGTGTAGTTGTTTGTAAAAGACCACTATGTTTTGTTGGCAAATGAAAAAACATTAAATTTTAATTACAAATAATGCTTGCTATTTCATCTTAAAATTAATAATAAAAAAGTTATGGCGACATTTGTACATAGTTGGTGTATAGCATTATATCACCATGGCTTACCAGGAGCCATGGATAAAAAAAATCGACGTTTACTAAGATTCTAAATTTTTAATAAAAGAAAAAACAATTGCACTGCTACTTGTTAAAATATTTGTACAACCATATTTTTTTAAATAGTAATGTACTAATTTTTTTAATTCATTGGGTAGAGAGATTTTCTTTCTCTTTACTGCGATATCAACATTTCTAAAATGTGCTTACAATATACAGTGTGTCCCCAGGTGGACTGAAAAGAGGAAAAACTTTTTTATTTTCAAATTTAGACAAAAATGTAATTCTTTATAAAAGTTTTTGCTTGTTCGAAAACCATTAATTTTTAGACAAACCAGATATTGTTTTTCTTGAAATAAAATTAAAATTATGGAAAAATATTTACAGTCGCGTCTCTATAACTCGAACCTCCACAACTCAAAATTTTCTGTAAGTCGAGGTTTACTGATGTTTACACATTGTGTACAACTGAAATTTCTTTCTTTAACTCAAAATTTCTACAACTAATTTAAGTAATTTTCCGGTCCCTTGAGATTCGAATTATGAAGGTTCGACTGTATTTTATTCGATTTCAACACAGGTTTCAACTGTGTACAAAAATTCTTTATAAACATTATTAACAACATTGTCCGTGATAGAAATGACAGCATTTCTCATTTTTGTTTTAAAACTGAAACATCGTTTTCTAAATTATTAGCGTAAAATATCCTCACAAAAAGAGTCCAATGGATTCAAATTCGGTGAAGGAGCTGGCCAGTTTACAACCAATCCATTTATTTGGAAAATGTTCTTTCAAAATTTTCCTTACAGTATTGTAAAATTGGCATGATAGAATGGGCAGGACATCCATCTTGTTGAAAAAAAAATTGACCATACTTCATCTCTTAGCTGACTAACAATTGCGATAAGAGATGTGATTTTATTAATTCATTACCGAACAAATTTTTCGCTTTAAATTTTTAGAATTTTCTCCTTTATTTTACTTAAGAAAAACATTTTCTGGATTTTGTTCAGAAAATTAATGGTTTTCGAACAAGCTAAAGCTTTCATAAAGAATAATATTTTTCTCTAAAGTTGAAAATAGAAAAGCTTTCCCTCTTCTTTAGTCCATCTGGGAACACACTGTATGTATAATGAAATAATTTTAAAAAAACATTATTAAATAAGTAGGCCATGTTCATTTATAAAATCAAGTTGCCTAAATAACTGACAAATGATATCTATCTAATATGCAAGTAAACAACAAATAAATGAAATAAAGCATCAATTTTAACAATTTCTTTTGAATTTATATTAGTTAAAATGAACAGTTTTATACATTTCATAACAAAATTTTTTTAGTTGGTGCACAATATAATAATATAATTGCAAAAATCATTTTCTCATCATAGCATTATATCACCATGGCTTACCAGGAGCCATGGATAAAAAAAATCGACGTTTACTAAGATTCTAAATTTTTAATAAAAAAAATTTTTATATTCAAAATCAAATAAAAATCGAAATAATTGACAAAAAATTATACCTATCTGTCTATACATGTAAACAACAAAGAAATGAAAGAAAGCATTTAATTTATTTATAGCTTTTAATTTATTTAAAATGAACAATATTATTAAAGAAAATAGTAGATATTATAAAACAGAGTGGTGATAAAGTCCGACACAAGCTCATAATTTGTTTATTGACTGTTTTTTTTTGCAACATCCTGAGACAGGTAAATTTTTAATTTTAAAAAGACACATTTTAGTGCAAAAATTTTTTCTCGATCGGCATTTGCTTTTCCGCTCTGATGTCATCATTAACTTTTTAAACAGTAAAAATAATATTAATAATAAATTTTTTAATAATAAAAATTACATAACAAATTTTTCGGAAAAAAAACAAGATCCTTACCGTCGTCTGAAATTTTATCAAGAATTTATGTTATGCTGCACTGAAAATCAGAACAACTGGTTCTTGGGGAATTTGATTACAATTTCGAGATTATTATTATAGTAAAATAAAATTGTATTTTTGAATTTTATTGTCTATTTGTTTTGAAAAATTTAATGTGTAAGGTACTAATTTTTTATATCGCAATTTTGCTAACAAGAAGGGCGATCAAAGTATGCATGAAAAAGTTAGGGTTGCTATTAAAAAAAATTAAGGATGACGTCACTGCGGAAAAACAAATGGCGATCAAGAAGATACTAAAATGTGTCCTTAAAATTATAAATTTACCTTTTCAAGATTTTGCAAGAAAAACATTAAATAAACAAATTAAGAGCTTGGTGCGTGATTTTATCACCACCGTGTATGTTTAAATGAATAGGTTACGTTTATGGTGGATTGAATATAATCAACTAAAGTAAATTTCTAATATTGTGTATTTGTCTGAGTTCAATTTGGGAGTCTTTCAATGAAAATAAAATGTACAGAATAAGCACGAGGCGGAATATTGTTCATTTTAATTGATATAAATTCAAAGGAAATTGCTAACGTAATGCTCTCTTTACATGTTCATTTATTTGTTTACGTGTACACATAAATGAACGTGTACAGCCTCAATCAAAAGTAATGAAACGTTCAAAACCGAAACGCTGTAGTCAGAGAGAGCACAACGTGTTGTGGGATTCCGAAGGACTTCGGAAACATTCGTTCGCCATAAGGCTTCATCTCACTCAGTGTGCTCGGTATCTGACTACAGTGTTTCGGTTTTGAACGTTTCATTAGTTTTGATTGAGGCTGTACATTACATAGGCATAAACTGTTAATTATTAAGACAACTTAATTTTGCGCATAAACAAAGCCTAGGTACAATTGAAAATGATGTTTTTAAATTATTTTTTTATTATAAATTCAGAATCAGCATGAAAATCAGAGAATCTTTGCTAATTTAACCGAATTTCAATCTTAAAATTAGCAATGTTGGGCAATTAAAATTGAATACCCGATATACTAATACTTCCATTTTTTCTTTTACTTCCTTGCATGCTAGCTTTTTTCATAATCGCATACTTAACGAAATATTTATGACCTATAATGACAACGAGATAACGAGGATGGGACACACTATCCTTGTTAGATTTCACTTCCCCTATTAGTTTTGTAGTGGTAGAAAAGGTTGTAAGAGGAGTACGAAAACCGCCGCTCTTCGAACGGAAAGATCGCTCTTAACAGATGGAATTAGCAGCCATATTTTTATGTATATGCAGTCAAGTAGTTTCGTGTGAATTTTTGCGAGGACGTGAAAGGTAGCAAAGTAACGGATTACGGATATCCGGGGAGGATCAAAACTCCTAGTAAGCAGATAAAAGTGAGGAAAGGGGTTTACGAGATTATAGATAACCCCACCCCAGTCATAAAACTCTTTCAATAATAAAGCATGCCGATTTTCATCAATAATGCAGGCGGAGGACGAACATCCGAGCGGCTTTTATCTCCCGTACCTGCGAATCTCCGGTGATACTTTATTTTGATTTTTTTAAAATTCGAAGTCGTGCTTTGCTTGGCTCGTGAGTTTTCCAATCGTTCGCACGTCGTAAAAGTTAAATCGACGAAAATAATGGAGAGGCAGTAAAATTCTAGTTACTCTTTAAAATTGGATTTAAATTTATGGCAGCGATACCCGGGGTCAAAGTTATGCTAATGCGGAAAGAATTTTGTATCACGAGCAACAAATTAAAAAGTTCTTCGGTGAAAGAGCGTTCGAGATTATCGGAAATATTGAGATAATAAAAAATGCGGAATCGTTTTCCTGTGTAAAAATTTTCGCATACCTGGCGCACTTTCAAGGGGTTGGGGCTCTAAATATTTGATTAAAACATTCCGCAAATATCCGCGTTGAGTTTGATCATGCACAGATACGAATACCGCAAGTTATTATCTGCTGGAAAACGGTATTGTACTTGTATGGGCTCCGGTTGCAATACATTCTAATAATTCAGCGGTTGCACTAATCGGCAGTATATTCTGAACTGGAACGAGATTAGCGTGCGAAATGTGGTTGAATGAAAAATAAATTTCAATGGGGTAAATCAGTTAAATAAATTATGGCGAGTGGTTTTAGGTACAAATGGTGCCAATACATTAAGCGCTTATGCATTAAGCGGAAAACTGTACATAAACAATTAGAGGATAACAGGATACGTTGAAATCATATGAACAAAAATGTTTGTCCTGTTCCAGGCAATATCACATTTTCCAACTCATTATAATTTATATTAGACGGTGATGTTTGAATTTCGGATCGCTATAGCTTAATTGGTAAAGCAGCTGCCATGTAACCAGAAGACTCGAGTTCGAATCTCGATAAAATAATATATGTATGTAAACAATGCACCAAATCTGCATCCTGTATACGCTTTTCTCAACGTACCTAATAATACAAATAAAAATTAACGAAAATAAATAATTCGTATAGACAGAGTTGGGTATGTTAAGGGTAAATTCTTGTTTCCGAAAAAAATATTTGATCGGTGATACGTAGGGTTTCTACCACAACCACCAATGAGTACTTATTGATTCAGGGAACGTACGCAGAGCTGCCCCCCAAGGTATCGACATTTCCGAATATCTTCTTAATACGTCGCATTTTTCATGCACATTGCGCGCCTTTCCACTTTTATTTGCAAAGGTGGCGTAAGTTATGGACACTTTCTCCGGGATTTCCGACGGCGGCGAGGAGATCCGAGATTTAGTGGAAAAACGCGCCCGCCCCAAATCTTATACGAATCTGCGGTTTTTATGTTTTTTCCCCGCTTCCATTTACGTGCCTCACATTTTAGTTCTGACTAATGTTCGTGTTCGCGGCCATATTTCAGGGATGTTTTTACAGACGACGACGACGACGACGACTTGTCGACGGATTACGCTAAAAGGCTTCGACGGCGGGGACAAAAATTTTGACATATTATTGCTATCAATACTGGATATACTAAAAATACAAAAAATCGAACGCGAACATTTTCTACTTTAAAGATTACTGACTGACTGAAAATAAGATATTGTGTAATAAGTGTACGAAAGTAAAAAAGACTTCACGCATATGTTGCATACTATACTCGTTCGACGATCTTAAATTTAAAAAAATTGTCAAATTAGTGCTTTTGACAAAATAAAAGAATTCATTGCTCAAGCAAGAAAGAAGCACAGCAAACTATAAACATTTTTACCCGTGCCAAAATGTGTATAGGCTCTTAAGGCAGAAATGTGATCAACATAAAAGTACCACTTCACGCCATAGGGGTAGAAAAATGCAATTATATAATATAAAGTTAGTAAATAAATTAAGTAATTTATTTTATAATATAATTTCGCAGCAAAAATTTCATGAAAGTTATATTTCGCGACCGAACGGTTCGGTTTTTAAAACAATTTTATTTACTCAAATATGTACAACACAAAAGTTCTACCAAGGATACTGTAGAAAGATGACAATTACTCTTATATACACATGTTATTAGTAAACAAAATTGCACACCTGCGAGTTACGAATATGTGAAATATGAGATTAGTAAACAAGGCCAAGGTTACACAGCTACGCTACTCACGTAAAGGAATTATTTGTTGTCGTAGATACAACTTGAATAAAGCAGTCAATTAAAATATTTTCAAGCCTTCAAGAAATTACGATTAAAAGACTATTTTCAGTTTCTCGTCGAAAGATTAAGCGTTTGATTAATGAATTACTATTTGGCACATCGTCATATTTCATAAAAGTGTTTCTTAACGTCGCAATAAAAAACGAAAGTACCATAAACTACGAAATAATTGGATTAATTTGTTTTTACTGGCGTTAATTAATTGGATACATCAAGTCTGTGGTATTTCATCTGAAGTAATTTCATTTAAGTAATACCTAAAATATCCAGAAGATTTTCGTGGTCATATATATGAGATTTGATTTATTATAAAGTAACTTTTTAATAGAACAAAAAAATTCTCTGCAATATTCATTTTTCATTAAAAACTCAGCTTAAAAATCATCAAATTTATAGTTCACTCTGGAATTTTGACGTTAGTAAAAGTGGAGAAAAAACAGCGTTCAATTTTAGATTATTTTCTTGAAATCATATCAATTCGATCTTTAATCGTTTCTTCAATCCAGCCAATGCATCGTTTGCTAGTTGAGCTGTATATGGGCGAGCGTTACTGTGGAGAAAACTTTGCCTTTGCTTAAGAGACATCGCCTCTTTTACGTATTGTATCTTTCACGCTTGTGATCTACCTGGTTACAAATGTTGAAATGTGTAAATTAAGTTCATTTCACGACCGGCTAATTCGTGAAGATGGGGTGGATCATATGTAATCCCAATACAAAGATTTGAATTTATTCGAAAAGAATTAAGGTCAACACAACAATACGAAACTAATACCGTGTATCAACGCCGTTTGTCGTTTTAAACACTTAATATTAAAATGTAACAAAATAAAATAAATAAAAAGAAGATCCCACCATCAATTGTCCAAGAAGCAAACGTTAAAGTGTCGTCCGTCGAGGTTAGGAGTAACAGGAGCGCCACGTCATTCCAAATGACAGTTTGGCTTCAGCCCAACGAGACACAAATATGGGAGAGATGCTCCTAGTTACCACTTTTAAACGCTAAAGTGTCCTCTAGCGACGGGAATGGTGAGAATTCAGTTAACCAACATCAAGATGGCGGGCCAAAATCGGCTTACAACGAATCCATAAAGATTCGTCCACAGCGGTGATTCTGAGGGGAATCGTCAGGTTGCCCCTGATTACCAATATTGCGCTAAAGCAACCGGAACGAGAGGGGGTGGACAAAAGACGGAATAAAAATAAAACCTAGATAAGAGGAAAACACGGATTATGAACCGACCGACGCCCAACGTGACTCTAAAAACATATCTGCCGTAAATTGGACGGATAAGCTTGGAAAGGCGTAAAGGAAGGCCTAGGACTCGCACTAAACAATTAACAACCAGGAATTATATCCGTTTACTTTTAACCCCAAATTCACATCGTTTAATGAAAATTACACAGAAGCGAGAATAACTCTCCATGTGTGGTCTGTTTGCAAAGTGAGTGGTCACAAGACTGCCTGAATCTCAATCGGGTCGGCGTGCGACGCGAACGGTTCCCGGTTGCGGGAGAGGTCCATTGGCCAATGACTAGCCTTTAATATATTCTACTTTGCACACGGAAGATTCTCATCACCGGTCTTCCGGTGTTATTTACCGTCTTAAGCGTTGCTTGTGGTCAAGCTGCGTCGCCATTACACTTTCGCCAAGATACAGGGTGATCCGAAAGCTAGAAATTATTTGCAACAAATTTTCTCACCGTAACGGGCTAGTTTGACCTTTGCAACAAGCGGCATTCATTCTTCTTCTACCTTCAAAGAAATCGACATAAATTGATCTTATGGCATCCCGGAATATAATCGCCATTACTTTGCCAGCTGATGGTTGGGTTTTCAGTTTTTTCAGTGAAGATGAGCTTGTGTGACGCCATTCCATGATAGTATTGCTTTCTGAGATATTGAGGTGCACCCAGGTCTCAACGGTTGTTATGATATGGGACAAGAAGTCGTCATCGTTATCATAATTAAACCGGAGTTATCTGCAATCCTGAAGACGATTCTGGATGTTATTCCACAGAATGTTGTTTTGGAATTTTACTTGTCGTGGACAATAGTTTCTATACTTCCAATACTAATGTTTCAAATTCCAGCCATTTCCTTTACAGACATTGTCCTATTGTTCCGGATGAGCTGGTCAATTTTTTGAAAGTATTCACAGCAGGAACGCTAAATCTATACAAAGTCAAGTTATTTCATCATTACATACTCGTACATCACAAAATTGAAGTAGATCCAAATTGAATGAAAAATATTTGAAGGCATTAATTATCGCCACTGCGTATAATTAATTCATATTTAGCACCACATGGCATTCGAGTTTGCCCAACTCCCATTTACTAAATTAAATCCGAGTCGAATTTAAGGGGGCAATTTGCGAGCGCAAGTAAGAAGTGCAGAGGCTTGATTCGATCGTCACATGCACCATTCGCCAGACAAGGCCCGGTTTCCGTTGTCAATCATTAACTAAATTACCGATCGAGCTGGAGTTTCGAACTAATAAAAAGTCCGCCTCCACCCCTACTGCAGTCCGGTCACATCTGTTACCCTGCCACCCTCCTCGGTAGGGGTTTTTCTTACGCTGGAAACTCTAAGGCTTGTATGTTGTAAATTCAAAAAAAACTCGGCCGACATTTTCATTAAAGACGGACGAGAGATGGGAACGAGCGATGTCTCTCAAGTTAAGACAGATGCTAATGTGGTCATTTAGAGTGACACGGTCCAATTCTGATGGTTTCCATTATTAATGATCGGGTCTCGCAACAGACCGTTTGTTTGTCGGACACAATCAGAGCTATTAAATGCGTCCCATGTTCCGAGTTCAAAGCAAGACGGAATTACCATAGCTTCGTCTAATTGCAACGGTCAAACTGTCCCAAAAATATTCGAAGACGTTCACAAGCGTTCGACGACAATAATTACAAGGGAAAGTTCGGTGATAAAAAGCGGGGAGCAGGTGAACTGAAACTTGGTAGATTAGTCGGGCTGATCACGCCATGGGATTACGAAAGAGACCATGCCCGAGATCCTTTATTGTTTTTCTTTTATAAGATGGTGCGGATTCGGCGCTCCTGCTTCAGTTCTAGCACGTACTTCCGGCTTAGTTGTCCTTAACTTTGTTAACTGCGGACGAAGTTGGCTGCCAAAGCAGCTGAATTAATGTCGGCTAAGGCGACGTAAGCCCGCGAAAAGTTACAAATTTGCCCCACACACTCCAATGAAAATTGGACTTCTTCTATTTCAGGTACTACCTGTACATCTTGTCTACAAATAGAAAATGAACGTCCTCAATTCACCCCATACTTTATCTTATTTATGTGACTGTGTCTCTATACAATTTATTATTTTCTCATTTCGAATGAATACAAAATAAAGCAATAATAAAAATACCTCTCCAAAATCCACCAAGAATTTTGCGAGCTTAATTCGATTACATAATTCATTTAATATTGTAATAAGAATAATATCGCAGTAAAAGAACGCAAAATATGTTATTTCTGAGTTTACAGCCGCACGTCATACGTGTGCGGCTCGCTTCTTTTCAGGCGGGCTAAGGCGTCCAGACGTAAAGAAAAATGACGATGGGGTGAGTGGTAATACGTACGTCTTGAGGAATACCGCGCCCGGATTATAATACAAAGGAGACCGGCGAATTTCATCGGGATAAATTGATCTAAGGCCGCGAAGGGTCCCAACCTAAGCGCACATTGACTTGATAACGTAGAAGATTCTCGGGGAGCAAGCTTGGTTTAAGAAAAATTAGTTTAGGAATTATCTTCTGCTTTAAACGATTTTTCGAATTACCTGCTGAACTTTGTGTATTATGGGGGAGATTTAGAACTTTGTTTCAAATTATAAGTTCAATAAGCGCTTTCATCACTTATCCGTTCGAAATCCTTTATGCACAATACACTCTTACTTTACTAAAATCATTAAAAAAAATTTTGTTCTAAATTATTCTTTGAATTTTTTTTGTTCGAAAATCATTAGAAAGTTTTTTGTTAGAAAATCATTCCTTGAAAGTTTTTTGTTCTAAAATCATTCTTTGAAAGTTTTTTTGTTCAAATATTATTTGGAAGCTTCTTGTTCGAAAATCATTCTATGAAAGCTGTTTTGTTCAAAAATTATTTGGAAATTTTGTTCGAAAATCATCCTTTGAAAGCTTCATGTTCGAAAACATTTGGGTTTTTGTTCGAAAATAAATCTTTGAAAGCTTAATATTCGAAGATCATTTTAAAGTTTTTTTGTTAGAGTAAAGATTATATGTGTGGACAAGTATGTTCGAATGGTGTGCGAATATGGAAAACACTTTTCCAGTAAAATTAAGCAAGATTAAATGAAAATGTTAATTAATTTAAACAAATATTTGTCGAACGGCTTGCCGACGTTTCGTTATACGCTGACAACTTCTCCAATAAATAATAAATTAAATACTCATCTGAAACTGGAAGAAAATGTTGAAAGACAGATTCTCAAAATCTCTATGTTTTGGCAAAACTGGACATCTGGCTGAAAATAATTTTTCTAAATAATTTTCCATTCGAACAATTCATACAAGCATGTCGAAGTTGATAAATTTAATAATAATTTCCACCTTTAATACTTTTTCACGATGCAATAAATGTTATTAATTTAATGAAAACAGGTATTTAATAATTTCATCCTAAATTAAGCACGTTCGGGAATTAATAATAAACACGAGTTAATTAAAATTTACGTGAAACGAAGAAAATATTTGTTTTCTCTAGAGCGGCAGCAGACCGGCCGGAATTTAGAGATTGCGATTTCCTCATCGAATGAAATTAATTTTCCGGGAGGTAAGAAGTCCCGAACTTAATTACGAGCAAAAGCGACGCGAAATTTTTCGTGTTCAAAAAAAAGCGCTGGAAGAAACGCCCAGGACGCAAACGGTGGCGGCAGATGTTCGGGAAATATATGGGGCCACGATAGCAGAGTCGTAATTCACATTTTTTTTTCAACGCCGGTTGTGTTTGTTTTAACCCCTTGATAGTTAAGTGTCTGGGGATTTAATAGTGCACGGCCGTCGGCCTATTACTTTCGTTTATGGTCCTCTTCCCATATGTTCAAGCAGTTATCTTCTACTATTTTATAAAACAACGGAATAGTGAAATATAAAATTACTGCACGGTGGTATTTATTTCAAGAAATAAATTAGATAACTAAAATGTTAACTGTGAAATTAAAAAAGAAATTATTACTTTTCACTTCTTTCATAGTCACGTATTAAGTCATTGTATTTTTCTTTTGATTGTTCTTATTCATCTAACTTACTTTGTAGACAATTAACATTAATGTAGGACAAATACATAAAAGCTCATAAAACCGACGCAGAATTTCTCGCGGGAACAGACGAATAAACTGAAAAGGAATTGGAGCAACCTCAGATACTCGGCGTCGTTAATTTTTTTTTTTTTGGTAGTGCTTTTTGAAGTTATGCTTCCAACTAACCCAGATCCACTGAAATAACGGCGCCGTCTCGCGGTCGTAAAATTTTATATTCAATCTTCGAATATTAATAAAATCAGAATTTAAAATTTGTTTTTAATGTCAATACCAAAAATAACTTTTTGATTCAAAAACTTAATCCCTTTCTCTTTGGATTTATAAGAAAAATCGAAATGAAGTCAAATTTGATAATAATCCAAATTATCTCAATTTCTTTTCTGTTCACTATATAGCTCAGAAGATTCAAGCCTCACAACGTAAATCTAGCAGGAAGTCATCAAATGTAAAATATAATATTTAATGCAGTAGCATCCTTTAAAATTCATACTAAAAAGAGTGGCTAAAATCCCAATTAGAAAATGTCGCCAAAATATAAAATTTATTTGTAAACTTAAGCGGCAAATAACAAAACATGAAGAACACACCTCAGTTAAAGAATTGATTATTTTGACTTGGATGTAATAGATCAGATTTCATTATTCTTTAAAACCTGTTCGATTTTTAATTATGTACATAAAGTTTGGTGTAATGTTAACAAAATTTAACATTAGTTACCTTGATTTAGTACAAATAAATCTATTTTTGCGATGATTTACAAAATTGTTGTAAAAGAACTTCGATTGCTTTTCGAAAGATGGCGTCCTAACAAAATTTAATCTCTTGAAGTTTAACAAGACCCTTGCGTTTACTGCAATGAAAATTGGATTTTATAATTCTCTAGAAATAGACAAATATGTAAAGGGAAAGTTCGCCAAAAGAGGCGTGAATAATTTTTCGGTGGATTTAATGAACTCATTATTTTATTGGTAACATAAAATTAGATTATACGATCCTGACAAAATTCGCTTCAGGAACAATTCATTTTCATTCTGAAGTTTGAAAACGAAAATGCTTTGTTATCAACTCAGAGGTGGCGCTGTGCATTGCTTGAATATTCTTTCGAAAAGTTAACGATAGCTTATTTCATTGAACTTCTTAAAATTTACAGTAATACTTACGAAACGTTCAATAAAACAATAGCAAGATAACTTTCAACTCCCCACGAGAGATGGCGGTTGCAGCAACGCTTATTTGTTAAATGGTATATAACGTACGATTTAATAAGTTCTTTACGTCTTAAGTAACGAACATTGGATTTAGTAATTCTTTGAGTTTCCACTGTTGGCTAAAAGACGGCGCTTTGAATTAATTTTACTTATGAATGTTTTTCCCAGTGAATTCGCCAACCCGTTATCATGTTATTATATTTCAAGTAAATTTAATTTGATGATTTCTTGGAAAGGTTTTGTATTGGACAGAATACGTTGGCATTGTAACCGAAAAAGTTTTGTTACTAACACAGATATGGCGCTTCGATCTACTGATTGTTATTTCTGGTTTCATCTGCTGCCACAATACGATTTACTTCTGAATTATTTACCTTGATCGGCAACAAGTCTGTGCTGTATCTTTCATCAGTTTTACCTCGTCTAGCAACAGTGAAGAATGGTTGTGGGTAAATAGATCTCAAAGTAGGTGTACAATTGACTCTACTCGTTAGATTAAATCCCCCATATTTCTACTACAACGAGTTAGATCACATAATCAAAGGTGCAAGATCTGTCAAGAATTCGCTCTTTAACAACGCAGCGTCACGAAACAAAAGAGGTAAGTACTGATTAAACTAACGCAATCAAGAGAGTATCTGGTAGGTCAAGGTCCATTATTGTATTCTGCACGACGTGACGTCCGAAACGATCACCTCCCCCGGTCGGGCAAGTTCTTTGATTTCGGTGATACGAAACCTCGGGTCGAAGTGGTTCCAAAAGTGCTTCCAAAATATCAGTTAAATAACCAAGTACCAAAAGAGAATCCACACAAAGAGTATCCAAAACGAAGAGTACCAAAAGAGGTATACCAAAAAAGCCCGAGGTCCCAAAAGTTTGTTAAATGGATCTTTTTACGCACGTCATTGACTTTTTCCGTAAGAAACACATCAATACTCTCAAGCCAAGTAATAAATCGTAAGTTTTACTTTACAAACATTTGTATAAAGACGTTCTTTTTTCAATCCTAACGAGTGATGAACCGGACTAGTTCGGAACTGTTAAAATCAAATGCCCATCGAAATAATGAACGATTTTAACAACGCTTTCAAGTGTATAATTTTCGTGAGTGCATGGATTTTAAGGTTCCGAACTAGTTCTCCGCGAACAAAGCTATTAGGACACGCCACAGGGCGAACGTGTTATCAGGGTTGCCATAATAAATTCTAAATTGACTAAAAATTTCCAAATATTGCCAACGCGATTTGACACTGTGACACATCGCAAAATATAAGATCTTGCAAAATCCGTTTATGAAACGCTTTGTAAAATTTAATGTCTTTGATCAGTAATTAAAATTTTACTGCTGAGAAGCCTCCAATGCTTGCCAAAGCAAGATGATGATTTTTGTTTTCGTTCTTTGAGCATTACTTTTAGTTTAACGATAAATAAATTGTTAATCTGTCCTGTCAACTCTTCTACCTATTCGAATTTATTTTTTGACATTCAAAATTTAACACTTTGGCTTTCTAATTAATTCCGTGTTAAATTGCTATAATATATCGAGAGGAAAAGATTGTATCATTGGAGTCTCGTTGAATTTGACAAATGACTTTGATCAAAGCGGATCTGGAAAAATATTAAGTGGAGGTCCTGCAACTTGAGAAGAACTTGTCACGTGATCCGTGCTATATACCCAAGCAATATAAGTAGATAAGCTCCGCTCGTAGGTTCTTCCCCCATTGCGAAACCCCTACACACCTAAATACATATTGTCGTTTTATCTGTTTGCCCCAAGTTGGGCGCCAAAAATTGTCGTATTATTCGCTGGGCACCAAAATTATTGGTTGGCCTCTTTAGTTGGGAACTAATAATAATTGGTAAGTATTGTTGATAATGTTGAAAATTGTTGTCTCTTTCTGAACACAATAAATAATTTTCCGCCGAAAGTACTTGTTATATCGTGACATTTTATGACTTACGAAATACTTCCTACACTTCACCAATGATACGTCTAGACGTTTTAAATTTTAAAGTGAAAGAACAAAATTGCAGTTCAAAGGAACGATCAGGTTAATATCCTTAATAGCACCCCCTTAAGTGATGGTGCTTTACAGGCGTAGCCACCTGCGATCAACGCAGGCAACTATCGCTCTCGGCGATTGTAATTAAGCCAACCTTTTACGGTGAGCACCTCGTAGCGTAATAATGATAATTGTTCGTAACGTGGATGGCGGCGAAAAGAGATTTTCCTCTCTGCGCTTTTTCTTTTCTTTATTGAACGAACGCGGGCGCCGATCGATATTTCGCACATGTGGGGTCGGGACTTGTAAACGTGTTAAATTGTTAAAATTTGAGGGAGCCAGCATGTTTTTCAGGCCACCCTCGCGCGCACTTTTAATGCCGCCACAACCACTAAACGCTTCATCTGCAGTCACCAACTCATCCGTTCGCTGAAAGTTCTTGACAAGTCCAAGTGCTTAACGTAATGGCATGGCTGAAAGAAAAATATGGAAATGCTAATGCGCGCGCGCGTATTTATTTATTTATTTTTCTCTCTGTGGGAATTAAGTTTGAACGCGTAACGCGATTTACATTTTAAGTGTTTGTAAACATGCGGATTGTGGAAAACTGGAAAGTGTGTTTGATTAAAAAATAAATGGCACTTTTTGTATAGTCCTTCACCTAATCAATCGGTAACCGATCACCTTGGAAAACATAATTCTTCCGCTCCTTAATTATGTCTGATTATAATCACAAAAGCCTATGATTATTTCGTTAAAAATGGACGAGACAATAGTGGGCTGCTTTACGTCGATAGGAGGTTTAGGAAAATAACATCGCTAATTAATTTCATACTCATTAGCTGCATAAAGCCGACAAGTTAATTGGTATATAATTAGATTACACGCTGGATTTAATTTTCTGCTTCCTATTATGACTAAGTATCACATTATGACAGAATTCATGTCACGTAACAATTTAAATTATTAACGAAACCAAACAATTCTAGAACGGCTCGTGAGAGAATATTTTTTTAAATAAAAGACTGCAGATTTACTAAACAATGCGTCATCCTTGTTAGCAGGAGAAATACACGTACCTTAACCATACAATAAAGACGTGCATCCCCACGTGTGCGCCGGGGCATAAAGATTCCTGTGTCAGGGGCGAACAGGGCTCTGATATAAATAAATCAATCTACCCGAGACAATCCTAGCGGGAAATAAGAAAATCTGGAAAGTATGCAGGCTTCGACCGAACAACGCAAGAAGAGACGAACCATGAATTTTTAATATAAAACTGAACGACATAAATTTAATTTAATCTCTCCCTTACACACAGAAACACGGCTTTCATTACCGGCAAGCCTTAAAACAATTTTAATTCGAATTTAGTGTCCTGAGTGACGATTTTTCCGGGCCCCGGAAAATGGAGCGAGCGATCTTTGGCTGGCTGCATCAAGGAGCAGAATTCGCAGCTGCATTCTGTATCGCTATTTCGTTCCCCACGGTGGTGTATAAAAGCATCCCTTCCCGGCATCACTTTCATTTATTATTTATTTCCCTCTGTACGAGCAGGAAATCACAATATTTTACGTGATTTTTGCGCCGGAAACTACAGGATGTAGGAAAATTAAACTTCCAGTAATGAGAGGGAGTTTCTTCTATGTAATATAACAAAAAAATGTTATTCAGAAAAATCTAATAACACTCTAAATACTAATAAATAAAATTGTGCTCAATTCTTTGGAACGAATAATTCACAAATAGTTGCAAAGTAAACAAAGTTTCCTAACTACACGTCGAAATGGTAAATAGGCATCTATATCTGATATACGAAATAAAGTAAAACCATCAATTCTATATCAACAATAAAAATTTTTGCTTGTAACTAGTGTAAACATAGAGAAGAAATTAAAGTGAACACAAACAAATGGAATCGTGAGTTTTTTTTTCTTACTACAATTGAAAATAAATAGGAGTATTACATTAATTTTTAAAATAACTAATAATTGGGGCTGGTTGCTGTGCAAACGCGCCAGGTCCTCGTTATTTAAAAATAATACTATCGCCATTAAATAAAAATCAATGTAATAAAAAAAGAGAAGATCTTTGTTGTGTAAAGGCGTGACCTTATGTTTGAATTGGCTTCCGGTTGGAACCGCGTCACGTTGACTTCTTCTACTGCCGACGTTTCATTGCAGAAGAACTTCCTCAGGGTTTCTGCTGCTGGTGAAGTTGCTGCTGTTTCTCGTTAGTCGTTGAGACTTGGGTGACCAAAGGAACGATTACCTATCAAAAAAGGGTGGGAGTGACATCTTTGCTGTGCAAACACGTGTCACTTGAGGTTTGTGTAATCCGGTACTCATTTAAATAAAACAGTTAAAATTAAATAAAAAAAAGAGAGACTAGAGAAAAATTTATTATGTGAATTACGGCAAATGCCATATACCTTAAGAGGTTCACTGCCAAGACAATTTTTCGAGACAGTTTCGAGAATTATTAAAAATTTTACGGCTAAAAATTCAAAATCGGCCGATATGACCGCTCCGGCGCAGGTGGTTATAATACGTCGATCATGCCGCACGGTCAAAATTGGCGGTCAACATTGGCAGTTGTCTGTCAGTTCCAATATGGTTCCAATATAATTGGAACTGACAGATAACTGCCATGCCAACTTCCAACGGGATCAGGGTAACTACCGCGTGATAACATGCGGTACTTACCCGATCACGTTGTACAATCGTCTGCATCAATTGTTTTGCAAGCACATTTTGGACACGCTTGTTAGTTGAATATTGTGAGTAACTCGTGTAGTTTTGTATTATAATTTATGAAAATATGTTTTACAGTTAGCGTACGTTACGAATACTAGCACTGGCTAGGGAGATAGTTGTGTACATTCCCGAAAAAATATAATATAAAAATATTACAGACACTCACATGTCGGTATGCACCGGGCGGTCACGTTCCATATACAGTTTAAATGGAATCGGCGGTCAGATTTTAGTTTCAGTTAGATTTATGTGTTCACTACCCAGCGGCCTATATGATCGCCATGGCGTGAGAGGATAGTATGAATATCGGCCTAAATGACCGCTGTGGCAGTGAACCTGCTAAGAACGAAAAAAAGTTCAAAAATTTTTAAACAACCATTTTAAAAATTATCAACAAAATATAGTAATTAGTAATTACACTGAAAGTCATTTAACATCGTCGCTTATAACGACACGGCGAAACATACATTGTGTTACTGAACTTATGTCATTCATTAAAACCACAAATAGTAGTCAAGAAAAGAAAAGAAAATTTGTTAGATACTATTAGGCAAAGGTCAAAAATTATATTTCTTTTTTACAAAAATCATTTGGGGGCACTGTGTTACGGCTGAAAAATCAAATTAAGTTATTCCATAATAATTGGCAGCCACCCTGTATATATAACTTCAGTATGCGTACGTGACTTCTCTAATATTTCACAATATTCTATCAGCTAGACCATAATATGCTGTTACTTAGTCCGACTGTATATCTCCGTTTCACTCTGTCGCCCGGCTAAATCTGATTTCATTCGTAACCACCCCTGTCTGAACTTATGGTTGGAGAGAACCCGGCGTTCGCTCGCATTCAGTTTATCTCCAGAGCTCTGGCGTTTATTTGTGTCTTCAATCTTTGTGTTTTTTTCATGGAGTTTTGTGATTGAAACCTGAAACGAAATCTTCTCCGAGATTTGTTAAAGCACGCCGAGTGATTTTCAAGCTTGTTAAAAAGCTCCTGTGAAAAGGACCAGGTATGTTTTGTTGGCCATTTTGGCGATGTTGTGTGAGTAACGCGTACTTCTCTCTTCTATTATGCTTTTAGTGATAGTTTTACCTTGGTTGAGAATATCGTCAGCCCTTGGGTGGAAAAGAAAGGCCGGAATCGGAGTTTGAAACGTATAAAACCCCGGCCCACCCTTCGTCCGTGAAAGTGGATCCGACCAACCTGCAAACGCAACGCCGCTTGATGACGTAACACCCTGTGTTGAAGTACGTCATTGAATGACTGCATTTACATTCGTGAGAGGGCGCTCCGACACTATTGACAACTGACTGTCATTACGCTGGATTTTAATTACAAGGTCGGAGTTACTCTAATTATTTTTAATTATTCTGTTGAGATATCGCGGCGTTGTTATTTTTATTTCTCTTTTATTTGTTAATCGAGTGAACTTCTTAATCACTTTAAGCGTCAATTGTAAACGAAGAACAGATCTGTTGATCTTGTTGTTTAGTTAATTATAGTTTGTTTTCTCTTCATTGGACCCCTTCAGGGTCGAACTCGAATACTTGTAAATTATTTTTCTTATTCGTTATTTAATTTTGAGCATTTTAAATAAAAGGAAGTGTGGTGCTTTTTATTTTATTCACTTTGCCCAGCTTTTGCTTTGGGGTTTCGTAGAACCCTTCCATCTCCAAGAGCTTAGCCGAGCGGTGAAATTTAGAAAGTTTTGTTTTCTTTTTTCAAGCAGATTCATCAGAAGATCGGAGAAACGTCAGTCACTCACACAATTTGCTGGCCTTCAGGTAGGTAGCAACTGGATGCGATTCAAATGTCCTAGGTTGAGCGTGTTTACAGCTATTCAATTATTCTTCGTCTACAATATCATAAAGTAATAAATGCCCGATGATTTAAAAAACCATGACTTAGCACACAGGTGATTCTACTTAAGGCATGTAAGAATTTCGTGTTTAATTTGAAAGTAGATAACTTTTGTAAATACATCCTTAAAAGGTATCATAATTAATTAGGTAATTAATTTGTAACTTTTTACATTTCATAATACTGATTCATTCGTAGTTGTGAAAAAAACATCAAGCGAAGGTTACTTGCAGTTACTGAAACATAATTATCATTTATTTTTATTTATCAATAAATAATAAATAAGATCGAATTGTTGTTGTTTGATAATTATTTAAAGTACTAGCTGCCTCATTTATGCACTAATGTCATTGGCTAACCAAAGTACAGTAATTAAAAACGATTATTTATTAAAATAAGTTGAACAATGTAATGAGTACTTGTAGAAGAGACGTATAAACAATGTTCTTATCTCCAATATGTTGGAAAAAAAAGTTAAATAAATAAGTAATTACACACCGATTGAGAGGTGGAATTCATATTCCACAATTTCACGTGTACAATGAGACCTTGACTCCGAGTCCTACCGAACGTAAATAAAAGTTCCACGCTTTCGGTTTATGACATTTTATTGGATGTGAATTACCCAAACAACTCATAACGAAGGAGAGGTTTCAAAACAAGAGGACTTGTGGTAGGTTAGTTTTTCATTTTTGAACAATTCCTTATATGATGAGAAACTCGTATGTCTAATAACACCCTGTTTGTATGCTGAATCTTGTGGAATGATGAGGAACTCATATGTTTAAGAACATCCTGTATGTATGCTGAGTCTTGAGGAACTCGTATTGTGTCAACTATGTAATTGCATCCGGTTTTAGCTTCCAGTTGGGTATAGCGTCCAAATTTTTCGGTCCCCTCGAGGACATTATATTCGACTTTTACTGTATTGGCTAACAACTAAAGAAGACTAACCAATAATTTTTGCTGTCCAACAAATGACACGACAATTTTTGGCGCCCAACGTGGGGCAAACAAATAAAACGACAATATATAGGTGCGTAGGAGTTTCGCAATGGAAGAAGAATCGCGGAGTTTATCTGCTTATCTTCGCAAGTTGCAAAACCTCTCTTTAATATTCTTCCGGATCAGTTTTGATCAAAGTCGTCCGTTAAATTCAATAAGAACCCAATGTGATACAGTTTTTTAAGGTAATTAGTATAACGGACTGTAAAATAATTATTTGACAGAGGGATGAATTGTTTGATTAATCAAAAATATAAATTTTGGGAAAACGTTCTGAAATGAAAGTAACTACTACATTAACTTATTAAAGAATTTCTGCTTGTAAGTAATGTTTTCTTTATCACTGTCAACACGTATTAAAACAGCAGCAGTTAAGATTAATTAAAAAAATGAATGAGACCAGAGTTTACGACATTTTTTACACCGCCAGAATAACTCGCGATGATCTACGTTTTTATGGGCGCTTTAGTCCATTACAGTTAATTTATATGTTTGTAAGCGCTAATGTAGGGTTGAGCGAAGGATTACTTAATGTTACCCGTCAACAAATCTAATCCTTGCATAACATATGGCAGGGGCGGTTTGCTTTATGATATTTCTGTTCAGACTTTCTAAATTTGAGTCCCACGATGAAGATTATTCAAAAAATGACAAAAACATTGTTAACTACAATACGTTCGTTTACGTTGAGTTATGGTTGAATTCGCAATTATTTCTTGTATACTGCTGCATTAAATTTTGCATCCGAAACGTCATTCTTTATTTGGTTTGCATTCGGACGCCAATTAGTCGAGCTAATTTGCCGGACACTGTAATTAATTTCGCGGATAATCAAACAACGGTGACATCGTGCCGGATGAATGGAATGCGCGTGTTATTTCCGGTTGTAAATACAGAGCAAACACAAACATTTTTGTCCGGGGCTCGTGATTTTTGAAGCTAAATCAAAGCTGTCCGTGCATAAAATTAGCTGCAGTGCGGTTGTAAATTAAATAAACGTGATTAAGTTTACTTCGTAGGTTAAATGAAACGCAATTTTACGCTGTTTTGAATTAGAACGCTAATGTAAAATTCAAAATTCCAAACTGCCTCAAAAAAAAGTTCTTGCTTTAAGTGTGGAAATTTTCGATTATTTGAAACATTATATACTCAGATTAACTTGAAGACTTTCTTAAACGTTGCCTCTATATGACTCGGGACCGGTATTATAGCATTAGTTTAAACTGCAATTTGACAGTTAAACTTCAGATTTTAAGATATTCCCGTTTTATACCTGCCGATGACAACAGCTTTTAAGTTTAAACGTCAATCGGTGGTTCAAGAGAAGCTTAAACTTACTGTTAATGTAAGTGAGGTTAGTTTGATCGAGTTTTTAGATAGATAGATGGTTTATTCATTGCCAGTAGCGTCGAATCGGTAATACAAATATATATACAGAAAAAGATGTCACACACAAGAAATATAAAAACAATACATTACAGATCACAGTTATAATCAGGTTCGTATAGGTAGTTGACAATTATATGAAATACTTAATACTTATAACGCTGCTACTAAAATAGCTTTTGGTACAAGTGACTATAGGGTAAGAATTATGACTGAAAATATTCGTCAATTGAGTAATAGACAGAGTGGGCAAAATAGTTTTTCACTCTACGTTTGAACAGGACTTCAGAACTAAGTGACCGCAATTCATTCGGCAATTTATTAAAAAATTTAACACCATTAAACAAGAATGATGCACAGTATGACCTATTACGAGGATAATCCACTCGTAGATGATGTGGATATCTCGTTTCATAATTGTGTGCATCACTATTCAAAAAGAAATCATTTTTATTTTTATATACATATAAAACAGTTTCGTATAGGTACAAACTTACTTTATTTTATTGTCTAATTTGTGTTTAATTTTACACTCATTAGTCTGAAAATATTATACTGATCTGAAGTTTTACCTTTAGATTAAACTGCCGTTTTAAACCCATGCTATAATACCGACCCTCGATGTTTCAGTCTCGGTTTAACTTTAACCTTCAGTTTAATCCCTTAGTAATTATTGTTCTTATGGGACTAAACTAAAGATATAGTTTCCAGCATTTAACTGCTTAATATTTCTTAAATAAATGTTTTAATTAAGTAATTAAAGCTGGTTCTTGTCCGATGAAAATTGTATCACAAACTCTTTTAGTCGGACACTAAATGGCGCATAAACACTTAACACGCAGTCGAACGACTGCGAAACGTTAAGTGTTTATGCGCCATTTAGTGTCCGTTTAAAAGAGTTTGTGATACAGTTTTAATTAAGCATATTTGTGTAATTTATTTGCTGAATTGTGCACGCAGTATATCAGTTAATAGGTGAAAATATTACAGTTTTGTTACCGCCGCGCCGCACCGTACAAAAAGAAAGGAAGTAGTAACATGGCAGAAATAAATCCACCAACATCCTATACGCGACAAAAACGATTTAATCTAGAAGATCCTGTTCAATATAACGGAAATATAATTCAAGCCCGGACGACTGACAAAACAGGATGCTAAATGCTCCGCAGCGCAATACACACTCACATTTTCCCCGAGAAATTCACATTCGGAGTCGACCAAGGAACATAATAGCGTTTTGTTTAATGAGTTCCTGCAAACTACGGCAACAATAAAACGGTTTTAATTAATAGCGGACTCGAAATATTTCGCCGGCGCGGCGTTTTGACTTGCTTATTTATCCGCGCTTGTTCCGCGATGAACGAAAGCGGGCAAAAGTGAGAGGCGAAATTCTCTTGTATAAATGCATGTAAGTAACACGTTGTGAGAGAAACGTTGAGATTGCGCTACCATGTTTTAACAGGCTCTAAGAGCGTGGATTACTGACATAACTGTCGTCCTGGGACTCGTTCAGGACTAGCTAACAAATAAATCTAGTCTGTTTCGTTTACGCTTGCCTTATACAGGATTTCCCGTAAATAAGGGGTCATAGTGCAAGGGCTAACACAATGATACACGTAGAGTTCGCGAATGTAAATGAAAATGGTGTGCTTCGATAATTTTTTTTTGTAAAAACCTAGGGTTCTGTTATAAATTCTAACCGTCATTGGCACGCAGATGTGATGTAAAACGATAATAAAACTGACCTGCTCAACATAAGGAAACGTATTGCTGAGGTCTTTGGACCCCGATCGTTATGTCATTACTTACCTAGACGTTTACTGTAAGTGTTCGAAATGCCCTCCGTTGGCGACCATACGGCAACGAAAATTTGTTTGCATTAAAGTTTGCTGCTGCCAATTCTTGCAAAAGACGCGTCGCTGATGGCAATCCTCTTCTAGAGATGTAACAAATTCTGTCTGAGAATATAGTGCACAACAGTACGTGGTACGCCAATTTCACGTGTATTGCACTTTGGATTATTAATATGTACATATATCCGCATATTCTAAACATACTGCGATAAAAGCTTTTACATCAACACAATGTCAGATATGAACTGATTCAGCTTCGTGATTCATTGAAAGCTTTCGCCTTGCGGCACAATAGGGACTTTGTTGCGCAGGTCAGGGAAGGCAGGTATTATAGTTACTATAGCATATCTTCTAAACAATGCCGTTTTCGTAACTTTTTTAAAGCAAAAAAGTTTTTATGTGTACAGGGTATCCCAAGTTGGCGAAGAAGTCCTTCACAATAATGGCTGTGTGTTCTAGAGATTGTCATGATGCACGATCCAGCTTATTATATTCAACCGATTCTCTCCCTTCTTTGAACCTTTTTGAGTTTGACTCAAGTTTCAAGTTTCATGGCAGACTCACTTAATAATGCTTCATTCAAAAACTCAACGATTTCCGAGCTGTCTTTCTTTAATTTTACCTAAAAAATTAATCCGACGTTAAACTAATTAAATGAAGTTCAATTAATTGTTTTGAAATATGAACTGAAGAAAGGACAAGGACGTTATTCCATGATCCACATGTTGCCGTTGTTGCAGGGATTCCCTATAGAGCACACGAAAAATATTCTACAAACTTAATTGTCCATCCTCGTACGTCAAAATAATGATATGGTTAGCAAGTATTTATTCCTTAAAAAATAACAGTTCAATATCATCTGCTTCTTTTTCAAAGCTTGCTACGAATAACGGAATTCATTCCATTAATTAACAGAATAAAATAAACAATCATCGATAACAAGAAAACTAAAAGAAATAGGTATAGGATATGCTAACATCAATCGATGTAGAATTTGATTCTGTATTCCATGATGTAAAAATATAGGGTGTTCCATTTACGAAAATTGAGTTTTGGGAAGTTAAGCATAATAAGCATCGACACCATATTGTGACCAGCCTATGAATTTTTCAGGAATAATTAAGATATGACTTGATAACTTGATAAACACTATACTTTCAAACGATATGCCACTTCAATCTCTAAATTTGAAATTGTTACATTTAACTATAGGGAAGCCTTAATATTTTTTATTTAAAATAATGTTTAGAATCTGAATTTGCAAGAAAAAGTATAGCATTACATTTAAATTAAAAAAGTTAACGGCGATTTCTGGTATAACCGGAAGGGATATAAAAGCGAGAATATTTTAATCTGATAGATCGCTTTCTTTTAGGGCAGTGTACTAACTTACAGAATTTTTGTATAGTTCCTTCCTCGAAACTTGGGATATCCTGTATACACGGTCACCTATCTACTGTTGCCATGTGGTCCCTTATTTATGGGACAGCTTGTATAATTGCTGCAGAGGATAAAACGAAAAATATGTTTATTATACAGTACGCTTCAAGACTAAGCAATGAAACTTAAAAAAATAATTAAAATCAGAACTTTGAAATTAAAGCAAAAAAAAATTATTTCTCAAACTTGGTAAGGTAAAAATGAATGTTACTAATTTTTTGTTATCAAAGAGTGTAACAAATCAAACTTACACACATACTTTCTATAAATCAAGGAAGAAGAAATTTTGTTAAAAATAAGTTCATCTGGCTCATCTATGTCAAGCATGACATCACTTTGGTGGCGGAACATGCGCCCCTGCACATTTTTTACTCATTGTGGTTGTTATCGATTCCCTCAAGTTTTTTTTTTTTTGGTATCTCTTCTATTATTTGATGAAACTATTTTTTTTTACTATGTTGATCTTTTACGTTTCCTATTAAGTTATACTTGAGTCGTCTAGTTCCAATACCGGCCACCTCCAACTAGCATTTTTTTTTCAGGAGAAGAAAAACACGTTTACCGCAAAGGTCGTTGAACGAACAAATTTTAGATTAAGCAAAAATAAAAGTATGCGAGTAGAATTCGATAACCTAAATTTTGATTGCAGGTGCTTTGGATTAAAATTTTGGATTTGGCCTGTTTCGGAACAAACTTTGGATTAGACCGGTTTTGAAACCAACTGGAACAGAGATGGGCGGTTATAGAACAAAACATCGTTTAGAATTCATTTTTTTTTGACTGCCTATCAATAGCGAAAAGAAGTAAATAAGTGCAAGATATAGATTTTCGGCTAAATATTGTATTAAACAAAACATACCAAAAAACAAAAATAGAGAAACCTATACTTGATTTTACAATCCATTTTTACTAACCGACAGATTACAAGCTTACAAACTCATAACCTCTAAAAACGTGGCTCAGCACCATCTTCACCATCGACGGGCATTTCTGGAACGAACATCTGCGAAGATAGCCCCTTTGGGAACGAACATCTGTGGAGGTAGCCGCTTTTGGAACGAATCGACGTTTCTGATGCTTAAATAACATGTGTTATAGCCGGTTTAGGTTCAAACCTTTTGAATGCAAAGTGTAAAAGTGTCGGAAGAATATTTTTTTAACATAATAGCAATTTCATGAAATTTCATGAAAAGTTGCATTTTCGTTCATTTTTTGACAAACTTTTTTTTAATCAAAATAATTTGTTCGCGAAGATGTATTATTCTTAAGTCAAAAAGGTGTTAATTAACTTTGCAAAACTGTTTTGTTGATTTAAATTGATCGAATAGTTTATGAATTATGTGCCAATTTAGAATGAGCAACTTTTTCTTTAGGAATAAAATTCAAACGCCCGTAAAAAAAAACTAAGCCTTTCCAACCCTGACAATATAGGTTTTTTATGTATGAAATCGCGTCTACTCTCTACCATTTTCGTTTGAGCACTTCTTTTTAGGACATGTTGTATATAATTTTCTTTGAAATTAATGAAGATATCACCTTGAAATCCAAAATTGACCTGTTCAAGGAATATAAGTGAGATAAGTGAAAAAGGCTAAAGGACTAAAAACTGCCTTGAACATTTTCGTTGGGCCACTCTGTGTTTAAATAACATTCAAACATGAACATTGGGATAGAAATACCCACATATATAGAATCCCATAAAATGGCGAATCTGTTATTTCTGAAATTGAATTTACTTTTTCCGAAATTGAAATTACCTTTTCCGAAATATGTACATATAACTTACTATTTCCGAAATTAAATTTACTTTTTCTGAAATTAAAATTACTTTTTCTGAAAATAATGTTATTTTTTCCGAAATTGAAGTTGAAAAGGTAATAGACGACTCAGTTGCTTTATTTTAGTTTTCAACTTGATAACGATTAATTTAAGTATGGCAACTAACTTTTACAATTCAATATTTTATTTGTGGGTATTATTGGCAGCTGCTTAATAAATGGAAACGATCTAAAAGAAAATTGAGTTAGAGATATTGCGTAAATAACGAAGTTAGCGAGAAAATTGGGTCGACAGCATTAGGGCACGTAACATACGGCCCCGAAATCAGTTTATCATGGTCAGCGCCCCCAAGTTTTATGTGATGAAATGCGGAATCAAATTTGGCATTCGCAAATTGGACGAAAACGAGATTTACACTCGGAAAATGGAAATTTTTTCTGTCCGGCGCTAGCACCGACAAGCGAGAAAGCGTTTAATTTTTCAATCTCATAGATACGATCTAACCCGTGATCTAATATCGCCTCATTTCTATTAAATTGTTCGAGTTTCGATTGTTTAAGCCCCCGGGACGGACCGACTGCGATTCCGGCCATTTGAATGCAACGCTCGCTTGATAAATGGCTACATTTCCAAGTTGTTTCGGAAAATACCGCCAGGGAGAGCGGTAATCGCGATTTAAGGCGAAAATAAAAGTTTCGCCCAAACTTCCTACTTTAAATTGAATGTATTTAGCTCTGAGTTATGTCGGGGACCTGAATCGCATATATTTTAAAGTTTTTTCCCTTCCTTTTCCTTGTTACCGGCGAACGTGCGCCGGATTGATACTTTTAAGTTGCAATCGAACCTCCCGATGAAATATTGACTTAATATTGTGTGTATAAAGAGAGAGGAAAGTTCGTGCGCGCGAGTGTTGGGGAAAGACTGGGGGGCCTGTCATGATTTTAACTTTATTTCCGAAAATGTGGCGGCTTTCATAAAATTTCTCAATATGAGATGCGGAAAAGCCGAGTATTACAGCTTTCTCCCAATAACTTTTTACATAAATATGAGCGCTCGTGAAGGAGTCACGTAAAACAAGTCGTCTACGACTTTGGAAGGAGACTTGTTTTAATTTGTAGTTACACTTACCGAGGATGTGACATGGAATTTTTATACAAACTTTCTGCTGCTACTTACCTGAAAAGAAAAAAAAATATATATATATAAAGCAGGAAAAAGAACCGTAAAATGCAACTCTTATAGAATTCAAACCCACTTTGTTCTGATAGAATGATTTTATAACTACCGCAAGAAACCGGAATTCTATACAAAAATTTATTATTTCCAAACTACAAAAATAAATTTACAAAATGTTGCAATTATAAACATTCAAACGGGTCTGAATCATCATAAATAAAAGGGATCGATTTATTATTAAAGTTAAAAGAAAACATGTCTCATTGCATTGTAAGTTACTCTTATCGTATTCTTCCTAAGAATTGCAGCTGGAAAGCTTGCTGAGACTGCAACTAAACACAACTGCCTCAATGCATAGACGTAATAAGAAGAAAACCAAATGTTACTCACATCTACCGGTGAAAGCTTAGAAGCTTTGCGGGAAATGAAAATATTTTGAATTTGAATGTTACTTGACCCCTCCTGAGACGGGAAACCGATTACCGTGATACCAAATGTGGTTAGTTCCAATTACTTATTTTAAATTTTTTGGGTCTCGTCGAAACCGAAAAGAAACTGCATCTAATGATACTCTTATCGTAAACCTGAAATTAAAGGTTTTCAGGCAAGCAACAACATAATTCTCGCTTTTGTTTTACCGGCGTTGCTCCAACATGTGAAAAGAAACAACCGGCAATAAACTGCAAGACTTCGGGGAACGGACGGAAAATACCCCGAAGTAATTGGAAAAACGTTTTTACTTTTTCCTTTTTGCGCCAGCCGCCGAGACGAATTATGTTTAAGTTTGTTTATAATTAACCTTCATAGGTTACACACAAAGTAGACTTTGTATGTATTTCAAAGTGCGCACAAGAATAAAACTTTGAATTCGAGAATCCAATGGAGCACACAGATGCAGAACACATGGGAGCCAATTGAACAACTAAAAATTACCACTATCTCTATTCGGAACGCGCACGTTGACATAAAATATGGAGTGCCGCCTCGTCCTGCGTTTTTTATGGATTCGCAAAAACACTTTTATCTTTCCCTGCGAAGCCATTAAATTAAACGGCTATTTAAATTTAAGCGAGCGCGGCCCGTTTTTCGTTCTTTTTCCAGCAGCACACTTTTCGACGAGACAAAAAGATTTAAAGGTTATAATTAACAGCCCGCATTAGTTAACTTGTATACATACACACAAACGGCATCGTTTTTATTTTGTCACAATTTATTGCGGACACAAATAGAAGCGATACATTTTCACGCGGTTAAGTATTTCTAAAACAATGAGAGTCCGGTATCAAATATATGTATGTATACGAACTCTTTTGAATTACTATTTTTTTAATGTGTGGCAGTTTATAAATGATAAGACACATAGTACTTCTGAAGGGACTAAACTATACAATTTGCTACCTAGGCCAGCAAATTGTGCGAGTGACTGACGTTTCTCCAGCACCCCTAGGCAAAGCTCTTGAAGACGAAATCCCAAAGCAAAAGGTGGGCAAAGTGAATAAAATAAAAAGCACCAGCTGAGCACACTTGTTTTTATTTAAAATGCTCAAAAATAAATAACGAATAAGAAAAATAATCTACAAGTATCGAGTTCGAGTCCCAATGAAAAGAACACGAAATGTAATTGAATAAACAATAAGTTAGATATTATCCGATCAACAGATCTGTTCTTCGTTTACAATTAACGTTTAAAGTGATTAAAGAAATTCACTAGTCAAATTTAATCGCAGAGAATTTGTGACGCATTTTGTAGCGAGCTGGCAACGTCTCCTGTATCTATATGTTGTCTGAACATCTGACAACACTGTTAACCCGTGCCGTAAACATCTATTTGAAATCCCGCTTTCGTATTGGTTTTTTTGTTCAGAACTCTTGACGTCATAATCATGCCACTGGTTACCGCTTATGACGTAATGATATTTCGGTGTCCTTCCGCTTTACGTTGGCGTTCGTTCAGTGTTGAATCTGCTTGGTATACAGGTACGTGTTATTGTGATAACGAAATTCTTGCTCTAAAAGTGAGGAGAATTTAACAGCGGCCCTGCCGGAATAGAATTAACACCACCGCACCGAGCGAATTTTGGGGTATTTTCAGCCCCATTCCCAGCTTGGGATTCTCGCAAATCTCAGGTAAAATATTGAACAAATTGGCCAACGCCATTTTGGGACGCTAACGGTTTTCATTTCTCTTCAGGCTTCCAGTACAGGCTTTCAGTTCGAGCTTTTAGTTCGACTTCGACTTTCAGTTATCAGTGGATAAGTCGAAGTACTATTTCGATTTATCGTATCGAGCCAATTCGCCTCCGCTGCGAAGAAATCAGTTCGGGTGTTCCTGCGACGTATCTTGCGAATCCGCTTTGAACCGGATCACCGGTTTTAGAAACAACCCATAGGTGGCGTTGTGAGTGCCAACTTCACTCCGCGGCTCGACTGACAGCCGCATCCTTACCGCAAGGTCGTGAGTTTTGAAGTCCATCTTTATTATTTCTTTTTGTGAACGATTATTGCATGCCTTACCTGAGAGCGAATTTTCGGCTGAATGCAGTTGGTATATCTAAATATAGTTTTTGTTGTCATTAAGTAAATAAACTGACAACCGTAGATTGTTCGCATTTTACCTATGCTTGAATTTTGTTTGTTGTAAACAAGCACTTATATCACCTGATGTGTATGATAACTAGGCAGCGGACGGCCATTGGGAAGGCGAGAGTGGGCTTGTGTCGAACGGGCGAAAAATACATCGCCTCTACTAGTTTATGTATTTTTCGCCCGTTCGACACGTCCCCCACTCTCGCCTGCCCAACGGCCGTCCGCTGCTTAATGATAACCCGCATTCGCTTGAACCTTTGACTATTATCAATAAAGCTTAAATTTGTTAACTTTAAGTGCGTGTTTGCGTTTCCCTTCCTTCACGTACCAGTGAGTCAAGTGTAGCCTCTATTTTGTTTTTGACTTTTTGGCCAATCCAGTCAGTTCGGGGATACTGACGGGGTTGTTTGTCTATCGGATGAGGTCTTCCGTCCTTGCGCCCTTAAGAATTTAACATCGTATTGACCAACTCCCTTCTCACTGTTGCTAGCCGAGGGGATTGCTGATAGTTAATACAGCGCAGAATTTGTCACCTAGTGAAGGTAAGGATGAGGCTGTCAATTTAAAGTAAATTTGGTGACAGATTGACCAATAAATGAGAATAAAAATTACAACGCCGAGGAAAGGTGAATCAACACAACAGAGTAATTAAAAATAATTAGAGTAGTTCCGACCTTGTAACCAGGATCCGGCGTAATGACAGTCAGCTGTGAATTACAGTCACTAAATAAATACAGTACCGCAATTAATATGCTTAATATGTAAGACAAAGAAACGACGTTTTTGCACTAAAATGGCCGACTTTTCTAGTGATTTTCTTTCCGGCAACTTTAATCAAACTTAACGCTTGTCAAATAAAAGGTTAAAATGCCGAAGTATTTATGTCGTTGTTAGCGTTAGACATATAAATTTTGCACTAAAATGGCGGCTGATTGCGGTACTGTAATTATTTAGTGACGGTACTGTCAACAAGCTGTCAATAGTGAGGGAGCGCCCTCTAACGAAAGTAAGTGCAGTCAGTCACGTATTTCGACGCCGATGTTACGTCAAGTACATCAAGTGGCGTCGAGTCAACGGGTCAGGTCCACTTTCACGGCGGGAAGTGAGCCGTGTTGCCAGGGGTTCAACTAGTTCCAAATACCGATTTCGGCCTTTTCCTTCACCCAAAAAAGGTTTGACTAAGGTTTTCTCTGATGGGTAAAACTACCGCTAAAAGCCTAATAGAAGAAAGAGATACGCGTTACCAACAGAACATCGCACAAAATGGCCAACGAAACATACCTGTTCCTTGTTCCTTGTAGGCTTTCGAAAAGCTGTTAAACGAGCTTGAAATTCACTTGGCGAGCTTTAACAAATCTCGGAGAGAATTCCGTTTCAGGTTTCAATCACAAAACTCCATGAAAGAAACACAAGGTTTTAATCACCAACACAAAGAAATGGAACGCACGGCTCGAGCGCTGAAAGTATGACCGCGAGACGAGTGAGGCGTACTCTTCCACTATCGCTACGACGGAAGTCGTTACGAAGGTAATCAGTTTTTAACCGGACGACAGAGTGAAATAGAGATATACAGTCGGACTAAATAACAACGTATGATCTTTCTGATGTAATATTGTGCAACACTGAGAAATATGACGACCGGCACGTAGGCACCAACTGTTACTTCCCGCTTAAATACAGGGCGACTGCCAAATATTATGAATAATTTAAATGAATTTTTCCACCGTAACAACTAATCTCATGGTGTTTAGAAATGAATACTTTCTATACTCCTGAGTGAATTAGGTATACATACCTCCTAATTGATACATCACGGTGGAAGATATAGAGGTACTCCGGCAATCGCTTCGATGCCGGCACACGAACGCGAGGAGTCAGTGTGTGAGTGAGGTGTATAGGTAATAGTTTAGGTACGGTAGGCGGTGCATCATTTCGAGTAACACGTTTCCAGGCTGATGAAAAAAATCACAGTTTTAAATAAAACTGTATTGCAAATTTACCTGAAAAGCGAAAATTCATAAACTTACATAAGAAACAATTTGTTGCTGCGCTTCTACTTCGCGCCGCGCACGGTCTCTGATTTTCTTTCCTTTTTCTCTTTCTCGCATTGTTCGGACTCAAAATAGCGATCTCAGAGCATGGCCCGGGTTCGTCTGAATACCTGTCTTATCTTCTCCCGTGGTATGTATGTAGGTATTGCAATTAATTAATCTGTTTGGTATTGATTCGAACTTTATTAGATTACGAAACAGCTTTTAGGGCGAGGCCATAAATTTATAAACGATTCAATTTATAATTTTGAGAATGAAAAAAAAAACTCGTAAAATTAAGACGCTCTAAGATGCAGCAACACTCGAGTGCACAAGTTTTTTTTTTTGTAATTTTTAATAAATTATTTTTTTTATTTTATACAACACAACGTTCATAATCAAGAAATTTAAAATACTAGAATTTTGTCATCTCTCAACTAACAACGGAACAAAATCAACCAACTCAGGCGTACATCCAACTTTCATAAAAAGAAGATAATTATTATTCACAGTCGTTTTCATGCTCTGTTCTTGCATTTATTGGAGAGGAATGCATGTATGATTTCAGAATTTTACTGCCGGAGGAGTTTTTTCCTAAACAAAACACCACGCGGATATGAAGTATTCCGGCTAGCGTCCCTGCACTGCGCAGAACTGTTTATGGGCTTATCTGGCGTTCTGCATTTGGCACTGAAAAGGCAATAATCGTTTTTCTCCGCGGGATGCTTAGTTATAAAATATTTTTATTGAGCTGCCGGGCAGATCGTCTGCTTTGAAATTTTAAACGCGTTCGCGTGACGCCGGAAATAAAGCAAGACAGAACAAACAAATACGTATTATCTATTAAGAAAATTAATTTCTTCCTAAGACTGACTTTGAGTATATAAATTTGTATATTTTTTAAAATAGTTTCTTCTTTTAATCAGATAAGTGCTTTATTAATACTAAGGACCGTCAGATAAACATTATTCTTAGAATAACGTGACGTAGATATGTAGGAACATTAAAGAATATTCGACGAACAGTTATTCCATCCTTAATCCACGATTGTAAAACTGGGCCTAAATGTTCCATTACTCAACAAATTTCATGGGCTTAAGAAATGACAGTGATTTATTTTAAGTTAAACCATTAAGAGTGACACCACCCTTTACATGTCCTTTGGAAATGAGGAAAGATCAAGTTGTTCCTGCAAGTTGGCCGGGGTGATTTCATTACTAACACGTAATCAATATCTTTTCTAATCAAGTGACCTATGGAAAAAAATTATATCTTTGTTTGGTTCATTATTTGAATTATTTTTATTGCATTATTTATTTATTTATTTATTTATTGCATAAATATGTAATACAAGTGGCATTTGAAATAATAAACTAATTAAAGACATATGATTTAATTTCCATGGGTCACTTGATTAGAAAAGAGATTGATCACCTGTTATATTGCTTGCTGCGTAGTATTCAACTACCACGTGTTCTTATCGAATACTAAAATAAGAAGAGTCTATTTTATCTGCCCTTGCATTTTATTTGATGATATTTTCTGGAGAACTCTTACATTAAAGTTAGAGCTCTTCTGTTAAAACTGAACTTAATCATCCGAAAGGATTTTATGTTACAATCAATGACATGCTAATTTTTCGTCTAAGTGAAATAAACCCTAAATCCCTCGCAATGAAAAATGACGAGATGCTTCTGCTGCTTACACGAAATTGGCCATTACTTGCGTAGTACAGCGAAATTTCAAATGACTCGAGAGTGAGAGAGAGCTTGCACGTAATGCTTTATTGATGTTAAAAGCTCTCGAGCGCGAGCGGCAATGCGTGGGGGTGTAGTGCTCCTTAGGATTGTGTTTACGAGTACTTATTCAGAGCAACTCAAGTTTGACCCGCATTCACTAAGAACGCATTTAACTTATTAGGGGTCTTTACGCCGCCGCGGTTTCCATGCACGGTCGTCGTTACGCTCAAAGCGACGTTTACCTACCCCCTAAACGGACCGAAATCAACCAGCGGAAAATGCCGGGGTACTTCGACGCGTACTGTAGCGACTTTGGGTGGTCGCATTTTGTAAGCACAAATCACCACCGACATGGCAGGCAAGAGTTTGGAGGACTCGGAGAATGCAATTAGTGCAAATAATTACTAAAGTTTCTAGTAAAAATACAAATAAAATTAAAGTTGTTTTTAGTTGATTACTTTACCATTCTTCGATACATATACGCTTCTGCTAAGTTCTCTATAGTTAGGGGAGGATTTGGATGGACGTAAACACTTTTTTAAAGTTTGTTCCACAAGTGCTCGATAGGATTAAGTTCGGGATTTAAAGCAGGCTAATCTATAACGTGAATCAGGTGTTTTTGTAGAAAAATCTTTGTAATAAGGGCATTATGTAGATTTGCGTGGCCTTTCATTAACACTAAATCAACTCCAATTCCAAATGCAGCAGGTACCACGTGATCTTGCAAAAACCTGTTACATATTTGGCTGCACTCGGTCTTCCAGGGATGACAAACAGGTTAGTTCTTTCTTCGAGGATGATACCACCCCAAATCATCACTGAACCCCCTTGAATTTCTCGATTTCGAAATTGAGGAATATCGCTCACCTGAGCTCTGTACACGCATGCTCGACTTCACAAGAAGAAAGATTCGCCCTTTTTTTATTTCTATTTTAGCAAAGCACTTATTTCACATTTTTGTTTTTTTTTAAATCGTCATAAGGGGCATTCAACAAACAAATCGATTGATTAGGGGGAATCACAATGCTTCTTACAGATCGAAACATCAATACCACCTTCTTTGACCCAGCTGGTGGTGGAGACCCTTACAATCGATTTAAATCGATTCATGAAAACACTGAACTGGCGTGACCGGTATAATCCTGCTTTCTATAATATTTGGTATTTAATTATTCAGCAATAGCTATATCACAATATTAGCAGTCTAATAAATCCTTGAAATAAACAATACTCTGTTATAAACAACTCGCACATATGATACAAACCGCAACGCCATATTTAATCGCAGTTGAATCGCAAAGTTTTTACGGTGGACAATTTCACGATCGATGTTGAATCGATTCAGATGCGTTGAACGCTAAACCGTATGCAATCATAAATTGATTGTGAATCAATTGCGTCCGTTGAATGCCCCCTATAGTTTCTGTTTACAGTAAGTTTGATTTGTTACCTCCACGTTAGCTCTTACAATACGGATTTTTGACAATTCTGTTCTCTATAATAAGATTAGGGAATTGTTATGTTAACGCCCGTTCATAACTCTAGAATCAATCTTACTTAACTTAAAACACCCCTTCGTACTTTCAGCTCCGATCATATTATTAGATCTACAACGCCCCTTCGTAACTCCAGAACCAATCATCTTAGATCTATAACACCCCTTCGTACTTCAAGCTCCAATCACATTAGACCTATAACGCGCCTCTTCGTAATTCTAAAACCAATCATAGACACCCTTAGCGTTTTTCTACTCTTGTTTAATACTGGTTTATAATCTTCTTTGTTTTTCAGTTTTTTTTCTATTCAACGGTATTTATTTACGCCCTTCTTTACTGCTCTTTTTTTTTCTTTTCTTTTTTGACAGTTCTATGACAACAGAGCACGACTTGCATTACTTGACATTTGTGTGTGTTTTTGTTCTTTGATCGTTATGGTCTCTGTTCACGGTGAGTTTGATTTCTCAGCTCTTACAATACGAATAATTCTGTAATTTCTTTTATCTTCTTATTTAAAAAAAATAAGAAGGGAGAGAGGGAGCTGTTACGTTAACGCCCTTTCGTAACTTCAGACCAATCATACTAGATTTATAACGCCCCTTCATAACTCCTGCTCCAATCATATTAGACCCACAACGCCCCTTCGTAATTCCATAACCTTACATTATATGAATACAAAAGATAAAAAGCCCGAGTTCTTTTATTTTTTGATTGTTTAAGTCACCTTTTTCTACTCTTGCATTTGTGATCGATTATATGTTAGTATTAGTCTATTGAATCTATTGAATGGCAATTGTTTAGATCAGCTTGCATTTTTCTGTTCTTTTTTTTATGCTTCTCTTTTCTGAATTTTTGACAGTTCTATTTTCACAAGGCTCTACTTGTAGAGCACAAATCTCCAGTAAGAATTATTATATCGATGATATAATTACATGGTAAGAACAAATAAAAGGAAGAAGAGAGAAGGGGTCAACGCTAAGCAGTACTTACTACCGAGTGTAATGTATAAGTAGAAGACCCAAAAGAAGACCACAAAATAGATGGAACAACCAAGTAGAAGACGATATTAAAGAATCGAAAGTAGACAAGGAAGAAACAAATAACTGACAGGAAGAAATGGAAAAGATCGGTTTACGATGCGAAAACAGGCCAATCCCTATGAAGATAAAAAGAAGAAGAACAATAAAGTCTAATAGACCATGTAAATACGATCTAAACTTATTAGAGCAGTTATAATTTTTTAGCTTAAAATAGTAAGTAATAACGTATGGCCTCAAAGTTTTTGGAAAAAAATTAGATGTTGTTAACTCTTTCAAAACTCTTTTACTTTTTCTATGTCGCCGGTATAAAAACCATCGTTTACATTCATCTCTGAATGTGACAAAGTGAAATAATTCTCATCATCCACCGAATCTTCGAGCTAAATTTCTCTGTCAAACTCCAACTCTGTCTTTAACGGCTTCAATCAGTCTTTGTTCCTTCACGTGGCTCAAAATTTTTGGACAATCATTTTCGAGCAAATTAACGCAGGGTGTAACCTCTTGTTAATAGAGAAACATTTTGTTCTCGATAAATTACAACAATATCAGGCATGGGCATTTGCCCAACTAGATTGTAAATTCCTTTACGAAGCTTATAAGACAATTTCCTAAACCAGTCGATAAAACTAAACTGTCGTAATTAGAACAAGTTAATTGTAACATTTCTTTTCTAGCGACAAGTTGCCATTTGGTACAAATACAAGCAAGCCATCTAAAGATTTTCCGAAAACTTTGGGACCATACATTAATATGTTGATTGCTTGAACGAAAGAAAACCTTGAAATATGTACAAATGCATTTCTAAATAAATGCAAAGCAAAGAGAAGTGAATGCTTTATATACCACAGGATATATGTTGTACTTATTATCCAAATAAATAATTTTTATAAACATCTCATTATTTACTTCTTCATAGATTCGATAAAATTGGGAGATCTTAATACATACAGCTAAGTTTGTGAAATAAAAATACCCATATAATTTACCTTCAACTTTCATTATTGTGCTTCAACAATACCAAGGATTTTGTTGAAAAGAAGTAGTAATATTTTGACAAAGGACATCCACTTTACTATTTAAAAAAATATCTGCAGGTTCGTTTCTGTTTTAAATAAGACCCTATGTATATAGGTATACACATTTTCTGTTATAATAAGGTAAAAGCATTCCGATGTGAATTTATTATAAGGGGCGGAGGTAAAAATACAGAGAAAATAAATCGTAAAAATTTATAACCTCATTTTTACGACATAGAATTTTAATGTTACAATTTTTTTCTTGTTTGTTTAACTCGGTCTTGGCGAGAGCGCGGGGCTTAAAACCTACCGGAGGATGTTGCGGCAGGATTTCATAAAATTTAAATGTAAATTCGCTCTTCAAACTTTAAGATCGTAAACGTGCGATATATTATGAGCATTAATCGTAATAAAACAACATGCAAATTCCTCTCTCTCTCCGAGGAAGATTACTCCGCTAACGAATGTGTTTCGGTTTAGTCGGGATGATGCGAGGAGGAAGTTTTTAGTTCGGAGATTAAAACTGCACGGACTGGAGTATTCAAAGTTTAGGATTGTGTTAATACAAGTTCATTTCTAAGTTTACCTTTAAATATTCGTAACCAACAGAGTTTTTTGTTTTGAAATTAACCACACTATGTGGTTACATATGTATACGAGGTAAAGACACCTCGTATACTTCCTCCTTTGACTTGATCATTACGTGGGTGATACGTGATACGAAATTCCATGAAAATCCCTAATCTAAGCAAAATTAAGACTTTAACGCTGAACAACGTCTCTAGCAGCTATAATAACGGCATTACACCTACGGGTCATACTTCAAATAAGTGTTAGAATGTTTTCTTCTATATACGATTCCATTCTACCATAATAAAGACTTGCTCAATTTCTATTAGCGTATTTTGGATTTAAATATCAAGCTAACTCAGCTTAACCTGTTGATCCCATAATAAAGTTTAAGCTGAGACCAAACGAAAAAATAAACAAAAAATTTTCACCTAAGGTATCTGTTTCAGGCTACAAATGCACTTCAATATATTTCGCTGATATACCACTGCGCAGTAGGGAGTTCTTCTTCTTTTATCATTCATCCGGAAGTTGAGCCGAAACCATCAAAAAAATTTATACCGCTCAATTGACTCAACAATATCCTTTGTTGCGTCACAAAGTTAAACTGATAACTTCTCCCAAAATTACCTTTTTGAGAATAAATAACAAAGCTATTAAAAATCGACTTCAAAAATCAAATTTAAGATCAAGACTTATGGCACAATAATCATCAGGAATCATCAGTAGGCAAACAAGGGTTTGTTCACACAAGAACTTTACCGCTGGTTATTACGGCCATTGAGTCAATCGGTTTTAATGAATGTAAAAGGCAAAGAAGTGTGTTAGAAGCGTGCAAAACGAAAGAAATGGGAGTTACAAACTCGCAATTGTAGATAGAGGTGGAATCGCTGGAATAGATAAATGTAGGAAAACAGATAAACTGACAGGTCAATGCCAGAAATAAGTCGACAAAAGGACGACGGAAAACCGAAGTAAAAAAAGGGCATTGTTAAGCACATAAGCCTCGACATAAGCCAATAAAGGTAAGAACAGAAAAGTGCAAGAAAGACGACCGAAGACAAAAAATGGAAGGGCCGCAAACTCAACACCAAACAAAATAAGATTTACACACTAAACTAAAAATTATAAAGGGCAATGATAAGTGCATAAGGCGCTAAAGTTAGGTAGTTTTCGTAGTGCCTACAACAAAGATGAACGAAGACAGAACAAATTGGAAGAACTTGGTTAAAGGGAAACCAAAATCAATACCAAATCCTCGAAACTCAAACTGAAAAGTAGAAGAGAAGTGAAATTAGTGCTTGAAGGTATAATGAAACCTTAAATCAGTAGCACTCTCAATTGATTCAGTAAAATTTAATAAACAATTGAATTCCTAAAAGTAAAATTTTTCATCTTTAAGTCACGTTAAGTTCCTCACTTCCTTGCAGCACAATCCAAAGGGATCCTGCATCCTTATGAAGGAAACCCAAAGCTCTTTTCCATGGCTGCCCTGATCGGATCTTATAACAATTTAAGTCATAAACCTATGGATAGGTGCCATTGAGTTGCGTACTAGCTACCTTCTTGTAATAACAATTCCCTTGGCTTCCAGTGAATTGAGATACCTCCTAATTTCACTTTTTACCAATCTAAATGCTGAGGATGAAACTCATCAAGGTGTTACGAGAATTCAGCGTTCCACAGAAAATAGTAAATCTGGTTAAAACGATGTTGCAAGAAACCATAAGCACATTAAGAGTATGAAGAAGTATGTCAGATCACTTCCGAGTAAGAAGAGGACTCAGAAATTAGGGCAATAACGGTTGACTGAATAAAAAGGAGATGAAACGGGAGACCTATTGTCCACCGGTCCTGTTTAACTTAGCTTGAGAAAAAGTAATAAGAGATGGAAGCATAAATCGACAAGGACCTTCCGGAGTAGAGGTCATCAATGTCATCAATCGTTAACAGATTGCAGCGGATGGAATAGGGTTCCAGATTAACACAAAAAAGCGAGTATATGGAAATTAAAGGGAAAGGAAGAGAGAGAACAAAGACATTTTAGTGTGCGAAAGAGAAATGAGGAAGATGTGATTTTTAAGGAAAATTGTATGTATTTGGGGGTTTAGTGAACTGCTACCTACCTGAAGGACAGTAAATTGTGCGAGTGACTTTGAAGTTTCTCCAGCATCGCAGACAAAACTCTTGGAGAAGGGGGGGGGGGTTCAACGAAACCCCAAAAGCAAAGGGTGGACAAGTCGATTAAAATAAAAGTTACCGGCTGAGTAGGTGGTTTCAGTGAATCTAACAAGATATGAAACTAAGTAAACTTTGTGAAGAGGCGAGCAATCAAATTAGACTTTAATCGTTAAGCAGATCTGCTCTACGTTCACAAATAAAGCTTAAAGTAATTAAAACGAATCACTAACGAATAAAATGAAAGCGATTAAAAATCATATAACAACGCCGCGTTTAAATGAGTCGACCACAAAGGTCATTGAAAGTAGTTAATAATATTTCCGACCTTGTGACCAAAATCCGGTGTAAAGGCACACAGCTCTCAGTGATGAGAGAGCGCCCTCCAACGGTGGTAAGTATTACTAATGACGTAATTCGGCAAAGGTGTTACATCACCAAGTGGCGTCGTGTCTAAAGGTCAAGTCCTTCACGGGCAGGGGTAGGGCGTGATGCCGGGGGCATTTATTCGATTCAAACGCCGATTCCGCCCTTTTATTTCACCCACAGGGATGTCGATTAATTCAACAGAGGTAAAACCACCACTAAAAGCCTAGTTGAAGACAGAGATATGCATTACCAACAGAACATACGCACAAAATTGCCAACAAGACCTACCTGTTCTCTGTCCACAAACGGGCCTTAGAAAAGCTTAATAATGAACTTGAATTGACTCGGTGTGCTTTTAACAAATCCCGGAGCAGATTCCGTTTCAGGCTTCAATCACAAAACTCACATGAGAGAAGCACAAAGATTGTAATCACCAACAAGCAAAAAGTCAGCACGCCAGGAGCGCTCTTGAAATAATGATCGCGAAGCCGAGGGCTGTGTTCTATTTCGCTATGCGCTGAGCGGGGTCGTTACGGGTTGAAATCAGTTTCAGCCGGACGACAGAGTCAAATGGAGAAATACTGTAGGACTAAAAAATTACAGCGTATGGTTTGGTGGCGTAATATGAGGAAAGTCACGTAGGCACACTGAAGTTTGGCTTCCCGCACAAATGCAGGGCGACTGCCAAATATTATGAATAACTCAGAGGGATTTTTCAACCGTAACAGAACAGTAGTTGTGGTGGAATAGTAGAGATTAACTTAAGTAGTAAGAAAAGGACGCGGACAAGGAGATTCATTATCCACAGTCCTGTTCAACATAGCTTCAGAAAAGCCAATAATAGTAATAATAATAATATTTATTTCCAGCAGGTAACACCCAATTACAGGAAATATAATAAAGCAATAAAAGATGGCCTATTAATCGCTCGCGATAAAAAGGAAGTGCAGGACATAACACGATCATTAACAGAAGCAGCGGATGGAATAGGGCTCCAGATTAACAGAAAGAGAAGCCGATATATGGAAATTAAAGGGAAAGGAAGAGAATAAAATTTTTAGTGGTCGAAAGATGGATGAGGAAGATCTGTTTTTTGCGGAAGCGAAAACTATAATATATGTATTAGGGGATTTTAAAGGACAAGAGACATTGACTTAAGGTTATCAAAAAGCAACAGACGCACGTAGATTTATTTATTTATTTTATCTGTGGTGGTTGCCCAACGGGGTCCTAAGTCATAGACTTGTCAGTACCTCAGGAGCGGGAGTGTATGAATCCATTCTCAGACTGATACTGACTTACAGCTGCGAAACTTTGGTGATGAATGAGGAAGTACTAGGAAAAACGGAGGTATGGTACAGGAGGTTACTGAGAATATTTGGAAGAAGAAAAGCAGCAGCAGGATGGGAGTCACTGCAGTGGTTAGGGCATTTAGAAAGACCAAAGCACGAGAGGTCCTGATGCAGAAGATTGCTTGGAAAATACTAGAAGTAAAAGGGAAAAGAGGTAGGATTGGAAGCCGACAGCACAAACAGGACTCTCACAAACTCGTTGCAAGTGTGGACGTAGTATCTAAATTTAGTTTTCAGTTGGAATATAACTGCAAATGCTAAGTGAAGGTCTGTGGAACTTCTAATTTTAGCAGAAATAAATGTCGACCGTATACAATGCAAATGTTTCACATTTACTGTCGTTGCCGAACATCAATATGAGTGATGATTTTTGCAGAGATGTAGTCAAGTGCGACGGTAGGTAATAATAATGAGATGCATGGAAGGTGTCGCGTCTGCTCTCGCAGCCGTCCTGGATGATTAATACAGGCATAAATCCGCAGGTTTTGCGCGACAGCTCGCGTCCAAACAACATGCTTTAACGTGATGAATACCGTTACACATGCGGAGTACGCGGAGACACACGGAGAGGCACATAAAACACTGGTACAATGTTGCCAACTTCACCGTCTCGTTTGCGGCTGTTCTGTTTATCACTAATAATGTCATGAATGTGTTCGGCTTGCAAATTACCTACTAAGTTACAATGTAGTGTGTAGGTGTCAAGCACAGACACAGCTACATCATTACGTGCAAAGATATCTCACGTTTTAAGTTTGCATTAAACATTTTGCAGATGGAGATGATTGCTCATACCAAAAACCGAAGCATTTTCTTTAGCTAACATGGAAGCTTTCTACATTTTAACCAAACTCCAGCTAAAGACTCGTCATGATTTAATTAAGTATAAGAGGATCTCAAAGTACTAAAGTTGTCATCAAAACTAAAAGAAAAACATTCTTCTTTAGTTTACGTTGCCTCTAAGAGACTATGATAACTGAAGCACGGATCACTTTAAATCCGTGCTTTGGTGATAGGAATCATAGACAAAGAGCTTTAGTTTCTTGTTTAATTGTGTAATTGCATTCGTATTTTTGCCTTGTTAGCTTGTGTCATTTGTAATCTAGAAATGGGCAACACATGAAACGTCATTTATTTCTTTGGCTACATATATCAGCAGGATTATCCGAGGAGTCACACAGTTGCAGTTTGACATAAATAATCCCAGGCTTATTTTCTTTTCATAAGCTTGGCAACTTTAGTTTGTGTCAGAGCAAAATACAATTGTCTGCAGTTTGATCTTGATTAGAAAGCAAAAGCAAGCAGTTAGTTTCATTCGGATTTGGATTGTGTTAAAACTTAAAACGATTTTATAGTTCGCTCGGGACCCATTACTTCTATTAAGTACAGATACGAGGGTGGTAAACATGCACGATATTCGGCGGACAAGTCCGGAGCACGTCAAATATTTATTATTCGGGTGAAAGGGATATCAGACGCTGTCGCGTTTTTTGTCGCTCCGAAAGTAATCACAGTTGCTCTTGACTGGACAAACGTCAAACCCTTGTCTGGCGTTTCTATTTCCATCAGGCGCACTTGCCCCTGAATAATAGCGCAGCATTTGTCAGCGCTATTACGTAATTCACATGTTGGCGAGATTAATTGTCTTGACCCTCTAAGAAAACAAATTAACGAAGGAAAAAAAGGGCACAGCTTCGGAATTTCCGCCGAAAATTAAATTGTGCTTTTTCTGCGGCGATTAATGACAATAATTTTATTGGAAATTTCACTGCAAGTTTTAAAAATCTGTTCTTTATTGATAGACAAAAAGAATAAGAAAAGAATGAAGAGGGGAAATCATTAACTTTTAATAACCAAGTTGACTTGTTTTTAGACATCTTTATTTTGCTTCTTTTCTTGGATATACCAGTCCAAAAGGAAAATTTTCAAACTTCAGAAGACTGGTGCTTAAACGATAAGGATAATGGAAGTTCAACTCTAGCTCAGACTAAGATTTTTTTCCTAGTTCAGTTATTAACACTACTCATTCATTCACACTATTCATCTCGCTTTCTTCGCTATTAAAGCGAATGGCTAGTTGGGCGCTAGAGTCCTAATTGAACTTCCAAGCAGCTACTCAATTATCACACCCAGGACCCCAGGAGAGTTGATCGTAAGAATAATATGGGTTTGAACTTGAGCTAGTTATTATTTTATTAATAGTAATAATAATAATTGTAAGTTAGCTCATTTTTAATTAATTTCTCTCTTCATATACATTTACATTGTGGCAAAACGAAAGCAATATTAACCAACCTCTCGAATGGTAACCCGGAAATTTAGGGGCGGAAGTTTTTCTTAATATCCTGTATTTTGTTCCAGCTCGAGGTACAGTACTAGTCAACCGAGCCGTCTTAATGTCGCCATGAAGACTATTTTTAAAAACCGCCGCATTGCTTTGCATTCAAATATTTATTTGGAGAATTACACTGCCGATTGGCGTTTAGTGTGCGGTCAAATTTCGTTCAATAAAATCAACTCTGCAAATCCCATAGTTAATTAAAACGAGTTTCGTGGTTCATTCGGACGAAAAAAATAATTAACTAATGGCAATTTTTGGCTTTAAATTATGGAGGCAGGGTCGAATTTTAGTGAGTTAAATAAATTACTTTCAATCACGTAAATTAGTAATGTGATTTATTATTTTGCATGCGTATCAACACAGTATCAAGTAATTATTGTAAAATTTTAAATCAACATACCATACAAAATTGGATGTAATTGCGCAATACGCTGACCAAAAACAGAAAAATCTGGTAACGATAATGAATGATTTCTTATTCTGTTCAGTTTTGAAGGAAAGGGAAGAAAAACAATGATATTTTTAATTACCTACCAAAATTGAAACAAAAAAAATCTGTGTTTTTGATTTATTTCGCAACTGAGGAAATTGCGGGAATGGAAACTTTCAATTCAAAACTTTTTGGTAACAACTTGTTGACATTTTAAAATTAGAAATTGTATTTGGTAGGAGGCATAGGATATACGTAGACGTATCAATTAAAGTAAAAACGGTAAATATAAAATATCTAAGGAATGAATAAGCGAAGAAAAGTGAGATAGCAAGTTATAGATAGATAAGTTGATGAGGTCAATGCCAAAAGCAAGAAGCAAAAGAAATATGAGAAACTAAAGTACAAGAAAACCAATAAGGACATGGGGCTGAACGAGAGTAAAAATAGTTCAAAGAAGATGGTGGAAAACACAAAAGAAATTTGTCAGAGGAAGCTCAAACTCAACTCAGAATCTTCAAAGCTGAAAGTTATTTACAAGAGGGATTGATTAAATAACAAAAGTGAAAATTAGAAATTAGAAAAAAAGGTGAATGGGTCATCACCGTCGTTAATAAGCACATAATTGGATTCACCTATTTTTCCCGTAAAAGTTACACAAGGCAACAGACGTCACGAAAAATTTTGAAAAACAAAAGAAAAAGAACAAAAAAGGAAAACAAAACAAAACAAGATACTGGACTAATTTGTTGTAAGAATAAAGAGTAAGTTATAGAAAAATTAAGTAAAATAAATCCCCAATTGGCAGGAAATAAAACAAGACAGATAAAAGACGATCAGGACTTAATTGTGCAAAATGATTGATCGTGATAAAAAATAATAATAATATCAAATAAATATTAAGGATATGTTAGTGTTAATAATTAATAATAATAAATACGAAATAAATTTCAGATAATCACTAACAAATATTGGCAGAAAAATATGTATTTCTGCCACAATCGAGATTGGAACTCGAGTCTTCTGGTTACACGCCAGATGCTTTACCAAGTAAGGTAGAGTTAGTGGATTTTTTATGTACACAAGCCATAAAGTAACATGGTAATGCCTTTAAAGCAGAACGAACTTTATTAATATTAAATAAATATTTCTGTGTTTCCATCTGATTGTAATTTATGTATATTACATGTTAATATTCGAACTCTGTGTCGCAATAGTTTACTTAGTAAAGCAGCTACCATGTAACCAGAAGGCTCATGTTCGAAACTCGATTGCGGCAAAAATATTTTTCTATCAATATTTGTTAGTGTTTACCTGAAATTTATTTTATATTAATTAATAATAAAAACTGAGGAACAAGAATTAAAGACATACGAAAAAAGAAAGCAAAGCAAAAAAAACAAAAGAAGATCAAAAGTTACTGGCCTAATTTGGGGTAACTAGTCCCTTAGGAGTAAAGTTAAAGAATTGTTTTTAATGGATACAGACCTTGTCTTCCGAAAGAGAAAACAAATTCTCGAATGGCAGTAAACAAAACAAAACACAAAAGACTATCGAAAATCAATTGTGAAAAAGGAGATCGTGAAACAGACATGAAAAATTTTGGAAAAATAAAACAAAAGAAAAAGCAAAACAAAATAAGACACAAAACAGGATGAAAGTTATTTGCCTAATTTGGGATAACTGAAGAGTACCAACGAGCTTCGGCTTTCGAACTAAACATAAATTCCCGAAGGGCAGGAAATAAAACAAGATAAACAAAAGACGATCGAAAATCATCTGCGCAAAATGATATCGTGGTAAAAAATAATAACATGCAAGGTGGCCATGCGTGCTGTCAAGCATAATGAAAGTTTTTAAAGAATTTTGTTGCAAGTCGGTTTTGATTGCAGAGGATTCCTCGAGCAGCCTCTGTACAACGCGGTTTCGGACCTAATTGTCAATCCTACTGCAATGTTCGGTCAGAAAGTGATCACATGATGTCGTGATCTAGACTTTTCGACATTAATAAAGTTAGAACCTCAGAACCTTTGACGTACTTGTTTAATCTATCCATAAGTCAAGGCATCTTCCCAGAAGTTCTGAAATTGTCAGTAATCATTCCACTTCATAAAAAAGGAAAACGCAACGAATTAACGATCTCTGTCGTCAGTGAATTCTCAAAAATCTTTGAAAAAATTGTTCACAACAGAATACGTAACTATCTTGATAGTTTCCCTTTCCACCTACTGACTGATACTGAGCATGGATTTAGAAGCGGTAAGTCAACTGCCACAGCTTGTATCGCCTTCATTGAGTAAGTCTATAACTCTGTGGATAAAAACATGTACGTAGCTGCTTCATGTTTTGACTTGAGCAAAGCGTTAGATACTGTGCAACCACAGTTCCTGTTGGCCAAACTATTCACCCTGGGTATCAGAAATTTGGCTGGAATCATATTTGAACGATCGACTGCAAAAAGTTAGTGTGGATGGACATCACTCGGAGGAAACACGAGTTAGTCTTGGAGTACCTCAAGAATCGACGCTTGGACCGTTGCTGTTCTTAATTTTCTTAAATGACATGCCTACTAATATTAAGTGTTCCGGTAAATTTATTACTTTTGCGGACGATGTCAAGATTGTTGCTTAGGATTCTGATGCCGAGAATGTTGGGAAAGTAGCTTCCCAATTCTGCTAATGGTGTTCCAAAAATAATCTAATATTAAACAGTGCAAAAACAGTGTGTATAAATTTCTACAATACAAAGTTTCGCCTCCACTCAAGATTACTTGCTATGGCAATAACGTTATACACTCAGATTTTGTTCGCCTTTTAGGTGGAAATCCTGATTCTAAACTAAGTTGGTCAGTTCACATTGATAAATTTGTAAACAGATAAATAGTGCGTACTTTACCAAACTTAAACCATGTCTCGATACAAACTGCCTTATGCAAATGTATTATAGTTTAGTATAATCTGTATTAGTTTATTGCTGTGAATTGTGGGGCAACTCACGTCATGCTTACGTTAGGAAATTTATTTTATTTGTTTGGTGTAGTTTACTTTCGTTGCATTCATTTTGCTTATCTTTTCCAAGTTTATTGGATTAAAAATTTATTCAGTTAACTTCTGCATCATTTTAGTTCAAAAACAATCCCGGTTAGAGAGACCGGCTTTAAAAACCCGACGCCCTGTTTTTACACCAGCAGCAAAGTAACAGCGCCGCAAACATTTCTAACATGAAGCAAAAAAAAACTTGCAACAGATGTACGTACGTAGAGCGGCGTGGGGGCAAAAACGGGATGACATTTACACCAGGGAGGTAAACTTTGGCCGTTTCATTTTACTCCTGGCACAGAGCAGCGAAGCGCACACCACTAATGCTGCGAAGTTTAATTTAAACTATGAGAAAATTAAACAAAAGCGAGCGGGCGTCGGTTTTCTTTCACGTCTCCCGGATTTTAATCACATAACTGTGATTGATCTTTTGTGTTTATGGAATTAAAGCGGCGAAAGAAAGCAACCACTAATCCGATAGTAATTTCCTAGAAAAGACAATGATAAATACAGCCGAACGTATCTAATGAATCCTTAAATAAATGAACTGTCTGCTCGCAGGACAATCAAGGATTGCAACCGCAATAAACAATGGCCACTTCAGTCTTTCCTCCCTGTGCTCTGGTGCTTCATGTAAAAGTCATACAGTGCACTATTTCACCCTCGGCTGGCGTCTTGCGAGGGCGCAAACGGAATTAAACAAAGAAAAGAGGGAGAACTTCAAGGATTACGTCGTGTATATGAAAAATCGCCTCGGGAATCAACACCTTAATCCACGTTCTTCTACATCAAATTCATTCATTCCGCCTTCAAGTGCTGTCGAGGAAATAATAAAATATTTCTCGGTTGTTGCGAGCGTGTTGCGGATACGTGTTCATAAATAGTCCAGGCTGAGTTTTAACCTGTGTACATGAAAGTGTAAATAGAGGGCGGAGTGATTTGTTAGCGACCAAAGTCCACCCCCGCATTTGTCCAGCGCAGCCCCCAATAAACACCCTCTCGAGGGAAACTAGTCAATCTTTATCGGGGCGCTATAAATTTTTGGTTAAATTGTTTGGAGCCTTTATACGGCTCTTTGCAGCATTATCTCAACCGCTACAGTATTTTCTATGTTCTTTTTTTTTCTATTTACATTCCACCCTTCTTAAAAACCCTCCATTAATTAATACTTTATTTATGTGTCTACTTAATTACTTATATTTGCAACTTGATTGTTTCAGAAGTATTTAGAATTTTGATTTATGCAAGCGTCTACAAGTCTCTGAATTGCAAACTATTAAATGAGAACCTGTCAGACCTGGTAGAGTCTAATTTCGTCTTTCCCTTTTTACGTCCTAATAAAAACTGAGAAATAGGTAAAGCACTGTAAGGGTAGAAAATTTTTTATTCACTTTAATTATGACATTACGAAAGCATTTTACGACAGATAAAAAGTAATACGTCTTTAGGCCCGCTTAATAAATGACTGACGCGCGAAAGGCCCGAAAAGGGTTCCCAGATATTTTTAATAAATGATTCGCCGGCCTCTCCAAAAGACGTCATCTGTCAAACCTTTAAGAGGGCGTCGAAATCCTCTTTAAATAAATAATAAACTTTCGCCCTCGCATTTCTCCGGGGCGAAAGGGCGCGCTCGGTCGCGTCAGCGTTCGATCCAGAACGCTTGGGATTTATTCGCGAACGAATAGATTCTTAATTGTGATAATTTCGAAGAAATCGGATTTACCGCTAGGTAATTCATGCACGAGCAATTTTTTAGGACCTCGGTGGTGAAAGTTTCCCTCGACTAGAAGGATGCTATTGGATTATCGTGTCGGTGGTGACGGAGCGGGTTGCGGTGGCTTCGGGTCTAGGAGTTTCCACTTTCGACCCTCGTTTAATTTCTTTAGAACACTATTCACTAGTAAATAATGAATTGAGTAGATTCTTTTAATCAAGAAGGGACAAATAAATTTACGCCTTTGGGGTTCGAAAATTTAAGTTCGAAAAGAAACGAAATTTGAACAAATCAAACGCTGGTTTTGAGCAGGTCATTAAATTTTAGACATTACAGCCATTTTGCCCATATTTCAACAGTGTGCGACGCCACCCCAAGATCTCAATCTTTCGCGCAGAACTTATAACCAACCACGCCCTTGATTCATCCCCTCAGTGGCCTGACGTATTACTTAATTAAAAAAATATATATATCATAAAAACTGTCAAGATTGTACCTCAAAATTATAGCTCCTTTGTAAAGAAATGATAATAAGGAAGTTCAGAAAGGAAGGTTTGAAAAAATCGATGTACTTTTTTCAAGAATAAGAAAAAACGTGCGGCAAACGATACTTTATCGAACCAAAAAAGAAACAACGTACGAACAGCGCCTTAATATATTTTTTCTTGCACCGGAATCGCCTAAGAGATCGTCGTGTTATTGTCTTAACACGCTCCTTACATCGATTTTCAATTAGGAGGTTAAAAGGTTTAGAAATAAATAAGAAGGCTTGAGGGCGTAAAAACCGATGGTGGCGGCGTCCTTCTTCTTCTTCTTCTTCTTTGCGACGCGTAATCAATCATAATCACTGGTTTGTTTTGTATCTGTTGGCGTCAAAATATCGCCGTACGCTATGTCTTACATTTATTAGAGTCTGCTACATAAAGTGTGTTTTAAAGCTAATGGAAAATCTTAATCCTTTCGAACGGATAATCTTTCCTAATAGTCAGACGTAGTCGATAACATTCCAGTGCTAAAATCTTTTCAAAAGAAATCGTTAGAATCAAAAAAGACTTTGCGGTTCGATAAATACAACCAAATTGATGGTGCTGGGCAAATCCCAGCAATCTTTATCAAAACGTGCTTTAATGTAGCCTAACCGCAGGATAATGAGACCCTCGAGTCCTGCAGGTGGCCACGTGGCCGCCCAGTCACTGAATAGTCAATTTCATACCCAATTACACTACTACAGACCGGTAATCAGCGGTCGAAGTTCAATGCGTTTTTAATGAGCCCCTTATTAATTGGCATCATGCCGTTTGAATTCACCGCCGCGCCGCGCCGCAATGGCTGTATATACGTCGTTCTGAACAAACATGGACCTGGCTAATTACTCTTTGCCGATGAAACGCACACCAGCAGGTGTTAAAACAAAGGGCATCGAGCGACGTTTCCTAAAATTCTCTCGTCTGTAGTATTGTGGAAATATCGCGGTTCGATAATAGTAATTGAAATCGCTCGGCAATTACAGAAAATAATTATGTGAATGTCGGTAAATGAAAAATACTTTGCGGTTATAAATTATTCGAAAATGGCGCATGAATTGCAATCAAATCGGATACTAAAACGTCCACAATAACGATAAATTTAATTAACAAAATACCATTTGCAAAACCGTAATTGCTGAATTCGGATTATAATATAACATCGGAAATGAGGGAAAAATTATTTGTAAAAGTAGAAATAGCATCTAATTTCGCTCAACAGTAATCTGTTCATTTTGAGGTAAAAAGAAATCATAACGAGACAGACACTACCTAGTACTTGCCTTATCACGATAAAAAGCTCTGCTTATCCGCTCATCATTTGTCTGTTCATCTGGGGGTAAGAATAAATAAATCATAAGGAGGTAGGTAGATCTAGTGCGTTAACCATATAGGATGACACCAAGTAGTAGAAACTTGGTAAAAGTTTAGAAGGTGATCAGTTCCCTTGAGTTATTCCCAAAGGAACAAAATTATATGGACTAGATATGATGAAGCACCCTAGAAAAAGTTATTTCAGAACTTCTGGTACTGTTACGATTTCATAACGAAGAGCATCTTTCAGCTCGTCAGAGGTAGCTCCGAAAGAAAAAATGATGAGCGAATCAATAATGAGGTGAGACATTCTGAATAAAGCTTGTTGTAACCATACATTTTTTAGCTCGTAACTCGTGTTTAGCTTCAGAAAGTTGCTGTACACTGAGAAAAATAATTCTTTGTATTTTTAATTTAAATAAACTATTTTTTCAATAGTAGCAAAGATATTTTTCTGTAATAGCTTTCTTATCACAAATAAGGTATCTTTTAGTAAAGTAATATTTATTCCACTGAAACAAAAAATGTCAAAGATACAAATTTCTTAACCATAAATATTCTTTTTTCTCAGTATATAACATTGAGATGTAACCTGACACTATGCGTTTTTCTTTCTGGAAAAGCTTAGTCTAACAATTCCAGATGTTGCAGTATCACATGAAATGGTAATACGCTCATTATGGATAAATCTCTGATGAAGTAGTCGAGGCCCAAAATCCAAAATTTCCCCTTCTGTTGTTGGCGCAGCCCGATAAATGTATTGAGTTTTCTCATTTAAAGGAGATAAAGCGTCCGCTGGAACTTTCTCCAGGAAGTGAGCTCAGTCATGTCACAATCAGAAAAAATACTTTCCTTTCAGAACTTTCATAGAATCTTTTCCGCTTGCACGGTAACTCCATCTTGTACCAACTGCAGGAAGTTGCATAAGATCTTAAGATACATATCAGTGTGTATTCCTTTTCCTCAAAAGAGTAATAATTTAAAATTTCGCAATATTACACCAAACACATTCTTGGAGTTTCGAAGATGTCCGCGACCCAATGTTTAATCGTGTTGTTTGCTTTTTTGTATAATTCTAGATTATGATAAATGGTACAATAACGGGCAGCGGCAATGTTCCCAATTTTTTAAATACCGGTTTCCAATGCTCATTGTAGAATTTCCCCATAGGATATTTAAACTATGAAAATTGAGAAATATGTATGTACATACAACGAAGTAGTTCAGTTAACCATATTGGTAATTTTGTTAGGAGCTATATTTTTGAAACCAATTTGGTGCTTTTCAATGTAATTTAGAGCTCTATTACTTTTTGTGTTTTATCTACCTATACATAATTAGTTTGCTTACTATAAACCATTCTTCAATTTTCTTTTCAAGAGAACTTACTTTGCTGCTAAGCTCCTGATGTGATCTACCTGAGCACAAAATTATTGGATCATCGGCAAAAAAGATACAATGTTCAGGCGTTAAGTGATGCACAATATCATTAACATAAATATAAATATTAAAATAATAAACAATATAGGGCCTAGAACAAAGCCTTGGGGCACTCTAGATTTAACTGTTTTTTTTTACACTAATTTTTGTTTCGTGGATTACATACTGTTTCCTATTTATTAAATAAGTTTTTTATTAAATTTAAAGGTAAGCCACCCTCTCTATAGTATTGCAATTTCTCTAATAATACCGAATGAGACACACACTCAAAAACTTTTGTCAAGTCGCATAAAATGGGTACTTAATATTCTTGCCTTCTTCTAAATTAGAGACTGTGTTATCCATAACTGAAAGCATTACTTGTGTAGTACTTGAATTTTTACGGAAACCAAATTGCTTTGGATTCAAAAGTTTTTCCTTTAATAGATACTTTATGAGTTGGTCTTTGAAAAAACTTTCTTATCTTATTAATCATTTGATTTGTAGATAATGGTTTATAGTTTCCTGGATCACTTACATCACTATTTTTAAGCTCCTGTCATAGGCATCTAAAGAATCTGAAGTACTTAGTACGAGTAATATACAAGGAGTATCGACCGTTGGGAATCGAAGTAAAATTCAAAATTATTGGGTATTCGGTCAAAAGATCAAATTTAAAAACCTTTTTTCAGTGCTAAGCTTTCGCTTAGGTAGGTTTATCAATTATCACTCTGCACACCCTATTAATCAAAAAATTAACATTTTACGTGCTCAAAAAAAGAGAGTTACGTTAATCTCACACCCTTCTTTTCTCAAAAAGAATTTAGTTCAACTCAAGACTATGTTCTGTAATAATGGTTACCCACCTCCTTTGGTCAACAAAATTTTATTTTCTAGTTGTAATTCCAGCAACAACTTCACAAATTACAACATTGCTTCTGAAATTATTTATAAAAGATTACCTCACATTCCAAACTTTACTTCTCAGATCACAAAATGCATCAATAATTTGAATATAAAAGTAGCCAAATTTAACGTCTTACCCATTAAATTGTTTTTTAGTAATCTAAAAGATAAAACTCCCATTAATTTACTTTCCAACGTAGTTTATTCCATACCTTGTTACTGTTTTTAGAAATGTCTCATATAAAAAGACATTCTAATTCAATGAATTTTAGGTCTGACACTCAGAATTTAAACTCGTCTTACGAATTTTTAATACAATTTTCGATATCAGACTTGAATGATAACATTTCAAATTTGCCTCCGTTATGTTAATTCACACATGCGCTCTTTTAATTGTTTCACACTTGCGCTTTAACAAATTTTCACTGTTTCAATTTTTGTCGCCATTTTGTGTTTACATGCTTTGAAATGTTTTAACTAGTTTCGTCAATTTTAAACAATTTATATGGTCACTAATAACTTTTCTGTGATGTAAGGACTAGTGTTGTATGCAACTTTTAATGTGCTAAATTATCACTCTTGAAACTATTTCGTAAGTCATTATTTTTATTTATTTAACTTAAAACAATTTACTGTTAAATATTCATTGTTACAGAACGCTCTGATAAAGCTAATAAATTTTAGCGAAAGCTTAGCACTGAAAAAAGGTTTTTAAATTTGATCTTTTGACCGAATACCCGATAATTTTGAATTTTACTTTTGTACTTAGTACGTTCAATTAATCTTGATCGCATTGTATTTCTTTGCTGATAAACAATGTTGATTACTGCAATAAATTATACTGTACTAATAGCGAAAGCTCAGTATTGTTATTCAGGTATTTGAGACTTAGTGGGAAAAAAATAGATTAATTAAATTGTTAAGCCTCTCTTATATTAAGTGATAAACTTTCTGAGTATATCTTTATAATACAACAGAACTTACTGCCATAACTTAATTAATTAAATATTAATATTGACTTTTATCAGGTGGCAAATTATTCTGGTTATTTGCACATTTTATATGTACAGTGAAATGCAAAACTAATGTCTCCCAATACGTGCTAAATTTCAATCCCTTCTGACCGTTATTACGACTAGGCAGATGATTAGGGTATAGCCCTGAAATAAAATTCAACGGGTTTATTTATATACCTGCTTGTCTTCCTAGTCGTAATAGCGGCCAGGAGGGATTAGAACGCAATTTAACGTTTTATTGATTATTTATTATTATTATTATTTATTATTCTATAGCTATGTACACTTTAATTAACCCTTCTGAACTAAATAAATAAGTAAATTATTATAATTTTATTAACAATCTAAGGCTTCAGTATAATATGGATAAACAATTATTTATACAAAATTCTCACATTAATATTTACAAGAGCAGATATTTAGATTGAATTGACTTGACTTAAAAACTTGAATGGGCATTAACAAGTTCGATTTCTTTTAGAAAAAGTTAAAACTGCACGTACCTACTACTACCTATAACGAGTTCCACAGTTATTTGCAAAACACGAAACTTACTCGAAATCATCTTCGTGTAATGAACGGGATATTCGAAAAACGTCTCTCGCCGAGTAATAATAAGTTTCATTCCGAAAGTTCAGTTCGCAAAGTTACTGCATAAAGTGCTCTATTAAACGCGCTGTCTCGAAGAGAACAACCGAGATTTACTAAATTGGCAAAATCGGCTGAATTCAGCAGGAGGAGGCAGGCGGACATATTTTTATTCGCAGACGATCGTCCTCGGAGTTATCTTTGATTGCTTTCCGAGAATTATTACTTCAATTTCATTTATCTGCGTCCATCTCCGCAATATTTGAGAGAAAGTACCGGGGGATCCTGTACGGACGACGATCGGAAGATCCCACTAATTAAATTTTAGTCGGGACATGTATTTGACCGTATTCGAAAGAAATGTGAGAGTCTCTTAATTGTTGTGAAGCTGTAACATGAAACTTCTCCTTAATTGATGATTATGATTGGGAAACTTTTGTTGTACAAGAAAAAAAAGCAATTTATTGATCTTAAGTATTAGGATTAGTAACACGATTATATTTCGTTTCTATTATTATTACATATTTGATTAAATCACTAAAAATTTAAAGCATTTTACTATTGTTAGTTTCAAAATAGGTTCATTAAGCTGCAAGTGTGGAAAATCTGTTACAATTCGAATTTCATCTTTAGCTTCGAAGAAACGGTCGACGAAACTATGCTTTGAAGTTTCCAACAAAAAAAAAAGTGAATACAGAATGCACCGCAATGGTGATTACCCCGTGCATTTCGTTTTATCATCGGTCGAGAATCTGCAGAATCAAAGGTACACAATGAGTCCCTTTATTTGAAATTTGGAGCGCGGCCAATGGTACCCACTCTTCCAGATTCTCTTTTTACGCTCTTATAAATAAACTCCTGGGACAAAACGTATTCACGCAATTTATGTGTTTATAGAAGCTAATACTCAGCCGGCGACCGCCGGGAATTTTATCGGTTACGCTCCGAAAGAAGAACCGACGACGCATGTTGGTTTACATATAAATAGCTTTGTCTGTTGCGAACGAAATCTGCGGGTTTTCTTTCGTCAGAGACAAATACATCGAGGAGAACAAGAACTAATCCTACTTATCTAGGAAGCACACGGATAATTTCAGTCAACTAAACTATTAATTTCAACTTTTGTTTTTAAGTCAGACGAAGCAAAAAGTAACGTTCTGGTAAAACTATGTTACATGTTGTACATCTAGTTAAGTAAGAGAGAGGACTTGAGGTTCCATTTGAGGCTAACAAACAAAACTAAGCGAATAAAGCAAAGCGGATTACATATTGTGTAATACCTTGTTATATTCCTCGAACAGAGAAGACCAGTGGATATTAAAGTTGAGTCCCGTGGCGGAATTTTTATATAATGAATTGAATCCACGTAAGACATATTTACTTCATCATTAAAGTTGCTGTATAGTAAGTATGATACAAAGCGAGATTCTTTCATATTTCATTTTAGAATATAACATTTTAACTACAGGAGAATTTTATTTCTATTCAGTTTCAATAATATTCTCTAATGGGCAGCTGAAATATCGCACAAATTTCAACGTTTCCTGAAGAAGCTAGTGAAACGTTGAAATTAAATGTTTTCGTTTTGATCTAAGTTATTTCCGTCTGTCTCATCTCATGTTTGAAATTAGCCACAAAAGTAAAGAAATAACGAAATTTCAGTATTCATATATGCAACTATTAAGTGGCCGAAAAAAGTTACTTCTTCTTCTTAAATGGCGAAACAACAAAAGGCAGATCTTAATCACTAAAAATATTTGGTAACATAACCTTAGTAGCACCCTGTATAAACTATCAAGAAGTCTTTATCCTTCTTTATTTTTTGGATTTTCAATAGCTTTGGTGATAAAGAATTCTAGACATGCGATTTCTTCTTCTTCCATTCCTAAGTGCAATCCACAAGAGTAAGTGACAGGTCTAGACCATAGGCCATAGACGGCAGTTACGCTCGTGAAAATCATGCCGAGAACGAGAAGGTCCTCGCAGGGAAACAGACGACTCCTGGCATCACTGGTAAAATCAATTACGCTGTATGCAGCATCTGTATCTAAAGCCGGACTCAGACGACTGGTGTACTTGGCCAATATTTGTTAATGGCGTATACTTGCCATGCCGTGTGAGTGGTTTACTTGTACAATTATTTGTCACTGGTGAGTACTAGTCAATTTCCCATCGTCTGTCGGTAAAAATGGCACAAGTCAAAGGAATCACAATTATTGGTCAACTTGACAAGTTCATACTTGTGGTTGTGCTCACACGAGTTGTTAATATAGTTGTGTATTGCTTTGCAACTACTATTCATTCTGTATTGATAAGCGGATAGAAAAGGTAAAGTGTTTATTAATAATTATAAAAAAATTAAACGGAGTGGTCTAATGAAGTGGTACTTGAATTTCTTGATTTTTTTACTTTTAAATAATATCCACAAATTAGTACTAAAAAGCTGCACAAGGGACAACATTTTCAGAATGACCGCTATCCATGATGGCCAGCACTCTTCTATCTAGGTATTCCGCCAACATTGTATAAATTCGCTGGCGTATTTTAAAAAAAATTGCACACGTCGTGTGAACGCCTTTGTGTAAAATGGCCTTTATGAGCTGGTATATTTGCCAAGTATACCAATGTTGGTATATTAGCCAAGTACACCAGTCGTCTGAGTCCGGCTTAAAAGACAGAAATACCTATTCTTAAAGAGTCAACAAGTAACGGCGATCAGAGTCTGCAAGGGGTACCGGACAATCTTCACGGAAGCTTTAATGGTACCACTAGGTCTGCTAGTATAGGAGAGATCGGAAACGCTGGGTGCCAACCAGGAACGAAAGAAAGCTAAACCATCAAAGCAGCGTGGACTCAGAGGCTAAAGCCGGACTCAGACGACTGGTGTACTTGGCCAATATACCAATATTGGTATACTTGGCAAATGTACCAGCTCATAAAGGCCATTTTACGCAAAGGCGTTCACACGACGTGTACAATTTTTTTTAAAATACGCCAGCGAATTTATACAATGTTGGCGGAATAGATAGAAGAGTGCTGGCCATCATGGATAGCGGTCATTCTCAAAATGTTGTCCCTTGTGCAGCTTTTTAGTACTAATTTGTGGATATTATTTAAAAGTAAAAAAAATCAAGAAATTCAAGTACCACTTCATTAGACCACTCCATTTAATTTTTTTATAATTATTAATAAACACTTTACCTTTTCTATTCGCTTATCAATACAGAATGAATAGTAGTTGCAAAGCAATACACAATTATATTAACAACTCGTGTGAGCGCAACCACAAGTATGAACTTGTCAAGTTGACCAATAATTATGATTCCTTTGACTTGTGCCATTTTTACCGACAGACGATGGGAAATTGACCAGTACTCACCAGTGACAAATAATTGTACAAGTAAACCACTCACACGGCATGGCAAGTATATGCCATTAACAAATATTGGCCAAGTATACCAGTCGTCTGAGTCCGGCTTAATACCCCAAATTAACAAGTGGTACGATAGAAAACATGGTCGGATATCGTATTAAGCCGGACTCAGACGACTGGTGTACTTGGCCAATATTTGTTAATGGCGTATACTTGCCATGCCGTGTGAGTAGTTTACTTGTACAATTATTTGTCACTGGTGAGTACTGGTCAATTTCCCATCGTCTGTCGGTAAAAATGGCACAAGTCAAAGGAATCACAATTATTGGTCAACTTGACAAGTTCATACTTGTAGTTGCGCTCACACGAGTTGTTAATATAATTGTGTATTGCTTTGCAACTACTATTCGTTCTGTATTGATAAGCGGATAGAAAAGGTAAAGTGTTTATTAATAATTATAAAAAAATTAAATGGAGTGGTCTAATGAAGTGGTACTTGAATTTCTTGTTTTTTTTACTTTTAAATAATATTCACAAATTAGTACTAAAAAGCTGCACAAGGGACAACATTTTCAGAATGACCGCTATCCATGATGGCCAGCACTCTTCTATCTATTCCGCCAACATTGTATAAATTCGCTGGCGTATTTAAAAAAAAATTGTACACGTCGTGTGAACGCCTTTGCGTAAAATGGCCTTTATGAGCTGGTACATTTGCCAAGTTTACCAATATTGGTATATTGGCCAAGTACACCTGTCGTCTGAGTCCGGCTTTAGATAACCCAAATTTTGGCATAAAATTGCATAACGTAAATATTGCAATACAGAAGAGGATGATGCGGAACATGTGGTATTTCAGTGCAATAGATGGGAACATGACACACACCAACTGCAGCAAGAGCTGGGACTAAATATCACAACAGAAAACCTGGCGCCAATAATGGTAAGTAGCGATGCGGCATGGGAACTGATTAGCAAATTTGCCAAAGACATAATAACGTGCAAAGAAAATGAACAGACAACTCAAGGCCAAATTTAGAAGAGAAGACTAGGCCTCGCTGTGAAGTGGTCCCGCACCGGATAAATCGACTGGGTGAGGAAAGACGTTTAGCTGGTAGACATCTGGGACACCTCTCCGGATGAATTCACTCTCCCGGCATTGATCCAGCCGGGTCTATCTTTCGAAGAATCTGCGAGCTCAATAAGAAAAAAAAAGTCTTGACCATAAAGTCCATCCGCCTTTTATTCACCATTCGAGTTACAGAATATTGTGTTTTCTGTCCAACTGTTTCTACTCACTGTAAAGGTTTATCTTTCAGAAATCAATTCAAAATCAACAATTTCTTCAAAGTTATCTGGTGGATCCATTGAGTATCTTTTCTGGCGCGTTTTTTTTCCAAAGAATATGATAGTAATGGATCGCAAATATCATCTCGTCTTTATGCCATGAGCAACTTCTCTGCTGTTGCTGCTGCTAAATGGTGGCATATGGTTTCTTTGGAGTTCTGATGACAATTTATCGGCGCTTTTATGTTTTATCACTTTCATTAATTTTTTTTAAATAGTAGCTTTCCAATATGTATGGGTCATTGGTTTTCAGAACACTTAGAATAAAAGTACACAAAAGTCGTGTTCCTTTTACACCGACTCTAAGATAATCTTACCTCACTTCCCCTTAAACTACACGTTCCTTTTGCTTGAAGTGAGGTAAGCAAATGTGAGGAAGTTGCTTCCTCCTTTACTGATTTGGAAGAACCGCAAACCCTTCCTCAGCAATGAGTGGGGGAAACTAATAATACATTTTTTTTACACAAAATACTTGCGCTGAAAAGTTTCTTATTGGAGTAGTTGCCAAAAATTATTTCATTTTGTTAAATAAAACGCGTTTCACGCTTCCTTAAATTACTCATGATGTATTATTTACAAATTTGACATTTCTTGACGTAAGAACTTCTTCAGTTTTCTCTTCCTCAGTTGTTCCATTTAGACAAATTTTCATTCACTTTTTCATGTGAGATGAGTCCTCACTTAGTCTAACCTCAGTTCATTTGTAAAAGGAACATGATTTATAATGCGTTATGAACTTTTGTTGTAAATACTGATTGGTTGACTTCACCAACTATTTTTTTCTTTTTAAATTTGAGAGTGAAAAATCAAGTTACTGTTACGAGCAAACATCATTTTCATTATTGAAGTTAAATCTAATGGGCATCAGTTACAATCAGTAAAACCATAAAGACCATAAAAACGGGTACCGGAAAAAGACTAATGCTGAAGAAATGGGGAAAATTAAGATTTAAAAGAGAAAGACTATACTAAGAGGGATTTTGCAAGATACATTAATAAGAGTCCGCGTTGTAAACAAATTTATAAATAATATGGGACTTTATGGGAAAAACTACGCTGGTGGGGTGAAAACGGCAATTGCTAAAAGGAAAAGGCGAAATTCAGAGAATAATAAAAAGTTGACAACACCTCAAGCGACGTCGTTTACAAAAACGTCACAAACAGGTAAGATTAGATTTTGCCAGAAATCGTATGAAACGGATTAATCAATAGAAGAAAGTCATTTTTACTGGTCACAAAAAAGTTCAGGTTGTTTTTCTATTTTCACGATTCAAGAAAAGAAAAAAGTATTAGGTTCGCCGCCATATCAGAGAAGGAAGTGTAATGATAAGGGGGGCGGGCATCTCTTCTAATGGACCAGTGCATTTGGAAAACAAACCATCCAGAAATATAGACAACTTTTCGCCATATGAAAACCACTAATTAGTGACATTATGGAAGATGAAGAACGGTTATTTGAACAAGATCTCGTCCCAATTCACGCAACAGAAATCATACAAGGGTGGTTTAGGGAAGAAAATATTCAGGTTTTGGGCTGCCCTAGCAATTCCTCGACTTAAATATTATTGAAAATTCGTGGGGCTGGTTGGCACGTAAGATTTACGAAGATGGACGACAACGCAATAACATTGAAGCATTAACTGACGCAATGGAAGAAAGCTTGGGGCAATATTCCACAACGGTTATTAGATTCACTCATTCTTTGGAAAGCTTTTAAAAATGTTTGGAAAAACTACGTTTCCTTGCACAAGCACAGCTTCGTCGATTTTTATTTTATTTTCTTCAAATACACTGAAGGCCGATTTATAAACGTACCGTTCCCGTTCCCATTTGTCGTTACCGTTCTCTTTACCGCTACCGTTGCTGCTTGCCATTTTATAAACATGCTGAAGCGGAACGGTGAGACATGCGCAATGTGACATTTGAATATTCAGTGTTTGTCATGCGAAGGTTTCATGTTTAGGTGCATTAGGTGTTTAATTTTTTAAAGAAAAATTGATTTAGAACAAGAGAATTGGGTGTAGTACTATGTTGTACGATTTTATTAAAATTAACAAAACCAAGAAGACATCGAAGATTTAAGACAAGACAATAGTCAGAAATGCAATGCTCTTGTTATGATTAACCTAAAAAGCAACTTTCACGCTATAATAGAACCCATGTGCGAGTAAAAGACGTTGATTGGCCAATGCTCATGCGGCAACGGCAAAAGTTAAAAGTTGGTTATTTCGAACGGACGGAAACGGCAGACGGCAACGGTACCAACACTTTATAAATGCCTAAAAGCATCCCAACTTTTTTAAGTTTGAATGGCAGCAGCAACAGCAAGCGGGAACGGCAACAGTAAAGTTTATAAATCGGCAGTGAGGGTCGAGATATCCACCTCCTATTAAAAATCAAACACTGGATGAGAACAGATGATTAATTATTGGTTGGGTTGATACCAGCCTTCCAGTATCAACAGCAAATTCACTTTCGAGTTTAGACTGCACAAATAGTTCGATGTCTCCGTGAAGTAGTGCTATTGATCATGGTCAGCCAATCTTGAAACTGTTTTCGTCAAACATCTCCAAGCGAGTCCGAAGTCCACCTTGGCTTACTCCTTAGTTCTTAGTTTCCCAAATTCGTTTAGTTTCCAATTGGTATCAATGGTATCTAAGAAAGTGAAAATTTTACTGATCGAGGATATATTGTCCAATTCTCATATCCTTCTTTATATATTCCACATAGATCCAAAAAGCGTTGAAGACTTTAGGCATTAGAGTTTCCAGTTTCCATTTCTGTTCAATAACACTATCTTGATGTGACGCACGCTACTTTGAAATCCAACATGCAAAAGTTAATTTACATTATTGGCAATCACTTTTATAACAGTACTCGCTGTACGATATTAATTACGTGCACCTTTTACGGCCCATAAAACTAGTCGAAAGGCATCCAGTCGAAGCTTTTATACCGGCAATTTGGAAGATTGAAACGGTTATGATTTACAAACATACCTGTAATGACGGGACTGCACGAGAGTGTGAAACCCTTGACGAATTTATGCGTTTACAATCGATCGCCATCTCACTAATTGTGATACACGGTTGTGGCCCCGTCAGGACGAACGAAATTGGTGAATTATCGCCTCTCGGCCTGGCCGAATTCTTGCGCCAAACCAGCATGATATTATTGGATCGGTCTCATCATCAGAAGCAGCAGCATCAAGCTCATGTGTTATGCTTGGCATGCTAGATTAATTAGTTCCACAGACTTTATGACAAATTGAGCAAGAGATGATGTACGATGCTGTGCATATTTTGGGCGGACGGCGGGAGGATTTCAAAGAAATGAATGGGACTAATACCACGCACGTGAACAAGGTATACTCGGGCGTGTTTCAATTTTGTTTTCAGCGCCTGAATTAATATTGTACAGCTGGTAAAGATGTATATGAGAGACAAGTTTCTGTAACATAATTAAACAACGCATGAATCAAGTTAATGGCTAGTCATTTTGTGGGGCCTTATTTAAACTGTGTCGGTACAATTAAGTATTTGTGTACATATACAAATCAGGACTTTCAGAAATAGTTCCAGTGAATTTCGAAATAGTTCCGTACGAAAATATCTTCGTAAGTGGAGGACGAAAAAACCTAACGCATAAATAGAGATAAGACGGATTTGGAATATTCACATATTGTAATTAGAGACGTAATCAATAACAGGGCGTTTAAATGTCTAGACACGATAGTTAAAATAAATTACCGATCATAATTCAAGAATACACGCGTCTTTATAAGCAGTAGATAGGAGGATAATTACGCATGTGTTTAAACAAGGAATTTCGGTTACAAAAGAACCTCTTTATCAGTTTAATATTTTCTTCGAGCAAAACTATTTTTAATACATAAATGAATCATTTAGTTATTTGAAAGGTTTGGGCTTTTAACATCTGTAAAATATCGTTACGTTACTTATCATTAACATCTAAAGAGGAAGGCAAACAAATGGGGTTCAGCTCATTCTCTTAATAATCTGCATATTCTTAAGATGCTAAATCGTCTAATCTCCGACACATTTATGTTTCAATTAATAATTTTAATTTCCAACTTAGAAAAATGAAGTCGTTTAACATGGAAGATATTTAATAGGCATTTGATGGATACGTATAATTCCAGAACAGGAAGTAAACGACCGAAAGTCACGTGAAAGAAAGCAATAGAAACGTTTCTATTTTATCATTATTAATTATGTAATCGGTTACAGGGTAATTCTGTGTCTAGACACGGTAATGATATTTGTGGCGAAACCTAGTTTTCAAACGACGTCCAATGAAATGGAAATTTGGTGGTTGAATTGTAAATTAGATTCAGATCAATGAGTTTAGTGCCAATTGGGTCAAACTCAAAATTTTATCGCTTCTAACAATTTCTGCGCTCTCGCACACGTGGAAAGTACTTCAAATACGATTTAAATAATTAAGTTGAAATAAAATTGTGCAAAGTAATGACGGCATTAATCTTCGATGTGCAACGATAATTGGGGGACGATAAATAACACGGGCAGAATAATGATCCAATACATAAACTGTAATTAATTATTCCAACACCCCTTGCAAGTGCGCTCCGTCATTGCCCTCTACCACTACAGAGCCTACAAATCACACTCACATAATAGCTGGAAGCCACGGCCAGACTGGATGCATTATTCCAATCAGGCATCAATTAGTTCATGAGAGGAATCCCGTGTCCGTCTGACACTGAATTGATAATTGCACTTCATGATATTCACGTAATGCACCAGCGCAGCAGGAGAACCATAGAACTTCCAACCTTAATAGAACGCTAACCATCCATCAAAAGCAATTCAAATCTAAGATTGTCTTCCCCAATAATAAAATCTATAAAATGGAAATTCCTTCTAATACTAGATCTTTTTGTCGTTGATTAATTAATTTCCTTCAAAAGATCTGTTAAGATGTGATGCAAAGTTCGTTGAGAAGTTTGTCGACTTGTTTGTCACAGTGGAGCACAGACATCAGGCATATATGATTTTCCAACTTTGTTAACAAATTTGTAGGATTCTATCCACACAAGCTAGTAAAATCTCATATTGGGCTTCAAATGTACCTACTTATAGGTATACTTTCGCTCAAATACTCCTAAATCTCATGTCTATTTGTGAATTACTTAAGAGATCAAATGCATATTCAAGTCTTTAAGAACATTTGCTTTGTAGATCTTACTATTTCAGACATGTCGCATCACTTTCCTACCTCAAAGCCTAAGAAATGAAGGCAATCACTTTTAATGATTCGTCCCAACAAGTCCACGAAAAGAATCGACGTGTTGTACGCAGAGCTTTTTATAGAAGGAAATTTGTGTAAATCACGTCGGCCACTTATAAATCCCAGTTTGATTGCATCACGGTACCATTGTCCGAGGTCCAAATAATTTATGGCCCCATATAAGACCTGTTAGGGCCCACGTCCCTCCAAGCTCAATCAAAGATTCATGTATCGAGCACCGAGATCCTGTTCGTTCAGTCAAATCCATTCTGTGTTGGATAATTCTCAGACGGACTTACAAAGCCACGGTATACTTCGCCTGGAATTTATCGTCTATTCGGAACCTAATACGGAAATAAAAATTTTACGAGTCCTCGTACTCACTCACCTCGATCTCGTATTAAATAGGGGCGTTTCATAAAATAACACAGGATAGTTTCTTGCGTTATCATCAAAATCGATCGTTATCGTGTCTTCCATCTGTATATTAATATAATTATACAAAACAGAATTTTTTTACACAAATATTTCGAGGTTTACATTCTGGTATCAAATTATCAATTATTAAGATGAAATTGCGTGGGGGTCACAAATTAAAGCGTTACCTACTGCATACAATAAATAATGCAAATGCCTATTTTCTTTTTTTAATCCAAAATTTAACGTGACGTGCAAAACTTTAACAAAAACGTGATGGCTGGCGTTCATTGATTTACGGTGGTAATCCAATTCGTTAACCGAACCAATTTTATAGACCAGTGCTTTCGTATTTAATGCCAATAAATATAAAGCAAATATTACGTGCATTGTCCGGATAATCCGATTCTGATGCACTTTATTTTTTGTTTGGCTGGAAAAGAAGAAATTTTATTATTTTTTCGCCTAGCATATGTGAAAGTAACTCATATTAACCCTAAAAATGTGACGGAAAGTAATGTTTATCTGCCCTAGGGCTGCTAAACTCATAACAACACAATTTATAGTTCGTAATCTAGCAATACAGTGTCTTTCTGACTTTCATTTACGCGCTTTCACATTTCACAGAATTTTTCATTAAACGTCAGTTTTAAAGAAAGCTTGAATTTGATTTAAGGCTAGGCGAAAAACAGTTGTGTGTTTGCTCGCTTTGCTTTGCTTTGCTTTGGTCGCTCGTGCAGCTCATAGCAGCGGGCTGCAAATGCTCACTTTCTGTCCTTGTGACACAATATACTATTTCAAACAGGGTTAATTAATTTAATCTCACATGTTTATTAGAGTGTTTTTCTAAATGGGAATATTTTTCAAAATTTAAATGGGAGGACACACTGGTTTCAAAATGTTATGCGTTGATGGGAATGTAGGCAGTCCTCGAGATTAGTTAAACTTACGAAGCACGCTAAGTAGGTCAACTAAATTATTGAAAGGATTAAGCAGATCAAAGGAATGCGCATTTGCACGAATCACGAACGAAGGAAAAATGATTTCAACTTTATCACTACTTTTCAGTTTAGTCAAGAAGAATGCTAATATCATTCAAGTATTCATAGAGCATAAAAACACTTAGTTCTTGTGTCTCTTGTGTCTCACTACTTCCTATGTATTTTATGCCTTTCTGTATTATTATTAGGCAGCAGTATGCAAAATGTAGCTAGTTCCGTATTTGTGTACATCGATATGCTTTACTGGCTATGGTTTCTTTGCTCTGTCAATGAGAATGTCTACATAAAAGGCAATGTTAAAACACCTAATTTTTTGAAATACTACCTCCAGCTGTCTCCTCTTGAAACCCCCATTACGATTCGTTGGGTTATAAAAACACGCCCGGCTTCTTTTGCACTGCCCCAATGGACGATCCCGTAGGAAATTTTTGATTGAATGAAGCCACAATGCAGTAGTTTGAGAACTTGAGGTGATACGGTATTTCCAATATTCTTTATTAAAAAAATAATTTGTACCTGGTGTTGTCAGAAGATTTTGTACATGTGCGTTCTGGGTGAATTCCGAAAACACTTCTGTCCACGGTGTAGGTTTTTGTACAGATCTGCATTAAGTGCAACTTGTCTAAATTTGATTAAGTCTTCTTCTGCTGCTTCAAAAGGCTCGCCTCTTATCAGGGCGCTTGTATCGTCTGCGTACAAAACGAGAAGTTCGGTTGAAGCTGAATTTCCCCGACAGACCATTAACGAATATGTTCAAAAGAGTTGGTGATAGGCATCAGGAGCCTTGAGGTGTTCCTTTAAGATTTTTTAAAGATACTGAACGAATACCGTTTCGACTATTTGGCTACGATCTGTTAAATAGGATCTAATCCAATCTAAGGCATGTCTCTGAGCAAAGCATAATCATGAAGGCTCGACTTAGATGGAAGAAGAGACCAAGTACAATGTTTCCACTTTCGAGACCTTCATGAAGTGCACGGGAAAATGTAGTTGAGTGAATAATTTGTGCATTAGATAATAAGTTAAATCCTTTACTCTGGTATTGTAGCTATATTAACAAATCTTAGCAAATTGGGATTTGAGAGCTACCGGTCGATATTGATTCATATCCATCTTCGATCTTTTGTTTTTATTGATTGATAGTACTCCGAATTCCTTCGAGACTTCTGGGTAGATGCCCTCGAAAATATGTATATATTTTGTAAATATGAATCCGATGAACAACATGCTTACTATAAAAATAAGGACTGCGTGATTGCTGCACAGCGGCAGTTTGGAATTCATTTCGGAAGAGTTCCTTGATACCATGCCATTAAAGAATAGGTTCGAAGAATTGAAGAAACAGGATTGGAAAGATTATTTCCGGGACACATCATCTACAGACGTGGAGATATTGAATGGCCTTTGAGATCGCCAGACCTTACGGCGCGTGTTTATGTTCTCCTGGGTTACCTCAAGAGCAAGGTTATCATTGATAAGCCACGGAATATTCAAGAAATAAAAGAAAAATCAATGAAGAGTTTAATAATATCCCGTTGGATATGCTGCGATATGCAAAATTTTTACACCCCACTTCAGGAATGCGTACAGAAAAGAGGAAATCATCTATCCAGCATAATCTCGAAAAATAAAAAATTAAAATGGTATGTACCTTGTATCTGTTATATATGTATTTGTTTGAATTAAATGGATTTAATTTCAAATTTATTTTGTGTTCAAAACTTCCCGCTCCCTTAGACCACCTTGTGTTTTTTTAACGATGTGTTTCCTATTCCTTCAGAAAAAGCAATCATTCTTATAGGCATGTTCTGGTTATCTAAAAAGGTAATATAAAGGAGTATTTCCTGATCAAAAAATCGTATTTTGTTTAGTAAGGAAAATGTTTAATCGGTTTGATAACTTCACAGAAAACTTGATTGGTTTTCCTGATGACTATATGGTAGCACGCTTAGATAGTCAAACTGTAATTTCTGCTCTTGCATTGCGACAGTTCAAATGTTTTTCATGTAATTATTTAAATAATTGAAGTTAATATCAATTTGTAATTTGCATTGTCAAAAAATACACATTTTTTGCTTCAATCTTATCTTTTACTGTGCAAGAAGCATTAAAGTCGCGCATCCCTAAAATAATCAGCAACCACGACTGCCTACGAGTCAGCGCGTGGACATATTACTACTGGTGTGGTTAGTGCATGAGAGTTCTATAGAAACAACCTTGCAACGAATCTTTTTCTCACTTAACAACAAATTTTATTCAAAGAATAACTGTTCGATCATCTGGTGTGGCTTGTCATCTTTATTACTGCCAATCCTGGTATCGGGTTGTGGAATTTTTCTTGTACTTTTAGGCGTCAACTGCTAAGGTTATATTGCACTAGAATTTAGCCAGACCCTAACATGCAAATCTATGGACCGCTCAGGTGATTGCTGTCCTTTTTGCAAAAATGTCTTCCAATATTAATTGAAATAATTAGCACCAAAAGGATCTAAGTGCAAATTTTTTGTGAATTGAGGTAAGTGCTAAACGGGAAATGAAATATGTACTAATGGCGTCACGAAACAATTGCTTTTACACTATGTAGTCAACATGTAATGCTGTTATGTGATCCTTATGTTCCAAATATAATTATTCCTGATAGTTTCACCTCCTTTGTGGAACCTTTACTAATTTAATTACAATTGTAATTCATTCCATTCTGACAACACTCACATTTAAAAGTGCATTCTATTCAGCCATGGAATTTGAACCACTGCATTGCATTCTTTCTTCTATAGGACGTTCTCTCATATCTATGATTTGATTTTTTGACGTTAAAGAAGACGCAAAAGAATGTTTTCCTTTTGTTCAATCGTGTTGGGAATAAATTACTAACCAGACTATTTACTTTGTTGCAACAACTTATCCTACTTCGATCTCTACATTTTTCTGCACTGCAAGACCTCACATCTGACTTTTGATTCACCTAGATTGATCAGAGTAGCCTTCGGCCTAATATATCCAGCAAATCAAATTTCATTTTAGAAGTAAATTTTTGGTGCAAATCAGCAGGATTGCAATGGGGCCCCCGAGCATCCTCTGTGTACCTATTTCGGCCCTATTCGGGGCCTCATCAGTAGAAGAGTAGCTCGAGAACTCCACTGCAATCCCGACGATCAACATGACTTACGCAAGAAAGCGCGAAATTGCAAATATACCGTTTAATCGAACCATCGCACAGTTTAAGATCAAAACTCAGCCGTGCATTGATACGACTAAGCGGTTCATCTTGGAAGTCAAAATCCTTTATAAAAACGTTCTTATATATTACAACTGACAACGAAAGAAAAATGCGATAAAACTGCTTTTATGTGTAACACGTATGCATTTCTTCGTATTTATCAAATCAGATCAGAATGTTTACCGATAAAGAAAGCGTGAAAATACAAGAAAAATGTGGCAAAGATTTATAGTGCCAATGCGACGCTCGTGCACAACAGCGCCGTCTCTCGAATCAGACCAGTGAGCGAATGAGTGAACGTGACGTCATAATTCGCATGAATAATGTAGACGGCGACGCTGTGCGCCAAACAAGCCAACCGAGCCGCCGCAGATTCCGCCACTTGATGAGGACGATTGTCATTGAATAGTGAAATGGCGGCATCAATGCTGATGCCTGCATAAAGGGAGACGAATCTATCAGTTCGATCACGTCCCTTCAAAGGCTTTTCATTTTTGATAAATTAGTCGTTATCTTCTCCGGCACGTATGCGATTTTATATTGGTCACGTCCGTAGAACGCAACTCCAAGAGAAAGAGGAAAAAAAAACGTTCTGATTCAGATTACGTCGAGGATTATTCCATTCGAATAAGTTCGATAGGAACAATAAAAGCTCGTTCTATTTCCATTATTGTTTTAGCATATCACAATTTACTTTTAACATTTCTTGAAAATCTTGTAGATATTAGGTAGTCCAAATCTACAGACACTATGATCCATCAAAAAAGAAATCGAAATAAAACTAGATTTGATTATTGGATGGTTTATTGTTTTACGACAAGCAAATAACGCACGTTCAGTGTCTTAACAGATTTCGGAGTGTGCGGGTCAGTGTCAGAATGAATTATTATACAAATAACGAAATTGTTGACATTATTTTAACGTACGGAGAATGTAGGTGGAAAACAATTAAAAAAGTATCAGGATAATTTAGATCCTTGTAATTGTTAGATGCCGTTCTAAACATGTTTTCCTTTAAGAGCATGCCTTCGTCGTCAATGAAACACTTTGAGCTGAAGTTTGTGTTTGTTTAGTTTATGTCACCATTGCTTTCAGTCCTTAGAAATTGAAGGAAACTCGCAGAAATAATGGGATTTTCAAAATGAAAACAAATTCTACTTAAGCGGTCGTTATTTTCCGTAAAGTCAGCTCGGTTTGATCGCTTCCACATTTAAATCGTTCCAATAAAAGTTACACCCAAACCCAGAGCTAATATTTGTGCTGGATCTCACGCGTTCAATAATACTAAGAACGTCGGGCGAAGTTTAGGTTCATGGTCGGCACTCGACGCGGAAGCGAAATGGAGGACTTTGAAGTCGGCGCTTTAATCATTTAATGGCACGTATCCATCCAGCAATCAACTCGGGCCGTGCTGTGTTGACATTCGGCGGAAGTAAGGATCGACGCATAGGTGAGCCGCTTCAGCATTGTGTCGACGTCCCTTTCACATCAAAACTGACGCCTGTGGCTTCAAAGGCGCGCACGGACGAATTATTTATTTAGATTTTCGAGTAATCCACTTTGGTTTAAAATTTACACGCCGCGTGTACGCACACCGTACGTAATTATCTGATTAAACAGCATATGGCCGATGATTAAATAAAAGCCGTAACGGCCGCCGCTGTTCCACCTCCCACGGCCGAATTTGTATTTCTGGCAGATATTTTCGCTTCGGCTCGGGCAAATATTTATTTATCGAACTAATAGAATTTTGCGCTAATCTAATAGCAGCACCACATTAAAGCTGCAAAACAGCTTTCACATTTTGCGAAACTCTAAAATGAAACGAGCTTTCCTGAGTTAACTTTATTAGTCATTATTTACAAATCGTTCTTAGGCACAAAAGGTGTCCTGATATCAGGTGTTGAATTGAAAAGTTCATCAAGTAGGTAGACTTTGAACACTGTGAAGTAGTAGAAAATTATCTCATTTCTTTAATAGTGCTTTCTTTGCAGTCTACAAAAATTATTATTATTATTATTATTAAAAAATACTCAGAGCAAAGCTCGTTCATACTTCAGATGGAGGCGCTTGTCAATAGCTGCTGTCACAGTTTCTTGGAAGTACAGGATCTCACATAAAATTTCTTCTATTTTTTTTCCTTCTTGCCAATTGTTTTGAGTATGTTTTATTTAAAAATGCTTCCTTTGCACTTTACAAAAATAATTACAGTAAAGTCCGGTTATAACGAACCCAGAAATTGTATCAAAATATGTTCGCTATATCCGAAGTTCACTATAATAGGTAAATTAAAACAAAGTGTATTTTTTATAGTCATTTTTTATTTTACATTAAATAATATTGTAAAAAATAACCTTTGCCTTTGCGAAACAGTTATACAGTAATAAAATCGGTTATTTTTGTTTGCATATATTTGTTCGAAAAGTTAACGTTATTTACATAGTTTTGAAGAACACAGAAACTCTTCCAAATATGTTCTGGAACTGTACATGATTCTAAAAAAATGCGAATTTCTGTCATTTTTTGGAGCATTTCAGTAACAGAAGGAACATCAACATTTTCATTCGATTCATTTTCTTCTTCCTCGTCACTGGTTAAAATGTTTGCAGTCACTGTTTCGATAATCTGCTCATCAGTTAACACTTCTCTTGCTGCTATGTCATTATCAACCCCAACATATTCTTCAAAGTTAAATTCATTAAATTTTTTTCTCATTTCTATTTCAATCGCATTTTTCACCACAGTAGCAGAAAAGACATCAGGCTTTCCTTCATGTCTTTTCAACCACTGATTCAGTGGAAGTTCATCATCTGACTCAAATCCATCGTTCTCTCCAGAAAATCCAGCATGCTTGAAGCAGTTTGCTATAGTTTCCGTGCTGACCTTCTGCCAAGCCATGTGGATAAAATTTACAGCATCCAAAAGGCTAACTGTAAATGTTTTTCCATTATCAATTGCCTCGATCATCTTCTTTAGTAAAATTTTCCTGTAATGACATTTTAAAGAATGTATCACGCCTTGGTCCCATGGGTTGTAGTTTCGAACTAGTGTTGGGTGGCATAAAAACCAATTTAATTTGATTTAGTTTAACTTCAGGATGAGCCGGGCAGTTGTCGACTAAAAGTACAATTCTCCTATTTTTTCGCTTTAGATGTTCATCCCATTCAAGCAGTTCATTTACGAAAATTTCGGACGTCATCCATGCCTTACTGTTGGATTGGTATTTTATGGGTAATTGTTTGTTTTTGAAACATCTTGGATTGGCAGATTTGCCTATAACCAACAATCTTCTTTTTTCACTTCCAGCCATGTTAGCAGCTACAGTCACCCTTACTTTAGACAGCTTTCCACCAGCACAACTTTCTCCTACAAACTTCAATGTCTTATCAGGCGTCATTTGGTAAAAAAGTCCAGTTTCGTCGGCATTAAAAATGTCTTCAATGTTATATTTTTTTCGAATACCAGGCCACACATTAGTTAACCACTCAGTAACAACATTCGTATCAACGTTCGCAGATTCACCAACAATTTTTCCTTCGCGAATACTATGTCTTTTTTTAAACCGTTCGATCCAACTTCTAGAACACTTAAAATCTATTTCATCCACTTTACTACCTATTTCACTAGCTTTTTCTTGTAGAATAACACCACCATGGTATGTTTTCTTGTCTTTTCTGTGTAAATCATTTAAGAAGCCCTTTATCCACCACTTCATGTGTCGGTTTTCTTATTTTTTTGCTTTTGTAATTAACTTTACCGTACGATGATAAAATTTGTTCGCGCTTTTTCCAAATTGTGGAGACGGTAGATTTTGTTAAATTCATTTGGTGGCAAATATCACTTTGTTAACACCACTTTGTATTTTTTTAATAATGTCGTATTTGTCCTTTAAAGTGAAAGCTTTACGTTTTTGTTTATTCATTTTGAATTATTACATGTGAGTCTTGCTATAAATGCACGTCGCTCGTAACAAGTAATCGGAAAATAGCGCGTAAATCGGGGAAACCCCTCTAAAGTTCGTTATAAAAGGAAAATTGTATCACATTTTAAGTCATATCCGGTTCACTATATCCGAAAGTTCGTTAAAAGCGGGTTCGCTATAACCGGAAAGAAAATACATTGAGCTTATGGAAAAAATTTCGTTGCTTGAAATATAGTACGTTATAGCCGGAAGTTCATTACAAATGGGTTCGTTATAACCGGACTTTACTGTATTATAAAATACTCAGAGCAGAGCTCGTTCATATTTCAACCGCGAGATGGAGGCACTTGTCAATCGTTGCTGTCACAGTTTCTTGGTCGTACAGTATCTCACATAAAACTTGTTTACTTATTTCTTCTATTTTTTTTTCTTTTTGGCAATTGTTTTGTGTCTTTTTAGCAGAGCTCGTTCGTATTTCAACCGCCAGATGTTGCAACTTATCAATCGGAGCTTTCACAGTTTTTTTCCAAACAAAAGGTATCTTACATGAAACTTGTTTACTCATTTCTTCTATTTTTCTGTTTCTCGGCAATTGTTTTGTGTAAATTTATTTAAAAGTGCTTCCTTTGCACTTTACAAAAATTATTATTGTAAAATACTCAGAGCCGAGCTCGTTCGTATTTCAACCACTAAGTGGGGGCACTTGTCAATCGGTGCTTTCACAGTTTCTTGGACATAGAGTATCTTACATAAAACTTTTAGTTTTCGTCATTTCTTCTATTTTTTCCTTCTTGACAACTGTTTTGTTTAAAAGTGCTTGCTTTGCACTTTTCAAATATTATTAATATAAAATAGCCATTAATATAAAATAGCAGAGCTCATTCGTCTTTCAACCGACGGATGGAGGCACTTGTCAATCGGTGCTTCCATCTATCGAAGAGGAAAGTCAAGTCAGGAAGCTTTACTTTAGATTTTTTGTACTATTATAATTTTTTTTTAACTCAAACGTTTTCAGCTGTTCAGTTTTCTTCTAATTTTACATATTTTACAGTTTAAACACAAAACTGATACGCAAAACTTGTTTATGTATAAATCTTTAAAAAAAAATTTTTCTTTAAATATGTATTTCTTTTGTATGTTTTATTTAAAAGTGCTTTCTCTGCATTTGCAAAATTATTATTATTATTATTACATATTTATATTTTTATATTTATATTTTTCACTTCTGACAAAGCTGTCGAACGACGATGAAACTTTAAGTGTATTGTGCGCGATTTAGTGTCCGGTTAAAAGATTTTGTGATATTATTATTACAAAATACGCAAGTCACTCATTTTTATTCTCGGCCTTGTAAAATTATTATGTATTACAAAAAAACTGAAATTCCCCATACAGAGTATTGGCAGAATTAGAGCTCGTTCATATCTCAACCGAGAGATGGAGGCACTTATCAATCGATGCCTCCATCTATCGATGAAGAAGGTTTACTTTTTGACTTGCCCTCCTATTATAATTTAATAACTTTGTACTTCGCTTCAAGTTTCTCAATTTCTTTCAACATTAGATTTTTTTTCAATAATTCTTTGTTGTGATTCGCTTTTCCTTCTTTTAAAACCCCTGTTAACTGTTACACAAAACTTGTTTACTTATTTTTTTAATTTTTGCTTTCTTTAGACTTTTTTATATCAGTTTTATTTAAAAGTGATTTCTCTGCATTTGCCAAATTACTATTACAAAATACTCAAGTACCTCATTCAGAGCAATGGTAGAACTAGACGTCACTCATATTTCAATAGATGGAAGCACTTATTAATCGGTGCTTCCATCTATCGGTTTATTTTTTAACTTGCCCTATTATAATTTTCAGTAAAACTCTTTTTAATTCAAACTTGGTAACTCTGTACTTCGCTTCAAGTTTCAATTTTCTTTTAACTTACTTTTATTCATTTAATTTTTTACTAAACGTCAAATCAAGAAGGTTAACTTTTTGACTTGCCCTCCCATTTTAATTTTCGGCAGGATTTTTTTTGTCACTCTGTATTTCGCTTTTCAACTTTCTTCTAATTTTAGATTTTTATCAATTAGATACAAAGTTCTTTAATTTTCTAATTCGATAATTTTCGATTCAAAAAGTCTGGCCGCCTATGCGTGCTTTCATTAATGCTTCCCTCTGGTAATAACCTCACTGAAAGGTAAACTTAATTCAAGAAATGAAGTCACACAACAAACCAAATACCTATTTTTTTATACGTCAATGTTTGACAACTGTCAACCGTTAAACGTCAATTTATTTTTTCGCTCTAACTTCTTTCAATGAAATATCAAAACCGACTTGATGAACTTTTCAATTAAACATTATTATTATTATTATGTATATTATTAGTATTAATTTTTATAAGCTTTTTCAAAAGAATTAAGAAGGTAAGTTTTGAATAGTGAAATATAATTTGAAAAAAGAGAAGAGGTTGTTTTTACGTGTAAATACTGCAATTATTTGGCAAGTCAACCCAATAAAGACTGGGGAACTGGACGTAAATACCTTGTTTAAGATGGGGTAATTACTAATTATATTTCCTGTTAATAGAAATTCATAAAAACAACCCCCCCGTTCATTTCGAAAGCGGATTCATCAAGAGGGCCTTCAAGATTACCGCAATTTCCATTCTTAATTATTCAGAATCATCTTACAAGATAACACTTTCAAAAAGTAATTAATTCACTTTTTAACTTGACACCGACAACACGTTATCTTTGAAAAACGGGCTTCCTCTTTCCACCCCCGACCGTAAGGGGGGGGGGGGGGCTAGGGCCGGCTCGCTCGTAGCAACTTAAAAACTTTCGGAATTTTTATTAGCGTTTTATTTTCTACATTAAAAAGTTCCGTAACGATTAAATCCAGGATTTAATCAATTTCCTTTACGCGTTCGTAATTTTTCTGACACTCGTAGAAAAAAATTAGAACATCCCGCCGCATCGTAGCAAGTACAAAAAAAAACTATCGCACATGAAACTTCCATTAAAATGATTACTTTGAAAAATATTCGATTTTATCAACGGCCCAAGTTTAATACTGCACTAAAAGCTATCTCCCACTCGCATATAAGTCATGTAACTGATTAAGCGACCCAAAATTCAGACGCGAGTGAATAACCATCTGAAGATAAATGGCCACTAAGGTGCTCTATCTCTAAAACATCCAGTTGTTTAGATTAAGATTCCTTCGCGCGGTAATCTCGTTAAATGCGATAGGACCCGGCGCGGGTCGCTCGGCCCAACCTGAAAGGGCAGGATGTTGGTGGCGGGATAGCAACGGATACAACTTACCTTTACATTATAAATTGGATATCTAAACGACGCAGGTGTACCAACTGTAAATTTGTAAATACCCGGAAATTTATCTAATCTAATGAATTATGTACGGTAACCGTAAGTTCACGTGAATCACGTTAACCGCTAACGTTACCCTCTATGATTTATGTTTCTGCTAAAATTACTTGCATAACTTTAAGCGAACTTATTAAAAAAATATCCATTGCACAGGATCAATTAAAAAACAAATCAATGTTATATGAAGTATCTCAAAAATTACGATACAATTGTTCTAAATAAGAGACCTACTGTACAGTACATGTAATCAAAATTAATAAAACATTCTTTATACAATTTTTTTATACAAATTCTACAGTGTATAACACACCACAAAAGGCACAAAACGGAGAAATACACGGGCAGCCGTTGGGTATTAGGTTTTAATATCTTTCCGCACACGCTAATTAGTGGCGTATCAAAGAACCTTTCTGTAATATTTGCAGACGGGCTCGCGCAAAATTTCGGCCCTTTTTTTTTCATATTCGAACTAATATAGAACCGAACAGCGAGCTCCGTCGTCGGGCGACCGAAATAATGGTTTATAAATCACTTTTTCAATTCCGCGACCGCTGGCTGCATTAGGAGATTTTTTACCGTTTATTTAAATTAGTTTTCGGTGCTGCATAAATCTTTCCTTTGATTACGTTCTGTTTCGTTTTTAATATTGTGAAATAACTGAAATCATGAATTTAATTACGTTACGCTGCGCCCTTCCAAAAAAAAAATTAAAATATGATCGTGGGTTTAAAAAATATATGTATTTGCTGTATGTATTCATGTACAGGGTGTCACAATGATTACAAAATTACAAAATACGTTAAAAAGCTATAAAAACTGTCTTTAACATATTTTGGTAACTTCAAAAATGAAAAATTTACCGTTCGACTGTACCACGAAAACGACAACGGATAGCTAATTTTTGATTGGATCATTGAAACCAGTTTGAAAAGTTGACCCAATATTGCTTGTTTAGTTTTCTTCTATTCTCTTTATTAACTGAGATACTTATAAAGTACCACCCAATTTAGGACACCCTATACAATTTAAATATGATGATGATAATGATGGTTGAAGAACTTTCTAATAAAGTACTTAATAATAAATTAGAGTAATTAAAAGTCAAAAATAAATTTAAAAAATTTCAGCTCAAAAAATCTTACAACTACATATACTGAGACAACTACTATACCGAGAGTTAACTTTATTTTAACATCAATTTGAAAAGTAGAAAACAACGATAAGAATAGTTAACATATAAATATCCGATCTGGAAGCTGTTATGATGTGAGAAAATATATGTACAGGGTGTCATACTATTTTGAAGTGTTAATAAAAAATTGGATGTCTTAATTAATACAGAAAATTAATTAGTACAGAAAAAAAAGCAATTTGGTTAATTTATACAAACATAGATAAAAAAAATTCTGCATCCCTTTCTCGAAACAAATAAACAAATAAAAAAACTAAATATGTAAGTTACAATAATGATGTGGTCACGAAATCGAATAACAGACGGTCTTTGTGTTCAAAAATGTAATTAAATTCGTGTTCAATTATAACTTAGGGAGGTACACAAACGTCAAATTTTTTATGTCGGAAAAAAATTTGTAATTTGATATCTATGGTGTGAAGTTTATTATTATTGTGATTCGCTGTAATTATAGCCGGTCAAAGTAGGGGGTTAATCAGTTGGTAACAATTATATCCACATAGTACAGTAATTAGGTAAGTAAAGTAAGTGTAACACGTGTGATATATTTAACACAAACAAGAATATTCTCTGACTTCTAAACTCTACATTGTGCAGCTGGCACTGGCGGATACTATTCCAATTTATTTCTAAATATTTGTTACGAGCGATACTGCGATAATAATAATAACAACACAAAATTAATAAAACAAATTTTATTTTTTAAAATAATGTCCCTTCTTTAACCCATTAACGCCTAGCGGTACCATAAAGTCCCATGTGCAGGATCCTTTTTAAAAGGTCTGTGAAATTTGACATATGTAATTTCTTCTTGTACTACTAGGTGGCGTGACTTTTTATAAGTCGTTGACCAATCCCGTGCAAAGTAATTTGAAATTTCTTGTTACATGTGTTTGAGCAGTGCCATTAAATTTGAAACATGGATTTTGCAAGTGGCAACTTGGATTTCCGTCTAGAGTAAGTATTATTTGAAGTTATTTACTGCTTGATTTTTATTTGTGGTCGTGTAATTCGCTTTTTAAAACATCATAAATTCTACTACAATTAATTTTATTTCATTACATTATTCACAGGATTTACAATTTTCCAATAATGTTAAACGTCCCCGTATGGACCCACTAGGCGCCTAATGAAAAATTTCATGTCACATACTTCTTTCTCCTATTTAGAGGAATTACATTTCAAGAAGCACTTATTATTTATGATGACCCAGATAACACTCAACTGACCGACATTTTTATAGAACCACCGGAAAGTCACATTCTTGTCACATATTTGTAAATATACAGTGACCGGCAGAAAGTTAGACACATGGGAAAATTTTATTATAGATTTCTCAGAAAAATTTATTCTTTATGAAATGCATCCTCTCAAACTCAAAATGCACATATCAAAATTTTCCCATATGTTTGTGTCCAAGTTTCTGCCGGTCACTGTAGACTGTGTTGTAATTTTTATTTCAGACATACTAGATAAAATTTAAATTTCCTCCAAAAGCACCTGGTCGAATTTCTTGTGCAACTGGCAGTGACTTTCGAGTAAATAGCTCCGTAAGTCCGTAAGGTATGATGGAATGAATCATTATGTTATACCCGTTCCGCAAGGCAAGAGACAGAGATGTGCTGGAGAAAAATGTACTAGCAAAATTCGCACAATGTGTGAAAAATGTGATATGGGACTGTGCATAGATTATTTTAAGAAACTTCATATTAAATAAATACACATATGTGCAATAAAAAGCAAATACTTATGTTATCCCCCATCTTTAATCATTTAACTAGTCTAAATGCAGTATTCTCTGATATCGCCTAGCGTACCCATAACGGAACACCCCTTATTTTGAAAACTGCTGACTAGAAATTTTTGAAAACAATTCTTACATGTCTAAGAGGCTTATTTTAAAAATATTTAATGTTAAAAACATTAATAAAAAAATAAAAACAATAATAATTCAGGCGTTAATGGGTTAATATAAACTTACCCCAATTTGCAAATACTGACAGAAAAAAAATTTGGTTGCCTGCAAAGCCACTTTTGTAACGCTTCTATTACCTACTCATTCGACATAATTTGCTTGCGTCCCAAGTACCTGCTAAGAAGCCTCAACTCTAAATTTATAATATTTAGGTCAATTAAAAAATCCGTGAAAATTGATGATCCCAAAATACCATAACCATCACGTTGCGTGCTGACGGTACAGCTTTCAATTTCTTTAGCGGCGATGAATTTGAGTGACGCCACTTCATACCCATCCTGTTTGCTTCGTGGGATTTAATTGTGCCCCCAAGATTTATCAACGATAATAATTCGTTCCAGATTTCTCAACTTCAGCACATAAAAATTTCATGATAATCGGTGATGCAACGGAACTAGGTAGGTACATCACCGACAAACCCGTTTGATACAATTATCAATATTTATGGAACCAAAAGTCTGTGGCATTTATCAACTATAAATACAGGCTGTTTTTTAACTACATACAAAAAATGAAACTAGTGAAAGTTGACATTAAAAGTGATAGAATGAAGCAGTTTTTGTATAACAATTGATTAATAAATATTAGAGATATGTAATAAATGTTTTCGGCGCACGATGAAACAGTTCGATAGTCCCTGGCTTATTTTTATTACCTACGTAATTACGTAATCGGAGTAGTATGCTGGTGTCAGCATCGGCTGTTTAAGTGGGTCAGTTCCCAACTGCACGTACGTCGTCGCAGATAACAGTGTTGAAAACATGGCCGAATTTTCCAACAGTGTTATTGTAGACATGATTTTAATTTACGGCGAATGTGGTCAAAATGCGTTGGCTGCAAGACGTTTATATGCACAGCGTTACCCAGATTGCCCTTTGCCAAACAGCAGAACCTTTGTGTCAGTTGTGCAGTTTGTTGATTGGCGAATTATTCGTGAGGAACAATTACCCGTTCCATTTTCAAGGAATGCAAGCTTTGATACCCGCAGATTACCTCCAACGCATGCGATTTTGTCGGTGGTTACTAGGGTGTCTCTTATTTTTCGACTTTAATTTTTTGTAACGCATATCCTCTCATTTTTGTCATTTTATGTTTATGCATTAACGCGTGCCGAATTGCATCGAAACATGTTAAAACTTGCACAGTGTGCTCGTTGGTTCACGATTGATAGAGACCGTACTATTTCCAGTCATATCGTGATCGTTTGTTCAATCAGTTCGTAACAAGCATCATGTCCATGAAATTACGAAGTTCCATAAAAGATATATTTTTAGTGGGGGACGTGAATCATTGGGGTCCAAACTTCCATCAAACCGCAGTGCTATTTTATAACATTCTCGAAGTTAAATTAGCGATCAGTGAAAGCGCAAATCTCGCCGCTCGTGAATGTGTTATATGTATTTTGGAATATCTGGAGGCGACAATCGAAACTCTCGGATGTAATATGGATGATTTTCCAATACATAAGTCATCTATCCAACGAATTCGCACAGAAAAACAAAGGAACGCGCCAAAGCTGAAGTTGATTTTCAAGTCATGTGCCAAAACTTGTTACTCTTCACTGGGATGGTAAATTGTTACCAGCTCTTAACGTTCGAAGTACTAAAGAAGAACGTCTTCCTATTGTAATTTCATATGGAAACAAGATGCAAATTATTGCTGTACCGAAATTGGACAATTCATCTGGCAAAGAGCTGTTTGGAATGCGATTAACGATTGCACTGAGAAAAATGGAATTTTGCGATTTTGATGAAACATCATTCCTATCGATAAAATAAAATCATAATGTAAAAGTATAATGCTGTCATGTTATAAGATCCATCTTACTCTAAATTAAACATGATTCTTAGCACAATGAAACTGTTTAAGTTTAAGAATGTAAAATTATCATTCTACATAATACGTAGTGTTAAAATATAATAAAATAATGAAATATTATGCTGAATAAATTAGTAATAAAATGTCATGTCTGACTTTTTGTTAATTACTCCGGTAATTTTATCATGACAGGAAATGATACTCTAAACAACAAACCACATAGTGTTAATTTTGCAGTAGTACGCTGAGTCGTTTTTTAACGCGAATCCGAATAAAATGTTCGAAATTCTTGTTAATATAAACGTATTCTTTGATCCTATTTTTCTCAGTGTGGAATCTCGAAGATAAAGTGCAGATCCTCTGTGATATCACCGCACCGCCTCAAGTACAGATCATATCAATGGTACCTGTGTGCCTTTAGAAAAAAAATTGGACAGGGAATTGTCACTTTTCGCTTACCGCCATCACGCCAATGAGCTTGTATTGAAAAGTGTATTTGACGCTAAAATTCATCAAGTTACGACAAAGCCAGATATTCCACTTTTCAAAATGTTCAAAGAAAATTGGAAAAACGTTAATCGCAATGAGATTCAATCCTGCAATGATATCGTAAAAGCACATTTTAAGAATTCCGAAATCGATTCATTGCTACAGTTCTGTGGAGCTAAACTAAAAGAAAATATCGTAAGAGACGACTACCGAGAGTTAATAGAGCTCTCTAGTCTTTATCTTATTTTTAGGCGATGATTTTGATCGATGTGGATTGAAAATTAGGCCTCCAGGACCCATGCACCAAACTCGTTGAATGGCGAGAGCAATATATTACCTGAAAATAGCGCTTCTCAGTTCTCAGTTCAAATTAATAAAGAAAGACCTGGCGTGACTTGGCCATGGGCGCTATGTATTTCCGCAGTAAAAGCTCCTTACCAAGATCTGTGCTTCCTAAAGTCGCTAAACGCTAAAGGCGTATGAAAATGTTAACGAAATTATCTCAAAAGTAGTCTTAAAGAAGTTTACCCAGCATTCATGGTATTTAACTGACGAAATAGCTGTCTTGTCACTATTTGACGAGGAGATTGATCAAGAAATAAAAGGAAAAATGGTTACGAATTCGAACAAAGAAAATACTTCGAGTTTTAGGAAACTATACATTCCGTCGAATGACGAATGAAGATCTTAACGGCTCATTGTACGGTGAGTTTATTAATAAAGATTATGAATAAATTATAAGTTGTTAATTACAAGATTATTATCAATTTTTTTAAATTTTAAGATAAAAACGTCGAAGATCCATCAAGAGTAAAAATTTATTTTCTCGACTCAAACTTAATGATGCTTTTATCCAGGATCGTCCATCTTTATGGAAAACTAACGCTAGAAACCAATGCAAGACTTCCATGGTCTGATTACAGTAGAAGAGGAACGAAAACAATATTTACTTCGTTGCGTACAAGATTGTAAAAGACACTTTGAAACGAAAACATCTCCATCCCCAATAATTACTTTGCTTAATGTAGGATAATGTTTGTTAATTCACTATTTAAATAAATTTTGGTTTTGTTTCCTTGAAATTGCAGGAAATTTGAAATTTTGCCTTATAACTCACAATCAGTACTAATTTCCACATATTACGTCTTTGACTTCGTTACGCCACTGCTCGAGACCAGTTATCTACACCAGGCCGAAGACATCCCTTGCTGTAGACACAGAAGGACCGACAGATCGCCACAGCATCGCTGCTCTCTGGACGACTCTTTACCCCGAGACCGAAGACATCCCTTGTTGCCGACGCATCCAAAAGGACCAACCAGATCGCCACAGTATCGCTGATCTCTGGACGACTCTTTACCCCGAGGACGAAGACATCCCTCGTTGTCATCTCCATCACTTCACTGGATCTACGCAATCCCCGAGGCGTTCATTGAGGTCCACGTATCCGCACTGTTGATGTTGATATCTCCCGACTCGGCAGGATCCACGAGCCACCGCCGAGTAACTTCGTCTACACCCATCGCATCAACGCCAGGGAGCGCCGTGTCATCCTTGAGCCGACACCTCGACGCCAAGTTTCCCGGACTGGCATTTCCCCGCATCAATATGAAATTAATTTAGAAAACTAATCAAGAAGTATTGTCACGAGGGGATTTTCTAAAAACCACGATGGTTTTTTTTTGTTTCCGCCAATAAAAAATATAAAAAGTATTTAAACACGAACTTGTGTAATCGAGGGCAAATTGCGACCGTGTCGAAATATAAACACAATAAGGAGGTAACCGATATAACGTAAGGTTCACATTTCATAATAAAACATCAGCGGATTTGCTACAAACGGGACCACGCGCGTATTCGAATGGTGCAAAGAGACACAGGGCAGGTGTCGAAAAAATGCAACGCTCGACTAGGCAAAAAGCGTGTATTTGAAGTGCGGGCCAAAATTGGGAAGGCAGTCGAGCCACAGGACCGACTCAGTGGGCACTAGTACAACTCAACGAGGGAACCCTAAACATCAGCGTCGCAGCCGCCAACATCAGCGGCTGCAGCCACATCATCTGCCACTGCCGCCATCATTGCCGAACCCTGTCCTAAGAGAACGAGGACCATCTCCCTCGCCAGCTGTCCAAGAGAAGACGCCACCGAAGCCTGCCCTGGCCACGCTGTTCCAATCCAATCACCCCTAGGCTGAGCAAGGACGTGTCGTGCTCCACTCCAGCCGAGGAACGTTGCCACCGAGACCGACCTTGACCAATCACTCCAGTCACGGACCGGTCTCGAGCTTCGCAGTCTTTCGCCGGCTTAAGAAAACGACGCACGCTGTCCCGTCTTAGATAAATCAACAACCCCAGTCGCCGCGAACGACCCAGGACCGCATCCCCAATTATCGGACAAACAACCCTCAACTAATTTAATTATTAACTTAATGAAGAGGTATTAATTTTTTTTTAAATCATGATGATCAGATGATAAACCTACGGACCCCAATCAACCCCGAAGGCCTTACCGTGACATAAGGAGACGCCTAAGGACCACCTTCGTGACAGTATATTTTGTATCAAATTGTTTTCAAAACTTTACCTGCACCCCTAAACGGCTAACGTGAACCGCTGGACACGATACAGCGACATGGTGGAGGCAACACAATATTGTTCATTTTTATCAATAAGAAATTTGAAAAGTTCAAATATTTAGAAAAATATAAGTAATAATTATATCAAAATAATTGGGAAAACCGATACTTGAACCGTTTGAAACCGTAGTAAGATAGATAGTAGATAGATATTCTTTTCGTAGTAGATATATATGTTTCTTTTAAGAATAAAATGTATTTCGATTAAGTTTATTTTATGAATGTTACCAGGACGTGATAACTAACTATACATAGTTAGACCCCGGAGTGAGGATTCATTGCAATGTTTTAAAAAAAAATGGTAAATATAAATAATGTGAAAAAATTCGTGCACTTTTTTCGTTGCATTTCGACTGGCCAAATACAGAAATCCACTATATCATTCATAAAAATTAAAAGCTGTACAACTTTGACAGTATATCGCTGGGGACGTGAGAGCTTTAGTGCACGGTTTTGATTTATGGTGAATCGTTATTTATGTATTTTAAGGTTGCAAGCACAGTTTTGGACGGAACATGAATTTTTCATTTGTTCAAATGCTATTATGAGGTCAACTTGAAAAATACCGCACAACTAAATCAAAGTGTAAGTATGTTCTGTAAGTAAATAAAAAAATATCCATTCCATTGCTATTAAGTGGTACGCATTAGTTATGTCCACGAAAGAACACAATTCACGAAAATACAACTGTATAAAATAATAAGTATAATAACTATGTATATTTATTATACACAGAGGTATAAGTAAGTTTGATCAAAACGAGAATTTTTTACAGTACCAAAATTAACATTATTTCCCCCCAGTAAATATCGTCCTAAACTTTGCATATTTTTATGAACTAGTTTGTACCTACTGATAGTGATTTTACAAAAAAAAATTAATAAAAATTATGGTTCGTATTTTTGACTCTCTTCAACTAAAGTCGTTTAAAATCTCAATTTTCTAAAGTGTTTCAGTTATTTTTTGAAGTATCGCCACCACTTCACGATCAAGTCCAGGACCGTTAACTTATAATTAATGATCTTCGAAACCAAAGATATTTTATTATGTGACAGTATAAATTAATATTTAATTTTATGAATACGGCGCCAGACCACAGCGGAATTTAAAGTAATTGTCTAATCGGCACGAGTCGGCACAAGGAGATCATAAATTACCAGGCCCTAGCGTGTGGTAAAGAATTAGCATCAAAACAACGTCTTTCTTAATCCTGCGCCCGCACATGCTTGTTACTTATTTAGCTAATAAGTTAACACCACATAGAGATACATAAATCGATAAGTGTAAAAAATAAATCAAATCCCCATAATATTTTATACAAGTGATCTAAAGAAATAAGAACTTTACATAATTTTACCTGGTCATGATGGATCAATAGTGAAAGTGGCTAAATACCTGCTTATTTTTTGTTTTGTTCAAGATTACGTAAGCTATCTTAGCCACCAACTAAGGTCTTTTAATTCCTAAAGCGGTCCCTTCGTGAAACAGAAGAGTCCCCATTTAACTTAAAAAATGGAAAACAACGACGAGCATGATTTACGAGCGGAGTAATTCGGCCTAATATTTTCACAGCCGCCCACATTTATAATCTTAATCGCCGGCTATTAGTCGCTACCGGGCGGCGACCGCAATGGCGGAAGGGTTGCCCAATTTTTGCCCGAGCACTTTTCCACCGAACAGATGGTTACCTAAAACATTCCATCGGCGTTAATTCAGTTAGGAAAAAGTTAATTACGGAATCAAGCAGCGAATTTTAGGGGTAGTCTGCGTGTGGAAAGGGTAAGTGAAACAGTTCAAGCAACCTATGCCGAACTTTTGGGGAAAATTGTGCCGCGATAATTATATTACCTCAACATAAATTTTTTGTACTGCTTTTGTACGTCAAAGATCAATTTTTACTAGGATAGATTAGACCTGAACTTTCTTATACAGCGATAACAATAATAAAAAGTTAATGAACCAAATTTTACTTTTCAAAATAATGTCACATGAAGAATAGTTTTAGCACCTAATAATTCTAATCAGCACCAGCAAACACTTAGCATTACGATATTCTCAGTTTTTACCAGCTGCTTCGCTGGGGTGCGAAGTAACGACCACCTAGGGTGGGGTAGTCTCAACATCTGTTCCACTTTACCCACCTGGACGCGTGTACCGCCCCGGAAATCCAACAATGCATACAAATGATTACAAAACCAGATTGGTCGAGCAACTTACACGGCACTTGCGAGGTTAATGGGATAAAACCTAGCGTGCCCTATTAGGTCATTATGGGCAGGTAAATTCCTACAGCAAGTTTCGAAATAATTTCAGAATTCATATACTCAGAATTCATGAAACTCTTGTCATTCAAAGTAATTTTGCAGACATAATCTTAAATAAAAAATATATTAATAAATCAAAATAAGCTAAAGTGTTACTTCCATTTGTTTTTTTTTATTATTATTATTTCAAGAATAATCGTTCTATTTTATCGCCCACGTAGAAATCACGATACCGGATAAGACGCAGACGTCCTTTCACTGTGCTAATATTAAAGCTAAGAGTGCGCTTGTTATTTTCATGAAAGAACTTATTTAACACGCCGCGCGTTACGAGTAATAACTTTTTTGTGGACATCAAGTAAGTAATGTTCAGAGTTGTTCTGGAAAGCTCTTAATAATATCACTACTTACTTCTCTCTTTAACTGTGTGATAAAGTATAGTTCTTAAATAACTCTTACGTACACTCATGGCCGTTAAAATCGTTACCCTTGCAAACTAACCTCGCTCTTATTGACCTTCGATTTGCTTGTCTACTCTACCCGCAGGGACTGATTGTTACAGTTTCAACTTATTGTACAACATTACAAATGTTGTTTTAACTTTAATCGCTTTGTTCTTTTTCTCACCATACTATCCCAAAAAGTAGCTTTTAAGTTATGTTTCCGCGAGTAATCGTAATTACAAAATTTTATTAAAACTATGAACTTGGGGAATATTTATGGATTAAAAAAATACTGTGCACGCTAATCAGATACAGGGAAATCATTAATTACTTCAACCCCCGTGACCAATTTGAATTAGGTTTTGTTTTCTAGAAGTGGCGACACTGAAAAAGTGAGGTTACTGTTTCAAATTAGCGTGAATTTGTCATTGACTTTCGTGACTGTAGGTGTTCTGTTGTGTTTAACCACTTTAACCAAGCATTCCTAGATGGGGATGTAAATTACGATGCCTTCTCAAATCAAGCATTACATTCTCGAACGATTTAATATACAGCACTGCATTGTTACCAACAGAGTATAATGTGTTGCCTATACGGCGCGGTCACATGGGTTGAAATCATCTATGATTTCACTGATGATGATTTCATTTCAAACTTAGATTTTACTTTTATTTTAGAATATGCGAGGTTTAAGACTCCCCACTCGGGCACGTGTCTCTCGAGTCGTAACGATTTACTTGACCACGAGTGTACGTACATTTGTAGTAAAATGATTTTTATATATTTTGTTTCTTACACCTACATAATTATAATAAATAATAATGAGGAGATCATATCGATGGCCCTCTGGAATAATGGCACAATTCAAAAAACTTAAATTTTCAGGAGAGGTATTTAAAAACTTTAATTAATTTAAAATGCAATTTTATAATTAGGTTTTGAATTATACTGCGTTTCCACTTAAAAACAAAACTATAGATTAATAATGTTTGAAAAAATTTAATTTTCGGCTATATTCCAGTGAAAGATATTAGTAAAAAAATTTAATTTTCAACCGATTTTTGAGATGTGTCACTATGTTATATAGAGTATTAACTTTTTGCGATAAGTGTTACGTAGTTATAACACACATATTCCTTTATTCGAAATTAGTTTACTCTTAAATTTCAAGTTAAATAACAAATCTAAATGTCTTTCGATTATACGAACCGTTAAAAAAAATAAAACAGCAATTTTATAAAGTTTGAAAATGAATAAACTGCTACTACCAAGTTTCAATAAAAAAATTCGCCTAAATACTAAGGAAACAACGAAACATTTTTGTCATAAAAATATAACTTAAAGGCTATTATAAAAGGGGGCATAAAATTTTGGTATAATATTTTTTTGCATCAGTTTTAGAAGCCCTTCCTTTTTTTTGGATCCACACCTATTGGTCCAGAATATAATTTTGGTAGATTTTCTTCCATGGAATTAGTAAAACATCCACGAGTGGTTCTTTTTGGTGCATTTAAGTCAATTTCTTGATATTCAAAATCATCGTATTTATATTTAAAAAATAGTTTTTTTGTGTCTTGTTTATTTGCATGAACAATGGCTCTATCAGACACTCTGACATATTCTTTGTGATTGTCGATAAAACCAGGAGATTTATTAGCTTTTAAAATTATAAAAAGAATCATATCCCAATCCATGCACAATGTAGGGGTTTCTCTTTTTTTTAGCATTTCTCATCAGAGCAATATATTGCTGAGGAGTGTAGGTAGGTCCTCGTTTAAGAGATTTTGTAATTTCTCTCTGAATAAGAGCATGGGCGCTGTCTCCTTCATTCTGAGTATGACCTTTGACTAGGAATTTGTGCGTTATGGAATTAATAAATTCATACTTTTGGACAGCATATTCGTACATTGAAAAAATAAATCGGTTTTTACTTTGTTCCCCACAATTATCTGAATAAAAACAATGTCAAGCTCCTTTTTAGCTTTTATTGCTTTTTCTTCTAAATTTTCTAAATATATCAGCAGGCAGGTTGCAATTTCATTAGCACCACTTTTCCAATAATCTCATTCCAAGTAAAACACTGAACATTGTTAGATCCCAAGTCACATACAGTTAAATTAAAAGCATTAATTTTTGAAACATAGTAAAATGTGGAAATGTCACCCTGTGGACATTGCAATACACCCTGCAAATCATATACTGTTACAATATAACTGTTTCTGCTTTTTTCTTTATCTTCTTGTTTGGCAGATCTTGATAATCGTTTATCTTTCTGGTGTTCTTCATATTGGGCTTGCAATTCGAATTTTTCAGTACCTTCAGCATTTTCATATCGGACACAATCCTCACACATATCTTTCTTAGATTGGAAAAATGAAATGAATGAATGAAATGAATCTGATAATTTGCCTTTTCTAAATTTTTCTCAGAACAAAGGTTTACATAGTCCTTATAAAGATCCATTAATGAGCGTCCACCTTCTATATATTCCTTCTTGGAGTCTTTACGGCAGTAGTGGCTGTCCATCCGAGGAATATAATCAATATGTTGATGAACCTGATTTAAGATTGCAGGATTCTTTTTACGATGTTTGCCATGCTTCCCACGGCCGTTTGGGCTAAGTATTTGAGTACCATTTGCGGACGAATTTTTTTTTTGACAAAGCAGTTCGTATAAAACGATCAGTAATGCTCAGTGTTGTTTTAAAGAAAAACTTACAAACTCTTTGTCTAGTACCGTCTATTGTTAAATAGAAGGCATTATTGAATTTACGATTACTGTTTTCTCGTTGATACCTATATTTTGGTTTAAGAACTTCCATATGACGCAAAACGTACTCACGCTGCCTTTGTAATTCTCTCATATTCCAAAATTCGGTAAAAATTACTTTTCTTTGCTCTCCTGTTATCTTTGTTGCACATTTTTGTTGGCATTTGATATCACATACTGGACCAATAGATCTTTCTTTGACAATCTTTTTATTTCTTCTTTGATATTCTTGTCCAAAATTTCTTTTGCGTTTTGCTATATTTGCTTGCCATTTGTCTGGCTGACACAATTTCTTCTTCACATTTTTTCTCTCTTTGTTTTCTTTTTCTTCATCACCACTACTTCTTGAAAAAGGAAGCTCATAGTTCTTATCCAAGAGATCATCATCATTATCTTCTGATTCTGAAGATGTAGACGAATTTGAAGAATTGGAGCCGCTACAAGAAGTAGATGTCTCTTCGTGCGAAAAATTATAAATGTTTTCTTTCCCTTCATCTGAAGCAAAAAAGGACTAAATTGAGTGAAACAGAATATACTATACTACCAAGTCATACTTGGTAGTTGTGTGCTTTCCATATCTTTTTCCTGTAGTTTCTGCACGTTCCAATTTTGTGTAGTTTGTTCACTAGTTAAACTAATTGTGTTCAAAGAAGAACTATATATTTCTTGTTTCTCTTTTTCTAAAACAAAAAGTGACTAAATTAAGTGGAAAAACAATATTTACTTTTTGATACACCTTACCTGTACCTTCCTGTACATTCAAAATTTGTGAAGTCGTGGTTTGCTGGTTAGTTGCTAATGACAAAATTAATTCAATACGAGTCAATTTTACTCGTTCCACCATATTTCTGGAGTATACAAAATAGGTGAAAATTACCTATAATAGTAGGCGTTTTCCCGTTAGCTCTGAATTTTGCGTTTCAAGCACAATTGGGTTTTAAACGAACGATGGAAACCTGCCTTACTGGAACGTGCGCTTCGTGATTTTTTGCGCTTTTGTGTTCATTTGCATGCACAAAGTAGGTAACGGGAAAGCGGCTAGTGTCACCCAATGGAAAAAAGTACCTTAATTGTTTTGAGAATAGTGGCACAAGTCAAAATGTCACAGTTTTGCCACTTAAATTACAACCAGTTTATTAAAGACAATGACATAACTCATAATAATACCTTTCAAAAATAAAAAAATTAAACTTTTTCTTCTTACCTTATTTTTAACAATGGCACAATTCAAAATAGTGCAGTATTTTATATAAATTTACACCGTTTCCGCTGAAATAAAGCTGACACTTTTTGACTTGTGTCACTTTTTACGACACGAAGTACGCACTCGCAAGGTCAGTTGGATATACAGCTGAATTAAAAACAAACGGGAAATGAAATTTTTCCAGTTGTAAATTTGGTTGCATTTGGTTGCAATTAATTGTCTACTTGACAACAGGGACTTGACAATGCATACCTTTTAAAAAATCTAACCTATTTATTTATAACCTGACGTCAAATAGCGTAACCTATTTCTAATAAAGTCGTTTTCACACTATGAAAATATTGAAAAAATGTGCCAATTTTTTTTTGACATTTCCCGTTTTTATTGATTTCAGTTGTAACTTAAGATGTGTCGCTGTTCGACATTTCGGCGGACATATTACATATTAAAATCATATAGACATTTGCGCTACCTAGCGGTTCAGTATGTAAATAACGATGTGACGTTTTGTCACATAAAATATACTTGCAAAAGGAGTATAATACGCGCAATATCTCAAAAACAGCAGTTTTTGAGTTGTGTCGTTATTCCAGAGGGCCATCGATATATCCTTCGTCTAGGTAATCCAAAATTATTAATATTATGATTATGTCTTGAGTATAGTTGCATAGCCGAGTTAGGGCCCTACTTTTTACGGGCCCGAGCAACTATAAGTGTAGTTTCGATTCCCACCCGGTGCATAATAGGTTCTACGTGAGAGGGATAGAGCACTTATGTGCTGGATTGTTTGGATTCACTGTTTTTTTTGAGTTTCCCCAGTTCGTAAGGCGAATACCGAAGGAAAAATAACAGCAGTAAGACGATCGCAGCCGCAGCGGAGTTAAAAATACACAAATCTCAAATAAAAAAGTACAATTAATTAACAAGAAAATAATAAAGTGTTCGTTGTTTATTTGTTTTCATCTAACTTTTTATCCAAACGTTTAATTTAGATAATTTATGTATACAATATCCCTTCTCGCACTGAATCTAATAAACTATTTCACATGTGTCTATTGATCAGCGAGCTCCACATTATACGCATGTTGTACGTTAACGATATTCAATAAGGCTAATGGGAATTGTAACCATTTGATTTAATGACGTACTCGACTCTAATCTGGGAGTAGTACGTGTTTGTTCGGTACAGTATAATTTTCTACCACCGGCATTTACTCCGATCCGATTCAAAGGGAACGTTATCAATTCTTTCATCTCGTTAGTGCATTATTAACTATACTGTACACAGGTATTTTCGCAGTAAACGTTTTCAAAGTGCAGGGTATAGTTTCAATCAGCGGAGCAAATACACATTCGAAATGGAATGGACGCATGAATGGGACGCTTAATAAAAACGCGCCCTTTGAAAAACGGCGGTTATCGCCCGCAAATACTAATCCATTCGCACCCGCACCGTCCATTCGAAGTCCTATCATTTGAATACATGGCCTCATATCTTTCCCGTAATTGATTACTACATTCGTCGGATTATTATTAACTGAAAACGTGCAGCACGTGGACCGCTCGCCCACTGTTTCATTTCCTGTGGACGGAAAGAGACGCAGCGGGGGCGGTGTTCCGAAAGAAAAATCTTCGCCTAACCCTTATGTCCAGGGGGCACGATATCAACGAAAGCAAACAAAAATTGCGAGTGCTGAGAACCGGAAACATTTCTAAGCTTGAGGTTTTTAACATCAGTTGAACGAGATATAATGCATTAATTAACAATTCTTCCTCTAAATTGCTTAAACTCATTTTGACGCTTCAATTTGTTGAATATATCGTTTGCTTACTTTTGACTTTTGAAAGTTGTAAACATTTCACGAAGAAAAATTCATGAATACAAGCTCCATCGAATTCGTTATAAAACCGTCATAAAAATTGCAAATATTTGTAAAAAAAAAACAAATAACCTTCCTGCCTTCGTGAATCTAAAAATGTTATAAAAATTTCATCTCATTTGTAAATGCGAGGCACCACGAATTTAAAATTAGGCAAAACAAATACGCAACACGCCCCTTACATCCCTTAGCTTGCAAAAAATGGTACGCGAAGAAGCATAGGGAGCTTTCGCGTAGATCAGCGTTTTTACACAATTAAGTCGGGCCATCCTCAAATATTTAAATAACCATTGTTTCTCAAACAAGGACACCGGCGATCGATCCAGCGGTCCGAAGTACCCATCTCGTTTTTAGTACATCCTGAAAAAGGATGCACTGCGAACGTAGCAACAAAAGCTCCTCGTCGACTCTTTTAAATCTCATTGCAGTAAAAGGCCGGGCAAATAGAAAGAATAAACTCCATTAATTGTGCAGGACCGTGAGATTTCCTCCGAATATCAAATATTTGCATAAGATTATGTTATCTTTGTTCGTCGATTTGATTTATTAGCGCACATTTTCGTTTTTGTTGAGCGAGAGCCCGGCGTAAATATTTTATATTTAAAGTTTTCGGTGAAAAATGTTTGTTGTTTCGGCGGGTCCTCAAAAAAAAAAACTAGACAAAAATAAATATTAACGCTCCGAATTCCCACCAAACGAAAAAAAAAGACGCGGGATTTGGAATATCCTGTGGCGGCTCGAATTTTAACGTAAATTTGGATTAAACACAAATACCCCCGGCCGACGCGTAAAGCAGTGATGACAACGTGAAATATAGTGTTTACCCAAACGGGCGCATAAATCACATTTTCAACTCGAAACGTAACGTGTCGCCCCGCACTTTCCATAAACGGACGGTTTTTAACGAAAAACGAACCGACGCAGAATCGGCCGTAAGCGAGAACGACGGCGTTGATTTATTTGTAATCTGTCAAAAGTTTTTTTTTTGCTCTTAAACAAACGCACGGTGTGTGGAGTTTGTTTTACTTGAAAGGGTAAATTTTATGGATCCCCATCATCGATGGGGTCGTACAAAAAATTACGTAAACAAATCTCGTTCGGCGGTTTACGTAATGTGCTCCCAAAATGTTTGACACCACCACCACCACCTCTTGGTTCGCCTATTAAAATCAGTTTTGAAGTAAACGTGCAGACAGTTTTATTGTCGTAAAGTATTCATCGAAAATTTTGTTTATATTTAAATACCTTACACCCCTGCTCGCACAAGAAAAAATTAAACTACCAAGATAATATTCATAAACGAAAATTTCTGTTTCACAATCATAAATCAAAATGAATTTTTGAAGCAAACTTGAGGACAGCTTTATTGTCATTAAGTACACATCAGGATTTTTGTTTATTTCTTTATCCCTGCTTACAGAAAAATTAAAATAAATTAAAACATAACATGGTGCTTCATCGATTTTGAAAATGAAAATTTCACTCGAAAACTAATAACGCTTTCAGTTGACTCACTCTCCAGTACTCTTATCTTATTTTAACCTTATGTAATAATAAAGGATAGAGATATACAGATAGTGTTCTAGAGAAGTCAATCGAAAACGCTATAATTGTTTTCATACTTTTTCTGTAATCTGTAACATGAGCCGTCCTCCATTTACAGCCTATTTGAACGCGAATCGATTCAAATTCACTTAAAAATCACTGATTGCATTTCATTTACAGTTATTCAATTGACGATCAGTGACGAGAAAGTGATCGAGTTTCCCCTCCCACAACCCGTACTGATCAAGCTGGTTTTCTAAATCAGTTATCAGTTTCATGTGATTTCATATGTATTTTGAGGTTATGTTAATTTTAGTTCTAAAACGTCATTCCTTTAAGAGTCTCTCTGTTCACTTTAAAATCAATTCAGTTCAAAATCAAATTGATTTGATTTTGAGTGAAATAAATATAAATGGAGGACGGCTACTTATCACGGATAGTTTATTTTGTCAAGTGTTATTACAGTCACCCTGTATCTACTTTCTAAGCCTCAAGATTAAATTTGCCTAAATTCGGACAATATTAACGAAATATTGCAAAAAGAAGTTGAATATTAAATGAGCGAAGTTTAAACTAAGCGATTTTCGAACTGCAATTGGTTAAAAATTAGCAACTTTTTGAAACCTACGTTAAAGAATTAAAAAAAAAAACTATTTCTAAGCAGTCTGTAATAAAGTAATTAATTTTTTAATTATTAATTAATTCGTAATAACGAAGTAATTTGAAGAGACGATATTAAATTCGTAACTATCGAATTCTAAACGAATGCGGTTTTTGTTTCAAGAACGTTCCGCTTTTATTTTTTCTCTCTGTCACTTTCCCAATCGAAGTGAAATAATTTTAAAATGCGCGTGAATAAAAAAAAATGGTTTATCTAAAACAAAATACGCTTTTGTTAGTCTCTTTCTATTTTACTTTTGTAAATATGAATCGAATTCTAAACAAAGTGTGTTTTTTATTTTCACTTTTTTCTTCGGCGCGATCGTGTTTTGTTTTGTTTTTTGCATTTTTTCTGTATCGTTCATTTTTTTCTATTTTGAGCACAGTTTAAGTTATTTAGTTTCGTTTTCTTTTTCTAATAGCAATTGAATTTTAAACTGGGAGAGTGAAGAAAGCACGCGCTTTTAGCATCCACTCGCGCCCGGGGTGTGGGTGGGGGGGGACTCGCATCTAGTGATTAAATCACGGATATGGTTAGGTTGAGTTGACCTTAAAATTTTCATTTGACCTTGACTTTTAACTTTTAATTGTTTTCAATCTTAATTTTTGCTTGGGCTGGAATAGAGTTAAGTTGACTTTAACTTTTTTAGTTTTGTTTCTTGAATTTTCAATGTTTCGTTTCAATCTTTAAAGATTTTTCTAAATTTCGTATTTGGGTTGGACATAGCAAAGTTGGCTTGACCTTGAAATTTTCATTGACCTAAGCGTTTAATTGTAAAATACATTTTTACCGTTTTGTCCCTATTTAACATAAGCACGTTAGCTTGTAACCATTGGCATATTTTGCTTTGTATTTTACTTATGTATTTGTAATGAGCAATTGAGTGTCAGTTATTACAAGATTTGTATCGTCCGCAAAAGATATTAATTTTCCCTGGTCAGTTCCATTTAAATAAATTAGGAAAAGTATAGGTCCAAATCACCGTGGCACTCCGTAAGATACGATGCTTGTTTTAGATTTAAGTCCATTTACACAAACAAACTGCGTTCTGTTTTGTAAGTATGATCGTAAGAGTTGTCTACTTTGTGTGTTGAATTTATAGTGTTGTAACTTATTTCACATAATGTAACGCAATCAAAAGCTTTCTTGAGATCACAGAAGGCAACCCCCACCATTCTCCCCTACTCCTTACCTTTAATGATTTCATTTATTAGATATATTATTGTATCTGTTGAGATCTTGTAACACGAAATTCAAAGTTGGGTTGACCTTGAAATTTCATTTGACCTTGACCTTTAATACTTTAAATTTTCTTTCTTGAATTTTTTATTTTTCTTGTTTCAATTTTTAAAGGTTTTTCCTCAATTTTTTGCTTGAAATGGATACAGTTAGGTTAACTAACCTTGAAATTTCAATTGGTCGGTCTTTTTAACCCTCTTCCCTTTAATTTGAATTTTTTAAAGATTCTTTAAGATTCTTCCTTGTGTTGGCTTAATCTTGACCTATGACCTTTTGGCCTTCAATTTAAAAAAAAATTCCTATTTTTTGCTTGGGTTGGGCCGATCTCGATCTCCTTGTGACACATCTCTTGAAATTTCAATTTTTTTAAAGATTTTATGCAATTTCTTCTCTTGTGTTGGGTTTCCTTGACCTTCGATCTTCCTAAACCTCGTCTCTTGAAATTTTTTTGTTTGCGCCTGAAATTTCGCTCCAGATAGCGTTTACATTTTTCGAAATTTTCCCAATTTGCGACGCGGCGTGTTTATCTAAAAAGTGCACCTTTTCCTATTTCCTTACTTTCTTATTATAATGAAAAATTTTAATTCCGACATTCTGCGATTGCTTTTTGATCTGACATTGCATTAGGATTGACAAATTGAAGCAAGTTCGCTACATAATAAGTCATCCCGTACAAGGCGGCCATACGTGCTGTCAAAGCATAATTAAAATTTTGTTGCAAGTTGGTTTTGATTGCAGTGGATTCCTCGAGCATCCGTTGTACTGCTTCTGCTGACGAGGCCCCAAATAGGGCCGAAACAGATGTACTGAGGATGCTCGAGGAATCTACTGCAATCAAAACCGTCTTGCAACAAAATATTTCTTATTATACCTATGGCTACAACGATTATTCTTTTGCTTTTCTTATACTTTTATTTTTCTTTCTTGATTGTTTTGTTTGTTGTATTTTTTGCATCTTTTTTTCACATTTTAAGCACCGTTTAAGTTATTTAACTTTAAATTTTAGCAGCGTCACCTGATTTGTTTTCTGATAAATGTTTTCTAAGCGCCAAATTTAAATCGGACCGAATTCGTCATAACGAAGTAATTTCAACAGACGATTTTAAATTGGTGAACTTTAACTAAACCAATTTTATATTTTCTTTTTCTGTTGTTTAAAAATTAAAACAATGTACTTAAAACTGTCAGTAACAACGCCATCTAGTGCTTTCCCCCTAAGCTCCAAATTCATATAATGCAATTAGAGTTTGATTTACGATTATTAAAATCTTTAGTTGACAGAAGGAGTGAAAACTGTGATTCAGTTCTAAAAATTTTCTGAATTAGAAAGGAATGAATAACTGCAGGAAGTCCAAGCAACTGCAGAGTTTCAATTAAGATAACACAAGAAGTAATTAGCTGTAGCATTACCGCCAACACCGGAAGTAGAAACAGCGGTAAGCAATTTACTGAAGTTGCGCCACAAGTGCTTTACTATGATTAAAAAAAATACAAATAGGTCGATTTTGAGTTCCTTCCCCGTTAATGAATTCCTTATTTTGGAAAAATTCTTTATGTATACATAATTGGATTATAACACACTCAATTATTTCAAGTAAGGCTGATTCTTTCGTGGGAGATCCATCACAATGGGAAACTTTAAATTAGAATTAATTCAATAATATAGCCATCTTATTATTGAATTAATAATAGTAATAATAATAATAATCAATTATATTGATTATAATCAGTAAATATACTGATTATAATCAAAATATCCGTTAAAGAGAAATAACACAACAACCCATGCAAAACAGAATAGATTTCTATATCTGTGTTCGTCAGAACAAACAAAAAACAACATAAGTGAATAGTGTCTAATCAAAACTAAAACCTACTTAACTAAAAAACACGCAATATCTAAAGACAGTGTATTATTTTAATTATTGTGGAGTTGAGGTAATCCGACGAAATTATAAATGGAAGCAACACAATGTAGTTTCCAAACAAGTTCCTTTAAATACAATTAACTTTTTTCTGAATGGAAACAATTGGTTGTTAACGGTATTTCTCAACACTAGAGAGAGTATCTCATTATTATCAACTCGGTTTTCTCAGGAACTAACCACCGTCATCTGCGTATTTAGTGAGCGAAAAAAAAATACAAGAAAGAAAATCCTATCATAATAACAAGCAATGCAGAAGTTTCTTCGCTTTGTTGTACTCCGCCCGGAAAATTGTTGGTTATTAACAATAACGAGCAATCCATATCGTTAATAACGTCGAGCGCAAAAAAGTAACTTATAGACCGAGCAATTTTTTACACAGCGTGTATACAAATGTGCGGTAATTCGGTGAGTTATGGGACACTTGTGACGTAACGAGCGCGTTGACAGCCGCTGAAAGTAATCATACATATTACATGACACCGGCTCGCTTACAACATCTGGTCCAGCATTGATCGACCGGGAGATGGCGCCTCCACCGAAAGCTACGACGCGGGTGGGAGAAGGGCCTCACTCTTTCAGCTTTTGTCCTCACGTCGTTCTCTTGAAATGCCGCCGCCTTTTCAGGCGTCGGACGTTCGTCTTATGTTCTAGCTGTTCGTTAAAAAAATACTACTCAAAATAAGCTAATATTGGCAGGTTTTTCGTGAGCACCCGTTGCATTTTAATATACAAAGAACTGGAAAAAAATTAATTCATGAATTATAAAGTCCATGCCTGAAGCATTACACGTTTGCTGTTTTTGATTTAATTATGTATTTAATTTTTAGGTGCAAATTCATATTTGGTTATATAATCTGAGTTTAAGGCCAAAACGTATATTGTTTTTTTTTTAACTAATGAATGATCACTCAGTATGCAAGTAGTCTGTGTTATTAATACAAACTACACCCTGTACAAGTGTGAATTTGTCAGAAGAAGATTTTACATTAACAAGTTGACAACAGTGCTTGAAGTAAAGATAAATGTAAACTTTAGTAAAACTACTATCACCAAGGTTGCCAAATGTAAGCAAAAAAAAAAGTTGTTAACTCTACTGAGTGCTGGGAGTTTGTGGACAAATAAATGTTTTCCACACATTCGGTGTGTGGTATGAGAAAAAAAAATTCTATTCTATTCTATTTATTTGCATTTGGTTCTCAGCACTTAAATCCTTCATCTCAATATCTCCGACTAACTGAAACTGAACACCGCATTCAAAACTATACGATTCGGGAATTAAATAGTTCCGCCTTGACGGATGAAGCCATTGTGTTCGGAATTTCATCGAAACGTTATGGATACTCGAACCCGCACGAAGTACTCGGCTTAAGTGTGATCATCAAGTATACAATAAAGGTGCATTTTACTCGAGGCATTATGCGATGAGAGGAATTATAAATGCTGAACAATACCGCAGTCCAACTCTGATAATAATTAATTACTTAGTTGAAGCACTTTTGCTCATCGAAAAAATTATCTCTACGTATGAGATAAGAACCGTAAAAAAATAAGATAAAGACATGTATGGAATTCTTTTGTGTACAGTGCGGACACAAAATTTCAGACCCCCCTCCCACTTCACCAAGTTCAATTTTTGAATAATTTAAATTATGCTGTGAAACGTAGAAAAATTTAAATTTAATACAAAATTATCTGAAAAAATAAAGCGTGTTCTATTTCCAAACCGTATCTGCAAGTCCTTGTTCTAAATATTTGGCTTCAGTCATATTCATACCTGTCATTTTGACTGCGAAAACAATAATATACATGCACTAGCAGATAATTCGGTGACTGATAATTTCTGTCGGTCTGCACATTCATTACGAGATAGGCCCACCACAGTATCATCATAGTCGGTAATTGACAGAAAATAAACTTCAAAATTTAATATGCAAACGTCAATCCAAATGAGAGTAAATTCTGGTTTACAGCAAGGAATGCTTTTCACTCATACGTCAGCAGAATGACAGTGATGTCCGAAATTTTCTGGCCGCAGCTGTACAACGTCGTTTCACGTCTGTAACCAGCACTCTCGAAGTATTTCTGACTGTGTATGCATAAATGGAATCATGTCACATTACATTTATATATTGGCGCTATGATACAAGTCAAATGTTCGATTCAGAACGATTTTCTTTAATTTCAGATTTGTTGTATGCAGCTACATAAACTTTATGATTGGGTTCATCTATACCCACATATAGCTATGTATTACATACCTTGATTAAAAAGAAGAGAATCTTAATTTCATTTCGTATAGTTTAGAACAGAAATAGAAATGGGTGTTATTTGTTATATACAACATTTTTTCGTCTGGGAACTATTAGTTTAAACTCGATAACAGCCGTTCGCTGTTCTTTACTTATTCATGATATCATCGCTTGGCGAATGCTCTAGATGTTTTGCTTATTTTTACAACATGAACTTACGCCTTCGACTTCCTTTTTTAAATCTATTGTTAATGAGATAATCTACGATGTTATTCGTTATTCTAATAATAATTATACTGGTGTGTTTTTGAAATGCAAACCTTTTTTTACACGTGATTGTTGTTTTATATGTATGTATAATTTGATTCGTAGATGTACATATAAAAGTAGAAAAAGGTTTAGTACTAACATACTAACACTAATTGTAAGCTAACTGGAATATGATAAAGCCCAAGTTTACGTTTTGTAAACATTTTGCAGGAATCTTCTGTAAGGTATCTATTATGGTTTTATTTTGGCGGAATAATTAACGATTACCCTGTATACAGGTGTCTCGCTTCGATTTTGTAATATCCGCGTATCCTTGAGTCAAAATTAAAGAAGAAAGTCATAATAAATAAATTTAATTTCTAAGTATGCTGTGCTTCTTGTTGAACGTTAAGTAAATCAAAATTATTGAATCATAGACTTTCATATTATTATAGCTCCAATTACTCCAATTAATTAAAATCTTAATTTAATTCATTACGTTTAATTTATTATTTCTTAATATTCTCTTTCATTAATGCGAGAGTAGGTTTTCCTATGAAAATGGGCAAGATCAAATTGAATTTGCGATTATCCCAAAAACGATGCATTGGTGGATATAAGTTTATTAGGACTTTTTTTGCTTTGTTTTGACTCAAGAATTCACTGGTAAAGTATTGTGTTCTTAAGGCGGGACACCCTATATAACACTTTCTGAATTTAACTTAATTCTGTAATATTCAATCAATCCTCTCATATTAAAAATTTATAACATTTAGAATTATAAAAATAATAACTTAAACCCGACAGGTCCCACTCAAGAGAAAAAATGCATTTATGTATTAAATGCGAGTTACTTCCGGTTGAAAGTTTGCCGGCAATTATGAAAATGGATGAAGTTTGTTTGAAATTTACTCGTTAATTTAGGTAATTCAATAAAACCGCGATCCAATTGTCGCGAAGCGGGCGCAGAGGCTGGATCTTCCCCGTCCAAAAATTAATCGCGACTAATTACCTTTTTTTAAGCTAATTAAGGTTTAGAATTTAAACATTGCGGAAGCTAACTCGACTAAATTACTGACCGTAACCAATTCGAAGTGATGCTTTACTCTGAGCGTAATAAAAGCAAACGTTTCAAAGGAATTTATAAGGGGCAAGGCTTTTTATTTTATTTTTTGGGAACAATTGTGTTTCACAGATCCAATTAATTATCCATGTTCAAAAGATTATAAAAAACAAGCTGGACAACAATCTAGTTTCGAGCCAGCCACTCCTGAGTTTCGTGCTTTACAACGTTCCTGCCATCTTGAAACCGTAACGCCTTTTTCAGAGATGTAGATAAAGGCCCCCGGAATTATGAAATTCTAGGCATAGCCCACCCGAATTATTTATTCCCGGCCTTTATTATTATTTCGTTTATTTTTATGCGTCCGTTTAACGTTGTTCGTAAGTTTTATGTATTCCATTTTCCTTCCTTCAGAATGCTAAACGCACCATAAATAAAGGCGTGAAATTGGAGCGGAAGATTTTTTTCTCATTTTTATGTGGTACTTATGCGGAACATCGTTTCGATTTTATCCTTTATTTGGAGAGGACATTAAGTAGCGTTTGACCCAAAAAGATAGAACACGTACCTTAACGGCGTGTTTTAAGTAATACTCGTAAGTCTAAAATACAGGATATCTTTACCGTTTTTTTCTTTTAATCTATCGGTAACTGTAACTATTGGTCGTAAATGTTTTTTTTTGCAGTTTAGTTATCTTCAGTGCAGGTTAAACATTAAATCAGTTGCCGTTCTATTCGAATTCTATTCGCATCTCTTACCAACTGCATTTCTCGTTTTCACACTTTCCACGATAAATTAGCTCGATATGACTTTTCTAAGCCCAGGAAGTAAAAAGCTTTTTTATTACTTGCCGCCACCCTAGCGGCGGTGACTAATTTACTATCCTTTATGTGAAAAGTCGCTGGGTATTAGTCAGACGCATTAGTTTCCCCAATCCCAAAGTCACGGTGCATGTTCAAACGCCTAATGTTTACACTTATCAAAAAATTGAAGCTTAATGACACGTGCTGCAGCAGCACTTTGAACTCGAAGATGTTTCTGATGTTAAAACGCCCTGAGAACATGATTGATGAAAGAACTTGCTCTCGCTTTAATTTAAGAGAATAGAAATATGCAAAAATCGATACAATTAAAACAAAACGTGTATTTAAACACGTATGAATACTTTAATAAAACTTGAATCTTTGGTTTTTCCCCCAAAAAAAAAAATACTCAGTATTATGTACTTCATTATTCCGTATTATCTACACTTGATAAATTTATCCAAGGGATTAAAAAAACTACGCGATTAAAATAAAGCACGAACTTCAAACTTTCGCGCTCATTTCTGCTTTTATAATCTGATCCGCTGTCGAATCTTTTAGAACCGACCATTCGTAAGTGTTTTGCTGGTAGCCTATTCACCCGAATATAACATTCTAAATTAAGCTTGAAAATCCGGTATTAATATAAATATTCCATGTGAATTATATATCAATTTACTTCTTCTTATTTGCTTCGACTATCTAATTTCACTTTCTTCTTGATCTTCCTCCGCTTTCTTTCCGTGGGTTGTAGATGACGTTCTTGCCTACTGTTGAGACGTTGTTTCCTATTATTTATATGATTCTTTTCTTTCGTAAATTCCTCGCAGAATTTTTCGTTCCCAAATTTATATTTCGTTTTCTCCTGTCTACGTTTTATTGTTAGCCACAATCTTATGTAACGAACCTGCATTTTGCTCTTCTCTGCCTTAGTGTTTGACATTTATTATTTCTGAATACACGCAGATAAATCACTTACCAATTATTATGAAATCGTTAGTATATTTTCTCAAATCAAATCTTCTGTTCTTTGCCATTTGTACATCAAATGCACGCGATGAAAAAATTATACGCAAAAAATAACCGCATGTTATGCAATGAATTGCTATTATCTATCAGTATGTTGTTTTTTCTTTCCTTATAAATATCTTGTATCCTGATTCATGACTATGGGTCGGGAACTTGGTGGGATCTAAAGTCTAAACGCCTACTCAGGTGCGGCGCGCGCTCGATCGTACGTAAAGTTATGTGTGAATATTTACTTTATTTCAGTTAGGGCCCCCACAGACTTCGTTCAATTCGCACGAATTGGACCGTGCGGACCAAATCGCGCGAAGCAAGATCGTATAAGAGATCGATAAAACTGTACCGTCTTTTTCTCCACACACTAGGTGTTTAGCACGTTCGGACATGTCCGCGCGTTCCAATTCGCGCGAATTTGAACGAAGTCTGTGGGGGCCCTAGCGAGCACCAGGCGACATCCGCCACTGACTGTTGTTTACGTATTTTGTACAGTTTTTGCGCTTTAATTAGGTACAATCCCACCAAGTCCCCGACCCATATTCATGACACATCTACAAATGAGCACTGCATTGCTCACAATGATAGACAGACTCCTTTCAGTATAAATTTGGTTTTTGGCAGCAACTAAAAATTGCTATAGGAGCCTGAGTTTGCTGATAAAATTGTTCAATGCATTTCGGTTGTACCTAGTGCAACAGGATGAAGACTCCTAGCGATTGTTATAAATTCCTAGGTTAACTGTGAAGGTCTAAAAGGTCCACCCTTTTCTGCTTCCCTTTCGATCATATTTATTCAGTGCTTGTCTTTATTTACTTTCTTTCTTCCATTTGAGTTAGTAGGCGTCTGCTTCTTCTTCCTATAATTTTTGTAGTCAATAGGATTTTTGGTTTTTTTTTTGAAGCAATGTTGACAATTTGTCCTAACACCTAATTCTAGGATGATTCATCTAAAGTTGATTCGAATTCTTTTCTCAGTGCTCATTAACATTTTGTCGTAAAATACACACATATTTTGGTCTATCTTTGATTTTGCTGTTACTCGTCTAATAGTTGATTTATGAATACTATCTGTATAAAGAATAACTTGTCATTGTCTTTGATTAAATTTCTGCAACCCACTGGTTGATTATGTTTATCGGTTGTTTATGTTACTCTTCCTAATTCTATCAAACTCCTTATATTGGCATCAAGTGATTGGCAAGGCTAAGCATTAATGGTTCCTATTTAATAATACTTCTTTTCTGCCATTTCTGATGATTTCTTCTAATAGATTAAATAATAATAGGTAGTCGATTAAATAGTAATAGACAGTAGCCCTATCAAAATGAAACGATACCAAGAGCTGGAAGAATGTTACCCATACACCGACTTCTTTTATTTTATTATCAAGATATTACACTAGTAAATATGGTGCTAGAAGATTCATAGCACTCGTAAAAACTGGAAATGCTCAAGAAAATGAATGTGGTGATTTTTAATGCCACTGGCGTAAGTAGAGATAAACCGAATCAATTGAAACAAGTGGTAACAACAACTTACGGTAAATAGGAAGAGATGAAGATCCAAATTGCAAAAAAAATTGATCCCAATGATAAAGTTTTGATTTCCAAACTTTATATTCTCTGCCATATTTCAATTTGGTCTGATACATACGGTTTCAATGTAAGAGATAAAATTTTTGTGTTCTGGAACGTGTTTCAAATTTGGTTTTCTGCGTTTTCTCCAATTTGTAAGATGTTGAAGGAGAAACAATATGTTTTAAAGGCAATAAATAATAACTAGCCTAATGCCTAATAATGAAAAAATGAGAATGCTGAGTCGAACTACAAATTTTTATTAGATCGGGCGATCGGTTTCGTCAGTGTGACATTATCAAGCCCTTATTTACAACAAGTTCTATCTTACAATTCGGTCTTGATGGTGATGGGAGCCATGTTGCAGACATGGTTTACCTCTGACCTAATAAAAATTTGTAGTCCGACTTAGCGTTTTCATTTCTTCATTCATCCGACTACAAATAGCAATGGAGTCTTTTTATACAGCCGAGTAATGACATCGTGGTTTGTATTGAAAATAATCCTTGAAGGAGTTTTCCATGTCGGGCGTATTTGTTTCGTTTCTCCGCTCTTCTTCTGCTTCTTCTTTTTTTATTCCTCCATTCAATAACTTTTAGAAGCGTTGCTTCCATCTTTATTTCTTCTTTTACTCCCATTAAATTTCCTTATTTATCCTTTATATGTAACATGTTATCATAAAGTTCCGTTACCCCAGTAGGCCATGGGTGTGCAAGGGTACGTCTTTTCTTATATAAAATTAAATGACGCTTATAATTTGTATGAAACAAGTGTTCTGGAAAGTTATTTTAGAAACAGCCAACGGTTAGAAAATGGAGAATGGAGTTATTCCGTTCCTGAGTGCTACGAAAATTCCCGCTTGTAATTTTAAATAAGAACCAGTGAAGGAAACAAATCATACGATCAGTAAATAATAGAAATGTCGTTCTGATTAATCAATTACTTTAAGAAAAGACATGCGTTATATATTGTTATATATATTCTTCCTTTATTCTTATTTTTCAATTTTTATTTAGAGTCTACCAAGAGAGAGTTTAGGATTTTAAAATGCTCCAGTGGCAACACCGGTCGGTATGTTAGTAAATTAATATGGGGACCATGACTTGCGCCGAAACTTTGCGAATTGAGCTAGAGCAGTTAGAGATCAATCCAAATTTTGGCGAAAAAATATTTTTTCAGAGGAATCGCGTTCTGACTTAAACTGCCAAAAGTGTAGGATTTGGGCCAACGATAATCCTCAAGAAATCCACCAATCGCCTATCCATTCGCGGTTTTTGGGTTCAAGGCGTGATTGAACGTATTTTTTTGAAGCAAAGAAGGAAGTGCTCTTATTGTCAACGACAAGTGCTGAAGAAATAGAATAACCGAATATTTTTGGTCTCAACTGGAAGGTGTTGACTCAACTGGAAGGTCTTGCCACACAGTTCGTCAATCAGTGGATTTATTGCGAGGAAAGTTTTCTGGAGAAACGGTGATGTTAACTGACCACCAATATCGTACGATTTAACCCAGTAGAATTCTTTCTCTGAGGCTACGTCTCTAATCTGTGGTCTACAAGACACAAACGATTCGTGACCTTAAAACAAACATGATTTTTATGCGAAAAAGTCATTGAAAATTGAATAGAAGCAACCAGATGAAGCTGTGGAGAGTGGAAGCTATTTGAATGATATCATTTTCAAGACATAGTGCCAGTGATAGTTCCTTAAAGTGAAATAAAAATCGTTCTCCGTTTTTCAAATCTTGAACTCCCTGCTGGTAGACTCTATGGCAGTATTTCTTACTATCTCTGTCGCTTTCTTTCTGTAGATGTCACTACCGCACTTGTTTCTGTTTATTTAAATCTTCATTATTCATTCGTTGTTCATAGGTTGTTTATCGTAACTACTTCTATAGCTTTCTTTATATTTTTCTTTAATTCCTTGTGTCGTCTCCATCTTTACTGTGTGCTTCTTCACTATAAATTTCTTTCCTTATTTTTCTTGACTCTTCCTTTCTTCAGTATACTCTTTTTTCTAGTATAGCCTTTTCGTATTCATAATTTTTTAATGGTTTAATAATTTTCTTTGGTCGTGATATTTCTTTTTACCTTTGTCACTTCCTTTTGTTTGTAGATGTTTATTCCTTATTCGTTTATTTTTATTGTAGTTCTTCATTACAATCATTTTTCGGCTATTTTCTGCTTTGCTCCTCTTTTACATTGCGGACCAATCAAGTTACTTTACAAATCTGATTTTATAGCTTTTCTTTCAACTGGTGTTTTTTCAATATTTTTATGAACTCTCGCCATAAAATTTGGACGGCATGTCATAGCTTTACTGTGAAATAACCTCAAGGAGTGCAATTCTTCAGGTAAACTAAGATATGCCGTGCAAATTTCATGGTAAGAGTTGATAAAAAATTTGAAAAGTCATCCGGTATATTACTTCATTGATCATCTACTTTATTTCCTTGTCTTTGATGTTGTCTTCCAAATTTAAATAGACTCTTTCATGTTGTATGTTCATGTTAGTTTTTGAAATACGACATTTGTACCGAAAGTAAAGTATATTTAAATTGATGTACAGTGCGAGAACCAATTTATATTTATTTCATTTATATCGCGGCTTTTTCTTGAAGTAACGCAGGTTGACTTTGTTTGCCTCCGTTGCTTACTGTGATGTTGCCCTTAAACCTGAGGGTCTTCTCAGTTAGTGCAGCAAATGTGCATTCGGTCTCCTGGTCTGTTGCTTCATTTGTTGTTTTCTATCTCCAAGTGTCAACACCTTACACGTTGGTTATACTGTCCTGATGAGGTCAAACAAGACCGAAACGTACGTCGACAGTTACTTATCCTTGCCAGCTATGCCGCTATTCACTTCTTTCACCAATTTATATCACATAGTAGTCCCATAATGGTCAAGACGGAGGAAGGGAATAAGTGCGATAGAAACAAACATTGCACCAACAGAGTGTAGGGATTGGGGATATGCGACGCGCGAGTCGTCGCTTCTCTATCGCGCAGTCTCTATTGGATTCAAATGTAAAATATTATGTATCAGATTGTAGAACATTTATATTATTCTAATAGAGTTCTTATGACATTGAACAGTTACTTTACTTTTTTGTACACTTAAATTATGTTTAGATAAAATCAAACCAATCAAAGAATTGGACGTAAATTATTAACAAACTGCGAATTTTTCTTAGTTTGTGTAAACGAAGTATTTATTTATATTTCTCTTTAAATTACCTTTAAATAAAGATATACACTTTTCTTCTTGTTTTATTGTTTAGATCTAGCAATTAGGTAATAATATATCTAGTACTTACAGATTCATTGACGTGCATATAATTTAAAAAAGAAATTAAAACTCTGGGGAATTCACTTACCTTGTCCTGAAGCAAAAAGCGCAAGAAGAATCACCCCAGTCAATTTTCTGAGCATTTTATACATCGTCGAACGTGTAATAAAGCGGTTCCAAGTACCAAGGCGAAGCGTTCCAAAATAATAATAATAATAATAATAATAGTAAAACAACGATTCTGATTAATTGCGCGTGTCACGAAAGAGTTATGTAAACAATCATGCGTAATCTGTAACAGTCAGTGCACAATTACGCCGGCTACTTTACGATGATTTTTAAACACGCAAGTCTTTTTCTACACGGAGCGGACAAAATAGCAAGCCGCACATACAACTTGGACAGCTGTCACAACGCAAAAAATAGTTTCGAAAAAAAGTCCCACGAACTTTTTCCGTTGAGACGGCACTGAGAGATCCATGATACTGTTTGTGTTTACGACGCTTGTTTTGTTTGAGGCTTCAAAGTTCATATGTTGAAACACGCACAACAAATGTTATAATTTATTCCGACGAATCCTATAAATAAAGTCAAAGGCTCTTTTTTTATTCTCCTTAACGTTTACATGGTTTTTATGTAAATTCTCTCGGCACCGACCGTGTTTATATTGTTATTGGTTGACACTTGCGACAACTCTATTTTCATCTATTTCCCGTTGTGCTTTTGTTAAATTTCCTTTTTTTTATTGTTCGCGTAATTTATGTTCCGTTTTGTTATTGAACCAACAAGAAATTTTAGTCCTTTAAGCTTAACTAAAGTGTTTCAGTAAATATTCAGGAGCGCACATTTTTTTTCAGTTCTTCAAACGTCCACTAGATCTTCCTCGCACAAAATTTATTCGCATTTCACTCTGACTTCAGATCTGCATCCGGTTCAGATACATCGTGTTTCGCCGGTTAACTATTAAGTCACCAGCCTCGGGATATCGTACGCTAGCGTCGGAGGCTGACGACGGACTGAAACAAGTGAATAGCGACGCTGCCACCCCTAAAAACGGAGCATCCCTCCCGCGCATCCATTCCCCTATGCTGCTCGGCTAGATCTGTGTATCGGTTATTTGTTTTATGTTGCGTCGAATTCGGACAAAAAATATCGTGTAATTTTATCGAATTTCCATTGTAATCTCGAAGGGGTTACGTGTTTTAATTTATATTTATTGCTATGTGAAAGTGTGCAATTTTAGCGGCGGACATGTTTGTTGCGTGTTCGACTAATTAATTTTTCCAAGTTTTAAATGTTTTATGACGCAAATGCCATTAATAAATGCGTCGGACCTATACAGGGTGATTACAAATTAGATGTTCCTTGTCAATATAAAACACCCTCACAGTATTAACAACTGTAGTAGTTTCTTGATTCGTGATGCGAGATATATATTGGTCAAACCGTTGTTGTATATTATCAATCTAGCTATCACTACATCTTTATTTCCAGATGCTTGGAAACGTGCCAGAATTACGCTTGTTCATAAAAAGGATGATAAATTAAAAAACTATCGCCCTATAGCAATTTTAAACAATTTCGCTAAAATTCTTGAGCAGGTTATCTACACTCGTTCCTATATAGCATCTTCTCAACATGGCTTTGTCGCTGGTAGATCTACAACAACGAATTTGGTCACCATAACGCAATTCATTTCTGAACATCTGGATAAACAAGGTCAAGTCGATGTTATATATACTGATCTCAGCAGTGCCTTTGATACGGTTCACCATGGCATACTTCTTAAAAAGTTAAGTTATTTTGGCATGACATCTTCCGCTTTAGGTCTAATGAAGTCATGTTTGACTAACAGAATAAATTATGTATTCTATAATGGCTATAAATCATTCGAATATCGAGCAACGTCTGGTGACCCACAGGGCTCCAATTTGGGTCCCTTATTATTTATATTATTTATCAATGATTTGTTAGTGTCATTAGGAAGTCGAACTCTTGCCTTTGCGGATGATGTCAAGATTTTTGCCTCAGTTACTAATGTTCTTGAAGCCGCAGAATTCCGGCGGTGTCTTGACAAGGTTGTTTCGTGGTGCTCGAATAATTTTCTAAATTTAAATGTCAATAAATGCTGCGTTGTAACCTATACCAGAAAGCTCTGTCCCGTCAACACCAGCTATTTTATTAATCGTCAACCGTTAACAATAAAGGATTTCACTCTAGATCTTGGAGTAACTTTTGATTCAGCACTTAGCTTTTCTGATCATATAAAAAATATTGTTACGGTTGCCTCAAAAATGTTTGGATTCGTCCTGCGTACGGTCAAATATTTCGACAACTTAGATGTGTTCAGGTGCCTTTTTAATTCGTTGGTTGTTAGCAGACTAGAATATGTTTCTCAAGTATGGTCACCCCTATACATATGCTACCGTTTGGATATTGAACGTGTACAACGAAGGTTCCTCAAGTTCCTTACATTTAAAATCAGTGGGCAATATCCTCCTAGAGGCATTGATTATGATTGCTTGTTACGCAGGCACAATTTTCAATCACTCAGTCAACGTCATGATATCCATGGAGCCCGATTTATATGGAAGATTCTTCAGAACCAAAATGACTGTGCTAAAATCTTGGGATCCTTAAATTTCTTGGTGCCACGTATTAACTCTAGGTGGACTAAAACTTTCCACCTGCCAACAGCTAACACCAATATACGATTGAAATCGCCTTTGTACTCTATGTGTCGTAATGCTGACGTCATCTACGATGACATATTTTATGACAAGCTTTAATTGCCTTGTTATTTATTTTGTTATTACCTTTTATGTGTATATATTTGTATGTTTGTTTAATTTTATGCTATTCCATTTTGTCCTTTAACTGGGAATTTTCCTGTCGGGCGAATAATATAATAATAATAATAATAATAATAACTGTAAGAAATTGCAGCTGCAAAATCTTGAGAAAAATTGCTGAGACTGCAACTGGATACAAGCGCGGTAAACACCTGTGCCGCTGCGTAGGCGTAATAAGAAAAAAAAAACTAACGTTATAGACCTCTGTTACGGTGATGTTACCTTACTGCTTTTAGAGACCCGAACATTCTACTTAAATACTCAGAGAAAATTTAATTGTGTCGAGTTCCGTCGGGTAGTTTTTAATTTTGGTAAAAAGAGTGAGAGAAAGGGAAATGAAATTGTTGTTTATTGAGTAAAAGTTTTGTAAGAAGTCAGAAATTTATTTGAACATCTTCTACCCTTTCATCACTTCTTGGCAACTCTGTTCGGGCCTTTACACAATAATGGCAATGATACACTTTCGTCAGTATTTTAATATTTTGACGGACAGCATAGCTGTTGCCTTTGTGGTTATAATGATAGCCCTGGCTTCTCTAATTAATAATACTTATACTCTATCAATACTATCTGGTCAGTATTAGGGGGTCATTCTAATCGGGGTTGCAAGTAACACCTTGGTATGAAACTACTTCCGAGCATTATCGAGACTGCACAACATTGTATCCTGGTACCACCGAACATTGCCGAGATTGCAACTTGTTACCAGTTGCTAAGGAGGTATCACCGTTGCTAGGTTGCAAATCCGATTAGAATGACCCCCTTAGTTAGTATCTAAAAGACTAGCAGGTGCTATGAGTTTATTAACAAAATTTTAGCCAAACTCGAAAAGTTAAATAGAGACAATTTACTTAGTTGATTGGTATGAAATGACCCAAAACCAAAATATTCTTGAAAGCGTATAAAAAGAAAAGCAATGAAATCAGAGGAGACATCACCAAAAATGTGAAACATTAAAATCAAACGAGAATAAGAAATAGTGCGAATAGATTGCTCAAGTAGTGATTCATATTTGCGACGATTGTTAATAGATGGAGCGATTAGAAATATTTCTGTTTCTAGAAAGATCGTTAGAAGCTTTAGGTTACGTTAAGTTGAAGTTGGATTATAATTACCATTAATCACGTATTTTATAATATAATAGTGATGGAAACCAAAAGTATTCAGTAATGCCCTGTATAATATTTCCTTATGTTTTTTAGAGGTGTACTTTCTAGCCCTAATTAGTAGCTTGATATTATTCCACTTGCCATTTTAGCTAAATGTCTTATAGTATTTTAATATACGAAATTATCTTCCATTGCTTACTTGTAAGCTTTAATCAATTCTGCATTCTGGTATAGTTCTCGCAAATACGGAATAATCACACCCCCGTGATGCTGTATCAGATTTATTAGAACAAATTTCAAAAGCTGTAAAGTTTCAATTTTAAGCAGTCATGGTTACTTAATGTGCTGCCCCTGTATATGAAAAATAAATATGTAAAATCGATGCTGATCTAATTTTCTTTCCTACTTTTCTGTTCATAACATCGCGTCTTAATTTCTTAAATTTTATTTATTTAAATCTCGATTATACTAGGCTCGTTTGCTTTTCTACAACAGGACCAATGCAGACAAATAAGAAACCACGTGATCTTTCAAAATTATTGCTTACCATGTATAAGGCAACACTGTCATATATGTGGTATGACTAAGATATAAAACCACGTACAAAATCACCCAAAAATACTTGACATTTGTTTCAGTCACAATTACTGACCTTGAAATAATTTCTCAGTTTTTGTATTTAATAGTTCATCGTTTTATTGAGAGCTTTCTTAAGCTATTTAGAGACACACAGTTTTATTTCATGGTTAAATACTGTTGAAATAATTGAATTGAAATGTTGAAATAATTTGAATTACGTTTGAATGTGTTCATGTAGTCTCTGTAGTAACAGGACAGTTGATATTGTAAACAAATATAATAAAATAAGCACTCTCATAATTTGTATTCCTGCTTATTTTGCAAAACATACAAGGGCTATCCGAAAAGTTCAAATTGGCTTTTAATTATCTAGGGCTCCTTGTGCACAAAGTCTATCCATGTTAAATAATTTCTTTTATATTGTCCTTTTCTTTCTATGTCTTTTAGCTTTTTCTTTCTTTCTGGAACTTTTTCGTTTATTGACAATTTTTGTGCTTCAATTAAAGCTCCTAAGAGTAAACCTTGGAAAAAAGAGAAATCTGTAAGATCTTAGCTTTGTAGATCCAACTGATTTGTTTCCTTTGGGTCCCTGGTACCCATAAGTTCCTCTTTCCGTTACTGATACCCAATCACCTGATATCTAAATGTTTTCTTTTTCACGTCATTGTTCTTTCTATCACTATTCTTGGTCATCTGATTTATTTAATTCTTTTCATTTTCGCAACTGCCTTTATATATTTTTTAATCAATTCTGCATCTTGGTATAGTCTTCGGAAGTACGGAAGACATCAGCGCGCTAACTTTATTTTAAATAAAAAAGTATAATGTAAAGAAACGCAGAAGATGGTGATACATATTACAGATAAAAGACAAATGTTATTTATTCCACAAACAATAAAGAGAAAAAGTTATGGTAAGTCATATCGGGCAATTAACAGAATTTTGCCTCGCAGTTGGCCATAATTCGAAAACGTATGTCGTAAGATAAACACATTCGCGTCAATATTGACATTTAAGTTATCGAAAATTTTTGGGAATCCGCTGCAATCAAAACCGATTTGCACAAAAAAAAATTTAAAAATTCTCATATGCTTTGACAGCACATGGCCGCCTTGCATTGGGATGACTTATTATGTGGCGAACTGGCTTCAATTTGTCAATCCTACTGCAATATCAGGTCAACAAGCGATCGAAAGATGTCGCTACTTAAATGTCCATTTAAGTTATCGGTACCTAATTGTGTTGTGTGGTGATATTGTAAATTTGAACACAGAAATTAAATTTAAAATGGCATTTACGGTAGTCCATAAAGCTTTCATGATTGAAACTTACTTTCGAAACGGACGAAAAATAGATGGTGTTTGTATTATATTCAATTCGTGATTGCATGACAGCACTAATCTCAGACAACAAGTTTTGCTTTCAAAGCCCGCTAGATGTAAAATTTAGTTGATCACTCAATATCTACGACAACAAAGAATCCCTTAACGTATTAGCGTAGCTGTGTAGCCTTGGCCTTGTTTACTAATATTATATTTCAGATGTTTGTAACTTGCAAGTATACAATCTTGATCGTGTTTGTTGTATATTATTGTATATTAGAGTAATTGTCATATTCCTACAGTAGTCTTGGTGGAACTGTTGTCGACATGGACACTAAAAGTAAATAAACGAATTAGAAAGAAAGTAAGCATTTCTAAGAAAATATTACGAAACAAGCAGCAACAATTTCAACGTACTCATAATTGATTTAAAAATACGTGAGGGTGGAAGCCTCCAAGATCAAATGCAATTAAGGCCGACAAGTGATGCGTTAGCTTCGCCTCGCTTAGTTTAGAACGTAAACTGCAACGACACGCCGAAGAAAAGCCAAATCCTTCGTGAAATTACGTTTTTCAGGATGATTTACGAGGAAGAAACGTAAGAAGTTGTAATGACAGGCCTTCCTTATTTGAACCCTCTTAAAATTAATATCGACAGCGTCCCTGTGTAAACAGGTTGCGCGTACTAATTATGTACATTTAAGCAACGCAAGAAGAATTCGTGTTGACTAAAATATTTGCCCGGAGAAGAAGTGTTCCAAATCCGCCTATTAATTTAATCTGAGATAGACAGATTTCATAAATCACTTCATTGTATGAAGTTTTCATGTTTTCAATCCGTCTTGGAGTGAATATCTGCAAAAGTTACCCCCTATCACTAATTACCCCTGATTTAACCCTTTCGGTGTCGGTTACTAATGACGCTCTCCCATTGTTCATCTCCCGTTAAATGACGTGGACTTTGTTTGTCTTAAATCTGAGCTTTTTATCTCACTTCGGGTTTCCTAAATTGACTTCACTTTCGAATCACCGGTCCGGGAGTTTTTCCTCGTTCGCTGCAATTTATTTCCGTCGCTTTTAATTTTGTTGACTGTCCCATAATTTTACTTTGTTTGCCGTCGAGTTAAAAGTTTTCCGTTCTTGTTTGTCGTCCTGATAAATCAGGCGGGAGGGGGTTGACCGGATTTCAATGGAGGAAAAGAAGAAAAATTCTAATCCCGCGTTTCTTCGCTTGTAACGAAATGCGTATACCTAAAGGAATACTTAGGTGGTTCGAGTAGATGGCGGCACATCTAGTTCGTAGCTGGGGGGTAGATTTATGAAGCTATTTCCCATCTAATGAAACACCGTTCGCCAGCCGGTGATTACACCCTAATGAGAATGCACTTCGATTTTTGATATCGCTCGGCTGACTTTGAGACTGAAAATGCTGTTGCCGTGGAAACGTGAAGAAGGAAATAAATTTTATGGAGAAATAAAATTGATTAAATTACAGAACTACACCGACCTTTACTCTTATATTCACGTAAAGTTGATGACAACTAGGGATAAGATTATTCTTAAGGAGCATCACAGTCAATCCAATTTCTGATTCTTTCTGGTGTAATTATGGACCTGGAAAGTTATTGAAAACATTCCTTTTTTTGCCAGTGAAACTTACGTCGACTTCGTGAAAGCATTAGCGCCAGATGCTGCTGCCTCATCAATAGGAATTACATAAAAGTTTGTTGTACGAATAAATATAAAAGGACGGCACATTTTTCTATGTGAAAGGAACCTTAACGCTTGATTAGCTGGGGGTGCACGAAACAAACGATGCCTAGAGCCCTGCCCGAAACTTTGTGGCATTTATTCTAAGCAGTGCCAGGGTGTTAAGTTTGGCGTAACAAGTTTAGGAAACTACGCCGTGTTTGAGGTGCGTAATTTAATATTTAATACGGTTTAATATAGTTTAAATTTGTATCCGGAAACTTGTGTGGTATGATGTAGATGTTGTTCTTCTAATACTTCGAAAGCTCTCAGTTAAATATTTGTGTACGTGGTAGATATCCTTTATTTTATTACAAAACTTTTTAGAAGCCATAATTAATCCCATAAATACGTTTTAATTCATAATAAGTGTACGTATTGGAACGAACCACGGCCATAATTGGGTATTAGCACAAGTACCTCCAACAATGAGCTTCTTTCTTGAATAGGGATTATGCTCGGCTCTTTACGTCGGCAATGCATCTACACCTTTCACGGATCAACCTTGCCACGAGAGGGTATTCATAAAATCTACCGGTATAAAAGGTCCTTCTCTCCGTAGGTAGACCTGAAGAATTTATTTCCTTCGCGCTGGAGCAGCGACCGAAAAATCTTGATTTGGAAATAAAGGAAAACGCTTTGAAACAGCGTGCCGCACTTATGTACGCATAAAACCGACCTTGGATTTTATAACGAGCTGGTTTCTATACATACATATACATGTGCAACAAAGCAGTTTTCGTAATATTTTGTTTATTTTATTTATAGAAAAAAAGAGGATGATGAGTTCACGAAATAAATTGTTTATAATTCAAGCAAATGTTACATGCCTACATGCACAAACAAGCAACGTTTAAGTAGCCAATGAAGCAAAGAAATTCAAGGACGAGATTCAAACAATACAACAAGTACCAAATTCTTCTTTCTTCTATAAAGAAAATTTTTTTACTCTTCTCTAATAAAACCTTCTATAAAAAAATACCGGGGTAAATACATCTTAATTTGGAGACTCCCAACTTGTCGATGATAACCGATGAGTCGTATTTAACGTCGTGTCTTCCAGATAGTTAAATGATTGATTCGGGTGTCACCCCGATATCCCGAAATCTTTCAACAGAGGGAAATACGCGGAGAACCCGCCGACGGCGTTCCACCAATCCTTTCGGTCGATGTTTATATATTTATTTACCCCAGTTTTGTTGATAAAACACCATTAGCTTCGTCTCAACCGACCGTCACGAAGTTATTCCCGGCCGCACGAAACATCTTTTCTTCTACCCTTGATACTGTCGCTGGGCAGGCGTGGTCGCATATTTCATAGCCATCTGCGTTTCAGGCTTCTGTTGGCGTATTTCACTTCATTGTCGTAACAATCCATTGTTAAAGTGACGCCTAAACGCGTAAGTTTCACAACCACCATGCTCGAGTTGGGTGGTCAAAAGTTTCGATTCGACTAAGAATTGGCCTCCTATATAATTTGATTAATAAATTATCCGCGTCTATCGACCAAACTCTGGGCTCTTATAGGTGTGTGTGTACGCGACCTGATGATTTATAGATTGAATTTTGTGATTTATTGCGTTTTTTCGAAAGCTGCTTGCTTGGCGACCTGTTGTAAATAATGTCCTTTATGTTGCTAATGTTTGTGTTTAGGATTTTAATATGATTTTATTGGAGTCATAAATTTTACGGAAATTTGGAATGTCTATAATTTATCTACATGGATCAATACGGGGTTTGCAATATGACATGCTCAAAAAGCTTGAGACTCCAAAAGCTATCAAATATTTCTAGTAGATACACTCATGCCCAAGCAAACCGTTACGATTCGAAGTACATGTAACTTTTAACGGCAATATGAGTGGGGAGATGCTAGCCGTTGTTTCCGCTATAGGTCAATAATGGCAAAGTTAGCATGCAGGGGTAACGATTTTAATGTCCACGACTGTGTTGTGTACTGTTGTTTACTTCTAAGTAATCAGTCATTCAATATTAGTTTGCCATGTATTACTACTAATCTAGAGTGTAGATATTATGACTTTGAAGTTATATGCACTAGTCAATTTATGTAATTTAATAAGTGTTTGCTGTGTGTTCGTGCAATAAAAAGGAACTGAAAGAAGCGTTATTATCACCGCTCACCAACAGGTTATTGATGATTTTACTCGAAAAATATTTGTATATTTCATAAGGAGTAAAGATAATGTCAAAGATATATTTCAAGAATTTGTGAATAAAGTGGAAAGAAAAGTAAAATGTCTTAAATCTGATAATGGTGGGGAGTATGTAAACAGAGTTATGGAAGAATATATGAAGTCAAAGGGTATAAAGCATCAAACTACTGTGCCATATAACCCTGAACAAAATGGTATTGCAGAAAGGACAAACAGGACCTTGACTGAGATGGCAAGAAGCATGATTAAAGAATCTGATTGTGATGAAAGAATGTGGGCAGAAGCAGTAAATACTGCAGCTTATCTCAAGAATCGTTCTCCGCATAAAGCAATACCTGGTAAAACACCTGAAGAATTGTGGTCAGGAAAGAAGGTTAATTTGAGTCATTTACGAATCTTTGGATGTATCTGTTACAATTATATTCCCGATCAATTTAGAAGAAAATGGGATGCTAAAGGAAAACCATACATTTTCGTTGGATATTGTGAAGATACAAAAGATTATAGGTTGTTTAATTCAGAAAAGCCAAAGGCGATAATAAAAGCTAGAAATATTAAATTTATAGAAACAAAATTTTGGAACAAAAAGAAAGATATTATAAATAAAGAAATAAATGTAATGCCCATTAATGAAAATGTTACTGATATTGAAGAAAATATGTCCGATGAAATTGAATTTGAAGACGATTCAAGAGACATGGTGGAGCCAGAAGAGCCTGCTGAAGAAACTGTCGATAGAAGTACTAGTAAAAAAAGCACAGGAAGATCAAATAGAATGAAGAAACCTAAGGAGTATTCGGAATATGTAGTGTATATGACAGAAGCAGACGATCCCATTGAAGTCAAGGATGCATTGTCACGTGACGATAGTGATGGGTGGAAAGCAGCAATGCAAAGTGAATTTCAGTCATTAATTGACAATAAGGCATGGACTCTAGTAAAAAGGCCAGTAAATGAAAGTGTAGTCAAAAATAAATGGGTGTTCAAGTTGAAAAGTTTACCAGATGGTTCAATGAAACATAAGGCAAGATTGGTTGCTAAAGGATTTACACAAAAATTTGGTCAAGATTACCATGAAACTTTTTCCCCAGTTGTTAGAAATTCAACGTTAAGAATTTTGTTTGGAATAGCTGCAAAAATGAATTTAGACATTTTTCATTTAGATGTTGAGACAGCATTTCTTAACGGAAATTTAAAGGAACAGGTTTTTATGGAACAACCTGAAGGTTTCATAACTTCTGGAAATGAAAATAAAGTTTGTTTGTTGCATAAAGCAATATACGGTCTTAAACAATCTTCCAGAGTTTGGAACGAGATGGTTGTTAAAACTTTATTAGATATAGGTTTTAGTCAGTCGAAATATGAACCTTGCGTATTTACTAAAAACAAAGAAGGTAAAATTGTTATTGTAACGGTGTATGTTGATGATTTTTTAATATTCAGTAATAATAATACAGAAAAGCAAATATTAAAAAAACTACTCCTAGAAAGATTTAAAGTAAAAGATTTAGGAGAGGTGAAACAGTGTATGGGAATTAGTGTTGAGAGAGATTTTGATAAGAAGACGATTTCAATTCATCAGAAAAAGTGTATTTTATCTTTATTGCAGAAATATAATATGCTTGATTGCAAACCTGCAAAAACGCCTTTAGAAGCTAATTTAAAATTAGAGAAATGTAATAATGCAGATATATCACTTCCTTATCAACAACTAGTAGGAGCACTATTGTACTTGTCTATTAATACTAGGCCTGACATAAGTTTTGCCGTCAATTTTATGAGTCAATTCAATAATTGTTACAGTCAAGTTCATTGGATACATCTTAAGAGGATTTTAAGATATTTAAAAGCCACTATTGACTTTAAACTTATATTTAATGGCAATCCTAAATTTGAACTTACTGGTTTTGTGGACCCTGATTGGGCAAATGATCAAGACCGTAGATCTTACAGTGGTTTTGTATATACATTAAGTGGTACAGCTATTTATTGGGAAGCTAAAAAGCAATCATGCGTAGCTCTTTCCAGTACTGAAGCAGAATATATTGCCATGTCAGAAGCTTAAAAAGAAGCTGTTTACCTTAAAAGCTTCTTGTATGAATTAGGTTTTGATGTTAAAATCGATTTATATAATGACAATCAAAGTTCACAGAAGTTAGTATATAATCCAATCTTTCATAATAGAACTAAACATATTAGTGTCAGATATCATTTTATCAGGAACATTGTGGACAGAGGTGTAGTTGCCATTTATTATAGGTCAACAGATAAAATGATTGCTGACATTTTCACAAAAGCGTTAAATTCTCCTAAACACTATTTTTGTATGAACGGCTTTGGTATTGTTTGTTAAATTTGAATGATCGATTAAGGGGAAGTGTTGTGTACTGTTGTTTACTTCTAAGTAATCAGTCATTCAATATTAGTTTGCCATGTATTACTACTAATCTAGAGTGTATATATTATGACTTTGAAGTTATATGCACTAGTCATGACTAGTCAATTTATGTAATTTAATAAGTGTTTGCTGTGTGTTCGTGCAATAAAAAGGAACTGAAAGAAGCGTTATTATCACTGCTCACCAACAGACTGTACATTAAAAAATAATGTTAAAAACACCACAAATCGAGAATTGAGCGTGTCACAGCATCGCCTATTGAATTAACCACCTCTAAGTTTTAGGAGTGAGATGAGAATCCTGGAAGGCCCGGTGAACCCTAGGTACGCCACTGGCAAGACTGAAGATATTACGAATATTACATTGTTACGAATTCGATGTTCAAAGAAATTATAGTTTATTAAATTGAAAATACTTTAATTGTCCATAAACGCTTCATCTCCAGTCACAAGTCGAGCCATTAAGTCACCTGGATTAGAATTAAAGAGGTCGAGGAGATCACGTGATGCTTCCATTCTGCAGTGCTTATCCTGAATAGAAAGATTTCTGGGCACCTACCTTTCGACATGACATGTGCGGAGCGGTACGGATGATGTTGTAAACACTTCCTTGTAAAACACCAATCTCTTGGGCAATTTCTAGCCGAGTTCGGCAATGCGCTCGGCGATTCGAGTAGAGCTAGTGAGATTTTAATCAGCTGATCACAGAGTGCCCCACATGAGCAAACTTAATGACGAACGATTTCGAGAAATCGGAGTATAGATTCTGACAGCTGAATTTGCAAATAAACAGAATTTTCTTCTCTTGAAGACAGTCTTAATATTTGAAATACTCTATTTTCTTCCAGCAGTTAATGAAACTCTCTTGAAGACCAGCTGTGTATATACCTGTGTATCTTATTTCTGTGGTTTTCACTTCAGCCAAATTACCTAACACAAAATCGAATGTTTGGTAATAATGGAAAAGAAATTGTCTAAATTGATTTGAACTGAGCTTGGGAACTGTTTCTTTTGCAAAATTATTCACTTTTAGAAATTGGTTGTATTCCTCATTATCAAACATTATTTCTTGAAATTAATTATTAATTATGCTGATTATAATGTTGAGATTCGTCTTAATTTCGTTATTTTACACAGTACAACACTTTTCATCTCCAATTAACTTTATCTGGCGATTAATAATAATAATAATTATAATAATAATGTAATTTATTGGTCCCAAAAGAAATACGACCAAAAAGTTTTGGATCAGCTCCCCCAGAGGAGCTGTTCTACGTCCAAAACCTTTAGCAACAAAGAATTTACAAAAAAACATACATGTGGGAAAGGCAAAATTTTACATCTAAATTATCCCACGAGTTAAAGTAATGTAATAAATGTATTCTAATGTGCATAAAAATACGAAATATGACAATAATTCTATCCACAACAAATGTAAAATACATAGCTTATAAATAATTTCAATTTTGGCTTAAAAAATTTCGGCTCATTTTAATAGGCATAGTGTACGTAACAATATATAGCATAAATATAAAGCAAAAACAAGACACTTAAAGCATAAAGCAGCACATCTCCTTAACACATATTGTAAGTGTTGATCATGAAAAGTATCGCAACATCTGACGCCTGAACGACAAAATACTACAAGATTTAAAATTATGAGGAATGTTGTTGTACATTTTAACTATATTATACGAGAAAGATTTACGGTAGAGAGAAGTACGGTATATGGGAGGCGTCAGTAGACCCCTATTTCTAATATTAATGTTATGAACAGCGGTCCCAAAAGAAATTTTGTTATAAAGATATAAGAGGGTTTCAATGATTTTATAAAAAAATACCGCAGAATGCAATTGACGTCGATTGAACATATTGAACCAGTTAGTCCTTGTAAGTAAATGCGAGGTGTGGTCTCTTCGTCGTAGGCCAAAAATGAAACGTAAGCATGAATTTTGAACCCTCTGAATTTTAGCTACATCAATGCCATCTAATTCCCATAGTAACGATTATAATCACAGTTGTTACTACGGGAATATATCGTCAGATAAAATTAACTGGATATGAAAAGACCAGGTCTAAATCGTTTAAATTAGACAACGATTATTCTTAATTCATGAAAATATATAAACATAATCTACTTGACAAGTTCTAAAGTCTAAAATGAGCGTAACTTTTTATTGGAACGTTGTACACCAGAATCTCTTGCAGAATATGAAAGAGGACGTTCAAATCTATAGATCTGAACAAGCCCCGAATTTTGGCCGGACCGTTCTCTATAGGAAACGTCCGCTCAGTCGACTATAAATGAGCGTAACTTTTTATTGGAACGTTGCACACCAGAATTTCTTGCAGAATATGAAAGAGGACGTTCAAATCTATAGATCTGAACAAGCCCCGAGTTTTGGCCGGATCGTTCTCTATAGTAACGATTATGATCACAGTTGTTACTATGGGAATATATCGTCAGATAAAATTAACTGGATATGAAAAGACCGGGTCTAAATCATTTAAATTAGACAACGATTATTCTTAATTCATGAAAATATGTAAACATAATCTACTTGACAAGGTCTAAGTCTAAGAACTCCTCCAAAATATTCCGAGCTCAGCGAGCACGATCTTTTTCATCTGATCTCTATTTGTCGAACGCTCCAGATCTGTCAAAGTAAACTCGACTTTTCATTACCGAACGATTCTGAGGTGATCGATGAAAGAGATTGCATCGCCGAACTCAGCTTCTGATACCTTTATACGCCTATTTGCGAGTATCTGTGATTCAACCTGAGTCACATGTTCATCATCGGTTGCAGTTTTTGGTCTTCCGCACTTTGGATCTTCTTCAATGCTCTAACGACCGTGCTTGAATTCTTTAAACCACTTAGTGACCGTAGCATACGAAGGCGCGTCCGATTTGTACACTTTTGATAAGCGATCAAAAATTTCCTTTGCATTTACACCCTCTTTGCACAAAAACTTGATGATGCTTCGATACTCGAACTTCTTCAAACTACACTGATAGAAGCAGATAGGACAACCAATTTTTGAAATCAAGGGTAACTAGATCTAATGTCTCAAACAAAATTTGCACGCAAATCTAAACTTTGTTAGACACCCCCAAATTGTAACACACTTTGAACGCCCCTCGTATAATAAAGACTCGCCCCTGTTTAAAAGATAGTGTTTCTGTTTAATCAAAATTGTCCCTGTTTACTAAAAACTGCTCCCCTGTTTAGTAGAAATTGGCTCTCTATTTAATAAACTGCCGCGCGCGCCGGTCTTAAATAGCCTCACAGCCAACTACCTAGGCCGAACGGCTCACGAACGCCAGGATCCGAGTTCAAATTTCTAAACAACAACAAAAATTCCTCAGCGACCATCCACAACTTTCACTCCGCTGCCTATTGCTTACTAACCGTCATCGTCGCCTGTCAGAGCGACGTTAGACAACCATACATACACTTTTGGTACATAATGTTAATTCTCCATAAGAAAGTGGATTAGAACGCACATAGCTATACTACGAAGTTCAATTTTGAAAGTACTATAAATAGCATAAAATGTGAGAAGTTTTAGAGAAATCAGCAAAAACTCGCTCAGATTCTATTCAAACTAAAAAGAAATTATTGATGAGAAATGATAAGGGAAATAAAAATAGTTACATTGATTATACAAATATGGCATAGTTGTAAGTTCTGGCAGGATGGCAGTCAAATATGGCAAGATATTCAAATAGATTTATTGGAAATAAAACATATTTTGAAAGTGAGATATTCTTGAAACCGTAACATTATAGGATAAGTTTCTATTTTCCAGCTGCTATCTTACTATGATGAAATCAGCAACATGTTGTACAAAATGAACGAAGATCATAGACCCCACAATATTAAAGGTACCGGCAGAGGCATTCATACCTATTATGCCATGTGTTTTTTTTTTAAATATGTGTAACAACAAATGCCAAAACTGACGCTTTAAAATTTCGAAAATACATAAATGGTGCTACGACATGAATTTTATTTTCCACTGCCATTCCTTATGATCACTTAGAAGAGGTAGGTTTAAATTTAAACTGAATCTTAAACACTTAGGCCCAGTTGTACAATGCCAGTTTAAATTTAAGTTGAAGCTTAAACCCATAGCAACGATTATTTCAACAAATGTTGCTAAGGGTTTAAGCTTTGGCTTAAAATTAAATTGGCATTGTACAACTGGGCCTTAACAATTACTGTTAAGGATTTAAGCTTTGGCTTATAGTTACGCTGGAATTGTGACATACAGGAATATTCAAAATAAGTGAAAATAAAAAAATTAAATCCGTGTACCATTAGGAGCTTTTGAAAATTCATCGTAAATCCTCCCACTGCACGCAAGATTCTGCATCAGACACGGGCACCACATGAATATGCATCAGCGGCGGCGGCGGCATTTTGGTCGTCGAATTTCTGGCGAATAATAAACGGTCCTGTTTCGGGACAAGTGGCGGCGAACATTTTACTGCGGCCGTATGCCCAGCGGTGACATTCAGCCTAATGAATTATATTAACAGTTGAATTGCAAGGGGTTAAAACTACCCCGGCGTCAGGTGATATCCTCGGTCGCTTTGCATTTGTTTGTCAACTGTAATGGGGTGGAATCCCTTGAAATTTGAGGTGAGTACACTTCAGTGTCGTCGCTGACGAAGGCTTTGGCGGAAGTGGCACGAAAGATGGACGGATCTGCGTGAGTTTCAAGTGTGCGCGTGTGATAATCTCTTTTGTGATTAAATTCATAGTTATAGTGTTACATATACATACTGTCAGGATATGAAGATCAACTTGAATTAAATCACATTATTATTATGCATTCGTTCGTATTGTATACATACATAAAATGGACAAGTTATCTTTAGATTATTATACTATATTAGTTAGAAAAATGTTACAATACTTTCTACTTCATCACAGCATCATATTCTCAGTATGCCAACCCTCATTGTCTATATCTGATTTAAACTATGTATATTAACAACAACCCATTAAAAAGATATTTCAGAATGGAAATAGAATCTGACTATTCTATTAGCTTTCTTAATTTTAAACGAAAAGAATGTCTTTGTTAAGGTCATGCAGACTTAATTGAACTGTACTGCCTAGGCTTAGCATGTTCATTATCTTTATCTTGTAATAAACAGAACCCCTTTTTTTGATAAAATTGGATTAAAATTCTGCGCTTTGTTTTTTGAAGCAAAACATTTCATTCCAGAATTTCCATAATTAAAATGATGCAGTGTTTTGTTGCTTATTGGGATTGTGGTCACAGAACGCGTAAATACTGGGGGCATTATCTGCGGTCTCATAAATTACGAAACCCACTTTAATTCCGGCGCGATTCTACACGATAGGTGATGATGGTCAGTTCAGTCGGAAGTCGAACGTGGGATGTGCGTGGGACAGAAAAAGTGCGAAATTAAATCCGTGTTGACTATACAGGGTGCTACTGAAGTTGAATCATTTATTGACTCCAATCGACTCTCTCTCACTGGACACAAACTCTGCTATTTTATGGTGGACCAGCTTTTCATTTTTGAACTTCACCATTGAAGTTTGTACGTCCCATATTTTCCAATCTAGATTAATCACTAATTGTAATTTCAAAATTTACTTAATGGATACTTTATGGATGGATTATCTGAGTGAATATATTCGATGGAATAATAGAAAACAAACTGGTGACTAAGTTAACAAAATGGGAAAAGTCATGACGTGAATTTAAAAAAGAAACCTTTTGGAAAATTTTCTAAGATTTTCCAATTTCAAGTTAACGCGGCAATCTTTTTCTTGTATGGAAGCACTTGCGAATTCGTGTCACGTCTTCGAAGGCAGACCGTTTTCGCCAGAAGCAAGGTTATTACGTCCACCCGTCTCACTCACTTTCACCATCTCGCTGTTCCGACACGGCTTATTTTCATTCTCCGTCTGTTCCACCAATATTAACTGTGTTGTAGCAGTTCGCAGAAGGACGCGTAGATGGCGGATAGCCGACGAAGGAGGACGCAGGAGTATAATAACATATCCTGATTAAAATTAAGGTGGTAGTCCCTTCAAGGTTGAAGAATTAATTTTCTTATACAAATTTTGTTGTTATCAAAAATTAGTGCAGGTTGCTTTAAGTTTTTTTTTTAAGTATGTAATCACTTTGTAGATGACTTTAAGACCAACGAATGTACTACTTGAATAAGTAAAAAAATATCATTTCAAAAGTTTTTGTCAGTCGAATTACAGAATTACATTTTCCCTTTAGCCAAATAAATGAAATATTGTCAAGAATTCGACTTAACACAAACTCGTATTAAACCTTTAAGTTTCCGCCCAATTATTCGTTTAAAACACATCACGAAATAATTTCTAATTTGCTCATAACATTGTATCGTTCTGTGCTGTTGTGTGATTCTCGCGAATCCTACATAAACGCAGTCTTGTCGTTGATAAGAATATTTTGTGTGTATTAAGCATAGTTTAAACAATGATTTAGCCTTATTTCTTTTGAAAGCAAAAAACGGATCCGTACTTCGTGTTTTGACGTTTCTTGTCATTTGAGTATTAACGTTTTGCAAGGTTAGTTCACCGGAATGAATTTATTTGCATTTATTGAAATTCTAAACTTTTAACTCGTCGCGGATTGTTTGAAATTTAAATTTTTACAAGCAATTAAAGAATCAAATTAGATTTCTCGGACGAAGGTTGTTTCTTTAGAAGTGACTTCTCCAGAAATCGACAAGAGAATGAAATTTTTTTGGACACATTTGATACTTGCTCATGTACTGGTAGAATTCCACTCAATCGGCTTGCCTATTAAAACTGTTGAGCCAGGCGATGTCCTCATCAAGAATGTGAATTAGTATTGCCTGTTGATAGTTAAGACAAGTATGTTGTAGTTTTGGTGAGTAGCTTTTGATAGTTTTATTGGTGGTGTTGGTTTGTGACTTCGGGTGTGTAATGAAGCATCTCCACAAGGTTATGCTTTTGTGTGGAGTAATGATGAGGGATGTTCTTTCTTGCTGCTGCTCATTACGATTGTAGGAAATTTTGCCTTTTTACCTTTTATATTGGTAATATAACAGCAATATGTAATTACATCAGTGATGTAGTTGTAGTTTCAATTTCACCAGTTTGTTGAACATATAATAAGTGACCCATGAAAATAGAAATTATAAACCTGTCACCTGTCTGAAGAAAATGAAAATTTTCAGATGGCCACCTCTTCCCAAAAGAAGAATTGATAATGCTCAGGATGAAATACGAAGAAAACGAACCAGAGCAACCTGGAGGGAATTGTTACACATCTCATGGGACCCGGTTTGGTATAACTTAATCATCGCGATCGATTACTTTTGCATTATCTATCATTCATACAATTCAGTGAATGCAAAATGCTACACAAACAAGTTCAATAGAGGTAATGCCAATACCACATTCCATTTTAATGTGTAATTGTATTTTGACTTTTGTTTTAGAATTTTGTTACGTGTTTGACGTCGTATGCTTTGTGGACGTGGTCCTAATTCTAATAAGCAAATATGTCCCAAATGTGGCACTTACTGATATCAACTCTGAAAGAAGACCTCCGGCTATTTTGATCTCGGAATTAATTTCGACCTTACCTATAGAGCTGTTCTGTTCAAGAGACAACGACTTCAGCATTAGATTATTCTGCTTCTTACGCTTAAATAGGTGCTTGAAAATCGTGAGAATTCTACACTTCCTTTATCTAAACCTGTACAGAGTGGACAACAAATTTCTGGTAAGGATGGTCGAAATGTACATGTGTGTTTCTTTCATAGTGATGTTAACTTACATCGTACATTGCAATGTGATATGTTTGGTACCTGGCTGTACGCCAGATAAGGGTTGTGCAACTTACAGAGTTTTAGTAATGATCGTGAACAAAATTGGTAAAGCCGGATATGATATTTTCCCTGAGGATTCCTATATCTGGGAGTTAATCTCCGGTATCACACAATTACTTGCAGTCTGGGCCATCTTCAATTTCACACTCGGCCATTTGGTATTGCGCTTGTTCAGCTTGAACTACAATCAAACCGTGTTCGTAACGCGATGCAATAACACAGTAAACAAATTCATCGGCTGCACATCTTATGCAATAGCTGACATCATGAACGTGTACAGTATATTTTGGCAACAATGTCGCGGTTACGCAGTCGACAAAGAAGACTTACGCGCGATTACGCCAGCCATGAGAAAAAGTTTGTTGTTCGATATAAGTTGGATGGCATTTCAACATTCTCAACTCCTGAGGGGGATGGATTTGTCACTTCTAAGGCACACAGCGATGCGTATGACGAAAAAATTTCTACTGCCAGGAGATTTTATATTCAGGAAGAACGAACTCAAAGACAAGATGGTGTACATAGTATCTGGATCCATACAGTTACTTTCGCAAAACGATGGAGAATCTCCCGTTTTTAGACTGAGCAGTGGAACTTGCCTGGGTGAATCTTCGCTGGTTTTTAGTTATCCGTCCGCAAATAACGTATGCTGTGAGACTTTTTGTGAAGTCTTAATATTAGAAAAAATAGATTTCTGGCAGGGACTGTATAGATACCCAGTCCAGCACAATACATTTCAAAAGATGATGAGGGAAAGATTTCTCAAAGCGCAAAATATAAATAAATTAGCCAAGGCGGTTAAGAAGAGCACGTACGGAAACAGTCTAGACACTAGTATGGGCGATTTATTCTGGATAAAAAACATTCTGCATGAACTTATGTCGGTGGATCCAGAAGCGAGAGCTCGTCACGAAATCCAGAACATATACTTGGAGTACGAGATTGATCACAGCGAACTCAATCGGATGGTGTTTTGTGCTGATTACTTGGATCTGTTGGCGATTGGAGAAAGGGTTGTGGCAGACAAGGATTCAGTATTTGTTAAATCGAGCTTCCCCTGCATTCTCCAACCACATTCAATTCTCGTTTACATATGGGAAGGATTAATGATTTTTCTCACTGCTATTTCGTTCTACTTTATTCCACAAATGGCTTTCGTCATCGAGGAACAACCTGTTTGGTATTCGCCGTTTATACTGGCAGTTACGATCACATTCTGGTTTGATATATGGGTTCAACTTTCCACCAGTATAAAATCTAGAACCAAGACGGTATCCAAATTTAGTGATATAGTGAGAGAGAGAGTGGAAGACCTGACTTTCTTGATGGACCTCATATCATGTTTACCAGTCGAAGTTTTATCGCCTATAATGTTGGAAGAAGTAACGTCCCAAATTAATGCGAAAATGCACTTAAACAGACTGTTTAAAATTTTCAGGATTGAAAAGTTGTTTCGGTTATGGGGACAGAGGTTTAACGCGAACGTTGTTTTGAGCGTCTTCATAAAATTCTTTCTCATTATTATTTTTCTTGTCTACATATTTTATTGCAATTCGTTTGTGTTAAACAAAGACATATCAGATTTCAGTAAATGGTTCCGGGCGATGCAGACAGTTACTCGAATTGGCATAGCTGATAAATTTTTTCAGGTGGAACCCATTATTAGCGCCTTTGCTGATTTATTGTGTACCGGAATTGATATGCACTTTCATGCGAGCATAGCCGCAGCGTATCTGTTGACTAATATATTACGTTTGGAAACGCAATATTTATGCAGTGATATAATTTCTGACATGAGAGGGAGCAAGTGGTTCCTGAGGAACAAGCAAAGGATTTACTCATTCATGAATAGCCATTGGGTCAATAATAAATGCTGCGACATTATGTTTGCTGATTCGCAATTGCTTGATGTATCTAAAACCTTGTATAATGAATTGCTGTATGATGCCGTGGGTGAAACGATTCGGTCAAGCATTTTCTTCCAAGATTGCCCTGATGAGATGATTTATGGAGTCTGTAACGACGCCCGTATGCGATTATATCCACCGGAGGAAGTTATCATTTACGCCGGCGATATAACGCACGAAATATACTTCCTCAAGTTGGGCGTGTGTGTGTCACTAGGAGACGATGGTTTCACAGAAAGCAGATTACATTTTGCAGATTCCATCAATTTATTAGAGGCTTGCTTCGATCATCCTGCTTGTAAGACTTGCGTTACTCGTTCGCATTGTATTATGGTGGTCGTTGATTACAGAAAGCTCCTACGGACAATGAGGAGGTATCAAGAGGAATATCGCATTTTGCGTGCTGTCATATCTAACAGCTCAGATATCAAATCAAGTATTGGAAAAAGTGGTAGTGATTTACATTGGGATTTTGGGCCATTAAAATCGAAATCGATTCACTATTACGATTTCAACTTGCCACCGGGTTCACTGGAGGAATACGATTATTACGTGCCATTTGATAAGCTGTATCCGTTCCATTTCGTAAGGTATCTTATGTTACGCTTTACTATTCTACCAGATGGCAAATTTTTCTGTATATGGGAGTGCATACGGTGCACATTTGCTGTTGTCTCAGCGATTGTATTTTTCATACCCCCTTTGTATTACACGAATTTTTGGCCGATTTTGTCGTATTCCCTCGACGCCACTGCTTACGTTGATATATATGTAAGGCTTCACGTCTGTTACCACAATAAAGAAGGTTTACTCATCAAGCACCCTACGAAAACTGCACTTCATTATTTGCAACATGGGTTCCTGGTCGATGTATTGGCAGTTTTTCCCATGATACTATTTTTCAACAAAGTAAGCACGTTGGTATATGCCAATCGAATGGTACAAATGCACAGGTACATCAGTTTCTTTATGCATATTTACAATTCGTCTAATGGTGTTTTGTCTTTGGGCTATCAATTGGCATATCTGCCAGTGCTGGTCGTAATTTGCAATGGTGCAGGTACGTGGTTGATTAACAACGAATGCGAATACAATCCGACAAGCATAAGCTGCTCTGATGATTCTCTTCTCGCTACATCACCATTGACGAAACCAATTTCTTCATTACGCGCGCACTTTTATGGGGTCTACGTAGCAACCAGTGCTATTACGGGAATAGGACTGCAAGGATTCGAAGTCAGAACTGATATGTCGAAGAGGGTGATAATGATTATGGGAGCGGTGGGTGTGTTGATTTCGTTAACAATCCACAGTCTTCTAACGGTATTGTTTACCTACAGGAGAAAAATCTTGATGGACTATCAAGAAGATTTTGTTGCGCTAATAAAATACTTGGACAAAGTAAAAGTCAGTATGCGTTTGAAAAGAATCATAACTGACACCATCACTTTAAAGTGGAATGTGAAGAAAGGCAGAAACGTCGAAAATTTAATCAAAATCTTCACGTACCCTTTGCAAGTCGATATTTTGTACGGACGGTACGGGCCAGAGCTTTTTGGCAATTCCGTCTTCACTCATAAAACGGTCACTTTCTATAAGAATCTATTGCCCTACATGAGAAACCACCTCATACTAAGAGGTGGATATTTGGAAACAATTAACGATGTCAGCCAATACATGTATATTTTATACACAGGGAGTGCGGATGTTTTGGGACCTGATGGAAGTAAACTCGCCGTTCTTTCACCGGGCAGTCTGTTCGGAAATTTACAGAGCTCGAAGCAATCCAGGTTGAAAATCAGTATAGTGGCAAATTGTAACGTCAGCGTAATGGAAATTGAAACTGAACATTTTCACAAGGTATTAAACTACCACCCCAAAATAAAAGCAGAATTCCTTTCGTTTCAAAAGAAATATCTGAGTTACATTCCAGCCCCCGATCGGACTATAGCACAAGACGCTGCAGCTTTGGACCTGGAAATACGTCGGCTGAGAATCTACAAAAAAGTGAAGCAATTCCTGTATGCTTTAGTTTTGATCATTCCTTGTTATATTGGAATCATTTTGGAATTATATCAGTTTGCCGTAAAGGACTCTAAATATTTAATAGTGTTGTATGCCTGCGATTTTATTTACACTGCGTATTGCGCGATCAAATTTCGGATTGAACAAGACACCATCTGGGTTGATAGTTTAGGAACGAAAAAACGAAAACGCATTCATAGCGTGGAGAAATGGTTCGCAGTTTTGAGCTTGGTTCCTGCAGATGTATTCGCCTTTCATCTCTCTAGTGGTTTGGTTTGGAAATACACACTCCTTCGGATTTTCAGACTCAACCGTTATTTAAGATTATATAACCTGTACCTTTATTTTAAAGAGGCAGAAGATAAAGTCGACGTTAATCTGTACATTATAAGATTGGTGTACATCATTGCTTTGGGTATTTTAATTCTGAACTTTAACGCTTGCGTTATCGGCGCATCGGCGTGCTTCTTTTCAGTAAACATGGAACCACATGTGCCAACCTGCGAAAACTTAATTAAACTATCGTCTTCAGAGAAATTCCAACTTTACATAAAATTTATACATATCGCCTCTGATTGCTTTTCACACACCTCGCAACAAAATTACTACCCCCGAGGCCTAACGCACATCATCACGTTTATCTACGTTATGATTATTTCTCATCATTTATATATTGCGTGCGTCAGTCAAGTCATCGAAGTTTTGTTGGAGGGTAACCAAGCTATGTTTAATTTTACGGCCCTCGCTGATCGTATAAGCTATTTCACAGACGACGAGAATGTTTCGCCAGCTCAAGTCAGAAACATCTTCAGATACATACAGGCTTTATGGGCAAAAAAATCGGGCGTGATATATCCGAGCTTCCTCACCGAAGCGCCGCCCTATCTCAGAGATGCCGTGGCCCTCGACGCTTTCTCGCATTTCTTCGTTGGCCATCCGATTTTCGGCAAGTGTCATGAAGATTGCCTTCGGCAGATCATGCAGAAATTAATCCCGACGACGTACTACAAGAATAACTACGTGGTGTTCACCGGAGATGTTGATAACTCCATGTATTTCATTTTGAAAGGAAAGGTCGTGATGTTGAAGGAGGACGATCGGCATATCCAAGGCAACGCGCAACGTACTCTAGAAGAAAGAAGTACTTTCGGTATATTACAGGGACTGTACTATAAGAAGCCCCACACTTCAACTTTCATGTGTATCAGAGAATCAATTATATTACAACTACGTTTAAACGATTGGGAATATTTGCTAGATTATTTCCCCGCTTCGAAGACTCTTATTTACCAAGCTGCGGAAAACTACTTTAATTCGTAATTAAAATTTATCTTTAGTGGAATAAATAAAGTTCTGGTAATAAAAATTTGCTAACAATATTGTGTATCGGTTCTGTGTTTTAGAATGAGGAAGGGTTGAAAATTTTTCAACTTGAATTGCCGCACCCCAAGCGAACAAAAGGAGAGCGGTTTGAGAAGACGAGAGCAATCAAGGTTTGCTGGTCCGGTGTACGTAACAAAAAGCTTAGGGGATTTACTTCCTTCGAATAACAATGACCTAGACTTTGTTTTGCTGAAGGATTCGAAGCGTTGGAAATTTGCAAATTTATTTGAGCGCACGTGTCTTGTACGGCAACTTCCACGGGGAATTTTCAAATAAAGACGAGGCGAGTCTTTATTACCCATCCGAAAATTTGTAGCATTTCAGTTTATAGAATGTTGTTTTGGCAGAAAGCGAATTTCCTTTTCTAATGATTTAACAACACAGAGATATTTTGTTAACAAAAAGCTCATTTTCGAGGCGATTGCTTTCACATTCGTTATTAAAATTAAAACAGTAAATTCCGTTTATGAAGCGATAAATTAATAAAACGCTTTCAATTAATAATAGCGCTGGATAATGAAATCTATTAAAACAATCAAATTGCAAATTTATCTGAGCGAATGCGAAAGCAGATACTAAAACCGATCTCGTCGTGCTTTCCACTTCAGCATTAAATCAAACGGGAAACGCTTTTCGCATTAAAATAATGACACGTCCTTCGATAACTTCGATGTTTACCTTTTATACCGTTTTATCTGCCTGTGAAATCTCATGAGGATTTATCGCGTCTGTCATATCGTATTGGAAAATTTTTATTCCAGGAAATTCTCTTGCTTTCGTTGAGTTATATCCACGCTTTATCTTTAATTGGCATTCAAAAATTTCACACGTTAATTAACTTTGTTAACATTCTGCAATATTTCAATTTAATTTTAATTTTCTATGGATTTGGATAAAGCTGAAAGTTACACAAATTTTGCCCCAAAAGAAAGAAGAGAAACAAAGAATCGTAATCTTAATTTGAATTCTAAAACTCCAAATCCGACCCTTCCTACCTTCTCTTTCTACTACGTCCTCTTACTTACTTCCCTCCTTCTCCTCCCAATAAAACTTTCTTCACCCACCTCTCGTCAGATAATCTGGCGACAGGGCCCTGGCTCTTTGTGCCCTCACTTTTTGGGTGACGCTCAGAGTTCCTCCAGTTCCTCATTTGATCTTCTTCTATACACTCCGTCCACTTTCATTCTTTCACAAATCTTTCTTAGCATTCTTCGTTCTCATACGTTAAGTTTCATTTCTTCCTATTTGTTCATTATCCAGGTTTCACAGATATAGGTAACTGTTGGTATTATTGTGACAAGGCGAAAGTAAATTAAAAACTTAGATTCATTTAGCGAATTTAGGAAAAGAGAATTGCATCTAGCGCGACCTCGACACGTGCAAGTGCAGAAACCTTGAACAAGTTAAAACGGATTTAAAGTATCTCGTAATCTATCGTACCTTTCCGGTTTCGAGTTGCTCGAGTTGCACTTCCTATAAAAACCCGCGATCGGCATAAAGAGATAAGATCTTAAACTAGTTGCTATCAGAGCATGATGTAGGCTCTATTTTGTTAAAGTGTGCTGTTAGGGTAAGTTGAACTTTGTACAATTATGTTTGTCTGTATTTATTTATGTTTAATATAATATTTAAGCTACGCTATGCCCCTTGTTTCGATTTATACCGTAACATTATTATTGTTTCGCTCTTAAAATTCCAAATCCAACCCCCCAACAGGACAAAGAAGAGAGAAAGAAGAAAAAGTATTGCAAAATTACTATGATTTATAAGGCTTTAAATTCATGCATCTATTTTTCAATGTACAATATAAAAGTTTCAATTTATTGTACGTCGAAATCATTTAAGTAAAAGCTGTAATTCATTAAAGGGTGAATTGAAAAATAGGCGGCGACACGTTGCTGCAGCAGCAGTAGGTGCGTGTTTTTTTTTTTGTCAAAGGACTTCTATTCTTTATTCAAGTGACAAAGGAGAGCCAAAACCAGACGGGACCCTCTTCCGTTGATGTAACAACATACACATGCAGTTCGATTAAATAGCCGCCTGAAAAATTACTCTCTCACTCCCTAACAAGCGCCTACGGCAACCCCTTCAATTAAAACTTTACAAACTAAGCAAAAAAGCATTTCGCAACGTCTTGCTCTCATAATTCGAATTCCGCTAAGATATTCCGTGTAATCTGGGATCCCCTAAATTGCAAAGTTTAGCGTCGTCCGGCTATCGGTAGTCGGGGGGAGGGTCCCGGATGCGTCTCGAGGCGAGGTGTAAACATTCGGTCGAGGCACAACTACACAAACTGGACCCCAAATTGAGGCTAACAGTTTAGTCCAACAAATGTGCTCCTTGAATCCTGATGCTCCAAGAAAGTTAACCCTTCCCTTTCTGTCCGGAATGATTTATGTCCCGTTCGCAGGAAACTAAATTAGTCCTAATTACATTAACATTATTTATCTCAAAGTCAATTTTGTCGTCCGTAAATATGCAGACGTTCTGGTCTAACCCACTTTTAAACGCAGGGTACATCTCATTATTCTTATTATAATGTTGACTTCTTATTTACAATCTCGATTAGTCATTTATGTTATTTTTAGTCCTCCTCTCTTAATTTACGTCACTTTCTTTTCATTGCCGTTGCTGCTATTGATGTCTTTTTTCGTATACCAGCAGTCAGTTTTATATCCCATGAATAACAGAAGACGTTGCCCACAGGACCTTTGTGGGAAACTGACATTTTGTACAAAAGAAATGTTTATAAATGATAAGTAACACATAAAAAACTTTCTAAAGTAAATTCCTTGAAGTTTGCTTTTTATAATAGAATGGTTGGCTAATTTCAGGAGATTTTTCTTTCACTTTTGCAACTAACTAATTTAATATGCGATCGCATTAATTACATTCCTGACCTGTTACGGTGTCATAACATCAAATAAATCAACATTTATCTCGATTGCGTGCAGGTCGCAAGAGGTATTCCAAAATTGCTTGATTTGAAGCGAAATAAATTGCCCGATCCTTATTTACGATGTATCGCAGCAGTTTACATGCGATTACGGGCACGTGTGTTTCTAGTTGTTTACGAATGACACCGATTTGTTACGAGGACAAATCCCAAGAGCATGTTTGTAAAAAAAATCGTTTATGCTTGCACAGGTTTTCTTGTTTCGTTTAATATTTGCAATCATTTTACTTGTACCTACTGTCAAACGGAAATGAAAACCAACATACCGTCACACACAAGTCACTGTAAAGTTCTTTTTTTTTTATTAATTATATACCCATCGTATACAATTCATTTTTTTAATGTATGCCGATCGATCAATCGATAAGTCAAGAACTTTTATATACCTATGTCCTTGTAACTTATCGCTTTTCTATCTCTTTCATGTTCTGATGAAAGCGTTCTCCCTGCTATTCGCTGAAATCATCAAGATTTTCAGGGAAGAAATCTACAAAATGGAATTTGAAGCACCCTAGTATATGAAATAATCTGGTTGCTTGTAATTACCCAGAAAGTTATCGGTTCCGTAGCAGTCATTATTGTTTCAAGTTCTTTGTCATTCTTCAAGGTCTGAATCTGGGGGTCCAAAAAAAAATCCCTTCCCGCAGAGCAAAGAAATTTTTTGGCACATGTACTTGAAACATTCTTCTTCCTTATTTAGGGCCTTCAAGAACTGTTTCGTTAAACCATTAGGTTATGATAGTGGAGGTAACAAAATTTTCTTAGGATCAATTAAACTTTGGCGTATTATGTTTTCGGTCTTTTCCGAGGAGTCCACTTTTACTTAGCATAATGTTGCGTGCGTGCCCTGCTGTCCCATTCGCATAAAAAGCAAGGATACTTTGTAAACCCTGATTGTTGGCTTAACAGCATACAAATAATTTTGAAATCTGCACAAATTTGCTACCCATCATGGTTTTGATATTGAATTTTATTTAGTGAGTACAGAAGATTGTTCAAAATAAGACAGGTACAGAAGGCTGATTAAAATAGATAAGTAGGTACAAAGAGTTGTGCAAAAGAACTCATTTTAGGCTTCGCTTCGAAGAATCAACGAAAAGTCTCAATAAAGAGGGATCGTAACGATCTGCACCTAGGTTTTCTATAACAGCAGGAATAATATTACAATAAACTAAAGATCTTTCTTGTGGGAAGAAAAGGCACAAAATCCTTTTCACGCTTCCTGTACCAAGCAAACCGTGTTCTAGGAGTTAATTGGTGTTTTGCATACAATCTAAATCCAAGGAGTCCTGTTGAAAGGCCCAAGTCGTTAATTAAATCATTAAATTTAGTTCTGCTAGTTTTCTCTACTTCAAAAACCTCCCTACGTAGACTCTCACTTTAGTCACTACTTTCAGAAGATGTTGAACTGAGAAATGGAAGTGGAACAGAAACCTTTGGACCATGTGGAATTGGACGTGTGACTGAACTCAGCTTTGGGTAGGATATGTTACGCTTGTTTTGTGGATTGCAACCTTTTGCATTCCAACACAAATAGGAATCGTTAATATGGTTTGTCGGCTCCCCTTCATATAACAATTTTCTTTGGCCTTTGGTCAACCGCCTTAATTGTTCAACACAAACCAGCCAAACCAAAGATTAACTGGTGACTAAAATAACGGCCCTATATGCTCCGGTTTTAGAACCGTCGGATAAACTGAGTGTAAGAGAATTCTTGGAATAACATGACGCAGATGTGGAAGAATCTTAAAGGAATGTTCTGTCTTTGTTAGTAAAACGATTTTCTTTTTATTATGACTAAAGTTTTATTACTAGAACTTTAATTGTTGTAATTTCATCTCCAATCCGCAAACGTGTTGCTTCTTGGCTATATTGTCACGAGAAAGTCTTTTACAAGTTTTATATTTGTGGTGAGATTCCTTCTTGTTGTTTTAATAAGATATATACATAGTATACAGTAAAGACCCTCAAGGTCTTTGCATCAATCAAGTTTTTTGACTTTCTCCAAGAAAATTTCCCGTTATTATTCTGTTCTTTTTAATTTACAGGGTGATCTATGACGTCGGGGAAAAACTTCACCGGTTGATTCCTATGAGTAATTCAAACAAAAAACTTCTAATCAACATGTTTCCGATAATGCTTTTTAATGGAAGTGTAACCCTTCAAAGTTTATAACATATAACGTCGATCAATCAAAGCAATAGCCGTAGGCTTATTTCGTATTTCATTTGTTACCTATGAAAACAAAAATTAGTATCTTAACATCGTCTTGAAGTTGTAAACATTCAACATGTAATAAACTTTGAAGGGTTACACTTCCGTTAAAAAGCATTATCGGACACATGTTTATTAGAAGTTTCTTGTTTGAATTACTCGTAGGAATCAACCGGTGAAGTTTTTCCCCGACGTCATAGATCACCCAGTATGCTCCTTCGTCTGATTCTCCTCTCCTATCATTGTAGCTTTTGTTCGTTCAAGTTCAAAGTTGAGATTATAGTTGCACAGAACCATCGCAGATGTCTGCCGGAGAAGGCTCTTACGTTATCCTAGTTACAATTACGTTTGCAATTATGGTTAATCTAACGTGTATACGATCATAAATTCAAAGAATGTGAAAAGTTCATGATATTTACCTAACAATTACGGAAACTTTAATTTTTGGTCAGTAATCTTTGGTTTTTTTAAATTTTAAGTTAAGGCGCGATTCCACTGAAGCAATGCATGACATGTAAGGCCGATTAACTATTAAAATACGAGTGACGGAGGACTACTTATAAGAAAATAGGACGTATAATTACGTTCCTTTTTCATTGAGTTTATAAACAAACATTCCTCATAAAAACAAAATTTTTGAAAAGGAGCAAAATAGGCATGGTAGCATTTTAAGCCCACTTTTGTTTATTAAGTCTTAGGTTCATTTTCATAATAGAACTTTAAATTAAAGTCTCCTTTAGTTCTGTTATTAGACGAAATAACGGAAGTAATTTGTAAGGCTAAAGTGTAAGGAACCGGGATTCTGTACAGAGATTTGTTTATTTTAACTGGAACGAAATTATAAACAAAAGAAGTCGCAAGCGAACTAATTCGCTGGACTTTGCAAAAAATCTGTGTGCGTGCGTTTCGGAACGCGTGTGCGATGAGTAAAGTATTTAATTGAACCTGCATATGTTGATCGTAATTAATCGGAGTTTTTCGATCTAATAACTAAATATCAGAACAAATGGCACAGTGGCAGAATTGACATTCAAGCAATGTCTGAGTGAGATCAAGTTCCGTTTCTCTCTCTCTCTGTACCCAGAATAAGCATTCTGGTCGTCAAAAAGCAATTTAATTGTCAAATAGTTATTAGTAACTAATAACTGCTTAATTGATGTGTACGGAATGCCGTTTCTTCTCTTTATAAAATTGTTTTTGTGTTATTTTGTATATCAACTTGGATTTATTTTTCGTTTGATTTTTATATTTGTGTAAATTATTATTATTATTACTTTTTCCTCAATTTTTCATTATTTATATTGTTGTTCAAAAATACATTATTTTGATTCCTTTAACACTGTTTCGAATCTTATCTTATGCCAAATTGCTTTCTTAATTTGTAATTAGTTTTGACTTTATTTTGAATACACGTTTCAGTATTTTTTATTTCCAACTAAATGTTCATAAGAAGAAAGAAAATACAAAAAGAGAAGTAGAGGTACAATTTGAACAATTCCGGAAAATGTACAGTGCCTTTCATAAAGCCCGTAAAATATGGAAATTTACAATATTTCTAAAAGACCAAAAGAATACATTTATTATGTTGTAAAACATATTTTTGCATAAATTACTGTTTTATCTTCTTATTAAACAAGAAATAAACGGAAACGAATTTTCTTTACTTATCAAAAGCGCAATGTAACAAAACGTATTTTTGGAAACGAAATTTCTCTTCTTTGTAAAGAATATTGAATTTAAGGCAATAAATTGTTTTTGTTGTACTTTTATCGATTCAAAAAATGAGACTACATTTGTTTTTTAAAGTACTCTTTCGCTTTTGTCTAATTTTTTTTCTATTTTCTGTTTTTTATTTCATTATTGATATAGTGCCTTCAACGAATGTTGCTTGCATATCAGCCTTCTTGCCTTTGCCTAAATTAAATATTATTGTTGACATTGTACTCTCTTGCTTTGACCCCTCTAGCACTTTAAGGGAGAGTTTGCTTTCCACTTAAACTCGGGTACCGGTCTTCATGAGGGCCAGAAGAACTAAACTAATAAATAATATTTCCAGGTACACTACACGTAATTTTTTTCTTATATGCCAATCTCATCAATCTGATTGTGAGTTAAGGATACAACGTGGCTTCCGACTGCTATGTTGGGGTTAAAGCTGCCATGCGAAAGTTAAAAGAAGATAACTGTATAAAAGTTATCAGTTGATCGATCGGCAGGACGTGATAAGCAAATAATAAAATTTTTATAAAACAATTGAGATTATCGAGTTATACTCATCATCCTAAATTTTAAACAAGTTGTATGTTATTGATTCTAAAATAATTCTTTTTTTACTTATTTATTTTTTTGTATGAAAATTTGGTTTTATTTCTTTTGTTTACCTTTTTGAAAGTGCCTTGCTTTAATTGACTTATCAGGTGAGTAAATGTCCTGCGTGAAACAATATTTTTTTGTACTTTCAGAGCGTGGCAAAACGTCCGCAAATTCAATCAACGACCGCAAATAACTAAATAAGAAGGGACAATGATTAAAAAAAAACGCATTAGCCCGCAATTTTCTCTTTTTCTCCGGCGCATGTGTTTTGTTCGGTTCTAACATGTGCGTAATTTATTACAGCGTTTAGGTCCGCCGTGACACTTTTCTATTTTCTCGGCGATTCCGGCTGATTGTGTTTTCGGTTTCTGTTTTTATTTGTCGGCACTAATTTACTAATGGAGTACGTCGTGTTTATGTTATGCGGACTTTATTTCAACACTTTTACCCTTTTACTTTTATTTTTAAATAGGCTACGGTTTTAGAGACAGGCAGCGGTTACATCCATCTGGTATAACACAAATGACTTCTTCTTTTATATGCAAAGAGATTTTTTTTTAATACTTTTGTATGGAAAAAGCTAAGGAAATGAATTTTTGTACAATTCTCTTATTTCTTCAACAAGATAATGTAACTGATACCCTACTTCAACTAAAATATTTTTAGTAGAATTAAATTATCTCCTACAGTTTCTAAAAACTGCGAGGCTGAATAAATAAATAAATATCCCTGGTGCTACTCTTAAGTATACCTCATTAGAGCGCGAGTTTAATTCTTGAGCTTGTAAAGTATCTCCGAAGACGTTCTTGGGTACTCGTATGTGTTTGTACGTGCCAACTTTGCGTTAAAGGTACACTCATGATCTGCACGAACTCTCTCGAGTGCTTGCATGTTTAAAGTTGTTTGCATGCATGAACTTCTTCTGAATCCCAGGGACGCGCACATGTGAAGTGCAGCAAGAATGAGGCAGCCGAAGTAATTTCACTTTATCTTCCTTCCTTCCTTCGAGTAATACCTGCGGGCTTTCGTTTCGTTCGAACGTAATGAAGTGCGATATTGCGTTTTTCACAGTGCAACGGATAAATCACTCGCCGGCGGGAATTCTCTTTTTTTTTCTCCTCTGTGACGATATTTAAAATGCATGCGAACGCATAGCCTGACAAAAGGGTGCTACCTTGTCGAGAATGTTGACAGCGGCTAACAGTGGTCAGGCGAACCCCGGTTTCATAACGAACGATGGGTGCGCGCATACCTACGTGACAAGTGATCTAACTTGCTCACGTTTGTGAACCCCCCGACTACAACACGATGATTGCATTATTACGTTGCCACTTTATTAGGGTCGGGAAGGGGTTTTCTTTTATGTTAATTAATTAAATTCTGTGGTCGCGACACAAAAATGAAAAATTGTTTCCGTTTATTTTACACATGTTGTCGACGATGCGTAATGTATTTCACTTTAACACGTTTTGTGCATGGTGACTTCGGGGGGGAGAAAGGTTTCAAATTTAGAAAGCGTATTTAATTTAATTTTGAACAAACGTTGAAAATTAAAAAAAACTCTAATATTATTCAACTTTTAAATTGGTTTTCAGGAGGTTTTGATTAGTTCGGAATCGTCAAAGTCAGTTCCCCAGCAAAGTAATGACCGGTTTCAACAGCGCCATCAAGTGTACAACTTTGATGAATGCGTACTTTTGACGGTTCTGAACTATTCAGAATCTCCTAATGGAACAAACTTGATTATACTGTTATCAATAAGTAAAGTAGGTTCTTGTCCGATGAAAATTGTATCACAAATTCTTATAACGGACACTGAGAATGCGCACTATCACTTAACGTTTCGCTATCGGTTGGCAGCTGTCGAACGTTAAGTGATAGTTAATTAATAATCTCCTAATGGAGTTGTCGTATAATTTATCAATTTTAGAATTTAAGAAAGGTTACGCATACACAATGTATCCGTAAAACACGAGCACGTTTGTTTATTTTATCTTATGATTCGCCGCTGGAGTGGGCGGGGGCGGGAGAGGGCCCCGATGAGTAAAATGTTCTGAATTATTGAGTAGATACTCGTAAATGGTTATTTGTAATTTTGCTTGACATCCTTATCGAATCGGAAAGCGAAGCCCAGATATTAAGACGTTTACCCTCAGCTCCGCAGTGGTCGAGAGAGAGAGAAAGAAACTAGGGAAAGAGATATCTAACCGAAGGGTGAGTGAATGTTTATTGTAACTCCGTCCTCTGACATTTTTATTAGTCGAGAATGTTTAACAACAAAAAAAAAACTATCCTACATACTGTTTGAATTGGCTTCCGGTTGGAACCACGTCACGTTGACTTCTACTGCCGACGTTTCATTCTTCATTGCAGAAGAACTTCTTCAGGGCTCCTGCTGCTGGTGGTGTTGCTGCTGCTTCTGGTTAGTCGTTGAGACTGAGTGGGTATGTCTGTTGTCGTGGTATTTATAGTGATCGGTGGGGGTAGTGAGTCGGAATGGTGACCGGGGATTGATCTGTTGGGGAGTGACGGATCGTTAATGAGATGTTTCCAGGCATTGTGGAGGTAAAAGCCAGTATCACGGTTCAGATGATTGGGATGTTTGAGGATTTCTATGGATTCACGGATTTTACGATTGAAAAAATGAGATGAGCGGGCTAGAAGTTTTGTGTCGGAGAATAGGATTTGGTGACCGGTTTCTAGTTTGTGTTCAGCTAAGGCCGAGCCAGTTGTTTGTAACATATGTCCAAATAAATTTCTGATAAAGGTAGGCCATGGAAGATAAATTATTACATTATTTACATTAAAATATTGTCCAGTTCTTGAGTAGTTAAGTAAAATTGAAGTTTAATTAGCCATATCTTACAGCTTGATATGTCACTAACTTCAAAAACTGCTTGCTGTTGTAAAGTTTTACACTCCATGACCTACCTTTATCAAAAATTTATTCGGACATATGGTAGTAGTCTAGTACAGCGTTCATGTTCAGAAACACGAGTACTAACAGACCGTTTTGCTTCACCGATGTATAGGCGCGCACAGGAACAAAGAATTCGGTACACACCTTCGGATTGTAAGAGAATGTGATCTTTTGTGGAGGGTAGGCAATCTGAAAGTTTTGTCATGGGTAAGCAAATTGATTTGATGTTCTGTTGTTTGAGTATTTTGCCGATTCGATCTGTTATGGTGTGAATGTAAGGTAGGTAAGCTGTAGCGACTGGAGGTGTATCAGGTTCAGAACGTGGAGGAATTTGGGTGAGATGACGAGAAATGGATCTTTGGATGTCGTGCTTTTTATAGTTGTTATTGAGAAGGACTTTTGCTATTTGGCCACACGGTAAGGAATCCCTAAACAACTTCTTTGAACACCTAAATTCTTAACATCCTGACATTCGCTTCACTTTGGAATATGAAACTGACGGCCACTTACCTTTCCTTGATATCTTAGTAAGCCGCCTCCCTAACGGTAGATTAGGACACTCTGTGTATCGCAAACTAACCCATACTGACCGCTAGTTAAATCGCAAGTTAAATTATCCTACATACTATTATCCATAATTAGAGTAGGAACTTGCCCATGAAAATTGTATCACAAATTAGCGTTTCGCTAACGTGACCATTCACTGACCATTATAAAAATTTGTGATATACTATTACCAAAGAAAAAAAAACGAACGGACAGTCGATGTATTTTACTTTAATCAAGCACAGGCGCGCCATCTTACGACAATTCTATAGAAATAACCTTGTTTTAATCTCTGCTTAAAAACACATAGCATGTTCCTCTACCAGCTGTAAATATATTTTCTTTTTTATTATTTTATGTAGCAAGACATAAAACGAATATAAACGCAATTTCTTTTTCAGGCAAATGTCTTTATATCTTAAATTACTGAATGATATTCAATATACATTGTTGCATATTATCTTCAACATATTAACTAGAACCAGTTTTTTCTGGCCAATTTTCTATTGGAAAAGTATCGTACTACTTGAAAGTTCAAATTCCATATTTCAATTGTAACACGTAACAATTTCGCCAGCGACATCTGGTGTCCAACGTTATAAGTCAAATCTGATTAAATTTTAATGCTGTCATCTGACGGACACTTGTGGTCAGAAAGTACCTGTAACTTCTATAGAGTGGCCGTGAGACGGCACCACTATCACTTGGATTTCGACTTTCCGTTTAACTGTCCAGGCCCTAACTAAGGGTCAGTACTTTAGTTATTGATTAACTTTAACCTTTGGTTTATTCCCATTATTGTAAATACAATTGTTTCTTTGGGAATAAACCAAAGATTAAAGTTGATTAAAGCCAGTGACTAAAGTGCCAGGCCCTTATGATACTCAGCTGAATATCAGTGTTAGTTTTTTTTTTTAATGAAATCACTAACTTTTGATTGCCATTTATGACAATTGGAAGTGAGATTTTAAGATCCAATTGAGGATAAGACCGGACGTAAATAATTGGATTTGAAATATGAATCGACAAAAACCGAGCGAGTGCTTTGTCATGAAATAATTTTTCTACTTTACTAATTCTGGTCTTCCATTCATGAAAATTTGAAAAAACTTTTGAAATTCAATCAAGAATAAGATCATTCGTAAACAAATGGATTTGATTAAAAAGAGGAACGACAAAAACCGAACAAGTGATGTGATACTTCTTCTCCACGATAGATGACAATGTTAGTTTTTCTTAACTTTAACAAGTGGCGCCACTAAGAATTATTGACTACCATCCATGAAAGTTTGAAAAAAAGCTCTTGAAATTCAGTCGAGAATAAGATTGGACGTAAATAAATTAATTTGAAATATGAAACGACAAAAACCGAGCAAGTAATTTATAATGAACTAGGTAAACCTTCTACTCCACGATGGATGTGGATAGTTTTTTTAACTTCAACAGATGGCGTCACTAATAATAACTGACTACCACTCATAAAAGTTTGAAATGAGCTATTGAAATATTCATTTGATGCCAAGATCGTGCGTAAACTAGGGAATTTGAATTCAACGACAAAAATTAAAATAATTCTACTCCACGCGGTGCTAATTTGTTAACTTCCACTAATCAAGCTGGTACCACTAAGTTTTGCCTGTCACTAGGAAGACGAAATAATTCTACTACTCTACATTAGATGGCAGTGCTAATTTTTTATATCAACAAATGATAACACTAATTTTTGACTACTTAAAAATTTAATCCAGGATAGGATCTAAATAAGTGAATGCTTTTGAAATATAAAACATAGAAACTAAATAAAAATATTTTTAAAGTCTGTCTGATTCCATCTTCAACTCATAACCTCTTGTCATACTTTTAGCCTCTTGTTTTTTGGCCTACCCCTCTTCCGTTTACCTCTCTCGCCTTCCATAAGTACCCTTTTAGTAAACCAATGCAACCATCTTACTCTTTGGAATTTAATGTGCTAGATTCTGTCTGGATGTCGCAGTAATTTTTTTACTTCTAATTTGTTTTTTTTTCACTCCTCTTCACGCCTGGAATTTTTCTAACTACAAGTTCCCAAGTCTCCATTCTTCTTTGGATATTATTTTTGCTTTTAGTGCATTATTCACGCTCCCATTCTTTCATTTCTATTCGCTACGTGATTCTCTATTTTGGCACATTTTTCACATTATTTTTCTGTAGGTAGGTATTTAAATTAGCTCACCTTATCAAATGAGGCTCTTCCATACACATATTTTATTTTCTTCATTGATACTAGTCCATATTTCTTTAGTGTTCTTTCTGATTTCCTGAAGACTTTCTCTAGCTCCTTCTTTGATCTAGATACGAAAGCCATGTCGTCTAATGCTTGGATTGGAATATCTAATAGTTTTATCTTTTAAACATAATCAAGAATCTGCTCTTAAAGCACAGATTCCAGATGCTTTTGTATTAGCTTCTTTTATCGAAAGTGTTGCCGATCCCCAATTTCTAGAACACTCTGTATCTACATGTAGTCCATTAAATTTCTACTTTTTACTTTATTTTTTGGTTTCTAGAGTTTTGTAAATTCATTTCAGTCTTCAAAGAGTGCATTTGCAAGTCGGCAGAATTTTATTGAATATAATCTAATCAAAGTATTGTGAAAATCTTTTGTATTGAGTGAAACAAATTTTTACAGTCTATTTAAGAAAATTCTCAAGGCATACAAAAACTTTTCCATATCAAAGAGCTTAAGAGGAAATTGTTCAAATTCTAATTCAATTAGGATTTCTTGTATCAAAAATATCAAAAGAATTCATTCAGTGTGTGTTACAATTCCAAATTGCGGAAAGAATAGGTTGGCAATATTTGGGAATTTTTAGAATTTAGAATTTATTGTGGCAACCCTGAAACCCGAATACGATTATCGACTGATTGGTCGGAGCTGACAGCATCAGACGATTTAGCTTGTTGTAACGTTTTATTACTCGTTTAACTTTAGCGATATCTGCGTCGTTGTGATTAAGTTATCGGAATTTTTACTAAAGAATTTAGAAAAACTCATAATCGACGTGGTCGAAAATTTCTTAGTGTATCGTCAAACGAGCTTGGAGTGATTTTCACTTCCCTGTCAGAGCCTAGTGCGTGCAGAAGACACACATATGAACACACTCTTGGTTACGTGAGTTTAATTGATAACTTTTATTTTACTGTCGCGTGACGCTGCGTTGCATTAAGAGCGAATTTTCGACAAAGCTTGCGCTATTAGTGACTAACGATTATTGTAGTAGTAATGAGGCGGATTGATCTGATTTATCGAGTAAATAAGTAAGTGTACACTCAGGTAAAACAATTTTGAAACGTTTTAGTTATAGAGTTTTAGTCGACATTGTGTCGCATAGAATTAATCGTTTGTAACTTTGTGTAATTAAAGCAATTGTTCTTGTAGCTGTTTGTATATTTGTGCCACTACCTTCAGCGTACAAGTAAGTCAAATCTCCTGCGATTTTTGTGAACGATCAACTGTAAGGCTGAAACAATTTGAGAACACTCTCGAGGCCAATTTCGGATCAGTTGGGTATTTTGTTCACCCTAGCGCCTACTTTAATATCTAATTACCCACACCCATTCTTCACAGTTTCTAGTCAAGGAAAAGCTGATGGAAGACGCAGCGCAGACTTGTTGACGATCTAAGTAATTAAATCAGGAGTAACTCACACTAGAGTTTTGTGGCAGCATGTGTAACTTGAAGGCTTCTGGGACCGTTGCCCATCTTTTTCTGGCTTTTGGTTGTACCGAGTTTCGTCCTTTCTCATTAGTCAGCTCCAACCATAAGCAATAGCATCAACAAGCAGCAGTAGTCCTGAAGAAGTCTTTTTGTGAGAAAGAATGAAACTTGGACAAGAAAGATGAATTCCAGTACAATCAGAAGCCCGATGAAAATTGAATGTGTGAAACTAATGTGAGCTTCAAACGAAGCGATAATTGACTATGAAGTTCATTAAATTTTTTTATGAGAGAGGAATAAAAATTCTTCAGGTAATGAATTCGTCGTGGAAACCGTTTGAAGGAACGTGCGATCGGCGACCGTAAATTAGCAGAAAGTAACGGCGAAAAAATTCTCTCAACGCGCGTAATTACCCCATAAATAAAATCCATACAGTCGGGGGCCGAATTAAAACGGACGTATTTTACACATGTTGCCGACAATTAAAAAGATTTAAGAACAAAGCGGTACGCCCGCCCGAACGCGATCCTTTCCGTGCGTGCTTTAATTGAGTTAAATCCTCGACATAAATTCGAAAGAAACACATGTGCGAAACGAATATTGGGTACGACAATGAGAGTCCTATTTATTAAGAGAATTTAGGATGATGACTTGAGCGCGCTTGGGGTGGATAATACTTCACTGGATAACAGTAATTGATTTGTTTTGCGAAGGGGATTTCTAACGAATTAGATGAATAAGATATTTGCTGCGGGAGAACACTTCACTAAGAATTTCCTATTAATTTGCGGCAATTTAATAATTTTTAGTGATTCATCATCATCTTTTGATTAAGAGGAGAGAGGAGGAATTTTTCAGCGGTAAATCAAGGGTAGTATCTGCAAATTCTCCCGCCATGCAAAACTACCTAAAGATAACCATAAATTACCAGACTTAGACGTAAAGGGCAACTGCTTAGCAAACTTGGGAAGAGGTAACAGCTACACCGCAAAGTTACCCCTCAATTTATAGTTACAAGTGTTCGCAGCAAATGTTACCGGCAACGTCGTAAGGACTCTGATTTATAGAAGCGACCTCCCTTCCTCCCTTAATAAGTAATTTCCTTATTTTTATTAGTTTCCACCGATACGTCCCCGAGCTATTAGGTACAACAAGTAAAGTACACGGGTAAATGGCGGGGTGGATCGCGGTTCCAAGTTTACAAATTAATGTGTTTAACAGCTTCGGAATACGAATAAGTGTGCTAGGCATCTGTTGGTAGTTGGTTTGAGGAAACAGGTGTGTATAAGCTCATAATTATTATAGGAGTCTGTAAATCCCCAGTCTTCAGGCAATGATTAACTCATATGTTATGGAAGTTTAAGCGTTCTGACCCTAATTTTTTTAGATACTCATTGAAATGTGAAAATGCAGAAAGCACGCCACTGGTTTTATATTGGTTTACATGTTCTCTGTTATCCTCATATTAACGTTTAGGTATAGTAAATGCTATGAAATTTTGATGGTATACGATGCATTCTTTCGTTTTCTCTGGAAGCGACAGCAACTGATAAACTTGCTTTTGAGATTTAAATTGCGTACAATGGTCTATTATGCCCTAAATACGTGGGGTACAGGTCAAAACGCTGATGCGTTCGCTGATTCCTGAAAGGCCCATTGTTAATGCGAATATGTTGTACGGTAGATAGCGGCTGAATGGTTTAAAGAACGGTGAGTAATTAGTAATGAAGCAGCGATAAATAAGTTAATGCGGCGGAGATTTCTGTTTCTGGTCCGCGGATCGCAGACAATCACCTGATTTCAATAATAATTTATCAGCAGAATGCGGGCCGGGACGCATTAATGCTGCATTAGTACAGGCCGGTCGACACTCCGAACAATATTATAATTCTCCCCATTGTTGCATTGTTACCAACGCTAAGTCGATAATATATTTAGAATTGTTACATGCTCGCGTGATTCCAGTTTAAAATTCAACATGAAATTTAGTGGACTGTTAATTTGGATTGTGCAAGTTGTACAATTAATTTTACATAACGGGCAAAACTTTATTAGGATATAAATTTTACGTATTTATTGATAATTAAAATTGTAAATGCAAAGTATGCGTTACGAGGGGAGTAGGTATACATAGATTTAACCTGGACTTCCTTATACAGCGATAAAGTTAATGAAACAAATTTTATTTTTTAAAATAATGTCCTTCCTTTAATGCAAACTTACCCCAACGGTCAGGCAACTTGCAAATACCGACAGAGAAAAATTCTTTTGGTCGTCTGCAAAGCCAATTTTGCAGCAGTTCTATTAGCTACTCATTCGACATAAATTTCTTGCGTCCCAACTATCTGCTAAGAGGCCTAAACTCTGAATTTATAGTCTTTCGGTCAATTAAGAAATTTGTTAAAAGTGGACCGTGAATATTCCAAAATACTCTAACCATCACTATCATAGAGACCAGGATATGGAAATAACCTAATATAACTCTAATAGTAACTAAAGAGTTATGGTTAAAATTATGTCCTTAATTGATAGAGTAAATTTAGTTCTGAACGGAACACGTGATAATTTTGGCTTTGCAGGATGGCAAGCAAGGATGGCGCTAATACAACATACGTAAGTTAGGGTCGGATTATGAACAGCGATAACAGGTACTTCATGCAAGTTGCAATGGGCGTTAATGCGATTAGAATAATCCCGAACCAACCTAACTTGCCCCGGTCGCTTTATAACTTGGCTAAATCCCAAAACCCGGAAGCACCTGCGTTGGCGACGACCTAGCACGCACGGGAATTTTATTAAAATTCGGTATTCCGGAGAGTGATTCGGTTTATTGAAATGCGATTTAATTGGGCACTCGAGCGCTTCCTTGAACGTGCGTGCATACGTCAGTGCGGTTGTAGAAGGCGAAAGCGTCGTTGACTGGAGGATCGACGTCGAAAGGATCGAGCACCCATAATCAGTTCATGAATGATCCTCATCGCTCAATAACAGCTGATTAGATTTAAAATCTGAGTCATGTTGGTGATCACTCACCGGGCTTGACATGAGAGGATGGCGTGGGGTCGTTTTCGACTCTGCTGACATATACAACCTACATTACCCCGTTACATCGCCATCATCTATTGCGAACACAAATCATTCATTCTTTATGCACAAATGCGCTCTCATTTATCCTTCTCTGTTCTACGCGAATACACCGTCATTTATTTTGTCTGCGTTTCAGTACTTTCTTTCATCATGTAATAACTTAAAAGAGAGCAACTATACCTAAATTGAGTATTGTTCCACCTCCAGTAAATTCAAAATATTAAGTGAATTTATTCATCCTCAGAAGTCCCTGGAATTAAGTCATGTCTTAGCTTGATTCATAAAATATTTTATATAGAGAAGAAACGGCATTCTGTACATCAATTAAAGCAATTGTTAGTTATTAATAACTAAATGCTCAGCAAATCATGGTACGGGATACATGAGCTGACCATATTATGTCCCGTTTTGAACGGACTGTACCATTTTTAAGCCCTTCTCCCGTTGTACCCGAGGGACGCAAAAATATCTCGTTATAAAGACCATTGCCGTTAATGTCCCGTTATAAAGACCTTAACAGTAATAAATCAATATTAAAAAACGAATGAAGTTAATGTGTTCTTTAATATTTATTTTTATTTGCAATAAAAAGTTTGTTTCGTGCAATATACAGAATGTTCTTCAAGTTCGTGCAAGAAAAACTAATGGCGTATTTGGTATTTGATATTCTCACGAATGCACCAAAATTAAAACAAAAAAAAAATCAAAAAATTCAATTCCTTGTGAAATGTTTAGAACCGCTAGATGCAACAGACGGTGACCTCAACCCACAATAAATGTTCGAAGTTCTCCCCTGCGCGAGATGTAAACATACCGATTAAAGTGCCGTTTAACATACCTGCCCACACATGCATGTTGTGAAAATTAAACATACCATCCCTTGTAAACATTGATTAGTCGGTGAAGAGGATGTTATTAAAAAAGTTCGGATTGTCCGTCTGTTTCCGGAATAACCACCAACAAAATCTCACGCGTTGGAGCTAATCTGCGGCATCAGAGCTTGCACTGTTTGAAAATGGAACGGGTAATTGTTCCTCACGAATAATTCACCAAACAAAAAACTGCACAACTGACACAAAGGATCTGCTATTTGGCAAAGGGCGATCTCGGTTACGCTGTGCATACAAACGTCTTGCAGCCAACGCATTTTGACCACATTCGCCGTAAATTAAAATCATGTCCACAATAACACTATTGCAAAATTCAGCCATGTTTTCAACATTGCTATCTGCGAAGTGCACTTGAGAACTGATGACCCACTTTAACAGCCGATGCTGACATACCACCATACTTCTCCGATTACGTAATAAAAATAAGTCAGGGACTATCAAACTGTTTCATTGTTCGCCGAAAACATTTATTATCTCTAATATTTATTAATCAATTGTTATACAAAAACTGCTTCATTCTATCACTTTTAATGTCAACTTTCACTGGTTTCAATTTTTGCATGAAGTTAGAAAACAGCCTGTATTATGTTTCTATCGATTTTTATTTAATTTTTAAAACTGGTCCTGTTTTTTGAATGAAAAATAAATGATTCACTTTATGGATACAGAGAGAGAGAAACTAAACTTGGAACTTGTCACGATCACACCAAGACATTCTTTTTAATTCAAGTAGGTTCTTGTCCGATGAAAATTGTATCACAAATTCTTTGAAACGGACACTGAATATGCGCACTAACACTTAACGTCTCGCGAAACGACGGCGAAACGTTAAGTGTTAGTGCGCATATTCAGTGTCCGTTTCAAATAATTTGTGATGCATATTTTTTAACGTCGATGTCCCGATCTAACGTATGTCCAAATAAATTTCTGATAAAGGTAGGCCATGGAAGATAAATTATTACATTATTTACATTAAAATATTGTCCAGTTCTTGTGTAATTAATTGGCCTTGATATGTCACTAACTTCAAAAACTGCTTGGTGTTGTAGATTTTTACACTCCATGACCTACCTTTATCAGAAATTTATTTGGACATATGGTATTTACGATTATACATCATCTGACTATGTGATTCCAAATCATCACAACAGCCGTCTTTTATTTAGTTATTAGACCGAAAAACTCCGATTAATTACGATCAAAATCTGCAGGTTACATCATGTTACAACTCAGAGCAAACGTGTTCCAAGACGGATGCAGGTGTTCCTGCGTCATCTTGACGCGTTTCAAATTCGAGCGCGTTTCGTCATACGATTGCAAAATAAACATATCTCTGTACAGAATACCGGTTTATTACAAGGCATCATCAACTTCAGACACTTTCTTTCCTATTCTACTCGAAGTAACCTTTTGGCTGTAACTATTAAAGATTCGATAGGTGTTTAAAATTAGAATAATTTTTGAAAATTCCGTTACTAAGCCTTAAAACAGTTATAAAATCCCTACCAAAGCATTTCACATCCTGAACCAGTATTGCCTGCTACACCTCCGTTCGATTGAGATTGGAATAGCGGCAATTGACGGTCTACGTTGGTCTACCCAGTGCGCCAGCGTCAACGTAGATCGGAGTGAGATGTAGCAGAATTGGCAACGCTGCGCTGAATTGTCCTGTGTTGCTCTAAAAGGAATCAATTGAAAAGGAATGACTTCCTAAACCGATCGATGTTTGAATAAATGACAGTTGTTAAATAATTGTTATGTCTTGCTTATAACCTAACATGACATGCAATTTGATCATATTTTTTGAAACATCCTCTACATGAAATAAAATAGGTACTCTACATCCGAGGAGTGTCTAATTTACAGACCACTACAGTATATTACTAAATTTATACTTTGTTTTAAAATATGTAAAAGTCAACACATGTCAGGCTGTTATACAAAGTCATAATGTACATTAATTAAAGTTTATTTTTATTCGAGGGGACAGGAAAATATTCCACGCGCAAAAATGTCAGGACCGCTTCCGCTTTGTTATTTTGTCGACTTGCATTTGTTTTAAAAATTATCTGTCTGGCTAATAATTTTAGCGACGTGCGGCGGCAAATGATCATGTTTTCGGGGAGGGCCGTAAATGAGTTAGTGTAAGTGACAGGCGGAACCAGTGAGTATAATATTAAATAGTAGATGGCGCGGTATCGCTTACACAGTGACATTCGCGTTTAACGCGCCGTCTGTTGGTAATAATTCAATTAGGTAAACCGGCTCTCTCGCAGCTGCTTATTCATTGCGATTGTTATGTGCGGCGGTTGGCAACACTTCTACCACCACTGCGACGTTATTTTACCCTTCTTGTTAGCGGCACTATATATCCTTAATTGTGTGTACTAATGAGGCAATTGTATCTAGCTACACAAACCATACTGTATTGTGATTCATTTGAAATGTTGTTCATAACTTAGTTATTATTATTATTATTAAACAGTCTTGCAGTCGCGAATAAAAAAATTGGTTGTCAATGTCATTCAAAAATGTTATGGAAATAAAAATATCTTCTCGACCTCTTGTCGCGTGTGTTACAGATATTTTGCTCATTGTAAATACAAAGCTTATTGTTAATCATAATAGTACACTTGTGCCAAGGAATGACACTGACGTCCAACTTTTTTGCTTGCGACTGTACATCCATGAGCATGTATTATAGTTAGAATTTATATTTTGATCCTTGCAAAAAAAAATAAATAACTTTTAGTATTGCCAAATTAAATTTGACTTATCTGCGCAGCGATCTCGTTTTAATCTGGTGCACATCTGAAAGTTGTGATTTATGCTTGTGAAGCATGACGCGCGCAAATATATTTTTCATATTGCATTGGAAGGCAATAATTCAAAGTTTAAAATTGAAAATATATTTTTAAACAATACCGGGCGGCGGCATCGTCGATGGCGGCGCGCGTTCGTACAACAAACATTTTTTTTTGAGGCTCAGTTGTTTCCACCATCGCATCGCAAGCGCGCGCCTGACAGAAACGTATCACTTGTTTATACATGTTCATCAATTTCCAGATTATATTGATTCGTGAGGGGAGAGGACGCCTTATATCCACGATCGGCATCCTGTTCTTGGCGTTCGTAAAATATTTGCGGTAATGGTGATACGTTGGCTTCTACGTGATAATCAATTCTGATGGGGAACGTGACATTGATATTGGAATTCATAGATGCATGATGATAACTGATAGTTTATGGAATGTGTAGAATACAATGATTTTACTTTTCCGTTAAATCACCAACAGAAACAAAAATGTCGCTAAATTATCGAGGTAATCAATATAGTGTGTGTTCCACTTTCTAATAACAATACACAATAAAAGAAGGAAAGTTATGACATAAATATGGGGCAAAGTCAATAATAATTACGGAAAAATCTACGTTTACTTTTTATAAAAAAACATTTGAGAAGCACTGAAACTCCACCATCGTCTTGATGTCGTGTGGTGGGTATCAGTGTGAGCCGTGGAGCTGGCCGTTGATGTTGAAATTCATAGATGCATGACGTTAACTGATAATTTATGGAATGTATAGAATACATTGATTTAAGTTTTCCCTTAAATCAAAAAACAAAAACAAAAATGTCATTAAATTACCATACAGTGAGTGTTTCACTTACTGTAACCACTCTAATACACTAGAAAAGAGGCACAGTTATTGGATAAATGAGGAGTCGAAAAATGAGATATTCTCACAGAAAGGTTCTATGTGCCATCAACTACCTTACATTCTATAAAAGGGATTAAGTGCTCAGACAGAAAATTCTAGGAGAAAACTAGGCTGAAAGTTGTGAATAAAATGTTTGATATTTGGGAATGATGGCGTTTTTAGTCAATTTCCCGAGTTGAAAGTTTTGGCACTTAACCCCTTTGTTACTTCTCCTCCTCTAATACAGGGCAAAGTCAATAATAACCCCGGAAAATGTAGGTTTACTTTTTACAAAAATTTTCGCGAACTCAGCGAATGGAGGCTAGTTTAATTCCAGCAGGCGTGAGCGCACTGGGAAAAATAGTAATAAGTGCATCCATGTGCCCTATCGTGATAGGTAACTATTTTCCGCTAAGAAGCTTCGCGCGGGATGGAATTATTCAATTTAATTGGCTCACGCGTCGATAGCCACCTCTTACAAAACTTGATAAGAAATGTTTTAAATATTGCTGCTGGGAAGAAAAGAGCCAGTTCCAGCTCCGGGAGTTCTGACATTTTTCTTTTTCACTGCGGGATATCCTGGCGAATCTTCTTCGAGTTTATGTTTTCGTGAAAAAATCAATTAAGTCTTCCCACAGTTTGCTTTCAATAGTAAAGGATAGAATTCTTTCCGTGAGCGTTTTCGGTAGTCTTGATAAATTTATAGTAAATCGCAAGCGAAGCCGTTAACGTATTTTTAAATTCAAGTACCCCCTTAAATTTTGGATTACGGGAAGATTAATTAGACTCAACTTTGGTAAGCCTAAAAATAACAGGAATTAACAAAAAAGTATTGTTTGTATACAGAAATCCGTCCTTCTCTCTTCGAATAAATTCTTGATTGTTTGTATTTTCGGTGTTGTCATTTTGTATTATTTACCGCTTTAATTTTGTGAATTTTATTTAGCTCATGTAATTTTAAATTAAATACATATAATATACGTACATATTTTCTAAAAATACGGTATTCTATTAAAATACAAAAATTAGTAAACGTTTTCTTTTTAATCTCGATGAGTTGCTCCATTTGATAGTAGCGGCCAGAATTAATTCATAAAGAGTTAAGCATGTGTCAAGGTCACAAGGAAAATGAACGAAGCTTGGTTCATAACATTTTAATTGCGTTCCAACATGTTTCGGTCATAAAAATAACCATCCTCAAGGGACAAGTTTAATAAAGGAGGGTTGTGAAATGTTAAGACAAATTTTAAATACATTGAATGTCAAGTTTAGAACAAAGAATGTAATGCAGATTTAAAAAGATTAAAAATAATGTAAATGAGTGCGACACTAACAATTTCAAATTTTGACAAATTCACATGGTCAGGCGGTTATTGCTGCAGCAAAAACCGCCGATCTTTTTTAAACCGTATTACATTCTTTGATCTAAATCTAAATTCATTCGTTTATTTTCCTAGTGACCTTGACACATCTTTAACTCTTCATAAATCCTTTCTTTTTAAATAAGAGAAAGAAGAAAAGGGAAATTTAACAATTCTTAAGTTATACAGTAACGGTATGATACAAAATGGCCAAAATTTACATTCCATTAAGAAAGGGCGTTAAGTATAATTTTTGGCTACCTAATAACCAAAGCCGTCTCTATCTAACAAGCCGTGCTGTTACGCTTGGCAACGTCGCATTGATACCCGAAAGTAGTCCTAATCGAACTTGGCATCTACAACATAAACCTAATTAATAATTCAGAAAGAATAGTTATTTATTTACCTACAACGAAAAGTCAAGTTTTAAAGTAATTAGGAGCAAGTTGTTTAGCCGAGGCTGTAATTACTTCCAAGTATATATATTTAAAGTCAATTTTCGTTCGAGGTAAATATGAAATTTTCTTTCAAACTAGACGTTTAACGAGTTTAAAATTAAGTACTAGGACTTTAAAGTTCCACTTTTTGTACCATTGAAAATCCGAAAAATATCACATTGGTATGAAATAAAAGCAAATAAAGGAAAACGAAAAAGTTTAGTTATCTAGCAGAATTAGGCTTTGTGGACTTACCTTGATTGTTAATATAACATTTAAAACGTTATTTTAGTCACCAATACGATAATAAACAATAATAAACAATAAAATTTGATTGATAAGTACAGAATTACATTACAGCATTATCTCGTACAACTTAGGTCAAACTGGTGAAACTCGTGGTCGGACTACTTGCTCTGTTGCCAAATTTACAAGTGCACGGCTTGTTAGATAGAGACGGCTTTGTAATAACTCGATCCAGAGATGCTAAAACAAAAGAATTGCGACTTGGGTCTCCTTTGGTTTGTTAAAAAAAATTGGTAGTAGGTAGAATGAGAAATTTAGAAAAGGTAATTGTCATCAGACTTTTGTCCGAAATCAGAAATTTCGAATTTCTATTTCTTAGACACTTTTTAAACCTTTTCTCCCTCAACACGATCATTACAACCCTTTTTTAACCTCAAATCTCAATTAATCTCGAAATAACTATTTTCTCTTTAAATCTTGAAATCGCCAAATTTCTTTCTCAATCTAATTATTCTAAATGCTTAAGGTCGGGTTTCTGGAACGTTTCATTAAGTTAAGTCCGATTAAAATAAATATTCTTATAGTTCTAGCATGTGTAGCCATAGCAACGTTTACTTTAATCGGACCGTTAACTTAATGAAACGTTCCAGAAACCCGACCTAAGAGAAGCTCACTTTACATTAATTTGTAACCTGCAACTTGGAGTTCGCCTGGTACATTGCAAGTCCTCCAGTTATGCACACCAAGGGCGTACACCCCAAGCTTCTCCTTAAAAAATTTTTGAATCTGCTTTGGTAGCTTTACTTGGATCATATAAATGTTGGACTTTTCTTCCTGTGTAAAGTAACTTTAAAACAGTTGCGTATATGATAATGAGATTGACAAATTAAGCAAAACTACTAACTACTGCAAATACTCAACTCGCCTGCCCATTATCCAAGGAAAACTCACAACTGTTCCTCTGCATGCTTTTTGTAGCACATTGAGGCGGTGTTCTTAATTTTGCAACACTTTCCTCCTCCTCTTCCTCATAACCATTCGAGTTTTCTTCAAAATGTTCTTCCTCCTCTGACTCATTTAACGTTTCATGTCTCTTCTCTTCTTTCTCGATTTCAAACTGATTTTCGTCGCGGTCTCGATGTACAAATATCTTCATTCTCTTAGCATGGATTATCTCCTTCCTTCGTCCACCTACTCTTTGTGTCTGGTAATTTCTGTTGTAAAACAACGCTTTTTCGTACGGCCTAGCGGCTTGGACCTACAGCAGGATTTTGAATAAAAACTTGATCTCTTCCACCTCAATTGTGGTTGAGCTCAATTCGAGTGTTGCTTGTCTGCAGCTAATCTCAGTTTCTCTTTTGCTTCTCTCCCACGCGGAATATAATCTTTCTTCAAGTTCTGCAGCGTAATTTTCATCTACTTCATCATCCTTATTCTTCTCATCTTCTCGTATTTATTGTATCGTCAAAAGGCAAATCCACTTCTCGTCCATACAGTGGGTAATGCAGAGATTCTCCTGTGTCCTGTGGCACTGTGAATCGACGTTCTGCACATATGGAACCCAATAATCCCAGTTTCACTGATCGTCATTGCCGTATTGCGAAATGATATCTGCCAACATTCGATCATGCCATTACACAACGGACGGTATGGTGTTATATGTAACTTACAAGTAGTAATTTTCAAAACATCTTTGACAAAAAATTGGCCCTGTGATTCTGATCTGTAAGAAGCTGTTGGGATTATAATTTTAGTAAAGAGAACTTTAGCAACGGTGGCTGACGTTTGATCGGGAACAGGAATAGCTTCGGCATAACGTATTAACGTATCAATAAAAGTTAATAAATATTTGTTACCTGAATCACTTCTTTGGAAGTTCCATTATGACCATTGATCTTCTTTCAAATGGTTTGGAAACTTCTTGAAATCGTTGTATAGGTGCTGCTTTGGGGAGATGTTTTTCGTTTCTGACAACGTCTTAATATTCTTCCAGAAGAATTTTTTGCAAAGTCCTTTCGAATCCTACATGACCTCCCGACGGTGCATCATGGAAAGAATATAAAATTTTGTTTACCATTATTCTTGAAACTACGTAACCGTCTCCAAAATGCCTAGAATGGTATAATATTCCTTCTTCGTTCTGCGTGTACAAAATGTTATCGGGGTCAACTTTGATCTTTTCAATAATTTTGTGTAAATCTTTATTGTTCTTCCTTGGTTCTTCGCCTATCCCAAATTGCTTCGTACCTGCTTTCTTCTCCGGTACAAATAGGTATTCGAGACAGCGCATTTGCATTGCCGTTTTCTTTTCCTGTCTCTATGAACAATTTCAAAAGCATACTCACTTAACGCCCATTTGGCAAGTTTTGATGCCAGATCCATTAATGACAGCAGGTTTATTCCCTAACTACCTTAAACCTGCATGGCACCTGAAAAGTTTGGTTGCACAGATTACCCCTAGACACTATCTTTCTGTAGCTCTGTAGTTTTTTTTTTTCGCTCTGATTCAAGACTTATCCTGCTTAAACCATTGGTAATAGAAATAGGATCTTTTATTAAAGCTTTTCGTAAATGTTTCACTCCACTTGTACGTACGGCCTTTTTTGGTTAATTATACCAATGGTATGCGATAAATTTGCTATAAAAACCAACTAAACGTAAAAAAAATTCAGATTTCTTTAAGTGTCCTTGGTGTCGAATATTTTTCGCTAATTTATAGTTCCTATGGATCAGGCTTAATTCGTTTTGTTGAAATTATGTGACCCAGATATTTAGTTTCCTTGCTCAAGAAGTTACATTTTCTCGGTTTTAATGTGAGAATCGAAAAAAAAATGTGAAAACATAAATCTAATAGAATCGTTTCCTCTACGCAAACAGATTAAATTAAAGGAGGAACTAAAAATCAATAAACGAACGCGACATAATAGAATACAAATGAAGCATTGTGCAGATCATTATTTTTACGCAAAATGAGGTCACTGCGAATATGGGGTAGTAGAAGCATTGTGTAGGGGTGGGTCGTACCCTGAAAGCGCCCAAGTGTGACCCGGGGGACGCGGTCTAATGTCATCGAAGATATCGCTCGGAAAATCTGCGCACCACCCCTTGCTATGACGAATGTTGACCCTGGTAACGCACGGAATCCTATCAAATTGCTGAAGGGTTCGAAAAAAAATCCATATTATGCAAGGAGATTTCATTCGATTTATTTAATAAGCAGCATTTTATTAAATTGGAAGAATTTTGTGAACTTTCTTGCTCGAGTTTGATAGTTGATAACACTATTTTTCAAAATCTTCTATTATTGGAACTTTTTAAATAAATTGGTCGACAATTTATAAGACGCATCGCATTGGTGCATGGCAATGTCAAATTAATGTAATTATACTTTTTAGGAAACTATAAATGTAAAAGATTCAATTAAATTAAAGAGTGAATTGCAGTTGATTCTTATTTCCTTTTTTTAATTTGTTCGTCACATTAAGTGCTCAAACAGCTTTGTCGTGAATCGGCGGAAGCAAATGGGCGCTCGAAAAGTTCGCTGCACCGGAGCTTTTGTGTAGAAAATGCGATGTTCAATTGTTGCAGGGGGCCGTCAGCTGTAAAATCAGCATACGCACGGCGTTCCTAATGAAAAACTGCTCCTTCGAGCCGTCTCCTTAGATGAGTCTGGCGTGCTATTGTTGCGTCTGAACCAAGCGAAATTTCTCGTTAGACTCGAAGGGCGTCGTCGTTCGCTTCCAACTAAAACTGAGCACAATTGTATCAATAAGGAAATCTGAGAGGAATATTTCAGAGCTGAGTTGGTGATTTTAATCTTCTTGGAGCTGAATTTTTCAGGATCGAATCGGTTCAATGTGCACTGATTAAACTTTTCAAATGGATTTTGAGCAGAGTAAAAGGAAAATACGACATAAAATATTACCATATTAATAACGCAAGGTTCAATCAATTTAAATCAAACAATACAAATGCTAAGTGATTTTACAGCATAATTTCATTCCACGAAAAGATCCAATTCCTGAAAAAAAAAATTGGCGATTTTCCATGAATACGAAAGTTCACTAAACACAATTAGAGAATAGTAGATTTAGGTCAGCAGTGTTCTGGAAATTTCATTGATTTGACATCCATTTGACAGTATTAAAAAAATGAAAACAATTTCTTATTTTAAAAAGTAATGTTTCCATAAAGTCGATAAGGTTATGGAACTTTTATAAATTAATTAATTAAAATTTAATGAAAAAAATAGTTACTAAAATAATTCCTCCTGAGCACCCTGTATAAATAGTCCATAGAATAATTATTACAAATTTCATAAAAGTAAACTTTAAATCACATTTAGTGGGGTAACAATCGGAGGTACAGCGGATACCCACGAGCTAGGGGGGGAGGCATAGAGTACAAACAACAATTTATTTTTTGTAATTGTAATTATTATTGACACTCTTATCTTAATTATTTTAACCATACAGAGTGTGTCTTTATTCATTTTATTATTTGTTTTATTACCCACCTAACTTATATTTTTTAAATTGAACACTACTTGTTTTATTGCATATTTGGATAATACTTGAAGAATTGAAAAGAAACTACATATTAACTTATTTTCATTAAAAATAATCTTCAGGCAGACGTTTGAATTTGGGTCGGTTCTTGCACCTACACGGCTACACATTTTATTATTAGAGATACAAAAAATGTTAAATTCAAAAGTTTTAGGGATTTACCTGAACCGCTAGAATTTACTAAAAAAGAAAATAAATAATGATTGGGCACATAACAAACAGTATCAACTTTGTTATTTGTTATTTTAAATGGAACACTAAGTATATTTTCTCCAATTAAGACATTTTTTCCTAATTCCAAAAATATTTAGTTCGTCTATCTTTGGTTTCATACTTTTTGTGATATTTAAATTTAAAATTAAAAAAAAATACATTACCTTGATTAATAAGAATTATGTGTGGCAAGTGTTAAACTAACATCTAAGTCAAATTAACATATTATTTAAAATAAATTAATACTCCTAAAAAATACCAAAATAATAATAATTTCAAACTTAAATATCGCGAAAAGTGTGAGACTAAATATAGACAAACTACATCTTTTTGGAATTAGGAGAAAAATGTCTTTCTTAATTCTAGAAAATATACTGAGTGTTCCATACAAAATAACAAAGTCGATACTCATTTGTTAAGTTTCCGACCGTTATTTGTTCTTTTTGAAAGTAAATTCTAGCGGTTCAGGTAAATCCACAAAACTTTTGTATTTAAGATTTTTTGATATGTCTAATGATAAAATGTGTAGATACTGTTCAAAATGTAAACAAAAAGCCTGTACATAAAATAACGTTTTCACTAGTGCTGGCAAAAACAGGAAAAAATTGAAACCGGTTAATCGATTTCTTTAAAAACCGGTTTCGGATGTAACCGGTTATCCAAATAATGGTAAAAACCGACTATTCGAATATCCAAAAACCGATTATCCGGTTTTCGGTTTTCTTCAAAACCACGAATATCCAAAACCGGTTAACCGATTATCCAGAAAACCGGTTTCGGTTACCAGCACTAATTTATACGCATCTATGACGAGACGCTTTGTGAAAAGGCAGGCTTACTCTCATTAAAATTAAACGTGTTCGATAGGTTTTAGCCGCAACTGGGTACATTCCTGTTGCGAGGCGACGATATTTAGAAAATGCACAAAGTATCTAGGTACTGCAAGTATTGTAATTATACAATTCGCTGAGATTAAATACGCAAATACGCTATAATAAAAGCAATTAACTAAATAAATACGTAACTATGTACATGTACTTTTTTCCTAATAGGTACTAGATCATTAAATAAAAAAAACTTATTCTAATATAGTTATCCGTTATCCGAATAACCGGTTATTTGAATATCCGATTTTCCAAAAAACCGATAATATTCGAATATCCGGTTATCCGAATAACCGATTATCCGGATAACCGGTTTTCGGTTTTCTTCAAAACCGCGAACATCCAAAACCGGTTAACCGATTATCCAAAAAACCGATTTCGGTTGCCAGCACTAGTTTTCACACTTGCTTTGACACACCCTGTATGCACATACAGCGTGTACCAAAAAGTTTTATACAAATGGAGAAAAAGTTTATCTTACATTTCACAAAAAAACTATTCTTTATAAAAAGCTCTGCATGACTTGTAGATCCATAATCAGGTACAAAATTTTAAAAAAATTGGCTGGAATACAGGGAAAATAAAAAATAATGATTTGGACGGAGAGCAAAATACATTCAAACTGTAGTGGAGAGCAAAATGTTCATCAAATGTTCATTTATCAAAAAATTGATAAAGAAGGTTATCAATGTTTTATAAAAATAAATTATCTAACAATTGCTGAAGTGTTTATTTTTTAATTTTTATCTGGGAATATCGATAATCTACAAGTGTGCATAATTTTTTGCTATTTAATCACAATTTCAATGAACATTTTGCTCTCCACTACAGTTTGAACGTATTTTGCTCTCCGTCCAAATCATTATTTTTTATTTTTCCTGTATTTTTTTTTAAATTTTGTACCTGATTATGGATCTACAAGTCATGCAGAGCTTTTTATAAGGAATAGTTTTTTTTTGTGAAATGTAAGATAAACTTTTTCTCCATTTGTATAAAACTTTTTGGTACACGCTGTATGTATTTGTATTAATAATATACAAAAATATCGATATTGGAATGTGAACATACCGATCAATGTTTGAAAATAATCAAAGACTGGTAAGTAAATGAGTTCCACAGGGATCCATGCGTGGGCCTCTGTTATATATCGTATATACTTCTTCATTCCATAAGTGCACTAAATCATGTAACGTTCATATGTACACTGACGATAAACAACTGCATCATTCCTTTCACTTGCTTGATCATTTGCATGCATTAGCTGATATACAGTCCGATCTTACTTCTTTAGCACGTATACCCGAGAATCTTTCCCTTTTAATTAAAACAACGAAGTCTACTTTACTGTTTTTCGGAAAATCCTCTGATTGCACATTTCTTCAAGATAGTTTAAATTTAAATATTAATGGTGATCAAATTCCCTTACTTAACCGTGCTAAGAATTTGGGTTTAATAATTGATAAAATGATAACTCTTTCAGATATTCTGCTCATGTTGGTAATTCTATTAGAAAAAAGCTTATTATAATCTAAAACTCATATATCCCCACAGACATAACTTATCTATTCGCACTAAAACTCTTCTTTGTGATGCCTTAGTCCTTTCTTAATTTAACTTCTGCTCTGAAATTTATGGACCTTGCCTAACACAGGACTCCGGTATTCGCAAATATGACCATATCGGGCATAAATTAAATGATGTAGGTTGGTTGAATATGCTTAATAGAAAAAAGCTCATAACCGCCTCACTCTATCATAGAATTATATTGTTGATCGCATACCACTCTATCTCTACAGGAAAATTAAATACATCACTGATGTACATAACGTAAATATTAGATTTAAAGGGACAATCACACCTCCCATTCATAAAAGCGCATTATCTGAACGTTCTTGTAGATATCAAATCTCGTTTGTATACAATTCTATTCCTGTCTCTTTTAAAACTCTCAACCCTGACGCGCTCAAAGTGTTTTCGTAATTATTAAAAAAAAAAAAACAAAGAAGCATGAAAAAAAACTGGAACTGAAATACGCAAAAGAACAATAAGAAGAATAAGATGTAAATGTTCGATGGTTGAATTGTTCAAAAATCCAAGAACTAACGAAACAAAAGGAGACTCTAGAAAATAAAACATCAACATAATACGAGAATTAATTCCGTACGAACAAACAAAAATGAAATAACCAACACTTAAATACAGAATTATTTATTATACGTCTCTGGTAAGAGATTATAATAAGTAAACAAAGGTAAAACTACACATGATACAAATTAATGTCAGATGTTCTCCGAAGAGTTTTAAAAAATCGTAGGTCAAACAACTTTTCTGTTTCATTTAGTCTCCTCTGATCATTTTTATTATTAATTCTTCTTCAAGCTTTCTCTCTGCTAGTCTTTCATTTTCAAAAAACTTTCCGCCGGTAAGTCATCTCCTCCTTTGCCTTTCATTGTTCTTTTATGACTTTTTTTTATAATTTTTTTACTCCCCGTTGGAGAATCGTCGATCTTCTTTTGTTTTTGAATCACCTTTTCCTTCATATTTACTTCTGTTTCTCTCTGTCGAATTATTTTTTCGTATTTCTTTGACTTTTCATAGTTTGTTCTTTTGCTTTCTCATCAACCTGCCGTATTTTATTTTTCGTTCATCTTTTTCATCGTATTTCATTGTGTTTCCTTTGAAAACTTTTTAGTACTTTGTCGTAAAAGTAGGTACCTATAATAAGATATTTGACACAGTTAAGACACACAGTTGCTTGTTGAACTAACTATAAGGACGAGCTGCAATGAAGGCTTTATTTCTCATGTTGGTTTTCGTATTTTTTAGAAGCTTGCAAGGAAGAATTTTTCGAAAATTTTTTCATTTGTCTAAACACTTTCATTGTTCTTTTTTGAATCTTTTCTTTTGTTTTTATTTTGTCGTATTATTATTTTCTGAAATAACATAGACGTTTTAAGTACTTTCTCTTTCTACTTTCTATTAGGGTTCTATAATTTTTTACATCCCGTTGGAGTATCATCGATCTTCTTTTATTTTTGGATGTTTTTCTTAATTCTTTTGTTTTTATTTTGCTGAATTATTTTTGAAATACGTTTTTAGTAGTTTCTCTTTTCACTTTCTATTGCGGTTCTATAATTTTTAATTAATTTTACTTTCTGTTGGTTCTATAATTTTTTATACCCCGTTGGAAAAGCGTCGAACTTTTTTTGTTTTTGAATCACCTTTTTCTACGTTTTTGCAAGTCGTTTTTTTCTCTTTAGTTTTGTTTCTTTCCATGGTAAAGTGTTTTCATTTCTTTGACTCTTCGTAGTTTCTTCTTTTGCTTCCTTATCCACTTTTGACATCGTATTTCGTTGTTTTCTCTTTGAATATTATTTGGTACATTATCGTAAAATTAATTTTATTTATTTTATCAATTTAATTTTTTAACAATCCACAGAAGGATCGTCGTTTTTCTTCTGTTTCAAAATTTTGATTTCACCACTTTAAGAAAAATATTTTCACACTATCCAAAATAAAACTTTATTGAATTTTCCTCTTTTATTCGCCGCCCCCCCCCCCCTCTGCATGTACAGGTGTCCCAAGAGCGTGTTCTTGGGCAATATTTCGAAAACTAATAAAGATACAAAAAAAAGTTTTAATGCGACTATTTTTTCATTTTAAAGATCTACAACATAAAATTATTTTCATCTATGCAGAATGAATCAAAACTGTAGTGCTGGATGCAACTTTTTTATTTCAAATGGTACACCTATACAGACTTTTTTAAGTAAAAAAGTTCCTATAAACCTATGTCCTAATCCGCACAGTTGAGAAACTACAAGGAGTCAAAGTTTTGTTATAAACAAATATTTAATAATAACGGCAACTGTGAAAACTGTTAAAAAATTTGATAAACTGTATAAAGAATGTTCAATTAAATCATAGTATTACAAAAACTGTTGAAACTGTGCTCCTTGAGCTCTAATACAAGCACGAGCTCTACGAATAACTTTTTTACTTAAAAAAGTCTTTCCTACATACTGGTAAAATTTGTTCCGCCCATTATGACTCACCCTGTATATGATAAATGAGAAAGTTAAAAAGTCAAATTGCTTTTCTTCTTTTATTATAAATACATAATACTAAAATTCTGACTCAACTGACTTTTGTTTCTGCATACAATAAATAGATCCAGGAGAGTTGCCATTAAACGTTTCGCCTCTTCAGGACCATCTTCATCTTTGAATTTTTAAAGAAGTACATTCTAATATGAGCTTATTATTGCATACGATGCGATGTTGCGAGATCTTCCTCGATTTATGCCCCACGAGCACTTCCAATAAAGCAGTTTCTAAAAGGAAGAAAAAACAGGCACACAAATTTGTTTTTTCTTTATCCTGACGAACACGGTTTTTGACTCTCATCCCACCTAGCTTCGAATATCTCCATCTTCAGGAGATGTAGATTGTAAATAACATTATTTCTTATGTTTAAATGAAAAATGAAAAACAAAACGAAAACTTGAGAAAGTTGAGTTAGACTTTTAATAGTATTTTTATTAAAAGAACTACTACTAATTATTTTTGATCGTTCATAAAATTCTACACATTTTTTTTATATACCATTATCTACCGGGTGTCCCAATATGGATGGCGACCACAAGAGGGAGCAATCAATAGGCTCAACAATAAAATTTAATGATACTAGCCAAAGTCTCATTATAAGGTGTAGTTTTAATAGCGGTATTGGAAAGTTGAATTAATTATTGTATCGCCATTAATAAGAGTAAAGGAAGGAATTGAATTATTTAGTTTCAAGAATCCTACAACTGCTATACCTTTTCTTTAAAATGAATGAATTTAGACTCGATTGAAAGAGAATTTTAAGCTGATCCAAAATTTGCATTCAATGACAATGTTGTTATTGTGTTTTTATTGTGTTAAACAAGAAAAAATTTAATTAAAAATTTTCGACCGTACTTATATACATACTTCTAATTACGTTTATTAGCACGAAAATAACGTTCACAAAATTTTGTATAAAAAGAGACACTTTTATATCATTGTGTAATAATAAGCTTTTCTGTTTCTCCCTCGTCGGCTAATGAAAAAAGGTTGCATTAATTAAGTGAACGTTCCTTTTTTAAACGCAAAGCCTCGCCTTTCATGCGTATTCAACTCACAAGAAAAAAATATGCTAATCAAATTAATAAAAGCCGTTTAAATATCCAATTTCTTTGCCTTTTTACCTTAGCTTTCCTTTCATGCACACCCCAAATTTCTGTCCGGAACGACGCACGTCGATTCTGTCCTCGTGCTCTCTAATTCTCGACTGGCGGGCAATAAACGATTTTGCTTTCGCGAAGAATTTTTTTTTTGATTCGCAAATCCGAATATGTCGTCGAAAATGAAAGTCGTCCGTCTCGGGGCTTTCGGATGTTTTTTTTTCAATCGGCAGACGGATTAAGATTAAAGGTTGAAAACGTTCGTTTATTGAACTCGCGAAGGTAAGGAGAGGAAGGGTGGCTTTGTTCCGAATTAATTAATTTGTTTCTGAATGGCGGGAACCGGAAAGTTCGTCGGAACCGAACGAGCAGATAAAGTTGGAGCTTTTTTTTTTAATTTGGATATAAAATGAAGCGAGTTGATTTTTAATATGTAGATGTGACACCCTTTGTTTATGGTGACTTCTTTGTAGACTCCCTTTTACTCGTCAGCTCCTGGCGTATGTACCCTCTAGCTCTTAAAACCCTCTTTCTATCAAATCGTATGGACCTATTCAAGCGTGAGCTGTATTATTCCTTTGTTTTAAACTTGTCTTGCGTTTAAATTACTTTTTAATTTTATATGTTCGTCTTAATATGACGAAAGCTTGAACTTATTAACATTTTAGGCAACCTCAATCGTGTTTATGTTTTATTAAAAATTTTAAGCTTTATGCAACGTAAGCTTAAAATTAAAATCGATGTAATCCGGAAAGTATTTTTTCCTACAATAAACAAAAAAATCTGTGCCTTCCTCTTTTAATAATTTAAGGAATATAAAACGCATTAATAGTTCATTATCGCATAAGGTTCTGAATGCAATCTCTTCTAATAGAAAATTAATTGCAAATCGGAAGGGGGGAAAAGGGTGAATTTCAGCAGCAGCATCAATGCAAGCAAGTACCGGTGGTGGTAGAAGCAGCACATGTGCGGGCTCCATATATGTATGTATGTATGCGTGGGGTACGTAAGAGGGACATTAATGAGAGGGGGTGAATCATAGCTCTCTCTCCGGATTGAAATCGCATATTAGAGGATTTTAATTTGGTTCCAACTCGACTGGAATTGAAATTTGCTTATTCCATCTTGATGTTTTATTTAATCTTCTGTCATTTTCAATCAACGGTTTGATGTGCTTTATTTACTTTCATATTGGCCGTCAGCGGATTTTCTCTTTTATTATTTGCTTGATTAAAAATTTTTCAACGTCGAGCCAGGATCGGCGCTCGTGCATTATATTTGATGGTTTTTGCAGTGGAGGTAAATAAGCCGAATTAAAAATGCTTGAGATTTCAAGTTTGCAGGTGATTTCAAAGGTTTGCTAAACATCATAAATAAATTCAAAAAATATTCTACATAGATAAAATAAACAATTTATTTAAAAAATTTATTCTGATTGAATATATTGATTTTATTTCCGTGTTTAGACTTCATGATGATAATATATCAAATACATAATTAATACAATATAATTGCTTATATTGCAAAACAATAATTACCAAATAATTGCAAATAAATCTCACAGTCAAATTATTTAATGTCAAAAACTCTCATAGGCAATATTTGATTTATACTATTCATGCAAGTTTAATTCAGGCCTTAAAAATATTCAATTTATAAATTTTTATCAAAACATACAGGGTGATTCTTGAATAGACCGACAAAAAAAAGGTGAAAAAATAAATATTGCAGAACATGGGAAAAATGTACTTCTACTTTGCTAATAATTTACTGGAGCTGTCAGCTACCAAAGATCAATTTTATAATAGGCAAATTTCTTTTTTTTTAAGTTCTTAGAGATACAGACTTTCTTCCTTCTCAGAAGAACTCTCAGGAAAGTTTGAATCGCTTTCATAACTTGTCAATTCTTCTAATGAGTCCAAAGAAACCCACTTTGAGAAAGCTCACTCTAATTTTTTTATTTCAAAACAGGCAAGTTTCATTTCTCTCTTGAAAATTCTTAAAGATATAGACTTTCTTCCTCCTCACAAGAACTCTCAGGAAAATTTGAATCGCTTTCATAACTTGTCAATTCTTCTAATGAGTCTAAAGAAACCCACTTTGAGAAAGCTCACTCTAATTTTTTTATTTCAAAACAGGCAAGTTTAATTTCTCTTGAAAATTCTTAAAGATACAGACTTTCTTCCTCCTCACAAGAACTCTCAGGAAAGTTTGAATCGCTTTCATAACTCGTCAATTCTTCTAATGAGTCCAAAAAAAAACACTTTAAAAAAAACTCATTCTCATTTTTTTTATTTCAAAACAGCAAACCTAACTTTTTTCTTGCAAGTTCTTAAAGATACAGACTTTCTTCGTTCTCGGATGAACTCTCAGAAAAGTTCGAATTGCTTTCACGACTTGTTAGTTCTTCTAAGGTCACTTTATAAAAAAAAGTCACTCACGTTTTTTTTTTTAATTTCAAGACAGACAATTTTATTCTTGCAAGTTCTTAAAGATAGAGACTTTCTTCGTCCTCAGATGAACTCTCAGAGAAGTTCGAATCGCCTTCACGGCTTGTAAATTCTTCTAAGGAGTTCAAAAAAAGTCACTTTAAAAAAAAAGCTCACTAATTTTTTTTGTAACTTCAAAACAGGCATTTAATTTTTTCTTGCAAATTCTTAAAGTTAAAGACTTTCTTTATCCTCGGATGAAATTGCTTTCATGTCTTGTCAATTCTTCTAGGGAATTCAAAGAAAACTCAACTTAGTTAGTGCTTTCTTGAGTTCTCTCGTCTGATATTTTTGTTTTTGCTTCCCTCTGCTTCTTTCTCCAAAATTTTTTTAAATAATTATTTTTGGTTTAGTATTTATTAAGCCCTCTTAAGATGACAAAGAAGACTCTTCGCTTAGCTTTTTTTAAATGAAAATCCTTTATCCTCTTGCTTTCTGGAGTTGTTTTGCTTCTTCCTCAAATTATTATTTTTTTTTCTAATTGTCTTTTGTTTGCTTTTTACTGAAGAGTCAAAAACTGACTCTCTTAAGAATCTGCTGCTCGCTTGATATTTTGATAACTTCCTTCCGCTTCTTCTTCGATTTATTTTCTCTTGCATAATTTTCGGTTTACTTTTCACCGAGCAGTCAAAAGAGGACCCAACTAAGAGTCCAAAGAAGACTCTTCGCTGAGTCTCTTACGTGAAAATCTCATCAACCTGCATCTGGGATTTTTCGCTTGATATTTTTGTCTCTTGCTTCTGCTGGTTTTTCAATTTTTCTTTTATTTTCTGATTTACTTTGCTGTGCTGCCAAAAAAAAGGCTTTCCTAAGAGTACACAGAGCACTCTTCATTCAGTTTCTTACATCTAAATGCGTCTTTGAGTTTTTTCGCTTGGCATTTCTGTCCCCTTCCTTCTGCTACTTTCTTAATTTTTCTTTTATTTATTTATTCACTGAGCATGGTACTATTTGCCCCCTTTCACGAGTAGTGTACCCGACATAGTATGAGTATGGCTTACTTTAGTTTAGGCATTTGCTCACAGACTTTCCGGAGGGGAAGTGCCATCAATATCGATGAGGACTACTAAAGTATTTTTCATAAAAGAATAGCTCTGCGTGATAAATAAAACGCGTCTGGCGTTGCATAATCAGACATAAAAAGTAGAGTGTACGGTTTTGAACGTGTGCTGAAGTTACACGTGTACACGGAAATCCGTGTAACGACATTCGCGAATTAAATACACGTGTTATTAATTCACATGTAATTAACTCTTATTCTACGTGTACACGTATATAATATGTATGTATTTTAATACACGGGTTCGTTCGGTACGTTCAAAACCAGGTTACCTAGCAACGGATGTGTTTTTATATTAAATACACGTGTAATGTAACTACACGTATGTATCCGTAAAATTGTAATACACAGGTACCCGTGTATTCAAAATACATGTACTAAGATTATGATTCGTGTATTACACGTATACACGTGTAGGTACTGACATATACGGGAAATAGAGACCTCTAATAAAAAGCATAATTCCATCCTTCTCTCTTAGTCACCGTTGACAAAGAAATAATACTGAAATATTTGTCTCACAAATTCTTTAAAACGGACTCTGAATATGCGCACTACCGTTTTAAAGAATTTGTGATACAATTTTCATCGGACAAGAACCTGCTTTAATTATGAAATATTTGTCGGTTGTAACTTCGGCGATTAATGACGCAGAGCTCTTTTCTTATGAAAAATACTTTATCCAGTCTCTTTCGTCCTAAAGACGTGACAGCACCCGACATAGTTGGCACAGTTCTCCATGGATGTGATCCACTTTGGTTCATGCTTTTGAGCAAAGAATTTCTGTAGGGCAGGTGCCATCAGTGTCGATGAGGATGATGATATGTGTCATCGTATAGATGGAATACGAATAGAAATAGTCCCCGCCGTAGTTGGCACAGCTTCCCATGACGTCTGTCCGTTTGGAGGAGATGCAAAAAACTACGTCAATTCTGTCCATGTCATATTTGGGGTAGGTAACACAACACCAGCAAGCCAGATCAAAGATCATGGACTAGAGCGAGTTTTTCTACCCCAAATTGAATAGGTTGTCAGATGTTGGAAAGGCACCACTTGATCAATCAACAAGCTCTAGAGTACTTCAGTCATCTCGTACGATCATCACGAAAATTTACAGTCTCAACGAAATGCTTTCATCTTTAGCCATTTTAGGAGATATTTAATTTTCATCATTTCTTATATTCAAGTGTTTCTTGATCAGTACGGCGAATAAGTGGATATCGCCACGTAGAAGGCATCTTTGAAAATCAATCCAAAAATTTCTTAGTTTGGTAAGGTGATGGCGAGGAAGAACTGAAAGCAAAATAGGGCTCTCCTAAGAGTACAAAGAAGACTCAATTTTTTTATGTTTTTTATCCTCTTGCTTCCCTGAGTTCTTTAGGTTCGTACAAGGTGGGGCAAAAGTAATATCATAATGTGAATTGGCACCCATTTTGCTAGAAATGAAAAAAAAAATGGGCTCTGTTTTGACGGAAAGTTTATTTAAAGGTTTGATGACATTAAGTTGAAAAAATGATATCGGTCAAATGACCACCTCCTGAGTTGATGTACATTTGTGCTCGTTTTACGTCATTTTGAATTGTTGCGCGCAAAACATCTGTTGGCTTTCAAAACTTGTAAGGTTTGTGGTAAACGCGAGATTTCAAAAAGCTCCAAATGAAGAAGTCGGGCGCCATTAGATCTGGCGATCTGGCCGGCCAATTCATATCGCCAAAACGGGAGATCACACGGCACGAAAAATGGCGTTTCAAAATCTCCATCCAAATCTCCGAAATCCATGCTTGTTGTCAACTAATTCACTATCTGTCTACAACGTAAATATCATAGCACAATGACATTTGACGCAATTTGCAAAAATTATGGCACATTCACATTATGACATTACTTTTGCCCCACCTTGTATTTTTGTTTCTGCTTCCCTCACAAATTCATAGTAAAATAAAATTGGAAAATGTATATGCCTTAAGTCATTATAAAAACTGGTCAAGTAGGCTACATTTAGTAATTCTGCTATGTAAATAACTCGTGTCTAAATAAAAACCTGGTCAAGTAGGCTACATTTAGTAATTCTGCTATGTAAATGCAATGGAAAAATTCTCGATCACAACCCACTTGACCAGGTTTTTATTTAGACACTTGTTACAATGGATAAATTCTCGATCACAACCCACTTGACCAGGTTTTTATTTAGACTCTCGTTAGTAACTTCCAGTTTTATTTTGCTTTGATTAGTCACTAATTTTGTGGATAATCCTTTACACGAAAAAATTCATAATAATTGTCCATGTTCCTTCACGAGTCTTATTATACCCAAGTATATGAAGTTGAATTACGAGTTCTTATTTAATAAATATCTATAAACAAAGACGAAAGGAAGAAAGGGTACGAAAGAGAGAGTACGGTTCGAATGTGATTCCATCAACGCCCAAATTTCGTTAACAACAAGCTGCGGGCATGACGCTACACAACGAGCGAGAAAGAGAATCCTAGGGACAATAGAAATGTTAAAACTAGTAGTGCCAAGAAGATTCTTTTAGGACTGCTGTATACAATTGTTAACGAGGTCATTTGACTGAACTACAGATTGGGGTTTTAATAAATTTTGATAGTTTATAATATTTTATATCTAGAGCTGTTTTATAAGGGCTTTATTACATCATTCATTTGACACAGTTTCAGTTGTATAATGAAGCTTATTACACCACTAGTGATGTAATGTAAAAAATCCCATAATACTTTTTCTTTTGCCTCCTCACTTTTATTTTCTTCGACGTACTATGTCGAACAAAAAATCTTGAACATGTAATATGTTCTATTGTAAATATTGTCAAAGAAATTCGACCATTCGTTTATTTCAATGTCTTTTTACATTACTAATTCAAACTAATAAAATAACTCAGTTGTCCCAGATTTATTTAGCGAGCATAGTACAACAAACAGTGAATTATTTATAAAATTGTTCGGAATAAGTTTTTTTTTCTGGTAAAAGTGAAGGCACTACATCAGCAGCTTCTAAAGGAAGACTTATTATATAATTGGATTTGATTTTGGATATTTCTCAATTTTGGACAGTTGTAGATAAAGTTTTATATAATTGTACGTGGAATGGAGTGTATTACAGAAACTCGAGTGGTTACAGATGACGATCGAGGTTGTCACTCGTGGTGCTGCAATAATGCTTCTATGCCACTGCTTATCCTATTATTGTAAGTGGGATATTTTAAGTAATACCATAAATTTGGCTGCCTAACTTGGGTTGATCACGTGGGTGTCTCCGGAATAGATGAAAGCACGGTATCTAATTGATATTTGGACATTTTGGAAAAAGCACATGGAATCTCATATAAACAAAATTAAACTACACTGACATGGTTTGAATGCTAAAAAATGGAAAACCACCAGACCAGAAAATTGAAAGAAAGCTTGCATTTACAAAAATCAAGAAACTGTAAGTAGCTATTTTCTTATGCAAAGTTTTCATGCTTTAATCGAGATGGAAGAAGTGATATTCAATTTTTTCCTTCAATACTTTAAACAATAAATTTCTAGCACTAGCTAGGGAACTGCCTCTTACACTAACGGTATATTAAAAGCGTAAATCAAGCGTTTTATGTTACTAATCTCCTTTAAGCGCTTTATATGCGTATCTGATAAAGAACGTACGCGAAACCTAAGTAAATAGCACAATAATATCAGCTTAGGCTCGAAAGTGATCGCGTTATTCTTCATTGTACGCGCGAGGGGTGAACCAGAGCCACCCTCCGCGCTCATTACCCTAGTCACTGGGCCAGTATGCCACGTCGGCTTCGATAATAAGGCATTGATCCGTATTGATTTATGGCACGCTTGAGGACGCCATTGTGCGGCCCTTTGGGGTTTGCCGGCCCCCTTTCTGCGTTTGTCCGCGCGGGGTAATGATTACGCCGTATTTACAATGTGACAATTTTTTTCGCTTATGTAAATACTTTTCATTTATCGGCGGAGGGTTGCTAGGTTTATTAGCTCTTCGGTTCTGCTTTGTGCGTAACTGTGTGTTTTGGGATTAATTATACTGAATAAATTGGATTCTTTCGATTTTTATTTGGGGTAAACAATCGGTGATGGACGATGATGATACAACGCAATTATTCTGCGGTTCCTTTTATAACGAATTTATTATTGGGTATATTAGTTGGTTTCTTCTTTCTGTTAACAACAATTTCAAAATTTTAAAACAATTCGCGCCACTAACTCATGGACGAAGCGACATCTACTTGATGCGAGTGATGGACGCAAGCGCATTGGCGTTTGTACAGAACGTGAAAGATTGCAAACTGTTACATTCTTTCTTTTTACTATATTTACTCCAATTTTTTCCTTTGTCTTTACCATCATCATTGTTAATGATTGTTCAGAAACTAAAAATAACTATGGCATTCATCTCTTGGTGAAACCTATTGCATCAGCTTTCAAAAGCACGACGACAAAGAAAACAAAGCGGACGCCGCCGCATGCACAAGCAATAAATAACTCGCGCCGGTGACGTTCAATTGTTGTTGCTCAGCGTCCTTTGATCGCGTCGGTTTGACACTTGCGCGGAATGCGAGATACGCGTGCTCGACGCGTGTCGGACGCGTCGCGTCGCCCGTGACTCACCATCCAAAGAGAAGACCGGCCTTAGCATATCGTAATTAATAGCGCTGCGTGCCGAGATTGTAAAACTTTACAACCCCACGGAAACGGAAGAGGTCCATAAGTGGTCACCGAGAGTCGAGGCGGTAAAAATAAGCTTTTATTACTGCTCTGCGCTTTTATCCCGGGGTTAGACCGCTTCCTGATTACATTAAGGAATATTCCAAGGTTGTTGAGAATTGGATGGTTTCGGCTGTGATATTTTAATCTTATTCTGTTTTACGTTTTCAACCACAAACTGTACTCACATATCATATTTATCATATTTCATTCAGTTATTTATAAATTGTAGTAAGTACAAGCAATGTAGGCGGCTCTAGATTCGTCATTATTTAAAAGAGATGTAGCAAATATTTGTTTACAATAACAAAACAGAAAAGAGATTTGCTAACAACAAACAAGAAACGAAAATGGAAAAGATGTCTAAGGCCCTAGATGTGGCGTAGATATGGAGGAACATTAAAGGATATTCGGCGAACAGTTATTCCGTCCTTATTTCACGATGGTAAAACTGGGCCTCAATGCCCTACTGTTTGCAAGAATATCACATTTCTAAAAATAATTGCATAAATTGGCGCCCAACGTGGGGCCAAAAAGAATTTCCATTAAATTGCATTGCATAAATAAATAACGTGGGGCGAAAATTTTCATTCGAAAAACATTTTTTTTTTAATTTCATTTTCAAATAACAACATTTTTTTATTTAAAGTTGGTTCTTGACACTTAACGTTTCGCCGTCGTTCGACAGCTTCTGACGAAACGTTAAGTGTTTTGTGCGCTATTTAGTGTCCGGTTAAACGATTTTGTGGATGAGCTTTTTTAATTAAACAAAAATAAGAAATATTTTACAAACATTAATCACAAAATATTCTTATTAATAAATAGATTACGTTCCTGCAGGATTTGTGAGGATCGACTAGAACAATATCACAAATATTAATAAGATTTATTGTACACAAAAATACACAAAATATTCCTATTAATAGATAAGATTGTGTTCCTATAGGATTTTTGAGGATCCACAACAACAAAATCACCGGTTAAGTATGATTGTTATAAGTTTCCTTTTGAGATTATTTTATCAAAAAGTACGTAAGTGTAGTAACTACAAGCATGTTTACGAACAACAACGCAAGCATGGCCATGGTGTAGTTACAAAAAAAAGAAAATAATACAATGTTGACGAAAATGATTGAGGAGGACAGTTTAAATTTCCCGCCACTCAATTTTTTTTTTAAATAAAGTTGGCAAAATGCAATGGGTTGCAAATGTAAGTGACGAGATTAATGTAAAATTATTCAATTAAGTATCAATAATTATGTGAATAATAAGATGTAATTAACGTAATTCTATTTCAAATATGTCATATTAATTACCACAATCAATATAATTATTTTTGGCAAAGGCCATACACGAAAGAATAAAAATCCCTAGATATAGAGATGCGGGAAATTCAAACCATTTTCGCTCATACTGTGCCAGTTCTAAAAATAGGCGACCAAATTGCAAGAGAAAAATGAAGATCAACAGTGAAAGAAGGCTCATTGCAGGCTTATTTCTAGAGAGTGTCTTCAGCACAGGCGGTCAAATTATAAGAGCATATTCCTAGCTAAAAATTTAAAAAAAAACCGAGGGAAATAATTTACGAACGGAAACAAATGAAGGACAATATTGAAGCAACCCTTATTTTCTCATGGTCTGTAAAATTATTCATATAGTGTTCCAAAAATAGGTGGCCAAATTGCAAAGAACATGGGGAAAAGAATTAACAAACAGGCAGAAATGAAGGTCAATAGTCAATTCTGTCATTGTGTGCAGAACTTTATACAGGCTGTCCCGAAAAAAGGCGGCCAAATCACAAGAGCATATTCCTATTAAAAAAAATACAAAAATACAAAAACTGAGAGATATAATCAACGAACAGCAATAGGAACAGAAAGAAAAAAGGATCTGCAGTCAAATAAACCTGATTCCGTCGTATCCTGTACAGAGTGTTCCAAAGAGAGGCGGCCAAATCGGGTATATTCCTAGCGTAAAAATAAGCACAAAAGAAAACAGTAATAATTATTAACGTACAGGTTGAAATGAAGGTTATTAGCCAAAGAAGTCTTTTATACAGTATCTTCCAAAACTAAGTGGTCAGATTGCAAGAGCAAAGAAAGGTTAATATAAACCAGAGATTTCCAACCTTTCTTTGAGCATCGAGCCCTGAGAAGAGAAGAAAAGTTTTCAGCAATCCCTCCCCTTTCATACTTAATTATATATTACTATAATTTTAATTTTTTTTAATTTGAAGGACAATCAACGTACGAGTAGAATTTTCATTTTTTTTAAATCTTTAATACAATTTTTTTTAATAACTATGTAATTATTTTTAGCAGAAAAAAATACGTAGGATTTTCAGAGGGGGCATTGTCCCTCTTTAATGTGTAAAAAAATTAAATAGATTAATTAATATAACACAGATTTTATTTAATCGAACCCCAGTCGAACACTGATGATTCATCGACCCCCAAAAGTCCATCGATCCTTTCACCGCAAAGAATATTGGTGGAATTTTTTTCTAATTTCCAAACAAGCAAAGAATGAAGACTTTTTTCTTAATTAGCGTCTGAGGGGAAGGAAAAATTTTTTTATGATGTCTCAGAGGAAGTCAAATTTCAAAAACATTCTGTGCAAGGAAAACGTTGGTTCATGCAACCTGCCTTACACCGGTGTTAAAAGAGTTGCCTACACAATTTTTGTTTAATTTAAAAACAGACGGAAATTGACATTTTTTAAATAAATTTTCTAGGTTTTATGATGTCTCCGAGTGTGTCAAACTTTTACAACATTAGTGTATGCAACACACTTCACGTCAGTGTTATAAAGTTGGCTATATTATTTATTAATTTTTTTTTTATTATTCAGTCTTAAGCGGAAATGAAGTTTTTTCTAACAATTTTATAGTTTATACGGAAGTTTTTCTAACAATTTTATAAACATTTTAAGTAGCTACTTAATGATGTCGCTACTTAAAATGTTTATTACTTTCACATCGCATTGGCGAATAACCTGGACAGATCGGTTTGGTTTGCAGTGGGGTTCTCGAGCTACGATTCTGCTGACGAAGGCCCAACTAGGCCTGAAACAGCTGTACAGAGCCTGCTCGAAGAATCCGCTGTAATCAAAACCGATTTGCACAAAACAATTTTATAGTTTATACGACAAAGATTTAAAAGAATTATTGTAAAATTTTGGCTGCAAGTCAACTGGATTGTAATGGGCCCGCCGAAGATCCTCTGTATAGTTACTTCGGCCCTAATTGGAGCCTCATCAGCAGAAGAGTAGCTCGAGAACTCCACTGCAATCCCGACGGACAGCATGGATTACGCAAACAAAGCGCATAGTTGCAAACGTATCGCTTAGTCGCGCCATCGGACGGCTGAATTTTGACCTTAAATTGTGCAGAGATTAGCAAAATAGAAATAGGATGATCAGCAGCCGCATTGCAATTCAGCTGACTTATAGTCAAAGTTTGCAAAAACAGCTAATTGTCCGCATTGGCCACCTTGTGTGTGACAGTTTATGACGCGAAGTATCGCTCCGATTTTGCATTGCTCTGCACAGTTTAAGATCAAACACAGTCGTGCGATGGCGCGACTAAGCGGGAAGAATTACTGTACCCAAAAATACAAAAAATATTTCTATTAAGAATCGACACGAACGAAATGATATATATTAATAAGAAATATTTTACCCACGCACACATACAAAAGAAAAACCAGAATGAAAATAAGAAAAAAGGGAGAAAGGGACACATTCTGACAAAAAGGCCAAGAGCTCATTGCCCTGATCAAACTAAAAATCAAAATTTCACAAATATACAAACTCAAGTAAAAAAAATCATAAATAATATTACATAAACCAACTTCATCTTTTAAGCTTCCCGGAGTTTATGATTTATTACCACCCCTAAATATTTGAATTTATACATTGGTTCTATTTGTTTCTCCCTCTAATTTTTAGTTGTCTTTTTCTGTTGTTTTACTACGTTTATTTACCTTATTGTTCATTTATAATGTTCATATTTATTTTGTTCTATGCTGATTAATTTCTAACAGTTTCTAATGTATTTATGAAGTTTCAGTTATTCCTATTCATCTTTACGTCTTTCGGTAGTCAATGAAAAAAGGCTATTAAAGCAGCCAACGTTCATGGAGAAATATGTGTCAACATCAAAATCGGCCAGACAACCTTTAGACATCGTGCTCTGGTAGCAGAAATAGAAGATGAGGCCATCCTTGGAATGGATATCATGAGCACCCATGGATTCCAGTTAGATTTAAAGCGAGGTGTCATGACAGTCAACCACGAAGAGCTGGTAGTACACCAAGGGTAAGTTGTAGCAGCACCTGTTTTTCTCGCTGAAACTACTGTGTTACCAAGCCGTACTGAAATAATCGTAAATTCAAATTAAGATGGCGCTTTCCAGAAAGGAAAGTAGTGCTGATGGAACCAAGCAATGACGACCAAAAGGTTGAACGGGGAATTCTAGTCGGAAAGATGTTGTTAACGGTAACAGTTCGCATGATGAATGTGAATTCTTATCCCGTCAACATCAAGAAAGGTACAACCTTGGGGAGCTGTGCGATAGCATCTTCTATTTCCCGCATATCCGAAGCGGATACGAAAAAGATCAAAGTTATCAAAGAAACTGTTGGAAGCTCAAAACCTGACGCAAGAACAGGAGAATCTTATCTGTCGCTATCAAGATCTTTCCGAAATGGAGAATGAATCTAAAGGGAGAAGTCCAACATAAAATAGATACAGACAACGAAAAACCGACATGTCAAAACCCTACGAGGCTACCATTGGCAAAACGCGATGAAGTTGAGCGAATCATCCGAGAAATGGAGAAGGACCACGTGATTGAGTCATGGACATCACCAGTATTGGTGAAAAAGAAAGATGGTTCCACCCGGTTCTGCGTGGATTATCGACAACTTAATAATGTCACTAAGAAGGACAGCTACCCTTTACCCCGTATCGACGATACTTTAGATACCTTGGCCGAATCAAAGATGTTCTCAACACTGGATTTGAAGGGTGGATACTGGCAAGTGGAATTAGCACCCGAAGACCGAGAAAAGACCGACTTTTCTATTGGTATGGCTCTTTGGCAGTTTACAGTGATGCCATTTGGATTGTGTAATACCTTTCGAAAGGTTAATGGAAACCGTCTTGAGGGGATTGTCTTGGAAAACTTGGAAATCGTGATTGGGAAGACCATCTGAAGAATCTGGAAGAGGTGTTCCGGCGACTACGTGGAGCCGGTTTAAAGCTCAATCCCAAGAAACATCACCTGTTTCGGAAGGCGATCAATTATCTGGGCCATATCGTCAGTGGTGATGGCATTGCCGTAGACTCGGCAAAAAATCAAATTGTAAGAGACTGGCCAGTTCCCCAAAACAAATGTCAGATAAAAAGCTTTTTGGGACTTTGTACCTATTATCGGCAGTATGTTCCAAGATTTTCAAATGTGGCCAAGCCGCTGACGAAATTAACAGAGGAAGAAAGGCCATTTGAATGGTACCAAGACTGGCAGATTGCTTTCCAGCAATTGAAACAATATCTGATAAATGCTCCGATTTTGAGCTACCCCCTTCCACAAGGAAAATTTATCCTAGACACAGATGCTAGCAATGTTGGTATTGGTGGAGTGCTCTCTCAAATCCAAGATGGGCAAGAAAAGGTGATTGGTTACTTTAGTAAAGTACGTTTTCGATTTTCTATTGTCATTTGTTTTTCATTATTATGATTGTTTTGTACTTGTGCTCATTTTCTATTTTTTTTTTTAAAGGGAACTGAACATTTTAACATCTCACCAGTTTTTTTCCATTATTATTTTCTGAATATTTACTTAATTTCACTTTAGTATTATGTAGATTCTTCTAGTTTCTGTGCAATTATTTCATCAATTGATTCTTCATCCAACATTTGTTATATCTTCTTTTCTTTCATCATATATTTTTCCCCAAGATTTTAAAGAAGGTCGAGGAAATATATTACAAACAGTTTTGTATATTTTCAGAACGAATAAGTGGTTTTGGTTTTTCTTTTCTAGTTTAAATCACTACTACACTTTTTTCACTTATTAAAGCTGCGGTATTATTAATTAACACGTAGGTATATGAAGACGCACCAGAAAATCGTTTTGTCACTTTGGTTAATTTGATTAGGCGTGCTCTCAAGAACTATTTAATTAACAAAGGGTTTCCCGGAGCGCACCTAATGAATTCCAAGGATCTGTTTATAATCGAATACACGGCATTAATTCGGCATGTGCGATTATATAAGCAGAGATCCCATTATTCTCAAGTCTTCGTTTGGCGAAAACCTCAAATGGTTTTACACTAATTAGCGTCGAATGCCGAAGCGAATGCATTCGTAAAAATGCGAAAATAAATAAAATGTACCATACTGTTACAGCTTTACGTTCTTGGCGCGTGAACTGACGAATTCTTCCGTATCAACTAACGAGTTAAAGTATGTTTTGAAAGAAACTAAAGTACTTTGAACATTTATTTTATAAGTACATTCCTTCAGGAATTAAACAAATTGATCTAAAGCATACTTCGAAAACATTGGAATAAACTGACATTATCGAACTAATTCCGAAGACAATGGACTTAACGGATTCTTAACGGATTTCAAATTTAATCAATTAAGAATTGATCCAGTCAACTACGAAGTTTCTACTCAAAGCGTGCCAATCTAAACAAAGCATAACTCGGCACGAAAAATGGAAATGTAATTTAAAGTTAGCTTTGATAGTCAATTCAAAAGGGGAAATCCTGATCGTGGGTGCCTTGACATAAATTCCGGAACTTGCCTCGTTCATGGGCAATGGCAAACGGCGCTGAATGTGCGACCGGAAATAAGGAAATAGTTCAATACAACCCCGTATTGTTGAGTCTGTATATAATCCATGCAATAAAAAAAACGATGGGGAAATCGGTGACGTACAGTTTATAAAGTGTAGGTTGCTTTCTGTCTCATATATAGGGTGTTTTATAAAAGAGCGCACAATTTTAGACCGAGAGATTCCTACATGGAAATAACTCATTAAGAATTAACAGTATATAATATTGTATGTCCTGGATGTAAGGATGTCTAAAGTTTATCCATTTTCCTACGAAACGTTCTGTATAACTAATGCGCGTATGGATTTGAAACTCGTTTAACATATTCAAGTGCTATCACAAGTATAATACAAAGTATATGTAAAATTTTCAGAAGGAAACACCACCTAGGATGTGATTAATATAGTTTAGATCCTTTACCCTCCTCGTTCACGGCAAACTCGAAGTACATAATCTCCGTAAAAATACAATACTCCCGACTTTCCAACAACTCGCCAAGTATTAAGAGTTGCGAGATCAAGATATCCGTTCCAATTCGGTCTCCCTCAAGAAACTGCGAACATCATGAATATTTCAGAAGTTGCTTAACCTGATATATGTACACGTGACGCGGGCGACTCCGAACTGATTTGTTTACGGCGACATCCCATGAATGGAAATAAGATTTAAAATGGCCACTTGTTTTCATTTCTCGTGCTTATTTTCATTTCGCGTTGGCAGAGACGAGAAAAAACGACGCCGTATTTTCCTATTATTAATAATGGGTTACAGTGTAGCTTATTTGTGCTGTCGTCACATTTTTTCTCCTCGCGATTTTGAATTATTTGCTTTTTATACGTTTATGTGGACATTTTTCCTAATCGTAATGAGGTGAAATATAAAGATCAACTCACTAAGGGCCAGTTGCACAAACATTATTGAACTTAAGGTAGTTTAGCTCTCAACTTGGTTCTATTACTATGGTAAATGCATGAAATAATTCTTCTTCACCTTTACCTATCCTTTGCCCTTATCTCCAATTTGTTAGCCTGGTCTAATCTTTATTCCTAAATTCTTCTCTAGTTCTGTTTTTCTTTGTTCCATATTGAACAGATGAAAAAAGTATGTTCTGCAGTATGTGTATCCACTTGACAATACAGGGATATCCACATAAACCGTTCGTTAAAAGTTTTCAAGGTTGCAGTTCACGTAGATATTTGAAATTTAAGGAGCAAAGGTTTTCCGTAGAAATCTCTTTAAATAAAATAAAATTGTCTTTGTACCACTTCCGGTTTTACCGGAAGTCGCTATCAACTCGCTTATTTTAAATGGAATGCTATATTTTTTATCACGTTTTTGAATTCTACATGTAAAAATATGTTAAGTTGCAATACATTTCCCTATCTCTAAAATGCATCATTTTTGAGATATTTTGAAATTTCTTAAAAATTTGGATTCTGCAATCTGATTTTCAAAAAATTATAGCACAGCTATGATTGAAGCAATTTTATTTGTAATAACTGATATTGTAGTTGAAGCTTTAAGGTTCTTAGAAATTCCATAAGCATAATCTATTAAGCTACAGGGTGTCTAAAACGCACCGCTCCCCTCGAAGATATTCAAACACAGAAAAATCCTTTTTTTCAAATGGAACGAGGAATATTTTAATACACCATCGTATGTGGAATTAAATGCTGTGTCGAACTATACTAGCATTCCCTATACCTAACTTTAACAGTTTTTCAGTTATAAGATATTTTTGGTTTAATACATAAAAATTTACATTTATTAGGTTAAATATTTCTAATTTTGTTGATATAGCCATGAAAACAACAAGCAATTGCATTTAACGTTTCCTGTTACTACAAATTTTAAGCAAAAGCAAAAAAAAAGTTGAGAATCAAAATCAAAATTATTCAAACGCTGATATTTTAAATCTATTTTTTTAATTCATGAATGATCTAAAATTGTTCAGAGCAAGGAATGTGTGTTCAATAAAATGTATCCCTCTTGTCTTCTATGAATAAAACACAGTTTGGAAAGTTTGAACCTAACTTTATACAACTTGGAAAGATAAAATGTACGAAGATCAGTAACAAATAACGAAGATAATTAGACAATGGTTTTAAAATACTTTCACGCTAATCCAGAGAATTGCAAACTAGCAGCTATTTTATTCTTCAATTTAAAGTAATGAAATTCATACTTTTTATACGTTTTATAAGATCACAAGCGTCCTAAGAGAAGGATGATTAAAGAACTATTAAAATTTGTGAATTTCCACTTGCCAAATTCTATTTTCTTTGGTTGACTACAAAATTTGTAGTAAGAGTAATCGTTGTTATAATTTCCATGCTATCTTAATAAAATTAATTAATTAATAAAAATATTTAACCTATTAAAATTGTAATTTTCTATGAATTAAATCGAAAATGTTTCATAACTCAAAAACTGTTAAAGTTAGGTATAGGGAATGCTAGTACAGTTCGACGCAGCATTTGATTCCACATACAATGGTGCAGTAAAATACGGTCATTCCATTTGAAAAAAAGTATTTTTCTGTGTTTGAATATCTTCGAGTGGAGCGGTGCGTTTTAGACACCCTGTAGCTTAATAGATTATGCTGATGGAATTTTTAAGAACCTTAAAGCTTCAACTACAATATTAGCTATTACAAATAAAATTGCTTCAATAACAGCTGTGTTATAATTTTTTGAAAATCAGATTGCAGAATCCAAATTTCTAGGAAAACTCAAAATATCTCAAAAATGATGCATTTTAGAGATAGGGAAATGTATTGCAATTTAACATATTTTTACATGTAGAATTCAAAAGCGTGATAAAAAATATAGCATTCAATTTAAAATAAGCGAGTTGATAGCGACTTCCGGTACAACCGGAAGTGATACAAAGACAATTTTATTTTATTTAAAGAGATCTCTACGGAAAACACTTGCTTCTTAAATTTCAAATATCTACGTGAACTGCAACCTTGAAAACTTTTAACGAACGGTTTATGTGGATATCCCTGTATACATATACAGCGGCTAATATTTACCTTTTTAAATATTTCTTTGTATGCTTCAAAGCAACCATGGAAGCTAATAGTCTGTGTCAGATCACCTTGGCCAATTCACCTTGGCCCTTATTATACCACTTGTCAATTTCTGGTAACAGTTTTTTTTTCCATTCTTTAGTTTGGCAACTATCAAGAGAATTGAAGATAATTTTGAGTAGGCGAAGTTAGAAAGTTAGATTATGTGAAGAAAAATTTGATTTTATGAAACAAATTAATGCGAAAATATTGTTTTTGTTTGAAATGTTAATGAAACGATATTGTCTCGGTGCATCAATTTTTTGAATCGAAATTCGTAATTTTCTCGCGAAAACAACACTTGAAAATAATAAAAATTTTACTATTTCGTTTATTAAAGTTGACACCAATTGGAACAAGCCGATTACATGGCATCTTCTCTGTGACCGAGAAGACCCTGGTAACGATTGTAATTAAAGTGTGGAGTGCGAGAAATTCAAATTGGCCGACAGGAATCATCATGCTTTTTCTTGTAAAATGTCAAAAGGCGACATGTTTTACCGTTACCAACGTATAGATATCATTCAGTATGTCGGTGTCAGTAAATAGTTTTTAAAGATTGATATTTTCGAGATTTCTTTGAATTGTATCGTATTGAATCGAACAACTTCGAAAAATCAATTTCAATTTTCAATTTAATTTATTTTTACCACTATAGATACACAATATATACATGTGGATGGTCAATATTGCCTTAAAAAGTAAAGTATAAAAAAAATAAAATACAATAAAACGCACACAAATATTACAATTAATATCACAATTTTTTTCAGTGAGTGAGTCAAAAGGATATTACTGGGAACCTACAGTCAAGTATTACCACAAAGCACCAAGGATGAAAACTCTTGAATCGTATAAATCGCATTATTGGACATAATTTTTTTTAAATTACCCTTAAACTTATTAATATTATTAATTGTTTTAAAACCATTAGGTAGCATATTATATACCTACATATTTTGGAGATTTTTCATAAAAAGAATGAGAATGTTTAATGCCTACTAAATCATTTTTGTTTCTTGTTTCATAGTTGTGAATGTCAGTAAATAAAGTAAAACTATGTTTGTTTCTGTGAACAAATGTTAATAATTTCAGCAAATAAATTGAGACTAGTGGTAATATATTATGCTTTGCAAAAGATTCTCTACAAGAGGTAAGCGATGATGAATTGAAAATTAACCTAATAATTCTTTTCTGCAATATGAAGACTCTATCAGCCGAGGAAGCTTGTCCCCAGATAATTATATTGTAATTTAACGCTGAGTATACCACAGCATCGTACACATTTAGGACCGACGATGTATTTAAAGATTTCTTTAAATGAACTAATGCGTAATACGATTTGTTAAGCTTTTTGCATAGGTTATCGATGTGACAATCCCAGGAAAGATGGTTATTAGTTAGTAGTCCAAAAAAATTAACTTGATTGTTACATTTTAAGCTAACATTCTCTACAGTAAAGCAAGATTCATGCGAAATTTTACGCTTAGAATGAAATTCAACACATACTGTTTTTTCGACATTTATTAAAACGCAATTTCTTTGACACCAAGTTTTAAATTATTTAATGACATATTTTACTTAATTAAAGCTGGTTCTTGTCCGATCAAAATTGTATCACAAACTCTTTTAAACGGACACTAAATGGCGCATAAACACTTAACGTTTCGCAGTCGTTCGACAGCTTCGTCAGAAGTGAAAAATATAAACATGTTTTACATTCTCCGCCGTTTGCTCCCAATTTTGTTCGGCGACAATAATTGAAGTATCATCAGCGTAAAGAAAAACTTTACCTTTTGTAATGTTTTGTAGCAAGTCGTTGATGAATAAAAGAAATATAAGGAGACCAAGAAAACTACCCTTTGGTGTGCCTAAATCAAGGTGATAAGGATCGGAGTAAGTATTATCAATTTTGACTTGATAAGTACGATGAGACAGAAATGAAATTATCCAACTATTAATGGGTTCTCTAAGTCCAAGTGCATTTAACTTTAGTGAAATAAAATCATCTCTAACAGTGTCAAAGGCCTTAGTTAGGTCAAACAAAATACCCACTACACAATAATTTAGGTCAAGTTTATCATTAACATATTGAAAAATGTCTATCGCAGCTGTTTCAGTAGAATGGCCTCTTCGAAAACCATATTGATTACTATCGAGAACTGAAAACTTTTCCAGAAATTCAATTATTTTATTGGCTTTTATCACTTTTTCGATTATTTTTGAAAAGTTACTTAATAATGCAATAGGCCTGAAATTGTCGACATCAATACAATTTCCTTTTTTCTTGACAGGTACTATGACTGTATTTTTTAAAACATCAGGATATTTGCCCATATATACAGATTCATTTATAATGTTTGCCATGTGAACCGCAATTTTTGTACTGCAAAAGTTTAATTGGAACAAGATCAAGCCCTGTTGATTTTTTACTAGGTAAGCATTTAATAACGCGCTCTACATCAGTATGATTAACGGCTGTATAGAAAATTGACTCATAATGATTTTTGAATAGTGTGCACTCACTAATAAAATTTTCTATATACGCAATATTCAATTTACTCTTTACGACTGTAGCAAAATATTCACTGAATGCATTGGCAATGTCTGTAGACTTAGTTAACACATGGTCATTGTAATTTAAGGATTTCAATTGATTATTATTATTAATACCCCGGTTTAGAGATGAGTTAACAAATTTCCATACTGTTCTATTTTTATTAGTTGAGGCTGCAATTATTTTTTGGAACTTCCCTATCCAGTGACTTTTTTGTCAGTTTATAATACTCATCGACCCAATTAAGATCGGTTTTCTTTCTAAGTCAATTATAATCTTTTAGTAAATTTAAACTATTTTTTAATCTGTTAGAAAATTTAATAGTATGGGGATTACTAATTACGTGTGATTTTTTAGTTTGTTTAGCAGGAAAAGCTACATATAAACACCACATAAAATGGCGTCAGAACAATTCAAATTGAGATTGATTTTCATCGTTGTCAACGGTATAGTTATTTATGAAAAGTGTTTTGAATTCCTGCATGGAAGCTACAGTAAATTTTCTAAATGTACATACTGGTTGTTCACATAATCCAATATTAGTATTATGAACAACTTCGTTAATGTTTATACTTATAATTTGAGCATGATGGTCAGATAGACCGGGATCATGATTTGAGATTGATTCTACATTATTACTGTTAGTAACAAAATAATCAATACCTATCATAGTACCGTGATATTTATCAATTCGAGTAGGATTGTTAACTAGTGATGTTAGTCCAAAGGATTCAAAAATATCGTTTAAAATAAGAGTATCTTTTGAACTTACCAAATTATTAATATTCAGATCGCCACAAAGACAAACACGGTCACAATTGTTATTAGCAGTTCATCTATAAACTGTAGACACATATTGTCAAAACTAATTGCACAACTTTCAAAATCTAAATCACATGAGATATCCACTAAATGCTTGACTGTGGTACACTTGTCCGCAAGTTCCTTCTTTACAAAAATGGCAGAACCTCCACAAGTTGTACTTTCACGACAATATGTAGATATTAATTTATAATTTGAAAGATCGAACTCTTCACCGCCACAGCGAACAGCGTGCAAATTCAAATGGCAGATTCAATTGTTTTTCCGTATAAATACCGGTGCAAAGCGGCTCTGCGACACTTTTTGGTTTGACTTTAAACGGGAAGCTCTTTTTTACTTTGTGCTCCTTAAATCATTAAAGTTTCAATCAATAGATTAAATTGTAACGAGTGTAATAATTACAATTTAGATCAAGTTAAAATAAATATTAAATTAATTTTTAAAATAATTGATTTAAAAAAATATTTAAATAACAGTTATATGTTAATTGCGATTAACTAAAAATATGGTAACGGAAAATACTTAATTACTTCGTAAAGTAGTATTTGGCAAAATTCTATCACAAAAAAATATCTTTAGAAAGAACTGTAATTTCATGAAAATAATTTTTTAATTGTTTTCAAATTTTAGAATAAAATATGAATGACATTGTTTCAAGTTTCAATATTCTGGATTATTGTATAGGCGCCATGCACATCTCTGCGTTCAGCGCCGCATGGCGTGGTGATTTGTGAATTAGTGATATGAAAATATTTCTTTAGCCTCATTTCATGGGAATAATATCACCCTTACGACAATTTACGATTGTAGTTCATAATACTTGAGCTTCCTGGTATTGAAATACATTACAATATTCAAGTTCAAATGTACACTAATAATTTGAAACAACTCGTATTTTCATACCAGTAATGCATAATATGGTCATTGGTGGCGCTGGCTTCATATGTGCATGGTTCCTATACTAATAGTAAGAGTGCAGTAGCACAATGTACATACAGTCAATTTTTGTTATCCTAAAGAAATTATTGGCGACAATAAAAGAATAAATGTAGTTTAGCTTTATATTGAATGCAATACAATTAGCCAGACTTCTCTGTAATCAAACGAGGTTCTTCTTTTCCTAGGCCAATTAAGTCAATTCAAAAATACCCGTCGATTTTAAGTCTGCAATTAAAATAAAACTTGAAAGCGCAGTTTCGGAGTAAAATTATGAAATTTAATTAAGTTACCTGCGGCACTTTTGCATTCCTTGCAGAAAACCTTCGGTTGTCTCTAAAGCTCAAACAGAAGCTTGACTTACTAATAGAATTCATTTTGTCTTTTTCTTTCTTTTTTGAATAACTTACCTTACTCGACAGATTTTATTAAAATCTCAAGTTACAATGACATACAAATTTTTTACTAGCAATGGAAAATGTATACATACAATAAATACCGTTGTTATTAATAAAAGTTTTACTAATCGCGACATCCTGCGATCGCTTTTTGACCTAATTATTATTATTATAAATTTTTGTAGAAACAAGCAATTTTATTGTTACAAACAAAATGAAAAATTAACGAGTGACTTACAGTGCGGATGATCAATTTCATTTGTAATTTGATTTACCTATATATTTTCCTTCATTTACCATTTTAAATTAAATTATGCGTAGTTAAAGACAAAATAATCAATAGTATATGTATTAAAAGAAACATTTTAAATATAATAAACTATATATTTTGTATAACCTTGCAATTGAGTGAAAGTTATTTATGTATAAAAGATAACATCACACAGCAAAGAGAAAGGAGTGTGGGCGCCCATCTCTTTCAGAAATAGATACAACGACAAAGCATTCATTTCAGTAATAAAGCTCATTAAAAGGTAAGACCCGAGGTATTATTCCAAAAATCTGCCTGTCACGGAATAAATCTAGCGTGGGACGCGTTAAACCTAATGGATGATTTCGAGTTCGCAAGTTAATCCGAGGTGAGCGTCTCGGCATCCCTTAATAGGGTGGGAATTTTAAGCAGTCGCCGTCTTGGGACTTGCATAATTAACTTAGGGATGATGTTACTGCTCAGTTTAAGGCCCGGCTTATATCTAGGACGCACTCTAGGAGAGCAGTTAAGACTTCTGCAAATAAACGTATTCAGTTTTCGCGGAAAATTTTAATTTCCCGGCCGGAGAACATTAACAAGCAGGAGCAACCGACGCGACGTGGTCGTTAGGGACGTCGTCGTCTTCGGAGGAAACGAACAGCACTTCTCCTCCTCGGTATTATACATACAAAAGTTTATTAGAATCGCGCAGTCTGCATTTAAATAGCCGATAATGAGGTACACGGTAGCTTTTTCAATTAATTTTAAATTTATTGCCTTTGGCTAGTACTAAATCGATCCTATTATGTTCATCGTGTTTAAAGATCAATCTTTTCCATAAATAAGATAAAATTTATTTGAAGTAATACAAAAGAACACCTGCTGGTCCTTAAAGCAAAATTCACGCTCTTGTCGCTTTCGAAACGTAAGAAAAAGCAAACATCTACAATATTTATATATGAGACGTCATAAGTCAGGGCCCGGGTATAATATTGGCACGATGTGATTTAGTATCGCCGCGTGGGGTTCTGATTGCTACCCCCGGCCTCTAAATGAACACATCCATATTTTTTTCCACATGTGCTGGTGGCAGGAATTTCGTTAATATATCCGTGTCGATATGGACGCTTTATTTAATACCAAAAACGGGAATGTTCTCGCACGCAACGTATTGATTTGGGCGACAAAAAGATCGCAATCAAAAACTGATCGTGCGTGAAAATAATTTTGGATATTATTTGGGGAAGTCGGGGACGAAACGATTCGTTCTCATCAAGAATATCTAAAATTATCATCAGACTTATCATTTGTAAAACAGTACAAAAGAAATTGCTTGTAAATAAAATATGTTTTTGAGATTTCATTATTGCTGTAAGGAATCGAAGACAAGATGTCTTCTTGAAAGATTACATTCAGCCAAGACTATTTTTTTAAATAATTATAAAGTGTAAAGGCATAAAAAATGTTCATGGCTTGTCATTAAAAAAATCATAGTAATTTGTTTTGCTTAATTTACTATTAGAAATTTTGTTACTAATCAAGTTATACTTTCAGTAATTTCAAGATACGCTGAAATTATTAAAACTATGCTTTTAATTTTATGCTTGATTATGATTACGTTTATACTTTTTCTTATACATTTCTACAAATTCTGTAGGGTAGAAATTGATTGGAAAATTTCACCAATTCAAACAATTCCTTAAAATGTAAAGGTTTCGTTAGACATGATCAGATAGATAGGCAGCAGTTGACAAATGTGTTATCTGGGTTGCCTCCATACATCTGTTTCAATTCGTAAATTATAAAAAAATATAGAAAAATATTCAAATCAATTCTCTAGTTTTAAATTCTGATTTGAAAAGGAAGGAACTAAAACGAACAAATTATGAAGATAAGAATTACACAGAAAATTTTAATTAATAATTAGTGCTGGCAACGGTTAACCAGTTTTGGATATTCGCGGTTTTGAAGAAAACCCAGCAATTGAGATATTGACATATTTAGAAAATATCTAGGTACTGCAAGTATTGTAATTATAAACTTCACTGAGATCAAATACGCAAATACGTTTAATTTCTTCATTTAGATTCACATTAATGTTATGCAACTCTATTTGCAGGAGTGACATGCATTTGCATGAGTGATCCAAAACCGGTTAACCGTTACCAGCACTATTAATAATCCTATTGTAATAAACTATTAAATATTTGAACCTGTTCACAAAATGTCGCTAAAAGGTACCAATCGTTTTCTAACGATAAATGTAAAATAAATAGTATACTGTTTTCCAAATTAATTCGTCCAAATCGCAATAAAATAGGATGAAAATGACCCTTATTAAAATACTTCTTAAGAGCGATCTTTCCGTTCGAGAAGCGGCGGTTTTTGTACTCCCCTTAAAATCTTTTCTCCCACTACAAAACTAATAGGGGAAGTGAAATCTAACAAGGATAGTGTGTCCCGTCCTCGTTATGTCGTTGTCATTATAGGTCATAAATATTTTGTTAAGTATGCGATTATGAAAAAAGGTAGCATGCAAGGAGTAAGAGAAAAAAATGGAAGTATTAGTATTAGTATATCGGGTATTCAATTTGAATTGCCCAACATTGCTAATTTTAAGATTGAAATTCGGTTAAATTAGCAAAAATTCTCTGATTTTCATGCTGATTCTGAATTTATAATAAAAAAATAATTTAAAAACATCATTTTCAATTGTACCTAGACTTTGTTTATGCGCAAAATCAAGTTGTATTAAGAGCGATCTTTCCGTTCGAGGAGCGGCGGTTTTCGTACTCCCCTTAAAACCTTTTCTCCCACGACAAAACTAATAGGGGAAGTGAAATCTAATAAGGATAGTGTGTCCCATCCTCGTTATCTCGTTGTCATTATAGGTCATAAATATTTCGTTAAGTATGCGATTATGAAAAAGCTAGCATGCAAGGAAGTAAGAGAAAAAAATGGAAGTATTAGTATTAGTATAGCGGGTATTCAATTTGAATTGCCCAACATTGCTAATTTTAAGATTGAAATTCGGTTAAATTAGCAAAGATTCTCTGATTTTCATGCTGATTCTGAATTTATAATAAAAAAATAATTTAAAAACATCATTTTCAATTGTACCTAGGCTTTGTTTATGCGCAAAATTAAGTTGTCTTAATAATTAACAGTTTATGCCTATGTAATGTACAGCCTCAATCAAAACTAATGAAACGTTCAAAACCGAAACACTGTAGTCAGAGAGAGAAGATACCGAGCACACTGAGTGAGATGAAGCCTTATGGCGAGCGAATGTTTCCGAAGTCCTTCGGAATCCCACAACACGTTGTGCTCTCTCTGACTCGGCACCGTTGCACTCTGACTACAGCGTTTCGGTTTTGAACGTTTCATTACTTTTGATTGAGGCTGTACACGTTCATTTATGTGTACACGTAAACAAATAAATGAACATTTAAAGAGAGCATCACGTTAGCAATTTCCTTTCAATTTATATCAATTAAAATGAACAATATTCCGCCTCGTGTTTATTCTGTACATTTTATTTTCATTGAAAGACTCCCAAATTGTACTCAGACAATAGTATACTGTATAGACAGTATAATTTTTTGTCAATTATTTCGATTTTTACTTTACACAATATTAGAAATTTACTTTAGTTGATTATATTCAATCCACCATAAACGTAACCTATTCATTTAAACATACACTGGTGATAAAATCACGCACCAAGCTCTTAATTTGTTTATTTAATGTTTTTCTTGCAAAATCTTGAAAAGGTAAATTTACAATTTTAAGGACACATTTTAGTATCTTCTTGATCGCCATTTGTTTTTCTGCAGTGACGTCATCCTTAATTTTTTTTAATAGCAACCCTAACTTTTTCATGCATACTTTGATCGCCCTTCTTGTTAGCAAAATTGCGATATAAAAAAATTAGTACCTTACACATTAAATTTTTCAAAACAAATAGACAATAAAATTCAAAAATACAATTTTATTTTACTATAATAATAATCTCGAAATTGTAATCAAATTCCCCAAGAACCAGTTGTTCTGATTTTCAGTGCAGCATAACATAAATTCTTGATAAAATTTCAGATGACGGTAAGGATCTTGTTTTTTTCCGAAAAATTTGTTATGTAATGTACTATTTTTACTGTTTAAAAAGTTAGCATTGTCATTAAAAAAAAATTAACGATGACATCAGAGAGGAAAAACAAATGCCGATCGAGAAAAAATTTTTGCACTAAAATGTGTCTTTTTAAAATTAAAAATTTACCTGTTTCAGGATGTTGCAAAAAAAAACAATCAATAAGCAAATTATGAGCTTGTGTCGGACTTTATCACCCACTCTGTTTTATAATATCTACTATTTTCTTTAATAATATTGTTCATTTTAAATAAACCTACTAATGAGAAAATGATTTTTGCAATTATATTATTATATTGTTTTAACTAATATAAATTCAAAAGAAATTGTTAAAATTGATGCTTTATTTCATTTATCTGTTATGTTGTTTACTTGCATATTAGATAGATATCATTTGTCAGTTATTTAGGCAACTTGATTTTATAAATGAACATGGCCTACTTATTTAATAATGTTTTTTTAAAATAATTTCATTATACATACAGTGTGTTCCCAGGTGGACTAAAGAAGAGGAAAAACTTTTTTATTTTCAACTTTAGAAAAAAATATTATTCTTTATGAAAGCTTTAGCTTGTTCGAAAACCATTAATTTTCTGAAGAAAATCCAGAAATTGTTTTTCTTAAGTGAAATAAAGGAGAAAATTCTAAAAATTTAAAGCGAAAAATTTGTTCGGTAATGAATTAATAATCACGACATCTCAGCTGTTAGTCAGCTAAGAGACGAAGCCAGTATGGTCAATTTTTTTTTCAACAAGATGGATGTCCTGCCCATTCGATCATGCCAATTTTACAATACTGTAAGAAATATTTTGTAAGAACATTTTCCAAATAAATGGATTGGTTGTAAACTGGCCAGTTCCTTCACCGAATTTGAATCCATTGGACTCTTTTTGTGAGGATATTTTACGCTAGTAATTTAGAAAACGATGTTTCAGTTTTAAAACAAAAATGAGAAATTTTCTATCACGGACAATGTTGTTAATAATGTTTATAAAGAATTTTTGTACACAGTTGAAACCTGTGTTGAAATCGAATAAAATACAGTCGAACCTTCATAATTCGAATCTCAAGGGACCAGAAAATTACTTAAATTAGTTATAGAAATTTCGAGTTAAAGAAAGAAATTTCAGTTGTACACAATGTGCAGGGACATCAGTATACCTCGACTTACAGAAAATTTTGAGTTGTGGAGGTTCGAGTTATAGAGACGCGACTGTAAATATTTTTCCATAATTTTAATTTTTTATTTCAAGAAAAACAATATCTGGTTTGTCTAAAAATTAATGGTTTTCGAAGCAAATACTTTTATAAAGAATTACAGTTTTGTCTAAATTTGAAAATAAGAAAGTTTTTCCTCTTTTCAGTCCACCTGAAAGAGAAAGAAAATCTCTACCCAATGAATTAAAAAAATAGTACATTACTATTTAAAAAATATGGTTGTACAGATATTTTAACAAATAGCAGTGCAATTGTTTTTTCTTTTATTAATTTCTTTTATTAAAAATTTAGACTCTTAGTAAACGTCGATTTTTTTATCCATGGCTCCTCGTAAGCCATGGTGATATAATGCTATACACCAACTATGTACAAATGTCGCCATAACTTCTTTATTATTAATTTTAAGATGAAATAGCAAGCATTATTTGTAATTAAAATTTAATGTTTCTTCATTTGCCAACAAAACATGGTGGTCTTTTACAAACAACTACACTTCTGCAAGTATTCTGAGAACGCGATGAGTTATAATTTTTTTCAGATCATCACTATAATCCTGAGCAAAAACAGTTCATTTCTGCTCATTTAACGACTTCGCAACTTTTATCACCCTGTATATTAATTAATTAATTATTTATTAATTTATTATTAATTTATTAATTATTAATTAATTAGTCTGTCCTTTTTCAGAACACAAAATTAAGAAATTCAATAACACCTACAATGAGATTTCGTAAAACAGTTATAGATTTGTAGTAAAGTAGGTGCTTTTTAAACCACTTTTTTATACACCTCTGTAAACATAACATGCCCTAAGTTTGCCTGTAAACTTGGATCCCATTAATTTATTACTGTTTCTGTGTCACTTCAATACTACGTTTATACTCGTCACTCCTAGAAAGGAGAGGGGATTGGTTCGACTTTCAGTTCCTTCAAATTTGACGAATTTATATTGTTTGCGGAATTGGATGCAGCTAGCACATTTTTTTATCAAAATACATAATAATTTACATATTTATAGAGAAATGTCTGCTCTACAAAATGTCTGTTTTACATTTTTATTATTTTAACAAGAAGTACCAAAAAAAAAATGTTAAAGTTGATCTACAAAATGCTAAAACATCTTAATTAATATCTATTAATTGACAGACAATATTGATTTTTTTAAAACAGACGTTTTGTAGTTCATCATTTCTTAAGGAAGTACGTAATTTTCTATCCGCGTTATCTTTCATAATAAAGGCGCTACATGCAATTCCGATTCGTAAAAATGCATTGAAAACGCCCTATACTGAAACGGAAAGATCGCTCTTAAGATCGCTGCTTTATTTTAGCGCTTTAATACATTTGGAAGGTCGTGTACTTACATACCGTAAGTTGTGAAAATATAGAAAAAAAGAGAGCTTAAAGCGGGAAACACATTGAGGCGGTTGCGGTAGCGATTGCGGTGGCGGTGGCGATCACAAACGTTAACATGCGAGCGATCACGGTAAAGTTACGTAAATTCATTGGCAGATCTATCTTGTCGCATACATGTGAACGTTTGTGACCACCACCGCCACCGCAATCGCTATCGCAACCGCCTCAATGTGTCTTCCGCAAAATTAAAATTAAAAAATAAAAGGCAAACAAAATAGAACAAATAAAAAAATGAAAGCAGAAAAGGAAAACGAAAAGCAATTGAAAGAAAAACAAATCAGAAACAAAGAGGAAGCAAGTAAAAATGAAAAGAGAGACATGCGAAAAATAATTTATGTACTTTCAATTTCTGACACTGATGTGGGTCATTTTTTTTTTAGTGAAAATAAATATTACCACTATTATTATAACAAGGAGAAAATTAGAATGAAAAGAAAATCAAATGAAAGGTAAATGAAAAAACTAAAAGAAAACAGAAAATCAAACATTGAAATAAAAAAAAACTTCCAACCAATTTATAAATTTCGAAAGTAAATATGCATGTAACAATTAATAAAAAATTTAAAATATCAAAGACAAATAAATGACAGCAAATAATAAATTGAAAGGTTTGAGTCCACGGTTGACTAGAGATCGATCGAACTTTGTTAAATGTTCATTATGTGATGGCACTAGCCCAAATTAGGCGCCAGTCGCCAAATAAGATTCTTAAGCATCACGTGAATTCACGTCTGTCTAAAATGTAGCCCAAATGACGAAATTTCGTCCAATCTGGCAGCCCTGTGTCAAAGCACTGCATATGCGCTTATATTTAATTTATAATATGAATTTGTCATCGTAACAGATGATCACAAAAATTTGATTATAAGAGAGTTTGTTCCCAATTATGTGCCAAATTTATTACCAAATTTAGCGTTGTGTCAAACCGCCTCAACTGTTTTTTCAAAGACTAAATTAAGTCGTAGGTATTTGTACGAAACAAACTGTTAAAGGGCACAAAGGATTACAAATATCATGCGCTCAAAAACTCCTTCCTTTGGAGTTGACGCTGGTTCGGTAAACGTGTCAGTGCTTTAGTCATAATCGCCTGATCTCACTTACTTTATTTGACGTTTTAATACAAGAATAGACATACCATGTTTCTTGCTATGTCAAGTGATGGCCAACTCTAAACGTGAGAGTTTTTGAACACATGATTTAAAAAAAAAACGTTAACTAGAATAGACATGAAAACTGTAGAACACAACTTTTTCTCCATCTAGAAACCTTTTTGGTACAACCCGTTCAGTTGAATCTAGTCACGTCAATGTTCCCAACTGCTAAGGACCTGTTATCCCTAAAAGTTACTTCAAAACTAAAAAAAAAAAAACCTAAAGTAGATTTGAAAACTTCCCAAAAATACCGACGCACAATTAAATTATACTTAAAAGAAGTACTTAAAACGGAATGCTATACCAAGACCGTAGCTGTAAGTAGTTTCATTTTTGAACGAGTTTAAAGCTTTTCATTTCGTTTTTAGTGCCGGCGATGGTACATTTTGAACCGAATTTTATTTAAGAAAACAACTGTCGTAATCATAACTAAATAATCATAGAGTTAGAATAAGTAGCAAAAAACTACATAAGAAAATAAACTAACGATAAATAATTAACTAAATTCGCCAAGAATTTAAATGACACGATTTGCTGCTTATTTTGATGTTGTCGCTATAAAAATTCTAAAGAAAGAAATCCCTAAATTTAGGGAGAAAAATCCCTGGTTGGCAATACTGATGCACGTGCACATACACGTGCAGTTGTACAGCACACCAGGGTTGTTAACATTTCACGTTGAAATTTCCCTAAATAAAGAAATTTTTTCCTAAACAATATTAAATAATACAAAATCCAGTTAATACATACAGCGTGATTCATAATAGGTGTCGGACCCGTTACTTTACTACGTATTTACTACGGTTACGCAAGTACGAAATTACAAGAAATAAATTTATCAGAAGCATTTCAAAAATTTAACGCTTTTGAATCCCAAATTGGAACCGTTAGAGTATCACTGACAACTATTTTTAGAATGTGATAAGTACGATGTTTATAAATACCAATATCAATAGCTTGTTGCCGCCGCCACACATTTTTATAACAATACATTTCATTCTCTTTGTCTGCATTCCCAAACACGTGTCTGCAATAATTGAATTGCCCGTCATAAATCTCTCGGAAAAGTTGTAAACACAGGCGTTTTAGAATTTTATTCAAGGGCAAATGATTTTGTGAGTTAGGTCAGTTATTACAGTGCCAACGAACCTATTTACATGTGCATCTTCAATTAATTTTAGCCTAAAAACTATGCACCTAAGACCCCCTATTCATATAAACTTTTTGCTTTCTTTGTTCACGTACTACGTGGGGTTAACGGGTCGGACACTTATTATGAATCACGCTGTATTTATTAATATGTAGATGTAATAAGAACAAAGGAGCCTTATCCAGCTACCCTAAATCAAATTATCACATTGAGATCACAAAGTATTCTATGAAACAAACAAAAATTAAACCGTTTAAAAAATTACATTACAAATAAAAAAATAATATTTTTTAACAGAATGAAGAAAATACTTATTAATCAGGAGTTTCACCTGTATCATTAGGTAGGTAGGTACCTTGTGATGTGATTATCATTACTTTCGCTTGAAGAGTCCATTTCCTGTGATTACCTGTATGTACACAGTATACAGAACGTAAACAAGAAAATGTTTATTAACCCTTTACAAGAAACACTCGTATACAACTACAACAGAATTACGTGTACAGTAAATTCCCGAACTTATATTTCGGTTACTTCTTTACTTCTGTCTTTTTAGGAAATTTCTTTGCCCACTATGAAGAATGTAGTGAATATTAAAAAAAATATATATTAAAAAACAGACTATAGCGATCAATTCTAGTGAATTGTTACAATTTCCTTATATCCTTATAGGCTTGCCAGGATTGCCCCAAAACTAAGGATATTTCCCTAGTATTGGTAACCCTACCGTACACATTTGCATGACATAGTTGCCAACTGCAGTAGTCGGAAACTAAAGAACATCAAACGTTTTAGAGGCAAATTCAAAAAAGTTTTTTTTTTTCGAAATTTGTATACTCCCTAATAATAGACGATTAAAATAATATATTTATTTCACATACATATACAGGGTTAGTTAAATGTTTGGAAACGGTCATTTATTGCCGTTATTATTCATTTTAGGAAATTATGTTCTTTATTAAAGTTTTTTTAGGAAATTTTTATCTACAATTGAGAATACTTGAATTTTTTTTCCTTCAGTTGTTTTTGAGTTATGCCTATCTGCGTAATTTTTTAAATGGATACTTAATTTTACTCTACCGTTCGGTAGGGTATTTTTTTCTCTTCACAATAGCATTCTTGTTTTTTTTTTTTAGAATTGAGGAGTTTCTGAAAAAAAAACAATATTTCAAGTATTCATTTTCCGTCGTGCATGCTTATTAACGCCAGATCAGGTACATCTAAGTAAGCGATAAACAAACTCGAGCGAGTAACTTTATCAGTGGTTATTGTTTACGTCAAATTCAATTGTGCAATTGACTGCTGTTAATATTAGCAACGGCGAGTTTAAATGAACGTCAAAAAATTGAAATAATTATGATGCTGGGTTATGGAGATAGACGTAGAAGTTTACAAGATGTTTGTAATTTATTTAATAATACGCATCCTGACAATTTGAACATTTAATTTAATTTACTTAGTTATTTATTAGGAGTAGTTCTTTTTGTTTTTAATGATAAGATTGTGACCGATAACTTCAATTTTGTCTAGATCTACCTAACTAGAATAAATATTTGAACCAGAGTTTTCAATTTCACAAAAAAGACAAATGTTTTTTTTCAGAAAACCCTCAATTCTAAAAAAAAAAACAAGAATACTATTGTAAAGAGAAAAAAATACTCTACCGAATGGTAGAGTAAAATTAACAAGTTTCCATTTAAAAAAATTACGCAGATACGCAGATAGGCATAACTCAAAAATAATTGAAGAAAAAAAAATTCAAGTATTCTCAATTGTGGATAAAAATTTCCTAAAAACTTTTATAAAGAACATAATTTCGTAAAATGAATAATAACGGCAATAAATGACCGTTTCCAAACTTTTAACTAACTCTGTATGTACAATGTGTCTCCGGATGGTGTTCACGATGAGTTTTTTTTTTAGTTTTGAATTTATTGACATTAAATCTTTTATCAACGACCTTTATTTGTTTATAAATATCTATAAATTGTTTTGTGTAAACGTATCACCTTCCATTTCAGATTTTAATTCTGCCTATGAAAAAATCGCTGATTTTCTTGACCTATTTTTATTAATTAAGATCTGAGCCTACTTCGACAAATAAATAAATCTCAATAAATTTTAGTTCCTTCGAAGATTTTCGTGGCTGGTGTTTCTGAGACGGAATCGTTCTCAATCAGGGATAAAACATCGGCCGTAACTTTGCAATCCGAAAGGACTTTATAAATAGGAAACAATATTTCTTTATTTCCTGTTATTTTTCTTTATTCACTTTTACTTACATAGGTCAATGTTACCTGGCCTTAAATACATACGCAAATTCGTTATCAGTTTTTTTCGACAATAATATTTAAAAATAAACTAAAATTTTTTCATGGTTTCTACTTGAATTTTCAGTATTAATATTGTTTAAGAATATAGGTTTCATGATTCTTTTGGCAAAGCTTTACACTTTAAGACAATATTAATGATATATATAGGTACAAAACAATAACTCATCTCTGCCGTCACCATTTTATGGTTATTAAGGCACCAAGGGCATTTATAAGGTTTATAACGCCCGAAATCGGCAGTGTACCGGGTGGACCATTTTTGATGGTTTTACAGGGTTTCTCGGTTATTTATAGGAATAAAAGAAAACCGTTTTCGCGACCCAATGCTACTTTTTCGAGGAAAGCTCAATGGTGAAGACAAAAGTTAGCTACCCGAACGAATCGAGATAACTAACTTTTATTTTCCATAATAGAATGCCTTGAAAATGTATAATGCCCTACCGGACATTATTTCAATCCTAACGAGACTTAAAATTGATCCATTATTTTGTTATAATAGTCTAGTCGGACATTAACGTTTTTAAGTAATGGTGGTTAATTGGCATAAAGAAAAACGACGACAAATCACCAAATTTTTGTACACTGTACAGTAAACTTTGTTCGTAAATTATACACATTACGTCAACTTGGCGCACGTGCAACTTACAAAATAACGTAATTGCATTCTGTATTTAGTTATTGAAAATCTTAATGAGATATAACAAATTCAATTTTTTCAATGAATTTATCATTAAATTATAAATCTATGTTTAAAGTTGGTTCTTGTCCGATGAAATTTGTATCACAAAATCTTTTAACCGGACACTAAATCTCGCACTATACACTTAACGTTTCACCGTCGTTCGACAGCTTAGTCAGGTTTATTTTGACAACGTGTTATATTTTTCACTTCTGACGAAGCTGTCGAACGACGGTGAAACGTTAAGTGTATAGTGCGAGATTTAGTGTCCGGTTAAAAGATTTTGTGATATAAATCTATGAGTGGGTTTACAGAAAGGAAATTAAATATTTAATTGCGATTAAGTATTTGATTGAGATTAAAGTTCGCGTTGCCACCTTTTATCAATATGATTACTATGGCAACAGGAGTTTTAATCTCAATCAAGTAGTTAATCGTAATTAAATATTTAATTTCCTTTCTGTAAACCCACTCTATGTATATCATGGTATATTTTAAGGGCTTGAAACTGTACATTAATATGAAAAAACTAAAATCATTTTTTATTCAACACAATAACTCATCTTAATCGAAGAAGAGCGAAAACTGTCATCATTATATTCATAGATCCAGAATTCAATATTCAGACTGAGTCTTACGGTTGGCAAAATTCGCCATTTATCTTTAGAATCTTGAAACGGAGTTTAAGCGAACAACGTAATATATCTGAAGAAAAACCTCCGGTCGAAATCGATTGTCGTTGTGTGGGGGTGGCCGCCCCCTTTTGTTTGATTTATGGCCGGCCAACGTGCGAATTTCGCATAAATTTCAATTCAAATTATTGCACGGTTACACTTTCACCGGAGCAGGAATCGAATTTATTAAAGGATTTTTCACGCCTTCCCCTCCCTACCCTCCCCGTCTCTCGCCGGTGAAAAACAGAGGAAAAGTTTCGCAATCATAAAAGAATTTCTCGGCGAGTGTTCGGTTTTAAAGTGTATCGAACAAATTTCATTCGCAGGACATGGAAGCTGCAAAATACATGAGCTTTATAATAAAACTTTCCCTCATGTGATTATTCTTATTTTTTTATGAGATTATAAGAATAAAATGTTTGTTAGGTTTATTGATTTCTTTCACAGTAAATTACGATATTAATAATTATTTTTATGTTTTCGGCTAAAGTGATTCAATTATTATTTTTCTGTAAATATGTATTTCAGAAATCTTTTTCAAAACATCAACAAAAAAAGAACCCAGGTTGCAATGAAACTGCTGTATGTCTCGACACATGTGCTCTTTACGATAATCTTTAAAAATGAAAGCGCATTTGAGAGGGCGAAGAGTCGGATCACGTCCAAGTCATATGCATGTCGAACAGAAAATCAGATTTCATGTTTTACACAAATAGAATCCAAATGTCATCGATACAGACCTTCGGCTGTCAATATGTATGAATGCCGGCGCTTTTCCGACCAGATGTAGTTTTCATGCGGGGCACGCGCCTCGCTCGTATTTATCTTTTATACAATACGGCCCCGCGTGCTGCTGCCTGCCTGCCTTGTTTGAATTGCCGCGATTTTCTTCCGAGCTTTCGGCTCCGATGTTTTATTTTACAGAGAAAAACGTTATGCAGGAACGAGGTTTGAAAACAGAGAAAAAAATGCGCTCGTCTGCAGTGATTCAAATAAGGTAAATTATCCTCCGAGGTTTTGGTAGGTATACTTTGGTAATACGAATTTGCATAATAATATCTGTCAACGCATTGAAAATGGCCGAAAAAATTAAACTGGTAATTATTAAATTACAATAAGAATCAAACCGCCATTAGATGTAGTCATACTTTTAACGTAAAACTTTCTCAGGCGACAAACTTTAATCAAAATACTGACTCTCCTTAAGACAAAGGCCATTTAGACACGACAAAATACGACGTGGGCAAGCAGCAGCGGAAGGGGGGAAGACGGCAGTGAGCTCGAAAACTGCTACCTGTCATAACAATAAACTGATTTTAACTGATCGAAAACTGCTACCTGTTTTTTACGAGTTTCCGAAAACAACTCGAAAACTTCTACTTGTCATAACTATAAATGTAAATTTACCAAGAAAGTAGGAACGCTTAGATTAAAATGTCAAATTCACAGCGTAGATGCGTCAGAAACGTTTTATAACGTACAGCTTGTAAAAACTTGACCTTGCGTGACAGACGAGTTAAGATGCGTACTTCGTAACATACACAAATCGAAATTATAGGAATTCACAATCGAAAATGATCCTGACATACATCTCAATTTAGTTTTATTATTAGTCGGTTATTAGCTGGAAACGGAAGAACAAAAGAAACGAAATTGGGTAAGCGTGTGTACCCGAACAGGATTCGTCAAAATAAAATTAAGGAAAAAAATACTAATTGATTTATTCAGAAACAAGAATTAAGATAATCTGCTAATGAGCTAATTATACTGGAGACGATGGGGTTTAAATTGCTGGGGTTGTTTTGAAATCTTATAATCTCAGACAGGATTACTAGAAATTGATCTAGGTGAAATTAGTAATAAATATGACAAAAAAAAAGAATGATTACTTGATTACATTTGCAAGGAATCGCTTAAACAAATCTGTTTTCTTCGAAAATGTGAAACGTTTTATTAAACCTCAAGTTCATCGCCGACAAGTTTCGTTATTTATAGACTATATTATGTAGGTACAGCTGTTTCAAACGTCGATGGTGATATGGGTATAGTTTTTTTTATTAAATCGCGTACTTGAATGAATGTAATAGATTATGAGATCATGTTTAAATTCTTAAACGTTTAATCCTATGGAACACTTTATAATTAATTAAGTATTTATTCAAAGTAAAAATTGCGTACGGTGGAACGAGGAACGATTTACGGCCAGTGTGACAAAAATACCGCATATGGAGTTGTATTTACTAATTAAAATGTTGTAAATTCTGGTTTAAAAAATGTTTATGAAGTACACGTTTCTTGTGTAAATAAACTTTATTTATAGTCGTCCCAGTTTGGTACCGGTTTTATGGTCTTGCTATAAAAAAGCGACAGAGAGGAGACACAGACACCGCAGTGCCGGTCTCTTTGAAAATTTTTTTATAGCAAGATCATAAAACCGATACAAAACTTGAACGACTATATAATACAATTTAAATTAAAATGAAATTATTTTACGACGGGCGCGGGCGTTAATCTAAAAACCGACTTGTGAAATTTCACTGAAAAAGGTCAAGTTCACGAAGGCAGGCCGCGTGCCATATCATAAAACTATAAAAAAAACTTTTATGAGAGTATTTATTTCGTTCGTCTGCTGCTTTATTTTTTAAGCAGGGGCGCATCGTCGTTTACCCATACTCTCGGACTTCGCGTCTTATCGTGGTTTCATTTTGTCGGTATAATTAACAGTTACCCTGTATGTCGATCGTCTTTTGTTTTATTTTACGTCAAAAATTGCACGATTTAAATTTAAAAAATCTTGATTATTTTGATATTCTTAAGTATAGTCGTCCAAGTCTTGTATCGGTTTTATGATCTTGCTATAAAAACAGCTTCAAAGAGACCGGCCTGCGGTCGCTTTTCTGTCGCTTTTTTTGGCAAGGCCATAAAACCGCTAGTAAATTGAGACGATTATAACCTCATTTTTAAGCAAATAATAAAAAAATCAAGAAGAAAGTTTGTGGTAGAATTCAAATTTAGTTTAAAAACTCATACGACTTGTTTCTGCGAATCGAAAAAAAATGGACGCTCGCGTGCTCGTTGAAACTTGTCGAAACTTTCAAAGTCTTATTTTTTTAAGTTTTAAATGTTTACCATATTTTAACAATGTATTTTTTGCAAAAGAAAACGTCAAGTTTCATTAAAATTTTGTATTTCATTAATAACTTTGAACATATTTCAAAAGATTAATGGCGGATTTCACGAACGTTACTTAAATTTAATCATTCGTTAAAAGTAAACGTTGCCATGGTTACATGTGTTGAAGGTATAGGAATGATTATTCTTAATCGAAGATTAAAGTTAAGTGACGTTTGTGAAATCCAGCGTATGATTTTTAAAAATTAAAATCGCTTGATTTAAAATCACTGGTTTTAATCAAGCGATTGTCATTTTTAAAAATCTGATGGTGGATTTCATAAACGCTAATTAAATTTAATCATCCATTAAAAGTAAACGTTGCTATGGTTACATGTGCTGAAGGTATAGGAATGATTATTTTTAATCAATGATTACATTTAATTGACTTTTATGAAACCCAGCATTAATCCTTTAAAATCTGTAGAAAGTTATTAATGAAACACAAAATTTTAAAATCAGTTATTTTAAACATGGTTTAATTTAATGACATACCTATTTATCTATTAAATCTGAATGAAGTATTGAAAATTTCAATGGGAGTCTTAGAGACTGTTGAATATCTGCTAATGTTTTTTGGCTGATTTCTGTAAACGCTTATCTTATTTTATTTTTTAAATATTCATTCGTATTAGGTTGGATTTTAAATTTAAAAAAAGTACGTATACTGCTTACTAATGATGCAACCTGTTTACTATTATGGAAAGAGTAGATTATACATGAAGGGAGTCAAGTGTATGCTTTTTACTCGAGGTGTAGTTTGTAGCCCGAGGGTTCAACAAAACACTGAGGGGAAAATTATTCACTCCCGAGGTGTATATACAATTTTTGCACGACCCAACGATTTAATTGAAAAAAGCTTAAAGTTTTTAAATTATTTTTAACTGTCAATATGACATTCTTATTTTACGAACACAAAAATCACATCGGTTCTGATGGATGGCAAACGGAATATTAAATTGGCCATACTTTTTTGCCCAAGGGAGTAAAACGGTGTTTTCTTGTTTCGTACGTCGCGTTTCGTGCGTAAACGAATGTTTCTCACCCTAAAAGAATCCTAATTAAATTTGGCCTAAAAATCAAAAGTAATATAGAAGCCACAAATATAGCTACTAGTATAATAAATCGATTAATCATTAAATCCCCCTCTATATATTCAAATCTGTAAAAAACTACTATTGAAGAAATAAATAATTACCTGAAAACTTCTCATTTCGTGCGGATCAAAAATGTTTACCTGAAAACTTAGGAACTTATTACATTATATACACAAAATATCCGCATGTGTGCAGCACTTGCACATTTACCAGAGGAAGTTATAAACAGATGGATAGCGCATGGCTGCTTATAATGGAAAATTCACCCAACGAAGACGCTCTGGTCAAATTTAATGACTATTTTGTAGAACAATGGCTTGAGAGCGATAATACAGGCTGATCTATCACGTCGGGGAAAAACTTCACCGGTTGATTCTTATGAGTAATTCAAACAAAAAATCTCTAATAAACATGTGTCCGATAATAGCTATCCATACATTAGCGGGATTACTAACAGGTTTGACCTGACGGGACTGGACTGACAGTACTGGTCCAGCACGCCAATCCCTTCATCGGCCATAAGTAGCATGGAAAAGCCTGGCGTGCGCGTTACGCATTAACCAGCAGTCAAAGCAATAGCAGTAGACTTATTTCTTATTTCATTTGTTTCCTATGAAAACAAAAATTAGTATCCTAACATCGTTAACATGTTATTTGTTTTCTCACAAAATAAAATAAACCTTAGTTAAACGTTAAAAAAATTTATCTGTATTATAAAATTTGATTAAAGTAATATTTTATATCGTTAATAAGTTGTAAATTTTAGGTTATTTTTACTTAACGACATTTGTTGAAATAAATAATAGTAATTTTTTCTAACTTACATCGATACTCAGGTGTATGGTTGAACTGTCATCTCTATCGCGCACGAAACAATAAATCATTAGTACAGAATTTTGTCCTCAAGATTTGCGGACGAAACGAGAAGGTTTTATGGTTCCGCACGAAATGCGACGCACGATACGCGAATAAATCAGTAAAACAGCCACTTTACTCCCTCAAATTATGGAGTAATATTGCTCATTATGTAGAGGTCGTGCAAAAACGATATTATTGTTATTATTTCATCCAACTTTTATTCATATTCGTAGCTATAATTAGAAGCAGTTACAAAACATTTGCTACAAGTTTTGGGAATACACATATGCCTTCAAATGGTTGTATAATTTATCTTTTCAAAATTTCATTATAAAATATTTATTTAATTATTATTTAAACCGATTCACTAAGTAATCTTTTGTAATATAAAAATTAATAATTTGCAAAATGATGGAAGCTTTTAGTATAGGTCTTATGTTTATCTCATTGCAAATTTTTTATATAAAAGAAGTGAGATCTTCGTGCGACCCAAGGGTCTCTCCAGGACATCAAAATTTGATAAATGAAACGTCAGAGGTCAGATATTTGATAGCGGCGAGGAACGCAACTTAAACATCTTGTCATATCGCACGAGAGGGTGAAAGGGATGCGTATTCCCAAGACACGTTCTGCCCCAAAGTGCTCGCCACCGACTCGACTATTCGTTGTGAGGTGTCGACGAAACCAAGCAGTTTTAATCACTAATAGCGATTGACGGGGCCGACCAAGAAATAATAATTGAATCCCTCGTCGGAGCAAACAGAAGAAGAAAAAGTGGCGGTGCTATAATAAGGAAACGGCCGGTAAAGGGATGCTTCCTCCCCTGCTAAGCCATCCGTCTTGGAGATAGCGCAGGTAATGGAAATATCCATCTGATAACGCCTATTGGATTCGATTCTTTTAAATCGCCTGCGATGTTTCTAATGCATGAGCGGCGAAACTGTATTTCCGAAAGATTCAAATAAATAATGTTATCTGTTGGGAGCTTTGATTTATCCGAGCGTGCAACTTATTTTCTAAAAAAAAAAAAAAATGCGTGCGTCGACTATTATTATATTAAGACAAACTATTTTCGCTTATTTTCTGTTTTCCCTTATCTTTGTAATTATCGAAATACATATTTCACCGTCAAAGAAATGAAAATCTTTAATTATAAGCACATTTAAAAATTCAAAATTATTTTCGTTTTCGTGAAAGTTCCATGTCGTACCTATTAGTTTTATCTTCAAATGCAAACTTGGCAAGGAAATTTAGTAAATGTGATTTGTGGCCACTATAATGGACTGGAAAGACTGCAGTATTTAGAATTTGTTGATTGAATCATTTTTAAATGATCGACTCAATTAAAACGTTCTAAACATATCTGACAAATTTCGAGCTTTCACTTCACATATCGTTTTACGTTATGGTTTTATAAGAGGAACGAGAATAGTCTGGGGGATGTAACCCAACCGCCGTGACTAACTGGCTGTCACAATCCTTGCTCCTGGCTGACTGACAGGGGCAGGATAGGGGTTGAATTGATACAGATACCGCGATGCCTGACGTCCACGATTTCGAATTCGGATAAATTGCCTCAATTTTTCATACTTACCGCTCGACGGAGTTTACGCGTTTGTAAAATTTCGAGGCCAATATATCTGTCTATTTCGAGTTCGGAAGCTGTCGCATCAGGATTAAGTCATGCGCCAAGAATTTTTTTTAAATTCCTTAAACAGCATGCTTTCATCTGTAGAAATATGAATGTATAGCACATTTTCCTTGTAAATAAATTATACCCGACTTATCTCGATAAGACAGAACATAGAGTCATAAGGGACGTCATCTTAAAACACCCTCTCGTATCCCATTCAATATTAAACGTGTCTGTCATAATGTAAAGCCGCAGATACTTGAATCACCCCTGGGCATCGAAACGTGATACTCAAAACATCTTGGTCATTTGAAGCAAACGCGTGTCACTGTCAACTCTTCCATTCCAGATAACAAACATCAAGTTGATAAAGGGAGCATGAAACCAGAATTTTAAATTTATTATAATCTTTAAGTTTTAATATAATGATGTAGGTATTATTATCATTTTGTTCTAAGTTATGTAATTAAAAACAAAAAAGCAAGAAAAAATCTTCTGAACACAGTGCAGTTTGCGGCGGTAAATAAAATTTGTTAGAAACTTCATTAATCTTCTTGAGGTGTTAGGGAGGTCTTCTCCGGCAGCAATCATTACCGCAAAACTCGCGAAAAGGGGAAACGCGATATTTCACCGAATCGGTGGATGAATGACAGACGGGTAAAGATTTGCACGTTTCAGACAGAGCCGGCGAACGTCCTTAAGCTTCCGGGATTTTATTTGCGCTTTCAGCTGTTCTCGGATGCGGCGAAGCTTTTCGATATTTCACGTGCGTGAAATATGTGAAAATGTCGAACGCTTGACAGCCGAAACACGACGATTTTCTAAAAATTAATATTTAAACTGGTGTGATGTGAAACACGACGTAAAATAAATGCCAATGGATTTTTAATAAAATTCTGAATATGTAATGAGGAAGTAAACATATTGTCATGTTCACAAGGACACACAGTTTTCGGATTCTTCAAATAAGCAGAGAGTTACTTCCAATCTTCACATACAAAGGAAATTCTTCACCTACAACAATAAAACAAAGATCTAAATATTTATTTTACAAATAAAATGTAACATACCTTAATTTTATGTGTATTCTTTAAACCATACAGAAGTTCCTTAAGAATACCAGTTTTCTTACTTCCAACACGAACATTAGATGAAAAACGTAAACTAAAACAGAAACACAGGGGCAATTTAAGTATATATAAAAAAATTATACTAATTAAATTATATCTTACAGTGTCTGATCCAGAGTCTTCAATTTTGTTATTAAATTCACCAACACAAGAAGCATGGGTTGACAGTAATATAAGAAACTTCTGTAACTGGCTCGAGGAACAGGCTAGGGAGTTGGCAGACAGGAAACAAGATGCGCAGCGGAACGTTTCTGGACGTAGTCTTGATGTGCCGGTATTGAAGGTGCAGAATAATGTTCCAGTGACAGCTGTCATGAATAATAGGTTGATCTTGTGTAATAGTTCAATCTAATGTTTTAACTTACCGAAATTTGTTCAAATTGATGAAAAAGCCACATAATTTGACAATCACTGACACGAACATGTACGTCGCTGTGACAAATAACAAGATGACAGGATAATCTTGAACTAGGTAGGATTCGTGACGTCATTTAGCCTCGAACTCCTATTTTTAGATTCAAATTTAAGAAAATCAAAGGCAAAGTTAAAATATTTTATTATGAAATCTTAAATAGAAAATTATTTTATGATTGACGAAACAAACGGACAAAAGATTCACTGAAAATTTATAGAATAAAAATCAAAGGAAAAATAAAATAAATCATTGGCTTTTCAAAAATAAAAAACTAGCACCGACGTAGTGGGGAGGAGCCTATATAAAGCGCTTCGAACTGACGTTCGCTCTCATTCACCTGACAACCCTCACGGAGTGATTAACTCTAGACAATCAAACTTCCTCCACAAAAAGTAATTAACATTGAGCGATTAGCTCATTACATTTATTATATGAACACGTATCATTGAGCGATTAGCTTATTACAGTTATTACACTTATCATTGAGCGATTAGCTTATTACAGTTATTACACTTATCATTGAGCGATTAGCTTATTACTTAAATACTCATTCATCTGACAACCATCACGGAGTGATTAACTCTAGACAATTTAACTTCCTCCACACAAAAAGTAATTAACATTGAGCGATTAGCTTATTACATTTATTATATGAACACGTATCATTGAGTGAATAACTTATTACAGTCATCAAATAAACACTTATCATTGAGCGATTATCTTATTACAGTTAACACTTATTATTGATTGACTGATTTATACAATTTATAATAAATAATAAAATAATAGATAAAATTTATTTAAAAAGATATGATATTTGAAATAAAAATAAAAGAAATATATTTGAATTAATAATCGTTATCGATACTATTGTTATTAACATCATTGTTTTTATAAAACATTTAAAAATTTGAATAAAATAAAAAAGTTTGGAACATAAGTCTAGCATTTTTATTTATCTCTACTGCTGCTCTTTCTACATAGTCCCACTTTATTTACATACAAAAGATAATTATAAAAAGAAAAATTACTACTAAGTAAACCACAAGACTAATGAAAAAGTAAAAGATAAACTTTTGACACATCAAAAGTCTGGTAATAACCAGTGGTTATATGTCATAGCAATATGTTTTTTTTTAATACCTAGAGCGTATCGACTAATATTTTTATTTCAAAATATTGTCACGATTCGGAAAAATTTGAAAATTTTATTAAACTTAGGCCCGATCTTTCCACCTCCTAATAAAGTTCCCGATAACGTTATTTGGCAAATAACTTGATTTTTATGATTGGTTTCCATGGTGATTCGTAAATTTATTCGTCAAATAAATTTATCAGGAGGTCGAAAGATCGGGCCTAAAAGTAGGTACTTTAGTTTAATTTAATTAATAAATAATTTAACGCTTCCAGCTCGTGATATGGGAGAGGCGCCAAAATTCCCTGCAAGCCCGTGACAATATCACTTTATCTTAACTTTTATTCTAGAATTGTTTTTTACATTTATTTTCACCAAAACAGACGTTCCGCAGTCGCTGGAGTGTCTCTTCTTTGGCCTTTACATAAAGCATTCAAAGATTCTCCAAAAGACTGATGTGTATTGTGAATATATTTTCTTTTTCATCCACTCGAATCGCTTTCTGTATCCTAGTTCAATTTACTTTCACTGTATTTATTGTTTTTTCCAATTCCTTCCCTTATTCAAATCTATTCGTTCGAGAAAAAATTTCCGATGGTTTCCTTTGCTAAGTCTGTATGTTCGTTCTTGTATATGTTTACATTCGGCAGACCTTATTTAATAGTGTCACTTTTTTCTTTTGTATATGTTTATTTTGTTATGTCTTGATGTCTAGCAGCTTGGTGGCAGTGCCAGGTGGCTGTGTAAAATTAAATTATTTTTAATTTAATTGCGTTTTCGACTGTCTGCTCTAGACAACTCTCAAAGTATTTTCATCTTGTTTTAACCTCAAGTAAAAACAGGGTATGGAGATACTCTCAGAGTTGCTCTAGAGCAGTCAGTCGAAAACACACAATAACATAGTGAATTTTTGAACCTCGAATTCGTAACAATTGGAATTATACAAAAAAAACCATAGGCATGTACAGATCATGTTTACTAACATGTGTCCAACAATTATTGTAGTCCTGGGTAGCTGTGGAATCAAACATAAATTAAACAAGAAATAAATATTTCTTTATGTATTTAATGTTTTATTGCTATTTGAAACAATAATTAGTTAAAAATGTTTGACTCCACAGCCACCTAGGACTACAATAATTGTTGGACACATGTTACATATATGCAGATCGTATAAATCTGAGTTAAGAAAATATACGACGAAATGACGAGATGACAAAAGCGCTAAGGATGTTTCACGAAAGTTAGAAGGAGGTAGCTACATAAAAATTCTTCGACTTATCAATCGATCGATCAGCATAAAGTAAAAAAATTAACTGTATGTTTACAAGTTTTTAAAATTGTGCAATGTATTTCAAATGCGTTACTTATTACTAAAGACTGGGGATGTTCTTCCCGCCATGTCATGAGAAATTTGTCTCATTTATTTTCGTTACTATGAAAATTGATTTAAATTTCCCTCCTAAAGTTCGTGAATTATCGGCAACCAGCGTTGCCAACTCGGTGATTTTTTCACCAGATCTGGTGAATTCTTTCAAGTGGTTACGACTTTCTGAAGTGATTTTCTTCTTGTCTCAACTCAAAACTGGAGAATTTCAAAGAGATGTGAGACTTTTATGAAAAACTCAATATCGAGTTCATAAATAAGTAATAAGAAAAGAAAGATCCGGGTACATGTGTAGTAATTTTTCTAATCTTAAGGTTGGTAGTCAACATGTTTAAACTTTCCTCTTCTTCTCACTTGTTATGTAAATGTACAGTCGCGGCCAAAAATAGTAGACACTTTTTGTACATTTTTGATTGACAGAAAAATTAAAAAAATACATGCAGTAAACGTGACGTAACATCAAATAAGCCACGTCAACTTCATATATTTGTTATTATACTTTACTTTATACTTATGTTTCATAATGTAAAGAGTAACAATGTTCATTTTTTCTAAAAAAAATGCAGAATCAAAAGCTCTTGGATTTTATCTACAAATAAACATCATATAAACAAATATATATACATATTTTCAGAAACAATAAATCTAAATTAGGAAATTAGAAAATATACATACCTATTATTTAACAAATACATATATTTGTGTTAACTGTAACATAAATTGTTTAATTTAGATCACAAATGCTTTTTGATATTCACGATAGAAATTTGGAGATTTTTCGTATAACGCCAAATTTGTTGTTTAAAAGCGCCACATTTAGCGCCAGGCGCCAAAGTGAAATTTTCAAGCGCAATTTGTTCAGTCAAAGGCGCCACATCTGGCAACACTGTGTACATACGACAACAAACATCAGTTAATTAAGTTACATCATGTTAATTTCGCTATAAATAAATATTTTTGATATCTTAGACGGATGGTTTCGAGTCAGGTGTTTAGGTAAAACTTCAGATTATTCAGATGAGTGGCTCAAAAGTGACCCTTGTAATGTAAACTTTGTTGCCTTATGTTGTAAGGTGCAATTTATTTCACATTAAAATGGGAATGACTCGGATTCGAATTTCGTGTCTTCTCTGACGTCACATTAATGCGGTTCATTGAGAACCCGTTACCACAGAATAATAAACGACCAGAAGATTAACTAAGGCGTGGTTTTGTCTGAAATTTTTTACTGCGCATGCCTGAGTTGGTCCGCAGATTTCAAAATTACGGTCAGGGTACGTTCAAAATCATACTTTTTGAGACGTCTTAAATAGAATTTATCAGTTACATAATGTATCTATTCGCATTCCTGGACTTTTTTAACGACCGCTACAGAAGTAATGCAAACGTTATTATTGATAAAAATTGTTTATAACACCAGAAGAAACGAACGCGTAAACTTGGCGTCTTGGCATTTGCACGTGAATAAAGCATTACGCCATGCACGAAAACAATGCCATCTTGTGTCTCTACGATGAACTAGGCTTAGTTTTGAATGTAGTTTTCTTTTCGATTAATTGTTATAATAATTGAGAATATAATGCAAATTCTGTCCATTTACATTATAAATAACAAATAATTTTCTTTATGATTTAATAAATTCAAACTTTTTCCAACAGCACAACGTTGTGAAACATACGAAAAACCAATGGTTAATTTTTCTTCCAAGTTGTCATTTTTGAATTCGCGCGGACCAGTCACCACTCTCCCACCATAATTCAAACAGCGGACACAAACATCAAAGGTGCCGACAACCAGTTGTAGTCTTGTAGTACTTCTGGGGCCCTATTCTCAACCCATTCGAAAAGATTCGCATGCGAAAATGACGTCAAAATGACGTATTTTCCGAACGATTTGTATAGTTTTGTATGAGAATCTACGTCATTTTGAGCAGGGTACAAAGATTATGCAGAGCAGAGTTCTGATTCAGTTTAAAGGAATATATAAAGATGTGGATGGGTCGAAAGATGAAAATAGATTAGTTATCATTTTCAGGATTTTGATAAGGATACTTTATCAAGTAAAAGGTTCCTAGGATAATGATTTGTGATGAAATAATTAATGATTCTTATGACGATTAGGATTACTGAGAAGATTAATATAAGGGGTAATCAATTTAAGGGGGCTATTTGGGGAATTAAAGGCTACCTTTTTAGGTAATAATAACTTGACAAATTAGCGTTATGATTTAACTAAACCTTTCATTAGAAGTAGGCGTTAATTTACTATAAAGTGGTTTAAGAGACCAATACTGACTTTCAGTTATCTAATGAAGCTTCACCTATTTTTGAGATTCACTTAATAAAGAATGCAGGGGAATTTCTTTCAATAACGATAGGTATGAACCTATGATTTGCTCCACAAATTTCAGAACATTGACCAAAGAAAAGACCTGTACGATTGAGGAGGAACCTTACCTGGTTTAACCGTCCAGGGGTTGCATCAATTTTTACACTTAGAGCGGGGATGGTTCAAGAGTGAAGTACATCAGCAGCAGTTACTATAAGGCGGATTTGGAAATTATAGGGGAGGACAGCCCGGTTATCAACATCTAATAGACGGAAGCCTGATTTTTTTAGGTCGGAGGAGGGGATTATGTAGGAGTCAAATTCAACATTTTTGAAATCTGTGTATTCATAAGATCAATATCATTGATGACCAATTGATTTTATTCAAACTAATGGATTATTAATTTCGTCAAGAAGGTAAAGGAGGCGAAGAGAGGGGAGGGCAATAAAAATAAGGGTTACTGCCGGAAGAATTGTTCAAATTACCTCGATAGTTTGTCCTTCAAGGAGGTATCGATAGTTGTATTTGTTGAAAAATAAGCTAGATATAAGATATCCAACGAGTACTGTAATTATAAGAAGAATTATTAGAGTGTGATCATGAAAAAATGATAATTGCTCTATTAGAGGTGAAACTCTATCTTGTAGAAGAAATATTTTTCAAGTTGCAATTTCTAAAAAAAGTTGCACTTTATATATGGGGTTTAAGTCCACCGCACTATTCTGCCATATTAGAAGTTCGATAATATAGGAAGTTCAGAGTAGCTATGTTCGGATGGAGGTATTAATTGAAGTCATTCAATTGATGACGTTATTCTCAAGGGGGATAGGCTTTTTCGTATGGCTGTGAAAGCTTCTCATATAATAAAAAGGAATAAGATAATTCTTACTAGGGAAATTAGTGATCCAATGGATGATACAATATTTCAGGTTGAATAAGCATCTGGGTAGTCTGAGTATCGGCGTGGTATTCCTCTCAGTCCTAGGAAGTGTTGGGGAAAGAAAGTTATATTTACTCCTAAGAATATTACTAGGAATTGAATTTTTAAAAGTTTATTGTTTAATGATAGCCCTGTAAAGAGGGGAAATCAGTGGACAAAACCTGCTATGATAGCGAATACTGCTCCCATAGATAGGACATAATGGAAGTGGGCAACAACGTAGTAAGTATCGTGGAGAACAATATCAATTGATGAGTTTGCAAGTACTACTCCAGTTAAACCTCCAACTGTAAATAGGAAGACGAAACCTAAGGCCCACAACATTGAGGGTGAATAATTGATTTGTGTTCCATGGAGTGTGGCTAGCCATCTGAAGATTTTAATTCCAGTGGGTACTGCAATAATTATTGTTGCTGAAGTAAAGTAAGCTCGAGTATCAACGTCTATTCCAACAGTGAATATGTGATGAGCTCAAACGATAAAACCTAAGAGACCAATTACTATTATAGCATAGATTATTCCCAGGGTACCAAAGGTTTCCTTTTTTCTTATTTCTTGGCTGATAATGTGGGGGATTATTCCAAATCCGGGCAAGATTAAGATATAAACTTCGGAGTGGCCAAAAAATCAAAATAAGTGTTGATATAGAATAGGGTCTCCACCACCAGCTGGGTCAAAGAAGGTGGTATTGATGTTTCGATCAGTAAGAAGCATTGTGATTGCCCCTGCTAGTACAGGGAGAGAGAGGAGTAGTAAAAGGGCAGTTAATACTACAGCTCACACAAATAGAGGCATTCGATCAAATGTAATTCCAGTTGCTCGTATATTAATTACGGTGGTAATGAAATTAACGGCCCCTAGAATGGAAGAAATTCCGGATAAATGAAGTCTGAAGATAGCTAAATCAACTGAAGCTCCTCTATGGGCAATATTAGAGGATAGGGGTGGGTATACAGTTCACCCGGTTCCTGCTCCATTTTCAACTATCCTTCTCATTAGGAGGAATGTGAAGGAAGGGGGTAGAAGCCAGAATCTTATGTTGTTTATTCGTGGGAATGCTATATCAGGTGCTCCTAATATTAGGGGAACTAATCAGTTTCCGAATCCTCCAATCATAATTGGTATTACCATGAAGAAAATTATAATGAATGCATGGGCAGTTACAATTACATTATAAATTTGATCATCACCAATAAGGGACCCAGGATTACCCAATTCAGCTCGAATTAGGATTCTCAGGGAAGTTCCAACTATACCTGACCAGCTTCCTAAAAGAAAGTAAAGTGTTCCAATATCTTTGTGATTTGTTGAGAAGAGCCATTTGTTCGGTAAAATGGCCGAGCATCAGGCGGTAAGCTGTAAACTTATTTACGAATTGAATTCTTTTACCAGTCTTGTAGTCAAAAATGATTTCAAATTGCAAGTTTGAAGGTGGAATTTTCCTAAGGCTTAAAATCTAATTTTAATGGCGACTTTGAAGGTCGCAGGTTTTTTTAACCTAAATCCTTGGTTAAAGGAGGTTGAAAACCAAGGTCGATAAAATCAATCTTGCCAGCGTTACAAGATTTGTTGCTATGATGAAAAACTTATATGTTGGGGGGTTTCTAATGAGGTGGGCGGAGTTCATTGAGAGAACAAGGGTTCTGAATGTGACTCGCATATAAAAATAAAGAGTTGCCAGGGTTGTGACAATTATCACAATGGCTAGGGAATGGAAGTTTTCATTAATCATGGATTGGATAGTTAATCATTTAGGGAAAAATCCCAGGAATGGGGGTAATCCACCTAGGGATAGAAAATTTAAGATGAAGAATACCTTTAGGCTTGGTTCATGGCTTATTACTAAAGTGAGTTGTTTTATGAAGAAGATATTTAATTTTTTGAACAAGATTACGATATTTAAGGTGATTACTGAGTAAATTGTGAAATAGATTGTTCAAAGTATCTCGAAAAATAATGATGCTGCAATTATCCAACCGATATGATTGATCGACGAATATGCTATGATTTTTCGCAATCTTAAGTGATTTTGTCCTATTACCCCTCTTACAATTATACAGGAGATAATGGCACCTACTAGTAATATCATTGTTTTTCCGGAATACGAAAGAAGAGTTATTGGGGCAATTTTTTGTCAAGTTAATAGGATTATCCTATTAAATCATCTTAAACCTTCCATGACTTCTGGAAATCAAAAATGGAGGGGGGCAGCCCCCATTTTTAGCAGAAGGGAGGTATTAAAGATGAGTCCTGACTGAAATCTTCTTTCTATGGGATTTAGGATTTTCACTGATAGAACAACGATGGCTAGAAGAAGGATAATTGAGGCTAGAACTTGGGCAATGAAATATTTTAGGGCTGATTCGGCGGGGTACATTCTTTTGGAGGTTCTAATCAATGGGATAAAGGAAAGGAGATTAATTTCCAATCCCACTCATATTCCTATTCATGAATAGGAGGATGAGGCGATCAAGGTTCCTAGGGCGAGGAACGAACCAAAGACTATTTTGTTTAGGTGTCATATTAAATAGGAAAGGAATAAACCTTTATAGGTGGGGTATGAACCCAATAGCTTATATTAGCTTACCTATTTACATTTTAGTATAAGAGGTACGGAAATTTTTGATATTTCTAGGGGCGCGGGCGGTCTAATTCCGCTAAATGTAATAAAGGTATATTAGTACATGATTTGCTCTATCAAAGCAAGCCTTTAGATCAGGCACTTTATTTTATGGGCAATTATGGTATAATTTATTTGCAGATGTTTTACTTACAGGATTTTTGGTCGTCCCTTCTGCTTTGTTTAGGAAACAACAACCATATTACTTATTTAAAAGGACAAATAGGGTATAATTTATTGGCCTATGTTTCACCGATAGGCTCTAGAACTTTCCCGTGTACTCCTCCTTGGAAAGGATTGCCATATTGCTTATTTAGAAGAACAAATAGGGTATAATTAATTTGCTCACGTTCCATCAACAAGGCTTAGAGCCTATTTTTTCCACCTTATGTTTTTTTTTTTTTTTTGTTTAAAATAAAACTTTCATATTAAAGAGGACAATCATAACAAAATTTATTATGAAGTGCGATTTTTTCTAAAAAGTCTACTAAATGGGCTCATTAAAAAAAGAAAAATCCCAATGCACGAAAATTACATTCCTGATTTTCTATTCACTTAAGTGAATGCCTATCGAGCTTGAAAAATGCAAAAAAAAAGAAATTTTAAAAATGCAAAATTTTGCACAAAAATTGGCCCCAAATTTTTCCCTATTTTTTATGGTTTGTGGGCAAACCCCGAAGATTTTGCTTTTTTTCAAACCCAAATCCTGATGAAAAAGTGTCTAGTATAAATGATTTATGGATATATCATTCATATATATATATATAAATAAGGGTTTATTAATTATAAAATTATTGTATTTAAATATAGCTATAAATTATTGGGGGATACATTAGGATAAAAAGATTTATGTTTTATGAATGTACAGTTATTTAATTCATATATGGTATCTGGATTATTTATACTTGTTTACCTGTAGATATAAGAAAAAAAAAATAAGAAAGGATATATAAGAATTTACTTATTAATGTAAGTTATCATTTATAAAATTTATAAATCAATAATATATTTATTTATATATATATATTTATAAGTTTATATTAAAATAGGAATATATTCTTATAAATGTATATACCTTATTTGTATTTAATCGTAAACCTTTATATAATTACAAAAAATATTTTAAATTAAATTGTAAATTTACCGAAAAAAAAAAACTCCTTTGATTATACGTAGAATGAACCTTTTACACGATAAATGATACAATAGAATCGGTAATTATACCATTATGTTCAAAGTAATCTTAATGTAATATCTATCATTAATGTAGATTAAAACTTTTAGTACGGCGATTTTGGGGCTTTTTTTGGAAAAGTGCTTTTTTTTAGAATTGCGGGTTGGGGGGTGCGGGATTTTCACAGGAATGGTGTTTTTTTTTCTTTGGTTAGTTCGGAGTTGAGTATACAAGAAAGTTTTAACTCAGCAAGCAAATGCAGTAGAATTTGGTTTTTCAAGGGGCTAAAAATTGAAAAAAAAAATAGGAATTTGGGAAAAATTTTCCGGAGATTTTTGAAGAAATTTTGTAAAGATGGGGTATTTCGCAGGGAAGGGGAAGATAATAAAGAATAAAATATTTGGATTAGGTTTTGCGAAGCACAGTTTAGATAAAACTTTATTTCGGGGTTTTTGAAGCTTTTTTGGTGGGATTTTTTTGCAAGGTCAAAATAGATTGGGAATTACGAGGAATTGTCAGTTTTCGGAGCCGAGAATTTTTGAAAAAATGGGCACTTTTTGAAAATTTTTGGAATTGAGGCGAATTAGATTGGAGATTCCGGAAAGAGGGCACTTTTCGGGGTTGAAAATTTTATGAAAAAATGAGCATTTTTGGAGATTTTTTTGCAAGGTGAAAATGGATTGGGAATTACGAGGAATTGTCAGTTTTCGGAGCCGGGAATTTTTGAAAAAAATGGGCACTTTTTGAAAATTTTTGGAATTGAGGCGAATTAGATTGGAGATTCCGGAAAGAGGGCACTTTTCGGGGTTGAAAATTTTATGAAAAAATGAGCATTTTTGGAGATTTTTTTGCAAGGTCAAAATGGATTGGGAATTACGAGGAACTGTCAGTTTTCGGAGCCGGGAATTTTTGAAAAAATGGGCACTTTTTGAAAATTTTTGGAATTGAGGCGAATTAGATTGGAGATTCCGGAAAGAGGGCACTTCGGGGTTGAAAATTTTATTAAAAAATGAGCATTTTTGGAGATTTTTTTGCAAGGTCAAAATGGATTGGGAATTACGAGGAACTGTCAGTTTTCTGAGCCGAGAATTTTTGAAAAAATGGGCACTTTTTGAAAATTTTTGGAATTGAGGCGAATTAGATTGGAGATTCCGGAAAGAGGGCACTTTTCGGGGTTGAAAATTTTATTAAAAAATGAGCATTTTTGGAGATTTTTTTGCAAGGTCAAAATGGATTGGGAATTACGAGGAACTGTCAGTTTTCTGAGCCGAGAATTTTTGAAAAAATGGGCACTTTTTGAAAATTTTTGGAATTGAGGCGAATTAGATTGGAGATTCCGGAAAGAGGGCACTTTTCGGGGTTGAAAATTTTATGAAAAAATGAGCATTTTTGGAGATTTTTTTGCAAGGTCAAAATGGATTGGGAATTACGAGGAACTGTCAGTTTTCGGAGCCGGGAATTTTTGAAAAAATGGGCACTTTTTGAACATTTTTGGAATTGAGGCGAATTAGATTGGAGATTCCGGAAAGAGGGCACTTTTCGGGGTTGAAAATTTTATGAAAAAATGAGCATTTTTGGAGATTTTTTTGCAAGGTCAAAATAGATTGGGAATTACGAGGAATTGTCAGTTTTCGGAGCCGGGAATTTTTGAAAAAATGGGCACTTTTTGAAAATTTTTGGAATTGAGGCGAATTAGATTGGAGATTCCGGAAAGAGGGCACTTTTCGGGGTTGAAAATTTTATGAAAAAATGAGCATTTTTGGAGATTTTTTTGCAAGGTCAAAATAGATTGGGAATTACGAGGAACTGTCAGTTTTCGGAGCCGGGAATTTTTGAAAAAATGGGCACTTTTTGAACATTTTTGGAATTGAGGCGAATTAGATTGGAGATTCCGGAAAGAGGGCACTTTTCGGGGTTGAAAATTTTATGAAAAAATGAGCATTTTTGGAGATTTTTTTGCAAGGTCAAAATAGATTGGGAATTACGAGGAACTGTCAGTTTTCGGAGCCGACAATTTTTGAAAAAATGGGCACTTTTTGAAAATTTTTGGAATTGAGGCGAATTAGATTGGAGATTCCGGAAAGAGGGCACTTTTCGGGGTTGAAAATTTTATGAAAAAATGAGCATTTTTGGGGATTTTTTTGCAAGGCCAAAATAAGTTGGAAATTTCGGGGAGCGGGCACTCTTCGGAATTGATGATTTTCTAGTAAATAGAAGATTTTGGTTTAGCTTTCAGGGCTAGAAATAAAGGATACGATTGATTAAGGGTTTTTAGTTGAATAGGAAGTTCTTAATTTATAGAATATTTTTTAATTTTAGTTTTGTTTTTGGGTAGGATTGAGTTTATACTCGGTCGAAATTTATTTCCCTTCTAGGGGTTTTAATGTTTAAGATTAAACCTCTAAGTGAATTTTTCAATCTTTATTTGGGTAAGGATTGGGATTTTTAAGTATTTATTTCTACAGGAAACTCCAATGTTTTTGGTTTTCTGGGTATGGGACCTAGTTTCGTTAACTTAAATTTAACTGAATTTGAAGGTGTTCATTTCTACAGGAATTTCCAATGTTTTAGGTTTTCTGGATATGGGACCTAGTTTCGTTAACTTAAATTTAACTGAATTTGAAGGAGTTCATTTCTACAGGAATTTCCAATGTTTTAGGTTTTCTGGGTATGGGACCTAGTTTCGTTAACTTAAATTTAACCAAATTTGAAGGTGTTCATTTCTACAGGAATTCCCAATGTTTTTGGTTTTCTGGGTATGGGACCTAGTTTCGTTAACTTAAATTTAACTGAATTTGAAGGCGTTCATTCCTACAGGAAATTCCAATGTTTTTGGTTTTCTGGGTATGGGGCCTAGTTTCATAAATTTATGTTTGATTGGCATTCAAGGATCTAAAATTTAGCTATTTTTGTATTGTTTTCGTTGAAGTATGTTTATTTTTGTTAAATTTATAGGTCATAAAATCAAAGTTTTATTCTGGCTTAAAAATTTGGTATTTGGTAATTTTACATGTAAGGCTAAATTTAGATATTGGTTTGAGCAGTAAATAGATTTAATGATTAAGGAAGTTTAGAATTAGATATTCATTTGAGTATGGACAAATCTTGTGCCAGCAGTTGCGGTTATACATGATATACCTCTAAATTTGATTCGGGTGATAATTATCCTAAGGTTTAAAAATTTAGATTGATTATATAAGGTGAAATTTTGTGATTGGTTTAGTTTATTTGATGAGGAAATATTATTAGATTTTTTGATGTAGACTAGGATTAGATACCCTATTATTGAAAGTATAAAATTGGACTCCTGAGAAGTATTAGATGTTCTTGAAATTTAAAAAATTTGGCGGTGTTTTAGTCTATTCAGAGGAACCTGTCCTGTAATTGATAATCCACGATTAATAGAACTTGTTTTTTTAGTTTGTATATCGTCGTTATTTGAATATCTTTAAAGGGAAGAATATTCAAGATTTAAGATTGTCGGAGCCGGGAATTTTTAAAAAAATGGGCACTTTTTGAGAATTTTTGGAATTGAGGCGGATTAGATTGGAGATTTCGGAAAGAGGGCACTTTTCGGAGTTGAAAATTTTATGAAAAAATGAGCATTTTTGGGGATTTTTTTGCTAGGCTAAAATAGGTTGGAAATTTCGGGGAGAGGACACTCTTCGAGGTGGATAATTTTCTTATAAATAGAAGATTTTGGTTTAGCTCTCAGGGCTAAGAATAGGGAATATAATTAATTATTGGGCAGTTGAATAGGAAGTTCTTAATTTAAAGAATATACTCTAATTTTAGTTTTGTTTTTGGGTAGGATTGAGTTTATACTTGGTCGAAATTTATTTCTCTTCTAGAGTGTGTTTAAACGTATGTCGTGTTGCAGACGTTTACAGGATTATCAATGACAGATGATTACTAATTATCTGTAAATTTTTGATATTTACAAACTTTGTGTAATCTTCGGTTCAACATCTAGAGCTACAGATTCAACAGTCAGTTTTCATAGGTAAGCTAAATTAAAATTTCTATAACCTAAAATAAAAACGTGAGTACCTATGTAATGTGAGTGAAACTAATTCCAATTTTTAAAAATGTCCTGAATGAATTACCCCTGGACAAGTAACTAATGCAATTAACAATTTTTATAATCGTTTAGGATATTGCATGGAGGTACAAAGTAAGTACCTATTAAATATTCACAAACATGTTTTGAATTTAAAATTCGCGGTCAAGTATTTACCAATCGGATTTACTATCACCTCATAGAGAAGGATAGGTTTTGCGCGTCGACGGCTAATCAAGATAGACTGGTAATGCCATTGCAAAATAGGACGGTTTGTTTGAAAGCAACATCAACAGATCTTGTGGCGGGAGGGAAAGGTGGGGTCATGGTGGGGTACTGTTTACTCGTCCCTAGTGCACATAAATTAAATGGAGATAAAAATCGAATATTACAAAAAATATATTTGTTAAATTGATTCAATCAGTTAATTATATTGAATTAATTCATTAAATACAGAAACACACAATAGAAATAGTATCTACGCCTATGCTTTCTGTTGCGTTACACGACATCCGCCGAAAATTATCGACTGCAATTTGAAAGTAACCAATTACTAAAGTAGTCTTAATAAACAGATCCCCTTTCACTCCTGTGAACTTATTAGCTACATTTCAAAGATCGCTTGCCAAGGCTACCTAGATTAGTCGTCGGAGGTTTTGCGTCAACTGTAGAGTTGACATGCTCAAGAAAGAGAGAAAAGATAGATCTGGATGTGTATTCTTAACTGATACATGTTTTGCTCGATCTTCCGGGGCAACTCTTGATCTAAACCTCCCATATCTCTGGAGTTGATAATAGGGCCCCTTGATCGCTTATTATTCTGTGCCGTTACTAAATATGTGTTTAAATTTTAAATTGAAATCAGTTAAAATAGATTCCGTTAGATATCGCTAGTGACGCTCGAGTAGCTTTTTCCCTATGAGTATGAATAAACTTATTTTATCTTTACGCTTTACTTACGCAATAAAGTAGTCCATGTCACCGATCATTCCCAACATGTTGAATGATAAATAATATTCGTATATGGGTAAACCTGCACTTTAGGTTCCTAAATTTGCGCGTACTCAGAACTGTCAGATGCTCGTGCTCTCTGATATAAAGTTCATTAGTGTTATTTTATAATTTTTTCCGTAATACGAAAATGACAGTTCTGAGTACGCGCAAATTTAGGAACCTAAAGTGCAGTTTTACCCGTATATGTTATAATAAAGTACAAATGCCACATCTCAAGTTGTTCACTTATATTGAGAAATACTTGTATGGCAATTGAACGTTATGGCAAATGCACCAAGCTAGAGCAAAGTGGTGGGGCAGCCAATCCTGCGACGAGTAGCACTTGAATTTGTTTTAACGTACGCTAGCGGTCGTATAACGTTTCTGTAACTGTCAGAACACCGTTGAAGAAGATACAAAGAAATTTGTTTAAAACTCTCAACTTCAAGCACTGTAAAGGAAGAAATGGCATCAGAACGGTAAGAACAGTAAAATTGTCTTTAACTGTTAATAGTTTATGTGCATTTGAGAGATTTTGCTGCATAATGATTATACTACATACATCCAAAAGGTGTGAAAGTTTTTTTTATTACTTGCAATGTAAAAACTAGTTTTTCCGTGTAGTTCCGATTATAATGAGTATTTTTAATACTATTTAATTATATTTAAAGTAATTTACAACGTGGGTTTTAGTAGGATAAACTGTATGCAGCTTAAGGAAATTGATTTAAAAAAAAAATGTTTGTGCTTGCTGTAGTTGTAAAACATACACCCAAAACCTGTGGAACCTTGCAGTGTAAAAACTTGTTTTTCTGTGTAATATCGATTATAATTAGTATTTTAAATGCTATTTAATTATTAATGGTTTCAGTAAAATAAACTGTATGTAGTTATTGGCAATTTAAGGAAAATTTGACTTTAAAAATTCTATAACTCGACTAATTTTTTTTGTTGAAAAACGGTGCATAGATTAATTCAATTTTTTCAAAAACCTTTTTAAAACTTATACACATTTAAATTTGGAATATCATCTGTTAAGCTAAATTTGATCTAAAAGTGAAATTTACAGTTATTGATTGTTTTTTTTTACACAGGATCATCAATTTGAAGGATCACCATAGCTAACTTTTTTTTTATTTTTTAAGATAGAAATTCGATCAAGTTAGCAAAGATTCTCTGATTCTAAATTTCTACTAAAAAATATTTGTACAGGGTCGGCCAAATTTGACACTTTAAGGGCAGGTTTTTCAATATTTAAGACTTTAAACTGAATTTAGAATAAAAGTCCATTTTCAAATAGAGATCAAGCAGCTAATTTATATGACAGAGAACTGAGATCAGATGATGAACTGAGTTCACTTGAACTGGAATTTACACCAATATTGAAAAGCCGGCCCTAAATGGGAAACACCTGTTTCTAGAGGAATTAAATAAAAACTGACCTCGGTGCCTGGAGCTCGTTTTTTCAAAATTCTGCAATTTCTAAAAACTATCGCAGCTCTTTTATTTATGAAAATTTTTAATTTCTGTGAAAACCTTCTTAAGGCACTTTTTGGCGTAGAATTCATTGCTCTTAATTACAATTTTCTGAAGAGTATAGTTTTCGAATTATAAACAAGATTTCCGAATTTTTATATGGAACATCCTGTACATTTTTGAATTTTTTTATGAAGAGCATAAAATATCCTTTACAAAAATATAATACACTTGATATGTTAATCAAAGCATTTGCGAGATATATGGCGAATTTCACAAACGTTACTTAAATTTAATCATTCGTTAAAAGTAAACGTTGCCATGGTTGCATGTGTTGAAGATATAGGAATGATTATTCTTAATCGATGATTAAAGTTAAGTGACGTTTGTGAAATCCAGCATTAAGCTTTTCAAGATTTTTGCAGTATTTCAGTAGGCTATGACTAATTATTGAAATAATTTATTTTCTTTTACATTGTCACAGTTGACTACTGTCATCGTTCAACGCATTCTTTAAAGCAATTGTGAGATTTCTTAAATTATTTTTCTAAAAAATCAATGCAAAATGTATGAGAAGTACGATTTTAACATACCGTACTTCTCATAATTTTCGTGAATTTTTAGGAAAATTATTTAAGAAATCTCACAATTGCTTTAAAAAATGCGTTGAACGTTGACAGTAGTCTACCGTGACAATGCAAAAGAACGTCAATTGTTTCAAAAACAAGTCATAGCCTACTGATATATTACAAAAATCTTGAAAAGCTTATAACACGTGATGAAAATCTTTTCTAATCAAGTGACCTATGGAAAAAAATTATATCTTTGTTTGGTTCATTATTTCAAATGCCATTTGAATTATTTTTATTACATTCCTATCATCTTATATAGGAGGGTCAAATTTGGTCCACCCTGTACAGACGTATATTTTTTTATGACAAAGTATTTTAACCGTTTTTATTATTCATTCGTTAGTGATTCTTTTTCTCTTTAGAGCGATACGAAAATGTCTTAAATTTGCTTATAAAATAATAAAGTACATAATTTAAAAATTCATTTTGAAATACCATGTTAATTTACAAAAGCAAGTTGTTTAAATAATTGACAAATTAACAACTTATAAACAACAAATGAATGGAATCGTTGTCGTTGTGTTAATGATAATTTTAAAAAATTATTTTCACATGAGAAAGTCGCGTTCATGTATAAAGACAAGATGTTTAAATAATTAACAAATTACGTCTGTGTAATGTGCATGTAAACGACAAATAAACGATATCAAGCTTTTTTAAATGCTATTAAATGAAACAATGCAAATAAAAAAATAGCATTGCATTGTTAAGGACCTTTTTATCTTTTTCACAATCCAGTTAGAGCCGTTTTACACGTACAGCCTCTAGGTGGGGTGCAAAATTAAACAAAAAGAAAAACCTGTATCTGTAGAAACAGAAAGATATAATAAAAATTATTTATAATTTACCTTATTCCATGCTAAAATGTAGGTGTGACTGGACTCAAACAAGCAATATTGTAACTAGTCAAATTAAACTGATATAAAATAATTTACATCTTGTATAGTGTTCAATTCAATAACGAGTTTGTGGAGGAGATTGTGGAGATAGCCAAAAAGAACTGTCTCGAGTGGTGCACGATCATAAACACCCTGGGATTAGACGAAAAAACTGTTGCCGATTGGAAGAAGACTTTCAAAGATAGCCAGGAAGACGTTTTCGAAGATCTGAAAGGACAGGCTCTCGAAGTCCAAAAGCGATTAATAGACAGCATCGAACAATTACTGAAGAAAGCCGAAGAACTGTGCAAGATGCTCCACCTAAGAATGCCCGCTTATGGTTCCGAAGAACTCAGTTTAACTGAAGAAAAAAAGCGTCTTCAGAGACAAGTGGAAGAGTAAGTTTCGAAATTAAATTTTTTTTTAACTTGTCCAGTTTTAGAAACCATTTTACATTTCTATATAAAAATCATACACTTTTCTAACTTAGCCGTAGGGATCTCGGTTATCTTAAGAGACACAAAGTTGCCTATTTTTGTCTCAATCAATAATCTGTAAACAAATTTCACCTATTTTTAATGTACACTTTCTTTTAAAAATTTTTTTACCTCTTAAGATAACTGATTAGATTGAAATTTAAAATATTTTAGTCATTTTAAAGAAAAGCTTCATGAAGGACAGTGCTTTTATTTTCATAAAAAATAAAAATCTCTTACATAAGCAAATTTGTATATCTTCTCGTAATATTAATTTTGCAGATATGAAGTGCAAGTTACGGAAAAACGTAAAAAAATAACAGCATTAGAAAAGCGGCAGGACGAAGTTTGCCTTTCTCTTGGAATTGAACCTCAACATTTGTCCAAGACGACGCTTCCAACTGAGAACGAAGTATCTGATTTGTTGGGAAAAATTGAATTACTCGAGCAGGAAAAATTTACACGAGAAGAGAAATACTTCCAAATCAGAGAAAAACTTCAGGCAATTGTGAACGAGTTGGGTTTAAAACCTAGCCTTAACTTAGAAAAAATTGTTCTCTCGGACGATGCTTCATTATTCCTCTTAACTGATTCGAATATGAAATGGTTGGACGAGTATTGTGATTCCTTAATCAAACAACAAGAACAAGTTAAACGTGAAATTGCTGAAGAATGGGAAAAGCTACAAAACCTTTGGGATTTGTTAGAGGAAGACATTCAAGCTCGTAGTGAATTCACAGAGAAATACGTCGGTAATTCTCTAATCGTACTGGAGGCTTTAAAAATGGAAGTGAAAAGGTGCAAAGCCTTAAAGTCGGCTAACATTCAGGTAAGTTGTTCACATGTTTGTCGTCACGTTCATATATTTTTCTCCTTTCAGAAATTCATTATTAGTTTACGATCCCAGATGCAGGATTTGTGGGATAAATGTCACTTCTCCGCAGAGCAGCGAGAAAGTTTCGAATACTTTCACGACACTTACTACACAGAAGACTTGTTAACACTTCACGACATAGAAGTGAACAAGTTGAAAAAGTATTATAATGAAAATAAGTAAGATATATTTGTGGAGTTATAATTGCATGTACCTAAAAATTTTTCGATTTAGAGAGATCCTGAAGTTATTGGAGAAACGGGAGGAATTGTGGAGTAGAATGCGGAATTTAGAAGAGGGCTCTTTGGCTCCTGACCGATTCAAAAACAGAGGAGGTCAATTGTTAAAAGAAGAAAAGGAGCGCAATAAGCTACACAAGTACATACCCGAATTAGAAGAGAAAATCTTCCAGCTTGCTGAGGAGTATGAGCAGAAAACTGGAGATGTGTTCACTTCGAAAGGGCTTTCTGTACAGGACATCGTTTCCAGATCCTATGACACTTATAATGAGGTAATCACTTGTAAATTCGTAATTAATATGCAATAATTTGTGATGAAATCTTAAGGAGAAGAAGTTGAAGTTGAGTGCTCGCAAACAACAACGTGAGTTGACTACTCCTGGAAAATCGTATCTAAATCCCACGACTTCTTCAACCCATAGACCTGCAGTGACTCCAATTACGCCTCCAACAAAGCGAAAACTTGTGGTTCCACTTTTTAGTGATGCAAAACGTAAAAAGGATGTTACAGGTAAATTAAAATTTTTATTAAAAATTAGTTAACTACAATTTATTTCAATTCACAAACACTAAGTGAAAGTGACTTTATTTTTTTTTTAAATAACATCTGTGGTAGTTACAAACACTCCTCTTCAAAATTTGTTTGCAACAGGTTTACCAAGTTGAAAGTATTTACTCAACTTGAAGTTATATAAAAATTTTAAAATGTTTTTTTTTTGTTTTCATTCATATTGTTTTCTAATATCCACAAGAATAAATATATTTTTTAATGGTTTTCAGGATTAAAATCAGCTCCGCCTAAACTACAAGTAAACAATAAAACTGTAGTTAGAAGATATTCCCGCCACTCGTACGATCGCAAGAAACGAATTGCGAAGTTGCGGAGGATCTCAAATTCATTGCAGAAAAAGAAACAACTAACTTCAGAGATCTCATGCAATACAACTTACAGAGATTTTGAGGTAACTAAGAACTTTTAATGTTGTTTCATTTAGATTTTTGTGTGTAAGATATATTGCATGTCTGCTCTCTAATACCTTTTGTCTTTTTTTTTGTATTCAACATTGTTGTTTGACACTTTATAGTTTACTGTAACTATTTTTATGTAGTACAAATTTTTTGTTGCAGAAGGAAATGTCCACACAGGCATTTAGAAGCACTCTTCATGCAAATGTATCTTCTGATACGCTAGCGATGCCTCTTCCTAAAACACCAAACACGTGCAATACTCCTAAGCCACTGAAAAGGAAATTAAAAGATAAAACTCAGACTCCAAGGACAGGATTAAAATTGAAACCAGGACAAACAAAATTAGAATTTTAAGTACTTATATAATTTCATTACACATGTATATGTATATTTTAACGTGTAACTAACATATATTATTTTAAGCACGGAATCTTTTAATTTCTTCAGAGACTTTCTTTTATATTCAAATAATTTAAATTATAAAACTTCTGCACTTCTCACTTTTACAAATTAAAGTTAGATTTTTAAGTCCATATTGTTCGTGCATTCTGTTTATTTGTTTTACCACTTTTCATATGTTTGTTTATTTTTATTTACTTAAAAGTAAATTTATAGACTAACAATATAATTTACTAAATTTACTTTAAGGTTTTATATACATACTTGTATACGTATTTTAAAATGTGTTTTGTGATCTACAATTTCTCAAACTTGTTAAAAGTAAAATTAATGTTCTACATATTGGTGGAAAAAATTGTTGCAATTATAGTTAGCTTTTGATTATATTCATTACATATAAATACAGCAACTTTATATTTTTCTAGAAATTGTAATCGTTAAAAAGGTTTCTTGCTTTAGTATTAAACATTAAAATGTTGCTATTTATAACGCTTACAGTATATAATAAATATTCTATTTTACTCTGAAGGTGTTTGGGTAAATCTGCTGTTTTATAGTTTCGCTTGTAGGTGGATATTTACATGTAGAGTCCTTGGTGTTTGGGATTTGCTTTCACAATACGAGCGTTTTGGCATCGTTTTTATGAAATGTAAAATAAAACTACGATTAACTTCTTTATCTCTCAATAGAGTTTTAATTAAATTATCAAATATACACATTTAAATATTTCATTCTAACCGACTAGAGATAAGTGACACACAGACCCGCTTCTAAGGTGTTAAGCCTATTTTGACGCCCTTTTTAAAATTCTGAACAAAAACTAATTCTGCTGAAATAAAGTTAATAAACGAGGTGCTTTGGAATAATTACTTTTGCTGTTTTAGTCCCAAAAGCAATTCATTTTTAGTTACCTACATCTGTTTAAATAATTATTGTGCATTGCACAATGGGCAACGGTGGCCCTCATGATATATCAGACTATATTTATAATATAAATGTAACTTTCACCTTATTTTATATCTTAATTTGATTGTACGTTTATTACACTGAATAATAATTATGCAAACATTTAACATATAATAATTTTTCTGGATTGTACTTCTCTGCCATTGATTAGATGATAGATTAAAGCAGAATTGTGCTACCGATTTAACATTAACATATAGGAATGTGTAAGTATATAAATTTGTTCGAGGATGTGTGATATGTGCTCTAATCAATTCCAGTAATCTCCTACAATAAATTCACAGCTTTGATGTATATTTACATTAGGATAGTTTTCTCGCCAAATCGCAACCTGAAACAAAAGTAAAATGAACCCACTTTATTTCTGGTTTCACCAAATTCAACCTGTTCAGCTTTAATAGCATCACAGAAACTAATGTCGAGTAGTTGCAACTTAGGAAGAGACGCCAATGCTCTATCGCATATGTCACCCGAAATATTCTTAACACCAAGAAGGTCTAATTGGGTCAGCTGCTTACATGACCTTAAAATAGGTAGAAGAAGATGATCGCTGACTCCTCGCCAGCCAGAAATTATTAACCTGTAATTTAAATTCTTCAAGTAGTGAACAGATAGCCCCCCCCCATTCACCTTCGTAAATCCTTGCAACCTTGTGCAATTTTTTCAAGGCAATCATTAGGGTCGTGCAATATAAGACACCATCCCACGTCAAGCTCACGCAAGTGAGAGCACCTCGCGAGGTGTCCCACACCCGCTGATGTTAAAGTATGTGTCTTCCAAGAACTCCAGGTCACTAAATTTCTATTGTAAAAAGAAATAGTCTCGGTCACCCGATCCAAATGCCTCAAGTGTTCGCAAAAGTCTGCAAATTCTCCGAATTTTGAGTTGCTTCAATTAATTCGGTACTTACCTACCCACGTTCAAATGTTTGAGATTCGGATTGGCTGTAAGTATTTGGATTAAGGCGTCGTCGATGATGGTCGACGAATATAAATCTAATGCTACAAGTTTATTTAAGTAGGCTAAGGTTGAAAATTTCCAGGAATCTGGATGGCAGTCTCGTAAACGTAGTTCTGTGAACAGAGGAAGGTTCAGAATTTAGTAATTTGAAAAATTTTATATAAATCATACCGACTAAATCTTCGTGTTTTGATATCTCAACAATCGAAGCATTACTGACGAATTTGCTATGTCCTAATGAGAGGTATTTTAGGTGTCGGCAGCATTTTTGCATAAATCTGCAAAATAAATAATAATTATAATAATAAACCCAATAGTTGTCACAGTTACAATGTGCTAAAAGGTTGTATTCAGCATATCAGAATTGCTACTTTTAAATACAACCTGAAATAAATACAGATTCAAATTAACATTAAAGAAAAACAAAAGTGAAAAAAAATAGAGAAGAGGAGAGAAAAGAAGAAGACCGAAGAAAACGAAAGAAGCTGTGAAGAGTATACAAACATAAATATGTAAATACGTACAAATACTTGTAATTATAAAAATTGGGCATTAAATAACTTGCCACGCAGACGAATTTTAAATGCATGTACTGAAAGTAATTTCATTTCAAATGATAACGCATTATACATCCTAGAAACATTGCAGGAAAATGATCTTTCATAAAGGCTGGTTCTCTGATACGGAGGTGTGACGAAATGAGGATCAACGATGTTTTACGATACTTAATTCTTTAAGATGCATGAAAATCTAAAAGATCAGTTAAAATCGAATTGAAAATTAATACTTTATCGTCAATATTATCAGCACTATAAATAATACCGAAAGGCATGTTAATAAGATCACTGAGAAAGTTGTCATAGGAAAGTTTGCTGAAATCTCTGTAACATTTTAAAAACGGTTTGAAATCATTAACATGTAGAGTCATATCAAAGTTAACTAGTAAATGATCAGAAAAGTTCCCAAGATCTTGCGTATCAACGTGATTTACCAATTCAGTATTAGTAACTAAAATTAAACCAATTAGAGTGCAGCTATTGGCCGATATTCTCGTGGGCTGATTGACAATTTGGTTAAGTCCATACGAATCCAACAAGGATAAAAAAGTGTAGCTCTCAGTATCAAACATATTAATGTTAAAATCACCTCCACAAATTACTTCCCCAGTTTGAGGAATTATGTTGGATAAACTGTTTTCAAAAATCTCAAAAAATATATTGCAGTTACTGCCAAGCTTTCTGTATATAACACCGACACGAAAATCTTTGACTGTATGTAAACTTTAAGTCAAATTTGCTCTGAAGCTTTAGTTAGAGGATTTTCGACTATCAACATCGTTTTACGTAAAAGACAACGTCCCCACCTCTACCATTTCTATCAGTGCGAATGAAATTATAATTATTGATAGCAAGTACTTCCGATATAATATTTTCATTTAACCATGTTTCACAAATGCCGACAATATCGTAATCAAAGTCACAGATATGATCCTTTAAAATAACAAAACCACTAATTAAAGAACGAGCATTTACAAAGGCAATTTTCAAATTTTTCATACTACACAATTCAAAAACAATTAATAATAAATAAAGTATACGTTTAAAGAAGACAGAAAATAGAGAAGAAAGAAAAGATAGGAAACTAACAAGTTAAGCAAAGAAATGTTAAGAAAAAGTTTATCAACTGCGTAATTAGAAATATATAAAAAAGAAATAAACAAATAAATACAACTCTAACTTAAGTATAAAAAATGTACAACAGAAATAAATAATGAAATGCGTAAGCAAAAGGGAAAATTTTTACAATATAAGAACGAAGAATTTTTAATTTATATCTGAGGGATGATTTATACTTCGAATACCATCTATCATCTTAATCATCACTTTACCATCTCTGGTCCAGACGTTATCGCTTTTGTATTTACCAATAGCAACTTTTAATAATTCGTTAATAAACTCCTGTTCAAAATTAACGCACCACTTATATTTTTTATTGCATTTTTATAATTGGAGAAGTGATTGATGTTTTACACTAGATCATAGGTGGCTTGCTTCATAATAAATAAAATTTGACAATATTACGTCTTGTTAATGCATCAAACTGTTCATTGATGAAGTTGTTTTATTAAGGTATACAATTAGCTTAAGTTCAAATTTAAGTTTAACATTGGTTTCCTCAAGTAATAAGTTTTGAAAACTAGTGAATATCAAACAGAATATCAGTTTATATTCTTTAATTCCAAAAACATGAATCGACCACGATATTTATCTACTGAGGAGTTCGTAAGAGCATCAACTTTGTTAGATGAAGGACGAAGTATGCGTTATGCTAGGTGTTGACCATTCTACAGTTAGTCGGATGATTAAAAGATTCAGAGAAACTGGCTCATATGTAAGAAGACGTTGTCAGGGTAGAAAGAGGATTACAAGTTTAAGGGATGAGCGTTTTCTTAGACAACAGGTTTTAAGAAACAGGAGGTGCACAAGTTCGGAGCTCAGTAATGAACTCGCAACAGTTAGAAATGTTAGGATATCAGCTGTAACTGTGAGGAGAAGGTTAAGAGAATCCGGATTATCCAGTAGAAGGCCTGCAACTGCACCGCTGCTCACCACAGCACACAGAGTGGCCAGATTAAGATTTGCGAGAGAGCATGAACATTGGTCCGTAGACGACTGGAAGCGAGTCTTGTTTACCGATGAAACAAGAGTAAACTTAAAATCACCAGATGGTCGTGAACGAGTATGGCGCAGACCTGGAGAAAGATTTGCTGCCTGCAATATTTCTACACGGGAACCATTTGGTGGAGGGTCAAAAATGTTCTGGGGAGGAATCTCTTTCGACGCCCGTACAGACCTAGTTCCTATTCAGCAAAGGTCAACGAATGCTCAGTTTTACCTGGAGAACATTATTCTGAGTTATGTTATGCCCTTTGCGCCATTTATAGGCAATAACTTTATTTTCATGCAGGATAATGCTCGACCGCACGTTGCAAGAGATGTGTTGAATTACTTAAATGAGGTCAATATTCAAGTATTGGACTGGCCACCTCGTAGCCCAGACTTGAATCCCATCGAGCACTTATGGGATACTTTAAAAAAAGCAGTGAGGTGTCATCTACCCCCTCCCAGAAATCTTCATGAACTGGAACATCTCGTTCTTTCAAAATGGGATAACGTTTCACAAGAAACTATCCAGAATTTGATAAGAAGCTTACCAAGACGAATTCAGGCAGTCATCAGAGCTAGAGGTGGTGCTACACGTTATTAGATTTTTATAAAATTTAGTTTTTGTTTGTTTACGGTGTTCAATAAATTTGTTATTATTTTAAATTTTTATATCTGAAAGTTTAATTTGTGTTTTATTAAAGATTGTTACCATAAATGAATAAATGTATTGTTGAAATGTTGTCTAATTATCTGTTTTTATGTTAAGATAAACTATTGTTGAATAATAGTTGGAAAAATACAAAGTTATCAGTGATTATTGTAGTGGTGCGTTAATTTTGAACAGGAGTTTAGTTATATCCTCCCTTATGGTCATCTTGGTAGTGTTTAACATTTTCTTATTGGTGTAGACAATATTCCTGAATCTGTAACTTGTAAATTTTACAAGTAATGGCCTGGATCCAGATTTTTTGCTTCCCACACGATGAACCCTGTCAATACAACTTGAATCGATGCCAACATGTAAGTAATCTTTAAATAATTTTAAGACGACTTCTTCAGCAATTTCATTAGTTTTTCAGCAACTCCAAAAATGTGAATATTGTTTCTTCTTGAATATTGTTCCAGAGAATCAAGATGGCTGGCCTGAAGTGTACAGACACTTTTTAACATATTAATTTCCTTTTGCAATTCCAGAATTTTGGTGTCATACTGCACAGGCTGTTCATTTACCTTGGAGATAACAATCTCAGACACAGATTTAGATATGCTGTTTAAGAAATCTTCATTGTTTAAGTTTATGATACATTTCAGAGCAGATTTAATCTGCTTTCCAATCATATCGATGTCCTCGCGCATTAACATTTTTTCTTATTTCTTTAGACACTCACACAAGGATAAAAGCAGCAAATGTTATTAGGTTCCAATTAATTTTCACTTAGATATTGATATGTAATTAAATGATTACACATACAAATTTAATTAGAGCAGTGAATACACGGTTAAATTGGAGCTGAAGCTTAAACCCACAACAACAATTATTTCAACAATTGTTGTTAAGGGTTAAGCTTTGGCTTAAAGTTAAACTGCAATATGGCTGGAATTGTACAGCTGGGCCCTAATGATGCAGCTCGAACCATTTAAGTATAATGTGAATGTCACTGCCTATGTGTTCATTATAATTTTTTCTAAAATAATTTTTTTCTAATTTTTCCATTTATCTCAAATTTTCAGAACATTAAAGAACTATAATGTTAGGTATCTGATGTTACTAACATTATTAATTAACTTACTCTATAAAAACTTCCTCAGATAATTTTCTATCATTTCCACACCAAGATAAATCCAGTTTTCTAAGCCCCCTACACTTTTTCATGAATAAGCGTAATAAATCATCGTCGGCTTTATGCCAGTATTTCTGCTTAAAAGAAATAAATCTTTAATTCATTCATAAAGTAAGGCAATATTTAATACCTTCAGACTTAACTCGTGGTATATTCCAGGATCCTGAGTAGCAGTACACCACAGCTTATTTACTTGGGCACAACGACACAGTGCCTTTAAATCCAAATATTGAAATATGTGCACGATAATTTCATACTAAAATAAATTTCTTATAATTAAAACACTGTATGTATTTAATTCTAGCGATGACTTACGGGTAACGTTGCAAAATAATTATCTCTTTCATCAATGTTGTCGTTCTTCTTTATTGGTAAACCTGTGCAATCACTTGCAGGTACAGGCAATTCTAATAAGCCATTACGGAGTAAACTGGCCTGTAATTCAGACTTTGGCCGCTTCCCGGCTAAAAGCACTGCATCTAAAGACGTGTGATATTTAAGCAAACTTTGATTGAAATCAATTCGTAGCTCACTATAAACAATGTGCTGAAAATTAAAAGGCAACAATTTGGAAACGCTTACTTGACAAAATCATTGATGTGTCGAATTATAGGGGAGAATCTTCTTGAATTCTGAGGGCACTGTTTCGGATGTCCTTCCCAAAGCATTCTCCATAATCCGCCTGTATATCTACTCCATATTCTAACAATGGCCCCGGGATTGTACGTTTCATAGATTATAATGGCCGTTGGTATAACAGCACATTCAAATCTTAAAACATGTAATGTGTAGTATTACCTCACCAACATGATGAGAAAGTATTTAGAGTTACCTTAAAGTAATATAATCCTCCGATATTATTTCACCCATGTCTTGCATCATGTAAGGTTTCTGGGCGCCTTCACTTTCATTCCACCACTTACCATATGATCTCTGAACATAGATGATGATAAAAGTGGACTTGTAATCAAAGAGAAACTAATGACTTATTGAATATTGTGAATTTCTTACCAACATGTATGTGTCTGGAAAGTCTCCGTAAGCTGGATACTTCACAGGTTTTCCGGCTAGGTTTTCTGGAGAGTATGAAATGTTCATTAGGCTGTTGTACTTCGAAGTGTAATCGATTACACACTCTGCGTACTGTTCTAGGTCGGTCATTTTACTGATGAACAGTTCGAAAACTGTGGGTTTCTTATCCTCGACTTCATTTTCAGTCATTTTAGACGTGCATACTTTGTATAAACGGAGACAAGAAATAATTACCTCTTTTCAAATTTTTGGTAAAAATCAGGTGACTTTTGAGTGCGTTCAGAAATAGTGACAGCTGTCAATAAATAACATGAAAACGTTCTAAAATTCAAGCATTTTCAATAGATGTATGTACTAATTTCAAGCTTTGTAAGTTTACACAAGATCCTGCACATTTTAGTAGCAAGTTTTATATACAAAGAGATCAATTTCAAGTGTACCGAATTGGTAACAAGATCCCTACATTTAACGAGTTAAGAATTAATAGGAAAGAACCTACAGCAGGCAGTGGGAGAATACAAACATTTGCCGAAGTTACCACTTTACGTTAGGATTTTATGTATTTATTTAACAACAAACGATACATTGGTAGTTTAAGTTTATTATAGATCGCAGTTAAAGAGTGAATGGACTTGAGTTAGTTTTGGAATTTTTCGATGATTAGTGGCGCAATGTAAGCAAGTTTATTCCAAGTACTTTTATAGGCTTGTTCGGGTTCCCGTGAGGTCAGTTCCATAACCGTGAGGAGTATGCGCATAACAAAAAAAAACTGCACTTTTTTATCATACGCATGCTCCTGGACGTTCTAGGACGGTTCTAAGACTGTCCTCACGAGAATTGACACAAGCCTTATGATAGAACAGCAGTAGGGGATCTCGTGTACAGTGGCCATCATTTCATTCAATTCTATATTATTCTTTTATTATAAATTATTTTAAAAATCGGCTCCGCGGGAACATTTAGTGTCACCATGTTTAAAACTTACTAGCAATAGATCACATATAAGTATTAAATTTTTTGCGTTATTAATTACAAATTGTTTTCCGAAAAATTGGCCAATGTACCCGTCATGGAAGGTACACTGGCCAGTTTTAAAGGTAAGAGTGGCAACTGATTCCAGAAATATATTATTCAAAAATTCTAAAGGAAAAACTAGTTTTTAAATAAAATTGAACATACGTGGTCTGACAATAAAATTCGCGGACTCATTTTATTATGTTGCTTTGACAACACTTGGAGGATTGGCAGCAGTGACGCAGTGTTTGTTGACATTTCGTGCAGTCATGCAATTTTTTCCAGTTCTCTTGGCAATCTTGATTTGAGTGTAGAGATGTTTTTGTACACATGTTTTGATATTGTGACGATGGAAATCGATCGTGATTTTGAGGAGCAGCGAATTGTGATGAAATTTCTTGTGAAAGCGGGGAAAACGAAATCTGAAATTCTTGAAATGATAAGACCTGTTTACGGAGACCGTCTTTTGAAAAGAAATTCGTTTTTCAAGTGGTTGTCGAGGTTCAGAGAGGGGAGAACTTCAACAAAGGACGATTAGCGTTCGGGGCGACCCTCCACTTCTCGAAATGACTTCTCTGTGCAGAAAGTTGAAGAAGCTATCAACGCAAATCGTCGCCTCACGGTCAGAGATGTTGCAGAGTTACCGGAATCAATCGAGAGACCGTGCGCCTCATCCTCACGCAAGATTTGGGGATATCAAGACTTTGTGCAAAGATTGTCCCAAAAAATTTGACAACTTAACAAAAGGAAAATTGTTTGCGTGTCTGTCAAGAGTGGTTAGAGAATGCGGACATCTTTGAAAACGTGATTACATCATTTCATCACAATTCGCTGCTCCTCAAAATCACGATCGATTACCATCGTCACAATATCAAAACACACGTGTACAAAAACAGCTTTGCACTCAAATCAAGATTGCCAAGAGAACTGGAAAAAATTGCATGACTGCACGAAATGTCAACAAACACTGCGTCACTGCTGCCAATCCTCCAAGTGTTGTCAAAGCAACATAGTAAAATGAGTCCGCGAATTTTATTTTCATTCCTCGTAAATCAGCATTTATTCTTTAAAAATTGTAAACAGAACATGCACATTTTAACTTTATCATTTCAGCATTTGTTTTACCAATGCCTGGATTTTTTATTTTGGTCGCGGCATACTAACGCTCTGGAAATATACACAATGCAAGTGTTCGCTTATGTTGAGGGTACAGTGGTCACTAATATAGTATTAATCGCCTCCGTTCCGGACTCCTGAAATTTCCGCGCCGCTATGCGCCACAATGAACAAATTCTGTAAAAAGTAGTGGCCACTGTTCGCTCTAAAATTGTGGCCAATGTTCCCCACTGTAAACATTTCCTTGAACTAAACCTCAAAATTTTTAAACTAAAACTAAGTGATTATTCTAATGTATATTTTGTTTTATAAACTTTGTATTTACTCACGCATCAAAGTATTATCTAAAAAAGTTTTAAATATTACAACAAATGCTTCCCAAACTTACCTGAAATCGAAACTTGCGAAGGCACTTTTCACCGAATTTGAACACTCGTACCAAACTCTTTTACGAATGCGCTGATTATAAAGAAAACGGTAAAAAGGTTAAAGTAGAACCTTCTCACAAGATGACAGCTCTGAATAATATGCTAGAAAAAAAATATTGCTCTGTGGCCAATCTACCCGTATGGCCACTGTATCGGGACGTCCCCTACATACCTATCTAAAATGCGATTGACATTTCTAGAATCTTATTTTGTTAAATTTAGTATAGTAAGTTTATTATAAAACAATGGTGAACTGTGCGGTTTGTGATCGTTCCACAATTTTGTCAAACGCTTGTGGGCGCCCATAGGCGTTTTCGGAAACGGATCTGGGTCTCTAACCAGGTTATTTGCGTGACGTCAGCAATTATCAGAAGTTGCTCGGGTTCCTCGGTGATTATAGGAACGCATTTTGTAATGAACTTGGTAAAATAACCTTTTCAGTTATCAGTCTATTCTATTTATACATTAAGGGTATGTAAAGGGTTTACCAATACGGGTTATCTACAATTTTATTGGAATAAAACTCTAAATATTCAAGAAAATTCGGAAATGTTTATTAAATATGAAAATGTGAAACATCTCAATTATGTGTGAAACACAATGTCGGCCAAATGACCACCGCGGCTCCTTTGGCAGGCCACAATCCGCTTGATGAAATCTCCCGCATGACATTCTGTTTCACACAAAATTGAGATGTTTCATATTTTCATATTTAATAAACATTTCCGAATTTCTTTGAATATTTAGAGTTTTATTCCAATAAAATTATAGGTAACCCGTTATTGGTAAACCCTTTATATACCGTAAATAACAAATAGTAACCAAATGGTTGGTTGTGATTTTTTGAAGGTTGTTTGTATTTGTTAGCGATTACTGAATAATTTCGGGACAGTCGACGGTTTAATTGGTATTAACCTATTAACATAACCAAAATTTGCAAACAATTTATTTTTAAGAATTATTTTTAACTTGAAATACAATTTATAACTCTGAAGACAAAATGGTTGCAAATTGTTTATATACAGGCTGTTACAAATTCGAGGCTCACCATTGGGATCTCGGAAACGGTAAGAGATACGAAGTCGGTTAAATTGGGGCAAAGTTGCGTATTTTAGTGCTGAAGTTATTATTGCAGCGATCACAACAAAATTAAAACATCCTACAGGCACTTTTTTGAGCTCTTTACGATGATATCATTAGATTTTACTTACAACGTTTCGTTTTGCTCTGACCATCATCAACTTCATTTTTTCTTATGGCCGTCATATTGGATTTTAATACCATTAAATAGATCTATTTTTTCTGATGTTTCTCCATCCATCACACATCCCTATTTAATAAATTGAAGTAGCTATAAATGCAAAAAACTATTGAAAATAACAGTGCAAAGAAAAATATGGCTTGCTGTGAAGAAAAAAAAATACATTTTGACACATCTTCGTACTATCTTGTGTTGTTTACTACTCGATTGTAATTAGTCTAAACTTATCACAATGAATTTTTTCAACGAAGAAAAGCGTGTCATGTTAAGAATTTATTATGGCAACAATAGCAATTCAGTAACAGCGAGCGAAATTTATTTCCAACAATACCCAGAAAGACGCCAACCACATAGAACAACGTTTAATAAATTAGATAAAAACATTGCACTTCATGGATCTTTTCATAAAACTCGAAGGAAGTATGGAGATCGCCTTAATGATGAGGAGAACGAAGAAATATTAGAAGAGGTAATTAATAGTTATTTATAAAATGTATGAAACTAGATATTACAGGAAATAAATTAATAATAAAAATATATAAATTTATTACAAATCTAATCAACTACTGCCTTATCTGTTTCAAGTTTCTTTTATAATTTGTTCTTTTAGATTAACAATAACCCATCCAATTCTACCGGCAAGTTGCGGATACTGTAAATGCTACACATCATGTTAAAGTTTGGACAGCCTTGAAAAAACACAATTACAAATGCTACAAAGTACACGTATCGCACGTTTTACTTCCTAGGGATCCTGAAAGACGATTAGAATGGTGTCAATGGCTTAGCAATCACTTCAATAGGGATGAAAATTTTTTAAACAACATAATTTGGTCGAATGAAAGTAAATTTATAAATCATGGTTTATTCAATCGAAATAACGAACATGTCTGGTCGCTTGAAAATCCAAGAACAGGCCAGTTCGTAATCAAGTCAGATTTGGGTTAAATGTTTGGGCAGGAATTTTGGGAGAACAAATTATTGGACCATTTATTTATGAGGAAAATCTAAATTCTGAACGTTATCTAAATTTTCTTAGAACTGCATTTGAAGAATATTTGGATGATATTCATTTAAGGAGACTTCCAGAATTATGGTTTCAACATGATGGTGCACCACCGCACAATGCAAGGGCTGTTTGTGATTATTTGAACGAACAGTTTCCAAATCAGTGGATTGGGAATAGGGGAGTAGTTCGTTGGCCTACAAGGTCACCGGACCTCTCTCCACTAGATTTCTTTTTGTGGGGAGTTTTAAAAAATAAAATTTGTGCAGAACCAATTAACGACATTGCCGACCTACGAAATAAAATTTTACTTTCTTTTAATTTTAATTTAATTTAATTCACTACGAAGGAAAGACGTTCAACGTGCTATTAACAACATTCGACGAAGAATAAATTTATGTATAGAAAAGAACGGAGGATATTTCGAATATCTTCTCTAAACGTTTTGTTTTGTTTTAGATTATTATTCTAATATTTCTTCACTCCTCTCATCATTAAGGCGACTTCCATACTTGGGATAAGATCGAGACAGTTGCGCAGAAAAAATAATTTCGAAACGCGACAGTCGCTAGATAAAGAAGTTCGCTTTTGAGTTTTATGAAAAGATCCACAAAGTGCAATGCTTCTATCTAATTTACTAAACAGTGTTCTATGTGTTTAGCGTTTTTCTGGATATTGTTTGAATTAAATATCGTTTGATGTTAAGTTATTGTTGTTAACATAATAAATTTTTAAATAAAATTTTTAAATTTTCGTCTTTCTTGATTTATAACGGTAATTTTTATAACTGAAAATTTTACTAAATTCAGCTTACTTACGTAATATACTTACAAAATAAAACTTCGAAGGCATATCAAAGCTTTTTTGTTCTTGTCTTCCCAGCAAACCATATCGAGGGCGTCATATCAGAAGGACGTATCAGCATAGGATTATAATGGCGCTTACGCCCTTCTGATATGACGCCCTCGATATTTTACTGTTATTTTCAACAGTTTCTTGCATTTATAGCTAGTTCACTTTATTAAATAGGGATGTGTGATACATGGAGAAACATCAGAAAGAATAGATCTATTTAATGGTATTAAAATCCAATATGGCGGCTATAAGAAAAAATGAAGTTGATGATGGTCAGAACGAAACGAAACGTTGTAAGTAAAATCTAATGATATCATCGTAAATAGCTCAAAAAAGTGCCTGTAGGATGTATTAATTTTGTTGTGATCCCTGCAATAATAACTTCAGAGAAAAATAAAAAAAAAAATTACGTTTTTCGGTGTTTTGGAAATATTTCAAGAACTAAAAATCGTAGAAGATATTTCAAAACGGATTATTGTTCAGCACTAAAATACGCAACTTTGCCCTAATTTAACCGACTTCGAATCTCTTACCGTTTCCGAGACCTCAATGGTGAGCCTCGAATTTGTAACAGCCTGTATTGTTATTATTTTCATGCATTATAAAACGCAGGGTCTGCCAAATAGAGTGGCCTATTAAAAGTTTTCGGGGAAGGGATTATACAAAAATTCTGAAAATTAGTACACTGCCCTAAGGGAAAGCGATCTTTTAGACTGAAATATTTTCACTTTTATATCACTTCCGGTTATACCGGAAGTCGCCATTAACTTTCTTATTTTAAACTGGATGCTATACTTTTTATTACAAATTCTGATTCTACATATTATTTTAAATAAAAAATGCTAAGGCTTCCCTATACCTAAGTGTAACCAATTTTGAGATATCTTCAAATTTATTTAAAAAAATTGTTTTGGTGACCTTTCATTTAAGACAATGTACTTACGCCAATTTCAAATTTAAAGCTTGAAGTGACATGTCGTTTAAAAGTATAATGTTCAGACATATCCTAATTATCTCTGAAAAATTCATAGGGTGGTCACAATATGGTGTCGAAGGTCATTATGTTTAGCTGCCCAAAACTCAATTTTCGTAAATGGAACACCCTGTATATTTTTATATCATGAGATACAGAATCAAATTCTACATCGATTGGTATTAGCATTCCCTATACTTATATCTTTTAGTTTTCTTTCTGCAAAGTAGAACAGTGAACATAACCTAACAACGTCATGTATGTATGTTATCTACAGCAAGCGTTTTTTAATTGTAGAATCGAGCAAGTTCTCGTACTATCTGACAGCTTGATCAAACACATTTGCCTCGAGGAATTGGTGCATTTAAAAAACACGGCCATTATGTAGCGAACTGGCTTCAATTTGTAAATCCTACTGCAATGTCAGGTCAAAAAGCGATCGCAAGATGTCGCTATTTAAATTGTTCAGTAAGTTTATAGGTAAAGCCTAGAACACAATGGATTTGCATAAAACATAAGACATAAGCCGTAAGAAACACATTTGCTTTGTTCTCGTTACGGAGCTATTGTGTTACAGCGCACTTCTTTACATAGGTCGAATTACTGTTACAGCTTATGTCTTATGTTTTATGCAAATACATTGTGTGCTGGCCTTAAATCGTGACCCATTAATTAGAAAATAGGCAACACATTCTACTTTCGTGCTTTTAGTACATTATGAAAATACAAAGTAATTTCTGATTTGATTGACGGGTTGCCTATCCTAAAATATTTAAGGGTCATTTATTACGTACGAAAGAATACGGAGATTCCCAGCTGATTTTTAAATTAATATTTAAGTAATAGATATGCAGATTTTTTACAAAATAATGTTTACATAATAATTTTATTTCCTTAATTAAAAATAAAACAGTAATCATGAATCCTATATAACATCTAACAATAAGTAAAAAAAAATATGTAACAATTAATTCAATAAAGATCACATTAAAAGTATTATTGGAACAAAAAGTGTCGAATTATAATCCCTTAATTTATGATTCTTTATTACGTTCAGACTAAGCAAAAAAAATTCCGAAAGATCGCAGAGGTACTGTGTGTATGCTTGTTCACAGTGTCAGCTGATTACGATAGTTGCAAGTGTTATGTTGGAATTTGCCTTTTTAATTATTAGACGTTCTTTATCATTTAATATTCTGAAAGCAAATAGTAATTTATACGTGAATTAAACAATAAACGATCGTACTGTTAAACTCGAGCGATAAAATCGCACCTAATTACTTTATTACAGTAAACGATTTAAGAATGTTCTCAAAACTTAGGGAAAGCGGTAAACTAAACATTTATATTTAATGCAGTCAATGCATTTATTTATTTGACGGAACCGAAAAAAATGTTCGCATCCGCAAAATTCTTCTGTCACAAATTTGTTTCTTATCAATGTACTTATAACTTACATTCATTATTTTAACATAAGAAAATAACAAATTATATCACATAGTGTGTTATTTGTTTACAAAGTGTGAAAGATCACGATGTAATTATTGTGGATTATTTAATGAAACAGATGTTCAAAGATTCCGTTTCAAATTGTATTGCGGACGACACTAACCCAGTGACCGTGACATTTGCGAAATTTATCGTTTTACGATGCGTCTATAAAAATCGCAGACTCACTGACGAACGAGCAGAGGTTTTCAAACAAAAGGCGATGCGCTCTTGGGGTAGGTCAGTTTTTTATTTTAGAGCAAGAACATTGATATTTGCAGAATCAATTCCTTATGTGATGAAGAACTTACAGTATTAATATGTGAAACTTATTCGATTACACGCTGTATAAAAATGTAGTATACAGGTGAATTTTTTTTGGGCAGATCTTATCTTCGTAATGAAATGAGGCATGGCATCATTCACTGTTCAGAACAAAAAAAATGCATTGAACTGTTAAGGAACAATAAAAGTAGCACTTTCGTCCCTTTCTCAAAAGTAGTACCCCTTAATATTTTCCAGGAAAACAAAACATCTTCAATTTTGAACACAATGCCACTCTTCTTGTTATAGTGTTATAATTTTTTTTATTGAAATTCGTTATTTAATTTAAAGTAGAAATAAATTTCTTTCAATTTATTTAAATTTATTTGTCCAATGAAGTTTGTTTAATTATACGCTAGGAACAAACCGGAATTTGTTTCCATCTGCCGATCATCATACCACCAAACATAAATTCGATAACAAAGATCTTTCGACCTTTATCAGACATCCGCGTTAAAAGTTCTTGCTCGAATTTCTTTCCCACCCAAACAATACAAGTGAGTTAGTTGTAATTGCTGGGGCCTGCATATAAATTGAATTAAATTTAGATTTACTAAATTTAAACGCACTCCAGGATAAATCGAAGCTGCGCGCAGGAAACACCTTGCTTGTTTCGGAACGGTGAAATAAATTCAAACTTGCGGTGCGCTCGCTACGGTATGTCCAATAAATACCACGACAAGTTTTACACGTCGCTATGCAGCGAAAAAACGTTGCAATCGAACGAAAGGGGTTTTTTCATGCAGTTTGCAGAGCACGTCGCCGAAAAAGCGGGAAAAAATTGGATAGAGAATATTTTCGGAAAACTCAAAACGGATAAGGAACGGATTCGTGCAATTTATGAGTACGAACCGGTAAGTAATTTCAATTAAATTACCTTTAATATTCAAACATAAACGATTTAGTTATCAATTTATTTTGTCATCAAAGTGTACAGCTCCGATGACCTTTATTGTACTAAGGTGAATTAGCGGAGTGTTATTACAGGAACAAATTAAAAATAATCTTAAAAAGAAGATAAAGAGTAAAAGAAATTGAATTTAAAAAGAAAGTGAGTATTAGTTTTCACAAATTATTACTTCTAGTTCAAATAAAAAATGTGAAAATATTTTTTTTACTTCTTAAAAATTTATCATGCGTTCAACAAAAATATTATATTATTTCTTTATCGCTTTATACTTGATTTTGATTTAACTAGTTTTATGAATCATGCTAATTGAATTGCTGATATCGATAGGCTTGTATGGATGACATTATAGTTACAGAATGTGGCTTTATAATATGATTAGTTTTATTTCTTTGAATTCACTTTTGTGATATTGTTTTCTTTAATTTGGCATTTCTGTTTTCATGATTTTAAAGAATTGATAGCAATTAATTTTCTGTTCCAAATTTATTCAAAAATTTTGTTTTTCTAAGATCTTTTATAAAATTGAGTTCTTGTGATTTTCGTTTTGTTGCATTGAGTAAATATTTTGTTTCTCTTTTTGTCAGAGTTTCTTAATTTGTTTCTTTCTTGAATTTGGCAGATAATTTAGTCGTTCAATATTATTTAATATTTTGGTAGTAAAGTATATACATATTCGATTGCCTAATTTGGGTGATTAAGGAAAAGAATTTGTTTTTTATTCTATATCATTGAGTTTTTGTTTTTTTTTTTTAATCTGGAACTTACTACTTTCTTCTTTAAAAGAAAAACAAAAGATTAAACAATGAAACCGGTAGTTTTAATTTAAAGAAGAAGAATAAAATAACGCCTTCGATAAGAAAACGTTTTTATAAAAAAATTAAAGTAAATTAATTAAAAATCTCCATGTGAAGGTGGAAAATTTAAGGATTGAAGTGACATGTAGTTTAAAAGTATAATGTTCAGACTTTCAAATCATATACTAATTATCCCTGAAAAATTCATAGGGTGGTCACAATATGGTGTCGAATGTCATTATCTTTAACTGCCCAAAACTCAATTTTCGTAAATGGAACACCCTGTATATTTTTATATCATGAGATACAGAATCAAATTCTACATCGATTGAAATTAGCATTCCCTGTACTTATTTCTTTTAGTTTCCTTGTTATCAATAATTGTTTATTATAACGGCATATTTTGCTAGAATTATTGAAATTTTTCGCAGTAAGGGTCGACAAAAGAAAAATATTTATTGAGTTATACCATTAACAGATAAGTAGAAATAAATAAATAAGTTTCGACGAATGCTAATACACAAATTTCATTTGCTTCATTGTTTTCTTTGGTCAGACTTCTTAAAAAATAGGTTCAAATCTTCTCTATATTTTTTTCTGTCATTGGCGGTAACTGCGGATACTTTTATTTTATTAGAATAAATAAAATTATTCATTATTATTTTTACCACTTTACCAATTGTAAGTATTGCTTTTGTTGTTTAATAAAAACGTTAAATTGATAAAAAAAATGTTTTTCAAAGCATGCTTAATTTTTAAAGAAGTTCGTTTATGAAAATGGTAAACTTACGGTAGGTATTTACCTAATAGCTTTATTCTATGATGTACGTCAAAATAATGTTATGCTTAGCAATTATTTATTTCTTAAAAAATAACAGTTCAATATCTGCTTCTTTTCTCAAAGGTTGCTACGAATAAGTGCATTCATTCCATTAATTAACAGAATAAAATAAACAATCATTGATAGCAAGAAAACTAAAAGATATAGGTATAGGGAATGCTAATACCAATCGATGTAGAATTTGATTCTGTATCTCACGATATAAAAATGTTCTATATATAAGGATTTACGAAAATTGAGTTTCTGGCAGTTAAACATAATGACCTTCGACACCATACTGTGACCACCATATGAATTTTTCAGAGATAATTAGGATATGATTTGAAAGTCTGAACATTATACTTTTAAACGACATGTCACTTCAATCTTTAAATTTGAAATTGGCGTAAGTACATTGTCTTAAATGAAAGGTCACCAAAACAATTTTTTTAAATAAATTTGAAGATATCTCAAAATTATATATAATTTTTTCTTTTGCACTTACTTAGGGTTAAATCTGACAAGTAATTTTTTCTTCAGCTTCCACTTCTAACTACACTAATTTGTATCTATCGTAAGAAGTAGCATTGAGTTAATTTAGTGTAGAAACTGAAGTCTTTCGTTTTTGGAACTTCAATTTCTTTTTCTATTGTTTAATAATAAGAACGAATATAAATGTCTTATATAATTTTGCTTATATTCTTCTCTACCTGTTGAATCAGCACGCTGAAATAGAATAAGCGACCTCCTTTAGCAGAAGAGTTCCCGGAAATATGCGGTTAATTTTACCGTGGATCATAAATATTCGGATAGTCTCATAAATATGTCTACTTTACGTAACATTCCATTTTTAGATTCCCAGGCAATTAATCATTTTTATTTGTTTGTCTTTCTTCATTAGGTGAGTTTGCTTGCTTGAGTAATTTTAGAAAAACAAATGTTCACTTAGCTCCTCCAGTTGGGAAATAAAAATAGAATATTTAAAAGAAAGAAAGAAAGAAGAAAGTCAATTTAACCGAAGTTTCAATTTTAATTATAAAATCGAAAGGCTTTTAAATTAAAGTAACAAGAAGAAAAGCGAAACAAAACAGATAGACGTTGCTCAGTCAGAAATAGAATCCGATCTTAATTAAAGTTGCTATTTTTTTTCAGACCATTCGAAAATAGACGAATTCCGTCTAACAGATAGAGCTTTTGTTTGCCGTAAATATTTGACTGGCGAAAGCGCACTAAATTTATTATCTGAAGCTACATTACATTGGCAGGACGTTCCAGAAAAAAGTCACCGCTTATTTGTTTAGGGACCAATGAAATTTCAAATAAAATTTAATCGCCAGTTACATCCTGCGACAAAATTAAACAGAATTTGACATATAAACACTTTAAAGTCATCTTTAAGATTACTAAATTATAGGAAGGGGCGGACTAACCATCAGAATAATCGGATGGTTGTGCCAAGAATTTTTAGAAAATTAAATCGCAAGTCATACTCTTATTAAAAATTAAAAGAATTTAAGACATAAACATGTTAAAGTCTTCGTTATGATTATAGGCAGAGACGAACTGGTCACCGTTTGCCCTTGGGTTGGTGCCAAAAAATTTTGGAAAAATTAAATCGCTACAAAATGAAACAGAATTTAACACATAAACGTTTTAAAGTCTTCTTTACGACTAATAATAAAAAGTTTAATAGTGACTTAAGGCAAATACTTTTCCAAATTTTTCTTATTTCGATAGTCACTAATATCATGGATAATCCATTACATAATAAAAAGTTATTAACTTACAGGCAGAGGTAGGCTGATCATCAGAGTAATCAGGTGATTACCTTCGTTGATGTAATTTTTTTTATTTAGAAGAACCAGTGTTATCAAAAGACTAAATCGGCCATCCACGGCTTATTATTTATCGAATATTTATTTGTTACTTCAGGTTACGAGTTCAATAAAGAAGTATGAGTTTGTTTGATAGTAAATTGGGGAGCAGAGCTGTGCCAAGTACTACTTATAAATACAACAAGCACAAGTACAATAGTGCTTAATTGCACTTAAATACAAGCACAAATCCAAAAGTATTTGTATTTGGACTCGTGCTTATAAATACTTATTAGTGGGGGAACGACTCGCTGCCGGCCAGACTATGAAGCATCAATATTTTGTCGCGCAGATAGGCCGCGTCTCTCTAGATATGTACATATACGTATCGCATCATCAAGGAATATGCGGAAAATAAAAATAACTCAGCGATAGATATATTATGTGCATTTGTTGATTCTAAAACTAATTGCAAGTACCTAACTATGGAAAAACAATCTCATTATATTCTAAAACTAATTGCAAGTACCTCACATTTTTATTTATCTTGCATTATTTTGTAAATGTTAACATTAACATTTTAATATGTGTACGACTGTACGTATAACCATAAGTATACGCACAGCTGTGAAGTGTACTTGCGGTAATAAGCACAAGTATAAATACAAGCACAAGTACTAAGCACAATTGTAATTAATTGTGCTTAAGCACAAGTACGAGTCCAAAAGTGCTTGTGCTTGTAATTGACTTGTATTTGTAACAGTAAATACTCGCACAGCTCTGTTGGGGAGCCACCTATTTTCAGTCACACTCCAATTTCAAGGTCAAAGAAAGTAATACGGACATGATTTAACTTGAAGGCTTCCGCGGCCGTCGTCCATGTTTGAATTGGCTTCCGGTTGGAACCGCGTCAGAGGTTGAGACTGTCTCAACGACTAACCAGAAGCAGCAGCAACACCACCAGCAGCAGCAGCCCTGAAGAAGTTCTTCTGCAATGAAGAACGAAACGTCGGCAGTAGAAGTCAACGTGACGCGGTTCCAACCGGAAGCCAATTCAAACAATACGGACATCCTAAGAGTTTTCAAAACCTAGTATACCTAGTCATGACGTTTTCTTTTTCTTGGATATTTACATAACTTGATCAAATCTAATCTAAGATTAAGAACCAATTTAAAAAGAAATAAAAGAGGTTGCTTAACTCGTGCTACATTTGGCTGCTGCAATCTGCTTTTATCATGCAGACTCTTTTGTTTCGACCTTATGTAAATTACTGTCAATTTTTTTTGTTAAGGTATAAATTGAACGAGTTTGTCTATGGTTTCTTGCGCCACAAACCTCATGGCTTACATCAAAGTTAAACTTTCAGACCCATCTTTTTCAACTAAAAAATAAGCTTCATTGGTTGCAGCTTTGTGCTTTGCCTTACGCGAAGAACCTAGTTTTATATCTCAGTGAATTAGGCAAATTTATATTTTGCTGTTTTCACCGAATTCTTGGTCAAGTTCTTAAGGTTTCTTAAAAGCTGGCTCAGGACTCATAAATTCTGAGTTGGTGCCACTTCTGTCGATTAAACTGGTTAGTTCGTTTGCCTAGAAGAAATGGCACTAACAAGCCACTGAGCTCTTGGAGTATCCCAGGGGCCTTATTCTCGAAACGAGGGAGAGGGTTCGTTTTGCGGGAGTGACGTCAAAATGACGTATTCTCGTATAAAACTATAGAAACCTTTCGAGAAATGCGTCATTTTGGGGAACGATCACTTCTCTCCAGTTCGAGAATAACACCCCAGAGCGCTTCCTTTGATTGACTTATAGCGTTTTCCACTGGCTGCAGTAGTGCATACTCAGTGTATCTTCGTCTCTTACTATTACATGAGGTTAAAATGACATGACAATTTAACGAGTGCGCACTAGTTCAGGCAATGGAAATATGGAAAACGCCATTAACTAACTGGAGTACTCCCAGAGCTCTTCGGAAGTACAGTCGCACTTGTTTGCTAAAAAAATATGTATCTTACTGATTTGTTTGTGACAGCAGTTTTGCATACATCTCAATGGCATTATCTGCTACTTCAAGAATAGTGACGTGTTTGCTAAGGTTAAACTTTAGTCCAGTTTTTGGTTTACGTCTACAGACTTCTGTTCTCACAGAGTTGCAAGAGTTTAAAGCCATCAGCTTTGTTTCACCTCAGAAAGGAAACATCTACCTAACATAATGAGAAGAGGAGTAATTTTCACTCACATTTCCATAGCTATTGACCACGTACATTAAAATACTTTTGCCACCACCAGACTCGTCATACTTTGTAGATCAGAGAATCTGCTTCTTATAAAAATTTTAGTTACTTAATGACGCACTCATATGCACCTTTTTCCAACTTTCCTTTGTTAATTATTTTTTTATGTTGGATTGTGATTTAAAAATTTTGTGTAATTTGTTCTTAATTCTAAGGGCGATAAGTACTTTTATCCTTTTAGTCAGAAATCTTACTTTGCCTCTTTTTTGTGTTTGTCTTTGAATTTTGTTTTTGTCTCTCGCGTGTGTGTAATTTCAAATAGTTCGTATCATCAGTTCATCAGTTGTTACCTTACTAAAGACGAATCTCGTTAATCGTACATAATTCAATCTTGTCGTTGATAAGAATATTTTGTGTGTTCGTGTGTTTTGAAATAAGTAAGTAGTTCGTTTTTCGTTCTTGCTTCGATTGCAGATGTTCTTCTTGCTGATGCTGATGATGTTCAGTAGAGAAGTATTAACACGTTATGATTAATTTTTACAACTTCCACAAAGTCAAATATCTCTTATGCCAATTGTACATCGCTTTGGTAGTCAATTGTAATTGTTCATAATTTCATAAAGTTTTGAATTTTGAATCAAATACCTTCTAAATTTTTGCTGAGAATGATTTCATCTAAGAAAAATTTTTTCATTAACGTGCCTTTAATTAAAACTCTAATAAAATAAAAATAAATTGATTTATGTGTAGCACCAATAAGTTCACATTTAGAAAGATAAATAAACCATAAATTTTAGTGCGTATTTTTATCCTGGATCTACATGTGTAGAGCTGAAGTGTTTGTAACATCAAACGTGGCTTGCTAATAAAGACGTACTATGAAAAAATGTGTGCTATGTACGTTAAACGCCGCTATAAAAATAAATAAATCCCTCTTTATAATGTAGGAGTATTATTTTAGTCGCTGTAAAAATGTCCTGAAATTATTTTCAGAACTAGTGAATACAAATCAGTTTATAAAAATATATTTTCGTGATAACTAAATATAAATAGGCATTCTTTTTTTTAAAGACAAAATACTTTTAATTGGCTCGACGGAACGTAGACGTGATTAATTTAATTTGATGCTGTTATTAGCAACCGTTTGATGTTCTCCTGAAAAGTCTTAATTGTAAAATTTAATTTTTACAGAAATTATACCAATTTGCTTTTGTATTTTAAGACGATTCTACTTCAGTACTATTTCATAGCTTTTTTGTTCTCACTAAGCTAATTTTATTAACCACGGGATAATTTATTTTCTTTCAGACCTCCACCGCTATTTCGCAAATTTTATCTCACGTGCAAGAAATATACAGAAAAAAGAGCGCCGAAGTTTCACAAGCCCGAAGATTAGACGCCGAAAATGCCTTCCAAAATGAAAACTATGCAAAAGCTTTGGTGCTGTTCAGTCAGAGCGTCCTTAGAGCACCCCCCACTGGTAAAAAAAATAATTTATTATTTACTAAGGCCCAGTTTAAATTTAAGCTGAATTATTTCAACAACTGTTGCTAAGGGCCAGTTGTTCAAACATTTGAACCATAGTTCAGCTCTGAACTTGGTTCTATTACCATAGCAACAATTGTAAAGGCATGTCCCAGTAATGATACAACCAAGTTTAAGCTTTGGCTTAAAGTTAAGCTGGAACCTTAGATGTTTTAAAACTAAATTATATTTTCAGGAGAAAATATTAGAGTGGATTCAGGAATCACACTGGCTTTGGCTTTATGGGGAAGATCCGAAGCTTTAATGGCCCTGAACGAATACAGTCTGGCTTTGGTTGACATACAACTGTCTCTTAAAGAGGGACTCCTTACTTCGTTTAAGGCAGAAGCTTTCCAAAGAATGGGGATTTGTTATAAAGCGAAAGGAGAAATGGACCGGGCGAAAGTGGCCTTTGGCATAGCGGAAAAATTGACGCCCCCAGACAACCTAAAAGCGCTCCGAAATAACATGGATAAAGAATTTAAAGAAAGGCTACACGTAAACAGGAACAGTAAAAATATTAAACTTCACGCATTTACCAATTTTTTGCCAACTTCTTGAAATAATTTGTAGTTTTGCCATTTGTTACGGGACAGACGCATCCTGATTTCCCCGATGCTTCGAAAAACATAACAGTCAAAGAAGCGCCAGGATTCGGCCGGTTTGTCGTTGCAAACGACAATATTAAAACTGGCAATACGATCGTGGTCGAGCCGCCATATGCTGCCTGTTTAATACCAGAATCTTTTGGAACTAACTGCCATCACTGTTTTGATAGGTATTCCATCGCATGGGTTTTTCGTAACAAGGCATAAATTTCAAAACTCGCAGATTAATAGCTCCGATTGGCTGTACCACTTGCTCGAACGTGGCGTTTTGTAAAATCGAATGCAGAGACCTTGCGCTGTCAACTTACCACAAATACGAATGCAAATTCCTGGATTTGCTTATAGGATCAGGCATGAGCATTCTTTCTCATACAGCGCTTCGGATGATAACCCAAAATTCTCTGCAGAGATGTCTAGACGTGCACAAAAACAGAAGTTTAGAGAAAGTTTACTCGCTGTGCACGAACGCCACCATGAGGTCTCCACAAGACTTCCTCCAAAGAACACTAATGGCAGCGTTTCTTCTTAGGTGCTTAACACTCAGCGGGTATTTTGGTGATGACACCATCAATGATAAAGGTATGATAAAGGTAGTTTCTAAAAGTGAAAGTGACGTTAAACCGTTTTAGTAATGCCCAGTGAAAAAGAATTGTGCATAGGCGAATTGCTACTATTTCATCTGCAAATGTTACAATTCAATGCCCATGAAATCTACGAAACCAGACACGGTCCAGATCATAGATTCCGAGGAGCTAAGACCTCATACATTGGTGTTGCGGTGTACCCCACCGTTGCCTTATTTAACCACGATTGTTATCCATCGGTCACCAGGTATTTCGTTGGAAAGAACATCGTGATCAACGCCGTGCGACCTATAGCACCCGGTGAACTCATAGCTGAAAATTACGGACCTGTCTTTACGAGGAAGACTTTGGCCCAAAGACAACAGTCTTTATCTGGGCGTTATTGGTTTCAGTGTCAGTGCACAGCTTGCAAGCAGGATTGGCCTTCCTTAGATACTGGTTTAGAGAATATTTCAAGACGTATTAGGTATGTACATAAAGTGTTTCCTCTACGTAGGTGGTTCGGTAATAATAGATTTCGACTTTGCAGATGTCCAAATCAAAAATGTAAAAACTTTTTCACGTTGCCGATTTCAAGCGAAACTTTAAAATGTCCGAAATGCAGGAAGAAAGTTTCCCTGACCGAAAACATCTTCAAGATGAAAATGTGCGAGAATGCTTTGAAACAAGCGGTTGACGTCATGGAAGCGCAGGAGCCAGAAAAAGGGATAAGAACATTGACTCAAGCCATCGATATATTCCATAGGTAAGAAATACATAAGTAGTTTACAAAAAAAAGCAAGTAACTAACATATTTTTGGGTCTTTATAGTGTTTCTGCTCCGCCCCATAGGGATTTGCAATTGGGACAGGAGATCTTAAGGAGTCTTATGGCAGATTCTGGAAATGTGTACGAATGCCTAGTTAAATCTACTGACAGTTGACGTTCTCGTATAATGGCATTGAGAAAATTTTTGTTACGTTTTTGATATTTTACAAATGAAATTCATCTGTGTTATTAATTGTTTTAATTAAATTAATTGGGTAACTCAGTTTTTAATTTGCAAATTTTATTTATCTGTATTCACCTTCGAATTTAGTTCAATCATCGGCTTTCTTGCATCTTTTATAATTTTTGTAATCGTATTATACATTTTTAAAAATATCACTGTAACAAAAATACTACACTCCTAGGATCTCGGGAAAGCAGTATATTGCAAGAGATATTTTAAAATTCCGGACACTCTCTAGACGGGCTATATCATAATACACAGAAATATGTTAACGAATCATCGACGTTCTCGTGAAATATTGGATTTCCAGACGCGTCCTCTGAAAATGGAAACAAGAACTTCTGAATTTGCAATAGGTTTGCAAGTAGCACAAAAACGCACGATAAGAACATGTAGAGCTTCGTGACTGAAATACAAAGATGTAACTAACTAAGGACAAAACTCTCATTATACTTCTTTTACTAAAAAAACTTACATCATTTTGCATTGCAATAATAAATTTTTAAATTACATATACAACTTAATAAATATTTATTGTCATTTTGAGCTTAGATTGAACACGAGTTTTTGAGATTTTACAATTTAATAGTGAATATTTAAATTTGAACCATGCAGACATTATGATATAACTAATGAGCGGGAGAATAATATTTTCTAAGGTTATCGGTTAGCCAAGACGTCGTAATGAAATGGTATGCGCTTCTTCTACTGCATGCAATTCAGTACGCCTTTGATCGATAACCTTAAAGAATATAATTCTTCCACTCAGTAGATATAACTGATCAGTAGAATAATTTAGTTGAAGAGTCTTAATATTCAGCACTGCAAGTCAACCATGGCGGAGACAAACATTCACATGTGACAGTTCGGTTCGTTCCGTATTGACGAACAAACCGCTGGATTTTTCTGCCTTGTTTGAAGACTTGATCACCATATTTACATGTTTTACCTAGACAAAAATGTAAAATTTAAAAAAAAAACCTAAATTAAGTATGCAAATTAACATTAGCCACAAAAATAAACACGTACCTCCTGGAATTGGTTTGTCTTCAATCACAACATCATCTTCGGAAGCTGTAATAATAGAATAAATAAATACACCATATAAATAAACCATCAACATAATTACTAGATTTTATATATTCCAAAATTTTGTATCTTGAATTGAAATTTTGAAATGTATAATATTTAAATCGATTTGTGCCTCATAATCGTTCGCGTAATAGTTAAGACAAAGGAACAAATTAATGCCTCGGAGTTAGACATGCGAGCAATACAATGCAATATGTCGGTAATAGACTAAAACCAAGATGATAGAAATTCAATGAGAACAAATAACTAAGAAGATTGAAATTTATGAAGTGCTTTGGGTTGGGAAACGTCACTTTTCCGCAACGACGTACGAAGGCTTCCTCCCCCTCTTTCTATTTGCTACATTGACAATGTTCTCACTTTGCAACAGTTACTTGTATTGTCCTGACTGCTATGTGTAACAAATCAGTTTTCAATGTGTGTAATAGAAACTTTCACTCAGTATTTAATACTTACGACATATGACGGTGTGGGGGCAACACAAAGCCGTTTCACCGTTCTCCTGGTAATAGACGGGCGCGCAGTTTTTCTCTAAATTTTCCGTCTCTCTAATCTCTAAGTCACATGGTCTCTTGATACATTCGGACGCTTTGTATTGTCCATCGCCGCCGTTGCAGCGGCAAATCAGACACGTCCCTTTAGGAAAATAAAGTTCGCCTTCCCTATACACTTTCCCATCCACCGTGCAAGTTGGAATACGTTGAGAAGTTTCTGAAATGAAATCCTGCATTTTATCGGTGAAAAAATTCCATGTTTTCTTACCACAAGCATATCCTTCAGAACAACAATAATCCAAACTATATTTATAATAACAGCCTGGTGCTAAATCCATGCCCCAAGTACCGCATCTTCCTGCTGCGCAAATAAAAGTTCCTCTGAAACTAAAAGTTATGTTTATAATTATTTTTTTATAACGTGAATTCTGATGACCGCCAGGCATCATAGAAACTTATAACTTACTTATTGTCTAGTTTTGATACCCTGCAGGAACAACCGAAATTACATGTACGGTCTTTTGGTTTAGTCTGACCTCCGAGGAGCTTTTGCCCCCGGTATAAACAACCCCCTTGAGGGCGCTCATATTTACAATCTTCAAACGATGGGCACCCTGTTCCGTTTTCTTTCTTGGGACATCCTATTTCTTCATAAAAATGAATTCCGAATTTTGAACAGTCCTCTTGAGCTAAAACCACCATATACTTAATATTACAAAACGTGACATATACTCATAGTCATTTATAAAGTAAATGAAATAACACCTTTAATTACAATTGAAATATAGTGCTTACTGCTAAGAACACTGAGAAACTTAAGATGTGTCCCCCTAAAGATGTTAAATTGAGGCCTAATTCCTTCTGGCCACTATAACAAGTAGACGGATACAAAACAAAAACGTGAAATAAAAATTCTCATGTGTTTGTTTACCTTTTTAGATCGCGACTTAATATTTCATTAGGGAGACATTACCTTTAACTCTGAGTGTACTTCACTTTACAGAGCTATAAAGATAAAAAAATTGAAGTAAAAATTATAAACGGTGGAAATATTCTGCATAATTTCAGAAAGTGTCAAGTATAACTTAATTGTTAAACAAAACCGAAAATGAAACTTGAACAAATAACAGTAATTAAGTTATCACACGTTCAGCCGACTTTGTGTCTCTGTTAATGACTTGATGTAATACGTGCACTCTCAATTGAAACATGATGATGTTATAACTACACATAAAAAAGTTTGATGTCAGAGGAAAAGCAAAAATTATATATCTACCTATTTACCTTTCGAAGCATAAAGGCACGCCAGAACAAACACGAATGTACAAATGAATTTCATCGTGGTATTGTTAAGAATGCAACTGACAACGTGAAATAATTCACGTTTTTCATTATATACTGTGTTTTCGCATTATCTTCGGCTAATTACCTGGAAGTACTGGGGTATTTACAGTGTCCAAACGAGTTGATATAAAATCAAGTGAATCGAGGCTACAAGAAGCTCAGCGGTTTCGCTGTAAAAATGCAAATGAGTGATAAACAAGTTGTTATCGCTTTGCGGAACGCAATGTTATTATTATTATTATTTTTTTTTTCAATATTCGTAACAACACTCTGTTATTCACATATTTTATGTCAGTGCTTTTGGTTTTCAAATTTTTCCGATAAAAGAATTATTGTTATTATTTGCTTCCGCTTTCATTGACTAAAGTGTAAAAATTAATAAACAGTTTAATCAATAATCACATACAAGTACAAAAAATAATAAAATAAATCCTACAAACTTAAGGCCGTTTTACACTATCCTACTTCAATTTCTTAAACAATTTAATTTGCGCAATAAATTGTATCAAAATCTAAACTGAATTGAAAACAATGTGAGAAAATACCTGGAACGTCTTGTATATCTTCAGCACAAACATTTCAATTTAACCAATCAAAATTCACTGTAGTAGCGTATCTCTCTCACTTTGTAACAAAAAATTATCAAATTGTATCAAATTTAGCAAATGTAGGCTTAAGGTCTCATAATACAGTGGTTTCTTTACCATACTCAAAATAATCAAATCTTTTGCTGTAATTTCTCTCTAAATATACAACCTTATGGAATACAGCCGTAATTTGTGCAATGGATTTTGGGTAAATACAACTCTGTCCAACAAAATTTGTGTACCACAGTATTTTTGATTCCTGCGTTGATACATTCTTTTAAACTGCGCGTAGAACTCTTATTAGAAACAAATTTTATTAAAAAACTTAAAAAGAATGCAGATATTAAAAAAATTGTACATTAGGATCCTTATTATTAATGTTATTGTTGGGTAGAAGACTATAGGGGAGAATGAGAGCCGCATTGGAAAAAGCCTCAAACAAAAAAATACTCCCGAATGTCATGAAAACTGGACAATACCATCAAAATCCTGTCAGCAGACAAAGGGAATGCCACAGTAGTAATGGACAAAACAACGTATGAAGAAAAAATAAAAGAAGTTCTCAATGCAGGACAATAAAAACACCTGGAAAGATATACAAAACTCTTCATAAACACCAAGAACAGTTCGCACTTCTGTATGGACTACCAAAAATCCACAAAAATGGAATACCATTAAGGACGATTGTCAGTTCAAGAGAATCCCCAACACACAAACTGTACCCACATATGCAGCTTTGATTATTAATAAAAATAGACTCTCCAATGATGAATCCTTATCTGACAGAACAACATTAAACAGAAAGACCATAGTGGAACTACTTGACATCTGCATAAGAACCACTTACTTCCAAGTAGAAGAAAAATTCTACAAACAAGAATTTGATGTGGCGATGGGTTCAGACTGATCGATTATTTTCTTATAATAAGCTAGTCGGACATTAAAACAATAAGATTAGTCATGATTTATTTTTATTTAAACGGAATTTCTTAATTATACAAAATAAAAATATTTATTATGGTAGGTACTGAGCTTAGACTGAACATGTTTTATCGATATGGGTTTTGAATATCTAGTGTTGAATACTTGAATTTGACGTTATGATATAATTGATGAATAAAACAAGTTATTAGTTGAAGAATCTTAATATTCAGCACTGCAAGTCAACCATGGCGGAGACAAACATTCACATGTGACAGTTCGGTTCTTTCCGTACTGTTGGACGACCCTTTGGATTTTTCTACCTTGTTTGGAGTCTTGATCGCCATATTTACACGTTTTACCTAAGCAAAAATATAATATTTAAAAAAAGGCAATTGCGTATATTAAAAAAAAAACACATACCTCCTGGAATTGGATTGTCTTCAATCACTACGTCATCTTTGGAAGCTGCAATAACAGAATAAATAAATATATAGTATAATTCAAATACACTATTCAATTACGTTTTGTATAATTAATAAACCATCAACATAATTAGGCTATGCGCATTTCAAATTTTTGTATTTTGTATATTATGTATGAAAATGAAAATTTTGAAAGGTCTAATATGGAAATCGGGGGATATACGACACGCGAACAGATCCTACTTTAATACAGTTTAATATATCGGTAATTAACTGAAACCAAGATCATAGAAATTCAATGAGAACAAATAACTCAGGATATTGAAGATTGAAATTTATGAAATGCTTTGGGTTGGGTTCCTCCATTTTTTGTATTGACAATGTTCTCACTTTGCAACAGTTACTTGCATTGTTCGGACTGCTATGTGTAACAAATCAGTTTTCAATGTGTATAATAGAAATGCTCACTCAATATTTAATACTTACGGCATATGAAGGTGTGAGGGCAACACAAAGCCGTTTCTCCGTTCTCCTGGTAATAGACGGGCGCACAATTTTTCTCAAAATTTGTCGGCTCTGTAATCTCTAAGCTACATGGTTTATTGACACAATCGGATTCATGTTCATCGTCGCCCTTGCAAAGGCAATTTAGACATGTACCTTTAGGAGTATAAATTTCGCCTTCCCTATACACTTTCCCATCAATATTGCAAGTTCGAATACGTTGAGCAGATTCTGAAATGAAATCACGCATTTTAACGGTTCAAAAATTCATGTTCTCTTACCACAGGCAGATCCTACAGCACAACAGTGATTCAAACTGAATTTATAATAACAACCTGGTGGTAATGTCATACCCCAATTCTGGCATCCTCCTAATGCGCAAACAAATCTTCCTCTGAAACGAAAGTTATGTTTACATTTATTTTTTATAACAAGAATTTTGATGATCGCCAAGCATCACAGAAACTTATAACTTACTTATTGTCGAATGTTGATACAGCGCAGAAGCAACCGAAATTACATGAAGGGTTATTTGATAAACCCTGACCATCCAAGTACTTCTGCCCCCGGTATAAACAACCCCCTTGAGGGCGTTCATATTTACAATCTTCGAACGACGGGCACCCTGTTCCGTTTTCTTTTTTCGGACATCCTATATCGTCATAAAAATGAATTCCCAATTTAGAACAGTCCTCTTGAGCTAAAAACATTCTTACTATTACAAATCATGACATACTCAATCATCATCATTTATAAAACAATTGAAATATTCGTCTTGTACAAATAATGTGTCTATTGCTAAGTACACTGAGAAACAAAAGTAATGTCCCCCTATAAATGTTAAATTGAGATCTAATTCCTTCTGTCCACTCTAATAACTAAATGGGTACAAAATAAAAACGTGAAATAAATTGTTCATGTGTTTGTTTACCTTTTAGAACGCGACTTAACATTTTACTGGGGAGACATTACTTTTAACGCTAAGTGTACTTCACTTTACAGAGATACAGAGATAAAAAAATAGAAGTAGAAATAAAGATTATAAACGGTATATAAAAACGAAATATTTTAATGGTTCTAAAGAAAATAATTTCAATTGTCAAGTATTACTTAATTGGTAAACAAAACTGAAAAAGAAATTTGAAAAAATAATAGAAATTACGTTACAGATGTAATACAGGCACTCTCACTTGGAACATGATGTTATAACAATACATATACATAAAAAGTTTGATATCAGTGGAAAAGTAACAATTACCTACACTTCAATGCATGGAGGCACGCCAGAACAAACACGAATGTACAGATGAACTTCATCGTGGTATTTAAGAATGCAACTGACAATGTGAAATAATTCGCGTCTTTCATTATATACTGTGTTTTCGCGTTATCTTCGACGAATTACCTGGAAATACTGGGTATTTACAGTGTCCAAGCGAGCAGATATAAAATTAAGTGCATATAGAGGCTACAAGAAACTCAGAGGTTTTCTTTAAATATGCAAATGAGTGATAAACAAGTTGTTATCGTTTTGCAGAACGTAATGTTATTCTTTTTTTAATGTTCGCGATAATGCTCTGTTATATTTTATTTTAATAATGGTTTTGGTTTTTAAATTTTTCCGCAAAAAGAATTATTGTTTTTATTTGCTTCCGCTGTCACTGACAAAAGTGTACAAATTATTAAACAATTTTATCAATAATCACATACATGTTTTTAAAAAAATAATAAGTTAATCCTACAAACTTAAGGCCCTTTTACACTACCCTGTTTCTTGTACAAGATTTAGTTCAATTTAATTTCTGCATTAAATTGCATCAAAATCTAAATTGAATCGAAAAGTATGTGAGAAAATAGAACGCGTTCCATCTCCAAATCCAAATCGTATCTGCAGCACAAAAGTTTCTTGTTTTAAATTTTTATTTTAGAAATTGAATCTTGTACAAGAAATATAGTAGTCTAAAACGGCCTTTAGATGCAAAATGCAAATTAATATAGACAATTTACTAAATGTTTGAAACGTTGTGTACAGGATAATTGAGGCTAATCGTTCATTAAAAGTGTATGAAGTTTCCATTTGAATTTATTTTAGGGCTTCGAAACGGAACTGAATCGGAAACCCGAAAAAACCGTCATTTTTGTCGGTACGAAAATTGAAACCGAACCGAAAAAAAAATAACGGTTTATTTCGGTTCGGTATAAGTTCAAACATCAGTATAACACAATCTCAGATTTCGTTCATATGGGCAGAGTTTCGAATCGGAACTGAACTGAAAACCGGAAAAAACCGTTATTTTTTCTGAAATCTAACCGAGTTTTTTTTATTAAACCGGAACGAAAACAAAAACGAAAAAAATAATTATTCTGGAGTTATAAACTACATCTGTTTAAATTACATATAATACATATTCTCAACTGCCGGACGCTTCCGGAAGTTACTGTCAATTTTCTTTTTTTAAATGAAACAACCCACGTTTTATTGCATCTTGGAATTGCCCTCTAAATTCTAAGGCAGTTTTATGCACATATGTTTTTTTTTAAATAAAAGTTCACACTTGCAGTATTTTATTTAAAACATCGCCATTTTAACGAAACTAAAGCCATGCTGTCAATTTTCGGCCTACAGTACGTAGTAGGCGCCACATTTAGCAGGCTTTCAAATGTTATCAAATTTTACACTTCAATATTTACAGGATAGTTGAAAAGTAACTCCAATTCGGACTAATTTCAACTATACAATTTTTTTTTATATGATACCTACTATTAAATGTTCGTATGTTCTGTATACCAATCTCTTACCACGGATCTAAACTATTTATTACTAATGTAGACTATTGCAAGATAATTAGGACAGGTCGGTTTGATTTCAGTGGAGTTCTCGAGCTACACTTCTGCTGACGAGGCCCCAATTAGGGTCGAAACAGCTGTACAAAGGATATTCGAGGAATCCATTGCAATTAAAACAGACTCGCAACAAATTTATTATCTCTTACTATTCACGCGATATTGAAAATTTTCTCTTAAACCTTTTGTACTGTTTCACATTTTTCGCTGACCGTTATTTTCTCGTGAATTTGTTATTGAAATTCAAATAAATACCGTTCCATCCTTTTAATTTATCTCGTAATTATGACTTTAATGCCCCTATCTCTCAGGACTTGCGTTTTAATTTCAGTTAAGACCGCTTTACAGTTCGCAATTATTTATTGCCGGCAATGAAAATTGCAGCGATTTGTATTGCACTCGTGCGCAGTGTTGTATTTTTGTACAAAATGCAAATACCGCGCATGCGTGCAATACAAATCGCTGCAATTTTCATTGCCGGCAATAAATAATTGCGAACTGTAAAGAGGCTTTAGTAATGCGGACTTTGCAATTTTTTATGTCGCTATTCTTAGTGACAAACCTTATTAAGTCAACTGTTTTTAGTTTCGGAAATTAATCTGTAGATGTCACGTTGTAGATGTCATGGTCACGTTGATCTAGCGTTGATCTAAACATTGATCCTCTACATTGATCAATATATTTATCGATACTTCCTGCTGACGTAAGCGGAAATTTCATAGTGCGTCCTGACGTAGTTCCGTTCCCCAGGAGATCAGCTCGCAATTCTTTTGTTCTTGTACCGCCATTTAAGACGCGTTGCACGTGTCTACAATTTTTGCAGTTTTAATGTTCTCGTTCAGAAAAACTAGCAGAAAACTGTAAATACTTTGTATTTTTAGTTTGTTGATTAGGAATATATTTTCTAAGACTCCTTTTCTATTTACGTAGAGTTTTTCTTACCGGAAATTTTCTTACCAAATACTGCGTTATCGTCTGAAGATACTACAGGACAAGAATCCTTTTTGCGTGGTAGTTCCTGAATATTTCAGAACAGGATCCACCTCCAGCGTTGTCGTCTGAATGGTTTTGCGTGGTAGTTTCTAAATATTTCAGAACAGGATCCAATTTCAGCGTTGTCGTCTGAATGGTATGAACGTCTCCAGGTCAAGTTTTGTCAAGATTGAGTAAGAAACCCAGCCACAATTATTAGTATCGTTTCGTATCGACAAACTTACCGTACCGTATCGTATTGAATACACTATCGTACCGTACGGAAAATTTCCATTCAAGTTTATTTTTGTAATGTATTAGCGGGGAGATGGAAGAACACCACTTGTTTATTTATACGTGTTTATTGTCAGTCACTTACATATTACATAGCTCAGAAGTTTACACTGTTTTTTGTACGCTATAATGGCGCTCATAAATATATATACATAGGTCGCGTTCAGATATCACAATTTTTGATTGTTAATGGACAATATCCATATTATATTGGGTCACATTCGTATTAACTAACGAAATGCTGTGTTATGTTTAATCTGGGCCTATTATATTTAGTTTGAATAGTTTGGACGGCATTTTCTTTAATATTTGTCACCTTGTATATTATTGTACATGTGTTAGTTATAGTTAAATACTTGGCAATTTATCACCTAGTTTCATTTTTACATGGTTTCTAATTATATTATGTTTCATTTGCACTCTTTATTTTTCGTTTATTGATATGGTCAAAGAACCGTCTTTTGTAAAAATAAATTTGCGTAACTTAAATAATCTGTATCGAATTCATTTTGTTATTTTACCGGACTGTTTTAATAATTACAGTTTAAAGAGATTATTTTGCGCTCAAAACCTTTCGTTTTTGTTACGTACCGTTTATTTTTCATGCATTACGCAAATTTTAGTTTCAAAGGAATTATGTTTTCAATGATTAATTATTAACTTTACAGCAGGAATATACCCACTTTTGTAATGAGTAAAAAAAAAACATTAAAATATGAACGGAAAATTAAACATCATTAGGGTGTTAGGTAATAGACTGGACACCTTCAAACCACGTATTGAGAACACTCTGTAGAGTAAAAAAGGCTTTACATTAGAGGGTGCTGCGGCTTTCGTTTTCCAGGAAAAAATTCAAACAAAAATCGATAAAAATTGTTTGGAAACCACTGATTTTCTTATCTACTGTTAAACCCACGCGCCGAACGCCATCCGGGCGGGCGATCCCCTGCCATAAATTCCCAGATGGTTTATTGTTTTACGACAAGCAAATAACGCACGTTCAGTGTCTCAACAGACTTCGGAGTGAGTAGGTCAGTGTGAGGTCAGGGTCAGCTTACACAAATAACGAAATTGTTGACATTATTTTAACGTACGGAGAATGTAGGTGCAATGCACGTGTTACAGAGCGAAGCTATCGGCGGCTATATCCCCAGCGTCGTACACCGAATCCTCAAACAATTATTGCAATTGTGAAACGGGCAAGAGACACTGCTTTAATAGGCGCTCTCTACGTAAGTACTATCAGCAGTCCTCAATAGTTCGCTCTTTTTGCATTTTTCAAAATGTCCCGACAATACATCATTTCTACGTATTTTCTAATCCCATGTGACACCCTTAATCTACAGTTTTAATTTGTCCAAACAATAACCTAACACCCTGTATTTCTAGCAGCTTTTTAGCAATCGAGGTTGATCATTAAAAAATGATTCGATATAGTGATTACTGATTTTTTTAAATCTTTTAACTAGCTTAAAAGTTTATCATATTATATTATACGATATTAAATTCAAATGTGTTATCGCCAATAACCATATATTTAAATCATACTGTATTACATTAGAGAAGACGAGCGACGTTTCTCAAATTTTTCAAAGACGACAGTACCGATTATTACCGTTTTCTGGTTATCTAACCTTTTACACTTGCAGCGCTACATTATGGTAAAGAATGAAATCAACATGAAGCACCAAATTCAAATTATTTGATTTAAATTATAAATACTTAATCAACATTTATCTCAAAAACTATTAATAAAAGGCTAAAAGTTTATATAGACTTTTTGACATGCAATAACTCATTCTATACCTCCACGAAATATTGACCTTTCCTTCCGGAACACCCTATATAAAAATAATCAAAAATAACCGTGTATTTATTTATTTAAGTGATGAAACGTATGAAGCCATATTCCAATATATTTTTCATTGTGATAAAAAACCGAAAAGGTTAATTAAATACTATGTCACCTTGAAATTGATAATCGTAATAACATTAATGCTACGGACATAAATGTGCCTTGTAATAATTTCCAAACAAAAAATGAAAATATTTTAATGTTGTATTTATTTGTTTACTATTATTGTACTGCAACAAATTCTAGTTTCCAAAATAGTCGAGTTCAATTAAATAATTTAATCATCATACTGATTGAACACTGCAAAATTTTTCTTTCGTAAACGTAGAATTTCTATGAACTCCTGTTTCTTTTACTTAATGGTGCCCGTGAAACCTTTTTACATTACTCAGTGACCATAAAGAAGTTTACGCCAAACGAAAAAAACAATTATTTCTAATTTTTATGAAATAGTTTTTACGCCAATAATTTGTACACATTAGATATTCCAATATGAGGTAAATATATCTGGTATGAGTGGTAAGCGATTTTTAGTGTGGCAGAAAATTACTATGAAAACACCAAACCTGAAAATTTGTAATAAAAATTATTCGGTTTTTGAAAAATTAGTAGCAGAGTTTATTAAGCTATTAAGTTTTTATAAAATACGTGGCCTGATACCGAATAAAAGTTTATTCATGGATATTTATTTGGAAAAAGCTATGACTTTTGTTTTATTTTTTAATTTGTTCGATTGCAGAATTCCTAACGGATATGCTATCAAAATAAACCAACACCAAATAGACTTGCATAAGTCACGTCGTTTTATCTATAACACAATGTCAGTTAATGGTTTGGAAATCTTAATATTGCCTACGAACGCGGCTCAGATGGCACTTGTTGGTGTCTATGAGAGGTACCAGGTGAGCTAATGGGTAGAGAGACGAGTTAAAGTTGGTAGTATAGTAAATACACTACTTGGGGCACTTCCAAGACGAGTTGGGGCTAAGAAGGTGTGGAAAAGATGCCAGTTTTCTCCTTTCCCTTCTACTCGCATACAATCATTAAAGAGACGTACTTACTTACTAGGTAAGTACAAATTCTTTTATTTCTAAAATACTGGGTACCTACCTCGAGCTAGCACTCTTTTCTGAAAGGTATACTTACGACCCCCAAATACGAATACGAAGACTTAAAAGAACGCGTAACAATTTGCCAGATATCTGATATTCAGATCCTGTAACTTTTTGCATCATTTTCCAAAAATATAATAAAACAATAAGATTAACTCATGATTTATTTTTATTTAAACGAAATCTGGGGAGACTTGTATAGTTTTAGAATAATTAGATGTAAACCTAGCGCTCGCTCGTAAGCCTCTTGTTTTATATTACTTCTTGGACAACGGTTTATAGATAGTTAGAAATAATTCATGCTTCGAAACTCTACTTTACATTTATGTGATTTAACATAATTTGATCCTTTCTTGAATTTCCAACCCTCTTTTATTGTAATTTGTCAATTGTCTCTTAATGTTAATTTCTTAGCATTCCTCATAATAGCGCAGTTTGGATTTTCCTAATGCGCACAATACTTCATCGAACGCCTACTCCCTGCTGCTTAAGACCCTTTTTCTTAGTCGTTAATGTATTTGCAGGCGCTTTGGTTTTACCAATTTTACTTTTCTGGAATTATCAGTTTAATTAGCATTTTAATTTAGGCACAACCCTGGTCAGCCCCTACTTGGCACTTCAACCAATCACCTGTTTTTCCCTCCCAACATTTGTATTGCTTTCAAAACCTTAAATACCACAATTTTGTAAATTTTACCCAGTCTAGAATAAGATTCAAAATAAATCACAAGTGAGTTGTTCAGTTAAAACTTAACACGGGGTTAAGTTTTAGCAGCACGCGATAAATGCATTACTTTGCTACATTTTAGTTATTAATATTTCGTAGTTATTAAATGTATCTTGTTTAACTTTCGTGTTTCAATTCTTCCGCAATAAATTCATCAGCGAGTGACGAATAGATTAAAGTGCTTACTACGGAGCCTTACAACCTCCCAGGTGCCTTAGTGTATTCAGGCCCCAGTTTCGTCTGGGAAGGGTTTTCAAAACAGGAAATCCCCAACAAAATCTTTTAATTATACAAAATAAAAATATTTATTATTGCACTGAGCTTACACTGAACGTGAGTTTATTGACGTGAGTTTTACAATCCAGTTTTGAATACCTCAATTTGGCACTATGATATAATTGATGAATCAAATAACTTATTAGTTGAAAAGTCTTAAAATGCAGCTGTACAAGTCAACCATGGCGGAGACAAGCATTCACATGTGGCAGTTCGGTTCCTTGCGGGCTCTTGGATGATCCTTTGAATTTTTTTACCTTGCTTGAAGACTTGATCGCCATATTTACACGTTTTACCTAGACAAATACGTAAAATTTAAAAAAAGGTAAATTAACTCTACAGGATGTTATCAATTAAGATGGTAATAATTATACCACGTATGGGGGATATCAAAATATTGCGATTTAACCTAATTTATCTATATCCAAAAGTTTTTCGTTTCTTAGATATAACCTCCTAAAGGGACAACATGGAAGGTATAAATATCTCTGGAACGACTTAAGACATAGGGTTGAAATTTGACATGCAAGACTTAATTAAGAATTTTATTCTCCATCCATTGGTAATATAAAAGTGTCTTTTTTGATTTTATATCATAAATGAGACGCTCAATTGTTTTTTTGACTGCGTCATTGTAATCAGAGTGAAAAGTACTACTAGTTTGCTAAGTTGACCGAATTTGTAGCTTTTATAATAACAATAGTACCGACTTAAGTTTGAACAGGCTGTATATTAAAAAAAAACACATACCTCCTGGAATTGGTTTGTCTTCAATCACTACATCATCTTTGGAAGCTGCAATAATAGAATAAATAAATACACAGCATAATTCAATACACAATTCAATTGCTATTTGTATAAAAAATAAACTATTAACATACTTAATTAGTTTACATTATACAATGTAATTATTTTAAAATGCAACATATTCCGATGTTTTTAATATAATTATATCATTTCATTGTATATGGACTCAATCAACATAAAATAATTAATTAAATTATTTAATTTTTTAATTATTTAATCCTCATAGTTATTCGCGTAATAGTTAAGATAAAGGAACAAAGACCTTGGAGTAAATGTCCATAGTTAAGACAGAGTATTTGGGGTATGCGCCACGCGAGCAGATCCTAATTTAATGCAATTTAATATATCGGTAATTGGCTGAAACCGAGATCACAGAAATTCAATGAGAATAAATAACTCAGGATATTGATTTATGAACTGCTTTAGGTTAAGAAACGCCACTTTTCCGTAAGGACGTATAAAGACTTCCTCCATCTTTTTTTATATGCCCATACCTCTTTCTAATTGTACATTGTCTATCTTCTCACTTTTCAACAGTTACTTGTATTGTCCTGACTGCTATATGTAGCAAATCAGTTTTCAATATCTATAATAGAAACTTTCAGTCAATATTTAATACGTACGGCATATGACGGTGCTGGGGCAACACAAAGCCGTTTTTCCCATCCTCAGGTAATAGACGAGCGCACAATTTTTCTCTAAGTTTTGCGCCTCTGTAATCTCTAAGCTACATGGTATATTGACACAATCTTGTTTATCGTCGCCATTGCAACGGCATCTTAGGCATGTACCTTTGGGAGTATAAATTTCGCCTTCTCTGTACACTTTCCCATCGATAGTGCAAGTTGGAATAGGTTGAGTAGATTCTGAAATGAAATCACTCATTTTAACAGTTCAAAAATTCATGTTTTCTTACCACAGGCAATTTCGTTAGTACAACATTGATTCAAACTGTGTTTAAAATAACAGCCTGGTGGTAATGTCCTGCCCCAATTAAAGCATCCTCCTGCTGCGCAAACAAAGCTTCCTCTGAAACGATAAGTTATGTTTACATTCATTTTTTATAACAAGAATTTTGGCTACCGGCAGGCATTACAGAAACTTATAACTTACCTGATGTTTAATTCTGACGCACTGCAGGCGCAGAAATTACATGTAGGACCATTTGATAGACTCTGACGATCCAGGTACTTCTGCCCCCGGAATAAACAACCCCCTAGAGCGGGTTCATATTTACAATCTTCGTACGTCGGGCACCCTGTTCCATTTAGTTTTTTAGGACATCCTATATCGTCATAAAAGTGAATTCCCAATTTAGAACAATCCTCTTCAGCTAAAAACATTGTATTCTTATTATTACAAATTATAGTCATTTATAAAACAATAGAAATAACACTTTTAATTACTATAATAATAATTAAAGCTGGTTCTTGTCCGATGAAAATTGTATCACAAACTCTTTTAAACGGACACTAAATGGCGCATAAACACTTAACGTTTCGCAGTCGTTCGACAGCTGTTAACGACAGCGTTAAGTGTTTATGCGCCATTTAGTGTCCGTTTAAAAGAGTTTGTGATATAATAATAATAATAAATTTATTATCAAAATATCAGGGTATAACATAACATACATCATGCTAGTACAATCTGATATTGATAAATGTCAGAAACAGTAGTACAATTGAAATATTCGTCATGGACAAATGTGCCTATTGCTAATGTATAAATGTCAAATTGAGGCCTAATTCCTTCTGGCCACTATAATAAGTAGACGGATACAAAATAAAAACGTGAAATAAATGGCCCATGTGTTTGTTTAGCTTTTAGATCGCGACTTATATTTTATTGGGCAGACATTATTTTTAACGCTCAGTGTACTTCACTTTACAGAGCTATAAAGATAAAAAATTGAAATAAAGATTATAAACGGCAGAAATATTCTAACGATTCTAAGGACATATTTCAGAAAGTGTCAAGTACAACTTCATTGTTAAACGAAACTGAAAAGAAATTTGGAAAAATAATAGAAACTAAGAAATTAATCACACGTTTAACCGACTTTGTGTCCCTAATTAATGACCTGATGTAATAAGTGCACTCTCACTTGAAACAACGATGCTATAACAATATACATAAAAAAGTTTGATGTCAGAGGAAAAGTAAAAATTACCTACCTTTCAATGCATGAAGGCACGCCAGAATAAACACGAATGTACAGATGAACTTCATCGTGGTATTGTAAGAATGCAACTAACAACGTGAAATAATTCGCGTCTTTCATTATATAGGTACTGTGTTTTCGCAATATCTTCAGCGAATTACCTGGAAATACTGGGTATTTACAGTGTCCAAGCGAGAAGATATAAAATCAAGTGAATCGAATAGAGGCTTTGCTTTAAACATGCAAATGAGTGATAAACAAGTTGTTATCGTTTTGCAGAACGTTTGTGTTATTATTTTTTTTAATATTTGCAATAACGCTCTGTTATATTTTACTTTAATAATGCTTTTGGTTTTTAAATTTTTCCGACAAAAAGAATTATTGTTTTTATTTGCTAAGTTAATTCTACAAACTTAAGCCCGTTTTATACTACCCTGTTTCTTGTATAAGATTTAGTTCAATTTAATTTGTGCATTCAATTGCATCAAAATATAAATTGAATTGAAAAATATGTGAGAAAATAGAACGTGTTCCTTCTCCAAATCCAAATCGTATCTGCCAAATCGTCCATGTTCTAAATTTTTATTTTAGAAATTGAATCTTGTACAAGAAATACGGTACTCTAAAATGGTCTTTAGATGCAAAATGTAAAGATAGACAATTTACAAATGTTTGAAACGTTGTATACAGGGTAATTGAGGCAAATCGTTCATTAAAAGTGTATGAAGTTTCCATTTGAATTTATTTCAGGGCGTCGATCCGGAACTGAACCGAAAACCGGAAACCCGAAAAAACCGTTATTTTTGTCGGTACGAAAACAGGAACCGAACCGAAAAAAAAATAGCGGTTTATTTCGGTTCGGTATATGTTCAAACACCAGCATAACTGATCCTGTAATTTTTTGAGTCATTTTGCAAAAACCTATTAAAACAATAAGATTAAGTCATGATTAATTTTTATTTAAACGGAATTTTTTAATTATACAAAATAAAGATATTAGTTGTACTGAGCTTACATTGAATATGAGTTTATTGATAGGGATTTTAGAATCCAATTTTGAATACCTGAATTTAGCATTATGATATAATTGATGAATAAAGTAACTTATTGTTAGTTGAAAAGTCTTAAAATTCAGCTCTACAAGTCAACCATGGCGGAGACAAACATTCACATGCGACAGTTCGGTTCTTTCCGTACTGCTGGACGAACCTTTGGATTTTTCTACCTTGCTTGAAGATTTGATCGCCATATTTACACGTTTTACCTAGACAAATACGTAAAATAAAAAGGGGTAAATTAACTGCATATATTAAAAAAAATACGTACCTCCTGGAATTGGTTTGTCTTCAATCACTACATCATCTTTGGAAGCTTTAATATTTAATAGAATAAATAAATACACAGTGTAATTCAATACACTATTAATTACGATTTGTATATTACGATTAGTATAAATCATAAACCATCAACATACTTAATTAGACTATACCTATATACAGGGTTAATGGCTCACCATGGGGATCCCGTAAACTATAAGAGATATAAAGACAGTTAAATTACAAAAAAGCTGTGCGATTTTTGGGTCTATAAAAATGTGCAAATAAATCTCTTCTACCTTTATTCGAAATATCTTAAAAAATCTGAAAATTCTCCTTTTCGAAAATCTCAAATATTTTGATGAAATGGTTGAAAATAAATACTTCCTAATTTTCTGTATTCTTTATTCTAGTGGCTACCGGTTTCGGTCTGAGACCTTCATCAGGCCAATAACGTCAAAAACGAAATTAAATTAATTAAATTCATAAATCACTGGAGAAGAAGAAGATGCACGTGTGCTGTCAAAATGGATAGATGTGAAGTATCTATCATGGATAGATGTGAAGTATCTATCCATGATAGATACTACTAGATCACTATCCAGTGATTTATGAATTTAATTAATTTAATTTCGTTTTTGACGTTATTGGCCTGATGAAGGTCTCAGACCGAAACCGGTAGCCACTAGAATAAAGAATACAGAAAATTAGGAAGTACTTATTTTCAACCATTTCATCAATACAATAGGTACCTAATTAATGGATATGTCACAACTCAAATATTTTCTTTATTTATTAAGATAGAGTCACAAAACTTTTTTAAATTTTATACTAAATTCGATGGACAATCTAATACAGTCAGAAGAAATAGGTGATGTTTTTCTTTCAAAGAAAATATTTTCATAAAATTTTTAATCTAGTTGACAGATCCTTACAAACATCAAGAAATAAAATAATTATTAAATTAACAAACCTTATTGAATTATAGAAGATATTTACGTATTTACATAAAAAAATGTCATTTTCTGAAATAATTTCTTGGGCTGGGTTTCTCAGTCCTAGTTTAACTTTAAGCTTCTGTTTATTTCTATAGAAACAATTGTTTCTATAATTGCTACCATGGGAATAAACAGGAGTTTAAAGTTAAACTAGGACTGAGAAATCCAGCCTTAGTAACTTAATATTTTGATTGAAAATAAAACCATAAGTGTGTCTTATCGTGTTATTCAGATTTTTGCATCAAATGATGCGAATGTCTAAAATAGCGCCCTTTAAAAAAACAGTTGACAGTCGTACTTGCGAAACTGTCAATCCTAATCTATTTCTTCTGACTGTATTAGATTGTCCGTAATTATACTATTAATTACGATTTGTATATTACGATTTGTATAAATAATAAACCATCAACATACTTATAATATACAATTATCGATTTTTGTGACTTTCTCTTAATAAATAAATAAATAAAATATTCAAGATTTTCGAAATTGAGAAATTCAATTTTTTGAAGATATTTCAGAAACGAACGAAGATAGAAGAGATTTATTTACACATTTTTATAGGCCCCAAAATAGCGCAACTTTTTCGTAATTTAACCGACTTTGGATCTCTTATAGTTTACGAGATCCCCAAAACGAGCCTTTAATTAGTTGTAACCCTGTATATGTATGCATTTCAAATTTTTGTATGAAAATTAAAATTTTAAATTGTACTGGGTGATCTATGACGTCGGGGAAAAACTTCACCGGTCGATTCCTATGAGTAATTCAAACATGATAAACATGTGTCCGATAATGATTTTTAACGGAGGTGTAACCCTTCAAAGTTTATTACATGTTGAATGTTTACAACTTCAAGGCGATATTAAGATACTAATATTTGTTTTCATAGGTAACAAATGAAATACGAAATAAGCCTACTGGTATTGCTTTGATTGATTGACGTTATATGTTATAAACTTTGAAGGGTTACACTTCCGTTAAAAAGCATTATCGGACAATGTTCATTAGAAGTTTTTTGTTTGAATTACTCATAGGAATCAACCGGTGAAGTTTTCCCCCGACGTCACAGATCACCCTGTATAATATGGAAATTGATTTATGGCTCATAGTTATTCAGATAGAGGAACAAAGGCCTTGGAGTAAATGTAGTTAAGGCAGAATATGGGGGCTACGCGTCACGCGAGCAGATCCTACTTTAATACAATTTAATACATCGATAATTGGCTGAAACCGAGATCATAGAAATTCAATGAGAACAACAAACTCAGGATATTGAAGATTGAAATTTATGAACTGCTTTAGGTAGGGAAACGCTACTTTTCCGCAAGGACGCATAAAGGCTTCCTCCAACAACAGTTACTTGTATTGTCCTGACTGTTACGTGTAACAAATAAGTTTTCAATGTATATAATAGAAAATTTTAACTGGATATTTAATACTTACGACATATGACGGTGTGGGGGCAACACAAAGCCGTTTCTCCGTTCTGCTGGTAATAGACGGGCGCACAATTTTTTTCTAAATTTTCCGTTTCTCTAATCTCTAAGTCACATGCTTTATTGACACAATCGGATGCTCTGATCTGTTCATCGTCGCCCTTGCAGATGCAATTTAGACATGTACCTTTAGGAGTATAAATTTCGCCTTCCCTATACACTTTCCCATCGATAGTGCAAGTTGGAATACGTTCAGCAGATTCTGAAATGAAATCACGCATTTGAACGGTTCAAAAATTCATGTTTTCTTACCACAGACAGATCCTTCAGCACAACACTGATTCAAATTGAATTTATAATAACAGCCTGGGTGAAATATGCCCCAATTACCGCATCCTCCTTCTGCGCAAACAAAAGTTCCTCTGAAACGATAATTTATGTACACAATTATTTTTTTAAAACATGAATTTAGATGACCGCCAGGCATCATAGAAACTTATAACTTACTTATTGTCTAATTTTGATACACTGCAGATGCAACCGAAACTACATGAAGGGTCATTTGGTTGAGCCTAACCCCCGAGGAGTTTCTGCCCCCGGTATAAACAACCCCCTTCAGGGCGCTCATATTTACAATCTTCGAACGACGGGCATCCTGTTCCGTTTTTTTTTTGGGACATCCTATATCTTCATAAAAATGAACTCCCAGTTTAGAACAGTCCTCTTGAGCTTAAAACAGCATATTCTTAATATTACAAATCATGACGTACACATAAGTAGTCACTTATAAAACAATTTAAATACCTACATACATAGAATCCCAAATTAAGAGTAAAATTAACTTCAAGTGTCGGTTAAACAAACAGTTAAGTTAAACAAAACTGAAAAAGTAATTTGAAAAATTTATCCGACTTTATGCTTCCTTAATAACTTTGACGAAATGCATGCACTCTCATTTGGAACATGATGTATAATATGTCTGAGATAGAAGAGGTAAAACAAAAAATACCTTTCACTATATAAAAGCAAGCAAGAACAAACACGAATGTACAGATGAACTTCATGGTGATGTATCAATGCAACTGACAACCAAATAATTCTTGTCTTTTATTATATATCACATTGGTGTTGTTTCTCGTAGTATCTTCGGCGAATTATATTAAGAAGTGCTGTGGTATTTACAGTTAGATGTAAAACCAAGTGCGTCCAGGCTATGAGAACCTCCAGCGGTTTCGCTTTAAATATGCAAATGACTGATAAACAAGTTGTTATCGTATTGCGAAATGTAATGTTGTTATTTTTTTTTTATATTGGCGGAAATGCTATTTTATTCACATATTTTATCTCGATGAATTTTGGTTTTCAAATTTTTGCGACAAAAAGAATTACATATTGTTTTTATTTGGTCCTGCTTTCAATGACAAAGGTGTAAAAATTATTATTTAATACTAATAATGACTGTGAAAATCCAGAGGTGCAGAATATAGTCCAGACGAGATTAAGGCTCTCTGAAAATCTCAAGAATTTTGCATGTGCTCAACTGCGGCATTTTTGAGGTGTCTAAAAATGAAACTATTTTTAAGCGCCTTGATACTTTATTTGATGTGATTTTTTAACAATATTTTTCATGTGCCCAGCCTTGATCTAGAAGTAAAAAGCCATTTTTGGTAGTCTAAAAACAAGGGATCTTTTAGCGTTTTCGAGTTTTTTTTTTGAGATTTTAACCATTCTTTTTCATGTGTCCTATTTTTGTTGGTTTATAGACCTTGAGGTATTTTTGGGGAGCCTAAAAACAAAGGCGTTTTTAAAGGTTTTTTGGTCATTTTTTATGTTCCCAATTGCCTTAGTCCAGAAGTAACATTTCAACCGATGAGAAGTTAGCAATAAAATTCCAGCAATAAAATTATAAAATTTCAAGACGCTGTTGCCGCTAAAATAACGATCACAGATCAATAATACTTAATCCATTGCAAAGAGTATAATGTGTACATTCTCGTTGTACCAAGAAATTGAATAAATGTTTGATATTAAGTTAGAAACCACTATTTAAACCAACGTGAGTCATTATTCATGTAACACACTAAAAAAGAAAACGTTTTCAATGAAAATTTTCACCCAGTCATAAAGTAAACATCTATATCTATTCAATAATGCCTTTGGAAAGTTTTAGCTGGTCGATTTTAATTAATTACAGATAAATTAAAAGTAAACTTTCACGGTCATGACAATAGTCAAATTAGACGCTCATATCTGATTAACCAGAATCTGCATAAACATTTTCTTTACAAAATATGAAAGTACACATCGAGATCTTTCATTTCAAGTGAACCCTGAGTTTTAGCCGGTTGATTTGAAGTAATTAGAAATTAATTAAAAGTGACGTTCTCAGCCGCAAAACAGTACTAGCTTGAAACGCTGAAATCTCATTAACTAGAATTTGCATAAACATTTTCTTTATAGAATATGAAAGTACACATCGAGATCTTTCGTTTCAAGTGAAGCCTGAGTTTTAGCCGGTTGATTTAACATAATTAGGAATTAAGTAAAAGTACACTTTTCAAGGTCAATATATAACAATAGTCACTTTAGACGCTTAAAGCTCATTAACTAGCATTTGCATAAATATTTTCTTTACAGAACATGAAAGTACACATCAAAATCAAGTTGGTACTGTTTTATTGCTGTGAACGTCACTTTTAATTAATTTCTAATTACTTCAAATCAACCGGCTAAAACTCACAGTTTAGAAATGAAAGATCTGGATGTGTACTTTCATATTCTGTAAAGAAAATGTTTATGCAAATTCTGGTTAACGAGATATGGGCGTTTCAAGCTGGTTCTGTTTTAAGGCTGAGAACGTCACTTTTAATTAATTTCTAATTACTTCAAATCAACCGGCTAGAACTCAGAGTTCACTTGAAATGAAAGATCTCGATGTATACTTTCCTATTCTGTAAAGAAAATGTTTATGCAAATTCTGTAAAGAAAATGTTTATGCAAATTCTAGTTAACGATATAAGGCGTTTCAAGCTAGGACTATTTTACGCTTAATGAAAACACTAAAATAGCAAATTTTACGACTGAGAACGTCACATTTAATTAATTTCTAATTACTTCAAATCAACCGGCTAAAACTCAGAGTTTACTTAAAATGAAAGATCTCGATGTGTACTTTCATATTCTGTAAAGAAAATGTTTATGCAAATTCTGGTTAATGAGATTTGAGCGTTTCAAATTAGTACTATTTTACGGCTGAAAACTCACTTTTAATTAATTTCCAATTACTTCAAATCAACCGGCTAAAACTCAGAGTTCACTTGAAATGAAAGATCTCGATGTGTACTTTCATATTCTGTAAAGAAAATGTTTATGCAAATTCTGGTTAATCAAATATGAGCGTCTAATTTGACTATTGTCATATGACCGTGAAAGTGTACTTTTAATTTATCTATAATTAATTAAAATCGACCGGCTAAAACTTTCCAAAGGCATTATTGAATAGATATAGATGTTTACTTTATGACTGCGTGAAAATTTTCATTTAAAAACGTTTTTTTTTTTTTTTAGTGTGTTACATGAATAATGACTCATGTTGGTTTAAATAGTGGTTTCTAACTTAATATCAAATATTTCTTCAATTTCTTGGTACAAGGAGAATGTACACATTATACTCTTTGCAATGGATTAAGTATTATTGATCTGTGATCGTTATTTTAGCGGCAACAGCGTTTTGAAATTTTATAACTTTATTGCTGGAATTTTATTGCTAACTTCTCATCAGTAACATTTCATATTATGTACTACTAATATACAACGTTTGCTTTCATAGATTTTCATTTTCAGATATCAAATATGGAATTATAAATAAAGCAACAAACTATGAAAGAAAAACTAGTTTTTAATATGTCCACTTTCCTAAACAAAAATTAAGACGAGAATAAAGCGAGTCCTGTAAACATCTTTAAATGCAATTAAAGCAGCGGCGCTATATCTTTAAAAATAGCTGTTTATTTGTATTTACTTAAACGTTTGTTGAGTCTATTACAGCTGTTTACAAATGTCACGAAAAATACATAAAGTCGAATACGCTCGTTATCTTAAAAGCTTAAACTGCATAATTAAACTGTAAACAAGTCATTACGTGTCCATACAATCAATTAATTACATATGCATTTTTTGAAATTGTAAGCTGGATGAGAAATGAGTTTCACTTTCAATCAGTTATTAATAAGTTTTAATTCAAGCAAAAACTAGCAATTTATTAAAATTAATTTCTGCGTTTTTTCTTTCAATAATTTGTGATGCAGCTCAACCAAGGAGGCGACAGACACTCGCAGCTGACGGTTCGATTTTTCCCAAATTGGTTTACGACGCGTACCAACTTCTTGCCTTGTTTGAATTCCTGTTTTCCATATTTGCACGTCTTACCTTCAACGAAAGTAATTAATTTTATGTGCAAAATGTCGCTCGAATGCTTACCATGTTCAACAACTTTTTCCTCGCTTATCACGTCATCCGGTTTGGCTGTAAATTTAATAGTTACATCAGGATTGAAACAAAGGTAGATGGGCCGAAAATAAGAACTTACGACATATAAATGTATCGGGACAACAGAGGGCCTGTTCATTTTGTCCTTTGAAATATACTGGTGCGCAATTGTTTTCCAAGTCCTCTGCATGTCGAATTTCAACTCCACATGGACTCTTCCGGCAGTAAGGTCTACCCTCAAATTCACCATTGAACTCGGAAGTACAAAGACACGTCAAGCATGTATCCTTGGGGTAAAATCTCTCACCGTCTTTGTATATTTTGCCATCGACGCTGCACGTTATAGCAGGAGGAAGAACATCTGAAGATGAATTTTTTTCTTACAGAAACTTCCAATACTAATTCAACTATACTCGTACAGCCTTCTCCATACGTACCACAAATAGTTTTAATAGAACAGCAAGCCTCTAAACTGTATTGTAGATGACATCCTGGTTTCAAAAGGGCTCCCCATGATCCGCAACTGCCTTGTGCACATATTATTTCTCCTCTACGAAAAAGAACTAATTGTAAGTATTTAGTTACTCCTAAGTTTGCTAATTTTTTTTTTTTTTTGGTTCATCTTGAAGGTATTGAATATAGAAAAAACAAATGTTTGTGGGAAAGTTAAAAAATAAAAAGCTCACTTTTTGTCACTTTCGGCGCTGCAAAAGCACCCAAAGTTGCAACTCGTGTCATTAACTTTGGAATCAATCGGCTGCTTGTCTTCAAATTCCAAACCTTTGTACAGGCATTTGCCTTTTGGCCTCTCAAATTTACAGTCGTCGAAGGATGGACAACCGCTAGGATTTTCTTTCTTGACACATCCTATGTTCTCATACAAATGAAGGCCCAACTTGTTACATTCTGTATTGGCTGAAAAGAAAACAAAGTTACCTTTTGAATTAATTTAGTTTTAACTTTGGAACAATTCAAATCTCCGTGTTAAGAATTCCTCCATTTTTCTTTAAATTTTATGGCCCAACATTACGCGTTATCCTTCCCTCGCTTTTTAATCAATCGGTTTAATTTTAGTCGGTTATGTTTAGCTTTGCCTAATTTCTTTAATTATGGAATATTTTACGTCCTTCGTTCTCATGGGATTAATTGTAACAGTTTTCTTTAGTTTCTTTCTTTTTTCATAATTTTCAATCTATTCTTTTTTTTGCAATTCGATAATTGGCGTCTGACAACTGAACATGTTCAGGAAAGTCTCTTCTTTCGTCAGTATTTTTTTGTTGGTCTATTCAAGAATCACCCTGTACATTATGTACGATACAGCGACATATATTTAGAGTAAGATAATGGTTTCACTTTATATTTTCCAAACTTTCTTTCACAACTTGAAATAAAGTGCTCACGAATTTTGTTTAATATTTAATTTAGCGACCGGTTTTGATTTTTGTAATCTTCCTCAGGCTGCTGTCGTCAAAATTAAAATTAATTAAAAATATCCGTCATTGAAGAGAAAGAGGAACAACAATAAGTTTTTTTTTAATCCAGAATTTTTAAGTGAGAGTAAAAAATGTTATAAGTGAACGCCAGCTGTTTTATGTTATATGTTATATATATTATGTGTATAAATAATAATTAACAGTGCAACATTATGAGTAGGATGTCAACAATTTTTAATTATGAAAATTTAAGTTGCCAATTTGATAACAATGGTAGCAATAATTACTTCCATATCTCATTGGAAATGCTGATAAGCTAACATTAATTTATTAGAGTATCTGCGTGATTATTAAAGAGAGAAACGAAATTTTTTTTTACCTTCACTATTTTGTAGAAATGCAACTAACAGAACTATAAAATAATAATGCATCGTTACGTTTGAAATGCTAGAGTAAGAATGGATGTGATTCAATCTCGGCAGATTGTTTTGTAACTTCGTATGAATCACTTCTGTTAGAAGATATACATCCACATACGGTAGACGTAGATTAAAAAAAATAACCTTTAATTAGCGAAACTGAATTTATTATTTATTTATTCGGCATATTATTAATTTTATAGTGTCAGTTAACTCTCGTAGAATTAAACCTGGGAATTTCGAATCTCCTCTTGTCTCATTCGTTAATTTATTCTAATTCGAATTACACTGTACGCGATGTTTTGACTGTAGAAAATAAATTGAAGGTTGTGTTTTAGAATTAAAATAACTTAGCATCAAATATGTAAATGAAGTTACAAGAATCGCTTATATCATAGGTGCGTGTTATTCAAATTTGTCGCTCGGGTAATGATTTCTGACAATATTAATTTTAGTGTGTTTTTCACGTGCTAAATTTCAAAACTTTCTTTTTTGCCTAGGGTCAGGCAATCCTGTTTTTAATTTCGCAAATTTACCGACGGTAATTCAATTAACCCGGTCAGTTCTAGTTTTGAACAAATTTCGAGATGAATTACAAATAGCGGTTTAATTTGTTCCTCTCGCTAATTGAATTAGTTTCATTAGCGAATTGTAAAATGTAATATTTTGTTTTTGTACAAAAAATTTAAATTTTGGTGTAACTTGAAGCTTGAATCTGTTGAGTGAAGCTCATTACGTTTGTTTATTTTCTTAAGTTTGCGTTTTGGATTAAACTCTTTCGTTCGCATTGTAAACACTTTGTGAAACTTTATTCGGACTTTTATTTCGGTTAAAAAATTATTAATTTTAAAATTGCTTGATCCTTATAAAATACGTTATCAAAACAATGAGTTTAATTATTTCACCAATACTTTATAAATTATTAAACTAAGAAATTGGAACACAAATATTTCAAACACATTTTAGGCGAATTAAGATTATTATTCATGTAAGCTGTTAAACTTATTTTTATATACATATTAATTTGTACCATTACATGTATATTTTCATCGAAAATACAGAACATTAAATTATTATCATTAAAAGTTATACAACTTTCGGGTTTTTCAAGAAAGCATTGCTTACTATTCAAAGCCTCTAAAAAGCAATTAAGTAACGTACAAAGAGCGACTTAATTAGCGTAAGAGACTCAAGTTTCTGAAACTGAGATGCTTCCTATTCTAATTAGAATTTATTCGGCAAGACTTTTAGAGATGAAACTTAACGTAGACGTTTTACACCAGAACGCTAGATTTAATATGTACATGAAGTTCAATTTTCAGAAAACTTTATAGTCAAGTTTTCCCGCGAGCTTCAGCAAGTAAAATACGTAAATCTCGTACTTTACTTTTGGCTCGAATGATTCGCTTTAGAATTTGTTTCTTTATGCACGCGTCGAAATATTGCACGTCTTGAGCAATTTGGAAAATATAATTTCCATATTTTATTCGTTTTATAGTTAAAACCATTCAGATAAATAAAACAAATAACAACTTGTGCAAAGAGATTCAATATGTATACATATACCTATAAAGCTGTGTAGTAAATTAAATTTTTCTCTCAAATTATTTTTTTACTGTAAGTTGTTGGAGTGGAAGTAGCCAATTTTGTTGCAATTCACGTTATTAATGGTTTTCCTTTGCAAGAAATTTAAATTGGTAATGTTAAAAAAGTTAAAATTTATTTTCTCTCTTTTTTATTTATTATGTTTATAATAAATAATAATAATAATATATAAGATAAATAGAATGACAGATAAAATATTGGTATTACTAAGGATGGGATTTTTATATTTTTTGCTTTTCATTGACCACCTGTGCCATTGCTTTCAGATTTGGTACATCAGTGCACCATAACCTCATAGACGTGATGAAAAAGAAAGTTAGCTTTTACACGATTAGCAGATGAGTAGACCGCAAATATATGCGTGCGTCGTTGACGTGATGACGTCAAACTATGTTTCAATCCGAGCCCTAGTTATTAGTATTGCCAGGTGTATTCTTGTAAATTGCGGGATTTAAAGATGTAAAATGAAGCCGTTTTAAAAGTTAGGGCATCGTAAAATTCCAAAGTAATGGTTTATTCCCCAAAACACAACTACTCTGGAAGAAACTCGTTCCCAGTGTTGCCAGGTCACATCACATAAAAGTATCTAACTATAAATTTCCTTTTGCACGCATAATTTCACCGCCATTTTAAATGAAGCACTTACCTTTGGTCTAACATACGTAAATACTTAAAGACTCAAAAGTCACCGAGATATCTTCAATATCCTGCTCTATTAATTAAGCTATCTAAGTAAAAAGTTATAAAAACCAAAAATACATAAATTAAAAGAAATCATATAGTTATTTCCATAAGTCCGTATTAAACCCCATATATAAAGTGCAACTTTTTTTAGAAATTGCAACTTGAAAAATATTTCTTCTACAGGATAGAGCTTCCCCTCTAATAGAACAATTATCGTGCGTATACCTCCTTCGAAATTTAAAAAGCGAACTTGAAAGCCTTTTTACTGAAAGTAGGGAAAAAACAAAAAAATTTAAAAAATTACTTCTTTTGGTTGTTGTTAGGGCTGCGAGGGTTCTTTTATGTATTAGGTCAACGTTGTATAAAAGTGAAACATCAAATTGCTTAAAAATATACGATGTCCAAAGGAATGTAAAAGCTTAAGTGCTGTTTTCCTCGCGACTTAGAATTCACTCCTAAAATGGAAATTTCCCGCACGTTGGCAACACTACTCCATTCAAAGCCACACTAGCCACGAGTGTTTAAGTTGTTTAATTAGAAAAAGCACAGTTTTTTTTTAAAGACATGTCGGGATGGGTCTTCAGCAGAATTAATTGCCATTGAACAAAAAAAACCTTCCTATTATAACTACTCGTGAGGCCTCTTAGGGGGTCATTCTAATCGGATTTGCAACCTAGCAACGGTGGTACCTCCATAGCAACTGGTAAGAAGCTACAATCTCGGCAATGTTCGGTGGTAACGGGATACAACGTTGTGCAGTCTCGATAATGCTCGGAAGTAGGATCATACCAAGTTGTAACTTGCAACCCCGATTAGAAAAACCCCCTTATTTTGTAACTTATAGCGACATCGTTAAATAACGACAATCCTGAATGTTTTGTTAAATGCAACCAGCTGTTTAATTCTCTAGAGCTGGTTGCAGAGTGTCACAAAGTTAAATGTGACCAGTACAATTTTTGAATTATGGTTTTACACAATCAGAATAATTGCAAATTTGACGCAGAGTATATATTTTGAAGAAATTCTTTGATTATTTCATTAGCATTCAAATAGTTTTAGGCCTAGTTATACAATGTTTAAGCTGAAGCTTAAACCCATTACAACGACTATTTCAACAACTGTCGTTAAGGGTTTAAACTTTGACTTAAATTAAGTTGAAATTGTATACATGTATACAACTGGGCCTTAACGTTTTAATAAGTGAAAATAAACTGCATCAAACCAAAGTGGCTTTTAAAATTAGATTTAATTAAAATAGTTTGCTCTTCTTAATCTCCCAATTATTACAAATTTTCTCAGAAATGTTAAACAATTTATTGCTTAAAATTTTTAAACAATTGTAAGAAAATGAAGATTTTCATTTTAAATTATGACTAAATTGTTAGAAACAACCAGTTTCATTTGAAAATTATTATTGTACATACAGGGTATACCAGAAATGCATATAAAGCTTCAGGTATTTCTTTTCTACATTCCTTAAGCGTCCCAAAAATGCAAAAATTAATTCTCAGGGTTTGTTAGTTTCAGCGCACGAGACAAAATACGAAGTAAAAGAAAATTGGTCAACTTGACTTGATTTACAGAAGGTCTTCAGACTAAATAAATTTCAAATGCAACGCCTTAATTAAATATTTATTTTACTGTTCTCTGCGCTGCTGTTTTTAACAGTAACCCAAAAAGCAGTCGTAGGTGGGTGAAGTGTGTTTTAATTCTTTTCTGTTAATGAGAAATACTTCCTTACTGATTTAATAACATTTTCCGTTCAGTTTTCAGCCGTTTACTTCGCAGTTTTCTGTTTAAAGTTCTCTATTTGGAGGGTACAAGAAAAGTACACTAACCTGGGAACCGTTTTTTGCGGTTTTAGAATGAGGATATATAGAGGAACAGGTGTATCTGAAGATATGTATATGTATTTCTGGGACACGCGGTATAGTGTTTGAGTTTGATAGGTGTATGTATGTATATTCCGACATTGGAAACACAATAAATCGATATATTCGTACTTATTGACGCTGTCAAGTGCATCACACATCTTGTAGTTTTCCTGTTGTTCGTATGTTCTGCTCGAAGTCATGGTTGTCGTGAGTAATTTCAAACTGTAATGTCAGCTTTCAATTGCGGTCTGAATACCTAGATTCTATAATAGTGTAGCATCTCTACCTATGCGTTGTAGGTACATCGATCTAAATATAAACTAACAGAACTATGCAATTCAAAAAATCTGTATGAAAATTTCATATCTCCAATAAACCGTAAATAAATAAATTTAAAGTAAAAAAAATTCAGAAAAAAAATTATGTTGCAAAGTATTTTAATTTTATTTATTTCGAGTACATGTTACATGTTGGTAGGTACAGTCCCGCGCACCTTAAATGCACCTCCCGCACGCAAACCTCACTCTTTAAACCTTGTGATACAAGGGTCACAGAACTGTCAAATTGCAGGATTTAAGCTGCGCACGACTATACATACATTCATGCTTTCAAATATTTAAACGATCACTTATTTGTCTCGGGGAATAAGAATTTTTAAATGAGAAAAACAAGTTCTCATAAAATATGGATAGTACAGGGATAAAGTTCTATGCATTAATTTTCAATGTGCACCCAACTTGAGGGATTTATCTCTTTTTGGGAATTTTTTTATATCCAAAAGGGACAAAGGAATCTTTTGCTTAAAAACGATTATTTTGAGAGACTTTTGGAGGCTGGAGCTTCGAGTATCTTTTTTGTACTACAAACGAGACAATCGTCCGAATCTGTCATTGTTATTTTACTTTAGAAGAAAGAAGTATGGCTTATCGACAAAATAATTTCGATTATATCTTCAGCGTACGCGTTTTATGACAATGTCAATTTTCAAGCGTTTGCTATATTATACACGATATCAATGCTATTATCACCGAGGTTAATTTCAATGCGACCGAGCGGAGCGAGCGCGTTTTTCAATTATCCGAGGTAATAATACCCATTATAGCGAGTCGTATACTATACCTTGTCAACGACTACAAATATTTTATCTAATTGTTCAAATGTAAATATTAATGTTAATGTAAATAAGTAAGTAAATGTAATAATTTTGAGATTCGAGGCTTTGTTACTTGTTACAAAGTTTTGTTAATAAAAATGTTGATTGTTCGGTACATGAAATGTTATAAAACTGCATTTCGTGTTTAAATAACGTAATCATACATCATACACCATAAACTTTATGGATAGTATTGTCTTTGACCACACATCCTTGAATAATTGACAGATTATTGTGTAGTCGTGGACAAAGTTTGTTTCACATTACCAGTGTTGGCCCTTATTTGTTTTTTTTTTATATATGAGAAAACTGGAAGACTTCTTTAAGAGGGGCAATTTTTATAGGCAAGCTTCTAGAGGCAACATCTAATTAAATAATAAAATGCTACTGATATTACAATTTTGTGTGTGAAAAATTCGGTTTTAATGCCAAATGAAAATAATGTAGAATGAATTATAAAAGAAATTAATTTTGCGGATATTTTTTTTGTTTTATTTTAAAATTTAATATTCGCTTCATAAATAATTATTTACTCAATTCAGAATTTCATCTACAAAAACAGAACCTTTGTCACAACAAAAGGGATTTTTCAATTTCACAGGATGGCAACACTGTGTGTACCATAAAGATGTACTTTTCTACGAGGATTGTTCCGAAAGTTCATGAACATTTATGTATACAGTGTGAATTTTAATGAATGAGTATGATTTGAACTTACCGCCGTTATAGGTTATAACGTTGACAACATCCGGTTTTGCCACTCAACTCTGTCATTTTTCTTCTGATATAAAAATGAAATAAAAAGAAGTAAAACATCAAAAATGCGCCTGCGAAAACCAAACAAACAAAATGAAATTTGAATGAAATTTAACACTGAATAATCAATATTTGTTCATCGTAGCCACATTTAAAACGTGAAATACACGAAAATATGGCACCAAATTCAAAGTATCCTCAATCATTAATAATCACACTGTATGTAAATGTATGCAGACAAATGAGAAACATATTTTTGTGTCCGCGACTACTCAAAAATCTGTCTATTATTCATGTGTTTTGTCAGGAATTATGCTATCTATAGGCGCTTTCCTTCTTACGAGGGCAACAGTGAAAATATCTAGAATGCTATGTTTCTAAAAACAAATAAAATCAATTTTTATTTGATAGCCACTTTTTAATGTTTTGCGAGTTGATTGTCGTTCAGTTTGTTCGATTTGCCCTAATAGTTTTTTAATTATCATAATTTAAAGATTTTGTGTTCGCCCAAAAATGAATTTGACTAGAGAACAACTCCGGACTATGATTTTTTACGTTTTTAAATCATCGTTATCGCCTAAACAATGTGAAGATCGGCTTAGAAATGCATTTGGCGAAGAAGCCCCCATCTAAGGCAACAATTTATAATTGGTTCAACGAACTTAAAAGACATCGGTTTTTCCTTAGTGATGAATTTCGTGAAGGATGCCCAAGAACTGCTGTTACTGATGAAAATATTGCCGCTGTTCGAGTAATGCTTGAGGAAGAACAACGGACATCAATCTTATGAATTTATTCGGGCGACGTGGGGTATTGGTATGAGTCAAATTCAAAACATTTTACATCAACAGTTAGACGTGAGAAAACTTTGTTGTCGATGGATTCCACATGAATTGACTTCCGATCAAAAAGAACAACGCTTTGAATGGTGCAAAGAAACTCAAAGGCGGTACTTCAAATTTGGAATATCGTCACAGGCGATGAATCTTGGATATATTGTTATGACCCTGAAAAGAAAAGTCAATCGGCGGAACGGTTCTTTCGAACAGAACCTAAACCGATAAAAGTCCGACGAATTCGCAGTGCTGGTAAGAAGATGATTGCTAGTTTTTTTTCTAAAACGGGTCACATTGCTACTATAGCATTAGAAGATAGACATACCGTTACTGCCGATTGAAACACAAATGTCTGTTTGAAAAAGTTTGTGAAAAACCGCCAAAAGGAAAAATAATTTTACATCCTGACAACGCATCGTCTCATAGAGCAAAAGTAACAACTGAGTATCTGGATGCCCTAAAAGTCAGCACCATGAAACCTCCACCTTACAGTCCTGACCTAGCACCTTGTGATTTCTTTTTGTTTCCAAAAATGAAGGATAAAATGCGTGGAATCACGTTTTCATCGTCAGATAAAGCAGTGGACCATTATACAAACCTGAAGTGTCTCAGGAAGAGTAGTACAATTGCTTTAAGGACTGGTTTCATCGAATGCAAAAATGTGTTGATGTTAAAGGGGAATATTTTGAAAAACTATAAAACAATTTTTATTTTTTAAAAACTAATTATTGTTTGATTTTCTAAAAATTCTTAGTGTCGCCCTCGTAACAGTCGGAGCTACTCAGAGTAGCTCTAACTGATCCGCAATAAGTTCCTTCTGATGAGAGTTATAGTTGTAGTTTCCACCAACTCATCCTGTTTTTACCTACCTACGTCCTTCCTCTCAAGTACCTCCTTTTGAAAATTGTACAAAATTGTTCTTCTTAAATTGCAAGACCCCGACAAATATAAATTATTATGATCTATGTTCTTACGTCAGGCTGAAAATCAATCAGGTTTTGTTTAAATAGTGACCTGTGATCGAATTTGTTCCATTTGCAATGTGATCTAATAGTTCAGAGTAACTCTGATTTAAACTGTTCTTATCATGTTGAATTGCAAATTGAAAGCTACTCTGAATACACTACCGCAGTGAATAATCATTATTCTCCGGTGTCATGGTAACCATCATCGCTTATGGTATACCGTGATTTTATTTTAATATGAAACATTGCTGTTCATATTACTAAAGAAACTAATTCCAATTTTTAAAAATGTCGTTGTATGATCGTCGTTAGGGTTTCTAATGTCATAATCAAATAAAATTTGTCCATTTTAATTTGGACAAGTAACTAATGCAATTAACAACTTTCATAATCGTTTAGGATATTGCATGGAGGTAACTGAAAAAATTTTTGAAAATTTGTTGTGGTGTTTTGAATTAAAGAATAACTGTTTTCCTTATGTTTTAAGTTTACTTATTTTAAAAAGAATAAACTTATCTAATGTAATTGAAAGAGTCGCCATTATTTTGTAGTACAAGTATATCGAAATCACTAATAACAGAACAGATTCATGACAGCTGTCATCTCAGGTTCTATTTTAAAAAGGACAGTTATGTTGCTATGGATTCTCAGATTCGTACGTAACAACAATGTTTTATATTAAAATAATGTCACGGTATAATGAAGGAAATAAGTTATGATTGCGTTATTTAAACAAGAAATGCAGTTTTATAACATTTTATGTACGGAACAACCAACATTTTTATTAAATAAAACTTTGTGCAAACGCAAACGCCTCAAATATCAAAATTAATACAATTATTTATTTAATTACATTAAGATTAATATTTACATTACATTACATCCTGACATTTCCTCCATGTCCGAGGTTTTGCCGAAATTTAGTGATAAGATACGCATGATTGGTCAGAATATGAGTATTTTGATTTAGAATTACGATCACAAATTAATCTATACCTAATTACTTCTCCTTCAAAATGTGACACGTCTCCTAACCAGCAAAGCAAGTTTTAAAAAATAGTATTAGTACATCAGGTTTATATAATGAGATCTTCTGATTTTTAAATCTAATCGAAAAACTTAAAGAAAGTGTTGATAAGAAAAAACAACGCCAATTAAGAAATTTAATCTATGCCTATCACTCCTAAGCGATTCAATTTTGAAGCATCGACTTTAGTTCGCGAATTTTCGGAAGAGCCCTCGTAAATTTTGCACTTTTTGCTTTACTCTGTTAAAAAAAATATGTCGTTGTAAGGATATACCCAACGAGGCATAACGAAACAACAATTTATTGCATGGACCTGATAAAACAGAGTGTAATTTCCTGTTTGCTCAGCATGCTGTAAATTACATGAGAATGGACTAATAAGCCGATAATAACGCAACCATAAATTTTGCAAGGTAAATAACTCATTGCCTTTAACATTTCGTTCGTGTGTAACTTACACTGCTGCTTTCGAGGGATTTTTTTTAGTCGACCCCATATTGTCCCTTGTTCCCCTACTTTAATTTTTTCAAAAATATCATTACATTAAACAAAAATATGTATTGTATACATAGAAATGAAAATAGTAAGCGGTAAATAATTTGAACGAAGTTATATTGCTAACTTTATGTCTGCGGACCTAATTTATTTTGTTTAATATTCGCGTTCGCGAAACGTAAATAAGGTGCGTTATTTTTACAACAGTCGTGACCCACATTTCGATCTCCTTTTATCAGCGCACATATTGTTATCATAAATTAGCGCAAAAAGCGCGGTTTCGCCGCTTCGAATGCGATTTTTTTTTTGTTAATTTTGCGCCGAATCTACCGCAATCCTGCGCGCGGTTCTTTTTCCGCGCGAACGACGAAATAATGACCAACGCCAGCGCGACTTTAGACGTACATAAATATTTGCGTTTGCAACACTTTCGTAATATCTTTAGCAGGCCAAACAATTAAATCTTAATAAGATAGTGTACCTGTTGACAATCACCTTGACGCTCCTTGCTCAATATTTTACTGGAGCAGTCAGTACGATTTGCAACTTCGTCGCGAAATATACAATCCTGTGGAACATCCCTCCCTTGCACGTGGTCTTACGATGATGTATCAACTCCACAGGTATGAAAAAAAATTTAAGAAATAAACTTTTAAATTAAGCTACTTCGCACGGTATCACTAACAGAATTATTTTATAACTTGCACCCATTAATAGCAATTTCAATTATGTATAACAAAAAAAAGCTATTGATGTATCAATGCAAAGTTAGCTATTAATTTTATAGGTGCAAATGAGTGACATCAGTGTGTGATATATTTAATAAGTTTTGTTTGTGTTAGTAATAACGAAGCACCTACGTCTGAGAATGTGTTGGTATCTCTGTGTTAATTTGCAAAATAATTAAGGAAAATATTTTCAGTTTACAATATATTTAAGACGTCATCTTTTTGGGACAATAGCTTATTCTTTTCATCTTTATTTTCTATGAAAGCAACCTGATATTCCAGTGTTATTATTAATATTCTTTTTAAATCCAACTAAACTTCCTAAGAAGATTAAATTTTATATATCATATAAGTCATTGAAATGGTTTATGACAAGTTTTAGAACTTGTACCTGCTGACAGTTTTAAAACGTTTCCTGAAATGCAGAACTCTTCGCTTCACTGCAGCTAATCTTGTGACGAGCGCATGCATTTAGTGCTATTTAAATAATAAAAAAAAAACTTTAGTTAATCTAAGGAATAAATATTTACACGTAAAAGCAAATGCGTCTTCTAACTCCTTCTTCACAGCTCCGAATTGCCTGTACAAAATCTAAAATTAGTTTGTAAGTTATGTATGAGCACAGCTTTAATTCCTTGCAAGCTTTTGGCTAGTATTACGTTAATGTTACATAATACCACATGTTAATTTATTATTCTGTTCTACTAAATGTAACGTTTTGCAAGTTAAAGCCCTTTCATTAGACGCATTTGTTTTTATTTCGATACTGCTTCAATGACAATGTGTTGTAATTACAAAACGTTGAAAATTATAAATAGCATAGATTAGCTGCTTGTGTCAAGAAAGAAGATAAATTAGAGGGCTGGGGTTATCTTCAAAAAACAATCGTGGACTTACAATTATTAGACAATCATTATCGAAAACCGAAACAGAGTAAATTAGTCTAAACGTGAGTAGACGTTTCGTATTTTGCCCCAACTAGCCTTGAAATCGTAGTTACCAAATTTAATTTAAATGAATTTAGGGGCAGGTCAACAACGCCGAAGTTTTTTAAAGCGAATTTGTGACAAAAAAATACAATAAAAGCATACATATTTGTATTCTATGAAACACGTAAGTAAACCGAAAGGGCTGGGTATTTATTTATAATTTTAAATAAATACTATGAAGCTCTGTTTATTCTCACCTTCACATTCAAGTTTGTTTTGCTGGAAATGCTGGAAATTTCGAGCGCCACAATTGAATTAATTATCGAATGAAGCAACGTCAGATAAAGCAACTTTTATAATAAACATAAATAATGTTTGATTGGATTGTGTTACTTCTAAACTCATAAAGAATTCATAATTTTTATAATTAAATGACGAAACAAAAAAATACAGTCAGAGTGTAATATTAATACAGGGTGTTCATTTATTCATGTTTTATCTGTGATATGTGATCAAGATTTTCAACAATTTCCGATATACACGTGATCGCCCAAAACAGGCAACCAAACGCACACTTATAATTACAATGCGAGCAAAAATTATTGATATGTGTGATGTTGCAGCTAAGTTAACATACCCCAAAACATAATCTACTTCCAAGAATTGTCAAAGTCAATGTTATCAAGTAGCGTGCGTCGTATGTACCTGAACTTTGACAATTCTTGGAAGTAAATATGTATTGGCAAGTGGATTATATTTTTGGGTTAAGTTAACTAAGCTGCAACTTCACACATATCAGTTATTTTTGCTCGCATTGTAGTATCCGAAAATGTATTACATAAGAATTAAAACGAATACTTCATAGATATGAAATAATTTAATATTTGTTACAAAAAGAAAAAACCAATAAACAAAACCAATCACACCTCTGTTCACTTTGGTTACTTTTTTAGTGGCATGCAAATATAGCAAGTATCGCCATTCTATATACGCGAAACAAATTTTCCAAGAATGGTTACATTGCCATTTTGATTTTCTCTTTAGCTTTTATTTAATGAAAAAATACCCAATGTAACTCAAAATTTTGAAATAAAAAGTATCCACCTTAATGATAGTATCAGACATTAATTGTTAATTATTATTAATCATAAATTTTTCGATCATATACTTTAGATATTTTATTTGGTATCTGAAGATATAACAAATATTTTTATATTACGATTTGTAACACTTCAAATTTAATCCAATTCACTTAAGGTTTGAAAACAATAATCTTTTTTTGATTTAATTCACGTAAGTACTTAAACGTATTTATTAAAAGAAAAGAAAGTTGAATAAAATTGTAAAAAAGATTTAAGAATAATTATCTACAATCACTGGAGACTATTTGTCGGAAATGAGGTCAAGGAAATAATTTAGGAAAGGTACCAATTATATCTGCATCAGCATAAAATACTAATATTCGCTAAACCATTATAGTCAATTAGTAGAATGTGGGTCGTAACACCTCTATAAAAAATTGCAATTATTTTAATTTAAAAGGCGACATCGATACATTTTACTGTAGCCTAGTAATACCTCAAGTATAATATTTGAATTAATTTTGAATACATGTTAATAATATAAATGAAAAATACATTCCCAGGTCTTTCAGAAGAACTGTAACAAATTAGTGTCATTTTTAATTTTAAGTAATATCACAATTTCGAAACACGAGAAGAAACGAGCGACGTTAAATGCCCCTTCGGCATCGATTTTTAATTTAAAAATGCTCGACGTGTTTTCACCCACTTATGAATTTATATTTCCTTTTAAAATCTTTCTGTTTTCAAACGTCCCTGTCTGCTGTTAATACGACGTGAACGTGATTAAATTTGAAAAGCTTTTGCAGGAGAATAAATTTATTGTTATTTGTGTCGATCAGAAATCAAGAAAAAAAGTAGTAATAAAAATAAACGCACGAATAAATATTTTATTTGATCTAATTATAAAATAATTATAAATAAAATAATACACAAGCGATTTTGCATTTATATTTGCTGAATTATGCATCGAAGACTCGAAGTACAGAAACTTCTGTCGTTTATACATAATACATGTTAATATGGGTAGATGTGTATAGGGCTTTCATTTATTCCTGTATCCCACGTGATCTATGACGTAGACAACAGATGGTTAAAATCGATCAAGTATGTATATGCACACAGTGACGTAGTCTTTATGAAAGACATGTATTTTGAAAAATGTACTGATTTCAATGTGTATGAGTGTTGTTCTTTTTCAAAATTTTATTACTAAAATCAAAAATATGTAATTGATAAAATTAAATACCTTACTAAAATCAAAAATATAATTGCTAAAATTAAATACCTCAAGTTCAAAATGAAGGTCAACGAATGTTTCTTTTAACAATTTATTATAATGACATTATACCGTTTGAACAAAATAGTTCTTAAAAGAGCTGCTTTTTAGAATCGTAAAAATTGAAAAATACAAATACAAATAAACATAAGCAAAACACTCAAAACCCTTAACCGATGCTATGTATAGAAAATTAGTGCTTCCGTAGGTCTGCCAGACGTATGTATTGTTGATTGCCTAACTGAAAAACTTGATCACGTGGGGTACAAACAAATTTGAAATCCCTGTATAAGCAACAGCTTTTAGAGTTGTAGATGCCTGATCAACGAAAATAAAAAAGCTTTTTTGAATAACTCTTAGAAATACCCTGTATGCATTTTTTCAAAAGAAAATCATTTCTTGTATACTTTGATGAATACACGAAAATTATTAAGCTCAGAATTTTAGTTTTTTTAACTCATTATTGATTATTTAACTTTTTTCCTCAACAAATCAATTGACGTAATAGAAGCGATGCGTTCACATGGCGTATGTAACACACGAAGCTTTAAATAAGTAATTATTCGTTATTATTCATTCATGAATTTAAGGCCGTATGCACCGAACAAATTAACTAATATAAAACGTCCCTAAATTTAAACTGAATTACAAAAAGAAAGAGTTGGACATTGCTAATGCCTGATTGCACCAACTTTTTAAGCAGAGCTTAAATTTAAGTTATGTTTAGAATGTGACATTTACGTATGGTCAGTATGACGTCAAATACATTCTGATTGACATTTAAACTTCAATTTAAGTATTAATTAGATTGTGACTAACATTTTTTTTAAATCTGTAAATAATGTCATAGTCTAAACACCACTTAAATTTAAGCTTTGCTTAAAAAGTTGGTGCAACCGGGCATTAGAGTTTTACATTTTGTCGTATAAAAGGCAATTACAACTCAAAATCTAAGCCAGTCCTTTCGATTCCTACGAACTGTAGAGTAAACACTTCAGTTGTCACCATCACAAAATCAATTCAACTTATGTACTACTTGAAGAAAGAAAACAATAATCAAGCCCAAACTTATTCTTGTAGTTTTGAGAAACTAATTCTGTTCCTCATTTCGACCATGAAAAACTGCTTTTAACTTCCCTATTCATAGTAAATATAAATACAAATCATATTCGAAACAAAGTCAAATTACTATGCCTGATTTATCTATTTTAAGCTCCGTCTAATAAATTTAGAATTTTTTTTTAAGTCACTGAAGGAATTAAAAGCGAAATTATTAATGAACAGTAAAAATAATGTAACTTAACATTTGAACTTGACTTTAATCTTGAATATTGAGGAGGTCGATGTACCTTAATATTGTTAGCCGAATATTCAACATGTAAGAAATAGTAAATATTTTTGATTCTCTTTGATATACATATAACTTTTAAAAAATGTTCTGAATGAAAAGTCGAAGTGTAATATCTTTGAAAACATTTTCATTTTCTAAATGTATATACATACAGGGTGACTGACAAAATAAAACCAAGACCCGACAAAATAAAACCAGTAAGAGCATCATGATCAGTGCCACAGATGTGTTTAAAAATTCTATTCAGTTTCTTAGAATGAATAAAAAATTTACACAAAAATCTTGTTACGACACAGCCTAATTCAGCGGCTACATTTGCGTTTAATGTAACGCCCATACTTCCACGATTCTACCTCTCAACTAATTCAAATCGCGGAAAGGAGTCTGATTTTAAATCAGGCCACAAGAAGTAAGTCATTTGGTATTAAATCCAGCGATTATGCGGACTTTCGTGGAACAAGTCATCAACATTTGTCAATTAGAAGCTTGCCTTAATACAACGCTACGTATTATGCCGTTTAGTGCTTTATGATATATTCGATAGGAGAGCAGGAATTTACAATTTAAAAAAATTGCATTGAAATCCCTATGGTGCGTAATCAAAGTGGACATTCGGTATGTAATAAAATACCATATTAAAACGGCACCTGATCGCGACTGCGAGCTTAAGGAACAGTTGCCATTATATCAATTTCTTCTAAAAATGCAAAACGCTTCATTTTACTTGCGCTCCATCACTGAGAATTTTTTTACAGCTATAAATACCTTGCACAGATATGAAGGTCCCATTCTGAGACAAAATAGTAAAACTTTTATTAGGTATAGCTATGATATGCACATGTAACGCGTCCGCTTAAAATACCTTGTTTGTTTACTTTTACTTACAAGTAAACAGTTAATAAAAAAATGTCCAAACAAACACAACTTAAATTTATCCCTTCGGAATAAAACGAATGATAATACTTAACTACGGCTCGTGATCGCTGCTAATCTCGATCTGCGTCGTGATAACCCGTTCTTCTTGGTGCATCCGGTAAAGTAAATCGAAAGAACAAAGGAGCTAATTACGTTAAATAACAACAGGAAATTAGATTTAATCAATTATTTATTTATAATGAGCGTAAAAACCTTGCATTGAAATCAAATACAAAGAAACAAAAATTACGATTCTCAGAAAGTACAGTATAACCCGCTTAACAGATTTCACTTTCGAATTTCGGCGCGGTCTACTTTCCTTCAAATCACACCGTTGGTGGTTTAATGTCTACACAGATATTTGTTGGAGAGCTCTGCTCCTTAATTAGATTAACAATTAATTGAATTTGAACTTAGATCGAGTCTTGGTACTGGTGTTCGTCACTTCAGATCGTACTCTAAGACTTGTTCTGTTTAATAAACCAACGCACAGTGTGACACAGTGGGCCTACAATGTACTTAATTAATGGATTTAATTAATGAATTAGTCAGATGTTCTGGAGAAGTATGTGATACAAAATGGCGATCAATTTGCAGGACAATCAATAGCAATCACCAGTTTTTCAGGGACTCCTAACACTGGCTAAACTAATTAATTAAGATCGAATGGGTAGGGTCCCTTCCAGCTACTTCCAATCGCCTTGAGAGAGTGGCTCTTTGGCACCTTTTTTCAAATCTCTCCCTTCGTCGTTTTTTCGTCGGCTAACCTATCTAACTAATTTATTGCGCAAGAACCCAGATTTGACTGTTTTTCGACACTACACTATGGGTGTTTATGGCCCTTTCAGTCTCTCGGCAAATCACTTCTAATTAACCTGCAAATCTTTCGGCAAAGACCACAATTCGGTTCACACTCATACAGGGTGAGAGAGAAACTTTGTTAAGAAAATGGTTATGAATATGTAGTTTGGCCTCGTAGTTTCACGAAATTCGTAATGACAATTAATCGGCCTTGATTCCTTTGTTTATATTGCGCTGGCGCACTTGGTCTCAGCGGCAGATATAATTGCCTCACACCAGTGATTGAAATTGGCGACTTCCCTGTACAAATCGAAAACAACCGTTAGCGTGTTTCCAACTTGCCGGAGAATCTCCCCAAGGGTAGAACTATTTCTAAGCGTACACTGTATTGAATTCCCAGGTAGATGTGGGGAATAGTTAATTGCTGCTGGTTGACCAATAATTTTTTCTAAGGTGAATGTCACTAGTGAGTTTAATACTCGCTTCAATGTAAATAAAATTAGTTTGATTAAAGTTATCTAAATGCAATGGTAATATGAATTTTGCTGACTCTTTAGCCACTAATTAATGCAAATTAAATAATCCCTACGCAACTGTTACCACCAAAGGTAGAAGAAATACAAATAAATGTCAGTTACCTAAAAACGTGTAATCCGTGTAACACCCGCGCACTTCTCACTCTGATTTAAAACACTCGTGTCGCGACGCTCACGTGTTTGGTTTTTTTTTTAATGCCCTTTCTTAACACACTGTATTTTAGCCGTACCGAAATAAATGATTTATCTAGAAAGATGAGTAAATGACTGCAAGCGCTAAACGAAACCGCTAAGTCAGGATTTAAAATATTCGACCGCTCGTTCAAGAGATTCGAACGTTTCTGCCTGTTTTTCACGCCCCGTCCTTTCCAAGTAAAAATTATTAAAACACACGCCACGGATTTATTACGATCAATTTTGAAATCCCTTCGACCAATGACCATCGCTGCTTCTAATCTCAAACTACGCCTATTCCAGATGCCCAGCATGTATCAAGAGACACCCCATTAACTTATCAGGAACACTCGCTGTTGTCTGTCGCAAATGAAGCCCTCATAATTTTAACTTTACAAGTGTCCAAGCTGACATTTTTAAAAGTATCTGATGCCTGCTTGAAAGAAACCAGACTAAAGCGAATGTAATTTGATGTCTTTACCCAAATTGAACATGTATCGGCAATTTTAACGCGACAAAATGTATACAAAATCTAAGCAAAACAATCTAAAATGTAAAGCAGATTTGTTTTATAATGTCTGTGCAGCTATAGTGCCTGCAATTATCGAATTTCTGAAGAACTCTCCGGGTGGTAAACAAATAAAACATGCAACAATCGATTTTTTTTTAAAACAAATTCCGCGTACATTTCACACGTGACGTAAGAGCGGTCTGTTATGGGTATAATTTTTGATCTATTATATCGAAAACTAGAACAGATTTGTTTTTATATTTTTCTCGCAATCTGTAGAATTGTTCTTTTTATCCAAAAAAATCGCATTCACCCTGTATATGTGCATATAAAAAATCTGGAGTTAAAATGTTAAAATTGTGTTTGCAAATTGCAAATTTGTAGGTATAAATTCAAAGTGTTGCTATACAGTGTGACTGCTAATCCTGGCTGAGTTTCTGAGATATCCTCAGTAATTTAAACACCCTTTAATTATAAAAAAACACATTAATTGTAAAAAAACACAACTAACGCTTTCGTTATCAGCTGTTAAATGTGTAGTAAAACGAAATTGAGGTGTGTCAAGGTCGGCATTGTGGTAGTCAATAAAATTATAATCAGAAAATTTTATATTCCTATTATACTGCTGCATTTGTAAAACGTGGCATTTCGTACTCAGTGCCGCATCATGCTTTCGAGGTAAATTTTTAATGAATTATAAACTGTTCTATAGAATTTTTTAAACATTTTCTTGTATAACTTTAATTCCCTTACAGTTTTTCTTTGGCGAACAATTACAGTCACGTTGTATATAGAATTTTCCCAAGCTGATATCGCTTCTTTTGGTTTTTTTCTTTATTTGGCAAAGCAATTATTAGTCACACGCTATATTTCTTTTTTGTAAAACAATCATAACAAGTTTCGGAATAGGAGTGCCTCAAGCCCCTATCGCAATCCCTGCGTTATCTATCCTATTGTTAACAATCTACTGTTTTATAAGTCGATGATTCCTCTGATCAAAAATAACTTTACAAGAAATGAAATGCGCTCCCCCCTTCTTCAAATGGGAACACCTCAAGTTGATAAGCTATGCTAAGCTGAGCTGGAAATTGTTTACGTGATCAGCCATTGATCAAATTTTGGCCAGGAATGTTCAACTGTGTTTAACTTAATCCTTCTTTCGAAAGTAGTCGTTACAATTGTTTCTGACTTCAGTTAATGATCAAATAAGTTATTTCTAAATTTAGGCCAGGTAAGCTCAATTATTAGTTTTACTCTCGCTAGAAATCATAGAAATGGCAATCAATTATTTTGACCTTTTTCCTTGAAACCAAAAATTTCAATAGGTTTACAATCGTTCTTAAATTGTTGTAACAATTCTTTTTGTAATCGGCCAATAAAAATATTTTTACCGAAAATGTTCACTTGTTTTTGACTTTATTCTTTTTTCACTGGCAGTTTTACAAACGTTATTTAGTTGTCTTGCCGATGTTTTAGAAATCAGCTGTTTATGTAATCAGCTAACGATCAGACATTCAACCAGGATAGTATAGTTCAATTGCTTTTGGTTTTCTTATTTTTTTGCTAGCGAGAAGAAATTGCAATCATAAAATTTAAATATATGAGTCTGAATTAAAACAAAGCTATCAACTTAAATGAAAACATGTAATTTTGCGCAATAAAGTTGAAACTGTAACAGTCAGTCCCTATACTCCGAAGTGCGAACCTTAAAAAAACATACTGGTATCCGCAAATGGACACAGGTATGGACGTGCTAAGAAAAGACAAACGGAATAGGAGTAGAAAAATGGCATGTCCTCTAGCGTAAATGCACTTTCATTCGGAAGCTATGAGCGAGATGGAAATGAATTGACTGTTACGGGTGATGTCATTTTACTCCTCTTAGAGACGCTAGATAGATTATATAAATAATTGTGATTTGTGTTTAAATCTCGTCGCGATATTTCTACAGTTCGGTTTCTTGATAAATAAATAAATTTTTTCCTTAGTATTATTTATATTTGATAGGAAAGTTACAATTCTTTCTGCGAGTGTTTTTTTGTTCGGTTTTAATAAATTTAAGAAAGTCGTAAATAAAACGCCCTCGAAATTAAAATTGAAGTGTCTCACATTTTGGATTATTGGATGAATTAAAAATTCAATGTTCGATAAGCCGAAAAGTATTTTATTTCTCTAGAGAAACATCACAAACTAATAAAAGCTTTAAATGTACAGAATACCGTTTCTTCTCTCCTCGAATTAATTTTGAATGTATTGTGTCTATTTTTATTATTGTACTTTTATATTCTTTTAAAGATTTCTTTAACGAAACATTTCTCTGCAATAAATAAATTTAAAAGAATTGAAGAAATTCGATTAATTTTTTTACAAAATGTTACTAATTGACTTTATATGTCAATTGTTAAATTAAATATTGTTCTTGTAAATTGTTAATAAAAGTAACACCAAACAATTTTATTAAAAACAAATTAATTTTAATTAAGTTCTGATAAAATTATGGACTCAGTTATAGAATAATAAAGGAATTGCAAAACGCGCGTTCTTAATTGGTGGTATACTGTGTGTATACGTCATTTATAAACTTGAATTACTTTCCATTCAAACTTGAGTCCTTAATGAGATGCGATGTCATTATAAAATTGTGTAGATGTACTGTTTTTCATGATGGAAACTGCGATGAATAAATAACGCAATTACTACTAGTTTTACTTCTGAAAATTTTAATTTTTTTTTTCGTCAATACCAATTAGATTACGACTTTTGATTCTTACTCGCAAACTTTCTTCTCACATAATCTTCAGCTCTTTCGAATAAAAAAGCGTCCGTGCTCGCTTGTATACAAAGTATCGGAAATTTTTTCGTCACTGATTTATTCAATCAACACTTCATCGTTCGATATAATTTCTCCCTCACGTGGGGCGGTTTCCATATCAATAGGCGCTCGTTGATCACCTTACCCTATACGTGATCCGACTTCTTCAGCAATCCCGTTTCGACGACGGATTATTACTCGAAAGGAATTTCGGCTTGCAAGGATTGAAACGGCGAGACGTCTCGTTGGGGTCATTTGTTTTCTAAGTTCGTCTGAGCCCTAAGATTACAGGATTACGTTGAGCACACGCATAATTTGGCTACTATTTCAAATTAAGGCGACTTGGCCGGGGTATCCGAGAACTCAACGATTATTATACACATTTTATGTTTAACTTTGTAATAAATAAGAATACTTCGAAGATCTAATTGAAAAAATAAATCTACTACAATACCATGAAGGGCAGCAACCTATTAAAGTAGAAAAGAAAAGAAATAGAAAAGAGACTTTGGATTAGGTTTTTATTTTATATGAGATATCTCAAAAATAATTTGAATTATCAGTACTATTAAAGTTAAAAAGTAAGGATTAGGAGCATAATTGTTTTAGTTGCCCTCGTGGGCATATACATAAGGGGATATACATAAAAATCTGAGAGTCACGTGACTCACATAAACAGACATCCAAATAAAACAAAATTCTCACGCTCACAATAACCTAAAAGTATGCGCAGTATGCGCAAAAGTATACATACCATGAAAATTGTTTTTACTATAGAAAAATTAGGATAAACTTTCGCAGGAATAAAGCATATGTCACACGAACAATCGCCCTCTGGTAAATTGACAATTATTGTCCTAGCCAGGTTAGCCATGTTAGCAATACGTAAAAAATATAACTATAACTAAATGATTCCGCATTAAAGGTCATGTGACTTTCAGTTAGTTATTTGAAGTCTTCTACACTTGAGAATCTTGACAGTACTAGAGTAGAAAATTATATTAGCGCACATTTGCATGCGTAAAGCTAATTATTAAGTATCAAGCGTAGATCGTTTCCACAATTTGCATACGGATATTGCTGTAATTTGTTGGATCGTGTTAGGTAACGGCGATTTTTAATTTGACAGTGAAAGAGAAGATTGATAAATGAATCCACGCGCTAATTATTTCATTCCGGCGACACATTTTCATTATTAGGTATCCACCGCACGCATCCAATTTAATGGGTTCTGCCCTCAGGGAGATTTACAGCTAATTAACTACACACGGTATTATGATCCTCGGTGAGTAATCCTCTAAACAGGAAACAAAATCAACAGATAGGTGGTTGTAATAAATGAGCTAATATTTTTAAAAAATCTCGGATTATAATTTCTTCTGTCATATTTTAAATTTGATGTTTTTAACAAAAGCATTTAACCTTCATTTTGATTCTAATATTTTCCAAATTTTTGCATTTTCTTGGATAGCTAAATTATTAAAGCAGAAATAAAGATTCCAATTAAATATTTTCTTCACTTTTGTATGATTCTCGAGTAGATGGAAAACATAATTCTATACAAGAATTTATAATTAATTAAAAATTTGCCAAAAAGATTACGTTTTTAAAAGCGTGCAATAAACGTTTATGGTGTTACGCAGAGAATCAAAACCATTTCGGGCCAGTTGTAATGCGAGTTTAAATTTAAGCTGAAGCTTAAACCCATAGCAACGATTATTTCAATAATTGTTGTTAAGGGTTTAAGCTTGGGCTTAAAGTTAAGCTGCAATTGTACAACTAGTCTTTAGTCGTACAATTTGGCCTAACGAGGAAAGAATTAACAGGAGGGAAGTTACGGCGGTGGCAGAATGCAATGACATTTGAGGGAAGTTACTACTTTGCAGATCGGGGGTTTGCTGGCATGTGCTTGTATCTGAGTGTTTGTAAGTTCAAATAGAATCCTGTACATTTTAGTAACGAACTAATGAGTTTTATATACAAAGCGGTCAATCTCAAGTATGCGGAATTGATAGCAAGAAGATCCCTGCATTCAACGAGTTAAGAATTAAGAGGAGAGAATCTACGGCAGGAAGAGAATTAATTACGTTTCTAATTAGTTTCTGCAATATGGCGATTTGTTCACATCCGTTGTCGTAAAATAACTGCCGGATTTTGTGTTTGTATTTCAGTTTAGAAAGAATTTATGTGTTTATTTAACTGTAATTAGTAGATTTTTTTAAATTTTTTATCAACTCTTGCCTTGGAATTTGGACGGCATGTCGTAGCTTTACAGCAAAAAGGAGTGCAATGTCGTACTTTTCACTTAAGCTAAGACATGCCGCCCAGATCTCATGACAAGAATTGTTAAAAAGTTTAAAAAATCACTCGGTACATATATTATACCAGAGATGGGTTTCCACAGTGCAATCGTCCGCACAGGTGGAACCATGGAATGCACCCACAATGCACCCGGTGCAATGCCAATTTGCCCATATTCATATAGGAAATAAAGCAAGCTTACCGAATGTTTTGTTCAGATTTTAATTATACAGCTTTGGCTTAAACTTAAAAGTAACTATTCACCACACACTATGAAACGTGTAAACCTGTAAACAATAGCAAAAAAAAGGTAGTTCATCCGGTTTAAGCGGGAAATTTAAATTTTTGAATGCACCCGGTGTATTCATATATTCAATATACGGGTGCTTTCATTGCGATTGGTTCATTGCCTAGCTCATCTCTAGTATACAATCTGTTCAAACTTAAGTTGATACTATTGCTAACTTTTTATTGTAAAAAGTATAAATACGGTTAAATTAGTAAACAAGTAGTACTTTTTGCGCTGATTACAATGACGCAGTAAAAAAAACTACCCTGTATATTATATTACCAATAGAGAATAAAATTCTTCATTACAAGTGTCTGCCATTTTTTCCTAAATTAAATTTTGTAATTAAACAATACATTGATGGGTTATTACTTATTACAGACTTCGGATAAAAAGTGAAAGACTTTTAGATGAGTTTTGAAATTTTTCAATTTTCAGTGTCGCAGCAAGCGTAATGTAAGTACGTTCTTTCCAAATACTTTTATGATAGAACTCTAGTGTCTACACAGAAAAAAAACAATGCTGTTTGTTAACACAATTGTAGACTTTGTATCTACAAATTGTGCCTGAAATGAAGACAGGAATAATAAATGAGAAACGTCTACTTGCGATTGTAGAGTAATATTTGTGGTAAAATAATACTGTCGCGTTAAAAAGAAACCTTAATAATTACGGGTTTATGAATTATGAACTATAGTTTATGAATTAAAGTTACGAGAAATAAGAGTACGGTAATGTCCTTAATTTAGTTTTATTTAAACTAATTATTTTAAACGTAATTATCCTACGTCTTTTTTAAATTATATTTTAATCCTAACGTTACTCACTTATCTTTAACTTATAAACTTATTTAAGGAACTTATTTAACATACTTGGGGGAAGGGCCTGGCCCGGCAGCCAGCCCTGCGCTCGTAGAGTCCACTCGCTTGGCTTCGCGCACTTTGTTTTCACTCTTACTAATAATAACTTCTCACTACTACTTAATTACTTGATGCTTACTTTTTAACACTCTCTACATGAGTACTTTTCGACTAATTAATAATCATGATTCCACTGCTTCTGTCTACCTGCAGATCGATCTTTTATACACTTCTTAAATCTACGTCACAATTGGTTCCTTCCCTCTGGTGGCTGGGGGTTCGGACCAAAGTACAAAGTTCTAAAAGGTGTCAGCATCAATTGACCCTTGCTCAAATTTGTTATCTTAAAGCGTTCTAACTTACATTCTAACTTACTACTTACATTCCGCAGAGCTTGCATTTATGCGTAAGTGAAATGCGAGTATGTGTAACGCGGCTTTGTCCTACTAAACTTCAATGGGTGCTGATCCCACATAATTTTGAAATGCACATAATTGCAATAATTGCGAAACGAATTTAAATTTACTTATTTTCCCAGATAATGACATCGTGACAATACATTTTATTGAAGAAATCGTTTAACGCATTTATTTATGAACTTGTAATCCTAAAGTATGTAAATTAAATTTGTAAATACACTGTAAACGTGTTCTACATTATATGTTGATTTGAATTTTATTTTATGTAGAATTAGTTCCTTTTATTTGGGAAAAATTTTAGTAATGTGTAGTAGTCGTTACAAGTTCATTCTTGTTTGCAATAACCTTTGCGCGTACTTTTTCCGCTACGTAGGCACATCGAAGTAATGCATTTACGTTTATGAGCGAGTGTAAAAAGCATAGAGCTGACGTGGCCCGAATCCTGACAACAATGGACTAGTTTTTTTTCTAGCGGGTTAGTAATTTCGATATTTTCAAAATATAGAAAACGTTTTCACGCAATATTGGTATATTTTTCCTTCCATTGTAGAATTTTATACAATAAAGTCTGCAAATTTTCTCTTCACACCTGTAGGAATTTATTGTAGTACAAAAGTCAAATGGCTGTTTACTTCTTTACTCCAAAATTGAGTAATAATTTTACTACAAACATATGTAAACATTTATCAAGCAGAGGAGGAAATAAATTTGAATTTTTTGAATAAATCTCTGCAATGGTGTTAAAAATATCAACTCCTTTTTACTTATAATTGTAGAAAATTTAACTTTATCATTTCTCTCTGTGTAGAATACAATTGTCATTTCTAGAATCTTATTTTGTCAAATTTACTCTAGTAAGTGCATTATAAACAATGGTAAATGGTGTGGTTTGTGATCGTTCCAGAATTTTGTAAAATGCTTGTGTGCGCCTATGTCCTATGACCTATGACATGCAGCAACCATATTTAGTCACCACTTTGGACAAGAAACTATCGTTAGTATGATTCTCTGCTGTCTATTCTTAATTCGTAACACATAGGTGATGAGAATGAGATGATGAATGCGTTATACAAGTGAGATTAATTAATTTGAGATTAATAATTAAAAATCAATTACGTTTGTAAAGTGTACAAATGTAAAATACTTACATCGAAGCGAACAATAAATTTACGACTGGCGATTCCGTCGCTTTAAAAAATAACACACATATTCCGAAGCGAAACAAGAGCCTTTCAAATTAATTTATGACCACACATTATTTATTATTAACGCTTATAGTTTTGTTAGATGTTAAGAACTTTATTAAAACTCCTTCTACATACTTGATGAATCGCGTACAGTACAAATAACTTTTTATTTTACTTCTAAAACTCCGCAAATAACTTTCGCTTTTCATCACTCCGGTAGTATACTTTAAGCTCCCACTTTTATTACTCTTCGTTATAAACGAACTCTACCTTATGGTTATACATTTTATATTTTATACTACTACTATATTTTAGCAGAATGAAACCTTGATGACACGAGCGACGTTCTAAATACGCTTCGTAAATTTTGAAAAATTTCGAAAATTATTCCCGAATTTTAAACCAATCAGCGAGTGCTTTCTCATGCCTGCCTAAATATTAATGAAAGGTTGCGGTTTATGGAAATACGTTTGCTGTCCACGAAATTAAACGTCATACCGTCTGCAATTTTCGCTTCCAGTTTTGCGTATGGATAATTTCAAAGCTGGATGAATAAAACAGGGCTCTTTTGTATGCGAGCCCGAAGCGAAATTTGTTTACGCCGTTGCATATTTTAAACGTAATTTTGTTGCAATTTTTTTCTGTAAACAGTATTAAGTAACTTTAATTGTGACTGCGTTTATTTGCGAGCAATTTAAAATATCTAAGCACGGGATAATTTTGCCATCCTCGTGATTTTAATTCGTATACAAACCAGCTTTACATTTCTTTGCCAGGCAGTGTTTAATATCCGCCAAAATAAGTAAGAGAATCCATGTCACAAATTACTAACTAATTAAAATGAATTACTAAAATCATGTTACAACACTGCCTCAGTATTCGTTAGGGAAATCAGCGAGAATGATTTTACAACCGATGCAGTAGTGGAATCGCCTTAAGTGCGATTAATTATTTTGTGTTTGTTCCGTGTACCGTTTTGGGTACAATGTAAATGTCTCGAAAACTATTAATTGTTACTTAAGGACATATTAGCTATTTGAATCGTTAATTGGTAATATATTACAGCTTGTCACATCTACTAAACCCGCCCGGTACAAATATGTTAGACAGCTTGGGACATTTAATGTCAAACCTTCTTCTTTTCTACATACTTGCCGAAGCGTTAAGATTAAATCCCTCTCGTGAAAAGCATGAAGTCGAAATGAACTTGACGCGTGCATTGCCGATTTAATTAATGTATCTGGCAAGCGCTCGAATTATCTTGCAGTGAACATTAAATTAAATTTAATGTCGAAGAAACTTTGCGTCGGATGTCGGATTAAATTTGGCGAAATTCGTCTTATTTCGGGAAGTTATGATTGGATTATCTACACACGACGCCGACGCCCGTGATTGTAAATATTGACTCGCAACTCCTACCAGAGCAAGAAGACATATACCTGATGGTAAACGAGCAAATTAAATAATTTCTAAATGCCTCAACTCTTACTGATAGAATTTTGCGAAGTCAAGGAAATTATTTCATAGTATTATAAATAACGTTTTTATTAAAGGTATAAATTAAATAAAAGAATATTTAATAACGATCTAAACAAATAATAAAACACTAGACTATTAACACACTAATTATGTACAACTAATTTATATTCTTAAATAATTTATGTTCGCGGTGAATCATTCCTGCCCCCTCCATTCACGGGGTGAGCTTTTATATCTTCGTAGTCCTTCTGGAATCCTCTGGCTAGTGATCGAACGTTTTCGAAGATGCCCATGACGCCACGACTCATGTCGTCTACGCGGTGACGTCACTTCGTCCCGCCATTTCGTCACAGTATTTAATAATCACTGACAGCAATGACAGCATTCTACTTACTGATTATAACTTTTTCTGCTACTGTCATAGGCATGGACATGAAAGAGATACAAGAAATGTCTTTTTTTAACTTCTAATAAGTGTTTTTAATAGAACTGACGAAGAGAGTTTCGAAGTACTTTTCTCATGACTTTCATGACTGAATTACTTGCACGTTTTATTTTTGGAGAGACCAAATCTTCTGTATGTGAAGTATATCTAATTTCACTAAACAGTTCAGCTCAATGATCTAACTGATTGTGAGAGTGGAAAAGTAAGATAAAATGAATTTGGAAATACATGAAGATGAGAAAATCAGTATTTAACGAAAATTTCTTCGATCGAGATGAAAAATACCAACTAAATAGCTTTTGCTCATCGCTGAAGGCATTACGTTGAAATTTAAATGCGTTCGGCATCGTAAATATTGTGCGAGGTAAGGAAAACATTATCGGTCTTCCTCCGATAATGTATCGACGAAAGGTAGAGGTTGTGTCTCGGAGGATTCCGTCGATGGAATTTAATATAATCTGGGAAAATGGAAGGGTATAAAATTCGCGTTTGCAATTCACTACGTGTAAGCGAAATAATAATATAAAACAACAGCGTTGTTCTGTTACATTTCTGTTTTTATCTTCCTGAAATCACTCTACAGGAAATCTAATAATTCGACTCGAATACTCTAAGACGTTCCGAATAAGGAATTTTATTCTTGTAAGTAATAATTTGTCAAAGGAAAATTAGAAACATTTCAAACAGAACTTCATGCTACACCAAATCGCCCGACTTAATAAATGTCATTTTGAAAAAACTTGAAGAAGAAGAAGTCTCACTGGTATTCAACATAAAAAACTGGTTTTACTTTTTTTAGTACAATAACTATTAAAAAAATACAGATTTAATAATTGTATGCTTTCAGCATAAAAAGCAATATAGAAAACTGAACTGAAAAGTAGAAATAGAAATGCTCTTTTATTAATTCTATTTTAAAAAAAATTAACAAATTTTATAAGTCTCAGAACATAAACATAACTGTGTCTAATTTTGGCAGATATTTATGAACCTTTGTAAATAGGAAAAGTCAGAATAAATTTCATGTAAAAAAATAGAAATTATATAATCATGTGATGTTTGCATACGACAAATAGCCATAAATTTAGATAACACGTTCGCTCTAAATTTGGATCACATTGCGCTATTAATAATTATAATTTTTTTTCTGAGAATTTTGACGCAAAATTAACAAAATTATATGAAATGTAAAGCGGCCACCCTTTTATAGCTTCCTTGCTTTTATGTGAAATGAACTTAAATATGAATGTTGTTCAATTTCTACCCAAGTCGCTAGAAAAATAAATAATACTTTTGGAAATTTTTTTGCAAGTCTATTTTGATTGCAATGGATTCCTCAAACATCCTCTGGACAGCTGTTTCGATCCTATTTGGAGCCTCTTCAACAGAACTCCACTGCCGAAGGGGCCTCATTAGGACCGAAATAGTTGTCCAAAGGAGGAATCCATTGCAATCAAAACCAACTTGCAACAAATTTATAAATTTTCAATCCAAGGCCAGTAGAGATGATTCTAACAATTACACACAATTGATGTGACTTTAGAAATTAAATTCAAAATCAAAACTGAGGAATGATTTAAAAATAAAAAGATAAATGTATTGTTAATAAATGTTAATAAATTTTTATTACAGTCAACTGTCAAATATTCAGGTAAGGCAAGCAAGACAGGCACCAACTGCGCATTTCAAAATGATTAAAACGAATTAAGGTTGTTGCTGTGCAAACATGTAACTTTACCGACTTAAAAGAACGATTATCAGATTATAACCAATAAGGAAGAGAATGACATTTTAGTCGTGTATTGTCAAAGTGTCACTCTGAGGTTTATGTGCAATTTCATACTAATTTAAGCAAAACAAAATGAATTAAATAAAAGAGAAAATTTTATTATGTGAATTATGGCAAACTCCATATACTCTGAGAATGAAAAAATAATTAAAGAAACTTGTAAATACTCAAAATTCATACCAATTTTTGAAAGTGACAGGCTGAGCTAGTAGCCACATAACACAGCAACATGTACTTATATTCTAAATTTTATATTCTTTTTTTACTTGTGAAATTGATGGACCAATCTGTTATTCTCAAAGCAAAGCAACGAGCCGATTACGTTAAAAATTCAGCGGCCACGTTTATGACCCAAAGTAAATTTTATTCAGGCATCCTAACGTTAACAATAAAAACTTATTCTTTTCTTATTTATCTATGACCGGATCTTTTCGCTAAAAAAAAAGTTGAGTGGCACACCAGGCTATAAATAAAAAAAAATGGTTTTTGTTTTCATACTATATTTGCGTTAGTCTCGGCATTGTTGTCTTTCTTGATTCATTTCATCGATTTTTTGTCGAGCTTAAAGAATGAGGTCCTGTTAATATTAAACAGAAAACTGAAACCGCGCAGGAAAATGCTTATTCTATAAGTTTGCGTTTCGAGGCAGCTATTAAGCAGCATATCTTAGCTCATACACTTTCCATCTTGAAAATAAATGCGCCTTAATTCTGTAAAAGTATAAAATCGTATATACCGCATAAACTTTTGCAAGGGGAATTTATGATTTAATTAACTTTTCCGAGAATTTTCAAATTGCCCTTGTGACCTTGTGACCTTCTTGAAGGTAAGGATAGAATAGAGTTTGCAATTGCAATATGTATGAAACTTGTATAATCTACTAGAGAGAAACTTTAGGTCTCTGCGGACTTTTGTGTTTCTATAGTTATTGCTAAGATGACTTCTAAGAGTTTGTTGTTAAATATTACAGTTATGTCGCAATAAGAGCATAAACTAATCGAGTACTTCCACTGCTTATCTTTTTTTGCTTGACTTCAAACTGAACGACGTGTCATCGCAATAAAACTACGAGGGGAGTATGATTTGACTTGGACTTTCTTATACAGCGATAACAATTAATAACACAAAGATAATGAAACAAATTTTATTTGTCAAAATAATGTCCTCTCTTTAATATAAATTTACCCCAACGATCAGGCAACTTGCAAACACCGACAGAGAAAAATTCTTTTGGTTGTCTGCAAAACCAATTTTCTGTTACCTATTCATTCGACATAAATTTCCCTGCTAAGAGGCCTAAACTCTGATTTTATAGTTTTTCGGTCAGTTAAGAAATCTGTTAAAATTGGACCGTGAATATCCCAAAATACCGTAACCGTCAAGTTGCTTGCTGACGGTACGTACAGCTTTGAATTTATTTGGCGGCGATGAATTTGAGTGGAGCCATTTTATACCACCCTGTTTGTGCTTTCTGGGATTTAATCAATGGTAATCATTTTTCAATTACATTTGATTAAAAATTACAGTTGAAATGGTTCACTCAGGTACTATGACTAGTGGAGAAGAAAATGTTACATTAAAATCATCACAGATAAAAGAAAGATCGGTAGGTACTTCAGCATTCCCAACTACAACATCAATTGCATCCTGTAGACTGCAATTGTACGGCTGGCGGGCGGAGGCTGACAGAAATATGACTAGATCATGCATTTTCTAATGCTCGGAAGTAATCCTTCAGTTATCCCATTTACGGCCACAAGAAATAGGGTCACACTAAGATTGGAACCCTGAGGGATGCCATTTTCCAATAGGCAGGTGGACGAAAACGAATTGCCTATACGTACTCTAAATGTACGGGTTTTTAGGAAAGATTGGATGCACCGTGCAAGACTGCCTCTTAGGCTCCAATTGTATAATCTTTTTATAATCTCCAGGTGGTATCGAATGCCTTCTCGAGATCGAAAAAAATGCCAGTAAGGTGCTGTCGTTTGAAGAGGACATCTTGGATAGCATTTTCAAGGAAGGAAAGGTGGTCTATTGTGGAGTGGAACTTTCTGAAACCTGCCTGGTGTTTGACAATAAGCTGATTGCTTTCCAGATACCAAACTAGGCGATTGTTCACCATTTTCTCGAAAATCTTGGCTGAACAGCAAGTGAGAGAAATAGGATAGTAACTGGTTGTTAGCATCGGATCTTTTGCATCTTTGACCAACGGCGTAATGATGGCATCACTCCAAAGAGCAGGTTGACAGCCTTCCTCCCAGATAATATTAAAGAAAGCTAGTAGTCTAAGCAGGGCAGTTTCAGGGAGATTGCGATAGAATGAATACGGTATGTTGTCTAACCCGGGCGATGAGTATTTGCAGCTCCTGAGAGCGAAATTCAGCTCAATTAAAGAGAAAGGGTCATTATAAAATGCCGAGTGATAAGGTTCAAGATCCAATTGAACTTCACGGGATTCTTTGATGATCTGGAAAGTAGGAGACTAATTATTCGAGCTGCTAACTCGCTGAACGTGTTCTGCAAGTACTTCTGCGACTTGTGGTGGGTTCGATATTACTATGTTGTCCGCAATCCAAAGGCTTGGAGTACTTGAGAAGGTTCGACGGTCGATAACTGCTTTCACACGCTTCTAAACTTCCTTAGCAGGAGTTGACGGGTTGGTGGAGGACACGTAGCACCCCTGAGAGCGTCTTTTGGCCTGCAGAATAGTGCGACGGCAAATCGCTCGTAAACGTTTAAAAAGCTATCATGTTCTCTATCGTGGGGTCACGACGAAAGTGGTTAAAAAGCACTTTTTTGGCTTTTATGGCTTCTTTGATCTCATCGGACCAATGTATTGGTTCATGTACTTTTGGTGTAAGGGATGGAAGCTAGAGCAAATGAGGTCAGGGCAGAATTCATTCGCTCTAATTTGGACATTGTTATAAATCAGAAATATAAAAAGTCCAGGCCAAATCTATACTCCTTTCGTAGCATTATTTATAATACCTAAATTTTATTCATTTAAATTTCAGAACGCAATTATAATTCATTTACAATGTGGTTTGCATGCACCTTTTAATTAAATTTGTATTGTTTATTTTACAGTTAAATATTATTTGTGAATCACGGGCCGCAAATACTTATTGCATGAACAAAATTATAATTAATGCTGGTTCTTGTCCGAAAATAAAATAAAAGAGTTTGTGAAACAAAATTATAGATTACTACGAGAGTATAAACAGAAAAATGTTATTTAGAAAACGAACCGCACCATATTAGGTCTGTTCCAACCACGCTTTGTGACGGTTTCGAAACCGTCACAAGCGCATGCACTCATCAAAGTTTTACACTTGACAAAGTTGTCAAAATCGATCATTATTTCTGTGGGCAATTTATTATGACGGTTTCGAAACCGTCACAGAGCGTGGTTGGAACAAAGCTATCGTCAGGACCACGTAAATTAAAAATGGTTCTTACTTAAGAGCAATCTTACGAAATAACTCCATATACGAAAACCATTAAAACGGGCGAATTCATACAGACTTTATTTCTGAATATAATTAATTCATTTTTTTATCCTATACACCTGACAACTAGCACTACAAAGTGACCATAGGAAATTTCTCTATCATCATCTGGTAATTAAGAAAAAAATAATTAACATTGAAAAATTGTAGTTGAACTTTACAGCGATAGTAAAAATACTTCCAGATCGAATTTTGAAAAACGCGTTGGTCACTTTGTAGATTGAAGTTTTCTTAACAAACCAGTGAAAACAGCTTTTAAAAATATGTAACCATAATTAAGTTATGTAGTCGCCCGATTTGTATGTTTTTAGTGAATTATTTCTGTAAGGCGTGAATATATTCTCCCCACCTTAAGAGCTGAGGGCGGTAACAAAATAGACAATCACGTGATCTTTTTTCACGGCCTGAGAATATATTTTGCGTTCCGATTTTTTAGGGGTTATTGCGCATGATCTTAGATAGGATTAAGGCGGGTAATTTAAACATATTTAAGTTTATGCATTGCCTTTTCCAGTACGTTTTTGGTATTTTAATATTTATTTATACATACATTGAGGTCTAGCAACAAGTACATTTCTTGTTAGTCAAGAAAAGATCAACTTCACTATCTCTAAATAGTATTCAAAGGTACGGCTGGAGAAAAAGGTATTTTTAGCCGGCTAAATTACATCACTAGGAAAATTACATTTTTATAGAATTATCGTTTTGCCTATTCTGACGTAAAACTTTTTTGTGTGAACTTTCGCGTCCTGGCATTCTTCGTTGATTAAATCTAAAAGAAAAATTTTGAGACGCATTTCACTTCGAAAACATTATTTTGTGTAACTAACTTTTGCATGAACTCCTTTTTCTCGTTATTAATTTAAATGCACTCCTTAAAATTTGAAGTGGAACACTTACATTTTTTCCTTTTTTTTTGTAAATTTGTGTTTGACTCAACTTATGTGTATTAGAAGCGGAATAGTAAAAATATAAAAATGTACATTTAAATTGTAAGTTCAAAGAAAGTTCAAATGAAGTTAGCAATAACTTTCAGCAATAAAAAAAATTCTAAAACTATATCAAAACAGTTTCAGTATTTATATATTAGTATAGAAATCTACTAATTAAGTAATGTTCAATAACTTAAAATGAATATTTTTAGAAATTGATTCGAAATTGACCTATCAAGTAATTTTGCGTTAGGCGTACTCAACTTCTTCAAAAATGATAGCGTTGTCTTATTTTTAAATTAAATATTTTTAGACGAATATAATCTATTAATAACGGGCTTTCGATAGTGTAAAAACAAAAAGGGACATATTTTTTGTTTGGCCACAATTAAATCTTAAACTTTAGCTCCGCGTACAGTAGGACTCTCGCTTCGTTTTTCTCAAAAATGACAGCGTTGTCTTGTTTTTGAATCAAATGTTTTTAGATGAAAATAATCTGTTATTATTAATAATAGATAGGCTTTCGATAGTTTAAAAACAATAAGGGACATATTTTTTGTTCGGCCACAATAAAATCTTAAACTTTCGTTCCGCATACTCCAGGACCTTAAAAATCTAAGGTGATTTGAAAACTTGTTCAAAATAAGTATGTAATTGAAAATAAAAAGATATACAATGCCTTTTTTACAGTACTAAACGCCTCTTATTGATTTATTTAATTAAAAAATAAGACAACAATGTCATTTTTGAGAAAAACGAAACGTGCGTCCTGCGGAACTAAAGTTTAAGATTTAATTGCGGCCGAACAAAAATATGTCCCTTTTTGTTTTTACACTATCAAAAGCCCCTTATTGATAGATTATTTTCGTCTAAAAATATTTGATTTAAAAATAGGACAACGCTGTCATTTTTGAAAAAGTTGAGTACGCCTCGCGCAACATTATTCGATAAGTCAATTTCGAATCAGTTTCTAAAAATATTCATTTTAAGTTATTGAATATTAGGAGTACTTAATTAGTAGATTTTTATACTAATACATGAATACTGAAACTGTTTTGGTATTATTTTAGAATTTTTTTATTGCTGAAAGTTATTGCTAACTTCATACCGGTTTCAAAAGAAATAAACTTTTATGATATTTTATTAAACTGTGGCCTTTTCTTCAATCAAAAATTGCAAGATGCGAAATAGTTTTACATTCTGGATTTTTAGTTATTTATGTACCAAGGTGGCAAAGTGGCACTTTATCAAACGAGTTTGCAAATTGCGAGCCAAGGCGAAGCCGCGGTGAGCAAGCGTACGAGGTCGATAAAGACACTTTGCTGCCGTGGTGTATATAATATTTTTTCGACTACTACATACTCAACCATTTATTTTGAAATATCCAAACCTTGCAGATTTATATCTATGTTTATACCTACGTAAATTTTTTAAAAAAATTATTTCGTTTACCTTATAGTACGTTATAAACGACACTGGCGTTTCGATGACACCAAGAACAGTCACTTCGCGTCATGATGTTTGTCATGTACTTAATTATCAACATTTTTTAACAATTTTCGAAGAAATATATGTAGATACATATTTACATTTACATTTACATTTACATTTACATTTACATTTACATTTACATTTACATTTACATTTACATTTACATTTACATTTACATATTTACCGCCGATTTTTCTTTTCCTATATGTGACCTTCTTGTTAATTGAATTTATTTTACCCATGTTTACAATTTAAATAAATAAAATAATGAATTTCATTACAGTGTTGAGTGTTGCGCTCTTCAATATTTTTACAAATATAGGTAACTGCTTGTTCCTTTTCTATTATACGACGCATATGTGCAATTAAAAATAAAGTCTACTTTCAACTATAATTGCGTCTTATTACAATTTACCGTAAAAAATGTGTTAGGTATTTGAATATAATTATGTACATGTATGTGTATTTCTGAACCCGTTGAATGTACCAACATTATGACCGAACGCAGCCTAGTAAGTTGCTCATGATGACGGAACTACCGACACGCGAGAGTTATTATCGTTCTTTCTCAATATGTGTTGAACAGAGATAGCTCTAAGCAACTAATGTTGGTGGTTTTCAATAGCCGCATGGTCGAAAGGCGACTGCCAACCAACCAATCATAATATCATAAATATTTCCCCTTAACGTAGCAAAGTAGGGATAGTAAAATGCGAACTTCTGAGGAGTAACTTTGTAGGATTCCTCTTAATAGCATTTGCTTATGTTTTTTAATTAAAAAACTGAACATTTTAACAATCAAATATTTTATCAATCCAAAAATGAAAATAGAAAAAAAGGCTTTAAAGAGCTTTGGCCATTTAATAATTTCTTAGACGTATCCTCCCCACGTGGAGCTGACATTTTAATATTTGAACGAAAGCAACTAAACATCAAAGACCGCCCATGGTTATAATGTATTGTTTTAGTTTGTGTTACGTTGCTAAACACTTGGTAGCGTATTAACCCTTATTGACTTTAAACTACTTGGCAGGCACAAAGCTTCATGTTGTGTGTTTAAGTAGGTTGGACGCCATTGCTTACTTACTCCCTCTAGTGCACCACCTCGTAAAAGGTTTTATTAACTTGATTGAAGCAATAACATTACGGGTTATCCAATAAATATTTATATTCTTCAAATGAATGAAAGAAATATGAAGAGCAATCGAGGATATAGAAATTTAAATATAAAACAACTAAATTGTTAAGCATACAGGACGTTCCATTTGAAACGTTCACCTTTGCAAACTTTTTTATTTTCGAACGTAAAAATTCGGTTAAATGGGCACAGATTCTCTAATTTTCATGCTGATTATGAATTTGTATTTTTTAAAATACCAATGTGATAATTTTTGCAATTCATTCGGTAGAGATTTTCTTTCTCTTTACACCGACACCAAAATTTCTTAAATCTGCTTATAAAATAACGAAATAATTCAAGAAAATCATTTTCGAATGAGTAGGCTATGTTTATGTATAGAATTAAGCTGCCAAGATAACTAGTCAAATGATATCTATCAAATGTGTATGTAAACAACAAATAAATAAAAGAAAGCATCACCGTTAGCAATATTCCATCTCATAGCTTATGCTCTACGTGCTATTTTCAGTGAAGAGTGAACGAACTATTTCCACACTAAGATCATTTTCAATGATTCTCCGTACACGACAGTCGTGTCGATTTCTATCGAAATCGTAATGCTCTTCATTTTAATGCAGATTTACTTGAATAATTACTGGAACATTAGTTTCTTATTGTAAATAACTTTTTCAGAAGTCGATCCTATGAACTTCCATTCGGATGTAAAGGTCACCGATTTTTATATTTAATAAAAACTTATATCTATTCATTCTTTTTCCTCGTCCGACTCCGTCCCAGTAGGCGAGTTAGGGTGATATTTTTGTTGGTATCACAATGAAACATAGACGTCAGATGAGACGGTTATGTTTATTTTCAATTACATTGTTATATAATTTGAGTCCACTGACAGAGACGTTGTTGCCAGCTTGTAGTGCATATTTCACGGTGCCATAATCCTTCGTATAATAGTTGGCAACATAGTCAGATTAGTGCTGTGGAATTGTCATTAATATTTTTCATGTGAGATTCTGGCATCTATCAAACTTCAGGGCAGCAACTTAACGAAACGAAAACACGGACACGGCCTACTGAGACGAGGATAAAGAGTGAATAGATTAGGTGTGGTAATAATTAATTTTTGAATTAATAAGCCAAAGAGAATTTCTAAATTCTAAAAGACTACACCGAATTAAATCTTAAATTTATAAGCTGTGGTCCTACATAAATTCTCGACGTTTAAGAAGCTGACCGCAAAAATTTTACGAGTTTTATAAACTCGCGCATTCCAGTTTTTCATAAATATATCGGTGAATAAGGTTTGGCGTATTCGAAAAGCACAATTTAAAATATTAAATTTCCAGATAGCCGTCGCCGTATTTTGTTTAAATTCGCCGGGTTTATTTTTAACGATACGTATCCGATAAACGTAACATTTTTTATCTTATTTTCTGTTTGCGCTGGCGCTATTAATAACAAATTCTTGACGGATCACAAAACGTCCAATTACTGTCGCACCGCAAGAAGTGAAAAATTGCACACGTTTAAATTTAATACGCCGAATACACAATGGTTACCAGGTGGTAAGTACTTACATTACAACATACGTTCGCTAACCCTTTGGCTCTGTAATGTATTGATTAAATTTTATCAATCTGCAAAAAAAAACAAATATGTTTTATCTTCAATGGACTTTCAAATTTTTAACACGTTTCTTTCCTAAATCCCTATACAAAACGACCATTTTGCATTGTAACCAAATATAAAATTGGCAATCATAAAAGGATTAAGTGAGAGTATAATTGAATGGATTCTAACTGAATTATCGTTCCACAGTGACGTATAGGGTGGATTTACATATTAATTTAAGAACGACCGATATAAAAATCGCAAGCAAAACAGAAATCTTGTTGAATCAAAATGACTTCGCGAACAACTCCTAATGGACTGCCTTCTTAAGGTAATCGCGCATTATGAATTTCTTCGCTTTGTGCTCCACATCTTTTTATTACTCGATGTAATTGCGATTTTTATGGATTCGTTTCCGTCAGACAATGAAATATTTCGAAACCCTCGCAATTTTTTGTAATCATCCTATTGAAAACGATGAAGTGAAAGCAATTACAAATTTATTTCTCATAATGGGAATAATAATTTTACGGAAGAGAAGAAAAAGAAGATCTCATCAATCTAGATTGTGAATAGAAACGCGGACAATGCATTTCTAACTTTTTGTTATTTTTTGGATGGTGGATTAATGTGTACCTTTCATTTGGAACTAGGAAAGCTTAACCGAAATAGAAAATTTAAAAACACAATTCGAACCTTACCTAACATTTTTATTACCAATTTTTTCGTTGTTGTTTATACTGGATGTATTATGAAATATGAACTACATGCATATATCTCTGCAGACAAACCAAAATCAGAATTCTACCGTCGAATTTTGAAGGTCTTTAAATTTAACAATTCCTGAAACGTTCTGCCCCAATTCCTGGATTATCATTTTATAATATCTAAATCTTAAAAATAATAAATATTAAATAATTAAAAATAAACTGTAAAATTCGTTCCTTATCAATCTGTAAGATAAAAGAAACCACGTACTAGTTAATAAATAATTGATTTTGATAATTATGATTTGCTTTCAATTGATATAATTTGTGCAAAATGACGATACAAATGCTTTTTAAAATTTTTACATTCTCTCTTGTACAAAAAAGAAGTGTTACATTTTATTTACAGCCTGTATAATTATTAACTATGACATTTTGAAATAAACATTTTCTTAAATTAAACAAATACGAGCAATGTTCGCAGTTTTGAAGAGAACATTGAAACTTTTTATATTTTATTTTATTTTACACAACTTGTAACGTCATACATTTTATTATTTAGTTTTAAAATCAATAAATTATTATTGTAGTCATTACGATTATGTGACATGTTTCCAATTACGCGCTATCTTTGCGTAAGTCTTGTTGGTCATCGGGGTTGCAATGGAGTTCTCGAGCTACTATTCTGCTGATGAGGCCCCAAATAGGGCCGAAATAGCTATACAGAATATGCCCGGGGGCCCCATTGCAATCCAGCCAACTATTTTTTGCGATGACACGCCATTGTCCGCACTGGCCGCCATCTCGCCCAATAGCTCATGGGGCAGCAGTATTCGTTGCTATTTGCTATCCACGGCATGATTTACAGGTCAGAAAGTAGTCGTGCGGTGTCGCGATTATGTGACACGTTTAAACAATAGTTTACTATTTCAAATTTCCTTTCGATATTTTCATTAGTATACGAGAATAGATGTGAAGTATAAAAATAAACTTAAAGCAATAATCTGACAATGACATAGAGATATAGGGTGCAACTGTATTAGGTCCAAATTAACTTGCCAATCTGCCGTTAAGACTGATTTTAATTTGTTAGACTTCGATCTTATTTAAAAAAATTGTTTTTTTGAATCTTAAGAGTTATTTATCTGACTTGAAATTGCCAATCAGCTGTTATTATTGATTTCAATGTGTTGGTCTTTTTTTTTAATGCACCAATTTAATTTTTAATTTAACCTGTTGGACTTCGGTCTTTGTCTCGTTAGCTTTTTTCTTTTTTCATTCGGTAATCCTACTGGAGTATCAATTCTTGTGTTAAATTTATTTTTCACCGAATTTTATATTTTTGTGCATGTTTAAGTTTCAATTTTCGCTTCGCTTTCTTTTCTTAAGTTGTCTTTTTTCATTAATATTTTAAGATACTATGACTGGTTGTCAACTAGTTTAAGTAAAATGTCTTCCTTCATGTGCTTTTGAGGTAGGTCTTTACAGGTAGGTCTTTATACAGTGCAAACTCTTTAATCCGAACACACGTTAATCCGAATATCCAGTAATCATTTCAACTCATAATCCGGACGTCTCTCATTAATCTGGACAATGCCTGCAATGAACCTAATCTAAAGTTTGTTCAAAAACTCCCACGTTTGGAGTTGGACACGCTTTTGTTCGTCTCGTAGATACGGCAACAAGTAAACCTCTGTGTAGGAACTTGTCATACAATTTTATGAGAGGGTGCCCACTTGTATAGTTCTTCTGCTCGATCTTTGCAGTTACGTCAGAAAATTATCGACTCAAAATGGCAAATTTATAAATTCTATCATTGTTTTAACATACGTATTAGATAAGGATAAAAGAATACGTTGATTTCGTTTATCGAATTGGGAAAGTGTGAAGTAACTGCAAAGATCGAGCAGAAGAACTGTACTCCTATCGTTTAACAGTAGTTAACCTTAATTTACGTTGCTATCTCAAGTCCTGATCAACTTCAAACGTGGGAGTTTTTGAACACCTTTTATTACGGATTTTTTTGTCACTGTTTAAACTAAAATCTACAAAAGTGTAATATGTATAGAATAAATACAAATACACGACATTTTTTTTAATTAAAGCTGGTTCTTGTCCGATGAAAATTGTATCACAAATTCTTTGAAACGGACACTGAATATGCGCACTAACACTTAACGTTTCGCAGTCGTTCGACAGCTGTCGTTAAGTGTTTATGCGCCATTTAGTGTCCGTTTAAAAGAGTTTGTGATATTTTTTTTAATATATGCCAATCGATCGATCGATAATTTCAAGAACTTTTATATAGCTGTCTCTTTTTAACTTTTGTGAAACAGCTTTGCCGCTTGCATTTGGAGGTCACGTTGTATTCTTAACTCAGATTGATTAAATCGGCATATAATAAAAAAATGATGTTTTGGTTCATTTACTTTACATGGTAAATATATACATTTTTCTGTTTTTCTTGAATTGTATTGGGTATTAACTAACAAACAGATACATGATTCTGTCAATCCAGTAATCCTCAATGTTTTTAAATTGTTCGGATTAAAGAGGTGCCATTGTGTTTAGTTAACGATTAGCTTATTTAGGATTTATTTTCAAAATTTTGTTGATTTGCTAATGGTGAGTTACAGACTTCCAAATGAGTGAAAAATAAAAAGATTTTACAACTTCAAAAGCGTTTACGGTGACTTAAGTGCAAGTAAATTTTCCAATTTTATTTTTCAAAAATATTTGCATTAAAAAATAATGAAAAAATATAAACTTAGAAATTATCATTTATTCATTTTTTTGTAAAATTGGAAAAATCTATACGCTTATTGAAATAGCAGACTTTTTTTTTGAAAATATTTTGCTTACGCTGCAGAATGTTTATTAATAGTACCTATTATCAAAATGAAAATTATATTTATGTTGTTTGAAGTTGAACAACTCCTAGATACAATACAGACTGTTTTTTAACTACATGCAAAAAATGAAACCAGTGAAAGTTGACATTAAAAGTGATAGAATGAAGGCAGTTTTGTATAATAATTGATTAATAAATATTGAAGATAATAAATGTTTTCGAGGAACGATGAAACAGTTGGATAGTCCCTAGCTTATTTTGATTACGTAATTACGTTATCGGAAAAGTATACCGGTGTGTCTCAGTGTTATTGTGGACATGATTTTAATTTACGGCGAATGTGGTCAAAATGCTTTGGCTGCAAGACGTTTGTATGCACAGCGTAACCAAGATCGCCCTTTGCCCCATTAGCAGATCTTTTGTGTCAGTTGTGCAGTTTGTTGTTTGGTAAATTATTCGTGAGAAACAATTACCCGTTTCATTTTCAAAGAGTGCAAGCTCTGATGAACGCAGATTACCTCCAACGCATGCAATTTTGTCGGTGGTTACTCCGGGAACAGACGGACAATCCGAACTTAGTTAATAACATTCTCTTCACCGACGAATCAATGTTTACAAGGGATGGTATGTTTAATTTTCACAACATGCATGTGTGGGCAGAAGAAAATCTGTGAGCAGGTATGTTAAACGGCACTTTAATCGATATATTTACGTCTCGCGCAGGTGGGGAAGTTCGAACACTTATTGTGAGTGAAGGTCACCGTCCGTTGCGTCTAGCAGCTCTAAACATTTCACAAGGAATTGCCGGATGTCGGCATGAATTTATTTATTTATTTATTTTTTTGTTTTAGTGTCCGTATGAATTTTTTTATTTTTTTTTTTTTTTCGTTTTAATTTTGGTGCTCTCGTGAGAATATCTGTTACCAAATACGCCATTAATTTTTTTGCACGAACTTAAAGAACACCCTGTATATACAAAAATTAGCCACCTATAAACATTTTGCCCAAAATTTTGATAGTAACTCATCAAAAGTTAAAAAAAATACGAGCTATTATAAATAGGTAGATGCTCGAAGTAAGGGAGAAGTTACATGAGCGTTTCTCGTACGCTGCATTTCTTCTGTTGCGTGTTGTTTCATTAAAATCAGATAGGCGTGATCTCTCTTTGTGTGTATACTGAAGATGGCATACATATCTACGGATATAAACTAATTATGGTAAGAGATCACTTTTTTATTTATATTTCTGTCTGTTTCTGTCTCCATTACTATTCTTAGTTCTCTCTCTGCCAATAAAATGCCTTCGGGATCTCCTCTACCTACGGTTTGTTTCATCAAAACGAGATAGGTGAACGCCATCAATAGCATTTGCTCGGCGAGTTCAGATATGATTTTACGCAACAGAAAAAGCAACAGAGATTCCAAAGGCATTTTATTGACAGAGAATTAAACAAAACGCAGCATAGGAAAAAGCTTATGTAACTTCTCCCTAAATCAAGAAGAGCTTTCAAATACTCACTTACAATTTATTAGAGGTGGGCATTTTTTCGAAGCGACTACAACTGCGACGACAAACCCGCGGTAGCAATGTGGCAGGTTTTAATGTTTTGTAGAAAACATTATATTTTTATGATAAGTAGGTAATGTATTTATTTGCATTATACGATATCGATATGTATATCAAAATTAATCTATTGTGACGGAATGGCTAGACGAAGTGACGTCAGCGCCCAGCGCTAGTCCATGTCCTGGATATCTTCAAAGACATCCCGAGACTTTGAAAACACATTCGAGAAGAACTAGGGAAATATAAAAGCTCACCCCGTCGCGTCGTAACGTTGTTCTGGGCGTATTGGTGATTGGAGCGCGCTAAAAATCTTGCACCCCTGCGAAACAAACCGTTGCTTCGCCCCTGCTTTTAGAAATTCAGCAATTACATAATTTACTTTAAAAATTTTAATTAAAGAAAACAGTGATGCTAAATTAGACGCCGCGCCGTCTACAAAATTAACAAACCGCAGCAATACTCTGGTAGGTACTTGACATTTAATAATTTCGACGCGCAGGTGGAATTGACATTAATTAATTTCAAAGAACCATTTCAATTTAATAACCCTACCTACACACGCTGCTGAACTTGAAATTGCCCGATTACAATTTTTAATCCCCCTAAAATTATTTTTTAGTAATCTAAGCAGATTGGATAACTACATATGCATATCGGCAAGTTCAAATATAAAAAGAAACAAAGATTAAAATATTATTTGAATATTTATGAAAATTTGTTTCGCTTTAAAAAATCTTATTTAAGGATAGCTATTGTAATCAAAAGAATTTAACTAATTACATGAATGAAAATTTATTAATCGTTTATATACATGTTTGATGTCACTGTTAATAATAAAAAAGTTATCGATATGTACAATAACCAGACGCCCAGTTTGGCCATTGATAACAAAATCCAGAGCAACAATTACCCCAGGAACCATCAGCCTGACACTCTACGTCATTCCCAAGACAATCCTGTGCCAAACTCATTTCTTGTAAAATCAAAACGACGAAAACCACAAGCTTTAATAGTAGTAGCATTGTTCAATCTTGGAATTTCCAAACCTCAAGAAAATAAGCATCTTAAATTTGAGCAACAAAAAATTTTCATTACTTACCTTTTCTTCGAGAAGCCAGGACACTTTCTGAAAACTGAAATGCACGATCTGATTATATACCGGCAATTCCCCTTCGGGATGACTTTATGATAGTTCATAAATTAATTGTTTCAGTTTTATGCAAATTTTCAATTATGTAACTCTTCAAGTATTTATTCTGATATTGAAAATAACATAATCTGCACATGTTTGTCCCGCTGGTTTTATTTAGCAGAAGCTGCACGACTTCATGACTCAAGACCCGGATTATATTGAATTGTGACTTGGATATCCCGTGTAAGAAAGGGCAATCTATTGTTGTCTTACATAACTTATGTCCTTCGTTTAATTTTCAATGGAAAATCAATGTGCACATTTCATGGGAAATTTACCTTAAAACTACTAAAGTAAACGTTATTGCAATAATAAAGAAAGAAGTAAAATAGAACTAAATATTTTTTTCTTTCATTACAAGCTTCATATTTTTGGCGTTGAATTGAAGTACCAAGTGCCTATAAAAGATTGTAATGGTTGTTAAGCTATAGAACTTCGGTCCCCCTGTTCATTGAATTAGGAACATGCTGTGAAATTTAACTAATTTTACATTATAAAAGGGCATTTTAATTAATATTCAGGAACACACCTCTTCGCTTTAATTACAGCACCAATTTTTCCCGACGTACTGTTAAGTCAAATTTATTCATTATTTTCTTAATTTCTGAACTGTTATGTTACGTGTCTGCAATATTTCCTTCTTTGATACAACTTGTACGTAAGTATACAATAAGTATTCAATATCTCTTCATTCACAAAATTGAAGTCGGAATGAAATTATAAGCAAACTATTAACAACAGTTATAAGAAACCGACGAATTAAATACAGAGAAAAAACTGGGTCAATATCAACAGGGATTTAGGAAAGGAAAGTCGACGATAGATGCGATTCATATGCTAAATAGAAAAAGGTCACGAACATGTACTCTTCCAACAAGCCTTTGACAGCGTGAAGAGACACTAATTAGTAAGAGAAACATGAAAATATCAGCAAAACTGATTACGTAGATTATCAATACTGAAAACGGAGGAATCAACATTAGAGTTACAACAAATGAAAACACAAAAAAATCAAATTAGAGGTAGGGGCAAGGCAAGTGATTGGGCCTTCGACGACGCTTTTCAATACCGGTCTGGACAAAGTGTTCAAAAGTTCGGAACTAACCAAGACGATTGCACGAAGCTCCACACAAGTTATGCAGTTACGTTGACGATATAGCACTAATAGCAAGAGACGGAAACAGCTTGAAAGAAACTATAAGTATGATAGCAAGAGAAGCTGAAATCAGAGGACTTAGAATTAATCAAAATAAGACAAAATACCTGATATGTGCTAGAAAAGGAACAGAAAACATTAAACAGTGTAAGATTGATAGTTACTGTTATCAGAAAATAGAAAATTTAAATACCTTGGGGTTGCCATAGACGGAAAAAGCGATAGGAGTACAGAAATAGCAGAAAATAAAGATAAAGAAACACTGAGAATCCTAGAAAGGAAGATACTGAGAAGAATTATGGAACAATGAAAACAGACGAAGGAGAACACAGACCCTCTAATGAACTACGAAATAAAGAAACATAATGGACGGAGAGGATAAAGTCAGGAATATTAAAGCCCAAGATTGAGGATACTTCAGACATAACCAAAGGAGGAGGAGGAGATAGTGAAATAATAAAGAAAACCACCTATTGGAGATCCGCGGAAAAAAAGACCTAGAGGAAGACCTAAAAATAGATGGGAGGACCAAATATATAAAGACCCAAGGAAATTGGGACTAAAGAATTGGAGAAAAACGTGAAAGATAGCGATAGGAATGAACGGTGTAAGATAGCCAAAATCCACAACAATCTATGACAAATGGAATAGATGAAAGGACATCAAAGAAATCTGCTAAAATTGATCAGAAAAGCTTGTACTTGGGCGGAGTAGTGTTGGGCTCGTATACAGGGTGTAATCGAATAAGTTTCACTTATTAATACTTCTTCATCACATAAGGAATTAATTCTGTAAATATCAACGATCTGTGATTTTGAATGATCTTGTATAGTGGATGTGAATTTCTTTTCTCATATTTCCATTTTCCCAGTGTAGTAGCGCTTATGTTTTCTCATAATGAACAAAATATTTTAAAACAGAAATTGCCTAAAATAAAAAAACAATATATTTACGTGAATCGGACAAAGCAATTTCTTTTAACTTGAAACGAATGGTTGATTTTGAACCACTTTATTTTGGCATTAATTGAAAGGCGTTTATATCTAAAGAAATTGTTTACAGTATTAATGTGTAAAAGCTATAAATTACTTATACTGAGCAAATCATTAGTTTTATATTAGACAAAAGAATATGTATATTTGCCTGTACAAAGAAAAACTATATTGTTGTTTTCATAACACCAAATAATTTACAATTACAATTTATTTCTATTTCCTGTAAAATAAATTTCTCTTTCTCTTCAATTAATTACTTATTCCTATTGTCTACTGTCATGTGTTACAATCAAAGTTCTATTTCTTGAAAATGGACTTGTACTTAACATAAAGATTTACCAAACTTCTTTGTGCGATTTACATCATATCTTGTCTTTTGATTACCAGTTTCCGTTTCGCTTTGGTGCTTTCTTTGGTTTCATTGCTTTTATTCCAACTAGTTTCGGCCTTCGCCATTTTCAAGAGCCCACGGTTATTTGATTTGACCTACTTTTATAAGTTGTAGGAGTCGAGTAGTTTAAGGCCCGATTTTACAATCGTCGGATAAGCATTATTATTGGTATAACGCTGGTATTACGTGACGTAGGTGTGACGTAGATATGGAGGAACATTAATAGATATTTGGCGAACAATTATTCCGTACTTATTCCACGATTGTAAAACTGGGCCTAAGTGTTTGAATTTCCGTCTGCTCGGCCTATTTCATGGGCACCCATGGATTTAATTGCCATTCCCTTCCATGTTCGCTTCATTCTTATTACATAAATGGTCTTCGCAAAACCATTGATTCAGTTTCTCATGGTTGTATTCCGCGATTTTTTCCTAGCAATGTCCATTCCTTTATTTGTATAGTATTCTCATCTCATTCATATTATTCAGTAGTTGAATATTTTTTACGGCTGTCCTTTTCTATCCTTTCCAATTTATTTAATGCTTCCATCTCTGTTGAAAATTTGTTTTTAATCTTTGGCCAAATTAGTCTACTATTATTTTTAACACGTATGTTTACTTTGCCTGCAATTTCAAATCATCCTTGCAGCATCTCCCCTAATATTCTAATATCTACACGTAGATTCTCATATGCAAATGAAAACCTCGCGGCAAATTTTATGTAACCACTCTCCAGAGGATCTGCGCTAATTGATTATGAAATTTGCTTTAACACGCACCAATTAAATTTAATCCCATAGATTTCTCAGCTGCTTGCTTTCGCACAGACATCCCGTCGTCAGGAGCTGCAATTTTCCACTATGGAGGAACCTCATATTTGCTCTTGTTTCCACAAACGTGGGTTGAGATGTGAACTAAATTCGAGAGAATTTTACTGAAGAGTGTCATCCACTTAGCTAGCTGCCTCATCACCTCAGAAACTCTTTGCCTTTATTTCGTTCTAAAAACATTTTCTTTTAACGCATTACAGGTGACCTAAATTTAAGGCAAAACAAAAAACTTATAATACATATTATATATTTTTTTTTATTGTCAGGTGCTCTTTTTGATTGGTTTGAAGTGGAATTTTCAGTAGCTACGTCACAATAAAAAAATAGTTCGTTAATGTTACCTTAGATCAAAAGATACCTGATGCTAAGGTGTCATAAACTATTACGAACTTTATTTCTGAATTAATTAGTAGTTTAATTTGAATCTCTCCCTTTTACAATAAGCGAATTTGAATGTTAATGAAAATTAGTAACATTCATTGCGTTCTAAATTAAAATTGCTGACTCGAGCGAAGTTAAAATTGCAAAAGGAGTTTTCAGAGTTTCGGCAACTGTTGGAACAACTTCTATTTGGTTGTTTTACACACAAAGCGACGCCAAGCAGGGAATGCTTTCACGCAAAAGCAACCTGCCCCCTGATATCCTTGTTTCGTCTCTCGGCGGTGTCCTTTATTTGTTACGGTTTTATATTCCATTTTACGTTTTGTTTGACATGTTTTCGTCTTATGTAACACACATTCGTTATTCAACAACGCGTGGGCTGCATGATAAGTATTAATTTGAATAATTGCAGCTCAGGTAAAGTAGAATGCATCCTTGCACTCTTACATCCATACGTAATTAGAATTATGTCGGCGTTTAAACAACAAACCATTAATTATTAAAATTATTACGAGACACCATAAATTATTATTCATGGGCGTAATCTTCGCGAGACAAAATATATCTGGGTTAATCGGTCAGTAAAACATGATCACCTTCCGCGAAGGACGGACATTTCTTTGCCCGGGAACATGTGATTTTTCCCACTTGAAACCCATGAATACAATAAAAAAAATTCATTGTTATCCGTTCATACGCATTTAATAAGTTGTGGCGCGATGTAAGAATGCCGTTCGTTTTTCATTTGTAAGTATCATATGCGAGTTCTATTTGTGCAAGTGAACGACTTTGTGAAAAAAATGAAAGCAGCTTCAATATTTGGATTCCATTCGGATGGTACTCTTTCCGAAATTGGATTTTTTTATTCTCTCTTCTTGATCTTTGTAATATTAAATTTATAGTCGCCGGTTATTTCAGAATTGTATAAATAAGACCCTTGTAAAATTTAAATAGATATTGATTGCATTGCAATGTTTTTGTTAAGTCCTTTATATTATTCAGTTTAAAATTTTAAAAAAAGCAATTACGTACAGTTTGAAAGTATTGTTATTCGAATTGATTCGGAAGTATTACACAAAAATATAATACGCAGAAGTTCTTATAAAAGCAATTATAATATGTAGCTGGCAGCTTTATAAATGAATAGATAATAAATTAGTTTAAAAAAATAGTTAATTAACATAATATGTAACACACCAACACAAACAATAACAAAACTTTGTTTACAATTTTTCCAATAAATAAGCAAACAATTTGCCCCTTGGCAATTCGATGCAAAAAGATTTTTTCAGTTTGCTACAGAAATCATTTCTGTGCTGTTGTAATATCTAAGAGCGCAGATAATTATTGTAAATTATCAGGACTACTCAAATGTTCTTCGTAACTTTTCACTTAGGTTCTTCATTGTTTAGAATTTCCTGCTTGTTTTTATTTACAACTTTCAAACTCAAAAAAATTATTTGACTTCATTTGATTTAACATAAACTGTATGTTTCCTGTCTCTCATTAACTCGTTATACAGGGAAATCATAACTTACTTTAACCCACGAGATAACAGTTTCCAAGTTGAGGCGTACTTACATGTTATTGGAAAAACCACGAAAATAACGTGACACGGTTTAGCTCGAAATCCCAGTAAAATTATAGACTTGAGGAAGCGTTCAAGTTAAATTAGAGAAAAGATTAAAGTTTAAAGTTGACCGAATCCCTTAGTACGACCTCATGCTCGTTTTGGAAAACTCCTTAACTGCAATTAAGTAATTAAAAACCTCTGAGGTCTCTTTTGTATGTAGAAGCTATTTTCATTTTTATTAAATACTACCATCATAATCAATTAAATCGATACGCCTGCACGTTAATGCTCTTCAAGTATTTGTTTTTGCTTTTTGAGTTTCTTTGAGTTTCTTCTCGTTTGTTACAGTTTTTCCACTGCAATATTTATTCTACTAAACTCGAGAATGTGCATATGTTGTCCACGAGAAGCCGGCTGTAAACTTCTAGAAAATAAATTGATTTGCGCACACAATTTTGACGAATCCATACATCGAAACAACCTGGACGTCGAGATCCTAGAAACGTGCGATTTAAATGAAGAATCTCTTAACTTGCACACGATTGTAAAGAACCTCCCTAATGTTGCAAACGTAACAATCACAGACAGCGTCATCAAACGCCTCGAAGGGTACATACCGATTCATAACAATGTTAAGGTAAGCGCTTCTCATGAAGTGTATTTTTTTCTCTTGTCTTTTTTAACTTCAGGCGATACACTTTCGCAATCTGACCGTGACTGAATTGGACAGAAATTTTTTTCTAAATACAAGGCACTTGGAAGTTTTGGATCTGAGGAATAACAGTCTCATGCATTTACACATAAATTCAAATTCGTCCGTTCATAATATATCTAAAATTTATTTAACAGGTAAGTTATTTAAAAATAACTTCATAATAAGATGTGTTTCGTAAAGAAGGCAGAAATTACCGATCCAGTACCAATAGAAGCTAGTAACTAACAAAAATAACGAAATATCTAAACCAGGGTAGTTACTTCATTTGGAATTTTGATATTATGTGGAAAAAACAAATGATTTCAAATTTTATACAATTAATTGATCAAATGGACTTTTTTCAAAAAAATTTTCCATAATACCTAGGTTACTTCTATTTGGTCATGTGTTGCTGTAGGCTGGTTGAAAGCCTGTGGATACATTGCAATCTTTACTCATCATGTGCTAACATGTTTAATAGACTAAAAGTCAGAACGTCTTGTAAACAATAGCATAACATTTACATTTTCTTGATATTTCATCGCAGAATAAGATCCTGTAAAAGTCTCTTAGGCCCAGTTTTACAATAGTGGAATAAGGACTGAATAATTGTTCGTCGAATATCCTTTAATGTTCCTCCACATTTACGTCACACCTACGTCACGTTATTCTAAGAATAATGCTTATCCGACGATTGTAAAATCGGGCCTTGGGGTACTGTTTTAAATAAGAAAGAATTACAAGTTCTGGAACATCGTTCACATACTGACTGTTATTGAAACTAGAGTCCTTTATAGACAGAGTAAAGACGTGAAAAAAGACATGAACTTTAGAAGATTAATGGCGGAGTTAACAATTGGACAATCAAAAGCGAATTGCTCTCTTTATAGATGGATTTAGTTTCTTTGTTTGGCCAGCTGTTTATTCCCCCATTAATCTTTTAAACTGCCACTTCTCTATAAAGGACTCTATTCGAATCGAAAACTTCTATATCGAATTAATAAAGACCGCAACTTCTCATGTCTAAATTGTCTGCCAAGGGCAATTTTGAGAATTTAACAAAAATTGACGTGGAAAAAAGTTGAATTTTTGTAACAATGGGCAAAGCCCTCAGTTCTAAATTCGTTCGGTCAAAAATTTGACTCTTACTTGTAATCAATTTTTTGCTTCCTACAGTTTTATAGTTCCAACGTGTTCAAAGGTCGAAAGACGTTGCTAATTATTTTGGCATTTGGCATAAAGTCTCACCTATTGCTTTTGCAAGAAATTGTGTAGGTAATAAAAAGGTTATTATATGTATATGATTACTGTCATACTTGCTCGCTTCTCGTCGATGCAAAACAATTGCAAACAGTGAAAGACTTAAGATGTGCTTATTGTCGAAGTTGAGGAATGGCATAAATTATGCAAGTTGGTACAGAAGGATGAGAGCAATGATACTTAATAAGTTAAGTACGATGTAAGAAGAGACAAAAATGGAAAATGAGGAAGAAGAGAGGATACAAATGAAATAGAAGACAAGGACGCAATAAAATGATGAATCATTTGTTTGGTTTTATTTGTTGATTCAAATGAATAAAGATTAGAAAGAGAGGACACCTCGAAATTGATACATTTTATTTTGCATGTCTTGTGGCTTGCAAAAGTAAATATGATACAAATTGGTGGTGAACACATCTCAGAATATTATGAATTTATTCGTAATTTGCAATCCAAGAACTGACACTAGCAACATCTATGGAAAGAATTATGTATTAATTGTGGCCCCCAATCAGGAAGAAAAAAAAAATTCATGGAAGCAAGATTACACATTTCAGGAAGCCCGAAACAAGTTGGGCCACAAGCTCAATTTAAGAACCACGGAAAATTCTGCATTCCTCTTTCCCTTTCGTAATCATTTGACCATATCTGGAATAAATGATTTAAGTTAGAATCTATTATTTGGGCGCAGCTCTCCATTATTGGGGCCGATATAATAGCAGAGAAGTATTTTCTTTTGGTTGGTGTGCGAAGTCCGAACATGCAGTGCAACTACAAAGTAAAAAAAGACAATAATACCTCTAATCTCTTCAAAATGAAGACGTAGGCGATAAGATCAAGCACTTTAGAGATGCAATCAGAAGCTCACACTTCAGCCACCAACAGTATCCCTGCCACCATAAAATAAGTACCAAGGAGTCATAGGTACCACACAACTGAAGACACACCTTCAATGGTACTGGCAAAACGACTTCTATTACAAATTTTGTCTACTTCTAACAAACCAGAAACAATTTTCCATAATTGGGTACACTAATAGGTGAAGATTTGACTGTGTTAAAACTTTATTGGTTGTGATAATGCGTTTTCTGCCATTGCTTTATTATTAAGCCACTAACTGAATAAGAAACTTCCACACCAATCGATGCTCCATTCTCTGAATCTCCTATGACGTCCCTGAATTAAGCCCAATAATACTAAGGAGATCTGAGGTGTATTCTTTCGATCTGAACGAGGTGAACGCATTCAACTGAACAAACTGAAAGTGAATAAATATTCAGTTCACTTTTACTTTCGAACTGATCGGGAAAATTATTTGTGCAGTAAAAACTGAATGTAATCACTTATTTCACAAGAGTGGGGGAACTGAACGCAAACGAAAAAATACGATCAAATTGAACATTTTCACTTTTATTGATCGCATTCACTTCGTTCACATCGAAAGAATACAGCTATTGGTAGTTCACTTCTGTCAAATTGACATTTGACATTGGCATTTCGTAATTTCAATCTTTCAGTTATGCGCCATATTGGTCCCATTTTCCTTAATAAAAATAGGTCATTGTGTCGCCTCTTTTTATACTATCTCAATGGGCCTAAAGGTAACTTAACTTGGTTGCCAGGTTTCATTCCGTATTTTAAAAAGACAGGCTTTATGGTCTTTATGTTCATGTGTCCTTTGTGGTCGACCGTTATGAAGATTCTTCATACTCTTAAAATTCATACACTTAGATACACGAGGACAATCTATTCTCAAGCGAATCAGTTAAAAAAGACGATATTTTTTTTTTAAGAGGTCAGTCGCTGATATGTAAAATTTACGTTCCCCTAAACATAAGGCACCGATTGGTTGAAAGGAATGCTTGCTACTAAAATGTTACTTAAGTATTTCCAACACAGAGATGCCGATTTTGTTAATCAGATACTACTTTAAGTTAGCCCAATGTAATACCAAAATTCAAATTTACGACCACCCTTTCCAGGTGATTTGTAAAAGAAAATAAGACTCATAAGTCATTTTCTAAGTTATTAAGAATAGGGAGAAGTCATTCAATTAAGGAATTTTATTCAAACCATCTGCATTTCGGTTTATACTGACTGGGAAAAAAAATTAACAGAAGTTAAAAACCCAACGGGATTTAGTTCAATTTGATTTAAATTTAGGAAATAAATGGAACTGTTCCGTACATCTGAACTGGGTCCTACAACTAAATGAATCCACCATAAAAGACCTCGACATTGCAACTTGTTTTGAGCCAGCATATCCTGGGAGGCCTTTAGTCAAAGTTGCCAAATTTATGCATGTAAGTACATACCAAAATTCTTTAAGCATTTTCTGCTTATTTTTAATTAATTTTGAATGTCATTTCAAATTGTTGTGTTTCATGCAAAATTCACATATTATGAATTAGATAAATGTTTTTCCTAATATTTATTGTTTTTGTCCTGTATAACAGGATACAGATTTTGACAGAAATAAATCTGTATTATTCTTGATTTCTCGTAGGATATGCACAAGACGTGTCCTCATTTTTGCAACTGCTCGTTAGCCTACGTCGTGCGCGATTTCATCACTGAAATTTACTCCCCCAAGATCGAAGTCGTTTGTTCGGATAAAGAACTCACTGCCCTGCCTACGTCTTTACCGAAAAACACGAAGACTTTGAAACTTGAAAAGAACTTTATCGACGACCTAACGCCCCTTGTTGAAAATCCCATTTACGAGGATGTGCAGGACCTCTACCTCGACCACAATTACATCAGCAGCATCGAAATCCTGGAAGGATCATCTTGGCTGGCAAATTTTAGAGTTCTTTCACTGCACGGAAATAAGTTAACAGAGGTGAGGCACTAACATATTTCATTTCTTCCTCCTCTTTGAAATATCATTTTCACTTTTAATTTCTTCACTACAGTATTTAATAAGTTTTCTGGGAAATGTTTTTTCAGTTGGCCACATATGCGATAGACAACGCATTGCAAGACAATCCGAACATGCCTAATGCAGTTATGATATATTTGGGAAACAACCCTTGGAGATGTGATTGCGTTTTTACTCCTGGATTTCAGGTGACTAATTTTTATATGTCATTTTATTATTTATTATAAATTAAAGGGCACCTATATAAATCGGAACGCATAAGTAACGTAAGTAAGAAGGAAAACTGATTTGAAATCGACTTTATTTATTTACCATCGATATTTAGCTTTTCGCATCTTCGACGATATTTGCTTTTGAGGTAAACAATCTGATGCGTGAAACGCTGTAATTTCGGCGAGCACGCTCCGATGCTTCCTTTCACAGAAGGGAGCCTATCAATGTTGTTTTTTTTTAGCAATATCCGAATTTTCGGCGGAATAAATTCCGATTTGCATACGAATTTGAATCTCGTGTAATTTAATTTCTAAATCATCACACCTAGAAGAATATATGTATATGAAAAGAGCCACTGATCAATAACTTTAATAAATCATATCGTACGTTTAATTTAATTTTAGAAAAAGGCGGAAGCAGGATAGAATGAATACAGTGCAAAATTTAGGATGTAAAACTCGAACGTTTACTTACACCTCTACTTCACAATACTTTCTAAACAATCACTTGGAAAGTTGAAAACCACAAAACCAATGCGCGTATTTTTTCAACCAAAAATGAAACGTACGGTATTTGTTGCATAATAGTTTCTTCCGAAGACAGATTAACCTTTGACATTAACTTTTATTCACAAAAATCTATTCGCGTTGATTTAAAACATTAAGGGCCGGTTACACAAAAACTGATAAATTTTAACCGATGATTAACTTTCTGGATACCTGTGTTAAAGGCACAGCAACAATTGTTTTTAATGATTGATTAATTAATTAATTTAACGAAGCTTTATGAAAGTGGTTTCCATATTTTAAAAAAGTCAGAATATAATTGATCTTTAAACATATTCGACGGCAAAACTGTTGTCGATACTGATTTAATTTTTTTTGTGCACATATTTTACAAAAGTAATATAGCTACTACGTTTCTTCAAGAAATTTAATCAACTCAGGGGAAAGTTTCAAAAAACTCATCTTTTTCGGTATTAATATAAAGTTTTTTTTAATGTTTAGGACGCTTAACTAATTTATTTCATTAGAAAAAAATTATACTCCCACATAATTCTGAAAAACACTTTTTTAATTTCTTTATTCCTATTTTCGATGTCTAGATGAAGAGTAAATGAAAAGAAAATTTTCACAGTAAAAAAGAATGCGATTGTAGAGGGCGCTAAACTCATATTAATATAAACAAACATCGTTTTTAACAATCAATTTATATTAGGCCAAAAAACATACATCCACTTAAATGACACAATGCACTAATAAGAAATATTAAATATCAATTTTTATTAATTTTTTAATTTAATTAAATATTATTTAAAAAAGAATTTCTCTGATAAGTTAAAACTTATTTGGGTAAAATTTTACTTTTTGCTTTTCTGAAAATCATATTTAGGTTTATTTTCATTTGAATATTTTAAATATGTGCGCACGACTAACAACAATAAGCTTAATTCGAAGAAGAGCTACTGAAACAGGTTTGAAAAGCGTCATAAAAGAAATACAGAAGAAAAAAAGAAAACACAATAAGGGCCAGTTTCATAATGGAATTTAAAAGAGACTTTAAATTTAACGTCACTTTCAGATGTCAAAACAAATATGAAAACACATTTTTTTACGCATCTGAACGTGACTTTAATTTTAAAGTCTCCTTTAAATTTCATTATGAAATTGGCCCTTAAAGAAATAAAAAAGAATAAATTTTAATATTCTGTTTATTTTCTCATACAGGACATGTTGGTCAAGTATCAGCCACAAATTCAAGATCTCCCCGATGTTAAATGTTCTTACGTGCAGGGTGACGAAAACTCAATGTTACCGGTAAGTTATCATTTTTTTTAAGTACACAAACAATAAAAGATGCAATTAATAAAATTTAAGATAAGTTTCTAAATTCCTAATATGTTCGATTTATTCATCATTATTCTTTTTTTTTAATCCTACTGCAATTTTCAGATTACTCAATTATCGAGATCTTCTGTGTGTCGTTTACCGAACGAGTATTCAGTAAGAGCTTTGGACCTCCTCAACGGAATTTTGGCAAGCCTGATCGTACTAATACTGGGAAAGTTGGCGTACGATTATTACTATTTCAAAAGGACCGGGAGATTACCTTGGATAGTGACGAAGATGCCGTAATTGCGACTCTTTGAATTCGAAGCTTAAAGCAAGGGCATCGACAGCCCACGTGATAATAATTTAGCTTGTAAATACGTTCGTCGGATTAAATGCGAGGGAAACGTTAGCGTTCGTATGTCAGCATATCAAAGCAAATAATCATAAAGTCTTTACACGCAAAGTTGCTCGCTGTGAAAGTGTTACGATGAAAATTGTGTTGTGATAATGTAGAGGATAATTAAGTCATGAATTAGTCAGTGTGGTACATTAACTCATTCATTCACGTTTTAGTTTAGTACTTACAAAATAGGGAACGAGATAGAAAATTGTCGAAAAATTAATAAATATATTTTTTGAGATTGCACGTTATTTTACTTATTTACTTTTTAAATTTTATTACAGTGTTTGCATTTGTTTGGATAAAATTTCATTTCGCGAGCAAAAAAAAACATTAGATCAAAATAATCAGATAAGTATTCTGATCTTTTGATTGAGTCGTGTTTATCTAAAGTCCATTAAATAAAGTTAAATGAACAGTAAACAATCAATTGTGCAATAAACTGAAAAAAAATTTAAAAAAAAAACAAAAACAAAAGACAATCGAGTTCACAATAAATTTCGTAACAAAACAATAAAAAAAGTCAAAATTATGAGAAGTTTCATATAAGTATTTTCCTTTTAAATTAAAGAAATCATTTTTCGTAAATTAAAATGAAATGTACAGTAAACGATTGATTGTGTAATAAACTTTTTTCTTCATTACTGAAAAAAGCAAGTGGCGAAGCAATCGGAGGAGCATAGGGGGCGCAAACGCATCACTTTTTCGGCGCAAAATTTAAAATTCATTTTTGTTATTTACTTCATTCATGTTGCAATCATTCTCCTTCGAATGAGATTCGTCAATTTTGTTTTGTGTTCATTTAATTCTAATTTTCATGGTCCTCCTTTGCTTTTTTCTTCTTCTCGACTTAATCTTCTTATTGCATTAAAGCTTCTTTTGTTTACTTTTGCTTTCTGTTAGTCTTTTAATTTTCGATCAAATAGACTCCTGAAGTTGTCAATCTTTTCATGTATTGTTTAACTTTTCGTACTCAAATCTTGTTGCGCCAGCGCCATCTATCCAAATTCTGTAGGACAATTTCTTTCCGAGCGAAATTTAAAATTAGTTAATTTCTTCATTTATCCCGTGTCTTTAAATGAATTCCTGATTAAAGTACCTACGATTTGTTTATAACATTGGTGACACTCAATACAAGAGCACAGTATAAGTAATTACCCAGTAACGTCACTTAAACGTCAGTGTCAAAAAAAGCGGCCATACTGTTTGATACCCTTATGGAAATGTAATGTAGGGCGTGTTCTTTATTTCATCAATAAGCCCGCTTGATGGCATCAATTCCATCAAGTCCGTTCTTTTATTGCTTGATGGATCACTCAGATTCATCAACAGTCGTTCTTTTATTCCAGTTAGTTGTAATCAGAAGGCATCACAAATCCATCATTCGTTTCAGATGGTGGAACTGTTTGCAAGTTCGGTCTGGCGGGAAATGCTATACATTTGAAAGATTACTTACTTTAGGGAAGATCATTTATTTTGCGGGTCTAACAAATGTTTTCGAAATTGAAAGAAATTCTTTCAAGTATCTTTATTTTTATTATTATTATTTAATTATCTTTATTTTTTGCAGAAAAGTAAAAGAAGTGACTTTTTCAATATCTCCACTCTTTGGAAAGTGAAATTTGGTTATATTTACACTTTAGGCTTTTTGTCGCGAGGTACCAATTCATCAACGGTTCGCAAAGTTGAAGAACCGTTCCATTGCCGCGATGTTCGGTTCGAAATTTGTTACTCCGAGTGTACCTCAACGGTTCGTAAAATTGTGAACCGGGTTGGCAGAGGTGTTTCCCTGTAACGGTACCCGAGTAAATCAATTTAACATCACAAATCCAGCTTATGAAGAAGGCTGTTGCTACGTTTGGCAAAAACCTGGTTTGGTCTCACGATGGTATTATTTGTGTCAAAATCAACAATAAGGTACGCAAGATAAATAATCTTCGTGACTTTAATACTCTACAGAACATTACTTAAGCCTTATTCTATCTTAACAATTGTTAAAATTTATTTGCATCCTCCAGGAGGTTTTATGTTCAGTGCCGCCATCTCTTATTTACATCTTACTCCTTGTTAGGTTAAACTAGTTAAACTTGTTATTTACAGTTTTGTTTAATTTTAATTGGGAACTGAATGGATGTACTTGCTGTTGCTCACCGAGTGTCAGTTTGGCGGTGCGACTGTTTACATTTTGTTTACATTTTCTTTGGTCAGAATTACCATTATTATTATTCACATTTTGTATTATTGGGTTTTGCTTACGCATAGTTTTTAAGTTAAGTTAATAATGAGTTGGCTTATCCATCAATACTACCTTGTCTTATAAAAAGCCTGGTTATGTTATTGTTTTTTTTTATCTGTTAATAATGATTGTGTCTATTTCATTTCAGTTTCTACTATTAATACTTGGATTGATGTCCTAATTCAGTTTACTACTACTAGCCCTGATTACAATTTATTAAATCTGTTTCTATTACAAATTTATACATGTTTTATGATTAGGCGCCGGGGCATGTTAGCATTCCACACCAACTAGTTGCTACAAGCTAATAAACTAATAAACTAATATTATAAATACAAATATTTGCTAAAAATACTTGCTATTTGTTCGTATTCTTACTTTTTGTCCTTTTAAACTCTATATTCACAAAACTATTTCTTAGACTATACTTAAGAAAGTGCTCTATCTTATAATTATTACTGCTAATTCAGACTTCTCTATTTACAGTATTCAAAATATTTTGTGCTACATCCTTATTGTCATTATAAGGGAATTGTTAATATTCTCTCATTTTTAATATGCCTTATCTAAACATAAATACTTTTGGGTTGATGTTTCTTTCTTTATAATGCGAATTGCCCATTTTAATGCGCGCTCACTATTAAATGGCTTTGGTGTTTTTAAGCAGCATATAATGTCGGTGGCTTATGATGTCGTAACCGTTACAGAAACGTGGCTAACGCCAGCAATTGACACTAACAATTTGTTCATTGATGATTATCAATTTGTAAGGAAGGACCGTAGTGATGGTAGAAGAGGGGGTGGTGTAGGTATTTATATCAGATCTGGTACTCCGTTTGTGCTCACTCCCACGTCTAATATTTTGTATTCTGAAACCCTCTGGGTAACGTTAGGTAAAAAATCAGATGTAACTGTAGGAGTTATATATAAACCACCTTACGTTGATTGCTATAAATTTACTCAGGAGCTTGAAGAGTTATTATCTAATTTTGTAGTCAATACTAACAATTTAATTTGCACAGGGGATTTTAATATTGATATGCTGGAAAGCGACTCCGTTGCATGTCAGCGTTTGCAAAGTGTATTCGATTCTCTTGGCTTAAAACAGATTATCTCTCAGCCAACCAGAATTAGCAGTGTTAGTTTGAAAATGTCCTTATTAGACCTTGTTGTTATTGGGGATGATATTCCTGTTCATGATTCTAATGTTATTGACATGCATGGAATATCAGATCATATGCTCACTTGTGCTTCTCTTTGTCTTAAGGACAGCGGTTCTAAGTCAGTTACTCGCAAATTTCGTAACTTCTACGATTTTAATTACGAAAACTTTTATCATGACCTTAGTCTCATACAATGGAATCTAATTTATGAGTTAGAGAATATTGACGATATTGTTAGTTTCTTTAATAACAACCTAACTTTGCTCTTTGATTTACATGCGCCTTATAAAATAGGCTCGTTTAGGAAGCCTAAGGCCCCATGGCTAACAGACAATATCAAGCTTATGATGCAATTGAAAGATGATGCCTTTAAAAGAGCTAAAAAAACAGCTCAACCTGCGCACATCGACTATTACAAACAATTACGAAATCTTAGAACAGCAGCCATACGTAGAGAAAAAAAAGCGTACATTGAGTATAGTGTCAATAAACATGGCCCTCGCACCGTATGGAGGGATCTTAGAACTTTAAACATATACAATAAAAATAAGCCCGTGGTTATACCTCCACACATTTCGGATGTGAATGACATTAATTCCTCTTTTGTGATCAATGATAACCCATCACCTAATGATGATCTGTCTAGTTTTTACTCTAATAATATTGATCCAAAAGTGCAACGGTTACTGTCTTTCACTCCTATCTCGGTTGATGATGTGTATAATATTTTAATTTCTTTGAAAAGCAACGCCTGTGGAGTAGACAATATAAACTTAAAAATGTTAACCTTATGTTGCCCCTATCTTTTGCCTGTAATGACTTTCATTATCAATTATTGCATCCTTCACAGTGTTTTCCCTACATCTTGGAAGCAAGCAGTAGTTTTGCCATTACCAAAAAAAAGTAATCCTTCCAATTATGGTGATTTGCGGCCAATAAGTATCCTACCAGTGTTCTCTAAACTTCTAGAAAGAGCTATAGATGCACAAATTCGGGCTCACTTAAGAAACTTTAATCTATTGCCTAAGGTGCAGTCGGGTTTTAGACCTGGATTTAGTTGCTCTACGGTGCTTGCTGCGGTGACCGACGACTTGTTTCGCGCCTTGGATGAGGGTAGCATCGCTGTGCTTGTCCTCATAGACTTTTCGAAAGCATTCGATATGATAAATCATGAATTGCTGCTAGCTATTTTGCACTATATGGGTTTTGATAGTAATTGCGTAAAGTTTTTTAGAAGCTACTTATGTGATAGAAGTCAAAGGGTCAGACTTGGTGATGTTCTCTCCGAATCCTTGGAGCTCGGGTCGGGGGTGCCGCAAGGGAGCGTCGTGGGTCCCCTAATGTATGCTATATACACTTCGTATTTGTTAGAATCCTTAACAATTTATAAGTACTACATGTATGCAGATGATACGCAGCTCCTACACTCTTTCAAATTAAATAATTTACATAATGCTGTAGATCAGATGAACTCTGATTTAAGAAAACTTTCTCATTCAGTATCGAATCATGGCCTAAGAATAAATACCCTAAAATCTTCAGTAATGGTCTTTTGTAAGGATAAACATAGAGCGGCTATTACCTCACAAATTTCCTTGGTCATCGGTGGGGTTCCTTTGCGTGCGGTTGACCGTATCAAGAACTTAGGCTTATTTCTTGACACGAAATTAAGGTTCAAACATCAAGTTACCAACATTGTGTAAGCTTAAAGTTCTGTTTGGCAGTAGGGATTGTTTAAGTGTACGCATGCGTAAACTGCTCTCTGAATCGTTAGTCCTGTCCAATTTTAACTATTGTGACGTTGTATATGGGCCGTGTCTCGATAGCACGGACAAATCTCGCATACAACGAGTTCAAAATGCTTGTCTTCGTTTTATTTACGGAATAAAGCGTAATTGTCATATTTCTCACACCTTGGACTGGGCTAATTGGTTGAATATGGGACAGAGGCGACATTTTCACATGGCAGTTTTTTATCACAAACTATTAACGACTAAATGTCCAGAGTATTTGTATGACAGAATCAGCTTTCGCACTGACGTGCACAATATCAATATCAGAAGTAAAGGTCTGCCAACCCCCCCTCTCCATCGTACAGCCTTGTTTCAGCGGTCCTTTTCTTATTGTATTGCTAAAGTTTACAACAATATCCCTCATAATTTAAAAAGTTTAGGATTGCATTCTTTTAGGCGAGGGTTAAAGGTTACCCTATAACTTCTGACCACTGTTTTCTAATTTATCCTAGGACTGACTAATGGTCCTTCTTTATCGTGCGACTGATGTGCATGCTGCTTCTAAATTTCTAAACATCAAATAATGTCCTTCTTGAAATCGCGTGATTGTCTGAATTAGTGCATTTTAATTAATTTCTGTATTTTTTGGTTATAGTTTGATAGTGAATTTGGTAATACGTTTATCACTTGTTGTAAAATTTGCACCTATAATTAGGAATACGTTTCATGGTTGGGTCTTGGAGGAAGAACAGCTCCCATTTATATGGGCGCTGATCCAAGTTCCAATGACCATAAATTTGCATAATTGTATTTTTTTTTTTGTACTTATACTTCTTGTATTTATGGTCAATAAAAATTATTATTATTAAATAAAAATGTATAAAGAAATGGCTAGTGAAAATTACATTAAATCATCAAGGTTTTGATGTAACAGCAATTGTAAGCGCTAAAGAAGCAGAAATTTTATTGAACGGTATGTAAACTGACTTATTACTTTCAATGGTGCTTTCAATACATATTTCAATAAATAACTCAATAATAAATTTTTTTGTTGTAATTATAACATTTTATAAATTGAAATTGCAAAGTGTCACAATTTGAAATTTGTTTAATTTAAATAAATGGACAGCCATCAGTGATTGGAGAAAATACATTGATATCATAGCCTACTTTAATAAGGAATTTAATTGAATGCAGGATATTTCTCCTCTGGATGAAAATCGTCGCTCCTTTCTCGTCTTGTATTTTGTTGTAATTTTGGTTTTTATGATTCACTTTTATTTCTTCTTATCGAATGAATTTTCTTATTATATTAAAGGCTTTTCGAACTGTCTTTTGCTTTCTATTATTTCGAATAATTCGCACCCAAAGAATTATCAATCTTTGTTTATCTTATTCGTATTTTCTTGTGTATACATTTTTCATTTTTTACTGTTATTTGGTTATTTCTTTTGTATTTATAGAATTCTATTGCTTTCTGTTAGTTTTTTTAGAATGCTCTCCACCTTAGATCGATCTTCTTTTGTTTTATTTAAATATTTACATCGGATTGGGATATTCCGATGTTGCCAGCCAACTGCAGTGGGACGGGGGACGGGGGGGGGGGGGTTCAATTCCAAATCGCGAAGGCCAAAACAACCAATAGGCGCCACTTAATTTTTTTGAAAGGGGAAAGTGAAAAATTAAGAAAACACGTTACGTCCAACACACTTACAATCTATTTATTATAACAAACACAAAAAAATATATATATCTAACGATTATTCATCGAATGTACAACGCTACAGTTGACACAACAGAAAAGATCAGATCCAACGAGACAAATTCTACAATCTCGAGTTCGAACTCCGCATAACGCTAACTGATCTAGTATGAACCAAGTTATTATAAATATTCTAAGACCGTTGGCGATGTCAACTAGGTCGCTACATGAGTTTGCACAAAACTCGTGCACAATTGCGGCTATGATAAATTCACCGTAAACATATTAGTAATAATAATAATAAAATGGATCCGACCTGTGATTCCCACATCAGGCGTCAGTCGTCGATAGTCAAGGTAGTCGTCAAGCAAGCACCCCCGTATATGGCCAGCATTAGCTACATCGCAGCGGAGTTACGGCGCAATCACGGTGGTGGAGGGGAGACGCCTACTCGACTACGTGAATAGAAGGAAATAACTTCGACCAAAAGTATCTTCTTATAAAATAACGTTCCCAGCAAAGGTAACTACCAACTCTTGCTAAAAGTCCGCAATAAAAGCCTATAAGCGAAAAGAAAACGATCGTAAGGGTCAAATCGAAAATTTGCGTCGTACAAAACTTACCCCGGCACTTTACCGAAACTTGAGACAAACCACGAGGCACGCGGTTTTTCCTGTCTCACACGTGGGCCTTGTCAGAATCGGCAATATGCCGTAAAAATGCACTAACATTCCTTTATGTAATGACATGCACAAACGAATTGTTTAACGAAAAGAAACGTGCGGCCCAGGAGACTGCGAATTTCGTTCTGAAAATGGTGCAACATTTCTCGTTTGACAGAAAAGGAACGATTATCAACAAGAGAGACACCTACAATCTTTACCGGCGGAGAATTGTCTTAGTAACAACGAGAGCCAATGGCCGACGAGGGCAAGAATCACGAAAAATACGCGTCGTGAAGTAGAACGTTGTTATAAGTCGTTCGCTTCCTCACATACACGCGATTTTGCCCCTAAATAAGGATGGATTACTTATATAAAATGGATTTGTTTATTTAAAGGAAGGTCCCGTTAAAGGAAATATGCTAGAACGAAGTTTTAAGTAAATTACGTCGGCGAAATACGGCGTATTCCTACACCGACTGCAATGTGTACATCGACGCGTTCCTAAGAAACCATTCGACACGTCGAATTTCCGCCTATACAGGGCGTGTTCGGAACAGAAATGGAAAATGAACTGTAAACCGAAACGCTGTAGTTAGAGTGCAACGGTGGGTCTTCGGACTTTGGAAACATTCGTTCGCCATAAGGCTTCATCTCACTGGGTATCTTCTCTCTCTAGCTACAGCGTTTCGGTTTTGAACGTTTCATTATTTTTGATTGAGGCTATACTTTCATTTGTTAAATACGTTTTCTGCTGTCTGCGATATTTTTTGAGATTTTTAGATCTATTTTAATTATTTCTTTTAAAACGAAGAATAAGGTGACCATGGCAAACAAATACCTATACACAGTTGGTCTGGCCAGGACTACATATGTGATTATTGTGAAGGAGAGGTTCATTGAAACTTGTGTGGAAGTGATGGAAGAGATGGAGCGTGGCCCGTGTTATCAATCGGCAACGTCGATTGATGTAGCTATTTCGTTTACTCATGCGATTTCGACTATTCTATCCTTTATTTACTCACAAGAAACGCATACGTAGTCCTGGCCAGACCAACTGTGTACAGGCTGTGCCATTTGAAATAAAAGTTGTATCCAGCACCACTGTTTGAAAACAATTTTATGAAAAAAAAATTGCGTTAAAACTTTTTTGTAAATTCAGTAGTTATCAAGATATTGCCCGAGAACACACTGTTGGAACACCTGTATATTAATATGTCGTTGCCATTTCCTTTAATTTTCTTTTGCATCGAATATTCTCTTGTTTTGTAGCTAAAATTAATTTTTCGTTCACTTTTCCTTTAGCTTTGCGTTGGTCTTTTCTGTTTCATTATTTATTTATTCGTATTTCGACGTATTTTCGTTTTTATTTTACATTCACAAGCCCCATCGTATACTATTCTTTTTGTTTTTTGATTGTCATGAATTTTCAACAGCTTTTAAACATCAGACATCAAATATTTTCGCATAGTCCTTTGACTTTAATAATAAAATTATAGTAACTTCAGAGCTATAATGATTTTTTCAATAAAATAATCAGTCAGGCCATATAGGTTGCCTTAGCATCACAAATATTAAACGTCACGTTTGACAGTCATTAAACGAAATATTTTTTTATCAAATTGTAAAGAAAACAGAGATGGATGACAAAACTGAAATCGTAATAAACATATAAAATCACAAGCGTTAACACACTCAACATTTCTCTGTTATTCAGCCAAATGTAGTACTTGAAGAGTCCCCAGAAGTAGTAAGCATTGACACTGAAGAAATACATTCCATAGAATCTTCACCCCCAGATCAAGTCAGCAACAGCGAAAGTGAAACTGTTGTAGACCTCACAGAGGAAGAAAAGGACTATGTTACGTTATTCGACCACAAGAAAAAAGAACTGGAAGTAATTCAGAACGACTTGAATGAGCTGATGGTTCGTCTTAATAATTTCATAACCGATTCACAAGATGATCTATATGAATCAGGAGGTACTTGACCAAATTTACAATTTAGAGAAAATTGCATTTTGTTTTTGTTTTTCTTTCTTGCAGAGGAAGATCTGAATAACGAAAATCCTGCGATAGAACAAAACGAATCAACAGAAAAACAAGACGGGCCTCAGGAAAAAGAACTACTAAAGTGTGTATAACACGAATTATTCACTTTATACAGCGTTTGGTTTCAGACAAAATAACTGGGACACTATTTCTATGGAGGATATATACACTTGTGACGGTTTGAGTCCCCCAGAGGTCAACTGGGATGTCTTGGCGCCGTTTATTCAAAATGTAGTGGGCGACTTACAAAAAATCAGAAACCTGAACCAAATGACGAATTCTGTGTTGCAGCGCATACGCAATATAACTGAGCCCGAAGATGCTACTTGTGAATAAAAACTGTTAGATCGAAATAAAATTGGACGTAAACGAATAAATTTTTGGCTGCAAACAACGATTTGTCTTTGAATTCATTTATTCAAGAATAAACTTTATCAATATTGGGTGAAAATTTCAGCTCCGAGTTTTCGGAATTTGAACGGTCTCCTTCGATTTCGTGCACTGTAACATAATACGAATAGCAAAAACCTATCGTCTGTAAACAATGTATAGCACTAACCAGACATTTTTGAAGAACACGGTGCTTTGTGGAAATGCCGAAGGGAATGACGTCTCTAAATAAACGTCTAAAAATGAACAGAGATGACGCAGCTGCGCCGACAGCAACCACGAAGCACTCGCAAGTTCTTTGGTCCATCCGATATTAACGGAGCGTTCCATATCCTTAAATAGCAGAAATGCAAATGCAGATTTAACCACATTTTAATTAACTTACTCGGATTTCATCGCAATTTTCAGCATAAAAATCACCATTGTACTTCAAAGATAGTGAGAATAGGGGTGGTCTAATCGGGTAATTGTTGTAGATAACAATGAAAGCGTGCAGAGCAGCTGAAAAAAAAAACCTAAATTTTAAATAAATTGGCAAATCGAGATCTATACCCTTGTTTCGCATTATTGTAGCACAATAAAATATATCGGTTGAACACACAATTTCATTCTCTACGAGCTGATTTGTGGAAGCTTGCTGACAATAGTTCTGCCAAGTAATCGAAGTCCATTTAGTCAAGGAAGATATGGAATTTCGAGGGAAATCAATTGTATCAGGCAAAAGGGGTATTGTGGTTTGCTCTAAAATTAATAAAACACATTTAAAATTGAACGTCAAGAGTAGTATGAAATTGATACAAACCCAGCTGTTGAAGCTGCCCCGCTAAATCTAATCTGGACTTTAAGCGCTTGTACAATGTCTTCATCACAAGTTCCACGCTCATCGGGTCTGGTTTGTTTTGCCCGTTGTTTTTCTGAAAGTTAACATATTTTATGCAATGGAAATAAGAGTTGCTAAATCACTTACTTCTATGTTGAGGAAATCATAGCCGCAAATTTTCTGTGCCCAACTATACGGGTACCCCAACTTCGAAACCAAAGACTGAAAAGAGCCGAGTCCGACTTTCTGGAGCTGATAATGATTGCTAGGATTTGGACTGTCCAATCCAAAATCACCTTCGAGTAATTCGTTCAATAAACTTTCTCCGTTTAGGACTTCTCTTGCAGTGTGACCTAATCCAAAGCAAATAATAATAAGTACAGTAGATGTTTTCCATTTTCTTGCATTTCTTTCTAATTTCTGCATTTTATTCAGTAAACTTTATATTTAAGATATTTCACATTTTTACTCACTGATACGTTTTTGTAAAGTGATTCTTTTTATTAGGGGAAAGGGATGCAAGGGCGTCAACTAAAGTTTCGCAGGGGAAAGGGATGTAAGGGCGCCAACTAAAGTTTCGCACACTGGCGCGCCCCTGCCTGTTTAAAAATCGTATCTAAAATTACCTGTAATGTTATTAGGTATTTCAGTACTTGAAAACACAGTTACAATATCAAGTTGCGGCCGAAAAGTAAATTTCATTTTCAAGACGAAACCTTGTTTCTCAATTATTGTTATCTGAACTGATAGAGGATGCGGTTCAACTAATATCTTCTTTTTCTCTTCGTGCTTGTCGACCTGAGAAGGTTTACGATGTCGTCTCTTCTTCACTACTTCAACAACTTCCTACAAAAAAAGACGATCGCAATAAATGATTTTTACTCACTGGGATGAGTTACTTCAATTTCCTGTACATCGTTTTCTTGATCTGAATCCATGTCCACTTTCACGTTGTTAGACTGATGCATCTCTTTCCATTGATGAGCTTCATCGTAATCGCCTATTATTTCGACGTTCATGTTTATGTTGTAAACTTGTCTGTACGCGTCTGTAAGCGCATATAACAAATACAAAGGCTCCGGCAATAGGTATGCCAGCCTATGTTCTGTTTGGATTTTGTCCACAGGTAATCCCAGGTAATCCTGTAACGGTTTACTGGCCTCTAAAACCGCTGCTAGTCTTGGCCCGATGCCTTCCAATCGATCTTTTAGTTCTATTATGTCAGCAGCCAAATGTTTCTTTTCATCCTCATACGTGTTGCAGCGCTGCGCCTGTGTTTTTCTTTGAATAAGCTCCCACTCCAGCATCGCAAGATAGAGTTCATGTTTCTGTTTTTCAGTCTGTTCACACTACAACAAATATAATAACAACATACATTGTCATCTCATCACAGACGATTTATTACAGTTTTAAAGGGTGCTATTAACGACTCCGGAGCAACTTTGAAGAATTCTTCCTGCGGAATTAATTCGATTTCCTCATCTTTGGATCTGTCAGATTAAGTAAATTTATGGTTTCACAAAAAAATAAACTATTAATTTAAAGAAAATTTGCAAAAGTTATCCTCAACAGACCATGGAAACAAAAATCATGGCTTGGCTAGATTCAGGAAATCTAAAATATTAATTGCATTCCTCTTACAAATGAACTGAGGTTAGACTAAGGCTGCGTTGTGTAAAATGTTTAAGCCAGGATTAACTTTAATCCTAAGTTAGAATATGACACTTCTTATGACGTACAGCATTTTGTGTGTCACATTCTAACTAGTAGTTGCACTACTGCACTGATGAAACCTCTCATTGCTTGCCTGTAGCAAGAGGTGTTCCTCAGGGTTCTATTCTTGGTCCTTTGCTGTTTTCCTTATACACCAGCGACATATTCAAACACCTTAAATACTGTATTGTACAATTATTCGCTGAAAATACTCAACTTTATAAGTCCTTTAAATCTTCTTAATGGAGAACAGCAGTGGATCAGATGAACTTAGATTTAGCTTACCTCTCTGACGCATCTGTCAACCATTCTCTCAAGTTAAATCCTGAGAAATCAGCGTTCTTACTTTTTGGAAATAAATCTGCTTGCCATGACATCCAAGATCTTATAAGCATCAACTGTTAACAACGCTCAGGTTCCCTTAGTTCAGTCTGCCAAATGTCTTGGTTTAGCGTTAGATAACACATTAAGTTTTATATACAAAATTTCTAATTACATCAGAATTGCTTACATGAAACTCAAAAAAAACTCCATTAATTTAAAAAAACAATTATGTGAAGTCTTTGTGCTGTCTCATTTTTCATACTTCAATAGAGCAATATACTTCTAACAGAATTCAAATGATACAAAACTCTTGTTTGTGATTTATTTATGGTATAAAAAAGTATGATCATATTACTTATAAATTAAAGGAAATTTAAATGGCTTAATATGTACCATCGAAGAAAATTGTAGTGCCTTGCATTATATCACAAAATTTTATTAACAAAAACGCCACCTTATTTGTACTATAAAATCAAGTTTCGGTGTGATATCAGTAACATTACAACCAGATTTAGAGATCTAATTTCCCCAATTTCTCCATAGGACAACATTGTTCGAGAGTTCTTTCAGTTCTCAAATCTATCATTTCTACAATCCATTAAATGAATCACTGAAATCTATAAATCTATCTAAATTTAAATGTGAACTACATAAAATGTTATTGATGGAACAGTGCTGATGTGTGCGAAAATGTTAAATTATGCTAATTTACTTTGTGTAACATAACGACTAACTTCTATTTTTTTTTTTATATATATAATGTCTATTCTCTTTTTTGGGTATAGGTATTCTTACTTTTGTACACGGATAGCTTATTTTTTTTTCTTTTCTCGCTTAGTGCATATTGCTCTTTTCTCTATTTTTAATTTATGCTTTAGCTATTTAAATGCAACAGTATCGATTTTTAGTTTTTAGTTGTGATAACATCTTTATATTAATTTTGCGTTCAATTATTAATTTTCATTTGCCTGTCGCAGAATTGTAATTTAGGCATTTCTTCAAATCTAATTTATTCTGTTGCAAACATGGTTAGCTTGTAAAGCAGGTGGGATGATTCCTCAGCCTGAAGCTCGCCCTGGGGTTTGGTGATACAATTTTCATCGGACAAGAACCAGCTTTAATTAATTGCCTATGTTTTTTGTTAAATAAAATTTTAGGTAATTGCCTAAAAATCCGGGCTTTACTCATTACTGATGAAGGGTCTGCGACTCCTTTAAATCGGTAAGGGGGGGAAGCAACTTCCTCACTTCTGGTTACTTCACTTTAAACAAAAGGGAACGTGTAATTTAAGTGAGGAAGGGGAAGTGAGATCAGATTATCTTAGAATCGGTATAAAAGCAACGCAACTATTGGGATCTCAAATCTTCTGAATCTGAACTAAGACATGATTTTTAAGGTTTATTTCAACAGCAATTTCAGAACTTTCACAAAGTATGCATTTGTCAAAGTTATATTCTTGATAAAGCTTACAAAATCAATCATTACTTCCATGGTAGGGTTTCTGATTTCTCGACTTTTTCAATTTCTCGGGATTCGAGAATTCTCGTCTGTTTGTTCCAGGGAAATCGAGAAAATCTTTTAAGTAGAAACATTTTTGGTAATTTAACAAAACAATAATTTTAATAATAAACATTAGAAAAGTAACAAAAGTATGTAATTTAGAAAAAGAAAAAGTAAAAATCCCTCTTTTATAATATAAAAGCAAAAAAAAAAAATCTCTTCTGAATAAACAGTGGTTAATACACAAAATTAAATTAAATATTCTTAAAATACTGCTGTTGGGACAATCCTTTAATTTCATTGGCACATATTCTCATCTTACGATTAAGATCGTGTTTAACTAAAGTCGTGATTAAATAAAATAAACAAGAAATGATACAGCTTAACGTTAATTTAATGTGTGAGTGACAGATTAGAGTTACCGTGGGAAATAAACACATTATTAAATTAATCGTAGGATGAGAATAGGGGCCCATGGCCTTTGCAAGATGATTAAAATTAGATCACACGATACATACTTGAATTGTTTGCATTTAGTGTATTCTGAAATCAAGTGAGCCACTTCATATAATAAATTGTGATACTGCAAGTTAGTGCTGTCCACTTTTTGCTTTTCCACGTTCAACGATTCCCTGCCGGCGATCGTGCGAAACTTATCAAGCCGATTCAATTTCTTTAATATAGCAATCATTACGCACGACTCGGTTAAACCTTGCTGAATCTTCACTCGACTCTGTAGAATAGAATATAATATCAATTATTAGGTCTACTTAAACTTGAAAGTATTAATAACCTCGGGAGTGTTTTCCTTCTTTAGGAAGAGGGCTTCTCCCAAAAATTTTCGAATGTTCTTGCATAGGTCGAAATATACATGTGCGTCTTCTTCCGCGCTTCTCTGCGTCGATTCTTTTTCTTCGAAGTCCACAACTTTCTGGTGAACGTCAATTAGGATGGAGTTGGACGATAGCTTAAACATTTGTACTTACTGTGTATACATCTCCTTCCCCGTCGACGTCTGAAACCGGCGTGTTCTTTCGGCGTTTCTTTATACTTGTTGAATGCGAATCTTTAACCATTTCTACGGTATTTTAAAACCAAAAATAAAACAAATTTTTATAGGTTATGCCCGTTTTCAATCTTCCTGCTTTTCCAAGATGGCTGTGAAGATAGTTGAATCAGAGTTGCCAACTTGCCAATAAGACTTCACCCACCAAGGATTATAGCGTTTTCGATTGACCGCACTAGTGCGCATCCAGAATATCTTCATCCTGTGTTATTACATGAGGTTAAAAGAAGATGCAAATATACTGAGTGCAACCGATGCAAGTGAATCGAAAACGCTATTAGAAAGGAGGTAAACACACATAAGGTCTGTTTGTTTGTATATACATATTGCTCGGAGTTACTAAAAATCAATCACGTGTAGTTTTCAGTCAAGTTCGAAGTTTGTCAACACAAGATAAACGAATTTGACTGAAAACTACACGTGACAGCTTTTAGAGTAGATCCACCTACAGCCAATCAGAACAAGGATAGGTCAAATTACCAATCAGAAGCGTATACCACGCTCTAGCCAATTAGAATAAGGCAAAGTAATTCAAATTTTTGAATTCAAACTTAGGAGTGCAGTTTCAATAATAGTGGTGTGATTCATATTAAACGATACTATTGAGCTGGTGAACCAAAAGAACGTTTTAGCTTAAAGCTGCGCTCACACTGATGAAGCGAAACGTTTTCAAACAAAAAACACGCTAAAACAGTAACTGTTTTAGCGTGCTTTAAACTTTACAGTAACTGTTTTAGCGTGTTTTAAACTGCTTTTTGTTTTGATATATCAGTGTGTGCCTGATTCTATTTAAAGCATGAAAAAAAACGCTTTTTAACAAAATTAGTCAAAAATGTTTTGTGCGAAAACGTTTTTGCTTTATCAGCGTGAGCGCTGCCTAAAGCTGGAGAAAGAAATACAGCAATGAATGAAAATACTTTTATTTGTCATGTTTGTGGCTCGATATATAAGTCAAATACAATAATAATATTTAAACAAAAATAACATTGTGGAAAATGTTGTCAGCAAAATAAAAAGTTTAGAAACTAATTGTGATTTTACATTTACAAAATTTGAAAAATTAGAAAATGAAAATTTAGAACGCCATTTAGATGTCGATCATAATGTTAAACAAGACGTTACATTTTGGCAGTATTGATGTACCACTGGCGACAGAAAAAATGAGGACAAGTCTTAGCAGTGATTTTAACGTTTTTTTACTAATGTAAGTGAAACTTCTAATTCAGTTTGCAGTCGTTTCCGTAGCAATGTGTTTAATACAATTTTAATCAAATATGGCATTATCGAAGATAATCATGCTAACATCCTATGTTCCGAATTGAAAACTGCTACTACCTGCGACAGTATGTATATCACAACTGATGATGCTGCAGAACAAGAAAGTGTTGTATAAGAAGTTACTAATTGGACTATTAATTCTGATGAAAGTAATTATACTGTGAAAAAAATTAATTTGAGTAGCAGCCATGAATGTAAATTGAAATGTGTTAAGCCGGACTCAGACGACTGGTGTACTTGGCCAATGTACCAATATTGGTATACTTGGCAAATGTACCAGCTCATAAAGGCCATTTTACGCAAAGGCGTTCACACGACGTGTATAATTTTTTTTAAGATACGCCAGCGAATTTATACAAAGTTGGCGGAATAGATAGAAGAGTGCTGGCCATCATGGATAGCGGTCATTCTGAAAATGTTGTCCCTTGTGCAGCTTTTTAGTACTAATTTGTGGATATTATTTAAAAGTAAAAAAATCAAGAAATTCAAGTACCACTTCATTAGACCACTTCACTTAATTTTTTTATAATTATTAATAAATACTTTACCTTTTCTATCCGCTTATCAATACAGAATGAATAGTAGTTGCAAAGCAATACACAATTATATTAACAACTCGTGTGAGCGCAACTACAAGTATGAACTTGTCAAGTTAACCAATAATTGTGATTCCTTTGACTTGTGCCATTTTTACCGACAGACGATGGGAAATTGACCAGTACTTACCAGTGACAAATAATTGTACAAGTAAACCACTCACACGGCATGCCAAGTATACGCCATTAACAAATATTAGCCAAGTATACCAGTCGTCTGAGTCCGGCTTTATATGTGAATGTTGCGTGCACGTATATTCTTGTACATACACAGATTATTTAATACTTGCTATTGTATGTAAACACATACATAAAGTAGGTATTATTAACAAAAAAGGTATAGGTATCCACAAGTAACGAAGTTCTCAATAATTAAGACAAAGAGGAAATTCAAATGCCTTTAAAAACTTTAAAAAGAAATAATAATTTACAAACAGTACACACAGAAATTAATAATAACATTACTGAGGTTTCGGAATATTGTAAAAATTACGACTTATTATCTAAGATAAACAATTACTTAAAATTAATGAATAAAATGGTTAACAGGGTCCAGCATTCATGCAAGACAAATCAAAAAATAATAATCAATAATATATAAATAAGAAAATTGATTTTCAACCTAGGTAATTTATATAAATTATAAATATAGATATGTTCCATATAAATTAACTGGAAAATTCAATTTACAAACACTGAACATCAGCTTTCATCGTCTGATCATTAGATTATTCTTTCAAACTTCTATGTATTTATAATGTATACTCAGGACTTAATCGTTTACCAGCAAATTTATATGGAACTCACCATAGGTACGTTTCAATTCGACTTTAAAAAATTTTGACGGATACTCCTCTCAGCGCCTCTTGTGAGTTTTTAAGTAATTGCAGTTGTCATTACGTTATTATGAGTAGTTCTGCAGTATCTTTAATAGGGAGCGCTGAGGGGAGTATTCCATGGCATGCTTTCTCGGAACTGAATTTTAAGCGAATTGAAACGGCCGTACATACACGTCAATGAATGTTAATGGAGCTGGCCATGGTCTAGAATAGATTAGAATCTTGTCTGCGTCACAGGTGGCGCAACCAGTATATAAAAATAGAATTTACTTCTCATAATGTAACAATATGTATTGTATTTTAACGCCAGTGCTATTGATGCCATTCTTGAAATATAACACAGTATCCACCCTGACCCGATGTTCAAATGAATATTACGATTGGCATTGGATATCATATTTTTAATCGCTGTAAGTAAAAATAATAATATTAATACGAAAGAAACATAGAGTATGGCATAAAAGCCAGGTTGAGTTTCTGCTGGTTTAAGGATCTCCGAGTTCTAACTGGTAGCATGCTGTAAAATATCTAACACGATTTGCTGTGTCGGTGCAAAATCCATATTCATGACATAACAGCTGATCTTGTGTACACTAAAAATTTACACGTTTTAATCATAATGTTACAGAATGAGTTTAAACTTTAAAATATTGCGACCTGACTTACGTGTCAAATTATTAACTTCCAAAGTAAAAGCGAGGTTATGAGCACCATGACGGCCTGATTACGGCTACCAGTACCAGTTACCATATTTTTTTTAAAGATTCTCTAAGTTTTAAACCTTATTTTGTTCCACCAGCTTAATTAGTGTCTTTTAATGTAAACCACACCACTATTGGAACTGTATTCGTAAGTTTGAATTCGAAAATTTGAATTACTTTGTTCTATTCTAATTGGCCACAGTGTATTATAATGTGATTGGTAATTTGAGCTATTCTTGTTCTGATTGGCTGTAGGGGGATCTGCAGCTAGACGCTCGTGTTTCTAATTGGTTCATTTTGATTGAAATATACATAATGAACCAATTAGAAACGATTCGCAATAAAAATTTTGCGTATCCGCAATGCATGTGAACTTAGCTTAACTCTGAGCAATAGGAACCATGCACATGCGACATGCGAAGCCAGCGCCATCAATGACTATATTGTGCGTTAATGGTATGAAAATACGAGTTGTTTCAAATTATTATTGTACATTTGAACTTGAATGTTGTAATGTATTTGAATACCAGGAAGCTCAAGTATTATGTACTACAATCGTAAATTGTCATAAGAGTGATATTATTCCCATGCAATGAGTCTCAAGAAATATTTTCACAAATCACCACGCCAGGCGGCGCTGAACGCAGAGATGTGCATGGCGCCTATACAAACAAACAGACCTATGGCACTCATGGATGACGTTTAGCATATAATCACCTATGCATATAATCCTGACTTATGCCTGGTTGCACCAACTTTTTAAGCAGAGCTTAAATGTAATAGTGTTTTCCACTGGCTGCACCGGTGTGCACTCAGGATATCTCTACCTCGTTTTATATAAAGCTGAACCGAGATGAAAATACACTCAGTGCACACTAGTGCAGCCAGTGGAAAACGCTGTGAGTTATGTTTAGAATGTGACATTTACATATGGTCAGTATAATCACCGTATAATGTTAAATAAATTCTGATTGACAATAGGTGAGCTGAGCGAAGCTGAAGTGCGCAAACAAACTCACTGTCGTAATGGAACGCTCTAGAAAAGTTCGTTACGTATAATCACTGCATTTCGTGTAATTGTGTCGATATAAACGACATTTTAAAAATTATATGGGTAAATGATTTCCAAAATTGTCAGTTAAATACGCGTTTGCAAATTTTTATGCAATCACATGTATCAAAATTACCCCTTCCTAAGTGAGCGCCAAATCTCAATACTGAGTTGACTTCAAACGTAGTGCTTGACCGGCAAGGGGGCAGATCGAAATCTCAGTTCAAACTCACTTGTTCGTGCTAAAAGGAACGACATTTATATGATCTGAGATGAGTATATCTGAGATTTGTGGCAAAAGGAATGCAGCTATTAATAGTTCAACTTAAGTATCAATTAGAATGTGACTAACATTTTGTTAAATCTATAAAGTCATAGTCTAAAGACCACTTAAATTTAAGCTCTGCTTAAAAATTTGGTGCAACGGGGCATTAATCTTTTATATAATCCAGCCTAATTATCAGATTGCGTTAAGTAAACAGTCAACTTGCACAAAATCGTTAACAGTCAGACTAAACCACGTGATCAATTTTCTTAAGCACTGATTGGTCGTGGATTGGTCACATCATCTGATAAACCATGTGACTCACATGGTTTAGTTTGACAGTAAATTCAAAAGTATCCCCAACAAATTGATACTCTTCACTAAAGCATTTTTCATTTATATATTTTTTTTGACTACAGGCTACAATTAACAATAAATTACAAAGTATTAAAAATAACAGGCACACAATCCAAATTTCTTAAATTAAGAGCACAAACTGTAAATGTAGTGCAAAATTCAGGAACACAAATTAAAGTTACACTTTGTCCTTTATCACCTGAAAAAAAAGAAGTAAAAAATTATACCTATTAAAATACATGTAGTAAATAGGTACCTCTACAAACTTTATAATCAAATTTACTTTGATTTCCTGCAAACAATATGTGAGGGCAATTTTCAATAATAAACGGATCTTTGTCGTAAAATGGAAAACAACCCAGCGTATCGGGGGCAGTCGGAGCTAAATGACTCCAATTTAAACAATTTTCCAAAGCTTCAATTGGTTCTGCAATATCAGAAAATCGCAATATGTCAGTAATTGGTTGACCAGATGATCCTAGAAGTCTGGTTCCAGCAATTTCACATTCGTAAGGGTTCGTTACACGATTTAGAGATTTGTATATTGCCGAGTTGGGAAACATACAATGATGCATGCTTTTCTGCGGTAAAATATGATTGGATGGGTCGTTTTCTCCAGGCATCAAATCAACATCGATAATCTGACATAATTCCAATAATAATGCGTCTAAAATTTTAACTCCCTCTATAGTGTCATTAGATTGAGGTACTCTTGATGTCATTGAGTATGTAACGACTTTTTTCTCTTCTATAGTGCGAACACTGTTTCCAGCAATAATTAATCTGACCACCTGCGAAACATTTATGCTACTTGTATCTTCGATTAAACCTGATATCCAATTAACAAATAATTTTAAGGGTAGCATGCTGTTTTCTAAATGGACTAAATCCAAACCGCTTATGAACACTATATAAGTATCTTCTGGTGAGATTGGTCTTTCTATTTGTGGCCGATAACCAACAAATACGTAATCCATTACTAAAAACTTGCCTTTACCTTGGTCAGAACCTAAGAGAGCACAAGGAATGCCTGTTACTAATTTAGTCTTGTCCAATGGACCTTCCAAAATAAAACGCTGTAATTCATCTTCTAAATATAAGCAATCAGATGTGTCAGTAAAGTGACTGACGATCGGTTGTGGTATAAGTTGGTTTGCTTCTGCTAATTGCTTTAACACTGACGGCTTTAGCTTTTGGTCTTTAAACAGCGTACCAATAACAATGCACTTATCGTAATTTTCTTCGGTTATTTTGTGCAGTTTACAGATTGGGTAAGATTTTCCCCATTTTTCTTCAATGACATCCAAAAGAAGCTCACGCGTTTGTGTAAGTCTTGTGATGTAGATTCTGTAATACTGTCTTGAATAGTCGTCGTTTAGAGAAGAAAACCGTTGGGAGAGGTTATGATATTCTGCGTCCTTTCTTTCAAGCATTTCTGACATTTTTATAAATGTACTGCAACTGGAAGCTTAACAAAATGCAAACTAAACAGCTAAATAAGTAAGTGAGGTTATGTAAAACACAGACGTTTAAATACGTCAAAATTTGGCGGGTGCATACGCATAATAGTACAGGGGCCAACCTATCAAATAAAAAGTACCTAAACAATAAATATGAATATTAGGATCAGTTTTCCTCTTTCGTTTTTGCTTTGCGCAGCAATGCTGCTTGTCTTTCGGCCGTGAGCCGTGAGCCATTCCAGACATTTACGAAGTATATGTTTAGCTGGGTCTAAGTCCTTTAAACAGCACAAACATCCATTTACAACTTATTTGAACGCGAATCGATTCAAATTCACTTAAAAATCACTGATTGCATTCCATTTGCAGTTACTCATTTGGCGATCAATGATGAGGAAGTGAATGAGTTTCCCCTCCCGCACCCCGTACTGATCAAGCTGGTTTTCTAAATCAGTTATCAGTTTCATATAATTTCATACGTATTTTGAGGTTATGTTAATTTTAGTTCTAAAACATCATTCCTTTAAGAGTCTCTCTGTTCACTTTAAAATCAGTTCAGTTCAAAATCAAATTGATTTGATTTAAACTGACGCTCAACTGAACCAGGTTCAAAGTAGGGATGTTCAGAATCGAATCGATTTATAGTTGAATCGATTCTTTGCAAGCAATGCATCGAAAGAATCGAATCGATTCAATTTGGTGTGAATCGATTCAAGAATCGAATCGGAAAGGTGTGGACATACAACCAATTTTTTTATCACTGTGCCATCTATATGTTTCTGGCAGCCAATAACTCAAGATGATAAAATTGTGTGTAGCGAAAGCCCGAGGCATAAAACAGAACAAATTACAGACATTTCTTTGACCATTAAACGAGTAAAAATTTGCGTTGCACACTTGAACAGTAGGCATATACGTATTTTGTATTTGAGTGTGAGTGTAGAACAATGCTTAAAACAAGTGAAGTGTGGAAGCATTTTATTACTGATAACAGCAAATCTGTTCGTTGTAAACACTGCAATGGAACCATAAAATATGATGCTGCGATATAAATTTTAATTTCAAGAATAGAAATTGGTAATATTTGGTAATATTGGTAAATATTGAATCAAACCGATTCACCGTATTAAATTGAATCGATTCCACTCAATCGATTCGATTGAATCGATTCATTTAACTGTTTTGAGCATCCCTAGTTCAAAGTAAACAAATTCGCATAGGATCTTAATGACATATGGCAATTAATGCATTCATAAATAAAATTTGATGCGATTTTGTTCACTTTGAACCTGGTTCAGTTGAGCGTCAGTTTAAACTTCCTTTGTACAACTGGCCCATAGACCGCTAAGCCACTCGGCGACCTAGGATCAGTTTTTATTAGGTTTGTTCCTGCTACAGTTCCAACCGGTTGGCAACTGTCAGAAACATGCGCAGATGTAAATTAGCGTTCCAGCAAAAAAAAGTTCGATAAATTGACTGATAGTTTGATGTGCCAGCAGCTATCACAACTTTTTGTAAATCATTTGCAAACTGTAAAGTTTGTGGATTTTTCACAAATTTATCTGATTTATCTGTGTATGAGCCGGAAAGCGTGATTAGCGATGGATTAGCGATGCTAGGGAAGGTATGAATGAGTGGAGTATGATTTACTGAATGCTCACTACATACATGCGTATGCGTATGTGTATGTATGTATCTAGGGATTATTTTAAAATTACAAGTCATCGAAATCGTGTTCCAGCAGAAAAATAATTGCAAACTAGTTTCCAAATTAAAAATGTCTGAAACCAGTTTGATAAAAGTACTCAAACGGTTCGTGATTTACTGCAGGAACAAAGCTATTATCGTGGCCGTCGTTTCTACAATATTAGAATAAGAGAAAGAATAACTATTTGCCGAATATCTTATCCCCCGATTAATCGGTCAATAACAGGCCGAGCGTTTTATATGTGGTTATTTACATTTAAGCCTAGATTTACAATCGTGGAATAAGGACGGAATAACTGTTCGCCGAATATCCTTTAACGTACCTCCAAATTTACGTCATGCCTACGTCATGTTATTCTAAGAATAATGCTTATCCGACTTTTCTATAATTGGATCTTACCCCCATATTCTGTAACTCATAACGATATCGTTAGATACCGTTAATCGTTAAGTGACATATTTTCACCAATCAGTGCAAAGAAAATAAAGAAATGCGTTATATCACTTCTGTTCGGTAGCTCCGCACTTTCTACACTTTTAACACCTTTACTCTATTTTTGACACTCCTACTTATGTTATATTATATACATCGCACTCTCTCAAAAGCAGTCGGTGCAAAAAGTGTAGAAAAGTGCAGAGCTATTGAACAGACCTATATAAGCACTGATTGGTTAAAATATATAATTTAACGATTATCGGTATTTAACGATGTCGTTATGAGTTACAAAATAGAGGGGTTAGTCCGGAATAGTAATTCTCAGAGTATCTTGTAAAATTCATAATATGTATATGTATATCTTACCTTGAATCTTCAGGATATTATTTAAAAAGAAATATGAATATACTTTCTCAATAATATCCTGAAGTTTCTTGAATCGATATACTTCAAAATATGAATTTTTTTTTCGCATAATACCTATAGTCAAATTAATCACAGTCGGATTGTAAGTAAAATATCCACAAGATAATCCGAACTATAATTATTGCAAGGGGTTGTTTGGACCTTTGACTACAAACATCTGGACTGCTAGCAGCATATGATTTACAATGGTCTCGTTCAGGCGACCACAGCAGCTGAGTTGCTAACTCAGCAATCGTTTGTGATTGGCTCACATTAAGATAATAGCCAATCACAAACGATTGCTGAGTCAGCAACTCAGCTGCTGTGGTCGTCTGAACGCGACCAATCACAAACGATTGCTGAGTTAGCAACTCAGCTGCTGTGGTCGTCTGAATGCGACCAATGTAGCACTATGTCCCCAACATCAACCACGCTACCGTGTTGCCTGACGAGCAATATCGAAACTAGTACTTACCCGTAAAACGATTATTTTTCATCGGTCTTGCTTTACTATAAGCAATTGCATTACAATTCGCAGCAAAGTAGCGTCTGCGACCCATTTCATTAAATAGCACAACACTCCATCACTCCAACTTGAAAAAAGTAAGATATCTGACGAAAAGTTTACATAGGTTATAATTAAGCAACTATGACGGACGATGCTACCAACCTATTCTGACAACCAGTGTCAAAATTTCAAACAATCAAGTTGCAATTTATGTAGTTCAGGGATGTAAAACGTAACCGAAACCGTTCCTCAGTTCCAGTTGTACTTAAAGCACAAGAGAATCGGTTCAAGGAACCGAATTTACAGTAGTTTTGTATCTCTGATGTAGTCTCCAAAGTCGCCAGTTGGCAACTTTCATGTCGCTCATGTTGGAGACACATTTTCAAAACCGCTAGCAGTCCAGATGTATATAGTCAAAGGTTTGGACTACCGAAACGTTCCGATAAGAAAACGGCAAATTAAAAATATCTACGACAGAAAGGAATTTTTTTGGACTAAAAATACGCCTACTCTTTTGTAAAAAAAATTAAATCTCTTCAGCTTAAAAAGAACTTGTAATTTTTCGTTGTTTGGTAGCCTCCATTTCCAGATCTATTCTATTCCATTCTACTGCTTTCCGAAATTTCTCCCTTCAAATTTTCTTAGACTTTTTCCTTCATTATTTTTCAAATTTTAAACATTGCATCCCAGTTATAAAAATAAATAAATATTTGGCGATGTTATTTCAATAACTTCAATAAAAAAGAGATCATAAAATTCAACAGTTCTCAATCCAGCTTTTGGTTTATTTTACTGCCGACAGATGGCGCTGTTTATTTATATTTAATATATATTTGAAATAAATGTCCATTAAATCATGATTTCTTATTTTAGAACTTGGAATTTTGAAAAGGAGTTACATATTTTTAACTTCTGTCAAACAAAATTTAGACATTTAATTGCAACGCTGTGAATTTTAGAATTTGCTCAATTTCTCCACATTAGTTTTATATGGATGTTATAAATGTATAGGTATACTGGTGCTTAAAACTATCCGAATGTAAAACAATAAAATAGTTCGAATTTGACCTTTGTGGTAAACTTCCACAGTGCCAGGCGGTTACACCGGTCGTCCGAATACTTTTAAGCACCAGTATACTATCTACAATGTGTCCACGGATTTTCTGCAATAGTCGAGTGACATATTATTTTGATATGTTATCCATGGTTTACCATTTCGTAGAACTTAAATTAATAGAAGAAAATAAATTATTCTTGTGGAATGAGCACATAAGAAAAGTTTGTACTTAAATGCTAGTATTGTGTAATGAATTAAGTCATAAGTTAAGTTGATATAAGATGTAATGAAACACATTAAACAAACAAGTAAATCAACGCACGGCGTTGTGTAGAAGTTATTATTAACACCCTAGTATCAAATACCCGTTGCAGACTAAAATTTTGATAATACATATATTTGCAATATTTCAGACGCAAACCTTTAGTCATTATTGATCACAATGTATGTACAGAAACGTATTATTAAAACATTTAAAAAGTGAAATTATAAAAACTCTCCATTCAATATTATTCGGCATTAAAAAGATCATACAGAACTTAATTCGCTTTCTCTCTTTAAGCATTTCAAATTGAATAACTTTATCAATTAAAAGTATAAGTGCTGTTATAAATTCATCGCTCACTTTGAATGACCTAGCTCTCTCTGAAAATAAATACTACAAGCATAAAAGGGGGGTGTGAAAGTGACACGATTTCCAAGCGAAGAAGTTTTGCTTATCATTTTGTAATGTGAAGTCGAAAGAGTTACCTCATGGCACCTACGAAGTTTGTCGAAGATGAGCAAAATAATAATGAAGTGACAGAGTTGCCTTTTCCCTATAAAATTACCCAAGTTGATACTCATGTTAACGAGCAATTATTGCGTGACTTTACTGGTGAGTTTCTCAGTGCTTAAATATGCTTTTTCCTGAAATAAGTATAAAAATTACGTAGTTCGAAAAGTAATTAAAGTTATAAAATTCAAAGAAAATTCATTTTAACAAGGAAAAGCTATTATTATAAATCAATTTTCATTACTTTATTTTTATCGTTTATCAAATTATTATAGTATAAAAAATATATGTACTTATGAAATACGTATATGAAAAACTTTAAAAAATTATGTTTTTATTACGTATATGAAAAAACTTTAAAAAATTATATTTTTATATTTTATGTTTCTTTTTACATTATTTACAATATTTTATTCTTTTATTCTTATATTATCTTTGATTTTACTAATCATAACAATTTAGTGTGTTACTGTTCATAAAATAAAAAAGAGGTTGAGAGACTTTTCATAAAAAAATTAATAAAATGAGTAATGCTGTTTTCAGTTCATTGATTCATTTTGTTCGTCATCAAGTGGTAAATACAAGTTATTTAAGTCTACCAAGTTTTGAAATAGTATGCATTTGCTTCTGGACAAACGAATAAAGCAAATAGGTATTTGCTGCAGAGTATGACATAGTGTACAGTATGAACTTTTGGATGACTAGTTCCAAAAATTAATATTTGTATAAAATCGAAAGTTATGTTAAAAAATTGATCCATTATAAATTAAAAATTACCATAAAATGTGCCCTTCGGCGTATTCTACTCGATTTCGAAACAAGATATTGTGTTTCAAACCAGCAAAAAATAAGGTACTCGCGACCTCCTTTCCGCACGTTTTGCTTTGCGTTTAGCAATCAGCGTATTTTTATAAACACAGTAAATGTTTTTAATTCACCTTACTCTAATGTGCACAACTCATTTCAATGTCTTACAACGAAATTTTTTTTATAGTAATTATCATTTGTCTCAATATATCCCCATGTACCTATAGCCCTATAGCTTATGGTAAATAATAATCAAAGGAAGCTATTTTTTCTTTAGGCGAAAAAACAGGCTTTGTTCAAGTAGGTCCAAAGAAGTATTTTTTTCCAAGCAACTATGAGAAAGACGCCCCATATTACTACAATTTCGAAGTTAGACCAGACGATATTTGGATAGTCACATTCCCCAGATCAGGTAAAGCACCTTTAATTCCAGAACATTCCAGAACACTAATGATCTCTTCATACCAGGAACAACATGGACTCAGGAAATGGTTTGGCTCATAGCAAACAATTTGGACTACGAAACCGCTTCCAAATTACCATTGGGCGAGAGATGTCCCTTCCTCGAGTAGGTGAAAACCAATCTTAGTGAATTTGAGTTAAAACTGCGTGCTTTCCTAGATTTTCGACGTTCGTTCATAAAGAGACCAAAGCAATATTTTTAAAGGAAAACAATTTCTGCGAAGCTAGAACGAGGATGGTCGAGGAAGTCACCAGGAAAGAACATCAACACTTGGTATACAAATCAGGAAGGAGAATCATCAAAACACATCTCCCATTTACATTGTTACCTCAGAATATACTTACAGCTGGTTGCAAGGCACTTCGACATTTCGAAATTAAAGAATGAAATGTATTCATTTGCTGTTTCAGGTGATATACGTAGCAAGAAATCCCAAAGACGTTATCATATCGTTTTATCATTTAAATAAACTGTTTCGTACACAAGGTTATACAGGGAATTTATCGAGGTACTGGGAGTATTTTGAACAGAACTTGCGTGAGTTGTCAATTTAGTTAGTTCACCGATGTTTTAAATTTTGTTTTTAGAACCCTGGACTCCTTATTGGTCTCATATTCAAGAAGGATGGGAAAGAAGAAACGAGTCTAATCTACTTTTCATATTCTACGAAAACATGAACAAGGTAATCTTTAAATATGCGCAAGTCTAAGGGTCCAACTGCTTCTTTTTTAGAATCCAAGAGACGGTATAAAAACAGTGGCTTCTTTCCTTGGGAAACATTTTAATGACGCTCAGTTGGATATCTTGGAGGAGCATCTGAAAATTGAAAATTTCAGGCAGAATCCATCCGTCAATCTAAGTGATTTCAAAGAGCTGGGTATTGTGGTGATGAATAACGAACATCGGTTTATTCGCAAAGGCAGAAATGGAGCTTGGAAGGAAGAACTCACTGAAGAATTGAATGGGAAAATTGACGATTGGATTCGGAAAAATTTACAGTATACTGATTTAAGATTTCCGGAATGATGAACAATGATTAGTTTTGAATTCAGGGATGTGAAACGTAACCGTAACCGTTCCACAGTTTTAGCTGCACTCAAAGCGCCCAAAGAACAGGTCCAAGGAACCGAATTTACATTACGTTTCACAGCCTTGGTTTTAATTAGGTATTTTACGTCTTTAGAGTTTGAAGGTTTCTATTTCTTTTTAAACAAGTAGGAAACTGATGATAGAATGCACCTCGAACAATCAAATACAATACGTCGAACTTCTTGATTTTGGTAGATGTTTTTATCTAATAAAATATGTAAAAATTAAAAGTAACACGTAAAAATTAAAAATTGTTTTTAATAAAACCAAATTCACAGTAGTTACACATAAAAGGAATAACGTTTTGTAATTACCAGTATTAATAACTAAATATATTTTTTATTTCATATGATTATCATTATTATTTATTTTATTTTACTTATTTTTACTTATTTTTTCAACTTATCGTTCTTTGATATGCTTATTTCAATTTCTTTATAAATTCATCGGCCACAGTAAGAAGGGCTAATAATCGAGAGACTTCTTATTTCTCACCTCATCAACCCTTCCTATCCTACACCTTGAAAGTAGTAACAACAACAAGTAATAATTATAACATAAATTAGAACTAAAACGAGTTTTGATTTTTAACTGCGAATTATTTTTTATTATAAATTAAAAATTAAGAATTGAAACGGAAGCTGGCACAACCACCTATTTTTAGTTTAAACTCAAAACTACCATAGAAACCGTTAACTTATATATCTTAAGTTGTGGGGGTAAAAGTCGACTTAAATCAAGCCACTAGTGAACTTGTTTATAAAAATGAAATTTAAATAATTTTCTCTTGTGATATGCTTGTGATTTTCACAAACCAAACAGAAATGTCTATACGGAACCGTTTGGTAAGAAAATTTCTATTTTAAAATCACACTTATATGTACCTACGTTTTTTAACAGTTTGCGAAATATGGTCACGAATGCATAATTCCATCTCCATTGGAAGATATGGTTATGTTCCAGACTAATCATAACATTCTCGGTCAAATTAAAAACATCTTGATAAGATGGAGAATGGCTTCGGAAGTAAACTATCGCACAATCAATTTTATGCGCAGTCAAAAAACACTTGACCAGGAACACAGAAGGCACATAAAGTATCTTTACATAATTCATCCTTTCAGTGATTTCAGGTATTTTTTTTGTAGTCGATGTTTAAATATTTCAAAAATTATTTATTTACTTACAGAAAATGGTGGGAAACTTATATGATTCTGATATTTTGCCTGCAGTTTTTTATGATACCCCTCGACTTGTGTCTTTACAAAATCGAAATGGATTACAATTACACGAATACTGTAGCTTGGAACGTTTGCCGATTGTGTTTGGATATAATCTGCTTAATTGATGTACTGATTTCATTCTTAACCGGCTATTGCGATTACAATGAGAATGTTATAGTTTTGAATCCGAAAAAAATCGCAGCGTAAGTCACCAGACACAAAATTTAATTTTAACTATTTTAATCTGCCCTTTTCACAGGCATTACTGTCTCACTTTTTTTGTACCTGACCTGTTATCATCGCTTCCAGTCAACATCTTTAGAATTATCGAAATTGAAGATTCAGATGTGACAGTTTTTTTGACGTACCTGTCATTATTGAAACTCTTGAGACTCATAACTTATGTCAAATATTGCAAGCAATTTGCAGAGGTAACTATATAACTAACTATTAATTAACTATCGCCATAGATAAGACACGAAACAAATTATATTTCAATGCAAAAGCTTAAAAGAGAAAATAGAAAAAACATTTTTTTTAATTAAATTTTGTTTTAGACTTACGGCCTCCTGGATCCCAAATATAAATTGATGTTTTTAGTTTTCTGTTACTCTTTGTACTACCATATAATAACTTGTATAAGTATTTTTTACGTAACAAGACCGTACAGTGGTATGAAAGGTGCAGAACTTCGAGGAATCAGAGAGTACATTACCTTTTTTCTTTCAAACCGTTTTACTCCAAAATTGCCTACATTTTTTAGGTATTTGGAAATCGACATTTTGATCGACTTGAATCGGACTTACATGCACCTGTTCTTGCGCAGCATGTTGTTAATAAATAATATGGGATACCTCAAATTAAATAACACCAAAGGAATTCAAGTATTTTCCATGGTTATATGGGTACTCTCTCGAGTGATTTATATGATACTGCTTGGTACTCAATTCAAAATGAGAGTGGAAACAATAAGTTCACTTAAATTTCAGCAATTTCAGTGGATATACTGCTTTCTAAGACGTCATCGATCCATAGCTATTTAAAGATCGAAGATGAGCTTAAGGACTACATGAGGCACAAGCAGTTACCGGTTTATCTACAAAAACGCATCATAAATTACTTCGAGTTTCGTTTTGAGAGGTGCTTCTTTCGCGAGAATGAAATAATGAATTGTATATCTGGCCATTTGAAACAGGTCACTAATTTATAATTTCTCATGTGTCTTCAGTTGTCTGTATTTGTTTATTTTTTCCTAGGACATAATACTGCACAGTTGTCGAAAACTGGTCGAAAATGTGGAATTCTTTGAGAACTTACCTGTACCACTTCTCGTGCGAATAGTATCAGCTATGAAAATGGAAATTTTTCTCACCAATGACGTCATCCTCAAAGCAAACACCATAGGCAATTGCATGTATTTCATAGCGACTGGAACTGTCGCCATATATTCAAAATCTGGAAGCGAGGTTAACTCCTCATTTCGTTTTTGCCTTTGCATGACTTACATATACACGATTCTCTTTGAGACAGGTCTGTCACTTAACTGATGGCCAACATTTTGGTGAAGTAGCGCTGGTAATAAAGGGCAAAATTCGCATAGCTTCGGTGGTAGCTGTGGAGGCATGCGAGTTGTATAGATTGGATCAGTCTGATTTCATCAATGCCATTATGCCTTATCCGGATCTGCTGCGTAAAATTGAGCAGATTGCCATGGCCAGGGTGGAGAACATCGCTTCATTTGAGGAGCAAGAGCATAAGTTGGGTCAAAGAACGCAACCCTAAAATGGATTTACTTATTTCATGTTTTTCTTCTTCTCTAGTTTCGTTTCTATTTAAATAAAGTTACAAATTCTAAAAGTTCGTTTCTTTTTTTATTATTGGATAGTCTAAAATAGACCGCCACTAATTTAAACAAATATCAATGATTTTCTTCATTCGATTAAAGCAGGAAGCAATCCTCAAGACTTCGCTATTTTCTACGTAAGGTAGATACTCAATTTTCGAAAACTTTTTATTTGGAAGTCTTTTGGCGTTGATAAACAAAATCTTTTCGTATTAACGAAGTTTATCCAACTTTTTAACACAGGTCAGTTGCATTCAGAAAAGGTCCAAAATTTTGCAATGCAATCAACAATACAATAAGTCATCAAGTATCTGTTTAGTGTCTTCAATATGATGGTAGGCTTCGTCTATTTTTAGAGTCTTTTCAAAAGCAATCGGACCGTTTAAACAAAAATCGCCTTTAACCAGTATTTATATTTTTTTAACATAAGCATTCCCAAGCGATAACAGGTCTCGAGTGATAACGGGCACGAGGAAATGGCTCAGCCAAAATACTGATTCTCTTTCAGATAAGTGACCATTAAGATACACAATCTTGTGGAGTAGGCAACTTAAATTACTTCCATGAACTATTTGGACAGGTCCATCAGGGGAGAACGCTAAAAATGGCAGCACGTTTTGAGGGAGGCGTAGCTTCTTGCTTTTAAATGTAAACAATAAACCGTCGCGGTTTCAAAAAGGATTCATGTCATGTTATTTTTATTAAAATGTACGCGGTACCCTTTTTCCAAAGGATGTGACCCTCTTTTATTCTTGTATTCTATTTTTATTATTATTAATTTTTATTATTCATCGTCAAAAAGTTTGATTTAAATTAATCGCCGATAGTTTCTTATAAACGGGACTTCAAATTCTGAAAACTTTTAGTGTGGATGAAGTGACGGTGTAAGGAAGAAGACCCGTCGCCTAAAGCCCAGGGAACGATCGATAAGTCCTAAGGAAACGCTGAAAAAAGAGGTCCTCTGCTGCTAAGTCCCGTCCTCCTTAAAGGTAGGAAGCCTCATTGTATTCATTTTCTAGGATTGAACTGATTTAAATCATTTGATTAAAATCACTGATTTCTATCAAGCGATTTTCATTTTAAAAATCATGTTTTTATAAAATTTGTTTAAACTTATTAATAATCTTGGGTTACCAAATTTAAATTTAGGAGTTAGTCTTTTTCAATTTAACCATGTTTTAATTTGACCTTTAAATACGAAATTTTAATGAAATTTAATACATATTTTTACTTGCAAAATTAAAACCGTTGAAATAGTAAACATTTAAAATTTAAAATAAAAAAATTATACATTGAGAGACAACAAAAAATAACACAGTGCGAAAAATGAGGCTTCAAAATTCTGAATTCGGATTTCTCAACGGAAATGGTAAATTTGGGGTAAAACAAAAATACATCCAAAGGGATTTTTTGAAGTGAGGTTACTTAAGGATTTTATCGAGGTCTGAAGTTTAGATCCTAAACTTTAGAAAATTGGGCATTTTCGAATGGAAATTTTCCATCAGAAAAGTCGCCTGAAATGGTCTATATGGATATTTCTTGATACGAGAAACAATTTTTTTTGTAGCATTTACAATAAAATGCACGGAACATTAAATTAAAATAAATTTAATTGGTAGATTTATTTAAAACAAAAGTATGAATGGATGGAGGTCTTCATCACTTAGCAAGATGATCATGCTGTCAACACTTCACTGAATGGCTGGATCATCTGTGGTCTTTTCGAGTTCTAGGATTTGGATGAGCATGGTGAAAAGTTTTACCCAGTAACCTTGCCTACGCAAGTCCGATACCGTGATAAAAAGTTAGACGCCTTATTGACTGACATTTGTTGGTGGGCAGTAAAACTTTACAACAGAGATGACGATGAAGAATTCCTAGAAAACTCGTAAACACCATGGATGATCCCGCCATTCAGTGCAGTGGTGGAGAGCCATGTAGACCATATCATATAGACCACTTTAGGCAACTTTTCAGTAGAAAATTTTCCCTTCAAAAATGACCTATGCCCTGTTTTTTAAATTTCAGATCTCGATAAAATCCTTAAATAACGTAACATCGAAAAATTCTCTCAGATGTATTTTTGTTTCATCCCAAATTAACCATTTTCGTTGAGAAATCAGAATTCAGAATTTCTTTGTCGCACTGTGTAATGAAATGCAAAGAAATAAATGAAAGCTTAATTCGTTAGACTTCTTGCTCACAAAAAATTAAATACAAAGAAACACATGAAAGTTCGATGTATAAAAGCTTCCATTTTTTTGTTTATAGAAAGACAACAAAATTAATCAAATGCAAAGAAACAAATGAAAGTTCGATTTTCAAAAAGCTTCGCGCCCTAATATAGTCGATTTTTCATTTCTTATTTTTTGCTTATGTGAGGGACGGGAGGTTAAAACTGAATGATAATAGAAGAAAGGTGATGAATTATCCCTTCACTTTCCACTTCAAGTTTTAGTACAAGGCCTCGTCGAAACACTATGTCCGTCTAGATATCTCGACGAGAGTAAGAGAGAACTTCTATTCGATGCCCAAACTAGGTCTTAATTTCCAAAATTAATCACACCACAATATTCAACAATTTCTACTTATTCTCCTCACTCTTTTACTGAAACTCTAATCAGACCGTAAAGGACCCAAGTAGCAATTTCTTTGTTTGTAGGTATCTGGTTTGAGATTTTGAGCCAGATATTGCTATTACGCGCTCTTTATACGGAATGGGATTTCAGCGCTTGCCCGCCACTACACATATATTTTTCGGGATTGACGAAAAATTACGTTCTTCCTTTTAAGAATAACATTGACTTGGAAATAAAGAGAAAACTTAATAAATTAATATATTAAGAATAAGCAAACAATTATAAATTGATTAGGACAATTTTAAAACTATTAACGTGAGAAAGACGGCACCTTGCTGCCTGGGAGCTGTCTGATGATTGTGCTTTGCCACGCTACCTTTTTATTTGGTTTTCTTTGATCACGTGGGCCTTCCTTAAGTGTGCGATATAGCACGAAGTCAGCTAACATCTTTACTGCAGTTGCATTTCTTAGAATTTGCAATGTCCATCGTGTCTCAATCTAGCGCAAGGTTCTTTAGTAAAGCGAACACCTGCTACGGTTACGTAATATTTTATGTGGGCGGATTTCTCTCGCGGTCGCGTTGCATTGAATTCATTTCTGTACTATGCTTTTGATAATTATAAGATGCTTGAATTCTTACACTTATAAGAAAATAAAATAGTGAAATGCTAAGAAATAATATGAAAGCTTGAGTTATTTGTCTTTTTTTTACTCACAAAAAGAAATGAAATACAAAAAAAAAACCAAATGTTCTTCTTTTACTCACAAAAGAATGAAATACAAAGAAACTGTAAGGACCCGAAAAATGCGTTAAAAAAATTTCGAAATTATTTTTTTTAAGGTATACCTGTTATTCCTGGAAGAAACCAGAGAGCAGGAAACACGTATCGCTTTATGAGACTAGAACGTGCTTTCAAACCAGAGGCGATATTAGGTTGCGATGATAAAGTTTTTCATTCCTATTGGTTCAGCATTCGGAGATTAACACGCCATTTGACTGGCATCTCTGTCCTTGACCGCGCAACACGTGGATAAAAACGGTGAAAGCAAGACGAGTGAAAAGCGACTCGCCGCTAGAAGTTCGAATCATCCACGGGTTTTCAGAAATAATGCTAACGTTTGAAAAATCCCCCTTTGATGTTGCAGAGTGGTGGCGAAAGCTTAAATAGCCGCCGCGAGAGAAAAACGGCAGTTCCCGGTTCCCTAAGCTTTGTCCGCGTTCATTTTTCGTCGTAATCATGATTTAATCGTAAATTCCGCGGCCACAGTAAGCAGGATTAATTATGGAGAAATTCTTTAAGTTTCACCCCCACGATAGATAAATAATATAAAAAAAAAATTCAACAAGAAAATAAACATTTAATGAATATAAATATGCACGTATTAAATTTGTGACAGTTTATCATAAATAACGTATTTACTGGCGGGATAGAAATCCAAAAGGTGCACCCACTTTTCCATGTTCAAAGTCAACATAACCGTCACCGCAGTGGCCTTGAACGTGTGCGTGTGTGGTGCCCCGGGAAACAAGCCTTGAATCTGAAACAATGGCAAATTTGGTTTTCAGAGAATCGCCCAACGTTACGCAAAGAAAAACCATTCCGAAGCAATCATCGGCGATCAAAGAGTCCACGTGTATTTCTTCGGTTTCCGTCAGGTAAAACACATCAACTTTTCCAGTATAAATAAAGTACATAGTTCCATTAATGTCACCTTGCTGGCAAATAATATCTCCGGTGAAGTAGCGTTCGACTTTGGTTTGTTTGATGATGAGCCGGAGGAAATCTGAATGGCAAGACTTGAAGAGCAAATTCTAAAATAAAAACAGTCATTAGTTGGGCTTTATTAAAAGCGTCAGTGATACCCACCTCCCTGATGTGATGTCCAAACGCTTCGTTTTTTATAGCAGCAGATAAATAAGCAGGTGCCTGCGTCAAAAAAATTGGCACCTGTAGACCTCTGCTTCTCATCCACAACTGAGAAGTGTAATTCATCGCGTCATCAAAGAGTGGCTTTGAAACGAAACTGTTCATTAAAAACAACTAAAAGAGAATGGTTAGTGAATTACTACAAAAATTTAGATACCTACCTACCTTCATTTCGGTTCTGTCAAAGTCATAATTGGTTAGAGCTGAAGAGGAAATTTGTGCAATCGCAGACATATCACCAATAATAACAGCAATCATATACTTGTTTATAATAGTGAATACAATCGTCAGAATGAGTTCCGCGAGGGTTTTGGCCCTCACATTCATGTACCCAGAGGCGGATGTTATGGACATTGTGAAATACAAAGAGCAAAGGTAATGATTTTTGCAAATAATTTTGTCATCTACAGTATTGAATTCCAATGAGGAAGTAGTACTACGAATCGTAAGACCTACTTACTCAAATACATCCACCCTAAAGTATTACATTCTTTTCCGGGGGGACAACCAACCATGTGCCAAATACAGGCTTCCGTATGAACTGCGATCACAATAATAATGAAAATTGACAGAAGCTTGATCGCAATTACGTTGATATTAAGTAAATTATAGCTGGAGACCAGAAATTTAAAAACAGATATCTAAAAAGCAATTGCAATATTTGATGTGGTAACTTCAAAGTGTGTATCTTACAAAACGAAGCAGTCTGTTCGCCTTAAACCACGCCATAACAGAAAATCGATTCTCATAGGACCAAAACAGACATACAATTTCTATCGGTATTGTCGCAAGCATCTCGAGCAATAAGCGTTTAAGAAAATACCTGAGAAAAAAACGTCCACTTGGAAAAACGTGAAACTTACACCAGTGTAACTCACTTTTTGGTTACCCTAGTTTTGAGTACAGTGTCATCCGTCTGTAGAGGATTTATAAATTCGTACACGATCTTGGCTATATAAATGGCATCTAATGCATACGATATACAAAACCAGTATATAGCATAGTCTTTAAATGCTATCTGATACGAAACGACGGCGGAAGAAAGCAAGGCAAAAAGCATGAATACGATTTGGCCCCAAATACTAAAATATCGCCTTGTTTTCTTCGCAACCAATCTAAAGAAGAACAAAAATAATTCATTCGTTTTTCTATTTTCGGAAAACACGCTCACTTTATATATAGTTTGCTGTCTCTTTCCTGGTCTTCAATTTCGATAGCGATATATGACTGTAATTAAATATAAAGAAGTAAGCAAAAATAGAACTAGAAGTAAAACTACGCACATAATTCTTCAGGAGTAAGTGTTTCTGCAATCTATTTTTGATGACCGGATAATTGTTAAACAGCTCGTACATGTGTTTGGTGCTGATTGTCAACAAATCGACGTTGGTGTTGGATACAATCGTCACCATGCTTCTGGTGCAATTAACTTCGTCCAAATTTCCAAACATACTATCATGAAAATTAGCCCCACCTGATTTTTAAAGGGAACATTTTTATTAACGAACCTGCCCCTCACGAGTACATCAACGGGGGTACCATCTGGTCCAATTACGGTAGCACTTCCCTTGTGGACTATGTAGACAGACTTAACGATGTCGTTGAGTTGAATGATGGGGTAGTTTTTCAAATAGTAATTCTCGTTGACCTCGATACCAAATGAGCGGTAGAAGACGGAGGGCATATCTTTGAATATAGGGATATGTTCAAGGGTTTTTTGGTACAAGTAGAGGGCACAGTCTTTCCGAAGGGCTAAGTGACATTCCGCTAATATCATATTTGCGTCCATTCCGTGTGTGCGTTGCCATTTGTATTCGAAGTAGTTGATGGCTTCCCTGTTGAAAGCAAAACGATATCATCAAATTTGACCCAAACAAATAAAATTACTCTTGCAGCTCCTTTTTAATCTTTTTTACTTTCATGAATCGTATCAAATGTTTCATGTGTTTCTGGTACAGGTTGAGGTGGTTATCAATCGTCGCTCTGCTGGTTGAAACGATGACCGTCACGTAGGTGAACCAGAGATAGCCTGAAACCCAATGGTTACAAATTTTACGTTGGGTGTTTAATTTAAATACCCAAGACGATAACGACGATCAAAAATAAAACGTCCTTGTTGATGTGCGTCTGAATGTTTCCGAACGAGAGTTGCAGGGCTGAAGTTGTGACCCAATAATATGAAAGTATGTAGGTGTAGAAAGGCTCGTTTACGTCGAACGCAACTGAAACGAGTTGAATAGAAATAGTTAGGAAATTTGAAGCGACTTACAAGTGCTTGCCGAAGCCGTTATCCAGGATGAAGGGCGGGGTTTTAATTGCTTGAATCCGTTCGGTAGCTTGGAAAAGTCAACTGAGAAATTTAAAGTTATGGCAGCCAACGAATTAAGTAAGACCAAAGTGAGGGGCAGAAATTGAAGTGCATTTCTGAAGCAAACGAGATTAGGAAGAGGAACTTACGCAATTCTATTGCCTTACTTTGAAACGCTCGATAATTTTAGAGCGTCTCTTGAAAAGTAGCTGAAAGCGTCTGGTATTCTATAAACTTGAAGGAGTTTGTTCAGGCGAATAAATGTCTGATAGAAATAAAAGCTTTCCTCATCTATATGTTGTATAATATATACGCCGTAGTCCAAGGGCATAATACCGAATAAATCTATTATGAAGCTGCTCGTTAAATAGTTGATAGCCGTACACCGTGGGTGTGTGACTAGGACTCCCATATTATTGTAGTAACCCACATGGAGTCTTATATACCTAAGAAAGTAATAAACTTAATTTGGATGTCAGGGAAAGAATTGGGGTGTACTTACATATCCACCAATCCAAAAGTATCCAATATGATAAGGTACCAGTCGAAATTTTGTAAGTAACACGCATAGATGTGCGCCGTGGGATATAATATGGCCGAGAGGAATGCAAAACAAGCACGGACAATTTCCCATATCAAAATAAACTTGCCGTGAGGTAGTACAGTTCGCCTTAAAGTCAAATACCTATAAAGAAAAGCAAGTGTTAAAGTATGTCAGATAATATTGATTTACATACTTAAAAACAGTCCATTTGGACCAACCTTGCAAATAATCGATATTGCGTGGGTGTATCACGCTTCTTGGAAATACAAACCATGATTCTTCTTTCTCTTCAATGACACATGGTTTGACTGTGGCGGTTTGAGTAAATAACCTTTTGGCTGCCTGGAAGTGAATTTTCAATTGAAACAATGTGCTTCACCATTACCTATTGATTTGTGTTGTATTGTTGAAGAATATTTATCGGTGATTTAATGAGAAACAACAGTCAATCTTATTGAACTCACAAAAGAACTTTTAGTATTTTCGATAAGCGATTTCAACGGTGCTGAGATTTCCGGTTGGTCGAAGAAGGCTTCGTTGATTTGCTTGAGATTCAGTATGACCAGAGTAGTATGTGTAATGGTACGGATGTTGAAAATCCCAGCGACTCCTGCAAATCGAGTTTAAATTTTTCTCATTGATGCAGAAGGTAAGTTTCACCGAGCAAAGTCTCCACCACGCAAAAGCTCGACATAGGTCCGAGCACTTTCTCAACTTTCTCCGTGGAACTGGAAATGACCTAAATTTTTGTTTCGGTGATTGTAAATGATTGCAAACATGAAGAAAAAATACTTCGCAAAAGCCTTTCTCGATGATAAAGACATTCCGAGATAATTCACCGGCGTAGGTAACGAATTCGTTCACGGGCAAAGACACAGAGCTGCATGATACGGCTAATCTCCTTATGGTTTGCTGATCTAATACCTAAAAAAATAGTTGTTTAGAATAAACGATTGAATATCGCAGGGGGTTACCTGAAAGAGAGGATTCGTAATTAAATATCGACCAAACTTTCGAAATTTCAGTTCTTCCAGTAGGGGTTTTGGCGCATCACTATACAATTCCTTTGGATCAATTCCTTTGTAATCCAACCATCTGGCCATCATGTATTCGTTCATTCGGTATTGAACGTGCTTCACCATATTATTGGTCGCCATAAACTTTCTCATAACGCCGATCATTTCAAAGTAAGTTACTCTGCAAAGTCATTTATTCAACTTCCATAAAAAGAAACTTATAGGCATACCTTTGCCTATCCGCTAGGATCAGCGTTGCTGAATAATCTGCAATCAAGTAGAGAAATATCAAGCTTCCAATTATCGAACACAACGTGATCATTGTAACTTCCAAAAAATTGATGAAAGGCACCGAGCCTCCTGTACCCGAAATGATCAACATCGCCATCAGAATCGAGTGCCAGAATCGATTGCCAGTTGTGATTTCTTTTAGTGACATGTTGTCGGAACAATCTCTGAAATAATAGCTTTCAGGTAAAAGAATATCCCCCCCTCCCCCATCGTCACTTACTCTTTGAAGCACGCCACCATGTAATACAATGCCCCAATGATGTACGCGGGATATATGAGGTACAAGACGTATTTGATTAACCGCACGTAAGCAATGTTTAGTCGATAATCAAATTCTAATTTTCTCATAAAAGTTGTTATCTAAAAAGAAAATGTGAATTTACTTATAAAATTAATAAATAATCAAGGAGGGATTGCTAGATTTGGATCAAGCAAATTTTGTTATGTTACTGTAAACAGCCGAAAAATTGAAATTTAAAATTTTTAAATTTTAATGGGGAAAGTATTTAACGCTTTAATTGTTAACATAAACAATCTCAGGCGATAACGGGCACTGTGAAGTGGACCAGTCTCGACATAAGACGCCTTTAAGATAAGGGCCATTTAGATACGCATCTTCCAATGTACCTATGTAACTATTTTCTAATTAATATACTCGATTATTGTCCTCAATATCGTTCATTTATTTTGGAAATATTTTTGCATTTTAATTTACTTTAAACAGCTTCTGAGTCCAAAGACACGCTCTCCGACAATGGCAACGTAATGAATTTAAATTTAATAAATTCCTCAATTTCACCGCTGTTTATAAAGACTCGTTTATTTAAGGTAAGACCTATCCTACATTACCTTTCCTATTTTCAATAACTTGTTGGCAGTTAATATTGTCAAAATTCTTTCTTCGTGTAATCCACAGAAGTAACAGATGCTATAAAGTGGAAATATGGCAAAACAATCTAGCAGAAACGTTAAGCGGGCCAGCCTGGCAATTAAAATATTTAAAAGAGAACTTTGTACGCCTGCAAATTTGGCAAAAGTATTTAAGATCTGTTATGAATCTTGAACGCTCACCATCACTGGTTTCCACTGCTGTGAATAACTGCATGATCACGTCAACCCAGTACACCATGTGTACGATGACACGATAAATATTTAAAAAACCCGTGAAACCTTTCTTTACATACGCAATGCTCACGGGGTACTCTAAGCAAACGGCGGTAACTATAATCACCACCAAAATTTCCCATGCATCTAGAAACTTTGAGTGTGGCTTAAGAATCCAAGGCCAAATCGTCTGCATAAACACATCGTCTGAGTACGTCATTCTTTCCTATGGGGAATTATTTTACTTGGGGAACTATTTTTCTTTCGCATTACAACTTAAGCAACTCACCTTGCTTAAAATATAAGGATCGAATAGGCGGTCGTTTTCATGACCCCTGAAATCTCCAAAGCGGAACGTTATTTCCAAATCTTCCTCTGTGCGCAGAGAATGTTTAATTTTTTGAAGTAGTTTTTGCTTCTCGTCCAACCTGAAACACTTTTTTCAAAGACGACATTCACTTTTTGCTAAAACCTACCGAAATTCTTGCTCTGCAACTTGTTGATTAGCGCGAGCTTGCGTGATCAGGATCTACGAAATAAGAACATTTTTCGAAAGCAAACGCCTCTACTTTCAACTTACCTGCACGGATTTGTGTAGTACCTGTCCTTGCTTTAGCTTCCTGTGGTTTAAGATCACTTTCCACAAGTCTGTTTTGTTCAACTCGTAAATCGTACAGTACGATGCTGCTATCACCTGCGATAAATATTCGTCAATATTATTTTCTGTTATTATTTTTTTTTTGTAGCATTACTTTGGTGGTACTTGGTGTGCTGTACGTCATGCTAACTTCTCCCAAGCATGAACCCACCCCCAGAGTGAGCAAAGGACTTTCCGTATCAATGGTTGATAAAATGTGGGCTGCTCCTTTGGCGATGTAAACAATGGAAACTTTTTCCTGATTCATTTCGTAGATGACGTCGCCGGGAATACAAATCCGAATTGATATGTGCTTTGCGATCGCTCGTTTGCAACTATCGCCCAGATTTCTCAACAGACGTGACTAAAATAATTAAAATGCAAATTACTTTAGATCAATTAAGTTTATATTTACAATTACCTGACTGAAGCTATGCCAATACTGATCTAGGAGCACCTGCTTGCGTATAGATAATGGAAGACTGTGGAAGAGTTGCGAATCTTTGATGCCGTCTTCTTCTTTCCAAAACCGAATGTAGTAGAGTGTCATCTTTCCTATGAGTTGTTTGGGAACCTTGTGACGATGCTTTAAAGAATCTTTTTACTCTCCTGTGTCTTTTCTGCGGTTTTGAACTCACCAAATTACCCAGTATCAGTTTCTGTCTATTCGTGAACATCGTCTGTCTCCTGTAGCTTTCGATCTGAACGGAAGTGAAGGTACCAAGGAAGAAACCATTTAGATATACCAAACTAAGTACCATCAGCGAGATTAGAACCCCTTTTTCTACATCGTTTGAAGATGTAGAGCCACCAACACTATATAAAAATACTGTAGGTAGGTTTTATTGTATGAAGAAAGGAATGAAGCACCTCAGAATTAGATTTAGATTTAGGTATCTGAATTTAACAATGAGGGTGGGTTGCATAAAAGATTTAAGCCAGGATTAAATTTAAATCTAAGTTAGATTGTGACACTCTCATGACATACAACATAGTGTCTGTCACATTCTGATGTTGGCTTAAATTTAATTCTGACTTAAATCTATTATGCAACCTAGCCTTAGATCTCCAAGTTTCGGTAAAATTTTAGAAAAGAAAGGTATTTACGAAGCTGAGGTGAAGCCGCCAACAACGTACAAAACGCACAAAATGTATAAGTTTACTATGGTAGGTTGGCTATGTGGATTCTGTAAGTAGGTATCACTTCTTGTCCAAGTTGTGTCGTTTGTGCATTTCTGAAATATAAATTTGTTTCAGTTTTAAAACAACGTTACTCCTAAATAATTACGGCCGATATCATTATACAGTGTGTAATCGAATAAGCTTCTCTTACTGTAATCATTATGAATACACAAGAAAAGAAGCGAAGTTACGACATACGTATGGGACAAAGATCGGTAATAACTCCGGATTCATTGGTGAAATGTAAAGAGTAAATTAAAAGTATGTATACGTAGCTTCACATACTAAATGCAGTTATGTAACTCACTTTAAAAGAGAGTCTATATTATATGTATACGTACGTAACATCCAATAGCCATCCAAATACATGAAAACGAATGAATCAGTAATATAAAAATAATACCATGTTTAATTAATAAGTAGGCTTGTGTGTTTTTTCCAGGAGAAGAACTCATCAAATCTAAAATCTCAAAACATGTTTTTTTTTTTTGGAAAATGGTAATATAAAAATGTGCATACAAACGGCATTAATAATCCTGTAATTTCTAAACATGATACAAATACACTGGACAACTCGAAGGGGCCATTGATCTGTAAGTTTATGGAAATGCCCGATTGGCATCGATGCTATCGACAAAACATCCATGAAGAGAATCACTGAAATCAAATTCGCAAAAAAGTGATAATACCAACTACTATAATACAACTATATAATACTATAATAATATGTACAACAGATCATCGTGTACCTTTGTATCTTGGGCGGTAAACTCTTCGCATTTGAATTTCCTTCCAATAGCAGTGCAGGAACGCACATAAGATATCGATGAAGACAATGCAGTTACTTAGGGCTCTTAGACAAATAATAAAGCCGGATGCTTCAAGATTTTCATCAAATATTTCCTGCGTTGGAAGAACGATATCAAGTTACAAACATTTTCAATGACTATAATACTTACACGGTAAGTAAACAGGCAAAACAGAAATAAGTTAGCGCACGTTGAAATGCACACCCAGATCGGATTGAAGGTGGCAAAGACAATCAAATCAATTAGTTCTTCGCTTGTAATTAAGGGATCATAAGATTTCTAAAAATGCAATTCTGAAAGTTTCTAACAAAAAGAGAATATATTATTACCTCGCTTTCTAACGAGACACTGTCGGTGCGATCCTCGTGATGTTTAATGATGAATTCTATTTCACGGTTCATTTTAGAATCAGACTTTTACAAGTGACGTATATAAATGTTTTTCTTTCATAAACGTGTTTTGTTTTTGATTTTCAAAGACAACTAAAATAATTTTCTAGGTTTCCGTAATTACTTTTCATATTTATTTCTTGGCTAGTTCTAAAACTACTAAATACAGGGATATTCACATAAACCGTTCGTTAAAAGTTATCAAGGTTGCAGTTCACGTAGATATTTGAAATTTAAGGAGCAAGGGTTTTCCGTAGAGATCTCTTTAAATAAAATAAAATTGTCTTTGTACCACTTCCGGTTGTACCGGAAGTCGCTATCAACTCGCTTATTTTAAATGGAATGCTATATTTTTTATCACGTTTTTGAATTCTACATGTAAAAATATGTTAAGTTGCAATACATTTCCCTATCTCTAAAATGCATCATTTTTGAGATATTTTGAAATTTCTTAAAAATTTGGATTCTGCAATCTGATTTTCAAAAAATTATAACACAGCTATGATTGAAGCAATTTTATTTGTAATAGCTGATATTGTAGTTGAAGCTTTAAGGTTCTTAGAAATTCCATAGGCATAATCTATTAAGCTACAGGGTGTCTAAAACGCACCGCTCCCCTCGAAGATATTCAAACACAGAAAAATACTTTTTTTCAAATGGAACGACCAATATTTTAATACACCATCGTATGTGGAATTAAATGCTGTGTCGAACTATACTAGCATTCCCTATACCTAACTTTAACAGTTTTTCAGTTATAAGATATTTTTGGTTTAATACATAAAAATTTACATTTATTAGGTTAAATGTTTCTAATTTTGTTGATATAGTTATGAAAACGACAAACAATTGCATTTAACGTTTCCTGTTACTACAAATTTTAAGCAAAAGCAAAAAGAAGTTGAAAATCAAAATCAAAATTATTCAAACGCTGATATTTTAAATCTATTTTTTAAATTCACGAAGAATGATCTAAAATTGTTCAGAGCAGAGAATGTGTGTTCAATCAAATGTACCCCTCTTGCCTCCTATGAATAAAACACAGTTTGGAAAGTTTGAACCTAACTTTATACAATTTGGAAAAATAAAATGTACGATGATCAGTAACATATAACGAAGATAATTAGACAATGGTTTTAAAATACTTTCACGCTAATCCAGAGAATTGCAAACTAGCAGCTATTTTATTCTTCAATTTAAAGTAATGAAATTCATGCTTTTTGCTTTTATAAGACCACAAGCGTCCTTAGAGAAGGATGATTAAAGAACTATTAAAATTTGTGAATTTCCACTTGCCAAATTCTATTTTCTTTGGTTGACTACAAAATTTGTAGTAACAGTAATCGTTGTTATAATTTCTATGCTATCTTAATAAAATTAAAAATATGTAATTTTCTATGAATTAAATCGAAAATGTTTCATAACTCAAAAACTGTTAAAGTTAGGTATAGGGAATGCTAGTACAGTTCGACGCAGCATTTGATTCCACATACAATGGTGCATTAAAATATCGGTCATTCCATTTGAAAAAAAGTATTTTTCTGTGTTTGAATATCTTCGAGTGGAGCGGTGCGTTTTAGACACCCTGTAGCTTAATAGATTATGCTGATGGAATTTTTAAGAACCTTAAAGCTTCAACTACAATATTAGCTATTACAAATAAAATTGCTTCAATAACAGCTGTGTTATCATTTTTTGAAAATCAGATTGCAGAATCCAAATTTCTAAGAAAATTCAATATATCTCAAAAATGATGCATTTTAGAGATAGGGAAATGTATTGCAACTTAACATATTTTTACATGTAGAATTCAAAAACGTGATAAAAAATATAGCATTCCATTTAAAATAAGCGAGTTGATAGCGACTTCCGGTACAACCGGAAGTGGTACAAAGACAATTTTATTTTATTTAAAGAGATCTCTACGGAAAACCCTTGCTCCTTAAATTTCAAATATTTACGTGAACTGCAACCTTGAAAACTTTTAACGAACGGTTTATGTGAATATCCCTGTATACTTACTGATTATTCAGTGTAATTAATTTGAATTTAATTTATTCAAATAAAATTACAATAAATATAACAAGTATTTATCTGATATAATTTAAAGTGTCTACACGATTAAATGCAGTTCTTTCAATTTTGCGCAAGAGATCCGGGTACGGTAAAATAGCTCTTGCAAAATCATCTTTCACTAGTCTATATAATTCACAAGTTTCCACGGCCACGATGGAAGCAGTGCGTTTGTCTCTGTGCATAACCAAAGCTACTTCTCCAAAACATTCACCATCCGATAAATGACATATCTGCAGAAATTAAATATTTACATATAATTTAAGTTGTGTCAATATTTTAGAACCCAGTTCCTCAGAAAAAGTTTTCTATATCTTATAAATTCTTATAGATATATAGGGTGACTGTTAATTAACCCGACAAAATAAAACTACGATAAGAAGCGATGTCCTAGAGTATGGGAAAAATGTTATAAAAACTCTTTCTACTTTAATTTTCGAGAAATAATCAATAATTAGCCCCAAAACGATAATGCGTCCCTGGTTAAAAAGTCAAGGAGCAGATGAACGAAATAAATGCTGTCATAAAGGATTTTTTATTGCTTTATGATACAACGGCGCACAGTGGTTTAGGTTCTATAGAGATGCGGAAAAAACTAATTATTTTTGAAATTATCATTGTCCGTTATCATTTTTAATTTATTTTACTTTTTTTGATGCATTATGTCTTTAAATGAATAAAATAAAATGAATGAAAATTAAGCCGAATTAAAAAAAAATTAATTATTAAAAATCAAAATCTAAAACGAAATAGAAACTTATACATATTTTTAGCACCATAAGAACTTAGAAACTAAGGCACTGGATGAACAACAAAGGTTTCACATCAACAGGTCGACAGTTGAAGCGATATTTACAGTATGTCAAATATTAGAACAATTGTAACCTAAAACGAGGGTCGCAAGTGGTCGCAGCTAAAAAGTATTTTATTACTTAATTAGAAGTCTGCAGAAGTATGCAGAAAAATAGGTTAGAACTCGACGGAGCTCAAAAATTATGCTCTATTAAATTTTTTCACAAAACATTTTTCAACAATTCTTCGAGTCCTCTATGTAATGGCACAACAATTGAAATAATTATTTTTATTCAGCATAACATATTCTCCAATAGTGCTGCTATTCATTAAAAAATATTTCTTTAATGTAGTAATAAAATCGTAAGAGAAATTCGTATAAAAATATGATGAATTTTTACACTGTCAGTAAGCATTACAACTCAGGCGACTTTAAGGGCTTATATAAGAATGCAATATGGAAATATATCTGATTATTTTGTCAATATACATCAGTTAATCATTAAGAATTACTAATTTAAAATCAAAATGCTCTTTGCAGCATTTTGAAAAAAAATGGGTTTTTTCCGCATATTGACCACTGTGCGGCGTGGCTTCGTGAACTTGACCTTTAAGTGGAATTTCACAACTTCGTTTTTAGTTCAACGACCGACGTGAAATATGAAGTCGAAAATATTTACTTAACAAATGCACGCAGCAAATTACCTGAAGTATATTATTCCACGCAAAGGATAACAACGGTGCTGTGACAGGTTAACAAATAAATCAGTAAACTCATTCGTAATCTGTTTCGAATGTTAATTATTATAATTTCGTTTTGCGTGCGAGGAATTATTAACACAAATCTATTAAAACTTAACAAATTCAAGACGCGTTTACAACTCCACATCCTGTGTTTTTGGCGCACTGGTTGTAAATCGTAATTTTTTAATTAATTATAAACTGTTCACAAGAATTTTTGAAACACTTTTCCCGTAATCTGTGACATCGATTCTCTTATGCGTTTTTTTGTCGGTACAATTGTCCTTCACCCTGTAGATTCAATTGCTATCCATTGTATGGCGTCATTTGGGCATACCTCATATCCAAACTGTGAATACACTGCAACTGTGCCTGACGCAATGAAGTACATGGAATCACCTTCCGAACCAGACTTAATCACAACATCGTTCGTTAAAAATATTTCCACTTTCATAGATGACACGATGCGTATTATAAGAGATAGTGGTAAACCTTCGAAGAACTTGACGTTTTCGACTAGTTTACGGCAACAATGCATCGTGATGTCCTACAATGATGATCGTATCAGCAGACAAGAGAATTTGTATGCAAGAAAAGGACTCGAACCTGCCTAAGATGGCCGGATATAGTACTCATGATTTCGCTTTCCCTAAAGTAACTTTTTTGGAATCGAAACTCGTAGAAACACAGCAGCCTTCTCTGCAAATATTCTGGCAACTGCTTGTGTCTCATGTAAGCTTTGAGTTCAGTTACCATTTCGTTATACTTCCCCCCAGATGATGATCTTGCTGAAACTATGTCGATGATGAACGCTGAAACCAAAAATTACAATAAAACAGAATTTTCAGTTACGAACAGGCACCTAACACGAACATGTAGACAATCTTCGAACAAATCCAGACTGCGATACAATAAGTTTTTATGTCTATGCTTCCAAAATTCAGGTAACTGACGTTATTTATCAGCACGGTGGTTTTATATAACGCAAATGCATAAAGCAACCAAATGTTAGTTAACAGGTGCTCTATATTTCTAAATGAAATTATTTATGTTTATATAGCTAATAATTAAAACACGGATTTAGGTCATGCATTCTTCTCACGACTTAGAAATGCGTCTAAATCCGTGTTTTACTAATAATCATTAAAGAAAATGTTATAATCCAATGTTAAAAAAACTGTTCACGTACTTCAAATTATCCGCCTCCCTCATGGTCATGTACATTGTTAGGCAACAAACCACGTGGTAATACAATAAAAAACAAGCGACGATCATCATTATCTTGAAAGTAGAATGATGTATTCTATGTGTCTGAAATATATAACATCTAAGTCCTAAAGTCCTAAATGAAAAAATTAATCACAGTAATCAGTACTACTATGTTTAATTTTTTCTGTGCATCAGGGAATAAAAAATGGATAGGGAAAGTTTTGCTCATTTGGTTCAATAGGGATGCAGTTCAGGAAACTTGATCTCGGGTTTTCATTACGAATATAAATCACAACATTCAGATATAAGTTGATATAACAAGTATTGTAATGAAACAGATTAAATAGCCCTAAAGAACAAGTAAATTAACACATAGTGCTGTGTGGAAATTATTATTAACATCCTAGTAGTAAACATCCGTTTCGGACTACAGAAATTTCAGACGCAAACCTTCAGTCATTGTTTATCCCATTGTAAGTAGGTACCTAATTTAGAGTGAATTCTGATAAATACTGATTTAGAGTGAATTCTGTATTGAATTAATTTTTCAGCAAAAGAATTACTTTTGGAAAGTGTTAGGTATTTCAGTTTCCAAAAATTGACTTCGCTCTTGTTTTAATTTGGATTTTTCACAGAGTTTTCAGATACAAGGTAAGAAGTGTATCGTATTGAGATTAACTTACATAATGTTTTTTTTAGTTTTATGAAATTTTACATTTAAAGAGCTTAGGCCATTATGTTCAATGTTCAAAGTTAACTTTCAATACATAATCCAACGATCTAAATCCATTTATCTGCCAATTCACGAATTCTCTGGTGGTATCAATTTGCAGATTTAAAATAGAATAAGTCTTGAACTGCTATTTTGAAAAGTTTTTTTTTTGTAATTTTTATAACGTAACTCACCTCAGTAAAATTCTTAGCATATCTAGTGAACGATATAAATCTGAGAAACTTCAACATATTTATGTAAATCAGATAGTTGTTGATCGCAGTCTTCCCAGTTAAGCTTAACGGAATCGATGACAAAAGATCAGGTACGCAATATGTAAACAAATAGTGCCTGAAAGAAAAAAGATTTGAGTCAACTTGTAGAACTTAATGCATATTCCATACGTGGCAATAGTTTTTGGTTCTAAAACGACCCGTTTATTTTCGTAGTCACAGTAGCCAGTGAAGAACGAAATAAAAACGTCTGTGATACAGGATAGATCGAACACGAAACGCATAATTTTCCAAGGTGTGTTTAATTCATATTTTACGCGTTCGTGGCTAATGCATAATTCCAACGGTATCATGAAGAATAATGCGCAGAATATGAGCATCATAAACGTCTCCCAAACATGTCTGTAATATAAAAAAAAATTACTGGAACGATTTCTTCCTGGTTAGACCTTGTGTTGTCTGTTCAAAGACTGTCAGAGAAATGTTGAATGCAAATTTGTTTAACACACAACACTAGACTATAAACTATAAACCGTACGCTCTGGATCATAAGTGGATCAATTTACAAAAGGAATATAAAAATAATATTACATATAGAAATTTTGGTGCTGGTGATGCTAGCAAAGCAAATATACCAATGAAGATCAAACTACACAAACATATTCACCAGTTATTCAAAGCATTATAAATGATAGACACAAGTCTTGCGAACATTGAAGATGTGTCAAACATTATTTTAAATCATATACATAATTGATAATTGCTGATATCATATTATTCATTAATGTTCTAATATTTTTTTCAACAATCTTTTTAAAAATATGTATTTGCTGTTTTAATTTAATTACTACTGACAATATTAATAGACTTTAATACCAATATAATATCAGCAGCCAGATGCTAACACTGTTACTGATACGGTACGGTGATACGTTACACAGTTGAGTTCTGAATTCAAAAATATTTTCTCCATTACTTATACGTAAGGCGAAGTCAGTCCCGGGACACGCTGTAGGCTTCACTTAATGAGTACCTAATGCCCGGTTGCACCAACTTTTTAAGCAGAATTTAAGTTATGTTTAAATTTAAGTTATGTTTAGAATGTGACATTTAGATATGGTCAGAGTAACGTCAAATACATTCTGATTGACATTTAAACTTCGACTTAAGTATAAATTATAATGTGACAAACATTTTGTTAAATCTGTAAATAATGTCAGAGTCTAAACACCACTTAAATTTACGCTCTGCTTAAAAAGTTGGTGCAACCGGGCATAAATAACATAAGATTTTTATTGTCCGTTTACTTGACATCCGCACTGTCAGTGTCAAAATTTGAAAAAAAAAAAGATTTTGTGCGTACTTGTATATTCAGTTACTAACATGTCAGTCGATAAAAGCCAGATTACGTATGGTACGGCGTATAAATAACGTTAGAAAATATTTGTTTGCACTCAAAATTAACGACGCCTCTCTAATAGTTATTTATTGTATAAGTGTTTTAGATAGCATTTTCTTAAGTGGATAAAATGCATCTAAAACACGCATGCAATACAACGTTTTATCTACAATCACCACATTTATGGAATTAGAATGAGTGAAATTTAATTAAAAAATATTTGCATAGTAATCTGATAAATAGGTCTCTGTCATGATATCACCTTTCATCGATTTACGAGTTATTAACAGGACGCTTTATATTCGTAAACAATGTTCTTTTTTGTGGCTGTAATAAAAACCGTTTGGAATATTACCGGAGAATTCATAACCCTATGTTTTATAAACTTAAATGTACGCATGAGATAAAACAAGTCCGGTTCTGAAATGTCCTAACAAACGCCGTAGTCTAGTCATTAGTAATTTTGCATTAAAAAAATTAAAACTTGAGTTAATTATACTCGTGCACTCGTGGTTTATAGACTGCTCACAAAATAACAGAGGAAATTATGCATAGGATATATCTAATAAATTAAATAAGCAAGGTATTATTTCGAGGAAAGAGTTTACCGAAAACCACTGAATGGGTGAATGATGTAGATATGTTGCAGGTGTTTCTGGTGTTCCATGTACACTCTTTTTTGGCTACGCAGAAAACTGATCGTACGATAGTTGGTTTCAGACGCCATCCTCCATTTAATTATTTTATACCAGATTTGAGTGAGAATGTTGGCGTTAGGTTGAAACATGTAGAGATCTTCGACGGGCACTGGTATCTGACAATCGTGCCCATATTTAATGAACTAAAAAATGATGGTTTCGCAAATTATATGATGAAGAAATGTATACCTTACCAATCGATTTCTGATCGACATATTTTCCAGTTTAAAATTATATGTATGTAAATGACATATTTATTGATTTTTGTTGAAAACAATTTAATGACGCTATCCGATATTGAAAGCTTCTGACACTAGATTATAAGATATTAGGTCTGTTCGATAGCTCTGCACTTTCTACACTTTTAACACCTTTACTCTATTTTCTCACTCCTACTTACATTATATTATATACATCTCACTATCTCAGGAGCGGTTGGTGCAAAAAGTGTAGAAAAGTGCAGAGCTATCGAACAGACCTAATAGATCTAATACAGGAATTGTCTTTTGTGTCACTAACGGGGATTTATCTTTTCTACCACGATCTGCAAGACACGTTTTCATAATTTTACAAATACTATTGTTACGGTATAAATCGAAACAAGGGGCATAGCGTAGCTTAAATATTATATTAAACATAAATAAATACAGACAAACATATTTGTACAAAGTTCAACTTACCCTAACAGCACACTTTAACAAAATAGAGCCTACATCATGCTCTGACAACAACTAGTTTTAGATCTTCCTATTTTATGCAGATCGTGGGGTTTTTATACAAAGTGTAACTCGAGCAATTCCGAATTCTACCGACGCCGAAAAGGTACGAGAGATAACGAAATAATTTAAATCCGTTTTAACTTGTTCAAGGTTTACCACCTGCATCGTGTGTCGAGGTCATATTTGTTGGCGCCGCCGAGATGCATTTTCTCTTATCTCAAGTTTGCTAAATAAATCCAATGCATGAATTTACTTGCATCTTGTCACACTATTATTCTTTTTTTTTTAATATGACTTCGTACTATTCTCTTTTCTGATTTCAAGGATTTGGTAATTCCATTTCTAACGAGCCTAAGAAGTACCATTTTACTTTTAAGCCTGCTGTTTATGACAATTTATTGTTTACTTTGTAATACGAAGGAATATGAAAAGAGAGAGATTTAAGACTAAACCAGGAATTAGACAAGGGTGTGGGTTAAGTCCACTGCTTTTTATAATATTCATAAACGACATCATAAGAGAAAGCAGCCAAAGAACAAAACTCATGAACATAGGATTCAGAAAATTACAGAGTGGAAATCACAGAATGCGCCTTTGCGGATGATAGTTGTTACTGATCCTGAACTAATTACTTACTAACTATAATAATAATATTAGTCAAATATTGTCATTCTTTCTCTTTTTCTGAAATTTCCGAGGATGATATTGATAGTATCCTAAAAAAAATAAATACGGGATCATCTGGGTGTAATGGCATCAATGCTTCTTTTTTAAAACTGCGTTTCACATGTACGTAACACATATTATTTATTAACTACGGCATTTGTAACTCTGTTTTTTCCGACATTATGGAAACTTGCACATATTATTGCGATACCAAAGAAAAATAATCCCACGGAACTTCGAGATCTCAGACCTATTAGTATTTTATGTATCCTATCCAAAATATTTGAGAAGGTACTTGAAGTTCAAATTAGAAAATTTACAGATACATTTCATATCGTACCTGATTTAGAAGTAGGCACAGTTGTGAGACCGCCCTTATGACAATTACAGATGATATCTTTACGGCTTTGAATAGAAACAAAATCACTTGTATGGTTCTCCTTGACTTTTCTAAGACGTTCGATACTGTCAGCGATGATCTGCTTTTATCTATTTTGCATCACATTAGTTTTAGTGCCTTTGCCGTAAAACTTATTACTCTTTATTTAACAGATAGATAACAGAAAGTTTGTATTAAAGGTGCTGAATCTGCTACTTTTGATGTTAAGTCTGGTGTTCCTCAGGGCTCCATTCAGGGTTCCTTATTTTTTTACTTTATACAGTTCTAATTTACATGAATCTTTAAAATTTTATTCATATCACTTTTATGCTGATGATTTACAACTTTTGTACTCATTTTAGAAGGAAGATATCCTTGCAGCAAACATTCTTGTGAATTCATTTATTTTAAATTCTAATAAATCTGTAGCTATGTTGTTTTGTAAGAATCATGACAGAGACACGATCAAATCCATTCTAAAGTTAACTGTAAAAGGTGTAGTCTTAGAAATTTTAAATTCAGTCCGCAATCTTGGCCTTCAAATTGATTATTCTCTCAGATTTCGCGAACATATTTCTATTTGTCTTAGAAAGGCATATTGTAATTTGAGAACGATCTACTCTAATAAAGATTTTCTGACTGAAAGATCCAAAAAACTGTTATGCGATGCTTTAGTTTTATTTCATTTAACTTCTGCGATACAATCTATAGCCCTTGCTTGGATAAACTGACCACTAAGAGAATTCAGAAAATTCAAAACTCTTGTATTCGATTGATTTATGGTATTAGATGAACGCAACGAGTCTCTCATAAACTTCCACTTCTGAATTAGCTGCATATGGAAAATCGTCGTAAGTTACAAGTTACATTTATTTTGCTTTACCATAAACTATTGATTTATAAAACACCCCTCCACAGCTTCTCTCGTTTTCTTCCGTCTTCTTCTTTCATATATTGCAAGAAATTCGGTTGCGCAACATTTCAATAAAAAGTTATATGCATTTATAGTTGACGCAGCGCCAGTTTTCTATCGACAATTAATCAATCAAAATCGGCCGGCCAAAACTCGGGAGTACCTTAGATCGATAGATTTGAATGTTTTCTTTCATATTTTGCACGAAATTCGGTTGTGCAACATTTGCATAAAAGTTATGTGCATTTATAGTTGAGGCTGCGCCCGTTTCCAATAGACAATTAATCAATCAAAATCCTCCGGCCAAAACTCGGGAGTACCTTAGATCGATATTTTGCAAGAAATTTGGATGTGCAACATTTCAATAAAAAGTTATAGGCATTTATAGTTGACGCTGCGCCCGTTTTCATATCAGCAATTAATCAATCAAAATCGGCCGGCCAAAACTCGGGAGTACCTTAGATCGATAGATTTGAATGTTCTCTTTCATATCTTGCAAGAAATTCGGGTGTGCAACATTTCAATAAAAAATTATAGGCATTTATAATTGAAAGAGAACATTCAAATCTATCGACATAAGGTACTCCCGAGTTTTGGCCGGACGCAGAGTCAATTATAAATGCGCATAACTCTTTATTGAAATGTTACACACCAGAATTTCTTGCAAAATATGAAAGAGAACGTTCAATTCTATCGATCTAAGGCATTCCCGAGTTTTGGCCGGACCGTTCTCTATAGAAAACGGCCGCGGAGTTAACTATAAAGGAGCATAACTGTTTACGAAAGACTGGGGAAGTATGCCGTACTTGTTGAAAAACAAAATTTTGTAAAATTTTATTCTAGGTTTATTCGGCAAGGTTGGGCTGAATTCTTAAAGACACTCTTTTGTTGTATGCCTTATATTTCGAAACAAGATTTGTTCCATCATCAGAGGCTCTGCGATTGTACAAGATATGCAGTTAGTAAAAAAAAGTTTTTTTAAAACATTAAAATTACTTACAACAGCTTGAGGGTTCCAAGTAAAGTAGCACATTACAGTAATTACAATTTTCAAACAGTTAAAACATTATAAAACACGTTAAAATTAAATGAAGAACAAACACAAAATTTGTAGGTTAATCATCAATGGCTGACACCACGCGCGGGAACCACATGGATCAAAGAGCAAACCACGTTCACAAACTTGATTGGTATCAAAAACCCACTAATTCAAACAGATACATCAATTATCAGTCACATCACAATTACAAAACCAAAATCAATTTCGTGTTAGGCATGAAAAATAGAATACTAAAAATCTCACATAACAAATTTAGGGAAAAAAATCTGAATAAATTATCCAATATTCTACAACAAAACAGTTATCCCAAAACTCTTGTCAACAAACTCATTCATAGTCATGACTCCAACTTAGCGAAAAAAAAACAAAAAACTACAATCTGACTCCTTATGAACTCAACACCATAAATTTTTTTAAATCTTTTCCTTTTATAGACGAAATTCAAACGAAGATCAACAAATTGTTTTCCCAGGAAAATTTCACGTTAGCTTTTAAAAATGTCAAAATCGTTAATAATCTTTTTTCTAATGTAAAGGAACCTATCTCTAACGAATTAAAAAGAAATGTGATTTATCGTGTGGGTTGTTGTCAGTGTGACCACGTCTACATTGGACAGACATCTCAACACTTAAAACAACGTGTAATGAATAGACTTAAGTAAGTCGTACATATTTCTCCAATGGCGCAACTAAAGTTCTTAATAGTAACGCGTATAACCAATTCCATTAAAACACTGGACAACTGAACTGTTCCCCTTCTTTCGCAGTAGGGTGGCCGATCTCGGAGGGGAAATAAAATATTCGGAAACTTCGCATGTGTAGCGGCGAATTATTCTACAGTCGTGGAACGATTTACATAGGCATTTACAATTACATATTTTTCTAAATTTTCTTCTGTAAACCTCGCCCGTTTTGATTTTAAAATATCTTTAAAGACAGAAAAGCTGCGTTTAACATCGCAACTGGTCACCGGTGCGTCTCCCACACCAATACGCGTAGCTCATGACGCAAAAATGTATGAAGGCCGTAACCGCCCATCCCGACTGCTCCCTTCCACTCATCATCTGTACGAGTTACTTATGTCTAGTAATGAAACATAAAAGTGACATCAAACATAACAATAATGCCAATTCTCTGGTTAACAACATTAATGAATTTAATCATAACATTAAACTGGAGGTGATCACGACTGAGAACAACCTACACAAAAGTCTTTTTATTGAAATGTTTCCAATCTACACTCACTCTGATACAATGAATGCACAATCCGACATACAAAATTTAAGTAATATTTAATGGAAAGGGAAAAAAAACAAAAATAGAATCTTTTTGTAAACTTTTTTAATTTTCAAAATTGCCGCCAAGTTTGTGAACGTGGTTTGCTCTTTGATCCATGTGGTTCCCGCGCATGGTGTCAGCCATTGATGATTAACCTACAAATTTTGTGTTTGTTCTTCATTTAATTTTAACGTGTTTTATAATGTTTTAACTGCTTGAAAATTGTAATTACTGTAATGTGCTACTTTACTTGGAACCCTCCAGCTGTTGTAAATCATTTTAATGTTTTAAAAAAACTTTTTTTACTAACTGCATATCTTGTATAATCGCAGAGCCTCTGATGATGGAACAAATCTTGTTTCGAAATATAAGGCATACAACAAAAGAGTGTCTTTAAGAATTCAGCCCAACCTTGCCGAATAACCCTAGAATAAAATTTTACCAAATTTTGTTCATAACTGTTTACTGAAACGTTGTACACCAGAACTTCTTGCAGAATATGAAAGAGAACGTTCAAATCTATCGATCTAAGGTACTCCCGAGTTTTTGCCGGACCGTTCTCTATAGAAAACGGCCGCGGAGTCAACTATAAATGAGCATAACTTTCTATTAGATTTGAATGAATGATCTCTTTCATATTTTGCAAGAAATTCGGGTGTGCAACATTTCAATAAAAAGTTGTGCTCATTTATAGTTGACTCCTCGGCCGTTTTCTATAGAGAACGGACCGGCCAAAACTCGGGAGTACCTTAAATCGAAAGATTTGAAAGTTCTCTTTCATATTTTGCAAGAAATTCGGGTGTGCAACACTTGCATAAGAAGTTATGTGCATTTATAGGTGGTTTTCAAAAGATAATTAATCAATCAACATCGGCCGGCCAAGACTCGGGAGGACCTTAGATCGATAGATTTGAATGTTCTCTTTCAAATTTTGCAAGAAATTCGGGTGTGCAACACTTGCATAAAAAGTTATGTGCATTTATAGAAGACGCAGCGCCCGTTTTCAAATAGTATAATATACTATTTTTTCTACTTTGCGTCACTTATTGAACAAAAATATGAAAAAAATTGGATCTTCTTAGTATATGGGGAATTTTAGTTGTAATGCGTGGCAACACTGAAAACCTTTCGTTTTAATCAAAAGTCACATTAACAAGTTATTAGGGGTCGCCGGGTGGCTTAGCGGTCTAGCCTAGCCGACTTGCAAGTCGTGTCGCTCGGCGGCGCAGGTTCGAATCCTGCTATTAACCATGGATGTTTGTGGTGTTTAATGACTTAGACCCAGCTTATAAATTTCTTCGTGACTGTCTGGAATGGCATATAGGCCGAAAGACAATAATTGCAGCATTGCTGCGCAAAGCAAAAACAAACAACAAGTTATTAATTTTTCTTATCCAGCTTCATTGTGAGTATATTGTTAAGTAACAAATAAATACTGAGCTATTTTGTAAAATCTATTAAATATTTTCAATTAAAAATGACTAAAATTTCCCCAAAAACAGTGTCACAATGAGCTTCATTGTGAAACTGTTTTTGGTGTCACAATGAATCCATTGTGAACGCAAAGTAGAAAAAGATAATTAATCAATCAAAATCGGCCGGCCAAAACTCGGGAGTATCTTAGATCTATAGATTTGATCTTTTCTCTCCTCTGCCCTGCCGGCTCTGCCTTCTCTTTTGTTTTTCTTCTTACATTGATAGCATTTCATGTTAATTTTAAACAGAGAACAAGCAATACATAAGGCACATTGATTACACAGCCAAATTCATATGTACCAGCCGCCGCTGGAAAATATAGAGATCTGGAACCACGCCGCGCTTGAGTAGACGGCCGCCTGCGTGCAACATTAATTTAGACTCCCTATTTGCATATTTATATACAATATACAGGATGTAAAGTTATAGTTGTTCAGCCAACCAAAGCAAGTAAAAAAAAACTGTTATATACGTAGTTTTAATGTTCATGGCAATGGCGGTGGTCGCCTCTTTTCTCTTTTTTGTCTGGAAAGAAATACTGAACAAAAATGAAATAAAGTTAAACAACAGCAAAACTGAAGTAATGGCGATATCTAAGGAAAAAGCAGAGATAAATATCCAAATAGGAGTGGAAATAGAACAAGTAGATGTGATACACAGTACTTAGGAGTAATGATAGGCGAAGCAAGGAGAAATTAAATAGAGATAAACAGAAAAGTAGAGAAAGCAAATATATATTACGCTTTGAATAGTGGATTCATAAATAAAAAAGAAATAAAATCTACAAAAAATAATGTATTCAAAGCTATCTAGAGAGTCATCCTCACATACGGTTGTGAATCCTGGACAGTGACACAACAGTAAAAGAGCAAAATACAAGCGACTGAAATGAAATATCTAAGAAGAGTGAAGGGAGTAACAAGGAACGAACAAATTAGGGCAGAATTAGAAATAGAACCGATGTTAGAATACATGGAACGGAAACAGATCAACTGATGGGTTCACTTACAAAGAATGAAGGAAACAATACCAATGAAAATAATTTGAGGTGAAAATGCAAGGTAAAGTAAAAGGTGGAGAGGAAAACCGAAAGAGACCTAGGGGACAACACAGCAGAAACCTTAGGAAGAGGGAAGATATGGAGGGAGGCAAAGAAGCTAGCATAAAGAAGGAATGGAATAATTTTGTTTTTAGTAAATAGTGGTTATAAATACTACCTACACTCTAGCGGGTAAAAGTTTTTCCATAAATACATTACATAAATATATATATTTTATATTATTTACTTCACTTTCCATGAAATACTTAAGTAATGCTAAAACAAATAGCGTTTTCGATTCATTTGCACTGGTTGCACTCAATGTATTTGCATCTTCTTTTAACCTTATGTAATAACACGAGATGAAGATATTCTGAGTGCGCACTAGTGCCGTCAATCGAAAACGCTAAAAGATTAATTACATTCTCATTCTAAAAGACGAAAGCCTTTATAATTATTTTTAATCAATAGTTTCGGTCGCAACATCTTGCGGTCAGTTCTTGACACGACCTAAAATTGCAACCAGTTTGCTACCTTAATGAGTCACCCTATAGAAAATGACTTTTACAGCAAACTAGAAAATAGGTCTGTTTGTTATCTTGCACTGGTGTACACTAGTGTACACTCTTTTTACGAAATATGCTTTAAAGAAGCCTAAATTCTTTGATAATGTGCCAATACGAATCATACACATCCATACTGACATACTATACGAACATTTCAAGTTGCATTAAAACGTATTTTGCGAAAAAGTGTGCATTGGTATACACCAGTTCAGGATAACAAACAGACCTAATAAGAAAATATACAATGGGGTCCTCGAGCATTCTCTGGATTTTTGCTCATGATAAATTATTTACTGTATGAAAAGACAAAACAAAATAATTTTATTTTATTTTATTTATACTCTTATAAAAATAACAAGTATATCATTTAAGCTGACCTAAAAGATTCTGAAAAACAAACCCACATATATTGCATATTACGTTTTATAATAAAAGCCTTGATTGCAGTGAATTCCAGGCTTTGTCAATTTGCTGACGTGTATATTCCACTGACCATAAACTACATATTACAACATTAGCTGCAGCCACATATACTTTATTTTGAGGTTGTGAATCCAATCGAGTTTTTGCTTGCTCTGCATTTAGGCCATTCCTAACTTGCAATCTGTTCAAGGCTTCTGACGGTGGAATAATCGTTGTCCATACCTAAAAACACAATAACAACATATTATTCACTAGACAGAAAAAAGCAAGGAAAATAATATGTACAAAAATCATTTCTTTGGGACACTTACTTCGTGGCAATATTTCTCCCAACCAGCAGGTACCAACACTGCAGCTTCTATGACTACAACATCAGCCGTGCAATTTCGTACACGTTTGTTAACTTCTTCTGCGATTGCAGGCCACACAAGTGAATTCAATTTTTGCCGTTGATTCTAAAACAAAGATAAGACGTCTTCATACCTAAAAACAAAGGAATTATCGCAAAACTTGGTGGTAAAAGAGATTACCTCCTCGACTTACCGAATCTTTAAATATAATGGCCCCAAGGACCTTCCGATTAATCTGGCCGTTCTCGGAAATTACTTCTTTCCCAAAAGCGTCGACGATCAATTTATATCCAGGTTTACCAGGTTCATACAGTTCGTGGCCCACTTTATCACAGTCTATCACATACGCACCAAGATCTTGCAGTCGTTTTGCAACTTCTGATTTTCCACTGGCTATGCCACCTAACGACAGCAAATACTTTCTGGTCTTTATTACACAATTCTTTGAAAAATGTTACCTGTTAATCCAATGACGTAAGGCTTGTTTTGGATTCGTGGATTAGGTTGGACAGGTTTCAAGAGTGTGCCTAAAAGTCGCATGCGACTACTTGAAGAACTAATTTTAGATTCTTCATTGGGCAATGGATTAGGCTCATCAATCAATTCTAGACAAAGTAAGTCTAATGGTAGTAGACCTTTTTCATTTCTTACTGAAAAAAATGACAAATTTATAATAAATAATAATTAACATGTCTGAGCATTTTTGCACAAAAATATATAGTAGGAAGTATTTAAGGTATTCCAGACTTTTTTTCACATTGTTTCTGTATACTCTGAGCCCACGGAGTTTTAATTTTGAGAATTTGAAGAGGCATCTTGAATGAAATTCATTACTGTGAAGAGACAATCAAACTAATGATGAAGCAGATGATGCTATTTATATCTTTAATAGAAAGTTTTATACTTAATAGAGGTGCACATTGGTTTTTATATTTAATCTGAGTTATTACCAGAGTGAGGACATTCCAGGCGTTGCCATGACTACATATACAATGCACAACGTTCATTGGTCATCAAATTCTATAACCATAGCAAAGCCCAAGATTGTCCTCACTCTAGTTATTATTTTTGTTTTTAAACCAAGAGACCAAAATTTTTTAAAGTTAGGTTAATGTCAAATATTTTCATTAAAAATATCAAATACATACTAACATTCATTGACTTTATTGCCTCCTTTAATCGTCTCTGCACTCACGACTAACATCTCCATTGTAGGGTCATCCTTAGTTGGTCCAAATGGATCGTTAATTTTAGTCACATTTATCTCCAATTCAGGGTTTATGTCATAAAGAAATTGCTGAACATTACTTAATCTGTGTTCAATGGGTTCAATTAATTCCCACAATGTTTTCCCTGAAGAAGAATTACAGACAAATCGCACATTATTACTAAACAAGCATTCCAACCTTCTAACATATTTTCCTCGGTAACACCGACAGTAATTTTGTTCCTCGTCCTTAGGACAGCCTCAGTCAACAATAACTTATGAGCAATATGTAAGCGATCGAATGTGCCACCCAAAACTGTGTGATTATAAATCTTGCTCTCAGCGATGCAGTCACCGTGTAAATCCACTGATATTCCTGTATCTACGGTAACAACATTGCATTCTTTAGTAACATTTGCAATCCTATGTTTCATGAAATTATCGACGTCTTCTTGTTTGAAGCACTTATCGAATATGATGACTTCCACAGGGTTTTGTATTCGAATTTGCTGCATATTTTTATACTTCAAACCAGATAATAAGACTCTCACATCCAGTTCTTCGCAGTGTCGTGCTGCCTGTGAATGAAACTGAACTTGTAGTTAAGTTAATTGATAATACTTTGTCTTTCTTACCTGTGTGTATATGTTGGTAACGGTTTGGTTGTATTTTGGCCAGGAATTGAATACGTTCGTGTAAAATGTTCCGAAGGGCTCATTTAAAGCAGAAAGTAATTGAATGTATAAAATGTTGCTTACATGTTTCTTAATCGTCGATAACACATTTCCTATTTGTTTGGGGTTAGAAACCACTAATAGCCCGGTTTTGAACAGCATTTCTTGTTTGTAATGAGAAATTACACAAGAGTAATAGTCATGTTACGAAATTTTAAAAATATCAATTATCAAGTAATCTTTGAACCACGATGACTCTTGAGATTCACACTATGACCCGTCAACGTTGCCAATCTTCAATTTTGCGCAGTGTTGCCATCAGTCAGAAAACAAATCGTGCTTTCGTGCTACACCGATCACTTTTTCCTGCTATTTTAATTTTTTGTGTGCTACCTTCAAAAGTAGTTGGAGCGGTCGCCATTTTGTGTAGCGTAACTTCTCCGCTACCTGACTGGAACAGGTTATGATGAGTGAATTTCATTCAACAGAAATGACTAATGAGTAGAGAGTCTTGGTTTTAATCAGTTTGATTTATCACAAGCGTACGCTTGGAAAGAGTGGGATCGTAAGCAGTATACGTTGCATAGATAACAGTGGGGGAGTTCGACGACGCTGCGACTGCACGAAGCCGAACAATGCGTTACTGCATCGAAGCTCGCGGAAAAGATATTCCGTTTCCGTTTGGTCGACTAACGCGCATAAAAAAACTGATTTTATTTTAGACTCCCTGCTAATGAGTGCTCAGTCTCAACTGTTGGAGCGGGAACTGTTACTGATATGTTCCGCTGAATCAGCCCATTCTCAAAATTGCCGTATTTGACGCAGAATTACCGTACCAAAGAAAACATATTAATCAACAATTCTCTTCGTAAGAAATACAAAAAGTGAGCAAATGAAAATCCGATCAGAGTAGGCGGTGCAATGTCTGTGATTAACTGAATTAATTAATGCAGAGATATTTATAACTAGATAAAGAGATACAGCAGCAACAGTGGGCTAATATGTATGATGAAATCCTCCACTGATTGCAAGTCGGTTTACTTTGTTCAGTATACAAGCGTCCTGACATCAATGTGTATCTTTCTTCGTCTAGAAGCTGAAAATGCATGCATGCGACGGCTTTTGAAGAAGGAAAAGATATACTTTAAATTTATGTCTAACAGAGATAGAATAAAACGTATTTCTAGATGTTGTCCCAAACGTATGTCCAAATTTATATACAATCCCTTTATCTAGTTATAAATCAGAATTGATGTAATACATTCATGGACTGTCATATTTACTGACTTTTTATTTAATCACAGACATACATTTTCCTTGCACCGCCTACTCTAATCTGATTTTTATTTGCTCACCGTTTATAAGCTAGGAAAAATAAAATTTCTATATTCCTACATCACTTTCTAACCGTTTCGAAACCATAAGAATCAGTTGCCCACCGAAATAATGATCGGTTTTGACAACTTTACCATGAGTACATGCTTTTGACGGTTTTGAAACTGTCAAAAAGTGACGTAGGAACAGACCCAATGATAACACGTATTCACCATAAGGATCTCGTAAACTATAAGATATACAAAGACGGTTAAATTACAAAAAATAGCGCTATTCTGTGTTTTATGTTTTATATTATTAAGATGAGGAAAGGCCGGTAAGTATTTTAATTATTTATTAAACACAACTATACAACACAGACATAAAATGCATAACGTAATGGCTTCAGGGTTCACCGCCACTGTCGCTTCCCCTGGCAGTGTTGCCAGTATATAAATTTTTTAATCACCAGACAACTAACCCAAAAGCACCAGATCGACTTGAAAAATCACCAGCTCAAAAATAAAATAAGTAAAATAATAAAACAAGATACATGACGCAAATAAATAATAGGAGTATAACATTAGTCTCATTACATTTATAATACGACGTGGCTAAACGTCCGTATTATTAGTTTTTAGAGTAATGTTCCGCCGTTCTTGTGCAAATCACTCGAACTTTCGGCGAACTTGTGGGCTAAGGTTATTTAAATCCGCCGGACGGATTGGTGGCAGTGGCTAACTACTAGCAAAAATCACCAGATTTTCTAACAAAATCACCAGATCTGGTGCAAAATCACCAGTACTGGCAACTCTGTCCCCTGGTTGCCTACTGGGGGGTTATTCTCGAACTGGAGGGAAGTGATCACTCCCGAAAATGACGTCAAAATGACGCATTTCTCGAAAAGTTTGTGTAGATTTATATGGGTTGTCTACGTCATTTTGACGTCACTCCCGCAAAACGAACCCTCTCCCTCGTTTCGAGAATTCAGGCCCTGGTAAGTAGTAATGAAAACTGCTTATACTAAAAAGTGCTAAAAATCACTATACATAACAGTTTATAAAAATGTGCAAGGAAATCTCTTCTATTTTCATTCCTTTCTAAAATTGCTTAAACAAACTGAAAATTCTTGAATATTTTATTTATTTATTAAGATAGAGTCACAAAATTCGGTAATTTTATATTAAATTCTATATAATCTAATACATTCAGAAGAAATAGGTTAGGATTCATAGTTTCGCAGACACAACTGTTTTTTTTAAATTATGGGCGCTATCTTATAACGTTTTCGATTGACCGCACTAGTGCGCACTCTTCATCTCGTGTTATTATATAAAGTTAAAATAAGATGCAAATACATTGAGTGCACTGGTTGCACTGGTTGCAGTGAATCGAAAACGCTATTAGATATTCGTACAATGTGATGCAAAAAATAAAACCTGAATACGACGATATGAAACACTTATGCTTTTGTTGTAAAACAATAAAGTATTAAGTTACTACGAAATATTTTCATAAAATGATTTTTTTAATGTAAATACATAAATACCTTGTGTAATTTAATAAGATTTGTTAATTTAATAGTAACTTTATTTATTGATGTTTTTAAAAGCATTCGCCAACTAGATTGAATATTTTATCAAAATATTTCTTAAAATGTAATACTTTGTTTCAAAGAAAAGCATAAGTACATATATCATATCATCGTATTCAGATTTCATTTATGTATTACATGGACCACATGGTACGAATATCTAAAGCTGGGTACACATTAAGCGAACGAACACCGAACGTCGAATGAACGAAGGCGAATTTAGTCAATGTATACGCCGAGACGAAGGCGAACAAAACGTTCGGTTCGTCTACGGTTGTATTCGCTCCCTAAATACTCCGATTTGCGCGTATACACTAAAGTAACGGACAGCAAACGTTTGCTCTTCGGCGATCGTTCGTCATTCGGTGTTCATTAGCTTAATGTGTACTCAGCTTTAGATAGCGCCCATAAAAAAACAGTTGGCAGTTTGCAAAACTGTCAATCCTAACCTATTTCTTCTGCCCGGTATTTCAGTTACAGTTTAACTTTAATCTTCAGTTTATTTCCATAGGAACAATTGTTCGTTGACGTAAATTACTGCTTGGGAGGAGGGAAGGTACGGCAGTGGGAGAAAGGAATTACATTTGACGGAAGTTACCACTTTGCGGTAGCTCAGTTTCTGCAATATGGCTGTTTGTTGGCATCCATTGTCGTAAAAAAATTGCCGGATTTTGTGTTTGTATCTGAGTTTAGAACAAATTTATGTGTTTATTTAGCAACTGCGATTAGTAGTATACATATACAAATTCAAACAATACATTGATAGGACATTAGTCATTACAGATTTCAGTTAAGAAGTTAATGACTTTTAGGTTAGTTTTGGAATTTTTCGATGATCAGTGGCTCAGCAAGTGTGATGTAAGCAAGTTCCAAATCTTTGTGTGATATAAAATGGAACCGATGGACATCAATTTTACGGGTAAGATTTATAACATGATATTTTCATTCTTGATCTTTATTTCATATTTTTTGCATAAGTATTTGTTAGAAGAAAAAGCGCGTTTTAAATATTTTTGAAAAAACTAGTGCATTGTAATATTGCGTGCATGCAAATATGGAGGTCCTATACTTAGGACGTTAGGAAAATATTTGTCTATTATTATTATTATTAGAACTTAGAAAATATGCAACATAAAAATATGCAATTTTAATTTTTTCGCAAAATCAATTGTTCAGTTTTGCAAATTAAGTTTCATGCAAATTAATTATTGTTAATTAAGTTAGTAATTACTGAATTTAATAAAGTAGCATTCAGATTTCGCGAAAAAATTAAAACTGAAGATTAACATTTTGCATATACAGGCTGTTTTTTAACTTCAAAAAAGGAAACCAGTGAAAGTTAACATTAAAAGTGATAGAATGAAGCAGTTTTTGTATAACAATTGATTAATAAATATTAGAGATAATAAATGTTTTCGGCGAACGATGAAACAGTTTGATAGTCCCTGGTTTATTTTTATTACGTAATCGGAAAAGTATGCTGGTGTATCAGCATCGGCTGTTAAAGTGGGTCAGTTACTCAGTTCTCAACCGTACCTTGTCGCAGATAACAGTGTTGAAAACATGGCCGAATTATCCAATAGTATTAATGTAGACATGATTTTAATTTACGGCGAATGTGGTGAAAATGCGTTGGCTGCAAGACGTTTGTATGCACAGCGTTACCCAGATCGCCCTCTGCTGCCAAATAGCAGATCCTTTGTGTCAGTTGTGCAGTTTGTTGTTTGGCAAATTATTCGTGAGGAACAATTACCCGTTCCATTTTCAAAGAGTGCAAGCCCTGATGCCCGCAGATTACCTCCAACGCAGCGATTTTGTCGGTGGTTACTCCGGGAACAGGACGGCCTCCATCAGTGAATGTTAAAAGTGTAACAAAATTTGATAGAAATAAAGCCAGGTTACTTTGATATTTTCCAATCATTTATTTTAACAGTCGCTGATGACAGCTGTGCTGAGAGTTTGAAATAAATTGAATTTGGTTACTGAATCTTTTAAAAATATTTTGAAACTGAGCAAATGAAAAGTTCTCAAACTGCGCAGACAGATTCATCTTGAAGAGTACTTTAAAATAAATGAAATTTTGCTGTAAAATAATTAGGGAAGCCAATATTTGAACACCTCTAAATTAACATGGGATTTCCTATGTTGCATTCATCAATGCAGCACCCTGTACACAGAACGGGACCTACAGAAGTTATTATTATATTAATTTTTTTGTATTTTCTTATCATTTTAGTTTCGTATTAACAAAAGAGAATCAATAAGTGTTACATTACAAAAAATATGTTCAGGCATATCTGGGTTAATAAATACTCCTATTATACATATATATATAGTGTGCTGAAAAATTGGGGAATTTACTCTCTGGCATGTTGCAGAAAATTAAACTTTGTATCTTAAATTTTTTTTTAAACATTTTTCTCAAACTCAGTGGATATCTATCCCTGAATAATGTATTGTAGGTCCGCCAATTTTTGAGCCCCCTGCATAAATTTAGTAAACACATTTCAAACATCATAATTACATGATATTTGACACTTTCAACATTTGTTTTTCTCTCAAGTTTTACAAAGAAAAAAAATAATTAGTCTCTATAAGTTTCGTGTTAAACATTTCTCGTGAAGAATGATGAAGGGAGATGCGAAATCTCGTGTTAACAGCTTGTACATACAGGTATGATAATTCATTAATTAAATTTACGCAATAGTCATTTTCTAATTTGGTTTCGGTTTCGTAAAACATTCTTCTTCCTCTTGATATATCGTAAAATTAAAAAAGAAACTTTCTGCATTGACTTTTTAAAGTTTATGTTGTGGTCACATTTGAGTCGTGTTTAATCTCTTCCAATGTGCTTCACTTACATTTCAACATAATGATCTAATTTCGAGAAATTTACATAACCATGTTTACTACACGGAAGTGATCATAAGAGCGTAACTTAAGATTTTCTTGCGTTCCAACACGTTAATGCTGCATGCTGATTAGAACCACCTGAAAACGTTAGGATTTATTGCTGTGTTCGGATGGAAGTTTCAGAATTTAGCGCCATGAATAATTCGTGTCAGACGGCATTCCTCGTAAGTGAGATTAAAAATGAACTTCAGGTGCACGAAAGCGTATAACTCCGGCGAATCCGGGCGTCTAGTAGGCCATGCGCGAGTCTTCACCCCGGATCAGAGGCCAGTGCTCGGTCGGTTATATATAGATGAAGACCGTTTTCGGAGGGTGAACGAAATAAATCGCGCCCTTGCAAAATAATAACAACAAAAGTATTTATATCTCGCCCATAACAATATTTCCGGATTTATATTTCCGGTAGAATATTTTTAGCGCTCTTAAAAATACTTACGCAATTTTCGAACTTTTTAAATTCTTACATCTTCGTGAGGCAATTACTACGTTAATTTGTTTGTTTCAAAACGCATTGACGTCAGTGTATGCCGGCGGAAGAATGCCCGGGCAAGGATTATTATGTGAGATTAAATGCCGTGGGGGTTGCTAAACATTTCCGTGCAGAGCGAACTACCAGTTGCTTCTCAAAGTTTTCCGGTGGTAGTTAAGGAGTCAAAGTTAACTTCAAAGGTAAGCGAGCCGGACTTTCCTTAATATAATTTTCCCAGTCTAACCGGAACGGTATTAAAAAATAATAAAGACTTTAGAAAACATGGTAAATATTGCATTACGCATGATGTTAATCTTTACACTTTTCAGACGAAAATCTTTATAGTAGATAAGATAATTAAATTGAAAAAATACAGGGTGATTCTTGAATAGACCGACAAGAAAACACTGACGGAAGAAAAAGCTTCCCAGAACATGACAAAAATGTTAAAAAAATCTATACAATTTATAATTAATTAAATGCATGTTACGACCGTGCATAAGACGAGGATAAAACATTTACATATTGAAAACTGTGCAATAAACGTTTATGGTGTGACGCAGAGAAACAGAGTCGTTCAGTCGTAGAACTTGACCGTTAACTAATAACACACAGTTGCACAGCTTAAAATTAAAGAAAAAAACTAAGAATTTTTAACACGGAGATTGGAATTGTTTTCGTGTTGTAGTGATTTATTTGTTTACCTGTCAAAGCATGTGTTCAAAGAAGGGCGGTTATTATTCTCATTTTATATCAATTTGTACGGAGTAATTTGCTTCAGGTGATTTGCATGCATTTGTCAAGTAAATATTTTAATTATAAAGCCATAAAACATTGTTATGATTGTATTTTTCGTTCATCTATTGCTCTTTCTTAACCAGGGAGGTATCGTCGTTTTGGGGATAATTTTTCATTAATTATTTCTCGGAAACTAAAATATATAAAATTTTGCTAACATTTTCGCGTGTTCTGTTTCTTTGTCAGTCTATTCAAGAATGTAAAATATTATAGAAGTTAGATGATTATTTGATTGGAGGAAATGATGTTATTATTATTATCAGTGACGTAACAATCAGGGGTGCACTGGATGCGGTGGAGTTGGGTTCATCAGCCAGAGAGACACTAACAATTGCTTTATGTAATTAAGTTATGGTTCTCGCAATTTACATCAATTATAATTGAACGCGTAGAATATCAACATAGTTATGTACAATCGTGAACATTTTAAAGAGGACGCCCAAGGATTTGGTTGGAGTATCTTTGAATAGCATTTCGGACAGAGGAAAATAGAATACAAAGTTAGGTATCTGTAAATATTGGCTCTTTTGTATTTCTTATAGCAAAATAGTAAAAGAATAATTTGTTTAGAATTCCGAATGCATTCATGTCTCAATTCTTTTCCATATTACGTAATAATATATTAGAGACGGTCAAAATAGTAAAACTATTTCTTTAATTTCATCGAATCAAAGGAAATCAATATCAGTTATTCACTGATTAGTTTACTTTAGATATATCGCAGACATCGCTTCTCAAATTACTCTGAAATTTCGGTTCGACTACGATAGTTCGTTATTTCATTCAAAATTTGGCCGCCGGCGAACAGACGAGAATAATTCAATTCGGGTCAGTTTCTTGCGAACAGAGAGACGATTGGATCTAGGTAATCGGATTTCATGCGAATTTAGCGTTCAGTCATTTTATAAATTCCATATCTCTGATCTCGTCCTGCTATTCTTCTCAAAAATCTAAAGTGATTTGCGACATAAATCAAACAGACCAGACGGTAAAACTTTACGTTAAATTAGGACGACTATATGTATATCGAATCTTCAACAAAATAGTCTTGCATATTTAATAAATTTCGTATAGTACGTCAAAAATTGATAAACATTTGATTAACCTGAAAATGTTTGTATGTGGACAAGATCTAGCTTTTAATCGTTAATTTCAGTGCAGTTGGGCGACACATATTCGTTGGTGTACTTGTACGACATGTACTTGAGGTACTTTTTTGTTGAAGGCCCGATACATTAAAAAAACAACTACTCTCGCAACATTTATTTATTTTTGTTTGTTTCCTGTGCTAATTTTTACTTACAGATAACGAGTGTTTCGATTGGTTTTTGTATTAGTTATCATTCAAATAGATTTCGTAAAAATAATTATATATGCTGTTTGTAAATTAAACGTGTGAGACATAATTAGTAGAACTTGTATTGAATTGTATGCATGGGCGCCGTCATATCGGAAATTAATCAACGCAACTTCTAATTGAATTATTGTTTGGAGAAGTTACGTTGAAGAGATGGATCAAAGAGATACTAATTAACTGCGCACGTTCTCTGAACTTGTTATTGCCATCTATTAGTCAGCTAGGATTTCATTTCCCAATTAACAAACAGTTAAGACTCGTTCAAATTTATATTCATATTAAGAACATCTAAATTTTCATATTATCTTATCCTACATCCCGACTCCAGTTTATTTTCCCTACCTGAGACACTCTGATCAAAACCGTACACCTAGGAGGTTCAGTGCTAATAGAAAAAAATTTTAAAGTTATACTTTTGTGTTTGCTATACCAAGAAAAGGCACTTACTAAGAACTACTGCTGATAAGAAGTCTTTTTTACATAACTAATAAACTCAATTCCTACGTGGTAGAAGTAGGTAACAACGACCAAACGCCTATTAAGTCATTTTTTAGTGGCTCTGTACAATTATGATACAAAATTTCAATATACTAATCTAACTTTATTAAATTCAATGTATTTTAGCATTTGAAACAAAATTTAATATTTACTACAGAATGTACTACCTAATTAATTCAGAATTAAGTGCCCCGCTTAAAGAGCGGGTTCTGTTTTTGCGCTCTGTTTTAAACATTGAAATGTATACGAGATTTTTAAAACATAAATTTATTCAGTTTCGAAATTCTGAAAGCTCGGAACAAGGAACGCGTTCGCAAAAGCAATTAATCATTAATGAAATAAAATCGCCAAAGCGATACGCCGGAATCTAAATGATTTTATGAAAATTTAAACGGTTGCAATATTATCGGAAAATGTAAATTATAAATCCCCGAATGGCCATTAAAATATGTACGTTCTAAAACCGAATTGTGTTTCAACTTTGTTTTGAAATATACGAATTTGGCTTTATTACTTTTTATAGTACTAGTATTTTTAATTAAGTACGTAATAAAGTTTTTAATACATATACAAGTTTACAGATTTAAAAGCTTATGGTGTTACGCAGAGATTCAGAGTCGTTAAGTTATAAAACTCGACCGTGAACTAATAACACACAGTTTCACAACTGATGATGAATGTGTCATACAAATATATTAACTGCTATGACATTAATTAAAATTAATTAATTATGTTAGACTTTGTACAAGTTTGTGTTAATAATTCGTCTTTTATAATAATAGAATTTGTTTCTCATTGAACGGCGTACACAAAATGGAATTATAATAATGAACGAACCAAACAGTTTACGAATGTGTTTGCTGATTGCAATGTTTTAAATTCCGGTTGTCATCAGTCATCACCATTTCTTTGTTATTAGCAAAGTCTATCATTATTCAAACATCAGCGATAAACCGAATAAACGGCATAAAGAAAACTAACTGATTTAAATGCAAGGGAAGAGTAACGCGTAATATTGGGTTGAAATCTTTATGTCGGACACGTTACTTGCGGTAATAAACCTTACTTACAATACGATTTAAACTAAAATCAAAGAAAAATACTAGGAATTCTTAATACGTAGAAGATTGTTTTCGTGTTGTAGCGATTTATTTGTTTACCTGTCAAAGCAGGTGTTCAAAGTGGGTCGGTTATTATCCTTATTTTATACCAATTTGTACGGAGTAATTTGCTTCAGGTGCTTCTGCATGCATTTGGTAAGTAATTATTTTAGAGTTCGTATTTCAGCTGATCACGTCAATTCCGTTTAAAGGTCAAGTTCACGTATCGTCGTTTGAGGTACAATATTTCATTAATTATTTCTGGAAACTAAATTACATAAATTTTAACTTTTCCTAATGGAATCTATTGGCTTTGCTCTCGCATTTTTTTTTTCTGTATTTAATTGTGATTTTACTCATTCTTTAAAGGAGAAATCTGTAGATGAGTCTGTAAACTTTTAAAATTTTAATCGCAATCTTAATAAAAGATAATTAATAGAACTTTTTCCACAGCAGATTACTTTATAATTAGAATTCCCCTCTTGTTTGCAAATTACTTTCCAAGCATGCACAAAAAGTTTTTTTTATAAGACCAGACCAATTAGTAAGCTCATAAAAAACAACATATGAAATTTGCTTTCGCTATAATCTCCGCTGGCATTTCGAAATTGCCTTCAGTTAATGAAAATTTTAATTAGTGCAGATCCTGGATTCTGACACCCACACATAAATATGACAGGTTATTTCTTGTGTAAACATTTTTATGTCGGCACGTAATAAAATTTTCAAAGCAAGGCGTCGAAGTAATCTACTCTACTAAAAGCTTTTTGAATTAGCAGCGGACAAGATATGCACTGATTTGCATGAACCGAGCAGGCTTTTCGTTCCATCTCCCTGCGAAATTACTTTTTCATGAGCCGACCGCTCACCCTCGAAATCATTCTTATTACTCTTTGCGCACAATTTGTGCAGAAATTTTATTTGCAGTATATGACGCTTGAATAAAAAAAAGAGACCTTTGCTCCATACGTATTTCATAATTTTGCGTTTTTTCTTATGTATTAATGGTGGTTACAGTAAGTGAAACATATTCGATTATACACTGTATATAAAATCCAAATGATTTTTATTTTCTCTATTTATTAAGACCTTACTGCTGTATTCTATGAATTTTTATACGAAAAAATGTAGGTTCGCAAAATTTTTAATAAATTTATTTAGTAATATAAGTCGATAGATTTTTTGCAACATAAATCTTCCCTCAACATAAATTGCTCTAGTGAAAGATGAATTTAATAAGCTGCCCTACTGTCTGTGTAAGTCATTCATTACATGCACTTGTCTGCACAAGACATATGGCCAGTCTGCATATTAATGTAACGGACACTGATATACAAGTAAATACATTATTCAATAAATTGCTGTCTCCGGCATATCTCATGGAGTTTCTGCGGAGGCGGACACTGAAAAATTAGTTTATCTTTGGAGAGATACGTTCGGTAATTAAATATACAGTTCATCATCAAATTACCTTAACTTCTAATATAGAAGGTATCAAATTAACGTAGCAATAAAAAATTCAGAAACTTTTACACAAATTAAATAGAATAAATTTTATAACGTGCAGAATTTTCTTAAGTTTGAAATGTATTTAGTTTTAAAATAGACTTTCTGGTCGTTGAACTGCAGTCGTGATGATGCGACATCATTTTGCCAAACTTTTTGCTTTGGAACTGTTTCAAGTGGAAGTTGGCTATGCCATTATAAGTACAATGAGAAAGAGTACACTTACTAACGTGAAATAGTGAACTGGAAGAGTTATTTATGTTTCCAAAGCATTGCCAGCAAAAGTTTTCACTATTCATAAGTGTATATCATGTAAAACATTAGGTATAGAATATATCTAAAACACGTTTTGAATTTAGTCTAAATGAAGAATATTACAGACTAGAATTTATACATATGGGTGGTAGTCTAATTATGTAACGGTTTAAAACTAAACGACTCTGATTCTCTGCGTAACACCATAAATGTTTATTGCACCCTTATGCATTTAATTAATTTCGTCAGTATTTTTGTCGTCTAAATCAAGAACCACCCGGGGCATGCAATGTTTCATTACATTAAGCCTAAACTATTACACTTTGTTTACATATTACCTGATACGACGTTACATTAATTAGACTTAGAAGACACACCTTTCGTTCATTACGATAAAGTTTACAAGGCTCTCAGGATATCGAGTTATTTTCGGCAAGGAAGTGGAAATTTAATGAAACGATGTAATTACCGTAAAGCATCTAGGATGAGTGGAAATTAGAAATTTATGTTTTTGTAAGACTATTTGGCATGTTCACTGAAGTGGGTGTATTTTGAAGAACGCTCGCCAACGCTTTCTCATTAGCAGGATTTGTTTTTCTTTCAAGGAACTGTATTACATTTTGCGTTTAAAGCGCCCTCGTTTTTATACAAAATTTATAATTGGATTTGTGGCTAAAGTACTTTTGTTATTTTATAACATCATTTTTATCGCATATGCATATACCTAGATAAGTTTGTTCATTAAAAAATAATTTAAATGTAATCAAGAGGCTTCCTCCGAATGTAATTGCAAATGTGTTGATGAGACTACCGGATCACATGTTTTTATTCAGTTGCTTTGAACTTCGACCTATTGATCAGAGGTTTCCGGTCCTGATAAATAACACAGCAGAGAATCTGAAGCAAATGGCTTCTGATTGTTCGAAACTAGGACGAATCTACTCTGACTGATCCTGCAGAGGTTCTCGACTATGTGACGACGTGCGCTGGATGTTTTCGACGTAAATGATCGGCGCATAATAAACATGTGCTAATTGGTTATTGATCGGACAGTTTCGGTGGCACAAAATTACCTCAATTAGGGCCTGATTCTGGTTGTAGCACCGCACTATAAAAAACTGTTTTAATTAATATTGCCTTGCATTTATTTTTTCGCTGGGTTTCGACTTCCACGTGCATATAAAATTTAAAATCCCGTCCCTCTTTCATCTACACACATAAAAAGCAAATGAGCGGCTTAATAAATATAAAGGGTTCTTTTCTTTGAAACTCTCTATTTTGCTCACAAATGGCACTCTGCATCTAACCCTCTGCCAAAGAATCTAATATGCAAAAAAAAACGTAGCTCGAGGAATTTCCAATATTAAATATTCTCTGTGTATGTTAATCTGAAAACGAATGTGAAAAGATAATTTAATACCATGCGATTTTTTGAAAACAGGCCAGCGTTGACAATTAATATTCAGATTTGTCAAGGAACAAATGATAAAATATTTTTAGAATTGTGACCAGAATGCTTACCAATGAACAAAAATCGTTTATATTAGAAAGTTTAAATTTAATAAGTCGGATGCAATTATGTTTTGCAAGTGAACGTTTCGTACATTTATTGTGAAGTCTTGACATTAACGTGGGTAATAGTATATTGTGTCACAAGGGCAGAAAGTGAGCATTAGTAGCCCGCGGCATAGCTAAGGGCTGCTAATGCGTTTCTGCATGTGTGACACAGAACTGTTTTTTGCTTAGTCCTAAATCAAATTCAAACTTTGTTTAAAACTGACGTTTAATGAAAAATTCTGTGAAATGTCAAAGCGCGCAAATGAAAGTCAATGTGTCGCTAGGTTACGAACTATAAATCGTGTTGTTACGAGTTTAGCAGCCCAAGGGCAGTTAAACATTACTTTGCATCATATTTCTAGGGTTAATATGAGTTACTTTCACATATGCTAGGCGAAAAAATTATTTTGACGTTTGTTTTAAAAGTAATCATATCTAGGACGTAAGTTTCCACATTTTATTGCCACTATGGTCTGTTTTCAGTAAATCACACGAAATAACACAGTGTGTAATCGAATAAGTTTTACTTACAGTAACCACTACACAAGAAAAGAAGCGAAGTTATGCCATTCGTATGTAATACAATAAACGTTGAGGAAGGTCATTTATGATTTTCGTACGAAAGAATACGGAGATTAACACTTAATGATACGTAAGCAATAAAAACATAATGATGAAACTTTTACATTCTAATTTTTTATTAGTTATTTAAGTACATAATATGTAGATATGCAGCTTTTTCACAAAATAATTCTTACATAATAATATTACTTAATTTATTTTCATAATTAATTAGATTAGGAAATCAAATTAAAACAGTAATTATGAATCATACCTAACAATAAGTAACGAAATTAGATAATAATTAATTCAATAGAGGTACATTCTAAAAGTATTATGAGAAAAAAAAGCAGGTTGATACTCATCATGTCTTAATTTATGATTTTATTACTGCATAACGTTCATACTACACAAACATAATTTAAAAAGATATTACAGATTAACATGTATCCTTTCAAAGAAATAAATAATGGCAGAATATTTAAAAGCATATTTAATCCTCTTTGCTTCTACATTTTATTGTTAATATGTATAAACCTTTTTATCAAAGAAATAAAACTATATCTTCTAAAACATTGAATAGCTTTAATGAATACATCACAAAACAAAATGCTTAGTCTGTAATTAATCACTTCTGTATTCTGTTTGTATTGTGTCAGAGCCCTTTACACTCTGCAAGTGTACTGTCACTTATTACTGTTTGGTTACGCCTGTCTATTTTATACCGTGATTTTTTTTAATATGAAACATTGCTGTTCATATTACTATAAAAACTAATTCAAATTTTTAACCTTCCAGTACTCGTACCCCTGTCTCACAGACCGTTCCATTACAAATTTATAAATATTTTTCGAATGTCATGTCCCAACGAGCGCTCTCTCTAAATACCTTTCCAGATTCATCCAAGGAATGGTCCCTTCGACGGTTAGTTCAATTGGCGCTGTAATTTGAAACATTATAGGTAAACACGGTCTGTGAGACAGGGTCACTCTCGTTATTTTTGTAATCGCTTTTCGATCGGGAACTTTTGCAAAAAACGATTAGTAAAATGCTTTCTTGACATTGCAATTGTGCTAAATTATCTCATTTATTTTACCAAGACTTTATAATGGGCAAATGTAAACGTGAAATTACAAAACTGCAGGAATTATATGATGGAGTCTATATGATGAGTCTATATGATGACGAAGATGAACATTGGAAAAATGGGAAAAATAACTTTACAAACCTTACCAAAAACTGTAAATATTATCATTTCTTAATAATATTCACATTTATAAATTACAATGCAATTTTTGGGGTTCCGGTCTTGTAGACCGGCGCGAGTACTAATGTTACAAAATTTCGCGCGAGTAGTGGAAGGTTAAAATGTCGTTGCATGATCGTCGTCGTTAGGGCACAGGGGTTTCTAATGTCATGTCAAATCAAATTTGTCCATTTTAATTTGGAACATCTGTCAAGTGAAGAAAGTTAGTGAAAATGTATCAGGAAGAATTATCCTTGGACAAGTACCTAATGCAATTAACAACTTTTATAATCGTTTAGGATATTGCATGGAGATAAATGAATAAATTTTTGAAAACTTGTTGTGGAGTTTGTTTTGAATTAAAGAATTTCTGTTTTTCTTATGTTTCAAGTTTACTTATTTTAAACAAGAATATACTTATCTAATTAATTGAAAGAATCGCTATTATTTTGTAGTACAAGTATATCGAAATCACTAATAACAGCACAGATTCATGACAGCTGTCATCTATGATCTATTTTAAAAAGGACAGTTTAATTTACAAATTGTAAATGTTGCTACGGATTCTCAGATTCGTACGTAGCAGCAATGTTTTGTGTTAAAATGAATTCATGGTATATATTTGACAATGTCCAATTGTCCATGTCTTTATGACAAGTCGACAATAAAAGTTATTATTATTATTATTAATATAAAACGTGAAACTGATTCTTTAAAACATTCTGTAACGTTTTTAATCTCCCTAGTCCTTTTGGAATCCTCTGGCAAGTCCGCTGAGTCTTCCAAGATGTTATGTCTTGTTTTCATAAGAGAAGAGCTCTGCGTCATACATAAAATGCATCTGGTGTTTTATCATCAGACATAAAAAGCGTAACTCCATCCTTTTTTTCTCATTCACCGTTAACAAAGAAATAATACTGAAATAATTGTCGGTTGTAACTTCGGTGATTAATTACGCAGAACTCAAGTTCCGTGATTTTGATTACCCGTGATGTGGACTAGCGTTGTCTAGGCTGTGACGTCACTTCGCCTCGCTATTCCGTTACAATACTTTGTTATCTATGTAGGTACAGACACTAGAGACTCAAATCCTCAAATCACGTGTACAATAATTTGTCAAGCTCATTATTAATTTTAATAGCATCCAAAATATCGGGAACATTCAAAAAAACCCACATCAAAGCAGGCCGAGGAAAAAAAGACGTATCTTTCCTTAATTTTACAAAGGAACTAAAATGTCAGGTATATTTTTCACCCTAAACTTCTCTAAACTCCTCGTATGCACCCCTCATTAAATATACACAAATTCCATTAATTTTACTACCATTTCTAAAATAAATTTCTACTGAAACGCGTTTTTGTTCTTCAGTAAACGTAAATTCCATGTTTGCGTAAAACGTTTTCACGAATTTTGACAGTTTAGTTTCGACGTGACTGCTACGTCCATCTTTCTCGTTCATGGCCTTCTTTGATGACGGTTTTTTTGAATGGCTTGTTACCAGATCTAGTTTTGGTATTATTAATGCGAAGCGACAGTAGATATATAATAGATGCAAAATCTTTATTTATATTAGACTGCTTAAAGAAGGGGACCAAAGATGTTACCTTGAGGAACACCAGAAATAATTGAAAAATAAATGACAGTAGTATAAAACCTGTTGATTGCTTTCTTTTATAAAAGCCACATTTTAAGAATAGCTTCAGTTTGATACAGTTTAAAATGTTTAATAGAGTAATCGAAATACAGGATGTGTCTTAATTAGTATTAAAACTTCGTGCTGCTTTTTTCTTTGGACAATTCAAAGTCTAATGTTGTAAAATCATAAGGATTTAGACGAATTTTACAACTTCTATAATTCGAGTAAAAAAATAAAAGCCTATCCATGTTTGATTTATAGTTAGAATTATTGAAAGAACGATGCTACTTGAAGCTTCAACACTGTAACACGCCGATGTGCTACACTTGTTTGTTGACTTTTACGGACAACTAAATAAGTAATAAAAAATGTCTCAACAAAATAAACAAATTTAATTTATTGGCAAATTAATTGACTGGTAACTGGAGAATTGGCTGTCTGCAAGAATTTAACGCGTATATACCGTAAGGGGTACGGCTCGGTCAGAATTTCTGAAAAAGGTCAGGTTTTATTGCTCCATGCCCTACGTCTAGACGGCGCCTCTACCTGCAGCTCTAAGGGGAATCCTAATGACCTACAATAATACTACGCTCTCCGTCGACTTATTCTCAGAAATTCTCAGAAATACCGATATTTCAAAACAACTTTCAATAATTATTTCCTCATGATCGCTAATTAGTGAAGGACTCTACTTATGTCAGTGCAGCCTGGTTCGAATCCGGGTGAGACGATAATAACTCTGAGATAGCGGGAATTGGCTACGTATAAATAAAATACGGACTTAAATTTAATTAATTATTTATTGCAAAAAAAGGTAAAAACTCCGATTTCTAGCCGCACTGCAGTCTAGAAAAATGAGCGGAAAAACCTTTGTCGTTTAAAAATCCAATACAGAGAGACACAAGAAAAAATTACAATCTTGTAAGAAATATAGTAGAATTCGTTTAACGGCTTTCTCGTTCGAATATCGTGACGAACTAACTGTTTTCAATTACACAGCTGGTGGTTTTATGCTTGTCCCAAAACAATGGTGGTGGCCTTGTTATTCAATTTACATCAACAATTAAGTTATTTTCAAAATTAGATTGGTCTTGGTACTCGTGTTTACCACTTCAATAGTACTCGAAGACACGCTCTGTATAATCAACCAGCGCACAGTGTGGCCGTGTGCGTACAGTGTACTTACTTAATGAACGTAATTAATTAATTAATCAGATATTCGGGGAAGTATGTGATACAAAATGCCGCCCAGGCGATCAATTTGCGAGAGAATCAATAGTAATCGCTAGTTTTTCACGGAAGCCCTCCTGTGGAGGCGCAGGAGCCGATTTGTTGCTAAACCTAATAACGCGGCGATGGGGGAGATTCTCAACCGCTCGTATCGCCAAGAGGTGGAGGTGCAGTGACTCTCACTTTAATTGTTAACCTCTGATTGCGTTGTTTTCGACGATTATCTATCCCTATGCGCAATGGAATGATTGACCGTTTTATTTGATGCTCTACTGTGGGTAGTTATGATCTTTCAGTCTCTCAGCGAATTACTTCTAATTAACCCGCAGATCTCCCGACAAGGACTACACTTCGGTCCACACACAGGGTGTGAGGGAAACTCGGTTAAGAAGATGGCTATGAATATGTGATTCAGAATTGTTTGGCCTCGCAATTTTACGGCACTCGTAACGGGCAACTAATTGGCCTTGATTTAGGGAATTAACTTGTGCTGGTCCCACTTGATTTTAGCGGCAGATCTAGACTTGCCTTAGACCAGTGGTACAAACCAGTCGACTTCACTGCGCAAATCGAAAAACCCTTTGTTTGAGTGTTTCCAACTTGCCAGAGAATATCGCCAAAGGGAATTAACTAATTTTACAAGAGTACACTGTATATGGATTGCACTATAAATTGAAAGCGTCGGTTGACTGCCTCTGGTCGATTTAAATTACAGAACGCCAAGCAAACTAGTCTAATAATTTATACAACAAATGGTCAACCATCTCCACTAATGTGGATGCAACTTATTTACCTTTAAACTCGGTTAGAATGCAAATGAAAACACTTTAGTAAAAAGAATTGCACAAGCCAAGCAAGTACTGAAATTTACAGATTATCTGGCCACAAATGGATGCGGGAATTAAAATGATTTTTAAACAATTTATACCACCAAGTATGTAATGAATAAAATACAATTTAAGTCAGATTACCTAAATCCGTGCCGCGAAATTAAAATCCAATACACTCACTGCACTAAGTTTAAATACACCCGCGATTAATTTACCGTGCGCGAGACCGACTTGTTTAATTTTATTTAATTGACTCTCAAACACTGGGATTTTAGGCGTACCGATATAAAATGATTTAACTCTAATGTGAAAACTAAATCAGAGAAACAAGTAAGTACCCCAAAGCAATTCGCCAAGCCCAATTGATACGACTGATCGTTTTAAAAGCTCGGAGCTATCTGTTCGCAATTTCAATTTTCATTTTTCGGCTGCACAAAATTAATTCCCCTTCCTCCGATCAGAAAACCAAATTCAACCACCCCTTGACCAATAGAGCTGTGTTTAGCATTCAGAAAGATAAACGCCCCCCGGTTCCTGGAATGTGTTTTTCTAAGCTTTTACAAAACGACCACCCCGGGAGACTACATGTGCGCCTTTCAAAGTCCACAACAACTTCTAAAATACAAGTACCCTCTTGACATTTTTTATGTTCCCGCTTACTGTGGAAACACGGCGCTCGCCTGCAGATTTTTCTTTAGAAGCAAATAAAAATCAGCATGTTATCTCCGGTCACGCCCTGCAGGCGATAGTTTTCAATAGCAGCATTCTCTTACAGAACTGACGCGTGTCAAATTGCCCAATTTCTAACGAACAACATACGGGCATTAGAAACTCGCGTGACAGATTTATGTGATAGTCAACTCAAGAAAAATTGAAAGTAACTCAAGTGTGACAAGAATTTATGACCTCGCCCTTGTTATATTGCCTATTGAAAACCCGTAACGGCCCCGATAGGCCTGGCGATATTGCTTCCGCTTGGCAAGTTACAATTTCTGGAATATGTACATTGGTTTGGTCATTTAAAATTAAAGTTACATGCAAGAACATGCTTTTTGTTTTATAAACAAATTCGCGACCGTTTCAACACTAATTTATGTATTCCCTGTAGAAGTTCTAATTTACAGTCTTTTTCTTTTGCTTTTCGCCTTTTGTCAGTTATCGTTTCCGAATTTGTCAAATGACTTTCAAAGTATAGTAGGCCTGCGGATTGGAAAGTCATTTGACAAATTCGGAAACGATAATTGACAAAAGGCGAAAAGCAAAAGAAAGAGACTGTAACTAATTGTAAACTATAACGAGAAATTTTACTCTTGGTTTTTCCTTCTGTGCAAAAATAATTTTTGTACAATAATTCCGTGCTTCGTTTTTCACGTAGGCTACTTGTAAGTTCAATGAATCTCTTCATTGATAACAAACCATGGCAGGTTTGTTGCTGTTCTTAGAACTATAGATTGAAATCAGGCGTATGCAGGCTTTGAATTTTATTATATCACACTATGTGATAAAGTAGTTTTATTAAAAAAAAAAAAAATTAAGTGCCCCTCTCAGTTTTATTTAAATATTTTCATTTTAGTTCCCGTATGTTTTACCCGTTTGGAGTTGTTCGAGTAATGGTTAAAATTTAAAATTTGCCCAGGAACGATTGTTGTAATCAAAAAATATATAAATGTTTAAATTGGTTTTACGGATATCACAGTATTAATTAATTAATTAATTTTGTTTACGCTTACAATTAATTCGTGCTATGATTGTGATCCGGACCACCATGCGGCGGAGCGGGAGGTGACTGGTGATCGGCATCGAAAACAAATGGGCGTGATTAGTCAAATTTCTTTCTTTATTTTTCTAGTGTGTCCCTGTCGCATGCATTATAACAGGATGTCCAGATGAATGAATATTTACCGAATCTGTATAATGTATAGTATTGTAAAGGCCGGATGCGGTTGCAAGGAAGTGATGAAAAGGGGGCCCAAGAGGTAGAAGTTCAAAAAAATTTCTGATTTCGTTCAAAACTTCTAGTCAGTAAACAACCATTTCTTTTCCCTTTCTCTCACTTTTTGTACTAAAATTTTGACAGAACCATAAAAAACTCAAATTACAATTACTGTTTGTTAAAAATTCAATTCAAAGAAAGAAGAAACGGCATTCTGCTAATTTCTGAATTCTAATCGGGTAAATAAGTTTTAGCTCACCAAACATTGAGTCTGATTATCTTCTTACGATCCAAATTTTGGGACAATTTACTTACACTGGTTAAAAGAAAACTAAAGACGTTCACCAAACGAATTGTTTCTTTTCTGTCGAATACAATAAAATAAAACTAATTAATTTTTCGCGAAATCGAACATGTAGAAGAATTCGCGACGAGAAATAAACACGCAGAGAGGAAAATTACCCGACGGAACTCTGACAAAATTAAAATAGGAATTCACTTTGTTCTGTGTACTGGGGTATTTAAATAAAATGTTCGACTGTCTAAGAGGGGTAAAGTGACATTAACGTAACAGGTATCCATAACGTTTGTTTTTCTTCTCATTGCGCTACGCAGCGGCACAGATGTTTATCGCATCTGTGTCCAGTTGCAGTCTCAGCAATTTTTTCAAGGTTTTGCAGCTGCAATATTTTAGTTTTATTTACCTGCGTATGATGCACTCCTTGTTCTCTTTAAACGCTCACAAAACAAACAACGCAATGAATTCCCTTTTAAATAGAATAAACTTGAATAAATTAAATTCTGTTGATGCCTTTTTTGATCCTTGCGGTACTCTGGCTTGTATGGGTTTGGGATTTTCAAACTTCATTCTAAAATGGTTTCAATATGAGGTGATATTTGAAGATGAAATATTCTAAGAGTGCTCTAGAGCGGTGAAAGGAAAACGCCATTAGATAATAATAAAATTAAAAAATTTATTTCACACAGTGCATGCATGTAGCCTATTTTTCTCGTCGTGACAGCAAATTTACGTTGTTAAAATATGAAACCTGCACGATGCACCTGTTCCATTTATAAATTGCGAGTTTGGACCAAAAGTCAATTGACGAATCTCATATTTATGGAGTCATGACGGTCGAAAGCGCTTCTGTTTATAGCAACTAAAAGCGGTGCATACTTTATGCGGTTCAATTTTCCGTATTCTCGTTACAGGTTTGGCATTCAATTTTCTACCTCGAGAAATTATTATTCTTCGCTAGAAAAAATTCTACGTGCGGCAAATTTATTACTTGTGTTTTTAAATAATAATAATATTACGATGGGCCCACTTTGAATTTAAAAGGGAAAGAGTTAGTTATTCTTAACTTTGTACCTACCTACTTTGTTTACTTAGGGTTTAGATCGAATGAAGTTCGTGTTGTTTTAGTAGCAAAGTGCTAAACGCTTCCAGCTACTACAAGTGTGTGCGAAGGAAAAGTCTTTCGGCGGCTTAATTATACTGCACAAGCAAACTTCGCCGGAATATTCAAATTTTCTTAATTGGATGAAGATACTTTTTTAATTAGAACTTGAAAATTTTTAAATGACATTTTAAAGAAAGCGAATGGAAATCACGTCACATGCAGCGCAAATTAAATTAAAGTGTCCCACTCAGTACATCTCAGTTCAGATTTTGACGTTGTTTTTTTTTGTCTTTTTGAGTCTGCAGAAATGTTTGGTTGCATAATGAAATTTATTTTCATGCCGGTTATTACACTGCCTTGCATGGTTGCGAAGACTGAATGGAGTTATAACCTCTCGTGGACCCGCATTCATCATTTGCTAATTGGACTTGAGCAACATACTCTAATTAATTCTGGAGAGTGGGTGAATTAAGTGCGTCGTTTAGGATGTGTTGCAATGAACCGAGCCCTTCTGTATACTCTAAAGATCGAAATTTTTATACCTTTTGTTGTTATTGTCATTAAAAAAGCATTTAACATAAAGCAATCAATGTTAAATGACCTTTAAACATTTTATTTACCACCGAGAGTGCCATGGCCTTTGAATGCATCGACGTATAGAACTGATGCCATCAGCTAATCAATGTATGTCGGTCGGATTACAGCCGCACATCAAAACTGCTCTCGAATGCATATTCATGCAAAAGGGATTAAGCCAGAAATATTCCATTCTACTTCGTTTGTGATTTATAGTTTCCTGTGATGCTATAATTCAAATCAATATGACAACTACGCTGGTTCCCTTGCTTATTCATTATGTCAGCAATTTAATAATTACGTCCGTTATTACACCAATTGCAATTTGACATGACGAAACTTGATGCATGTAAATAAGTAAAAGTTTAACTGTGAATACAATTTTTTGTTGTTGTGAGAAATCGTTCATGTGTTTCAAATTATATTAAAAGAAGTTTTTCTGATAGACAGTAATGAACAAGTATTCAGCAACACATTTTCAATTTACATCAGATTTTATCGGTCTCTCCCTTGAATTCGTATTTAACCTACCAGGGGGTAAAATCGATTTCATGTCGCCCCCGACAACTTTGAAATGAATGAATTTTTTAAAATGGTTCGAAAAAATCTTGACTGATATCTGTTCGATTACAAATGTTAACAGAAAATATGTTTCTTAAAGAATTCCAGAAACCAACCTTTGTAATTCTATTTCGTACTTTCGATATAAACACAGAACATCGAAGCGTTATAAAAGAATTATGAAGGAAATTAATCGGTATTGAAATCCTCACACTACTGAATGTTTTTACTAAAAGAGAAAGTGATTCTCAGTAAGCAAAAAAGAAACCGAAAACACATGAAAAATCGACGATTTCTGGAGTTACATTTAATGTACAGTTTTTCTTTTTTTAATACTCTGCACCCTACTTAAATGCTTTATTTTAGGAGCTAGTAAATGCAATAACAGTAACAGCAAAACTACTATTTCTCATTGCGAATTGCACACGCTATGCACAATAAATCAAATCCTGCAATTCCGTGTGGTATTATTTTATGTCCACCACTTATTTCCGTCAGCTTGGCGAGTGGTGTTTGATAATGATAACCAAATTGCTTCGAAATTTGGGATGCGTAAACTGCGCAACAGGTACGCAATTTCCCAGTTTTACGTAGATTCTAGGTTGTTTGGGTAAGGCCTGATGTGACAGAATTTCAAAAGCTTGGTCCTACAATAATTACCGCTTAAGCAAACGGCAGGGTCTCCATTATTTGAAATCCGTCCCGTTAACACAGCCATTATATGAATTATTTACACCGCATTTCATTTTCATGCTCGCTTTCGCGTGTGGTTTCATTATGTAGAATTTACAAAAGCTGGCGTAGAAATGCTTTATTACGAAATTGAGCGTGCCAAGAAAGAAAATATATAAAGTTTTTTATGTTAAGCTTTTATGGTAATTCTTAATAAACGCGACAATATAAAACAAATAAGATAATCGATGTCAGAAATTTCGGAAAAAATGTAAAGACAATTCTATGTCTCATAGTTTTCCAGATATATTTATCTAAGCTTGTACCCAAAACCATGATACTCCACTCAGCTACATAGTACGAAAGGTAACGTAGATAGTTTCAATAAAGTTTTATTCTTTTATGATTGCAACCTTGACATAGATATAGAAGTGATCCTATCAGAAATACTTCTGAAAAGCTACTTACAATGAAAGAACTAAGGAACTGCGATTCAAGTAATTATAAGAAAATTTTATCAGCAGTAGATCGTCGTGTGCAAAAGTTTTTTCAGTATTATTAAAATGTGATAATATATTATTCCAGAAACACCACTCACATGCAGCACAGATAGCCTCATTTATATGCAACTCTACCCTACGTCTTGGTCCTATCCGACCCGTAGATTTTCTACCACTAATCATGGCTCACTTCACCTCCACCTGGCACGTAGGGGTGGTGACAATTAATAACCTTAGGGTTCCTCATCCGCTACACCGGGTCCCTAAGGGGTCACTTCGTGAACCGTGAACAGTACGTTGTTCACCCTCGGCTGCGCTTTTACCCTGATAGTACGATTTCCCTTCGGGAATGGCTGCCACATGCACCACACTGCTTAACGAGCTTTAATAAGCCTAGCAAACTGACGTCACAAACCCTACGTTAGCGTGGCTACCCCCACCAACCTATTAATCAGCGATCAAGCGATGTAGCACTTGCCACGCTTTGCTGAGCCTAACCAAAGGAAATTGTTCATTCATATTAATTATTTTCCACACCTTTCTATCTTGTTAATTAACACCGCAAACTCTTATTAGTGTGCCTATCGATTATATATAGTAAACTCGACTGTGTCGATTTCCAAAGCGAACCCTGTGCCGCTCCAAAACTGTTTATTGTTTATGTAATCTCAAGAGGACCCCAGCATACCATCACGATCTTAAACTATTTGGGTGAACGTAGAAAAAACTCGATGCATTGCAGACAAATTATAAACGCGTGTTGGAGCGTTTTTTTTTGTATAGTTGGGTCAAAATAGTAATAACGTTAATCTGAGCATACCTCGTTCTGATAAACACTCGTTCGCTGGTTAGTCCCTTCTAGTTTTCTCTCTCTCTCTCTTCATCTCGCTTATCGCGCATACGATGCATCATGAGAAACGGATACACATACAACAAACAATGCGATTTACATCGGATGTCCGAAAATACATCAAATACTGCTTACCGGGGGGCTTGCGCACCCCAACGGTGCATCTAGTAGCAACCATTCCCTCACATTGATAATGGACACTACGGAAGTTATCCATGGACGTTGACTTCTTATCTTCGCATGTATTAACCCCACATTCACCTGTAATTCGAAAATCCACCCTCCCGATAGATATTAGCATACCTTGCCTCCTAAGCTTACGTTCTTAGGATCAATTGATGTCACTGACCTCGTAAGTGTTAGCATACTCCGTTTCCGATCCAGTGAGCATCATGTCATGTTAGACCTTTCTGGAGCACAATGCTTCCATGAGGTCAGGAACACAACCGACTGAAATCCCATTCACAATGAATCGGAATCCCAGGTGATTGTCTTGCCGACATCGTGGACTTCATCAGCGGTGCTGACCACTGCGGCAAGTCACACACGATGTCGTATACTGGTGCACGGCATCACCCCCTGCAATGCCCCGGATCATCGGCATCAGGACGATATTCGCTATATCAGAATAACTCCACCTCATCGCATGATCCTCATCCCGCATTGCCAATAAAATAAACGGTACACCGCGATACTACTTCTGCCAGAACATTGCCTTCTTAGGCCAATACTCTGCAGCCACCCTCTAGGTCACACATCCCGTCACCTCGACGCGTAACATAATTCGTTATGCCCTTTACCGACCGTTCTCACTCTGCATTTACGAGAAGACTGTCCTTCCTTTCCTCTTAATATTTTACGTTCCCTTGGCTAGGTTTATCGTCAAAACATCAGCAAGCATCCCCTGATATACAGATATTTATTAAGCATTTTAAATTACAAGCTAACTCATTCGTTAAAAATAATTTCGGCTACGACACGCGTTATATTTTTGCTTAAAAATAAAATATCTAACACATGTTACGATTACGAAGGACTCCGACATGATTGTTGTGCACGGAGAACTCTACCGAATACAATAAAAATAAAAGCGAAATCGAACTTTTTGAAGAACTCGTAACATAAAACAAACAGGCAGAAAGAAAATGGATACTGGGGTATTTAAATAAAATGCCCGGCTCTGTAAGAGGGGTAAAGTGACATTACCGTGACTGCTAACCATAACGTTTGTTTTTCTTCTTATTGTGCTACGCAGCGACACAGGTGTTTATCGCACTTGTGTCCAGTTGTAGCCTCAGCAATTTTTACACAATGTTTTGTAGCTGCAGTTCTTAGAAGACACACTATAAGAGTTGCAACTAGCTCGAACAACCGCTAATCATTGCGCAATGTAACATGTTTTGTTTTAACTTGTACAATAAATCGGACCCTTTGTTTACGTAGATTCATATTCACTGACTCGTACGTTTGAATTTTATGATCGCAATCTATTTTCTAATTTTGAAATAATTAATTGTTTTGTACAGAATTCCGGTTTCTTACAGTATATTATATGCCAGTTATATGATAGTTAATGGTTCATGGGTCATTATAAACATCGTCTACCACAGTGTAATTTTGTGAGCACTTTGACGCATATCTATCGGTTATAAATTTTTACCTCAATTTTCTCGTTGATCTTCTCTCAACTATACATAAATTTAAAAAAATCACCGATAAAATTACAAGTGGAAAAAAGGTGTTGTAAATACACGAAGTATTTGGGGGTAATATCATATTCGGTTTGTAAAAACATTAAAATGTGCCGTATTATATATTTCCTCCCATTAAGCAGGACACACACAGACGTTTTCAAACGCAAGATTTCGTTCGTATAAACCAGCAACAAAATTTTATTATTTCGCGTGCGCATAGTGCAGGTTTGGTTAAATTCTGCCCACTACTCCAACCGAACGCATCACGTCTTGCGTCAGCAAACGTCTGTGTGTGTCCGCTCTTACATTTGTACATTTGTAAGAAATCGAGCATTTTACAATTATTAAACTCATTACATAAGTTAAACTCTATACAATGCGAGCGCGATAAATTGGCCCACCTAAAGATTATGTAGGATTGTGTAAGCAACCATAACAGCGGCTCGCTATATTAAAAGCCATGGCCGATGAGAGTTATGATTGCTCTTTGCAAATTCGAAGAATTAGAGCGGCATTGAAAAAGCCAAGCTTATTAATCATAGAGAAACTGGCACACATGCGGAGTGTTACGTGGTCGAAATGACCTTTGTAAAAACCATATAAAAAGGCCGTGGCATGGCACAACAGTCCAAACAGCTAGTGCCCATCTTGTCGAGTGTAGCTCCGCAAGTCCGGGGGCGTAATCGACATTTACAGAATGTCCTAGTTTGTGGTTGATCTTCAAAAATCCGTCCGTCTTTCTGTATCTAGTTCCATGGTTAGGTGAGAATTTATCAATTGATTTTACCATTTTGGATATTTTTCTTCGTTTCTCTGAACTTGTTTTATATTGTCTCGTATCGTTCAATCCGAAATTGCATTTAAATTTTACGTTTGTCTAAGTTAGTGATCTCTAGTAATTTGACTAGACTGTTGTAATTAATGTATCTAATCAGTTTTAAAATTGTCCTAAGAAACACGTGATTGACTTAAATAGGCAACCAGTCAGGATAATATTGTGTAAAAATATAATATCATGCAAAATATCATAGAAATGCTCTTAGTTTATTTGTAGGCTCTGCATAAACATTTTTCATAACTTTGATGATCTTGTCTCTTTGAATAATGTTTTATAACTACTTTCAAAAGGATCAAAATCTTTTATTTTAAGTATTGTTGTCTCTTTTCACATCTTTTAAAATTTTATAAAAACTACATGTTTTAAATCAAACCTAAAATCTTTGTTGCTTTATAAATCAACTAGATTAAGTTAGCACAATTTATAACGTTTTCAATTCGCTACTCTAGAGCACTTTCGGAGTATCTTCATCTTCTATTATTACATGAGATTAAAACAAGATGAAAATACTTTGAGAGTGCTGTAGGGAAGCTACTAAATTTTGGATAAGATTCATGAACTTTTGAATAATGAAAATCTTTATTACTTTCAATGTGAATAATTATTTTAAAATGTTGACTGGGCGCCCACATTATGTAAAATTCAGAGTAAAAAAAAATGCTCGCCGTGTTCACCGGTTCTTAAATTAAGTTCCTGTCATATCTTATACCAACAAAAACGTTCCCGCCACCATTTTAAACATTCACATTGTCCCTGTGCGTCATGTTAATCTTCTCCCCAGGCACTTCCTTCTTAAATTGTTAGATTGCTCGGATATATATTTTTTGCTGCGTCCTGACAATGAATTAAAAGCTACGTTTTATTTTACAGAAGTAAACGCAGTGGTTAAAAATTATGGGCCCATAAACTAATATCTGTTTGTATGTACCAAATGACAAATAAAATCGACTTATGTTTCTCATTTCATCCCATTTCTCCATAACCTAAATAAACGAAGTACGCTTCCTTCTAATTTATTTTATTTTTTGAAATATCACGCCTTCGAGACAGTGCGTTTCTTATATTTAAGCCGTACTCTTTATTATCTGATGGTAAATGCTAATTAGCATTCTCACGTTTCCGGAGAAATTAACCCCATCTTAAATTTACGTGAATTAAAAATGGTCAGATACTTTTTCCTCTGCGAATAAATATGAAATGTAATCTTCCAAAATTACCTAAAGTAAATGCATTAAAAATACATAGAATATTAAATGCTATTTTAATGCTTGGACGTATGAGCACCCAAATATGCCGAAATCGTTATGAATTCTGTATTGCTTTGTGTGCAATGTATGCACATATGTTGGCAGTGTATAGTGTCAACATTGCAGTGGATCTGTTAGCATAGACTGGGTTCTGGACTAATAGAATATTTAACAACCCGAATATATTCTGCCTGTTATTACAGTTTAAAATGTACCTGTACATCAGCTAACATATAATCAACAATATTTCGCTTTATGTATCCTGAACGATGAAACCGCACCGTAACTGCCTCCATTCTCATTAAATTCTAAATGCCACATTTTATTTGTAAGTACCTTATGATGATATTACTAAAAAGATGACTGTATAATATAAACCTAATAAACTTATATGACTGAAAAATTGTAATACTGTTTATAATGAGATTCAACAAATTTTAATTAAACTAGTTAATTTTATTACATTTGACATCGCAACTGTTCTTAAATTTAAAGGTCGAACTTATCCGAGTCTTCAGTGTTTATGTTGTATTTACACATTTAGGAATGAACAACTGTTATCTGCAATAATCCCTGCTTATTGTTAGATTAAGTTCCATCTAACAAAGTTACGTTAATTCACCGTAAATAAAGCGCGAACGAATGTCTTGGGCGATATTTGACAAGCTTGCTTTTCTCGGAGTTGGGATTCGTTTGCTCTTCTGTTGTCTGCTTCGTCAGCTTTGCTGCTTCTTAGCGAAATTGCAGGGAAAAGGGAAGTGTCTGCGCGTACCGATTGTTCTATTGATACTTCAACTTCTATTTTTTCATTTTTAAAACAAATTGTTCTCAATCTCTCGATTTTACGTTATTTAATACATAGATTATTGCACATTCACCTAACTTTGTATTGTTTCATGATGTCGAGATGATTGGTTCCTGGACAGCTGTAATATTTTGCGTGTACAATATTCAGAGCTTCATTTGCAGAATCAGAACCAAGGGTCTTTCTTTTGATGAAAAAAAAAAAAAAAAATTCAACACTTGTTAAAAATGATGTCCAAATTACTTATTATGAAGGGAGACAATGATGTTTCTTCTAATGCTTTATGACTGTCAAAAAGATTTTTTTTAATTCACAAGAATAATCCATTGTTATTTTTAGTTGCAAACGACAACTATCTCTGTCAACTTGTTTCGTTTCCATTGCTGTTTATTGTCAGTAATATTCGTGATGAACAAAATTGAAGCAGGATGAAGAGGATTTCTTTGTATGTCTCATAATTACTAGGTTTATTTGTATGATCCCTAGAATAAACGAGTAAGGAGTGGAAACATTCCTCTTTCCTCTCTGCCAAAAAGCTATCGACTTGATCTAAAAAGACTTAATGCCATCGTGGCGTAGTTCTAACCGATTATCTTTTAAAATCTAAAGGGTAAGCGCTTATTACTACACCCTTCTGTAAAAATTGCGAGATGTAATAATAATAAATATGATACAGATGTGATATAAATGTGGTAAATGGAAAATGTCACTGTATGATTCTTGTAGGTGTGGCTATGAGATATTAGGTAGCCATACACCAGCATTCAATCATGTCATTCTTTCCTTCGACACTCTTTCCCTTCAAGAAATTGAAACGAAACAAATCCTGTTCTAACCCACTAATACAATAATACAGGATTTGTTTCGTTTCAATTTCTTGAAGGGAAAGATTGTCGAAGGAAAGAATGACATGATTGAATGCTGGTGTATGTCTACCTATTGTCTCGTCCTCATATTCACTTGATCTTAAATCCAGCGACTTCTTTCGGCGATTTGACGACATAGATGATATCATTCTGGAAGTGGAACAGTGATTTTCGACGCAATCGCAGGATTTCTGCATTAATGGATTGCATAAGGTCAACAAACGCAGAAACGAGCAAAATATGCACATACGTTTTTAAGTTGAAATAAAACATGCGGTATACCTAAGTCAGTCTAAGTTACAAAATATTTTTCTAAATTTTTACATTATTGATTTGTGTCTGTTCTATATCTACATTATTATTTTCATAAATAAAATTCATACTATTAGGCCCAGTTTTATAAACGCAAGATAAATTTACTATACAGTTCAGTAACCATTATTTTTACAACTGTTGCTAGGGCATTAAAATGTACAGTACATTTATCTTGCGTTTATGAAACTGGCCCTTAGAGTACGTAAAACAAACTCCATTTATATTCATCAGGCGGGTCTTAATTTTGCGATATAAATACATAGTAGCATTTTATACTCATAAAAAAGCGTAGCTCGCGTGAGCCACAGTTTCATATTCATTTGAAATCCTTTGTTAATGTTTTTGCTCTCGAAACGATTTCTTCCTTCATGCGTATTTGTTTTGTTGTGAGGATCGGGTGGTTAAAAATGTTAAAAGAAAGGGGGATGAATTATCCTTTACCATCGAATTTACCAATTTACAAGGCCTCGTCTTCGATATTTTCTCCTCTAGTTACCACGACAAGAGTGCATTTTTACTTCCAAAATCGTCGTCTCCTCATTCTTTTACCAAAATTTTAATCAAACCATAAAGAACCCAAGTAGCAATTCCTTTGTTTCTACGTTTCGTTAGAGTAGCCAGAAATTGCTCTCAGCGTCGTCTTTATACAGAATGAGCTTGCTCGCTACTACATACATATAGGCACATATTTTTGACGAGATTGACGAGATTACGCCTCTTCTTTACCTTGGTCTACAAAAAACCAGCATCTCGACAACAAAAAAGAAAACAGTAAAGCGTAACAAGTTTGACAACATGTATTCCAAGGTCAACGTGTCAAGTGAAAGGACCACAACCAACTGATGCAACGGCTTCGTGGGAGACTGTCGAACTCACCAGAGCAACAGAGTCCATCGCAGGCAGCTGAAGACGTACTACGGATGCCACAAACGTCGCGTCGTATCGAGCACAATTTTTCTTCGCCCTACAAACAAACACACATTAAAAACAACAGCACACTACACCATAAACTATTAAGATCCAATCTATTTTGTTGCACAGCAACAACGTCGTGCGTATATCCATAGAAGACGGCGAGGTGGATTGATTAAGCGAGTTCCAAAGCAAAGTGGCTCAACTTTAAGGTTTGGATGGACAAGAGGTTCCGTAGGCCACAGCACCCTTTTACAGCGCGATATTGGCCTGTAAATCCTGCCAAGACAGGAAGAAAGAAGAGATTGGTGTACTTAGAGGACGGACGTCGAGTTAAGGTCCGCATGGATAAGATACCTGAGAACAGAATTGACTATGAAAAGGTCTGTGAGGACCATTTGAATTGAGGCAACTCCGGTGTAGTGATCTAAATGCCTACCCATCGGGTTATAAACTTCAATTAATTTCTTACCGGACCACCGATTTATAAACTTCAAAAGAATTTCTTACCCGATTTTGAATAGAAAATAAATTAAGGGTGGGTTTGCAGAAAGGAAATCAAATATTTAATTACGATTAACTATTTGATTGATCTTAAAATTCGTGTTACCATAGAAATGTTAAACTAAGGCAACGCTAATTTTAATCTCAATGAAATAGTAGATCGTAATTAAATATTTGATTTCCTTTCTGTAAACCCACCCTAAATTTGTTATAATGATTGCGAAATCTGTCGGGCACACACACACAAATTGAGGAACAAATATGAACATTACACCATGTGACCTTTGGGGTTCAGAAATGCAAACACAGCGCAACACACACACAGTACCCAACGAGTATACACAACACACACGTAATAACAAAACACAACAATATTTGGAGCCCAAAGTAAGGCCTTATATAGAGAAAATTTACAAAGAAACTACATAAAATCCCCCAGACATTACAATATACATATCTTTAATAGGATTATTTATTTATCCATGATATTAGTGACTAATCGAAAAATTAAATTTGGAAAAGTGCATTTGCCTTAAGTCATTATAAACGCCGTCATTATAAAAAAATAGTAACTTAAGGCAAACACACTTTTCCAAATTTAATTTTTTTATTTATTATCATGCCGGTAAAACTGCCTTTGAAAAAGCAAATCGCTTTATTATTTATTTACGTTGTTCCGGTGGGCGTAATATCCCAGGTCCCGTTGGCAACCTTCTATCGTGTGTTTGTTTAACTTGAGAAATGAACTTACATTGTACTTTTAAGATGCAACTTTAAAAACAAATACGTCAATTATTATTGTCAAAATATTTGCCAATTTACTTATTTCAATACAAAATTTTATTAAATTACTCTTTTAAAGTTAATTTCTTAAGAAATGAACTTCAGTGAACAAGTTGAAATTGTTTCTAAACGATACTCATATCACGAAATCCATTGAAAATAAACTTTGAGTCTTTATCAGGGACATCTCACGTCCACTTTCTTAGGAAACGTAAAACATTGCTCCAATTTCACATTTGACATCCAGAGATAAATTTCATGAAATGTACGTCAACTGCAAACCCATTTATATTATGTAGTTTCTTGAAATGTCGTCGTATTTTAATATTTGAAATCGTGACAAAAGAACATTGAAGTTTGAAAGCAGTTTCTAAAATAATTGAAGCAGTTTCTTGTCTTCTGAAAGCTATGAGAAAGTATGCTATTATAAAATATAAATCGTCGGATAGTTGTAAAATTCAAAAGTCGACGTTTCTCTGTACGTTTGACAGCTCCTTCAGGGTAAATAACAAAAAAATATTTACATATTTTGTCTTATTAAATATATTTCTCTTTGCAAGACATTCAAATTTCCACATTTAAGTAAATCTATATTTTCCCAATCAGGCAAAACAGAATACGGTCGGCCCATTTCAATTATGACGGATCGCGTCCGCGATAATTGTATCTCGATCCTCGGTGAAATATTACGCCGCTTCTTCCACCGGCCCTTTGTTAATAACGGAATATTCGTGGCACGGTCCTCGTAAATCACGAAGAGGCGGCAAATTATCTAATCAAAGTACGCCACATTCGCAACGCGAAGTTCCCAGAATATATCAATTCAATCGTTCCCCGCAGTTAATTTTATTAATTACAATACATTTGCTTTAAATTGCGGTGTGACAAAGAACCGTTTTCGAAGTACTTTACTGAAGTTAACTTTGTTAACTTCGATTGTTGATGATTAATTATGTGGAGTACAACGAATCCTCTTCGCTTTCCTTTCGTGATGAAAACGCGGAAAATCTTGACTTTTGACCTGGTGTTTGCTAATACGACACAACACGTAAGGAATTACTTTAGTAATTGATGAAGAAATTATATAATTTATAATATTTGCAAAAATGCTATATTATATTACATCATCCTTGCTTTTGGACCTATTGTTCAGATAAAATTGTAAATGAATAATACAGGCTGTTTTTTAACTTCATGCAAAAAGTGAAACCAGTGAAAGTTGACATTCAAAGTGATAGATTGAAGCAGTTTTTGTATAACAATTGATTAATAAATATAACAGATAATAAATGTTTTCGGCGAACGATGAAACAGTTTAGTTTATTTTTATTACGTAATTACGTAATCGGAGAAGTATGCTGGTGTTAACATCGGCTGTTAAAGTAGGTCAGTTCTCAAGTACACGTCGCAGATAACAGTGTTGAAAACCTGGCCGAATTTTCCACACTCTAGAGTGTTATTGTGGTCATGATTTTAATTTACGAAGAATGTGGTCAAAATGCTTTGGCTGCAAGACGTTTACCCAGGTCGCCCTTTGCCAAATAGCAGATTTTTTGTGTCAGTTGTGCAGTTTGTTGTTTGGAAAATTATTCGTGAGGAACAATTACCCGTTCCATTTTCAAAGAGTGCAGGCTCTGATGCCCGCAGATTACCTCCAACGCATGCGATTTTGTCAGTGGTTACTCCGGGTACAAATGAACAATCCGAACTTTGTTAATAACATTCTCTTCACCGACGAATCAATGTTTACAAGGGATGGTATTGTCACGATGTCATTATCTGAGGAAATAAGTAAATTTAAATTCGTTTCGTAATTATTGCAATTATGTGCATTTCAAAATTATGCGGAATTAGCACCCATTGAAGTTAAGTAGAACAATACCGCGATACACATACTTGCATTCCACTACGCATAGATGCAAGCTATGCGGAATGCAGGCGTGTTGTTTAAATGTGCCATTTAAGATCGAGGCAATTAGAACGTTTTAAGAAAAACAAATTTGGCAAGTATCAATTGATGCTGACGCCTTTTAGAACTTTGTACTTTGGATCGAACCCCGGCCACAAACAGAAAAGAAACCAATTGTGACGTAGAGATAGGAGATGTATAAAAGATCGACCCGCAGCTAGAATCGGAAGTATTAAGAGTAGTTAGTTAGCAGTAGAGTTAGTCTCATTATTATTATAAGTGTTTAGTTAGAAAGTAATTAGTCAAGTAATTGTGAACGAGTGCGCGTAAAACCGGAGCCAAGTGAGTGAACTCTCCACGAGCGCACGGCTGACCCCAAGCCAGGCCCTTTCCCCCAAGTATGTTAAGTGATTAAAGTGAAGTAATTAAGTTAAAATTTAAAAGATTAGAAGATTAAATAAGTTCGATAAGTTTAAAATAAGTGAAGTTAAAGAAGTAAGGATGAGCTTAGAGTTATTGAGTATTAGTTGAAAGTAAAAGGTTAGATAAGTTCGTTAAGTAAGAATTATTTTTAAAATAATTATAATGATTAAAATAAATTAGAGTAAATAAAAATTAATTTAAGGACATTCTCGTAATTTTAATCTCCTAAAAAATTCGTTAATAAATTTAATACTCTTCTTTTACGCGACAGTATGTTTAATTTTCACAACATGCATGTGTGGGAAGGTATGTTAAATGACACTTTAATCGGTATGTTTATGTCTCGCGCAGGGGGGAACTTCAATATTTGATGAGCAAAAACCAATTTAATTGCCAATTAGTTATTAGTCACTAACAACTGCTGCAATTACTGTACAGAATGCCGTTTCTTCGCTTCATAAGGTTATTTTGAATTAGTTTTTTTTACGATATCTTGAATTAATTTTCAATTCCTTTTGAATTTTTATATTAAGCGTGGGTTGCATAAAAGATTAAATTTAAGTCGATAACAATTATTAGAATATACAATTAGAACACTTTTTTGAGGAATGTGAGAGTGAGTTTTTGTAAAAATCAGTTTCAGCTTATATTTGCCAGAGTGTGAACTGAACTTTACAATTTTGCATCTGGGTTACATTTTTGCAGTCGTCATGCAGAAATTATTTCTCCGACATTCACGCTCAGTGCTTCTATTTAGTACGGCGTACATCTTCCGGATAAATAAACACCAGTCTGCACTGCAACTTCGAGCTGTTAACGTAAAACTCGTATTTCGTACGTATATACGTTTACGATGTGTATACACGAAGAGCCTCGGGATGTTGAATCAATATTATCTGTTCTTGTTGTGCATAATAAATAATAATACAAAACGAATCCAATGTAGATATGTTTGCTTGGAATGTTTTGAAATATCGACTGAATTAATATTTGTTTTGTGAGGAAAAATATACCTCGAAGAGCGGTTCTTAAACTGAACAAAACAAAAATAAAAATTTTCTTGGATTCCTCCTAGTAAAATACCGGGTGACTTTCAAAGTTGTGACAAACTTTATATCCTTAATCAAAAGTTAATAGTTTTTGAGAAAATTACAGAGTTGAAAATTGCACTTAAAGTCGTGGAACGCCACTAGCTGTTACGTTGATGAAAGACTCATACACATCTGTGTCTACAAATTATTTTATGCCTCTATTTGCGCAACAATCTTCACATCGATGAGGAAGTTTTTATGATTAGCTGCAATTTTGTAAAGTTATGAGTGTACGTCCACAGTATATTCATCAATCAGTAGGGACAGCTTGGGGTTTCCGTTGCTAAAGTTTCTGAGTGCGCATGCGCCAAAACTGGTGGACTTTCCACAAACGGCCGCGTGTGGCGCACCGGTGGATTCATCAATTGCTTTTAAGTGGGCGTTTTTTAATTCAGCATTTTGTGTGATGGATGCGGCGAGATGAGAAAGATTGAACAGAAAACCATCTTTGATTATAATGAATTAATTTTGTGTAGAAAAGTTGTGTAAAACAACATCGCATTCTATGATTTGCTTGCAATCATTTCTATGCGTGCAACTTTTTCAACCAGTGACATCTATTAGAAATAAAATGAAAGCCCGCCAGTAACGGCCATATTGCCTCTGAAAACGGTAGTATGAACATCAAAGGTGCCGACACGAGCTGTCCCTACTGATTGATAAGTAAACTGTGGTACGTCGAACTAAAATTTCTCAGCAATGAAATGGAAATCTGATTGTCGCATCCTATGGCGATTTCCAAACAACCCCAACAATTTAAAATGTCATTATCTCTGGTATAATTAGTACTTTATCTCAATTCTTATTTCCAAATAATGCAATTAGTGTGTTTAAAAGAATCGTTAAATTACTTACGACTTACGGCCTAAACCTTGCAAAAAAAATTTTTTTGGTAGAGAGAGAGAGAGAGAGAGAGAGAACGCCTATCTACTTCCCAAGAAACAAAACGCAACAGAAAAACGACACATAGAAATCGTCGTCGTGCAGATTCCACAAGCCGACTATTGCCAAAAAAGGCGTAGCTTACGTAGTTTACGCAAGTATAGTATAGTTTAGGCCGTATAAGTACCCAAGGCAATAAAATAACGCACACTTCAGTTAACTTATACGCATTTTGACGCGTTGATTTCTTAGCACTAACAGTAACCGCGATTTATTCTTCGAAACCAACTGATACTACGTCACGTCGTGATAGCGGTAGGCCAAGGTCATGTTGCGTTGGACAAGAGTAATAATTGTAAAATTTTATTGCAGTCTCTCTGTTTTATTTACAAATCATCGCATTGTGTTTTATTGTGGTGGGTATTAATAAAGTCACTCTGTAGTGTAGGCTTCATGTGAAAGGAAATAATAATCTCGTTGATCTGTGTGTATAATCAGTTTATGGGACCCCCAAAATCCAGGTTCTCATTTGGACAAGTTAATTAAAACAAAACAAAGCCTTAAAGCTCATCAAGCTTTACATCCTAAATATATGTACAGGGGACAATTTCGATGTCTCTTATGGGCATCTCTGTAACTATAAGAGATAGAAAAAAAACTAGTGGCCAAGTCTCGATCTCTTTTTTAGAGATAAAGTCAATAGACTAAACAAAAATTGGCTATCTTCTTTTGTTTTCGAGTTATAAGCCAAAATTCAGATTTTCGACTTTTCGTCAATCAGTCATATCTCGTTTATTTTTGCAGATATTAAAAAACTGTTTTGACATTATTAGGACACTTTTTGGAATACAATTCAGTGGTGTAGTTGGTTTTTTGATACTTAATTAAATTTTAGAGTTATAGCATAAAGTTATATTTTTTTAAATGGAAATCATAGTAGGCAATGTGATCATTAAATAAAGATTTTTTTTCTGTTTTCAAAAATATATACCTACTTTGTTGGGTTTATTTCTTACATTTAATAGAATAAAACGCCTTTTTTATTATTTTTGATGCATTCTTTTCTTAACAGGCTAGTTTCAAAAAAAGCCGACAATTTTCTTTTGTTTTTATTAAATATTAACAAAAATTTGTTGATTGGGTAGCACAAGAGTGAGAGGTATTGCGATGAACATAAGAGATAGAAAGCTATCGCCGAAAGAGCTGGGTTGGGTTACAACATGAATTGGCTGCGTATTTTAGCGCGGCAGTGTTTAAATTGTGATTTTATTTTGATATTATTTTCTGGATCTGAAGTTACATAATTTCAAATTTGACCCAAACTACATGGTATTAGTATTGTTGTAATCTTTGTGACTTTTAGAGGATGCTCGTTCTATCTTTCTTTCTCTTTATGCGGTTGCAACTGTCAAAATATTTGAACAAGAGTTGATATTTAATAAAAACAAGCAAAAAAATTGTCGGTCTTTGTTGAAACCAGCCTACTAAGAATAGAATGCACCCAAGAATAATAAAAAAGGCGTTTTATTCTATTAATTGTAACAAATAAATCCAATAAAGTATATATTTTTGAAAAACTGAAAAGAAATCTCTATTTAACGGTGGCATTGCCTACTATGATTTCCATTTTAAAAAATATAACTTTATGTTATAACTCGAAAATTTTATTAAATATCAAGAAACCAACTACACCACCGAATTGCATTCAAAAAAGTGCCCTAATAAAGTCAAAACAGTTTTTTAATATCTGTAAAAATAAACGAGATATGAGCAATTGACGAAAAGTCAAAAATGTAAATGTTTGCCTATAACTCGAAAACAAAAGAAGATAGCCAATTTTTGTTTAGTCTATTGACTTTATCTCTAAAAAGAGATCGAGACTTGGCCACTAGTTTTTTTTCTATCTCTTATAGTTACAGAGATGCCCATAAGAGACATCGAAATTGATCCACCCTGTACATACGCATATTTTAGCAAATATAGTATTAACAATTTTCATCGCAGATTAAAAGAAGTTTGAAAGCTTCGATTAGAATATTTAGATGGTTTCCAACTTTTATATTTTATGAACGCTCAACAAAGTAACCGTAATTTAGTTTTCAATTATTCAAAATTGACTTGCTTAGAAACTTGCGTATTTCCTAACTAATAAAATCTATACGTAACTGTTACTAATAGGAATGAAGTGCGCATGAAAAGCTCCCGATGGAAGGGATTTTATCGGAACCGGAGGTTTCTTGAATAGGGGCCTAGCATACATCACCGTCAGCGACGGAAGCTCGCCGGCTTTCCGGATCCGACCGAAGTGGCTGTGTTTTACGTCCGTCGTAAAACATTTATTGCTATCAGACGTGATGCCCAGACTTTGTGGAGATTTTAAATATTAAGCTGTGATACGTGAGGTGTGATATAACACGTTCAGGGAGGGACTTTTTAATATGGAGAACGTTAACGTTTCTGACCGCGTTTTAGAGTCACGATTTCATATCATAACAACACAAAAGCAATTCAAAATAATTTTATCAAGAGAACAAACGGCATTCTGTACATCAAATAGAGCAGATGTTAGTTTATAATAAAATAACATAATAATTCAGAAATACATAAATTAATTTTCGCTTACCAAATCATGGTAATGGATACAGATACAGAGAGATAGAGACAGGTTTTTCGAAACTTGATCATGCACTTAGACATGTGAATTACGCGTTCGGACAGTGCTTACACGTTTGAAATCTTCATAGGTGATGTCTATCAATAATATTTATTTGAATGATGAATTAATTCATAAATTATATATTCGTATGCATCGCTTTACGCCCTTCTTCACACGAAACGTGAACTTTAAACCACACATTGCTTGGAGCCAATTGCGATTCGAATTTCGTCTAGCCAAAGTAATTCGTCCTCGTATCACGTTCAGTAAATACGGCCATAGAAATAAGATAATCAACACTTGGTACGACGAACACTTCAATTTTCTTGCGAAATCGCCCTTCCAGATAATTAGATTTCGAGCAGAAGAATCAATGGCTTTGTTTTCGTCCAATCCACTTCGCGGATTAATTACACTGGGCAACAAAATTGAAATTTTTTTTTGCCTCGTTCAACAAATTATTATTTTTGGATCACTTACCAATAGATAAAAGCAAATATATGAATTAAAAAAAATAATTGGCTCTGGTTGGAAAAATATTTATTTTTCAAAGAAGAAAGAACGATACATTTAACACATCAAAATAAACATTAATTTTTAATTTGTTGTGCTCTTTTTCGCATGTCGCTTATAAGTAGCTTCTGGACTGTCCCTTACAAGAGTCCAGCAATAATCCGCCAACATTGAAGCAGTCCATTTCCCTTGGTATCGTTTTTCCATTGCGGCAATATCCTGGTGAAAACGTTCACCGTGTTCATCGCTAACTGCTCCACAGTTAATAGGAAAAAAATCTAAATGTGAATGAAGAAAATGTAACTTCAAAGACATGTTGCAACCTAGTCTTTCATACGAGAGCAACAGATTTTGCACTAGTGTCTTGTAATTGTCAGATTTTGTGTTGCCTAAGAAATTGCTCACAACAAGCTGAAAACTTTTCCATGCGACCTTTTCTTTTTCAGTCAAGAGACTCTCAAATTCTTCGTCATAGAGTATTTTTCGAATCTGAGGACCCACAAAGATGCCTTCTTTAATTTTCGCGCCACTGATTTGAGGAAATTTGTTTCGCAAGTACTGAAACGCCCGCCCAGTTTGATCAATAGCTTTGACGAAATTTTTAATAAGTCCGAGTTTGATGTGAAGGGACGGAAGAAAAACTTTATTTGGATCAATTAATGGCAAATTTTGAACATTTTTGGAACCTGGGACAAACGATTTACGAGGCAACCAGTTCTTCTTCTTATAATGTAGTGTCCTAGCCCTACTGTCCCATTCACAAAGGAAGCAACAGAATTTTGTGTATCCTAGCTGCAACCCTAACAAAATAGCAACCACCTTCAGATCGCCACAAATATGCCATTGATATTCGTCGTAATTCACACCGGTTAACATCTTTTTCATATTACTATAGGTCTCTTTCATATGTGCTGCATAAGCAATAGGAATAGATGGTAAAATGTTTGCATTATGCAAGAGCACAGCCTTTAAACTCAACTTTGACGAATTTATAAATAGGCGCCATTCTGTTGGATTATGCTCAATTCCCAAAGCCTTCATTAGGTTGTCTACATCAGAACAAAAGACAAGATTGTCTTCCATGGCAAAAAATTCTACTAAATCCTTGTGACGGTTTCGGTAAATGCTCGTATTCACGTCTTTTTCAAGCAGATGCCACTGTTTTAATCTTGACCCAAGCAACTCAGCCTTAGACTTTGGAAAGTCTAGATCTCTAACCAAGTCGTTTAATTCAGCCTGAGTGATTCTGTGCGGCTGTTCTGGAGTTAACGTAAAATTTGAATCCTGAAAACTGTCCCTATCTGTTCCCAGCAAATCGGTTTCATCTTGGTCAATTGCACCAAAAGAACAACTGGCTACAGGTTTAGGCACAGGCGAGTTTTTACTGTGAGGAACAGGGCGGGTTGCTGAAGGTAAATTTGGATATTTTATTGTCCATTTCTTCTTTTTAGTGTACCCATTACGCAACGGTGGCATCATACAAAAGTAGCAATCAGTTAAATGATTTGATGGTTCTCTCCATAGCATAGGTACAACAAAGGGCATGTATTTCTTTTCTCCTTTCATCCACTTTAAGAGCGTTGAGCTGCATGTTAAACATATCCTGTGAGGAGCCCATTTCTTATCCTGGTGACCGATATCGAATCCAAAATACAAACGATATGCGTTTTTAACCGAAGCGGATATGTTTCGTTTTTGTTTTGTAAAAGTAACTTCACCACATGCGTAACAAAAGTTATCAGCTTCGTTAACACATTTATTTCTCGACATGATTAACAAGACTGTTGCAAACTGTCAAACTGTGCATGAAAAAATCGATATAATCCATAGGTGACTACGATCCTCATAAAAACCGTGCAATCCGCGTATAAAAAAATACTAAAATGAATAATGTGAAAAAAATAATCTCATCAAATTCAGAGCCAATCATGAGTTTTAATGTTTATATTCTTTATCAGAGTGACAAAACCCACTGTTATTAGCTGGTTGCGGTTCTGAGGCAAAATAATTGTTACCTAGTGTTATTAAAGACCACTTTAAATCTAAAGATCGACGTTCAAACATTTTAGGGCTCTCTCAAATTTCCAAATCAGATGAAAGTCACACAGATACAAGTAATGACGTTTCTTGTATATTATTATTATTATTATTATTATTATTATATATTATTAGTTACAATATTCTGTGGAGCTCACACGTTGCCTAGCGAACAAAAAACACGTCACGATGACAAGCAGCAAGAAACGTCACAATGACTAACGTCGAAATGATAAACGCCACGCAATGTCATGATGACAGATACGAGCGAAAAGTCACGTGATGAAGACCGTCATGTTTTTATAAGAAATCATTTTTTATTATATGCGATTATATTATATGGATCGGAGTTAAGACTGCAAGCGGTATAGCCGTTTCACGAAAGTTAAAAGGAGATAGGCTTCGTAACAATTTTTTTGTAAACCGAATAATTATGTTCCTGCATAACATTACGTGAGCAAGACCTCCCATTCTGGGGTAAACATCAGAGGATTGTCAATTAAAGGGGTGAATAAAAGGCGCCGTGAAACAGGGCTTGCTTCAAATAAAGCCTGGAGGATTCACAGAAGCAGTCAAATTACAAAATTATTTGAGCGTAACTAACTTTGATGTTTCTGGACAAACGTGTGTCTGAGTAAATCTCTTGTTCTGCTGACTACTGTAGTATGTTAGAGCTTACAGCATTATTTCATTGAGTTTCATAAGATGAAGTACCACTATTAAGGTATCTCTTTAATTAAAGTTAATTTAGGTATTAACAATTTATTTTAATTAAATTCGTCTCATATCTCTATTAAGTTGTTGTTAAAGATTTCATTTCATTTCCAATTTTCCAATTACAAACATATCTCACTTCCTGCTGCTGCTAACATTTAATGTGAAACAAAAAGCTCAGGAGCGGAAAGTATTGCGGGAATTTGTCGTGTTTTCTATCGCGGAAGTGAAAAAAAAGTGGCATTTCCTGCGAGCTCAAATGTTGCAGCTTCGCTTCAAAGTTTCATCGGGTATTGCTAAAAAGTTCGATGCTTTATTTCGTTTACAGTTTTACGACGTGGCGCAGAATTACCGTTACAGGTGTTGCAGGGGCGTTTTGGACCTACCGGCTCGTTCGAATTTAAAATATTCTATCACGTAAAGACGCAGTTCGCCGCTTCGATAGTTCCCCAGCCGTTGCTGAAACAATTCGGAGAACGAAAGAAACTTGGCAGGATAAGGGCAACATACAAATTAAGAACGTAAATAAAATCAACACTTGCAATTAAGCCAATTATAACAAATGAACTAATTTAAAGTCATCCTCAGAAGACCATGGAATCAGAAAACCAAGTTTCAGTTAGATTTATTCTGGGTACTTTCTGGTCTCGAATATGTAAATAATCTGTCTGGCACGCAGCATCCTTAAGAGGGGAAAAATGGCATCACTCGTAACATTTAAATTTAATTATTTGAGTTCTTTCCGAAAGGTGTCTCGCAAACTTCTCCACTTTGTTCTAGCACGTTTCCTTGCAAATAAGAAGTGATGAAATGAAAAATGAATTAGAGTTGGCGAAGTAACCAAACAAGCATGTGTGAATTTAGTTCATCGAATGTTCCTTCAGTCACTTTGACGTTTCTAAAAAGCAAGAAAAGTGTTTTATTTATAAAAAAATTAAAGCAGATGCGTAAAATAAGCACTGCCTGATAATTTTGAACTTTATGAAACGAACAATTAAGTGACTAATGTTAAACAACATTTCCGGCGTGTTATTTATGTCACAATTGATTGACAATCAATTAGTATGAATACGACGTTATACAAGACATGCATTTAAATTTTAACGCCTACTCTAATTCGTTTTTATATTGATCACTGGTTAGGTTTAACATAACATGCAATTTAGGACGTATTTAAAATATTGTAAATCTGATACAGTGTGCTTCATTGCTGTAGCTGCAATAGTTAAAGAAACTCGTCATATAATATGGGATACTTTTCATCCATGAGGGTTTAAGTAAATTTCCTCCGACTGACAAATACGGTTCTTGAGCCCTGTCAGCGTTATATATAAATCATCCTTCTGATTTATCGACATTTGAAATTCAAAGTTTGCGCGAAGTTTCGAAAACATTCCCAGGATAAATGCATAGAGTTCATTGTGCCCTAGTACGTACTTGCAACGCCACGTTGCAAATGGGAGAGTCTGCTAGGTATCGCATCGCCAAAATCAATAAAGTTGCGGCCACTTGTTGCGTTCACGCCGTACGTGCCCTGCTAACCGGAAACGAATGCGATGCTTGGTGTTTCCTCTGAAACAAAATTACAATAATTTATCTGTTTCTGTAGTCGTTCTGTTATCAACACTGGACGACGTGATATGAATGATTAAAATTGCGTATATTCGATCAAAACGAGAAAAATTGTGAATGGTGGAACATTTTTCATGTCTCAAGCCCTAATAGCTTTATTTTCTAGAAGCTTTCCAATTTGTCAACATTCTCTTCAGGGATCGACAGGGATCATTGGTTAACGAAAGCGTTTTTGAGTGTATGCGTTTACGGAATATAAAAAGTACCACTTTAATAAAAAAAGAGCCATAATGTTATACAAACTAAAAAGAAGGACCAACAAGAGATCATTAATTTTCTTTCAAGTCCCAAAACGCTCTTTATACTCTGCCTGTCTGAAGCAAATTCTAACTGGAAGTGTCGTGCCTCTTTGTCATTATGTCACTGTGTGTTCCGAAAATATAAGTTTGAATGCACAAAAGTTAGTTTTAATGCAAGAAAAGAATTCTTCTTTATGCTAGACTTCATATTCATATCATTCCCTCAGAGAATAAGTTCCAAAGTTTGATAATTTTATTAAACTCAAGGCCCATTCCCATTCTTCCCAACTACTTGTAAGTAGTAAGATATAGCAGCGATCCCTAGGCAATTTTTAATTAAAAACTTTTATTGGCCGCGTTTTAAATTCCGACTGAAATACGTCATGATGCCATCAATCACCTTTCTGTAGGCTAATAGACTCGTAAGTGCCCCCATAAATCCTCAAATCCCCTTTCGCGCTCATTAATTTCATTTAAATTTGACGTGCGAAATGATTCGAAAAATCTCCTGATGAATGCCCCCCCTGCAAAGATGCTATTATTCTGGATTGTTATTTTAGCTTTTTCTCGGCAACCGGCGTGTAAATAAATCACCGGCAATTTTCAGATTATTACATCGCCTCAGGGTCCTCACAAGCAAGGAAATAAATGTAGCATTCATACACACAAAAGTTTAATCTGTGAATTAATTTTTAAAAAAGTATTTTTCCCGTGTAATTAGTATAATGGTTTTGTTAAAATGCTGATTAAATTCGTTCTTGCTTTATTAATTCTTATAAATATTTATACAACAAGTTTATAAAACTTAGAGCTTTATTATTTGGTATTATAAACATTTTCTCAGTATTAATGAAACACTTACATGTCCAAAAGTAATAAAGTAAGTAATAATGATATAGAAGTGCCTAACAAAGTAATGTCAACACTATTTGCTATGCCGTATGAGGGTTTTTAGAACTGTTCTAATTAATAAGTATTTTATGAAGTACTGGACAGTACAGACATGTTATTAGGGAGTTTGCTTTTGTCAGCTGTCAAATTACTTTCGACTTTATATCTTAATTTATTTTTCAAGGCCAAATATCATCAAAAAACTTTATCATCATACATTTATTCTAACAGCAGTCTCTAATTAGTTCGGAACTGGTTAGAAGTGATGATCCATTTAGCTAGGTTTCATTAAGTGCATGACTTTGATGAGTGTATATTTTTGGCAATTCTGAACTAATGAGTTGGCGCTGTTGGAACAAGCTTAACTCCAATCGCAAATAATAGCGGAACTTTCAGGACTGAAATGCCATTACAGTGTATTGTGATAAAAGCCAAGTATCATCTTTCTAAAGTACGTATTCCAGGACCGCATCCTCGCATTGGAACGGCATGAAATTTAGTTGAATATTAAAAAAGAATCTCTTATCAATTTCTAGATAAGTGGTAGTGTCATATCACTCGTGCCCTTTTTCTCCTTGATGTACATGTTATCGGTAGCAACTAAAAAAATTCTACACATAAATTTCAGCTTGTCTTTCGGCGGCTAAAGTTTTATATTAAATTATCTTATCATATTTACAACTTTGGTTACTTAAAAGCGTCCAGTCTGATAAAAGTTTTTCTTTACTTTTATATTAAATTATATACGAAAATTTTACATACGAAAGAGTATTACTCGCAGTAATTTTATTGAATGTGATATTTTTTTCGGTTTTGTTCTTCTTGTGAATTATCTGACAAACTTAAATGTAATTATTCATCTGTGAAAGATGTTGACCTCCTTCAGGAAAACGCTGTGATTCAATTGTGATTTCAAAATTAGCCTGCCCTATTGAAACTACCCCTTACCCCCAGAAGCAGCAGCGCGTGAAATTCAAAAGGTGTGGGAATTTATAATATGTCATTATTGAAAATGAGAAGACAATGAAACAAAGACTTTTCTGTTTTATTTCATCATGATAGATGAGTCACCTTAATTTTCTTAGAAGATTTATTAGAAATTACAACGTGGAATTATTCTTACATTTTTCCCGTATTCTACGTTATCGATTTTCTTGCTGGCTTTATTTTGTTGGGTTTATTAAAAATCACCCTGTGTGTGTTTGTATCTTCTTTACATAAGAACAAAGTTTACTGTTCCATTTTGTAACTTTAAATTATCATCACATTTTGCAAAAGAAGATTTTTTTAAATTCTGGATGTTCTTGAAGCATCGTATTTAATAAATTCATGAACTGAAGAGATAATTGCTTTAACCCTTGGTATTTATTATTAAAATTAATAAAACGTAATTTCCTTAAAATGTCCTTTGTAATCAAATCAGAGTTTTCGTTTATTTGCAAATCGTTTTCTTTTGCCTTTTTATGATACGAAAGTAATTAGAAAGTATTTGGAAGAGATTTCCATTCGGCTCGGTCTCGGCCGCAAGTAATTAAATATTTTAATTGCTCAGGTTTATGGCCCACCCTTAAATAAATTGATTACTTTGTGCAAAGGTTTTTGCGTTGTCATCTCTATTTAAATTTACAAAACGAGGCGTTGAACTAATCTACTCCCTGCTAAAAGCTTTTTGAATTAGCAGCGAACAAGGTGCGCACTTATTTACATGAATTCAGAGGCCGTTTCGTCTCCCTACGAAATTGCTTTTTCCAAGAGAAGGCGGACGCTCACCCTCGGAATGGTTCTTGTTACCTTTGCGTTCCTTCAATTTATGCAGAGCTTTGTAGGACGTTTGAATTAAAAAAAGAAAAGAAAAAGAAAACAGAAGTAAGTAGAAGTTGTTATGAAATAAACGATAATATATACATATCTGTTTATAATGCATAAAATGAAAATTATACTGAAAGCAATATAAACGAGACGCAGTTGTTAACTAAAATTTGTGTTTGCTACATTAATTCTGGAATAAAAGTTTATTTATTGAGTGGAAATATGTTATCAGAATGAGAATAATTTTTTCCCAGAAAAATGTAGTTTAATTTCAGTAATTGACTTCTACGTCAAAAGCACAACAATCCGCATCAAGAAATGTAAAACTAATGCTTCCGCTTTTTTTTTAACAAATTAACCCTTCTGGCACATTCATTACACAAAACTGATTTCGACAGGTGTTACGTACCCACTGAAACTTCCCACAAAACTCGCTGAATCAATAATTTCGCCAGGTAGCGAAAACGTGTGCGCTTCTTTATACCACCGCCGGGTGTTTCGCTTAATGTATCCATTTTTCTTTTGCATATCTGGCAGTTGGGGTGTTCGTACGGGAAGCACTTAGAGTACGTCGGAAAACTGCGGATTCGGCGCGAAAGCCGCAGCCATATTAATATTTGGAGTTCTCCCCTTTCCGTTAAGTGCAGGGTGCACGTTTTAGATGTTCCCTTCCTGTATATGTTCTTTACGGCACTTAGAGAGTTCACCTGCCTCGCGATGCCACGCCATTTCCGACAAGGTGGTGGAAAATTTAATGAGATGAGGTAATTACCATGAAACACACAGGACGCGTGGAAATTACAAAATCTGTGCTTTTATAATTTTATTTGGCATATTTTCAGATATAAATGTAAATATTTTACAAAAAGTATTTCAGTTTTCCAGTATTCGGACTGATGTTCTAAAAATGTTCATTACTCAATGGACATGTTATCCTCTTCAATGCAGTCTCCTCCCTGATCCCTACGAATCTTTCATTGTTGGAAGCAATGTTGCAGATCTGAGAAGTCGTTCAAGAGCTTCGTCGTCTCTTCCTTTACAGCATCAAATCTCGTTTCTTTTAACACAGATTTGATCTTAGGGAACAGAAAAAGGTCACACAGAGCTAGATCTGGGGATTAGGGAGCTTCGCCAAAAACACTTGGATGTACTGCGCTTTGTGTGCTGGCGCGTTGCCCTGGTGAAGATGAAGAATCCATAAGTTGTTCTTCCACATTTCAGGTCTTTTTTTTCATATGCGTCCAGGAAGTGTCGTCAAAATCTCCTTCAAGGTGTGACCTTTTACATTCAACATAATTCCGGCAGAGCTCAGGTACGCAGTCAGCTTTAGACAAAGGTCACTGTTGTATATACAACCTTGAAACTTGGATAGTAGAATTTTGAAATTTGGATAGTAGAGGGAGAAACGAAAACAGATTAATAGTTCTTGTTAAACCCCTAAGCAAGCAGCAAAAAAATTATTTTATTGCCACACCTCGTATATTAATAAACAATTTCAATAGGACATAATAATTTAAAAAATATGTATATTTCTATTTTGCTGGGTAACTGGTACTTTAATTCAGATCTTAAAAATTTTTTTTTAAACAATTAGTAATTGTTCAATAGCAGTTGGTACAAGAAAGAGAAATTAGAATGTGTAAACTGTAAACAATAAAATTAAAGGTCGTTAGTAAGTATATTAAATAATTTTCCAAAAGTATGAGGCAGAGTCAAATGAACCTTCTATGTACGTCCTTCACCGTTTTGTAGGTGCTTGAATACTCGAAGAAAATAATTTTTCTAATCGCATATTCATCCATTCATGTACCGCCTGAATCACCCATTACTTTTTTTAATTTGACCAAAGACATGGTAATGGCTTGGGGCGTGATGGGGTGGGGGGGAATACGGAAGACACTCAAACTTTAAATCTTGGATGGTTAGTACCACCGTTGCACGTGCAGTATTTGGCCGGTGCAAAAGAATACCAGTACTCAGAGAATCCACGCCTTTTGCTTCTGATGGCAAGCTTGAGATTATTCTTTTAGAAGTTCTGAGTATGTGAAGCTAGTAACAGTAACCCCATTAAGCACCCCAAAAAACGGTCAGCGTAACCTTTCCTGCCGAGACTTCTGCGTAATTTTTTTAAAATTTTTACGCAGTGGTTCGATGCCATGCTTTGCTTGCTCTCCTGTGACTGAGGATGAATTCTTGCCAGAAAGGCATCTCCTTCTACTTCATACTGTCTAAGAAGTTCTTACAAGCATCAACATGTCGTTCTTTCAACTCTGGAATCAATTGCTTGGGCCCTCATCTTGTTGATACTTTATGGTTTATGGAAGTAGAAGATGTCAGGCATAATGCGATGTACATAACTATGACTCATACTTAAAACTTGAGCGACTCCATCAAAGATAACTCGTCGGCTTTCTTTCACTAAATCTTCAACTGCCGTAATCGATCTAGACGTCACAACCCGCCTTGCTTGACCAAGTCGGGGAGTATCCCCTTTTTTGGATTTGTGTATGAAAACAGCAAGTCAGTATCTAACAATGAAGTCACTTTGAAGGAAATTAAGCAAAAAAACACAGCAAAGAGCTAAATGGTTAAGACAGTTAAAGTACTGATCGGGAAGGGATTACAGGTGTAGTCACGAAATAGGAGCCGACGAGGAGAGGAGAAAGTACTGACTGAATAATAAAATAAAGCATAATCCTCCTCCCAAAACGTATGTAAACAGCTTTAAAGAACGGCAAATGTTTAAGCCGGTGGTTATCAAAGGGGTCGATGAAAGCTTGAAAAGATCGATGAACCTACAGGTGTTGATTGGAGTCGATGAACCTATAGGTGTTGATTGTACTCAATGAAGCTTTAGGGAGCTATTTGGGCGGTAGATGAATTAATTGTTATTGGTCGACTAAAGACTAATTAAATAAGATCTACGTTGTATTATGAAATCTCCCCTTTTTTGAACTTGTTGCTCCATTCATACACTTGCTGGATTGACAAACATCAATTTCCATATTGTAGCTTCATTCTGCAAAGGATACCAATGGGTTTCGCCCCTTCAATGTGCAAAACGTCGCTCTTCCCTGACGCACTGTTCTAGTGAAATCGGCATTTTAGAACTGTCATTGAGTCAACATCTTCAAATGTCGCTATGACAAGTCATTAGCAAGGCCTTCTACATCTCAAAAATAATATTTCTGCGAACTTGTACGGCAAGAATCGTGAACTTTTAAGGTTTTCATTTCACTTTGCTTCGCTTTTAATTTATCACACTGAAAAATAACTTTATTAATTTATTATGAACACGACTTCATGGGTGGGAGGCCTGCAGTTTCTCCTAAGTTCTTTGGATAAATCGGTATAGGTCGATTCATTTTTAGAGATTTCAAGAAGGTTCTAGACAAAATGAATCATTTACTTCATAAACTATCATTAACGGGTATATTTTCTGGTCCGGTTGAGTCTTACTTGTGTAAAAAGGAATCTACTGTAGTCTCTCAAGACCTTATTTTCAAAGTTTGGGTGCGCTTTAGGGATCTAGCCTGGGTCCTTTCTCGTTTCCTTTTTTTTATAAATTACTTGCCTAAAGTTTTAGAACGTGACAATTTATTATTTGCGGGTGATAAAGCTTTCATTTTCAATCAACAGAACTAGTGATTGTCAAAAAAGTAAATTTGAATACCTTTAAGGGCCGTTCTTTCCATCTTTTGACAAACTAACTGACGGATAACTACCATGGAAACAATTCATAAAAATCAATCAACCATTCATAAAAATCAAGTTATTCGCCGGATAACTTCAACGGGAAGTTGGAAAGACCGGCTCTTCCCTTAATGTAAGGCCAGCTCACTATATGTTATCGAAAGGATGGATAAGATTAAAGATTCGGAATAATCCTTAACTCGAGCTTAACGTTTGAAGCTCAGAAAGTCTCTAATAAGAGGAAGTCTTGAAATTCAAGCAATTGTGCTATTTACGATTGCAAATTATTATAAGCTGCTTGTAACTATAACATGAATTACATATAAAAAGTGAGCAAATAAAAATCAGATTAGAGCAGGCGGTGCAAAGAAAATGTATGTCTGTGATTAACTGAATTAATTAATGTAATACATTCATGGACTGTCAAATTTATTGACTTTTTATTTAATCACAGACATACATTTTCTTTGCACCGCCTGCTCTAATCTGATTTTTATTTGCTCACAGGTTATAACCTGTGAGCAACTAAAAATCAGATTAGAGTCGGCGCTGCAAAGAAAATGTATGTCTGTGATTGACTGAATTAATTAATCTAAAACATTCATGAATTGTCAGATCAGGCTAACGCCGCGTTAGTAACAGACATATTTATTATTCATGCAAGGACTCAAACCTTTATGAATTTTTGTTACAACATACATAATGAAGTAAGTGCAATGAGTTGGGAGGTCTGTTCCATCAACAGCCTCTGACTAGTTCGAAACCGTCAAAAGCATGCGTCGATCAAAGTATTACATTTAACGCAGCTCTTGAAAGCGGTGATTAATTCGATGGGCGAATATATCTGACAGTTTCAAACTAGTCCAGAACTGTGTTGGAACAAAGCACAAAGCTCTACGACGTTTCTCAACAGCAAGTGGTGCAACGAAACTTTACCCAATTAAGAATATACGCCCTGTGTTATGTACTTACAACATACATTCGTTGCGGCGACAAATCTTGTTATTAAAAACAAGCGTCGGCGTCGTTAAAGAGCACGCCTCGTAAAACGAAATTGCTCTCAGCAAATGGCTTCAATAAATTCCTGAAATTTGCTTTTAATGAATACCGAATTTAATGAACGCCATTTTTACTTTGCTTCAGGCGATCAGAAAACATGTTAACTTTTATATTTCGAATGCTATTATATCTGTTATTACTCATGCTTGTTTGATAGCATACAAAAATTGTGGAAATTGTAATAACATTGTGTTAAAAGAAGAAACTGTGGCATTTGGAAGTTTTATACCTAAATTTAATCTAGTAAAGAAGCCCACAGTCTCAACATCCACATGAACTGCAAATAATTTCTATATTAACGTTCCATACTATTGATGCAAACATTTGATCATATGGGCATATATCAGTGGGATTATCGATGCACATGAAAACTCGCTTCGGAACATGTATACAAGTAGAGGCCAATTATCCCATTCGTTAATGAATTATAGCTTCCCATGAAACTACATTTCATAAGTACCTTCACGCGATTCGGATTTAAATGATTAACGACCAGTTGTATTGAGCTTTTATTTCTATGCGTTACGAGATCAACCAGAGTGTATAGAATTCGCTCGCAAAGAATTTTTCCTAAAGCAAAGTATTTTCAATTTACATCAGACCTAGCGTTTTCTTTTAAATTCGCACTCGGCTGAACACATACGTTCAATCTCTCGCTCAAATTTTATCTTGGGAACCTCAAATGAATGAATATTTGAAAGCGGTCGGCAAGAAATCTAAGGGAACCAACCCAGAGCGATATCTGTCTCTTTGATGAATGTGCGAATTTACTGCTGGAAGGTGTAATTCCCCGGGGTTGAAATTCTCTACGTTTTAAATACAAAACTTTCTCGTATTTGTGTTATAGTTGTTTATGTGGTCGGGTCTATTCTAGATCATCTTCTTACATCACAGTTCAATAAATACGTTCATTGAATATCATAATAAAAGACGAAGTCGATAAATCAAACTTCGAAAGCCATCAAAACGTCGAAGTACATTCAGGATGGAAAGACTTCGAGTATTGATTGGGAAATGGGTTTTATTTGAGCTTTTCTTCACAGTCTTTGTTTGTTAATTGATGTTTTCTTGCAACGCGCACTTATAACGTCGTCCTATTTTTATAAAATCATTGTTTATAGATAAACTAATATAAAAATTTTAAACTGAAAAGGCTCTTATTAAAGCCGTATTCTCTGCACAAAAATCTCGGGTAATAATAACAAAACAACTCTTTGGGAAAATTCCAATAGATCTTTCATCCGATAAACAACGGGACGTCGAGGCTATAATAACAGAGGTTAATAAAAGTTTAACCAGTATTTGCTTTCAAAAGGAGTTCTTTTTTATTTATTTATTTATTTACGTATATTCAGAATAAAAGCCTTTGTAATGAAAACACGATAATATGAGCGCGCAATTTATATCTAGAATATACGATCCGTATTATTTATTAGTGCAGACGTAGGACATAAAATAATGTTCTATCAGACTATTTGAAAGTTAATGTACATATTAGTATTTTGTATCGTGTTTCTAAATGTCTTAAAATTGCTGCAACTTCTAAGAAACTAATTAATTTGAAATGCCCTATGATTCTGTGGTTAATGACACTTCAATTCAATTTTCTCTAATTACTTAAATTACAAATGCAAACAGTTTCAATAGGTACACCTATATATGTGTGTACGTATTAGCTGTACATGTACTTATCGTTCCAGTATTTACTTTTAATTAAGGCGTAATTAAATGCGAGCATCATCAAAATTTGATGTACTATACCTCAGGACCTCAAGAGATAATTAAAGACAGAAAGGCTTAAAACTACGTCAGGAATGCACGCAGCTATTCCAATCTCCATCCCTCGGGAATTTCACGCTTGTAGTAAACTAACTGAATTGAATATCAACGTAAATAGCGACTGTACAAACAACATCAGTGATGTCAAGAACCAGACGTACGAATTTGCTGGTAGAATTTGATACTAGATGTTATATGCCATGTAAAGTATCTAATTTCAACAATTAAGGTTCTGTTATCAAATAATTTAAAGAAACCTTATTAAAAAATAAATAAATTATTGTTGGAGCATTTTTTTTTTGTACATTTGGGTCAAAATGGTAATAACGTTAATCTGAGCATACCTCGTTCTGATAAACACTCGTTCGCTGGTTAGTCCCTTCTAGTTTTCTCTCTCTCTCTTCATCTCACTTATCGCGCATACGATGCATCGTGAACAGCGGATACACATACAACAAACAATGCGATTTACATCGGATGTCCGAAAGTACATCAAATACTACTCACCGGGGGCATCTAGTAGCAACCATTCCCTCACATTGATAATGGACACTACGGAAGTTATTCTTGGACGTTGACTTCTTATCTTCGCATGCATTAACCCCACATTCGCCTGTAATTCGAAAACCCACCCTTCCGATGGATATTAGCATACCTTGCCTCCTAAGCTTACGTTCTTAGGATCAATTGATGTCACTGACCGCGTAAGTGTCAGCACACTCCGTTTCCGATCCAGTGAGCATTATGTCATGCTAGACCTTTCTGGAGCACAATGCTTCCACGAGGTCAGGAACACAACCAACTGAAATCCCATTCACAATGAATCGGACTCCCAGCTCATTGTCTTGCCGACATCGTGCACTTCATCAGCGGTGCTGACCACTGCGACAAGTCACACACGATGTCGTATACTGGTGCACGGTAATGCAATGCCCCGGATCATCGCCAACAGGACGATATTCGCTATATTAGAATAACTCCACCTAATTGCATGATCCTCATCCCGCATTGCCAATAAAATAAACAGGGTGTACCGCGATACTACTTCTGCCAGAACATTGCCTTCTTAGGCTAATATTCTGCAGCCACCCTCTAGGTCACACATCCCGCATCTCAACACGTAACACCAGGCCAATTCGTTACGCCCTTTACCGACCGTTCTCACTCTGCATTCACGAGAAGACTGCCATTCCTCTCCTCTTAATATTTTACGTTCCCTCGGCTAGGTTTATCGTCAAAACATAAACAAACATCCCCTGATATATAGATATTTATTAAGCATTTAAATTACAAGCTAACTCATTCGTTAAAAATAATTTCGGCTACGACATTATAATTTGTAATTCTTGCTTTGGAATTTTAACAATTTCTTTCCGTTTGTTACACTTTAATTTTAGGTTAATACATATTACACGTATTAATAAATTTAAATTGGTTGAGCTTGAGAAAGAGGGCGTAATCCGTATCCGCTTGTTAATTTGTTACCGTCCTGGTACACCTGATACCGGGCCAGGTAAGTTTGGGTTGGGTTGCTTTCCTCTTTTCCTCAAGGTAATAAACGGGAGCAAATTCAGACTTCATAAATTTCTGAGCAATTACACCGACCCAAATTTATTTGTGTAATTTTTTCCCTTTTTTTGAAGGATGAGACGCTCCTGCCTTTCTGCGTTTCTAATTTTCGACGCCCGAAGCTTTATTACCGTGCCGGAAATGAAATAGTACTTTCCTCATTCCGGAGAAATTGGAATTTTATTATTTAAAACGCGCCACTTTAAATTTGCATTTATATATTTCCGTAAAAATATTTTCTTGTCGATTAAAAAAAAAATTAACGAAGTTAACGAAGTTAAATTCGAAAATGAAAACGTATAATATACGGCTTGGACAGTCGTGGTCAGTTAAAAAAGAACGAAAAGCAATGAAACTGTGCCAGATTTGACCTTGCATTAGTGCCAAGCAAATTTCCGTTCTCTTTTAACTATGTCCATCAACAAATAGTAGGTACTTGAACATATTTATAGTAGCATGCACTTTAGCAAGACCTTATTTCACAATTTCGACTTCGCAAAGGAAGCCGACCGTCAATAAAGAAGTTTTGTGGACGCGTTGCCGCTAACAAAAACAGATTATGCTTCGCGGAGCTTTCAGTACGTCCCAATAAAAGAAAAGAATAAGCTATTTACGATTCTAAATAAAATAGAAAAAGATAGATCAAAGGTGAATACTTATTGGGTATAATGGAACTCTTGTTTTAATCTCCTTTTCTATTACATGCGAAAGGGTATAAATTAATCAACGTGGATTCGAGAATACGTAAAAAGAGTTTATAAGAGGCGTTTTTATGATCCATTTCTTTGTAAAAATACCGCTGTACCTTCTAATATTGCAATTTAATCGAGAAACAGCGTCTTGATCAAATGTATGTTACTATACATGTGGAAACAGCAGTTCTCAAACTTACGCGAATCCATGTTGATCATTATTGGATATTCTCATTAAAGTGGTCAGTAATGTTACTACATACAATTAAGTTTTGAGGTATAAAGTGGTCTCACTTTCTCTTCTTTTTCTTATACTTGTTTCCTAACAAGTTGGATGTAACCTAAAGCCTTATTTTAAATCCTCGAAGACCTTTCATAATTTTGATTTCCAAATTTTATATATACTCGTTGCTAGCTAATTTTTTGTGTAAGGTAAACTATAGATGAAACTGACGAATGTAATATCATGTATTTGATTTGTATAGCACAAATACAATTATTATTATTGTTATTATTACTCGATACAAATTTCGATAAACTTAACTGAAGATCACATCAAAGAACTATATTAAAATCAGAATCCGCTCGTTTAGTTATTTAGTTGTTTCTCAAAGAGATTCCATGTCATTTCAAGCTTCGCTTACCATAATTGCCATTTTTCTTCTCTGACGTCTCACTTACGAGTAAATAGCGGCGGATATAAAACGGAAGTGACTGGTGCATCAGCAAGAGCAAGTTAACGAGGTGGTGGAAATGCAGTATAAATAAATTACTGCACTGAAAACTGTCATATCATGTTAAATTGAAGAATCTTTTTAATGAGAGACTGAGATAGAACCGCACTTTTATTAAATTATTCCTTTATTAAAAAACTAAAATGAACACTTTCAAAAGTATGTAACACGCCCACTAATTGCCCTCGTTTATTTGTTTACTTCCCGGACAAGCAAACAACTAAACGGTCCAAACAAATAGACAATTGAAATTTATTGCCCCTTAAGTAACAGTATGGAACACTTATTTTCGCAGAATTCAGAGGGCTCACCAGCTGTTAATACTAGGCGGCATGCGGTCCTGTCTCTACCTGAGGTTTATGGCAGGCGCTTAAGTTATAAGGGTTAGTGTCCTATTTCGGCTTACGGTGAATGCCCTCCGGAATATGTGCAGTAACTGGTAGTAATTATAATATTACCTAATTATGGCCCGATCGTCAATGTAACCCCGTAATTACGCTGTGATAACCTGATTCTTTGGTGCGGGCAGTAAATAACGCTCCAGAACAAGGAATTAGATATTTTAAAATGAAACGCAACAATTAAATTTAATTACTTATTTATTGAAAAAAAAAAAAAATGGGAAAAACTCCTGATATCAGCTTCTGTGGGATCTGATATCGTGAGCGTAAAACCCTTGCGCTTGAAATCAATACAACTAAATAAAAATTACGAATTTCAGAAAGTACAGTATAACTCGCTGAACAGATTTCACCTTCGAATATTGATCTACTTTCTTTCGATTCACACCGTTGGTGGTTTAACGTCTACACAGATATTTGTTGGAGAGCTCTGCTCCTTAATTGGATTCACAATTAATGGAATTTCAACTTAGCTCGAGTCTTGGTACTAGCGTTTGTCACTTCTGATCGTACTCTAAGATTTCTTCTGTTTAATAAACCCACGTACAATGTGTCACAGTTGGACTACAGTGTACTTAATTAATGGAGTTAATTAATGAATTAATCAGATGTTTTGGAGAAGTATGTAATACAAAATGCCGCCTTCAGCGATCAATTTGCAAGTAAATCAGTAGCAATCACCTGTTTTTCAGGGACTCCCATGGAAGGTGTTGGATACCTATCTCTAGCTAACCTGATTAATAAGGTGGAGTGTAGTGAGCCGAACTTCTGCTACTCCTACCACCAGAGCGTTAATTAAGGTCGAAATAGTAGGAGCTTCTCGACTACTTTTGCCTTGCTTCGAGGGCAGTATTCTGTACCCGCCTGCCTGGATTTCAGGCCCCTCTGTTTGTCGCTCTTTCTCCGTCTAACCTATCTAATTAATTTATAGCGCAAGAAATCAGTTTTGAGTGCTTTTTTTTGCACTCCACTATTGGTGGTTTTGGCATTGCAGTCTCTAGGCAATCGCTTCTAATTAACCGGCAAATCTCTCGGCAAGGACCACAGTTTGACCCACACACATATACAGGGTGTGACAGAAACTTTGTTAAGAAGATGGCTAGGAATATGTAGTTCAAATTGTTTGGTTTCGTGATTCCACGAAATTCGTAATGACAATTAATTGTCTTGATTTCTGAGTTAAATTGTGCTGGCACACTTGATTTCGGCGGCAGATACAACTTGCCTCAGGCCAGTGATTTAGGTCGGCGATTTCCCTGTACAAATCGAAAAAACAATCGTTAGCGTGTTTCCAACTTGCCAGAGAAAATCCCCAAGGGTAGAATGATTCCTAAAAGTACACTGTATTGGATTCCCAGTTAGATGTGGGGAATAGTTAATTGCTGTTACAGAATTGGTCTAATAATTAAAGAAACAATGACCAATAAATTTTCTAAGATGAATGTCACATGTTTTAATACTCGCTGCAATGTAAATAAAAATAGTTTGATTAAAGTTATCTAAATGCAACGTCAATATGAACTTGACTGACTCTTTAGTCACTAATTAATGCAAATCAAATTATCCCTACGCAATTGTTACCACCAAAGGTGCGCTGAAGAATACAAATAAATGTCAATACCTACTATCGGTTAATCCGTGTCACTTACGCACACTGTTCACTCTGATTCAAACACTCGCATCGCGGCGCACGCGTTTGTTTTTTAATTGCCCTTCTTAATACACTGTATTTAAACCGTACCGAAATATACGATTTAACTATAAAATGAATAAAGACTACAAGCGCCTAAGGAAAAACACAACTGAGCCAAATTAGAAATGAACTCAACCGTTCACGATAAAGCGTCAATGCTATCTGCCTATTTTTCGCGTCCCGTACTTTCAAGAAAACAATTAAAACACACCCCCTCGGTCTTGCCAGATAGATTTTTAAAAACCCACCGACCAATGGTAACCGTTGATTTGAATTCCATCCCAAGCCCTGAATGCATCTTCTTATAAACACCCATAAATTACGTGCTTCGAAACTGTCATAAGGAACGCGTCTGCCCCACGACATCTGCGATTTGTTTTCTCTAACTTTATTTCAAAAGCCTCTTGAGTTGACACAGAATTATGGAGCTAGACTTGGAAAAGAAACAGACAAAAACAAAACACTTTAACTTGAGCGTAATTCGATATGCCTTTTCCGCTAATGTACATGCATCTGTGACTTTAACGCGACAAACTTTTGTACAGAAATTCGAAATACAAAGATAAAGGTTACTCGGTTGGCAGATTTATGGCTCTCTGTGTGGTCCATCATTACTCGAAAAGGGCCGCACGTCGTCGCCCTGCATTGCTGGCTTATCGTTTGCAAAAAATACCAAGAATACGGACATATGTTTGTTATTTTAAAACTAAACATTTAACAATCGATTTTGTTTTGAAAACAAATTTAGCGAAACGTTTCAAGTAGATGAATTTATTATTAATTAAGAGTTTTGGAAAAAATAAAAAATAAAATCGGAGTAAAAATAAAAGTAATGAAGAGGAAGATCGAAAATACGAGGAAGTGGACAACATCAAATACTTAGGTGCATATTATTATTATTATTATTACACCTAAGAATAGAGGAGAAGATAATGGCTACAGTAGAGTACTATATGATAACAAGAGGATGCCGAAAAGCAAATTGTTTACAAAAAAAAAAACCTTCAGATGAGAATATGCAAAACCTTAATCAGTCCAGAAATATTGCACGCAGCGGAAGTAAATACAAAGATTAAAAAAATAGCAAAAAGAGCAATGATATCTAACAATGAGGTCGGCTAAAAAAGGTACCAAGAAAGAGTTCAGGAAATCAAGGAGAAAGCGGAAAACAAAAAACTCAAACTGCAAAGAGCTAAATGGTCAAGACTCTTAAAGAACCGATTAGTAAAGGATTATAAGTATAATGAAATGGGATCCATCAGAGAACTGACTTGAGATTAGCAGAAATAAATAAGGAGAGGGACAGGAATAAATAAAGGAAAATATAGAAACGAATAAATAAAATCAAGCGCAAGATGAGGAATAATCTTCCTCAAAAAAAAAAAAACTATCTGAATAACTTCAAAGAATGGTACATGTCTAAGATTGGGGTTCTCAAAGGCATCGATGAAAGCCTGGAAAAAGTCGATGAAAGGTGTTGTTAGGTGTCGATGAACTTATTAGCTATTGATTGGGGTCGATGAACCAATAGATGTTGATTAGATTCGATGAACCTTTTTGAGTGGTCGATGAATTAATTGTAAGTGGTCGACTGGGGACCAAGTAGATATGATCTGTGTTTTATTATTCTATTCAAATTTTTGTACATTGTGGAGGGGCAACTCAGGTAGAGGGTTCGCTTATGATACCTTTAAGGGTTACATCCCAAAAATTTCATCTTACCTACTTATGTTAAGTCTGCTCTGCCGGAAGGAAACTCAGATTTCTTATAATAAGTTATTTATTGACTTCAACTAATGTAGGAGGTTTACTTCAGCTTACACTACCTCCTGGTGATGACCACCTCCACACCTATGTAATGTGCTTAGTGCTGAATTTAAAGAACTTGCACCTCCGCAACTACATACAATCTTCGAAACGCTAATTAATTATACTTAATAATTTATAACAAGACATATGTAGGTAGATAGAGTAGCGTTGCATGCAATAATGTGTGTGTATATTAAAGGTTATTGATTTCACAGGAATGTTGCTTATAATACAATTTCCAAATGATTATAATTTGTGAGAATCACTCTCTTAAATGTAGTTGAGAAAAACATACTTTGTTAATCAGCATCTAGAAATTCTCTCTAACACTATCGTAACAGCTGTTGTCTTCCATCACGTTTGAGTGTTATAATCGTATTGTCATAGAAACTTGAACAAATACTTGGCGCTGATGATAACCAGTTATATTTTGTAGCACATGTTGACTCCGGTTAACAAAAAATTCCCCATATGAGTTCTGAAGAAACTAAAACAAACACGAAGTTCGAAAACTCCGAAACAAAATGTTATTGAAGGGATAAACTTCTAGCAAAACTTAATTTTTCTTTCGTAATTTAATATAAGCTCTACATTTATTTTTTCCAACATAACTTCATTAAGACTTAATTTTTAATGTCACAATTTCGATTTGAAATATGTATTGCGCTTTACGTAAGCTTTCGAGACGACTTTGACTTAAGTGATATGATAAGACGACAACGGAGATATCTCGAAGCGTTTCACGTTTACCGCTTTTTTTTATTTCATGATCCCGGAGTCCCGAAACTTACAATCCTCGGGTCCCCGTAGGTCGATGTTGTAATCCAAGGAAGGGTCTTCGCAAGGCAGCACAATAAAGAAACTTTTTTTAGTGGCCTGCCGCGCACATTTTTTTCAATTCTGTTGATTCTTCTACTTAAAAGAGTAGGCACTTCACACATATACGTTTTTTCAATTCTGTTGATTCTTCTACTTAAAAGAGTAGGCACTTCACACATATACTGAAGCCCTTTACTTTGTATGTTAATAATCCTTTTTTTGTAGAGTTACATTTTAAAATATTTTTGTGCGACACTTAAAACCTGATCTGCATCAAAGGTTAATAAAGAAGATTCTCCTCTTTTACGATCGTAAACATTATGTAAATTTAGGCAGGAAGTTACATAATTTTGAGGCCCTACTTTTTTTGGCAGCTGCCTACTTATTGTGATTATGTTGCATATGAACGTGTACTTATTTATTTAAGTCTGTATCATTTTCTAAATTTCGTAAATCGTCTGTAATTAGTAACAATAAATACTTTAGCTTTATTAGCCTTTGATGATCTTGTACAGATATAAATAGAACATGTCACATACAAATTACATTATATATTAACAAACATTGTTGAGCTCTGACCTACTCAGTTAATGAGTAGTAAGTTTCTGTGTACTTGTGTATGAATGCTTTATGCACAGTGTTAAGAATAGAGAACTCTACAGTGGTCCTAAAAATATTTCAGCGTTCGATTTCGTAAAATATGCAGTTTTATGTGACACTGCAATTTACAGCTGAATCCAAAACTATTGCATTATTAAAAACTACACGGATTGTGCATTGCACAGCAAAAGTGCACAACTCAATATGATTTGAATTTGCTCTAATTGCAGAAAATAGTAAATTGACGTTCCATTAAGTTACAAATTTCGTTGACTTTTAATGGAGTCTAATTTTAGCGTGGCTGTAGCTAAAGTTGCCTTATTTTATATCTTCTTTTGTCCTGGAATTTCCAAAACAATTCTTAACCTCAGAATCCTCAGATGTGTACAAAGTAAATTCACATTACGATGGAGAAGATGTGTGTTTAATCTCCTCTTCGTTACACAGTTAATATTTTGGTTATTTTTTTATTTAATTTTAACTTCCCGAGTTCTGATTTTTTCTTAATAATCTTATTTCTTAAACAATCAATTGTCTTAAAAGAGAAACAGGCTTAGTTTCACGTCGGATTTCAGAACTATGACTTTTATGTCACAATTTGTTTGAATTTCTTCATCATTTTCATTTAATTTTTCCATTTCCAATAAATTTTCTCTGAAAAGGTGATACCTGTCGTTTCTTTAATTTCACCCGAATTGAGTAAAGGACAGAAGACTAATTTATTCGATTTGCACGAATTCTCTACATTTTTTTACCTGCTCTCCATTTCTTCTAATTTTCAAATCTTCTTCGTCTCGTTTCTTTTCTCTTCTCCAGATCGTGTATATTTCCTGAGTATCTCCATTTACTCTTCCAATTCTAACTTATTCTTTTCTTTCTATTTTCTAGTCTCATCTTCTCACTTTTTTTATTTGCCACCCAAATTTTGATTTGCGGAATATTTTTTTCTTTTCATTGCACTTGCTTTCTTTTAGTTTTCATTAGAGAGCATTCATAAGAAAATCTAACGATCAGAAATGGGCGATATAGGGCCATGACTCCATTACTTCGATTGAATCTCAGGAAAATAAAGGTATGTCAGAATATTTATATTAACACATTCCCCAATGTTTTGGGTTGACTGTTTTCATACTTATTTTCGCTTTAATTATATTCCTGTTTTCCAGACTTTTTTAAATGTTTTGATAATGTGGTAGGCAGTCAAAAGGACATAAGTCACATTTTCTGCAAAACGGAGTTAGGTACATGAATGTATTAAAAAATGAAATTTGTGAATATTTCATCCAACGTAAGGGTTTAACTATAGTTATTCATTATAGTATTTCACATTCGGGCGATCAAAACGGATGAAATATTCACAAATTTCATTTTTGAATACATTCATGTACATATCTCCATTTTGCAGAAAATGTGACATGCCCTTTTAACTGTCTACCACAGAATTATCATGACTTCTCTCTCTACTTTCTCTGGCAACCTCTAAGAAGTTTATATTTCATTTTATATACGAAGTGGAACTCAGTTCTGCATGCATACTTTTTTAGAATAAGATTTTTATTTTGCATAATTTCATTGACATTTGAATTTATTTTGAAACCTTTATCTGCCTCTCGTATTATCTTCATAAATTTGCTCTTCTCTTGAATGGTTTAGATCCATAGGTCGCATTTTATCAATGCCTTCACTACTTATATCTTTTAATTCTTTTTTGTCATTCATATCGCTTCGTCTTAGAAATACAATACCGGTCAACTTCTCCGAACATGTTTACATTTCTAGAACGCTCAGGGAAGTCATATGGTTGTATCATTGGATATAAAATGTCTTTCCCAGACACCTTACATTTTCTTGCTGGACTTCCCCGGACGTTTTAAAAACCCAATATCCAGGGAAATCCAAATAATTCTACATCATCTGGATTATTAGCGATTTCTATTGAAGAATGTTCTTACTCTATTTATCCTGATCTGTAAATTTGTTTATATCGAGTTATTATAAATGATTCATAGGTCCAATGACCTCAGAAAAATAAAATGGACAAAGAGCTGACGGAAATTTAATAATTTCACAATCGAAAAGAGGCGGAACATTTCAACGCCTATTTATAACAACTCTGTACTTAATTTTGAATATTTGGTGTGCCTTTCATTTACATATTTCTTTTGATTTTTATTATCCGGATTGTAAAAGGCTTGAGCTACGATTAAATTTAAAAAATTTTGTGCAAATCGGTTTTGATTGCAGCGGATTCCCCGAGCAGGCTCTGTACAGCTGTTTCAGGCCTAGTTGGGCCTTCGTCAGCAGAACCGTAGCCCGAGAACTCCACTGCAAACCAAACCGATATGTCCTAGGGTTATTCGCCAATGCGATGTGAAAGTAATGGACATTCAAGTAGCATTGGGATGACTTATTATGTGGCGAACTGGCTTCAATTTGTCAATCCTACTGCAATATCAGGTCAACAAGCGATCGAAAGATGTCGCTACTTGAATGTCGATTAAATTTAAGTTAGAATGTGGCACACAATATGTTATACTATCGCGACCTTATAATTTCGCACGATTTAATTTTCTGCTGTAAATATGGCTTTCTTTGACGGCTTGTCAAAAATACTCATTTCAAACGTCAGAATTCAAATGTAATGCTAACACAATGCCGAATCACGTGCTTTCTAAAGGAGAGAAGGGTTTTGCAATCGCAAAATTAGAAGATGGTTGGTCGCTACTTTTATTTTGTTATTTCAGTTCTAATATTTTATTATCCTACTGTTCTTAAAATATAACCAAACAATCTGACTTTTGGTTAAATGTCTTTAGTGTCAAAATTGAGCAAAGAGCCTGTTCTACAAAACTATAACTTAGAGAAATTCTGGCTACTTGATAAAAATCGTGCGAACTTTTAAGGCCCCGACAGTGCGTCGTAATGTATGCCACATGCTAACTAAAGCTTAAATTTAATCCAGATTTAATTTTTTTATGTAACCCAGCCATTAAGAATTAAAAAGGAATTGTTTAGGTTTCCCTTTAATTTCTATAATAGTTAACATTCCGTAACGTTACGTAGTTAGAGGAGTAAAGACATAAATGTAGGAGGAGGAGGAGGAATGAAGTTTGTACAGATTTAAATTGAAAGTGAAAAGTAATTTTCGCTTTCACACCAAGGACATTAAAAAAAATTACCTTTTCCTTTCTCTTGTTTCTGAAAGGGGGAGGTTGGATTTTCCATATAACATATTCAGTCAATTCAACCGAGATTCAGGAGTAAGATTTCCACTCGAAAGCTTTTACTGCGCCGCATTAAAACTCACTATCTCCACGTGCGAAACTTTAATCCAGTGAAAGCGCTCGCTTTCAGATTGGGAGATTTTGATGCAGTTGTTCAATACAAGCTACGTGTAAATGTTCTTTTTTTATACGCAATAATAAAAATATAACTTTTTTTGAAATAATCGGTATCAGAGACGATGAAGCGTAGTGATGCCAATGTCCTTTGTCACATGAAATTCACATGGAACTTAACCGTTCTGATAAATCGAATAATTAGCCCCATAGGTTCAAGCTACTGCAGCAGTAAATTCTACGGTGGTATTCATGCAAAAACAGCTTATCAGACCGCAAATTGCAAAATGAGGTTGCATGTTTGCACATGTATTCAATAACCGTTGCATATTGATGGAGTAATTACCGGTCCTTTCTTATTCTACAATATTTTGTATGTACAGAGAAGTGCACATGTCACTTTAAAAAAATATGATTATGACTTGGTAAGTAATTTAATAAAAGTACTGGAAATGAAAATATGTTTAGCCCTTTATTGATTCTTTGATTTCAATTAAATATTATCTCCAGAATATCAATTATTTTCGTCTTGTTTTGCCCTGGAAATCAGGTTCTATTTTCATGCTTTCAGTTCAATATTTTTACAATAAAATAATATCACCAAGGTGACGCCACCGGAAAATCTGTCACTGAATGGCGTGGCGGATCAATCAATTTCACTCAATTGTATTATCAGTTGTCAATCAACTCAACTCTCTGAAAAATAAATAGTGTCATCTCTGTCATAATAATTTAAAAGAAATGTACTTTTGTTATTCTGGTTACATCTCTCGTGATGGAACGGTAACGAACTGGTTTAATCAAGTTCGGTGAAAAAAACTACATTTCGTGTTGAATTACGGCTTAATAAAACAAAGTCGTTTTCGTGGATTAATTACGCTGTTTGAAATTAAACGGGCAAAACTGTAATTGTACGCAGGTTTAGTACGATGAGAACTGTAAAATCAGGCAGACAGAATCGCTCCAATTTCAGGATAATTACTGTAGGAAGCAAAAAATCATTTGCCTATTAAAACGTCGTTAAACATTTCATGATACTTTCATAGGATGGTAGTACTATTTTTTTATTATAATTATTTATAATTGAATTTACGATTCAATCTCCATAAATTTTTTTTATAAATTATATATCTACGTTATATCTACGACAACAATCCTTTTATGTAAATAGTGCAGCTGTGTAACCTTAACCTTGTTTACTGATACCACATTTCAGGTGTTCATAACTTGCAGATGCACAACCTTGATCTTGTATACCAATATCGTACTTCATGTGTATATAACAGTAATTGTCATCTTTCTGAAGCAATTTTGGTAAAACTCTTGTGTTGTTCACCTGTATAAAATAAGTCTAAAGTTGGTTTTTATCAATCAATAAAGTTATTATGTATTTATATATTTTATCAGATATTGTTGTGTTTCGTGAATAAATAAAATTGTTATAAAAACAAAACCGCTCGATCGCGAAATACTGGGTGTCCGGTAAAGAATGGGCCATACTTCAAGGGTGGCATTTTCTTGAAAGAACTTTTAATTTACTTTAAAAAAGGTATACTTGTTACACGTCGCTAAAGTATACCAGTTTTGAGAAAAATGGCTTTGAATATGATAATGCGTAATATTACGTTTTAGGTCTACATTGAATCAGGCACATAGACCCGTATTTCAGTTACAGTTTAACTTTAATCTTCACTTTATTTCCATGGGAACAACTGTTTTTATAATTTTTACTATGGGAGTAATCTGGAGTTGAAAGTTAAACTATGAGTGAAATACGCGGCCATAGCAAACATAATAAGAATTTTTTACGTAATGTATCGTCGATTTAAATGTGGAATTGTAATTTTTTTTCAATTTTAAGTAAATTACGAAGTAGTGCAACTTTAGGTAATTGTCTTTTCAGCCTGCAGTAGCATTAATGGTGTAGTAAGAATTCAACATTTTCACATTCAAAGCCATTTTTCTCAAAACTGGTGTACTTTAGCGATATGTCACAAGTATGCCTTTTTTAAAGTAAATTAAATGTCGTTTCAAGAAAACGAAACATATTTTTAAAATATTCACGTAAAAAAAAGGTACGACAATAAACAAGAGAATGTCAGGGTCTCTAGAGCGCCCTCTATACGTTACGTTATAAATAAGCAGATATTCAGATTCAGCAGTACAAGAAACCTCTAAATACCTAATTACAATTAAATGTCTCCAAAAATGAGCGAGTTTTGCTAAAATATTGATATTAAAAAATTATATTTGAAAGGCCATATCTTTTTAAAGAAGCAAAATTGTACTAAGATAAATTGATCTAAATCGATTTATTTTGATCCAAAGAAGCCACCCTTGAAGTATGGCCCATTCTTTACAGGACACTCAGTATAACAGCTGTATGGATTTTTAAATAATAAAATACTTAAAAAAATTGTAGAAAATAAGGTGTTTTCTTTTTTATACTACCGGGTGTTCTTTTACTGTATGCAATACATTACATATGTCCTTAACAAAAGTTTTACACATTTCGAGAAAATCGCAGTTGAAAATCGGACAGGAATTAATCCCACGTCTATAAGCGAATTTTAGGGACGAATCAGGTTATAGTGGTTATGGAACTAAATACTTTATCGACAAACACGTGACGTCATTGTTATATATTTTGAACGCGGTTTGTGGAACTATTGGATGATGGTTAAGAAGAGTGTTTTAAGTTGTCATCCATTGTTCGTGAAAAGTCGGAATATATCGTACAATTCCTAGTTTGAAACAGTTTGCATTTAGAAGATAGGTTATGTTAGATGATATTTTGTTAATATTTTGTAACAATCTCTCTATTATAATACTGTCATCGTCAAATACGGTTTCATTTGCTACGATAATAGCCATTTCTACATTCATTTTCACTTAAATATGAAAACAATCTCAATAAATTGATTGATTGACAGTTCACAATAACATGCGATGGAATAGCCCACTTTGGCGAATATCGTTTTTAATGACATCATAACATAAACCGCGTTAAAAATGTAGGAATAACTGTTCGTCGCTAAAATTCGCTTTATGTCTTTGAGGTAGGTCAAGAAAAACAAATTTTATTGCGAGCGCAGAAAGCATCTGTTGAAACAAAAAACAGAACTGCAATCGAACAGTGACCCAGTGACCTTTGCCGAAGTCGGTTGGCCAATAAAAACATTTTTTTTCACGTCGCAGTAAGTCGTATCGTAGCCAAGGAATCTGCTTCATTTTTTTATGATTGACACACAATTTATTGCTCCGTATCCTTTGGGATCAACAGTTTAGTCTGTGAAAAGTGGTTGAACGAGTTAAAGCTAAATACGATTACTATTTTTTGTGCTTAGTATTACTTATTAAAGTGCCGCAATTCACGAACGGCGAGAGTATAGATATGTCCCTCATCTACGGCGAAGCTCGAGTAGAAGAAGCACGGCGGAAATACATTTCCAAATCAATGCAAGAACATTTACAGCTAATATCCCAGCATTTGCGCGATTATGGAACCTTTCGTGTGTGTGACGCTAATAATGGATGCCACTTTGAACAGTTGTTATAAACACTTCTTACTGTACAATTACTGTAGTGAACGTTTGAATGTGTTCTTCCACACAGATATTATTCGGTGACTGAGTGTGCCTTTGCATATTAGTCACGCCTACGATGTTTATTGCCTACGATCAGCAAAGCAGGTTCCGTAAGTTTTTTGTTGTTGACCGTCGTATAAGGGACGGATAAAATAATTTTCCCTCGTTATGAAATTTTTTTTTAAATTTCTCCGTGTTCTGTATGCTCTCACGGTAATGTGGTTAAAATTTTTGCACTTATTTTACAAACACCCTGTATTTCCTAAGGGAAATTAGCATATACAAGTTGTTGCTCTCTGTTTATAACTGAAATATGAAAATCCTTTTATGCTTTGTGGAAATGTAAAGTTTTAAGAGCCTGGTTTCGGGCGTTCGCAGATTCGATAGAGAACTGCTCAGTCATGCGATGTTTTGAAGCACTGACATACACACAATCGTACAGTTTCGAAAGCTCCTTTAGGTAAGACAGACCTCCGTTATAGTGAAAACAAATGTTATTTGCATCAATACATTAAATTATATTACAAAACAGTTTGCTGTCTTAAAGAATTATTAAAACGATTTCATAATAAATACACTAAACTCTGTTTGAAAACAATTCAGTTAGAAATTGGAATTCTCTTCTCCAACACGAACGTGCATTAGTGCAAGTTACGTGACTGATTAAAAGCTTTAGTTTATTTCGACAAGAAACTACAATAAAGCTCGACATTACGAAATTCTTTTCGAGTCTCAGAGAAAATAAATAGTGGAATTATAAGGATAAACACCAAAATTCTAAACAGAAAGATGGGTTAGAGATTTTTAAAATGCATTTAGATTTTAATGAAATACCAAGCAATTATCTTTCAACAAAATGTCTGCTGCGTTTGTGTAAAATTCCCATGGCTTTAAATAACTCTCCGGAATGAGTTTTATATTTAAAATTTTCACAATAACTGACGTCACGTTTGACTATTGTATCCGGAAAGTTCGGTTTCCGTTGCTGATAGTAAAGTATTGTGTTTGCTAGTTCTTTTCAAGCCTAGCCACTATAAAAGAGGGTTTTTTTGAAGCTTATTGTTTACTTAGACTGTTCACATTTCTGACATCTTATATTAAAAGCATTTGAAAACACGAATACAAATATAAAATACCGCATCACATATGTATGTTGCAAATACTTCGTTTCTTTATCCCAAACAAACACATTTTATATAGAGTGTTTTTTAAATAAGTGCAAAGGTTTTAACCACACTACAAAAATACAAAAAGAAATTCTATCATAAACAGGAAATTATTTTATCCACCCGTTATGCGGCGCTCATGAACCAACAAACAAATTATTGTTAGTGTAAGAAATAGGCAATTTCATAAATCATTAAGCTCAATACATAAGTTAAAGTCGATATAACGTCGCCTTCGCGATCGCGGAAAAATTCACCCACTTAAAAATTAAGCAAACAAACGAAAAACGAGTCAGGATTTAATTGTAAATCTGATGTGTCAAAAAACATCATATATTCACGTGTATAATTTTCTTTAGTGGATACTCTAAATGCTGTCGAATCCAACGTCCATCAATGTCATCGTCATCGCTCAAACCAAGCCAAATAATCTTCAAACGTGAATAAACTACATTATAACGACGCCGAGCCCGACGCCGACGCCGACGGATGGAATTATATTGCCTCCACAATAATCAAGTTTGCGAGATACACATGCGTTCGGCGAATATGTGAATCACTGAGCTGTGTATTAAAATAATAATTAAATGTTATTACACAGAGTTGAAAGTGTATTTATTATCATGTCAAAGTCATCCGAGAATCAATTATACTTTATTAGAATTTTAATCTTAATTTTTTTATATACAGGGTCAAGAACATCAGTATCATCATCACGAGTAGGTATATCCTTATAAGGACTTCTTAAAACACGCTTTATTAACTTCTAGAACCACAAGTATGAGCGTGTCTGCATACGAATGGCGTTTAAAATAGACCACCATAAAATATTCCATCATCATAAATGAAAATGTCTCTGGAAAAAGATTACAAACAAATTCTTTGCCGACCAGTTCCATAAAGCAAAATTATGCAGTAATTAAACTTAATGCAAAAAAATATATGTTTTATATCCGAATGTTGTATTATTTAACTATTAAATTGGAATCTACGAATAGGTACTTTGATGCATATTTATGAGGAATTCATTATACTATGACAGAGTGGAGAAACACGAACGGAAGTAACATTTCATTGGGATTACACAATTAGAGCGGATGAAATCCGTCAATTAAAATGAGCAAAACTGAGAGTTACTTTCCTGTTGATTTGCAGAAAAGCGACAAAAATAAATTTAAAATGTCAGTATTTGAATATATTTTGTATTCGTTCTAAAGGCAGTTTCATTTTTCAAGTAGAAAAACGTGTAAGAAGCAATGAAGTGATGATTTTCTAGTAATTGAATGAACGATGACCTATTTATAGTTTGGTGCTACAAAAATATACAAAAATCGATTTGAACGTTTGCATATTGGAGGAAGAAATACCGGGTGCTTTTAAATAAGGGCAGACATTTGAGGCCATAACTGGATATCATGTGTAATGCTAAATTTTCCGGAAACAATTCGAATTTACAGCTGAAATAAACGCTGTTGAAAATCGGGCGAGAATTAATAGGGCGCCCATGAATTTGAGGTAGCTTAAGAAGAATGAAGTATTTATTACGACAGTAATAAGGGACGGATAAAGGAATTTATTATATTTGTATTTATCCGTATTCTATGTGCTCATATAGTAATGTGGTTAACATTTCTGCACTTATTTAAAAGACAGATTAATGATAAGATTTGTTTTTCCACAGTTCGAGGGTCCTACAATGATACATCTCAAGGTCGAAGGGAATAATACACCATGTCTTGTAAAACGTTCATCTTCAAAATTATTATTCTCGATGTTAAACGTTGTTTTTTGTTTAACTAATTTCATGTTGCTGAAGCGTTACGATTTGAAATGTCGTGAAATAGTCTCAACGTGTGAATTTATATGCAGTTAGAGAATTGTCGTTTAATAAATCACATGGTGTTTTTATTAGAATGAAGTGCTATATAGGAGACGGATTATTAAATACGGCCATCAATAATTTGCCCTTCGAACTACACATACCTACCTACAAATTTTGCGGACCCGGAACCAAACTTCAAAAACGATTGGCACGCGGTGACGTCGGTATAAACGGTTTGGATGAGGCTTGCAGGGAGCACGATGTAGCATATTCTCAAGAGAAAGATGTAACACGTAGACATGTGGCCGATAATAAATTATATAAGAGTGCAATGGAAAGATTTCGATCCAAAGACGCTTCGTTCGGCGAGAAAGCAGCAGCGTTAGGAGTTGCAGGCGCTATGAAAGCAAAAGTAAAATTGGGCATGGGAATCGGAAAGATAAATTACAGAAAAATTATTAAAGAGTGTCTAAAAAAATTAGAAAAAACAAAAAAAGTTATCTTTCAAAAGGTATCTTAAATTGAAAACATCAAACATTGTATAAAAGTTTTAAAGCAAAACAAACCAGTACAAAAGAAGAGGAAAAAGAAGAAGACGACGACGCGACGACAAAAACGTAGTTTAAAGAACAAAAATAAAATTAACATTAAAGAACGAATAGATCGTGAAGTGGACACGGACATTGCAGATGATTATCCGATGAAACCAAACAGAGGTGAAAAGAGAAAATTCGAAATTTTAAAGCAAAACGAACCAGTACAGACGAAGAAAAGAAAACCGAAGATGAAGAAACGAAAAAGTGACTCGAAGAACAAAAATAAAATTAACGTTAAAGAACGAATAGATGATAAAATGGACGTAGACATTGCAGATGATTATCCAATGAAACTAAACAGAGCTGAAAAGAGAAAATTAGAAACAGATGATTTTTAATTGTAAAAAAATGAAACTAAACTGAGGTGAAAAGAGAAACTTAGAAATAAATTACTTTATTAATCGTAAAAAAATGAAACCCAACAGAGGGGAAAAAAGAAAGTTGGAAATAAATGAAAATGCTTCAACAAGTGTCAATGATAATGTAGAAAGTTGTGCTAAAAAAAGAAAACGAGAATCGTTTGATAACGATGGTATTATGATTTAATAAATTTCTCACGTATAATGATTCAGTATTTAATTGAGATTTGACGAGTAAAGATGTCAAAAATACGTAAATCGAAGACGAACCGAAAGAAAAAATAAATAAAGAAAAAGACAAAGAAGGTACCTCTTTCGAAAGCAATCAAGCAAATTAAAAAACGCATACTTAAAAAAAACCTCGCACTCTAAGTACTGCAGTTAAAATAGCTTTAAATTCATCCAAAAAATTTAAAAATAAAATAAAACCCACCAAGCGCATAGTTAAAGTTCCTAAAACAGGAGGATTATTGCCTTTGATACCAATTTTTGCCGGCTTAAGTGCATTGGGTGCTCTGACCGGAGGTGCTACCAGCATAGCGAAAGCCGTAAACGAAGCGAGAACTGCCAAAGAACATTTGAAAGAATCACAACGTCACAATAAATCGATGGAAGCGATAGCAATGGGCAAAAAAAAAACTACGAATTTTAAATAATCAACCGATGACTAACATTGATTTAGAAAAATACGCGAAAATTATGAAAGTTCCACATTTCCGAGGTGTATTTATGAGAAACGAGTTGCCTAAAAAAATTAGAAAAACTGAAAGAGGAATAATTAATTGGGATAGTGCGAACGGTCCCGGAACTCATTGGACGGCCTACAAGAAAACCGGATCTCAAGTGATTTATTTCGATAGTTTCGGAAATTTGAAACCGGCTCGAGAAATCGTAACACTCTGTTGATTTGAACAGTCGAAAAGCGTATAACAATAAAGTGTGGGGATACGCATCGCGCAAGTAGAGTCCGCTCAACTTCGTTTTGAACCGCACTAATTTTGCATCAAGATTTTCTCCTTTTCACTAACGTATTTAATGTGAAATCTTCTCTGACACGAATCAGTTTCCAATATGTATATTATATACTGCGTGTACAAGCAATAATGAACCAATACTAACACACTCCTATGGTATCATATTATTATACGAACTTAAACTTTTTACTTTCAATTCACAACAAATATTATTGCACGAGTATTGTACAGCAATGTAAATTCAACAATAGAAACAAATTACAGTACGGGTATACGGATCGTTAATGTCCAAGCGACCATAAACACGATCTGCAACGAGGCAGGATGCAACTACACAAAAGGCACAAAGACCACATATTGCTTTGCTGTCTCTCATAAAATTATTATTCCGGTTTAAGCCAGTGATCATTAAATGAACCGGCGAACCTCCAAACAGAATTATTAATTGCAACATGAAGTGAAGAAATTGTGCGTCTGAACAAAACTTATAGTAGGTATATAATTATACAGTATGATCATAAAATTTCCTAATAACGAAGTTGTATGAAAATTAAAAAAATAACTTTCATTAGTTATACTACAATCGATTTGAGAGATGTTAAAAATGATTGAAAAGATGATTTTTTATGAAAATATAAGATATTTCCTTAAAATCTTCTGTATTTTTCTATGTTTTGATTTCCAGAGTTTGTACTTATTTTTAATTCTATACTATCTGTGTTTATGCTCTCTATTTTTAAGTTTAGAACTTCTTACTTACATGCTTATCCGGTCGTCATGCATTTACGTTTCATGATAAGGGTTGGGAGTTGAGTTTAAATTTCCCTTACACAGTCCTATTCCACTCAAATTTTCTATTTATCAGAACCTTGGCTACCTGCTCATCATGTTCTTTCCAGATGGCTACTTCTTCTTTTTTTAACTGTCTTTATTAATTTCCTCTGCCTATTTTTGACACATGCTTCTCAAAAATTTTATTTCTCATAATGTCAGCATACTTTTGTTTTTCGATTAGATTCCGATCCGTTGTAATTGGTAAGTATACAGAGTTTTAAAACTTTAATCTTTGTTTTCTTTTTTTTGCTAACTGGCTTCCTGTTTATAAACCACACAATAGATCTCGTTAGTGGTATGTCGTATCTCATGTTCATGTTTCCATTTCATTCTAAAATTGATCTCAGGTGCATAAGTACTACATTTTCTCTAGTTGCTGTATTTTATCGTTTTCGATGGCTTTCTGTATCGCTGGAACTTCCACCTCTGTCACCATTATTTTGGCTTTCTTTGTGTTGACAATTTGCAATTTCTTATTTATGTAAATTAATTTGTTCTCTGAAAATAATCAATTACTTCTTTCCTTTCTTATTGATTGGTGTCTTGTCTTTGAATTTGTATTTGCTGTTATATGGGGTGCTGAGAATCATAGTGGTGTAAACACGTTTCTTAAAGAATCGTGTTTTGAGTTCATCTCTTTAGAAAACTCAAACTGTAAGCAACTTTTTAGGGTAATTGTTTTATTAGATCAAGATGAATATATGTACAGGGTGGGGCCTAGAAACTTCCTTTTATTGAAGGTGAATAAAATAAAAATTGTAGCTGATATGCATGTTTTTTGTTTATATTGAAAGAACATAATTTCAAATTTTATATCATGCAGTTTTAAACAGAACATCTGTAAGGTGATGTCCACCGTTTCTATACACTGATGCAACCGATTTCTGAAGCTCCTCTCTACGCGTTCCAACATCTCCACCGGAATTCGGGCTATTTCCTGCCGAATAAGATTTTTCAATTGAAGCGGAGTAGTAGGGCGATGTTTGTAAACCTCTGCCTTGAGGTAATCCCATAAAAAAATTACACGGCGCCCACGCAATGTCATCTCGATTCGAGATGAGTCGTCCGGGGAACATTGCCTTAACAGCTGTCATCGAAACTCTGGCCGTGTGGGCCATGGCACCGTCCTGTTGGAACCACACGTTTGTAGGTGCATTTCTTCAAGAGCTGGCTCGAAAACACATCATCATCATCTCGAATCGAAGTGACATTCCATGGGCGCCACACTCGCCCGATCTATCGCCGTGTAATTTTTTTTATGGGGTTACCTCAAGGCAGAGGTTTACAAACACCGCCCTACAACCCTGCTTCAATTGAAGAATCTAATTCGGCAGGAAATAGCCCGAATTCCTATTAGAACACGTAGAGAGAAGCTTCAGAAATTGGTGGCGTCAGTGTATAGAAAACGGTGGACATCACCTTACAGATGTTTTGTTTAAAACTGCATGATATAAAATTTGAAATTATGTTCTTTCCCCTGGCCCCAGGCCCCACCCTGTATAAACAAATAGCATTCAGAATAAAAAACATGAACGAGAGTAATTTCAAATCTAAACATTTTGACTATGATTTTCGGCACCCCATACGTTGTTATGAATTTATTGATTTTAAATTATATCTGAAAGTTTCTTCGAAATAAAATTTGTAGATTTAGAAGAGTGTTGCGAAATAGCACGACTCTACTTTCTAAAAATGGATCTTGTTAGATAGTCATTCGCAATTAAAATTTAAAGCTCAACCGATGGAAGTTTCCAAAACATTCTTGGAATAAATTTGGCGAGTTCATTGTGCCCCAATATTTGCAAACTGCAAATTCGCTATCATACTGCTGAAAATCAATAACGTCTTTACGACTTGTTGCATTCCTGCCAATCGCAAATAAGTACAGTGTAAAACTTCAAATTAAAAGCTTTATTAGCTTATAAATAAGAAATTTACAAAGCAGTCAAAAGCTGAAACGAATTTCACAAGAAGTATACTCGAAATGAATGAATTCTTAAAACCTCGGTAATTTTAACGAAATAAATAAAATGGTCGAAAGTAATGTCTCGACGTGAGTGAAGTTTTAATTACGTCGAAATGCACAAGTTTTATTAAAGTCCAAGAACTTCATCTAATTAAAAACTAGTTTATAAATTCCGGCGAGTGAGTTTATCAAAATCGTTTAGAAGGTTTGAATTGGCTTCTGGTTGGAACCGCGTCATGATTTCTTCTACTGCCGACGTTTCGTTCTCCATTGCAGAAGAACTTTCTCAGAGCTGCTGCTGTTGCTGCTGGTAAACAAGCGAATTGAAACATGGACGACAGCCGCGGAAACCTTCAAGTTAAATCGTTTAGAAGGATTCTTAAATAAAAAAATATTTAAATTGTGATTTTTTTTTTCTATTAACAGGCGAGTAGTCCCAAGCTTAGGAAAAGCTTGTCGAGGAAGATGTTTGGCTACAATTATGTATTGTTAGCTACGCCTGCGATCAACTTCCTAATGGTTTTCTCCTTCGGCATTCGCCTTACAAACTGGGGAATCGGGGAAAACCCATTTCGACCTTAATTATCTCTTCAACGAATCAAACAAGAGAGCAAATTTATAAAATAATTTTTAGATGTGATTTGTGTATTTATAAACTCCTAGAGGTGAGGTACCTATACATAAAGACAGCAAACTTTTACTTGAGGATGGCTTTACAGAGTAGAACTTTGTTGTCCAAGGAGAGCTGCAATTTTCTTCCTATAATCCAATACATTTGTCTTAGTTTTAGTCCGAGTTGTCTGCGTTTGGTGAAGATGTGTTTATGCCTAGTCTTCTATCCAGGTGCGTGTCTGCCTCTGGTAGTTGACAGTTCTTCAGTTCGACCAGAGGACATGTATTCTTCCTCATCATAAATGTTACGAGTATTGATTGAGTTTCATTAACTTGTATACGCCACTTCCTAAGCCAGTTCTGTTGGTTTGTAAGTTCCTTTATGCTAATGTATGATCAATGTGGGATGCAAGTACTGCAGTATCGTCAGCAAACTGTTATTGATAAGTCAGATGTAAATAACAGGTATAAGACGAGTCTCAGGACACCACCCTGGAGTACTCCAGATTGAACGGAGTATAGGTCGGTATATTCATGTTGATGCTCGGTGAGAAACTGTTTGTTGCTTAGGTAGGAGTTTAAGATCAGATAGAAGGGATAGGAAAGATTTTTCTTCCATTGTGCTATACTTGAATTGGTGTCAAGGAAAGTCTTCTATTATTATTCTATGGACTTGTTCAATCATTCCTTGTTGATTTCTGAAACCGAACTGGTGATTAGGAATAAGGATTTGCTCTTCAGTCATAGGTTTTAGGCGTTCAGGAACCAATTTCTCGAAGACTTTGGACAGCGTCGGTAGCAAGCTAATTGGTCTGGATGATTTATTGATTTGACATCTTTAGGTTGTTTCCCCGATTTCGGGATCACTACAACTTGTGCCACTTTCCAGTGTTCGAGTGATTCGTTCTAATGATCGCGTTGAATATTTGGATAATCGCTTTAAAGTCAGATGCCTCTTTCACATAATCAGGTCGAAAACAGTTTGCTTCATAATTATTCGTTTAACTTCATTTGTTTTACATTTCCAATAGGAATTCTCCTGCAATCAGAAAAGTGCCGCCGGATGCAATCATGCAAATGCAAGATAATTACCTGCTCTTGCTTTGATAATATGGTTGAAATAGATCTGTTGTTAAAGAGCGATAAATTAATCTGTTTCAGTCATCCGAAATTTATTATCCCACAAACTGCAAACATTTTAATCATACGAAAGCAACAGTTACAGTTGTTTGCCCAAAATTCAGAGTCGGAGATATATTGCATGTGCTTGTATTTATAAGCAAAATCGCACTAAATCTTATGAACATACTCAATACAATCCTGAAGATCCATTTAGAAGGAAGCATTAAAGTATTCGTGTATTTCATTTTCCTCTTCAGGTGTTAAAAACGATGGATAGATGATTGGCAAAAATGTTGGCTTTTTCCTTATCATCCCTGGCCCATTTATTATTTATTACATCTCTGATAGGAAGCTAACTATCAATTCTAAAATAAACCCAACTTATTGTTATTTGTTAAAGTCTCAATGATTCCAATTCGAATATAAAAATCACCATTGAAAATTTAATAGAACTCTGCATAAACGTGCAACTCTCTTTCAGCTTTCGTTTCTTTGTTTCATTTGACGGGTCTAATGATTTGGAAAATCTCTTGATAAATGCCCCCCGCGGAGGAAAATTTTTATTTCAGGTTTTTGTCGGATACAACCTTGCGAATAAATCATCGGCGATTTTAAGATTACGACCAATTCCCAGCGCAAAAAAAAGAATAATCGCTGAAAGTACAAAGCCCTCGTTTCTTATAATAATAAATGGCCACTCTTTTGCGTTTTAAATATGCTAATAGAATTTTTTGATTTCTTTATAAACGCTTTTGCTTAGCAGATTTTTGATTTGCATAAATTCAGCTTTGATTAATCAGTTGTTGCTTTCGTCTCACCATCATTGCATTCTATTGAATTTTAATTATTATTGCCAAATGCAGTAAAATCTGCATATTTTTGTTGTTATTAATCTAGCTGATCAAGTCACGTTTTGAAATTAAAAACCTTAAGTAAAACATTCGTTGTTAAATAAATTTTAGAACATTCACTTTCTTTATTCGTCATTTCAAACTCTGTGCGGAATTGAAAATATGTTTTGCATTTTTTATATCTAGATGTTTCACGAAACACTCTTATTATTTCTTTCCCACAACCATTTCCCTCTGATTCCCCATTTTCTCCGCTTAAATATAATAAAACAGTACTTCGCGAAAGAATTCAGAAAGATATTTGCGTAATATCGAATTCCTCTAAGAGCTAATTTCGAATACCGTTTTGTATTACTTTTTTGAATTATTAATGTAAAAGAGGAAGCTCGCTTTCATTTCAGTTCCAGATATGAAATCAAAAATTCAACTAAACGCAAGGACCTCAATAATATCTTCGACTAATTAAGTAATAGAAAAGCAACGTTGCAACGCCGGGGACAAAGGATGAATTTAGAGAAGGGTAATTACTGAACTTACATGGAGGTTGAAGGGCGTTCTTTAAATTTCAATGATGAAATTAGAGAACATTTGTTTCAGGCCGTAAAGCTTTTACGCCGACTTCTTTGAGGCATTCGCTACTTTCTCGACTATAGCTGTCGCTCCTATCTGTCTTGAAAGGAATGTAAAAGCTGACGTGAAGTGTAAAAGCGCTTACTCATTGCTTGCTTTATGTTGAACACATACGGGTAATTCGAAAGTACAAAGGCAGTTTTGCATTAATACTTAAATTAAGTTAAACGTTCTTGTTGTTACGGTGCGCTCAAATTTAGTGCGTGTACAATAGTGGAATAAAGAGAGAACAGTGGAAATAGAGAATGGTTAAAAATGCGTTCGTGTTTTGGTAACTTGCATATAATACCAAAAATAGTTCACGAGGAAAGTCAATTCTGTCACGTCTCCGTCTTTTTTCAAGTTTCAATGAAACAAACGATACATAAGTATTACAGTTTTTTAGTTAAATTTTTTTTTATGTTCATGCTTCATGTTCTGTACTAAAGAGCCGTTTATTATAACATCTAAATTTTCTATAATCAACTATTTTTATTTACCTTCGGTTTTTTGTACTATGTGTTTTTTTTTAAATGCCATAAGGGGTGGCTGTGGAAAAGAAAATTCATGTCTTAACTCCATTCATTTACTTTAAATTTTCAGTTTAAATTCTCAGCTACGACATGAGTTTTAATTTTCATGGCCAACCTTTATGGCATTTTTAAAAAAATACACCGTATAATTTACTGATAATCAGATAAACAGATGTCAGTATACATTTTTGTTTAGGTTAATAATGTCAGACTTTTATTATTATTTTCTTAACTCAGAAAGAGCTCCCAAATGGATTTTCCTCATCGTGTAACCAGATACGTACGTCTCTTGTTATTTTTATTCCTTGCCTTTCAATATAGCAAGTATCAAGTAACTTGTAGGTACAGAACAATTTCAATTGAACATTTTGTTTCAATTTAAACAACGTCCCTAACGGGCATTTTTTTTTGTTTCTTTATTATATATTTATTAGAATTGTTTCCTGAATATTTTTTGATATGTACGAATAAAAAAGGAAATTTCTTTCCCTTTTATTGTGTATTTAAGAAAACCAGTTTCGGGGAAATAGCTGTACCAATAACATTGCAGATATTTCACATTTACAACAAACATCATCATTCGGTACTATTTAGTAATAAAAATACATATATATTTTTTTATATTAACAAACATGTTTCAAAGCTTCGTATTCAACAAACAATGAGGTAAAATTATATGAAAAAAAAAAAAAATTAAATGATTGTTTAAAATTGAAAGAAAAAATAACTGTCGGTGATGATGTCGGTTCTTACTGAAGATAAATTCACCAACTTATTATAAATTCTATTTACATAGTGCAAATCGAGTTCTTAAGCGCTGATTTACTTCATAATAGGGTTCGTCGCCGGAGTGAATTCACATAACACAGTGCATACATTCTTAATTGGATCAAGTTTAATTGCAACTACTTGCTTATGACATGCAACATTATAAATATTAAATAACCCAGACGAACAATAACTAATACCTCTCATAAAGTTTCAAGTAGGTATGTGCGCTTATACCGATTGTTTAATTGAAACTAGAAAAACGGCAAAGATACGGCTATATTTTCAAATAAAAACTAAAAATGAAACGTTCATTTGATCACTACGCCATATCTTCTTCGCTATACAGGGTATAATCGATTAAGTTTCACTTATTAATATTGTAAAATCTTCATAATAATGTGAGGGACGTGTGGTTAAAATTAATAGATTTGAAAGTAAAGAATAACTCATCCCCTTGTTTTATCATTTTTAACCACCCGTTCTTCACATTCTGGTGGCAGCCGGTGGGATGCGAACCCACGATCTCGTGTTTAGTAAACAGGAGATGAATTATCCTTTACTTTCAAATTTATTAATTTTACAAGACTTCATCGAGACATTATGCTCCTCTAGATGTCATGACGAGAGTGAGAGGGGAAAGTCTATTATTACGCCCAAACTCTATGTCTTAATTCACGAAATAATTACACCACAATAATCAACAACTTCCGCTTCTTCTCTTCAATCTTTTACCAAAATTTTAATCAAACCATAAAGAACCCAAGTAGCAATTTCTTTGTTTCTACGTGTATTTTTCGGAATTGACGAAATTACGCTTCTTTCTGTTAAATGAAATTTAGTTAAAAATAAAGACAAAATATGGAGGGTGTTTACGGTCTTCTCTGTATCCTTTTAGGGGGCGATAGTATACCTCAGAAGAAGTCGATAAACCTTAAAACGCCTCAGCAAAAGTCGTCTCATAAGCGAGATAATAAATCTTTTATTTATTACAATAAACAGTTAATTTGTTTTAAATTTTAGTAATCTACTACTTAATCAGCATTGTCCACTACAAAAGATCTTCGAAGTTATCACCATGTTGTATAGAATATCGATGGGGCATCCCGATTTTTAAAGAACAAGGTAAAAAATAAAAATAATAAAATTTTTAGTCAAACAAAGGTGATAGTATTACTGATAATAACCTTACGTGCCAAATAACAAACGTAATAACAATTGAACAATAATTTTTGCAACCGCCCAAGATTACTTTTTATGTTTTGTTTTGTTATACTGATTAAGTAGTAGATTATTAGTGTTTAAGACAAATTAATCGTTTACTGTAAAAAATAAAAGAATTATTATCTCGGTTATAAGACGACTTTTACTAAGGCGTTTTAAGGTTTATCGGTTCCTTCTGAGGTGTACTATTGCCCCCTACAAGGATACAGAGAAGACCGTAAACACCCTGTATACTGTATATAAATGCGTACATTTAAACAGGTAAAAACGATTCCAAATCTAGTTAAGGAATTTAGCATAAAGCGAAATTGTAAACAGTAAACAATAACTCAAAGTCATGTAACATTTAAGACAATTTTAAGAAAGAACGAAAACGAATAATTATAATAATTCAGTTAAATTATTATAAAGCATAATTTAAACAAACGGCACAATGCAAAATAAATTCAAAATAATTTTATAACGAAAAGAATTAGAAATTTGTAAATCAATTAAAGCAGTTGTTAGTTTCTAGTAACATAACTAATTGGCAAATAAATTAATACTTTCTCACCCAAACCATGTTGTACGGATCTTTCGGAGTTTCGTCAGTCACTATGACATTTGGTGAATGTTTGAATTGGCTTCCGGTTGGAACCGTGTCACGTTGACTTCTTCTACTGCCGACGTTTCGTTCTCCATTGCAGAAGAACTTCCCCAGGGTTGCTGCTGGTGGTGGTATGATGAACCCGAAATGGCTTTTCGTTAGAAATTCCTCGTCACGAATTATCTTTCTATAAAAAGTCACTGAAGTATTTAGCCATTGTATGTTACAATAGAATAGCCCATAATTACAAACTTCTGAATGATAAACTATGTATTTAAAATTAAATTAAAGGAGCTAGTGACGTAAAAGTGCTATTACTCGTTAACCGAACTTCTGGAAGATAACTAACTGTAATATTATTTATGTATCTTTTTAGTTACTAGTTTCTGTGATACTTAACAATGTTTAGAATTTTGTGATATTAGATGTTACGCACGAAAATGAAATATTTATATTAATCATTCATCATCATCAATGAAATAAATGTTTTTTCTTAATTTGTGTACACAAATAATTTAATCAGTGCT